>OW026366.1:37131218-38393212 GCA_932273885.2 Leucozona laternaria
TAAAAAATGGGATTTTTGTATTAAATTTAAAAAAAATAAACAAATGATATATAATTTTATCTGTCCAATCCTATTCTTACTGTTTTGTCTGTATTCAGATTTGTAATATCTTTTGTAACAATGTACAATTAAAAGTTTAAATATAATATTAAAAAGAAAAATAAATACAAAAACACAATGCCTTATTTTTTTCCTAAATCATTACTTCTTCGCATCTAAGCTTTCACTTAAATTAACTAACTGTAAATAACCTGGTATCATTTTCACATTTTTGTTATATACATAAGTTATGTAAATTATAATATTTAACTATTAATTAAGTAACTTTAAACCAACATACATAACTATTCGAATTTTCCCTGAATGAAAATAAATTTAATTAATGATTCATTGCGGTCACTAAAAAAATCGAAATTTGTATCAACAAATTTATATTCATAAATTTCAAAAAGACTTTCGTGATTGGATTTCTGCTACAACTTCCAGAGAAATACATACTATCGTAGGGAATTTGTATGGGACCATAGGATAGTCTGTTTTTTTTTTTTTTTCTTGGGATATGTAGTGGAATTCCGATGGCAACTCAATCAGTAAATGACGATATTATTTATCATGTTGTTTTTATTATTTTATCTGTAATCGTGCTAAAATTTTTGGTTGCTAAAACACTGTGTTATGCTACTTTATACACATTACTAATATATTTCGGCAAAACCACACAATAAAAAATGAAAAATTATCATACACCAAATTTTACAATTTTGAAATGATAAATCAAGCAAACAAAAAAAAAAAAAAACAATAAATAATCTTTTCAGGAGGATTCAGAAAGTGATAATGGATATGCTCTTGCCAGTGTTGTGGCCTGGTAGAAAGGAAAATATTGAATTTCACAACATTACCACTTAACTAATTCAGCTTTAATGCTCCAAAATATATTACATAAATGAACATATAGTCTTAGCACCCGAAGAAAACCTTTTACATAGGTACATACATTATAATATACTTAATCTAACAGAACAAAAAGAATGTGTATTTATATTTTTTTTTTATTAATTTATGTACAATGCATATACATATTATTTATTCAGACCGAAATATTTTTGTTGCATTATGCAATGGTTTGGCAAAAGTATTAAACAAATTAAATGTGTTATAATAAAGTATTTATTTTCTTTAAATTTTCGAACATAGTGTTCTATGCAACCAAAACTTTGTTTTTAAATTTCGCAACTTCATTAACTTTTTCACAAGTTTTTTTTTATTTTGTGATGATTATTTTTATCATGAATTCTAGGTTAAACAAAAATGGGGTTCTTAATTGTGATCATAATTATGGCAGGAAACCATTCATTGTGGTTTTTTTTTTATCGATATAAATAAAAAATGATATAAAAAAAATTTTGCCTGAAAAATAATATACAAAATGACGTCAATTTATTTTGTGCGATGAAATAAAATTGAAAAACCTAACCCAAACAACTTTATTGTCAGCTTTTTTGAACCAGAAAGTTACTAGGGGTAAAAGCGTTTCGCCCAGCCATAACAGTTGAGCTCATCAGTAAGATAATGTCGTACCTCGTACCCTTAATACAAGAAACATTTTATTCGATGGTTACCAGAAATTTTTAAATGAATTTTATTCAAAAAAGTACACAAAAGCAACGTTGTAAACTGTCCGTAAATTTGAAAATTGTTCAGCCCTATCATCATGCCGATGAAATGTCAAAATCACAGCAACGCATCACGAATTCATGCGATGTATGCCGATATTTTTTTTCCGATACCACCGACAGAAAATAAGAAGTGGAAAATTTGCCGCAACAAAATTTTAAGATAAAACAAGTTAAATTAAGACTGAAATTGATGTTCAGCAATAAAAGGATTCATTGGTAATCAAAATGTCAATATGTAAGTTTTTTCTTTAAGACAAATAAAACAAATATCAAAGAGAAACCAGAGGGAATACGACCGGCTGGTTGAATTCATGAACTCAAAGCAGCCAGATATTGCGGGAACTTCACCAGCTGGCCTCCTGAGGAAATAAATGATTTCTGGAATTAACTAGTTGCGTCGATACGTATTAATATTTCTTTTACGATTCGATTACCATGAACAGAATGAATCGTCTGATCGGAATTTTTCTCCGAACGGATACAATCATAGGGCTGGTTATGTACATACGTACATAATATGTAGGTAAATGGAAACGATGTGAGCTAGCGTAAACGTGGACGTGGTAAATGATGTGATAAATCAATCAGCTGATCTAGTCCACAGCGTTCATTTTGTTTGTTTTATTTGAGGCTCTGTAAAAAATATTTTAAATTGTTATTTTTTCTTCAATGTTATTATTTTTTTTTTAATACTTCTGGTTTTGATTCTTTTCGATTTCATTTATATTTTGGATTTAGTATGGTTTTCGTGGTTATTGACAAATTTATTGTGACATTTAATGCATTGTACACTATTGCTAATGATCCATATAGATAGATCATCTTATGAAAATAAAACGATGCGGATCATAGTGAGAACACTCTTATACAAACATATCCATCTCTTTTTTCATTATATTTGTTTATTTTTCATGTATTTGTTGTCTTTTACCCAACCATATGCAAAACTTCATTTTTGGATCATGAATTGTGATCCCGATAGAGAGCAGGATTTCGTGTTATTGTTGTAATGCATGTTTTTTGATGATCTACATGGATTATTTCTGATATTAAAAGTGGCCTTTATCGGCCATTGATTTTGACGGCGGCTGATAGTGTGGACATTCTGAATAATGGTTTGTCAGCAATGTTTTTTTAGCATGACTGACATCAGTCGAAACTGTCTGTCATGGTCGATAATACCTCTGTTCGTTTACTGGCAGTTTTAGTCCAAAGTTCAGTAAAGTTCTTTATAAAAAAAAATTAAATTGGGCTAAAAATGGTAGAAATGGGTAGTTTTGGACTAGTACGCGAACGCACCTAATGTGTACCATGCTTAAAATGTCATTTTACCATTACAATAAATTTCACGTTTACCATCGTTATTTACGACACAACATGTCATATCATATAGTTTACCATTTAAAGTTAAACATATCAAATACTCATTTTGACAATTCGTTTACGATTCCCACGTTAACGGTGATTTTAGGATGTTGCATGAACAGATGAACACCTTAACATGGACAAAGAATTGCCTTTCAAATCCGCAGTAGGTGAATGGAAAACGACATAACTGACTTTTTTTTTCAGTTGTGACGTAGGTAATTGTTCTCAATGTATACGATATGTCAAATGAACAAGTCGCCAATTACGAACTTCATTAAGTTGTAAATTGGTCATTCATAATGGCAGTTATTCTTCTGAAAATAAATGAAAATAGTTCACATTTTGCTTTCAGAATTAAAACCACAGGCACTCAAAAAATAAAAATGTCAAAATCTTAATAGTTGAAATCTTAGTAGAACTTTCATTTAAGCAATTAATGGGGTTTTCAAATGGTAAATTCAGATTTAAATTTAAAAATTGATTTTTTTCTTGGCGAATGGAACATGATTTCAAATTTATTTTTGTCATTGTATTTGTGTCAATATTTCAATACAAATTTCGTCGATTTTAGAAGACAAATATGCGCTTGGTGAAGTTACCGATTCATTTTAAACTTTTCCATTTACAATCGAATATTTCTCACATATTTTCAACACAAATTTCATTCCTGAAATACCTTCATTAATCCAATCAAACAACACATTTGCACAACTGACAGCTGTAAATTATGTTGATGTTAGTACAGGGAGGGGTTAATCTGCGGAAAAATTTAGATCTGCAAAATTGATTTTAAATGAAAAATAAATCAATTTATTTTGTGCAATGTAACGCAAAAATGGTCAAAATCGGCTTTTTGACAGATCCAAATCAAAAATAAATTGATTTATTTTACCAATGGAAAACCCCATAAGATACCGTCATTTTTTCTTCCGATTTTTCTTACCAATTTTGTCTTCATTGTGTAAATGCTCTTATATCTGGAACCATTGTTGTCATTAAAAAATCCAGCACTACTTTATCATTCATTTATTTCATATTGACAGTATACATACACATATGTACTATTAGAACAACCGAATAATTTGACTTTGTGTTCATTATGTTTTAATCAACTAATTTGTATGGCTGTTTAAAAGTCGTCATTACTAACAGAATGTCATTTGGTTTTGTGTTCATTGTGTATTTATTGATTCTTTTAAGTTTTTGTTTGCCACTTAATTATTTTATTTTGACAGTCGGGTATTTCCGACATAACGGCAAGAAATATTTTTTTTATGAATTATTTTGTACAAAAGGGATGGAATATTATTACTATTTTCAAACTTAAATCTTGTTTCTCATACTAAATTGCATTATACAAATTTTTTTTTCAAGTTCTCACATAGACAAAAATGCGCTTGATGCATAACTATTCTAATCCATTGTATAATTAATACGAGTATAAAACACTCCTTAAACTTCTTATGTACCTAATCGTAAAAATGTGAACAAAAATTACTGTACAATCTTTTTGCAGGATGATTGTGAAACCGACATTGGATACTTACTTGCCACTGTCGTGGCCTGGTAGATTGTAAAATCAACAGCTCGCTCATTTATAAATGTTAAGCGAACACAAAACTTTTGTAGGCGAACATTTATCGCTTTTATTTATTTCTTAATTACATTCAATTTAAAAAAAAAAATATCTTCTTAATTATGAATTATTAAAATATATGAAAAAAAAGTGAATACAAAAATAATAGTATTTTTTTTTTTGGAAGAATTTGGCTATACACTTTTGAAGAAAATACGACTAGTATTAAAACTTGCCATCATGGCATTTAGGCTGTAATAACCTATTCTATTGGCGTTATAATTCGAATGTGAGTGTCATCGGCGCAACCTATCAATCCTCTGAAATTCTTGTTTTGTAATAGAACGCCTTGGAAGCATTTTGCTCTTTATCAGCTGAATTTTCATAAATCTTGAACCGATACGTTGTTACTCGAGCATTTATATCACTTCCTATATAACAACATGAAACAATTGTTTTGACATAAAATAAACTCCTTTAAGTAGGCAACATTTTTGATTAAACACAATCTAATGGGGTTTTCCATTGTTAAATTCAGATTTCAATTTCCCAATGGAACGCAAAGACGGTCAAATTCGGCTGTTTGACAGATCCAAATCAAAAATAAATAAAACTTAAACTAAAACTAAAACTAAAACTTAAAATTCTTATACAGTATTCAGCTTTCTTTAAAATTGTTAATATCATTATGACTAGGTACATTTGATGTGCAGTACTCATTTTTAACTAAAAATTCGAAACACAAAAAAAAAGTTCGAAATGTATCCATTAACATGTTATTTACAAGGTGGCGCAAAATAAGTCATTAATTGATGATTTTGAGTGATGGAAATCTTTATTTGGACCTACCTTTACAAATTTTGTCTGTTAAGTGGAAAAGATGATATCCGTCAAGTGGCTGCCGCTAGTTTTGATACACATTTGTGCCCGTTTTATCGCATTTTCCACGACTTTCCACAATATTTCCAGTGATAACTGTTCGCATTCCTGTCGAATATTCTCCTTAAAGGCTGTGATTGTCTGAAACTTGTTGGCATAAACCCGCGACTTCAAGTAGCCCCAAAGACAGAAGTCTGGGATGGTTAAATCGGGTGATCTAGCTGGCCATGCAAAATCGCCAAACGGGAGATTACGCGACCAGGAATCACTTCCTTCACAATATTCATTGTGGCTCGTGCTGTATCAGTTACAGTATTGCTGATGGCGTCCTCAAAAAAATACTCCTCCCGCGTGAACGCCGCACCACACCATGGCTTTGTGTGGATGCAATGGCTTTTCGTGCAACACAAGCGTATGTAACCGCTTAAATGGAAATGCGCCTCGTGCGTCGTTCATGATGTTTTTCGACACAAAATCGTCCTCTTCGTTGTTGAGATTGAGAATATAGCGCTCCATTGCTTGTCTGTTCGTATACTGCAGCTGTCTAGTTCACAAATGTCAAAAATGATTGACATACGACGCCATTTGCAAAATTTTTAACATCTTCCGATAGGGTGATTAATTTTGTGCCACCTTGTACATACATACATAGGTACAGGTACACATACAACATGGAATTTCATTTCTAAAAAAAATTGATACCTACTCAATTTCGATTGAAATGAAGGACATAGGTGTAGTCCGGCCATTTTCTGGAAATATAAACATATAAATGGACGAGACTAGAGACATGCCAATTAATAACAGTTATAACAGTTTTCCGCCATCAAAAGTGGGCTTGCGTTAACGCACTTCGCGCGACTTCAAAAAAAAACTCTGGGTGCCTGAAGTATACCCACTGGCGGAAAACCAAAACTGTTATAGTAATTGGGATGTCTAGCGTCACTTTCATCTTTAATATTAAAGGTATATCTTTGGTACTGATGCATTTATATATACCTAAACATTTTATTCAGAAATTTGTTTAAATGATGTGAAGACTGAATTGAATTTTTCAAACGCATGGGTTTCTTTTCGTTATTCGAATTTAAGCTAGGAATCTCACAAAAAAATCTCATCAACTGCTTTTTATATAGAAAAGCTGCCCTAATGCCAATTTATTGTTTTACGCTCGCAGCCACCTCATTCACTCATTACCAATGTATTCATTCACGCTACCTTTACACATTCACTTTGTTAACAATGTTAAATATTCGTGCTCAAATAAATACCACCTATGCATTTTCAACCCATCAAATTGATCTTTTTCAGGATGATTCTGAAAGTGACATTGGATATCTACTTGCCACTGTCGTGGCTTGGTAGGCAGACACAGTATATACCAACTACACGTTTCATCTTCCATCTTATTCAGCTTTAGTACTTCAGAACAAAAAATAATAATTTAAAAACAAATTAAATAAATAAAAGCAGCTTATTGTTTTTATCAAAACATATTAATTCGAGTTATGTGAACAATTTCTTTCCCCGAAAAATTGTTCATGTTGCTAAATTTAAATGTGCTTAAATAAGTTTAAATAAATGTTATCAATATTAAATGCTGAATTTTTAGAATTGCTTTTGATTTAACTAATAATTTGTGTACACCGACCTGTATACTATTTCTCACTTATTTAGCTAAAAACATAATTTCTTGTATATAAAAACAAAGTAGATTCGCATCGTTTTCGAAACATTACTATTTAAATCATTCTACTAACAATTTTCATTCAGTCATCAACAATTCTCTATAAAAAAAAAAAAACATCAACAAAATACCGATCTTTTTGCAGGACGATTGCGATTCTGATGTAGGATATTGTCTTGCAACACTTGCATCCTGGTAAACAGAGGTCAAAATTGTTCATCATTTGGTGGCATTGGCCAAATACTATTAAAATTAAGAAATAAGAGAACAAATAAATATTTATGAAAAGGATTTGATTGTATTTTTTAACAAACTTTAATTTAAAAACTGCTTTTAGAACTTTGAGTAAAAAAAAAAAAAAAAAACAATATTATTGGAAGTATAAATAAAAATACAAGAAGATTTCAGCAACTTTTATCTGCCTAAAACCAAAACCCAAAATTGATATTTTGTGTGGTGAAAGAAAACAATAACAAATTTTGTTTTTGTTCAGCAAAACATTGGCGAAACAATGTATGTATTTCTTTGTGTTGTGATTAAAAATGTAGCTTGGATTTGAAATAGTTTTGAACAAAGATACTCAATAATTATGAAGTATCTTTGGTTTTCATTAAATCGTTGGTTGTGCTTGCTTAGTTATTTTTTTTTTTTAAATTATCTTAGTTAATAAAAACTTTAATAAAGATTTTGATGATGAATCAAGATTTGTTTTATTTATAAAAAATATTCGTTTCTATTTTCTTTATAGGATGATGTATCTGGAGACTATCAAAAGGTTTTAGTACAACTAGCCTCATATTAAAAAAAAAATACTTTGAATAAATCTTAACAAATAAAAAATTATTGGTGTTAATTGTGTCCTCTATTAAAAAAAATGTCAAATATTTATATGTTTTGTTATAAGAAGTGAAAATAAAATAAGATGTTTTAATCGAAAACTAATTCTGATGTTCATTTAAAAACGAAAACGTCTCAAAAGCATTTGAAACAAATTACACCTATAAGTACTTACACCTATGCCTACTGTTAAATTTCTATATTCTCAATTCCTTCATCGGAAGTTTTAAAATCGGATTTGTTTTTCTCCAAAAGATAGATGGAAAGGTATGCAGGTGAATAATTTTATTTCCAAATCAATTTTATAAAAAAAAGTGATAGTTGCGCTGGTATAACTTGATATCAGGTTAAACAAGATCGACTAAGTTATTTGATGGTCTTTTCGATTGTTAATCCAGAGCAACAGTTCCATACGTATGTATGAGCGCTTTTTTTTCAAAACACGAACTGTCAATCGGTTAATATGTGTAAACATCAACGTGCGCGGATCCAAAACGGACTTGTTTTTGCTTGAATAGGATCTTAAGATTTTGTTCACTGAACGCACCCATCTTAGAATGCAGATCGTAACGTTACACACCGTAACGTTGCACACGAACTTTGACGTTTTTTTCACTCTACCGCCAGCATAGTCCCCTTTCACATGAGGAAACAAGTTGCTGGAGATTTTTTTGACGTTTTCTTTTAATTTCCTTAAAAATCTCCTGTACCTTTCACACGAAGAAACAAAATCGTGGAAACTTTCTGTATTTCCCTTTTAAAATAGCTTGGTTGAACACACTCTACTGTGTGTGTGAAGAGGAATGTCAAAAAAATCTCCTCGAATCGTTGACCGGGGAGATTTCAATTTCCCCTCTTACTTCTTGCCCTTCTCACCAACAAACTGATTGTTGCTGGCAACTCAGTTTCCTCGTGTGAAAGGGGACATAGATGTTTACACATCAAAAATCGATTTTTTTTGGTCGAAACGAAAACCCCATTAGACGAGAGCGATTTTTATTCTTCTTTTCCCTATTGGTTTGCTTCTAAATGTAAGTACATTTTAAACTCTACGATTTTTGATGTGTGTTAACTTTGTGTAATAGAAAAAGTAGGTACCATCTCTCTGTACTCGTAAAGAGTACTAAGTGAAGTTATCTAAGTTGGACGACGAATGAAAATAAAACACATTCGAACAATAAGGAAAAGCACAAAGAAGAATGAGCGATAACTCTGCAATTTGTTCAACCTCAGCAATTTCGTCTACCCCGGCCATCACATCGTCCCTTCCCTACGTGCTTAAAAATCTCAAGAAGAAATTGCATCGTTTAAAAGCAATTATAGCAGTTTTTATTTTGCCATTCACCATTGTGATGCCTGATTCACAATGCGACGAGGAAACGGGACGTGAGCGTGACGAGCACCGCTGTCATTTTTTTCTAGTTACAAAATTGTCGCCCAATTCACAATGCAGTGAGCGCTTTTACGACAAAAATCCATTTTTGGAAAAAAAAATCAATGAAATAAATATAAACAAAATAACTTACAAAACAATAGATTTATCAATAACTTTATTTGTTAGACACAATTTGATAACATCTTTTGTGAAAAATCTGGAAATTACTTAGGAACAATGAAAATCGTCGTCACGTCGCGTCTTTTTTTCAATTTTTCGAATTCTCGGCGTGACGTGACGACGAGAAACGCCGCATGGTGTATATCCAGGGTATGCTTTCATTGTTTGAAATTGGTTTGACAACTACAACCAGTTCTCGTCACGCTCACGTCTCGTTTCCTCGCCGCATTGTGAATCAGGCTTGAATAAAAATTGTTTCAAAGTACACTCAGTCACAAAAATAAATATGAATACACTACGTCCAGAAGAACTCCAGCTTAAGCTGTGCAATTACTTTTGAGAACTCTGGTACTCTGGAGTTCGAAGTAGTATACCGACACGTTGCGAAGTGGTCTGTAAAGCCGCGTCCACATCAATAAAAATTTGCGTTGTGCGCCGTGTTCGGCGCAAATAATTGTGAAGACGGAAAAAATACGTCAATGGGGACGTCCGGGCGCACACATATTTGTCTGCCAAATTCAACGCACGCTATCCGATTCTGCTGGATTTTCGGCACACACGAAAATGTTTGCGGCGCAAAGGTGTTTTGATGTGGACATATTGATTGATCAGTTTATCAATGTGGTTTTCCAGTCAACCATTTCAGATTTGGGGGTCAGATTTCAGATCAATCGTGGTAACTAGAACGAATCGCGATTGATCCTTTTTTTTTGTAAAGGTGTAGGTGATTTGTCTGTGTTTACTGATGTAAGTAGTGATAGTATATGTAGGGAAAAATTCCTATATATTTGGCTTTATTTTCTTGATGAAACAGGTGAAAAAATTCTTAGAAAACGTTTTTTTTTTTCAAATTATAAAAGAACATTTTTGTGTTTAAATTATAATTAATTTCAACTACGCGAATACTTTCACCTGTCTTAATTTATTGAAATGGAGATTAATGAGAGAACCCACACTGGCGCTATGCAAATCTTTTAACATTCTTCAGTCGTCGCATATTCGCGCGAAGGTTTAGCGCCGGTTTGGGAGCCTTTATTGATTTGTTTCATAAGAAAAAACTCAAAAGTGGGACTGACTTTTAATCTTGAAATTATTAATATCCTGAGGCCATTTTGAAATTATGACAAAATATAAGAAAGAAAAGATTTACGCATTCTTTTCTTGACTTCATTTAAATGAATGTGATATTGTACATTATTTTGTTTGAAATCAAAAAATAGAATACAAATTAGGGAATTTTTTGTTCCCTAGCAGGAATTTTATTTTGTTGGTATACTATCACTGCTTTATAACATGATTTGGCCATCGGTCGGATCCATATATCCACATTAATCTTGTCCATCCAAAATCCAAATTAAAGGAGAAGCTATCGGTCGATGGTGAGGAAGAAGACAATGAACATGAAACAAGGTCACTACATAAGGATTACTATGGAATTGTAATAAAAATAATTTTATTTTCACAAAAAACAATGGACTAACCCACATGTTTTCACAATATGCCTTTCATTCCATATGAAACATTTATCCAATTTAATCACTAATTGACTCCGAACTCAAGAAGTCAATGGTTAACGGTAATGAGGACAATAAAGACAAAAATTTCACTAATTAAACTTCATTATTTGTATTTATTTTATTAAACAAATGCCTTATCAAAAGTAAACAATGCTAGCGAAAGGCCAAAACGAATTTAAACTGACGAGGAGAGGATGACGTTTAGAAATGTCAATTTGGTTTGTGTGCAAGTGTGAATGAAAGTATGTGTAAATCTGCCAATAAATCGATATTTGAAAGATCAATCAAGAAAAAAAACAGACCACGAAAAAAATCAATTTTTTTGGTTGTTAGGAACGTAAAATCTGAAAAAGATCAAGTTGACCCATATAAAAATCAATTTTTTTGGTTGTTTGGAAAACCACATAAAATTATTTTCCGATCAAACTTAGTGCTGACGCATGAAACTTTTAAGCAAAAATTAATTCCGACATGAGTTGAAAATATTTGCGGCGAATAGAAAATTCAAGGCGCACGGCGCGGCGCACAACGTAAATTTTAATTGATCTGGACGCGGCGTAAAAAGGAACGAACTAGTTCACCAATTCAGTTTTGTATATTGTTTTTTTTTGTAATCAACTTGTGAGATGAAAATCTCATTATTTTTAAATTCGTGTGGTAGTTTATTGAAGGAAGTTAAATACTTAAATACAAATGGAAAATAGACCACAAAAGTAAGTGTGGGTTCATTTTGAAATAGTAAGGTTACTAGAAATAATATAGAATTGACAACTTTTCAATTTGACTGCTAGTTTTGACATGTAACAGGGCGTGTAACAGGGGTAATAATACTGTGAAAATAAATTCCGACGATACAAGTACTGACCCTTTCGTAAATACACTTTTCCTTTTCTGCTGGAAGTGGCTTGATGTGTGTGTGTGTGTGTGCGTGTGTGTGTGTGTGTGTGTGTGTGTGTGTGTGTGTGTGTGTGTGTGTGTGTGTGTGTGTGTGTGTGTGTGTGTGTGTGTGTGTGCGTGTGAGTGAGTGATTATGTTACTTTTGCTTTGCTTTTTGTTCTATCTTAGTAGCTAGCTATTCAAAACTGTTTAAGATAAAAGCTACAAATAATGTAAGCTTTTTCTGTAGCTTCTGGATGGAAGTTGGGTGGTAGTTTGTGTACATTTTCATTTTATGCTTCTGGATCGAGATTGAGAAACGAGATGGTCGGCAAAGCACCTAGCTGTCACAGTCACAGCTCTTCTCAATAATTTATCGGAAGCTTTCAAAGCTCTAGAAGAAATTGAAGAATCCTCTCTTGCTGCAGAATCTTTATACGAATGTCATCTACAGGGTATTTTTTTTTAGAGGTACAGAACTTTAAGTTGGCAATACTATTTTAACCGGCGGCCATTTTGAGCTGTTTGATTTATTTTTAGTTTGGTTTGGCAATGCAGGAATTCAGGATCACCTAGCAGGGCGTAGATTCGATGAATGGGCCCAAAACAAGATTGCCGTTGATCCCAATTTTCATAAGCGAATTTTGCTTAGCGATGAAGCTCACTTTTGGTTGAATGGATACGTCAATAAACAAAACTGCCGTATTTGGAGTGATGATAATCCTCAAGTGTATTTTGAGACACCGTTGCATCCACAAAAACTGACTGTTTGGTGTGCTTTATGGTTTGGTGGAATAATTGGTCCGTACTTCTTTAAAAACGATGCTGGCCACAACGTTACAGTCAATGGTGACCGCTATAGATCCATTATTACTGCCACAATTGATTTATAGAAGGAAATGTTTGGTAACCGCATAGTTTCACGTTATGGACCCGTGAGTTTGGCCTCCAAGATCGTGCGATTCAACGCCGCTTGACTATTTTCTATCTAAAGTCGCTAGTCTAAGCCGATAAGCCTTAAACGATTGACCACTTGGAGGACAACATTCGCCGCCTTATTGCCGATATACGGCCACAAATGTTGGAAAAAGTCATCGAAAATTGGACCTCCAGATTAGACTACGTCCGAGCCAGCCGTGGGGGTCATTATGCCAGAAATCATATTTAAATTATAATGCCTGAAGATTTTCTTTCGAATGAGGCAATTTTTATGTCAATCTAAAAAAATCATCTTTGTTTTATTCCATTTCAAAGTTCTATACCTCTAAAAAAAACACCATTTACAATAGCATATATATTTTAGGTATGGGGATGGGATGGGCATCAAAGCTTGCAATTATGATCTCAGCCCTGGACCTGGTATGTATTTTCTCCGTTTGTTGCGAGCGAGAAATAGAGAGGGTGATTTTTATGTTCCAGGTCGATTTTGTTTGCCCCCATTTCGGTTTGAATAACATTTGTCAATTATTTGTTATCTATATGACAGTCGTAGATTGGTCGATAACAATTTATTATGGAGCAGCCAACGTGTCGCAACATCCTTTCGAAATTATTAAAACATTTTATTTAAATAATTGTTCAATTGTACGTGACTGTAATCATGTGGTTGAATCAACGGACCCATGATCCCTGATTTGATCCCTCTCGAATTTTTCATATGGGGGTATTTGAAGGAAATGATGTAAACAAACAAATTAACCACAACCCTGATGCAACATTCGAACCGATAGAAGTAACACCAGAAGTCTGATAAATAAATTGTTATGCACAAATATTTCTAAAAGAGTTCGCCTTTGCTCCAAGGCCACTGACATCAAATTCAATATAATTTGTTAAATACCATAAGTAATTCGATAAATTAAATATAAATTATTATTAAGTTACATATTTACTTATTTAATTATTTATACATTTGATATTATTTTTGTTTAAATTTTTTTTTATTTTATTCTATTCATTCGATTATTTACATATTTACCTAATTTATTATATATATTTATGAATACTTAATATTAAAAATTATTATCTTGATTTTGACTATTCATTTGGGCCATCTGTTATTCTGTTGCATTTTATACCTTTTACTAGTCATTAGCTTTAAGATTTTATTATATTCTTGCCTTAAATGGAGGTTTTTACTGTATTTTCCTCCGAACAAAATTGTATAAACTTAAAAAATATATACAGGGTCCGCCATCTAAAGTTTTTTTTTTAACTAGTGCTTATTTAGTGAATGGTAACACTTAGCTCATGTCTGAGTTGACAGATAATTAGTTTTATCCTTCCGCTGAACGAATATGGTTGTGTATACGCTTCGCTAAGTGAGCCTGCGATCGACTTAGAGAAGATGCCAATTTTGCCAAAAAAAATCATCTTTTCAGATGAAGCTCATTTTGATCGTGGCGGGTAGTAAACAAGCAAAATTGTCGCATTTGGGGCACAGAAAACCCGCACGCATACATTGAAAAGCCGATACACCCAAAACGAGTCACTGTTTGGTGCGGATTTTGGTCCAGAGGCATAATTGGGCCATTTTTCGGAAAATGAGCAAGGAATGGCCGTTACAGTCAATGGCGATCGTTATCGGGCCATGTTGAACGAATTTTTGTTCACAAAAATTGAAGAGGAGGATATTGGCAACATTTGGTTTCAACAGGACGGCGCACAGTGGTTCGGTTTGTATGGGAGAGCGGAAAAAAGTCTGTTTTATCTGAACGGTTCAACAGATTTAAATGAAATTTGGCAAGCATGTTTATATTAGTCTTATACATATTTGGTCAAAATTTGGTTGAAAAAAAATAATTAGAAACAAAGTTATTGACATTTTTCTAAAATTTGAGGGATTTGATGTTTGTATGGCAGAGCGGAAAAAAAATCTGTAACATCTGAACTGTTTAACGGATTAAGATGAAATTTGATTCGCATTTTTAAATTAGTCTTATACACATTTTATCAAAATTTGGTTAAGAAAAAATCATTAGTAAAAAAGTTATTGGCTTTTTTTTCTAAAATTTGAGTGTTTTGATGTTTGTATGGGAGAGCGGAAAAAAGTCTGTAAAATCTGAACTATTAAACGAATTTTAATGAAATTTGACAAACATGTTAAAATTAGTCTTATACATGCTTGGTCAAAATTTGATCAAGAAAAAATTGTTAGAAAAAAAGTTATTGACATTTTTATAAAATTTGAGGGTTTTAATGTTATATTTAAATAAAAGTTTTTTTTAGTAAAATCTTAACTTTTTATTTTGAATATATATATATATTATAAAATTAAATTTATAATCGATCGTTGTTCCACACAATAATATCCCTGTTTTCCTCCATAGTCATTTGAATTGGTACCAAAGATGTCATAAACGTCCGAAGTTTCTTCATTGTCAAATGTTTGACTGTATTGTGGTTGTCCAGAGGCACCATCGCATCCCCATTTAGTGAACAGTGTTAAAGACTGTCCTACAATTCTGGTTATCTCCTCTGATGTCTTTCCTTCTAATAACCTTGTTACAGTGTGGTCTAACAATTTTTGTAGTTGCACACTTGCTGAGCTTTCCGTAATGTTTATATCTAAAGGATAGCACTTTTTCTTTGCTTCCAGTAATTTAATATAAGGTGGAAAAACATCATGTCCTTCGTCTTTTAGTGCATGTCTCAATACTTCATATTGGCGTTTCGACAATTCTGCTTGTATAAATAATGCAAGAGCCTTATCCGGATCAAATTGTGAACAGGAAAAGCTCTCTGATGTTGCTGCATAGTTTATCTCTTCTCGAGGAAATATATTTCTAATTTCGTCCCTCTTATACCTTTTAGCTCGATCACAGCATTCGTCAAAACTCTTTCGTGGTCTTCCCATATTAGTTGACGTTTCGGGCAATACACTTTGGGTTAGGTCTACTTGGAAAACTCCTTCGAGCCAATAAGTGTATTTTTTTTTTAAAATGACTTTTTTTTCTATGAACTGCGTTCCATCGACTTAAAAAATGAGAAATAAAACGTTTCTTTAATTCTGATAGCACAGTTTCTATTTGCTCAGAAATTAAGTTGGGGTATTTCCTTACAAAATATGGTCGAAGATTTTGAACATCTTACCCATTAGTAATAAGTTCACTACACAACACCGAATAAGGAATTTCGATTGAATCCATTTTAATGTATTGAATTCACTATATATGTTTGTTATTATATTTAACTTCACTTTCACTTATTGCACCTTGCACAAATGCTCAATAACTCAATACCGACTTTTTTTTCATTAATCCTTTATATAAATAGATTTAAGTAAGAGATTTTATTCTAATAAGCCATTACTAATCCTTACAGGTAATAAAAAATTACGCAATACAGAACAAAAACAAAGCAATAAAACTTTAAAAAGAACACTTTTTTTATTTTTACCTGCCCTACTTTTAGCGAAAAATTAAAAAAAAATAAAAGATTATCCCTAATCCCTTTCTTTATTTTGTATTAAGCTCTATCATATAATTCAAAATATCATAAAACTATATTATTTTTCGTGTGTTGCTTTCAAGAAAATTGAGTTGAAAGTTGAAAAATTTTCCAGGCAGAAATAAATGGTTTCGCAAAAATCGAAATTCTCAGCCCTGGGTCAATGTATTAATTTTGTTTTATTTTTAAAATAACGTTTGAAATTTTTTTTTAAAATAATGGGCCTAACCAGTTCATTCTGACAATTAATACCGAAGTAATCAAACTTTTTGGTAGACACCACCGTCAAGACGGAGTTTTTTGAAATCCGATTAAGTGAAACATTTTTGAGCATAACTTCCACATCTGCAAGTATCTGCAGCTGATTTTTTCTGTGCTTTAACATGAATGTATGGAGTATATGGTGGCATACTTACTTTCTTGGTATCTTTTGGAGCTGTTTTTTTAAATCAAAAAGTTTTAAAAAAAAGCATTTTTTCTTAGTACTAAAGCTTCAGGCTACTTATTGAAGGTATCTTTTATAAATAATCAATATTTTTTTTTATTTTTAGATAATCAAAAATAGACCAATTAAATTATTTAAGAAACTAGAGAATTTATCTGCAGGAACTTCGGAAAAAAACATCTCAAAATTTGTTGAAAATACGGTTCGCGATTTGAGTAAAATTATTTTTCAACTTTGATTGCTTGTAAATCAGAACATACAATATATATGTTAAAAAATACTTTTAAATCATACGCTTTGGTTATCTAAGAGTACTTTAACATAAAGTTTAAAACGATAGACATGACTTTTTCAAAAGACTTTTTTCCGCTCTCGCACCACTGTGCGGCGCTACGTGCCACACAGCCGAAGCTACACTCGATGTTTTGCACCATTTTCAAAAAAAGAAGGGAGTTATTTGGCGGACCCTTTACATAGTACATGTTTTAGTTGAAAGATACATTGTATCAAATCACTATATTGTAAAATCTGCGGTAACAAACCATTGTAAAAATATAAACATAATCAATAAACTATCTCTCTAAACCTATAATCTATCTAAATGTATATATTATTTAGATAGATTTTATATTTCATTTGAAAGTTATATATCTAAAAAAACATCAGCCTGATAACATAAAAACACCCTGGATTTCTAATACCAGAAATAAGTTTTATGGCCCAAAAACGGTCTTGGCTAACGGATCTTAAACTTTTGAAGGAATTTCTTTCGGGTTTGAGTGCATCCTACTGAAATTAGGATTAAAAATGTATTGCACATTCGTTCTTCTAAAGACCATTTACCTACACATGAAGATTCTCCTCATACCCGAGTACTACGTTCGTTTCGGCTTGTTTTACTATAGTACCTAAGTGTGTTTTTTTAGTGCATATGGATACATACATACATACAATCAGTGTTATTGTGAGTTTCACCCGAAAAATATTTTTCCTTAAAATTTTTTGTTCGCCCGGAATTTTAAAAGCTATTGTGAGTTTCGCCCGAACGAAATTTCGCCCGAAATGAATGTTCAAAATAAGGGGAATTTTTCGATCGGGTGAAACTCACAATAAGCGAAAAGTGAAATGTCAAATTTTCCGGGTGGAATGTTGTTCGGGTGAAACTCACAATAAGGCTGAATATGTGCATATAAAGTCCATGTAAAGTACAAAAATAATTCCGCTTAGTTATCGAACATAAATATCTCCGTTTGTTAACTAAGCGGATATAAGAAAAGAATTGTAACTTTTATAACTTTCATATATGTAGATGGTGTAAGCAGTGGTGGCGTTTTTTTGTGGACCTTTATTTTAAGCTAAGTACGTACAAAAACACACCTAGTATCAACAGACGACCGCACCCAAGGCGTAAGCTATATAACAGCCGGTCAATAGAATAGGTTTACACATTGTTTCTGTCAACTGTTACTATTTATTGTAACTACCCAAATTTGATGAATGGGCCTTGTAAATTACTTTTTAGTACTTCCCACTCTTCCCAGTTGATGATGAATGAAACGATTTTATTCTGCCAAATGTAAAACCTAACCTCAATATATGAATGTAATTTTGGTTGTTTGTTTTTAAATTGTATTCTAAATTAAAAGAAACATCAACAAGAAAAATTTACTACTAAAATTCTTTTAACTGATGGTGTTTTTATCTTGTGTTGATACCTTTAGTAACTTCATTACTGAACTAATTCGAAGTTCGAAATATTTCTACCAAAGAGTAGAAGTAGTTGGTTGCAGCTAGAAGTACTTGGCAGTAGAAACTGTCAAAAAACTGGCAGAATAAACTAATTGGCCACGTTCAGGATTCACTAGGATAGCCTATCTTAGATACTCGAGTATCCATATATATTTCTGAACGAACAAAACCAGATAGGTTAAATTTGCTGCTAAAATCAGTTTTTTAGTCAGCTGTTCTTGACAAAATTCTCATAGGATAGATGAGAATCCCAGAATTTTTAGGATGACTTGAGATTTCTTTTTTGCCAACAGCTGTTTTATCTTCAGATGTGTTTTTCCAAGGGATTACAACAACACAAAGCTATCCAGATAGCTTTGGATACAAATCTGAACGCGGCCATTCTTTTGGCAGTATTATGACAAAAAACTCCCAATTTGAATTTTGTAGGTCAATAGAATAGGTTAACTAACAATAGATTAAAAATTTAAATCCAGATGTAAAGCGTACAAATTTAATGTAAATACATCTAGATTTAAGCTTTAATCTGGATGTATCTAGTGAATAATATGGCAGTAAGAGATAGTATCATGTTAAACTCCTTTAAAATTAGCAAAATCCTCTTTTTAACATAGTATCATACTAAAAATGATTTAACACTTTACTAAAAATCGTCTAAAATTTTGCGCCATTGGCCATATGTTTAAATACTGAAAGAAAATAACACCCGAAGATGATTGTGACGTCATAAAAATGCCAAGATGGCGACTTGGGTGTATCTAATGAGCATACCTTGTATCTGTTTATCGTGTGTCGGAGTTAGCTGTCATGTCATTGTCATAACGAATCGTAGCTTGTCGTTATCTCTGGTGAAAAAAAATAATTTATTTTAAGGGGCAGACGGGAATAACTTCTACCCTAAAAGAAGAAATTATGCCCATCTTCCCCCATACAATAATTTTTTTTCGAACCGAGAAAACGACAAGTAACGATTCGTGTCTTCATGCCAGCTAACTACGACAGATCTGTAGGCGCGTTTCTTTGCAAGTGGCACTAAGCGGTATTTTTTTTTAATTTTCTTTGTTCCGTATTTATTTTAAATAATCCACTTTGTATAGAGAAGTGTAATTTTGTGGGAATTTTTCATTAAAAATGCATCAACAACGTCTTTTAATTTAATTATACGCATACATATCAGTAAATTTCCACTGATATTTTCCATTTATTGATTGATTAAAAATTAAGATTATCACGGCTGTTCTAATTTCCATTCGAATTCTATATCCTCACGTTTTCGAATTTTCACTGTTCCAAATTATGTATTCGAAAACGTTTTGCAGATTCGTCAAAACGAACGGATCTACAATCCGCCAAATTGACGTTTTAAATTCGGTTATCCTTTTGTTGGCGGATTACAATTTCGTTTTTGACAGGTCTTGCATACATAACAGCTGATTTCGAAAATGTTTTGTTGGTCAAGTTGGTAAAACTAAAAAGTAAATCCGACTGAAAATCAGAACAATCGTTTTCAATCCGCACGGATTCAATTTTCGTTTCCGTTTTCAAATCCGACCGAATATCAGGACAGCCGTATATGTTGCTTTTAGAGCACATTTAGTAACGTGTGATATATCAAAATAATCGCTACTTTATTGACTTGTGCATTAGGGAAGAACCAAACCAACCCTTGCAGACACTAAAAATTTATTAACTGTACAGTTAGCATTGTGAAACTGTGATTTTATCCGCATAACTTCAAATTCGAAAATCCATCATCACTTAAAATTTCAAGCTTCTTAGTCCATCCCTTAAAAAGATAAAAATCAAAAACCAATCCGTGTTTTAAGCATACGTGTAATTAAGATCCGTGTTTACTTAAGACCCGGATAACCGTTTAATTAGCAAATAAATACACGTGTATTAAGAGTACGGATTTTAATTTATTGGCGTGTAATAACTACACGTACCGAGTCGTAGACTCTAATCCAAAACTAAAAAAAAAATTATTTTAAAGGTCAATATACATTCAAGGAAATCAAATTTGAGTTTAATAGTTAATAGGTATATGAACAAATATATTGGATATATAGTTAATATATGAACAAATATATGGGAGTTTATTTTCCATTGAATTATAAGGTTTCAAACTATGTGATGTGAGTTTTGTTTTACATAATTCGAATTCTTTTCAAGAAAAGAATCGATTCTGTTCCGATTTTTTCTAAACCAAATCGATTTATTTCGGTCAAAAAACAATTCTTGCATCTTTAGCAAGATTTCACACCGATTCGCACATTTCTAAAACGGAAATTTTTTTTTGTTGCAACGGATTCTACCTACGTTCTTTTCGGTCAATATAACTACAAAAATAATTAATTGCAGCTGTCTAGTAACACACACACAATCACACGAAAAAAAATTCGATTCTTTTACGAAATCCTTTCAATTGACAGAAACATAATCGATTCGGTTTAGAAAAAAATCAATTTCTTTGTTGAAATTAATTCGCCATAGTTTCTTGGTTTTATTTTCAACTGATAAATAAATTAAAAATAAAAACTATCCTACACAAAATTCAAAATACCTTTTAATGGGTTTAGTCCTCAAAAATTGGCGTTTCGTCCCGGCGATCTCACTTTGACTCATAACTTATTCAGCCCTATCGGAATCTTTCTGAATCCCGAAAAAAAGCTATCACAGAATCCGTTCGTAATGGCAATTTGTATTGGATTTTTCGATACGATAGATTCTGTGATAGGTACGTACTTTTTTTCGGGATTCGTACCTAACAAGTTTTCGATTATGATGGAATTCGTGATAGGGCTGATTATCTAGTCAGTGCCTTGTTAAAATACGCAATTTCTGTTGTGTTTAGTTCATCTTACAAAGATTTCTATTTCTGCTACCAATTTCCTCCGTGCTTGCAAAAAAAGCCATGCCTTTTGTAATAGTTTCTACTGTTCAAGAGGAGATGCATATACAAAAAGCCGATATTTTCGATATTAATTAACCTTGAATAACTTTTTTAACACATGACGGATTGATGGGGGCCTTTTACAATTCATTTTAAATAAGATTTTAAATGTTAATGCAATGATTCAAAAGTCTGTACCAATCTTCAGCTCTTTGCGAATTTTGTCAATTTTTGTACATTTTGTTGTCTATTTTGACATGTACCTATGTATTTCGTTGCTTTTCTTATCTTTATCTATCAACACAAATTATTCTTAAAGTTTTACAAACAAAAGAATTGCAATTCGGTTGAGGTTTTCAGTGTTTCACATATTTAAATGTTTTTGCTGTAATGTGATGAATCATGAATACAGAATCTATTATATGCCATCAAGCACCATCAATTGCAGATGCCCGGGTAGCTCAGTCGGTAGAGCGTTGGACTTTTAATCCAACGGTCCAGGGTTCAAGTCCCTGCTCGGGCGATTTCTTTTTTTATTATTATTGTTGAGTAAGTAAGAAAATGTATACACAAAATGCCACACGTTTTCAAATTGCTTTGCTTGACAGCAACAAAGATGTATGAGAGTCAAACTGAAATAATCTGTCAGTATTATGCCTGACATAACTGTATTATGCGCATATTTATATGGCATGAACTGTGACACAAAAAAAAACATATGGCACATAGCCAAACAGAAAAATTTGTGTCACATCATTTTGCGTTGGCAAATAGAACTAGTGCCAGTAGTTGTTGTCAGTTCTCGTTCTCAGTTCATAGTTGGCATTTTAGATTGTACTGTGGAGGTCGAAACATCTTTTGGTTTTGCAAATTTATTGTTATGTCATACGTTTTATGATTTTTTTCCACAAAGAATTTATCAAATTATGGACAACAAAAGTAAATGGAGGAAAAAGAAGCAACGTACAAGAAGAGAATTGACTGGCGATTGGCCAGATGATAAAATAAGAGAACTTATTTATAATGTACAAATACGACCAGAACTATGGGACATTAGCACCACCAACTATCGCATTCCAAAGCCACAATTATGGCAAGAAGTGGCAATGCAGTTAGGAGAGGACTATGACTGGCGTGATTGCCGACTTAAATGGCAGAACTTGCGGGTCACTTACAAATGCAACATAAACAAAATAGCAAAAAAGAAATCGGATGGCACAGACGAGGCACCAAGAATTTTGTGGCGATTTTTTCACTCGATGCGATTCATTAGCAGGAATAGGCAACAGAACGCATCTGATTACACATCGAACTTCAATGTGGTAAGTTCAACATTTATTTATTTTTTTTTTTGATTGATATGTAAATATTTTCTTTTACAAAAATGTGCTTTGAGGAAAGCTAACGACCAATTCTTGTTCCATATTTTTTTTTTATTTTTTTATTTTTTTTTTTCCAATAAATAAATAATATTTCTCTAAAAACAAATACGTATGTAGGTACATAAGAATGTATATAATACATAAACATTTGAGTTATCTGACTTGATAACGAAAACCAAGGGGGAATATTTTTGTAGTGAAGAACCACCAAGTCTGGTAACTGGAAACCGGTAGTGTAATATGTAGTTTGCAGTCTAATTTTCAATACTAACGGAAAACTTCAATTTTCAATTACCTTATCGGTAAATGACTAAACGGGCACTGGACTGGTGTACCGTATACTACGTTTTTTGCGATGCATCTTTAATTGAAACGTGCATAATCAGAGTTGGGAAAGGAAAACGAGTCCTTTATGTTTATCGAGATCAAACAAACAATCAGGCAAAACGGGGGGTAATTATTGAAGGATTTGAAAATATGAAAATTGTTCATTGTTAGTTTAAGCATAAGTTACAACAAAAATTACGAAGTGATAATATCTTATGTAATATTATATATACGTACATATACATAATGCATGTATGTACCAAGTATCAAATATTGAATATTGACCTTTTTTTATTGAAAGAGCGATTCCACATTAAACTTGGATGCAGAATTGACGACGGCATCATGTTCTACCCTGGCCTCAAACCAACATTTTGATATATCACAATGCTCTTCCAGTATGGTAAAACAAGAAAGCCACCGAACGATGGAAACACCCACACCCACACCCACACTAACACCAACACCACCTCCACTATTTGTAGCTAGTAATTCTGTGAAAACCAAAGCTTCAAGACAAAATCTGCCGTTGAAGCAGATGAAGAATAAAAACGACGAACATGCTTGTTTTGGAAACTTTATTGCATCCGAGCTCCGAAGTCTTCCGAGAGAGAAATCGTTTGCTTTGAAACGTCGGTTGAATCGCACCTTGTTAGAATATTGGGATGAAATGGAAGTATGTATTTCATAAAATTTATTAAACTAAATTATGTACATATATATTTTATAAAATTGATTACTCTTGAAATAGGCCCAAGCTCAGGCACGGACGCATACCATGGCGGTTACTAAAACAGAAGTTTTTGAAAATATTGTGCAGCTATGAACTTCTGAATAATTACTTAAATATTTGTATTTAGTTTAGTTTAAAGATACGATGCTGTTTGTTGTTTGAAAGTAATACATAAACTCAACTTTGTAATTTTAGTACAATATAAGAGCTGGATTCTATGTGTATCAATTTTGTTACTGTTAAAATTAATTGAACTTGAAATGCCGGCCGAACATTTTCCATATTTCCGAAATCTTAGAAACCTAAATTGGCTAATTACTCTATTTTGATGAAGAATCCCTTTTTAAGCGAAATGTTATCATTGGCCAGCCATCAGTAGCACTCCTGCCTAACACCTAACACGAAAATTTCAATCCACGTGAATGTTTTATTCAATTTAGTTTTTTTTTTAAATTGCCGGTTAATACTAATACCTATTGCGAGGAACAAAGCCTACAATAGTATCTTTTGTTATATAAAAGTGCTTTTCACCTTAAGCGTCCCGATTGTTGGTCTCCTTATCCATTCCTATCTACTAACAACACGTTTACAAGAATAGTTGAAAGCTGTAAGTCACTAACATCTGGTTCCCCAACTACTTACTCTTAGAACAATCGTTTTCCTCCAATGGAAAGCAAAATACAAACGTTTTATGTCTGTTGAATCGCAGCCCTTGCTCTAAATCCGAAAAGTCTTATAATTAACAAAGCCATTAAGGCAGTTTTCAATTAAAATGGTCAAACAATAAAAAATAATTTTGCCTATCATATTTCGGAATATTTTTTTACTTGAGAACATGTAAAATATAAGACGAATCGAACACTTCCTGGACTGTCGACGAAATACGGACGAATTTCTTCGAGAGCCACTAAGCATTTGAATAGTCTGAAAGGATGAAGACATTAGTCATGTTCAGGAAAATGAGATATGAAATCTGAACAATCCCAGATACACTAACAAAATTCCTCAGGAAAATTTCTGTTTTGCTGTAAGATATTGATAATTAAAAATTTGTGTTCGCTTACTCGCTTTTTGAAGATATCTCTAAGATCTCATTTTCCTGCACATACCTATTAGATTGTACCGATAAAGACTGAAGCATGTATAGAATCAAAGACACCGATGGATCTAATAAGCTTCTTGGGAATACCGTGGTTCAACTTAAGGTATGGAAAACAGATTAATTTTTTAAACTTCTATTTCAAACATAATATACATATTTATACATTTTTACTTATGTCAATAACATTTAAAGTGGAAAATAATAAATTTGTATAAGAAATATATGCAATGGATTAGAAAACAATTTTCATTTCTTCGGATTAACTTTCTCGCACGTCATTTAGCAACACGATCACAATAGGCTGCCCACAATCTGTCTCTGTATAATACTGCCGCTTTTTCAATACATTTAGCTTCGAGTATGCCCCTGCCAACAACAGCAATATCGGCACCTTTTTCCTGTACAATAAACTCTGGGGTTTGGTATTGCTGACCCAATTTATCGCCAGTTTCATCTATTTTCACACCCGGCGTCAGTTGTATCAGTCCGGGAAAAGCAAAGCAATCGGCACTCTGGCAAACAATTCCTGCTACAAAATCAACGTCTGCATTGTTTGTTGCCAGTTTTGTAGTAGCTTCTTTATATTGTTCGTTTATTAAATTGCCAGTTGATGACATCTCACCCAAGAGGAAAACACCACGTTTCTTAGGTGCATCCACTAGACCGGCTTTCAAACCTTGCAATATACCCTGGCCCGAGATTGAATGAGCAGTCACCAGATCTGCCCATTGTGCGATTTTGAAAAGCCCCTTCGAATACTGCATTGATACAGTATTACCAATGTCGGCGAATTTTCTATCTTCCATAATTAGAAAATTATGCTTCTTGGACAGTGTAACGAGGTTCCTGACAAAGTCTTCATTGAAATTTTCCACAATGTCGATGTGTGTTTTAAGGATACAAATATATGGTCCACATACATCTGCTACATTAAGGATCTTTTCACAATCGCTCAAATCAGCAGCAAGACATAAGTTAGTCTTCTTGGATGCCATTAGATTAAATATATCTTTAGCAATTTCTGATTTTGCCAGATTTGAACGACTTTCGAAGGTCATCTTTGTGCGAGAGAATTCGTTTACTGCAATGATAAAATAAACCCAAATAAATAAATGAATTGTAAATCAAATAATAACAAAAATTGAAACAATTGGTAAGCGATGATAAATTTTAAATGTTAGTAGCACAGATAATAGACAGGAAATATCGTCGTCGTTCTATGAAAACTCCCTAACTCCATTTTTGTCAAAAATGAGATAAGTACACCAAGTCTATGCAAATGACAAAATCTATGTTCTATCAAAACTGCATAAGCTCAACGTTCCTCTATTATTGAACTATAAAGAATTAAAACTCCCGAAATCCAAAAAACTACAATTTTTTGTCTATGAAAAGTCCCTTACTGGACTTATTGAGATTTGGCTGACAAACTCTTTGCCGTTTTTGTTATGGAATTCACTTGTTGTTGCATAAAATAAAATCAATTGTTCAACTTCATTACAAACAGTATTTTGGTTGACTCTTGAGATAAGAAATATCAAATATTTCTGTAAGATGCCGATGCCGTTATTTTTCCCATCGAATTTTATATCGTTGGTAATTTTTTAGTGCAGTGAGTGTTGTTTGTAATGGAGAGCAGAGGTAAAAAATTGGTTAGCTTAGGTTTACAAAATAGAAGTAATGCAGGTTCATATGCTAATTCTTAGAATGCTTCAGATGTTTGGAGGTGGCGTAGGACTCACGAGTACTTTGCCAGCCATTTTGAATGGAACGCACAAAATTGGTTTTCCTACAAACCTCATCTACTCGCCATGAGATCACGAGTAGTTGGTAATACCATTGTATATAGAACCTATAGTACTACCACTAGACTGATTTTTTCTTCTTTATATGTGGCCGTTACGTGGCGCTGGGCTCGTCGATTAGTTGGCAGTGGAGACTTGAGACAGAACGAAAAAGTAAGAAGTAAAAGAAAAAAATAGAAGGAGAGGGTTGTATTTAATTGTTCTGACAACAATAAGGGGAGTAAAGGAGATAACTAAATCAGACATTTTTGCCATGACAACGACCAGAATATAGGAGAAAAAACACTATATTTTTACATTTGTATGTAGGTATTCTATCGTTTATTATTTTTTACAAGGAAAACTTGAATAGGTAGGTATTTGAATGTATAAGAATTAATTTTTTTTCTATTGCCAGGCTATAGGCATATGTTTATATATAATTACTTCATGATTTTATTTTTCAACAAAATATTGAATTTGTTTTTAAATTTTCAGTTTTGATTTTCAAAGCAACGTTGTTAAATTTCACTATAGCTTAGTGGAATACAACGTTGCTACATTTTGAATTATGGTGCATAGGTATTTATACCCAATTTTCAAGTATAGTAGGTACATAGGTATAGCTACATTTATTTAATAGATTTTTGGTAGGCTTTTTTTACAGCAGGTATTTTATTATGTTTGTTATTCAAAAAGAAGATAGGTAATTGGAATTTTGAAAAACAAAATTAATAATAATTATGTAGGTATTCGGTAGGTAGGTATAATTTGTTTTTTAAAGTTTAGGTAGGTATGAAGGTATAGGTACAGGTACATTATGTAAATATCAATGTAGGGATGTAGGTGGGTGGGTGGGTGTGTATGCACAGGGTGGTACCTATTAAAACATTTATTTTTTAAACATTTGAAAGAAATGTAGATAGGTACCTAACCTACATACATATATATGAATGTATTTGGTAGGTAGGTAGGTATGTACGTAAATTTTAAATATTAACCAACCACCCACCTATTAAAAATTATTTTTCAAACCAAATCAAATACCTTATAGGTACCTACAACCTACCTAGCTTTCTTTTTGGAAAAAAAATACAACCTAGGTATCTACCTATTTATGGGTAAAAAAGGTACCTTTCTGTCCAAAAAAAATATTTTGTAGATAGGTACTTGACTAATTATACAATTGAGACAAAAATTAAAAAAATTATTTTTTTTTTAAGTAGGTACCTATTTATGTATGTATTGAGACTGAAAAAAAAATTGAAATGAAAATAGGAATACATATAGCCAATTTAGCAAGATTTGAAAAAATCAATGTTTTTTTTTGGAAAAAATTTGCTTTCATCAGCAGACAATTTTTCAAAAATTAAAAATAAAAATTAATTTGGCTAACCAATTTTGAAAATCCATTGAAATACACCTAAAAAATATTTTCAAAAAAAATTAAGTAAATTTTTTTCCGAAAAAAATAGTTTATATTTTAAAAAAATTAAAAAAAAAACAAAAATTTGGTGTTAAATTTAAAAAAAAAACAATTGCAATGCTCCTTAAAATTATTTTTTAAAAAAATTAAGGAAATTATTTCGAAAAAATTAGTTTTTTTGAATACAAATAATTTTGAAAAATTAAAAAAAGACAAAACTTTGGTGTTTATTTAAAAAAAAAAACAATTTCAATACTCCTAAAAACAATTTTTTTAAATAAAATTAAGTTAAAAAGAGTTTTTGTGAGCATAAATAAAATTTATTATTTCAAAATGAACTCTTAAGCTTATTCGCAAGCAAATAATCCCACTCAAACACCCACTTAGTCGTTACTATAAGAAACAAACCCACAGTACACAAATCTAAGGTAATATATTGCGCAGGTTGTCAGTCAGAAATTAAACATGGCGGCTCGAGTGTCTACGAAAACTGCACACGGCATTACTAGAAACAACAACAAATACAAGCATTTTGACAAGTAAAGAGACACTGGATCCGCCATTTTCACAGATGCGCAGAACTGAACAAAAATTTAAACGCTAATGATATTACCATTAATATATGTACCTTGAAACAAACCAACCTATATCCCCAATTTTACTAGAAAAAAAGGTCAAACTTATAAGAAAAAGTAAGACATGATTACCACATTTGTTAATTGTTTAGCATTCCAAACCGATTTCTTAAAAAAAATAACTTAATTAAGTATTTCCGAAGCCGAACGCAGAAAAATAAGTGTTTTGTTTTAACTTTCCAGAACATTGATAATTAATTTTCAAGAAAAAACACATTAATTTTAATTTAATTAGGATACTTTTCTCTTCTTAAAGTCTAAACTATAAATTTGTCTGAATAAAAAACCTGAGGCCACATGAATTTAAAAATTAAATGAAAAACTGCACGTAATATATTCATCAGATGATATTCAGGTATGATGGTAAACTTAAAACTTCTCAAGTTTCAGCTCAAACGGATTATTTTTTCTTCAGTTTTTAACTAATTTTTATATTTCGATGTTCAGCTCAATTTATAGAAAAGTTTAAACAAATTATTTACGTGAACTTCTGATTCATCAACAATTGCATTATCTAAGTTTCAGCTCAATCTGATGGTTAGTTTTTGAATTTTACAATATAACGAACAATCATCTGTCAATATCTTTCCATATATACCTACCTAGATACTAACCTGATTTAACAAAACAACCTTAAATAGAGCCTTTCTAATATATTTATACCTATGTATTTACTTAACTTAAATCTCAACGGAAAACCTACCTACAAAGGCGTATAACGTCCTTCGCCATACAATTCAGTCAAAAAGTATTCATTTACAACAACATTATTATTCTTAGTGGTAACCGAGTTTGAATAATTTGCATGCATATTATACATTTCCTCTATTCCCACACTACGTCACAGGCAAAAGGCAAAAGCCAAAAAATCAAGCCTTCTTTTGAACAATATTTATTTTCGTTCTTCCTATACCCAAAAAACAAACAAAAAAAAACATTTTCCCCTTTCTATAAAAAATGATAAAAGCAAAAACAACCCCTTCCTCTGCAAAAAAAACCAAATCCCATTCATAAAACAAAAAAGCACAAAATTGTTACTTCCTGCCTCCCTCTAACTTTCATAAATTTAGTGGGCTCTCATTTTTGTATTAAAAAACTATTCTCCTTTGTTGGAGAATTCAAAGTCTCCACTTTCCTTTGCAACAATTGTTAGCAACATTAGCTTTATGTGTGGCCGTATGGTAGCGCGTCGGTCGTTCGTCATCATGATAGTACTATAGATTATATATACAATGCTCGTACTCATATCGCTGCTATCTCTTCCTCTTCTATTAATTGATTTTCGATTTCACGTCTTCCAAATCACTCATTTAAAAAAAAAAAGTTTTCTTTTAATACTGATCATTTCTGTTGTCAGTCAAATTGGTCTTTGTCTGACCTATTGAAGGAATTAAATTTGATTTCAACAGGGCCGATTACATTTGCATTAATAATAATTGTGTTCGAGGTATTGATTGGGATTCATTTTTGCTTCAATCTGATTTGTCTTCGTGTTTTTCTGCTTTTATAAATATAATCCAAGAATTGTTTGATTAGTTTATACCTAGGAAGGCTAGCTATAAAACGGGGATCGAAAATGCCAATATGGTTTTCTAAAGGTTTATTACGTTTAAAAAATGCATTACTTAAGGCTCAAAAAAGAAGCAAGTTCAATTCAAATTTTCGATTCAATTATTGAAGTTTTTACATAATAAGTATGTATGGTCCATTGAATCAAGGATCAATAGTGCTTCTAAATCTTTTCGAGAATTTTATAATTAAAAAAAGGAAGTTTCTTGGAATCCCCTCAAACATGAATTACAATGGTAAAGTAAGTACATATGTAGTAATATCTCTGACATCTGCAACATGTTTGCAACTTTTTTCCAATTTAACTTTATGGTTTATGATGTTTTGCCGGCTTATTCTGAAATAAATGGTATTCAATGTTTATATCTGAAGAAGATATTTATAATGAACTTTCTAGCTTAGATAGTACTTTAAGCATTGGACCTAACAATAAAAGAATGTGTAAGTAATTAGTCGAAACCTTTGTGTTACATATTCAACCTATCTCTTCGAAGTGGTCAGTTTTTAGATGCCTGGAAATGTTCCTATATTACTCCCATTTATAAATCTGGTTCAAAGCAAGCTGTGGGAAATTATAGAGCAATTGCCAAGTTGCAACTGATTCCTAAGATTTATGAATGGATTGTGAAGAAAAAAATGTATGAAGAGGTGAATAATCATAAATCAGTTCAGCAGCATGGCTTTGTCGAAGGGCGATCGACTGCGATTAATCTGACTCTCTTTGTAAATTTTTGCCTGTAAAACATGGAAAACAATTGTCAAACTGATGGGTTTTTCATTGATTTTTAAGAAGCATTTGATAGGATAAGTCACCGAATTCTATTGAAGAAATTTTGCTTCTTAAGATTTTATTCAACACTCCCTAAATGGATAAGTAATTATTTATGTAATCGCTCACAGTTTATTAAAATTCTGTCTGAATTATCTTTCAAAATTCGAAGCTACTCTGGTGTGCCACAGGGCAGTCAGCCTGGACCCTTGTTGTTTCTACTTTTCATTAATGATTTACCCACAGTGATTCATTTTTCAAAATGTCTAATCATTGCGGAAGATGTGCAAATTTTTTAAGTCAATTACCTAAGTCAGTTGCAGATAGTTTAGATTTACAAAATGATATTGATGCATAGAATGAATGGTGTTCTATGAACGCCTTGAGCTTGAACATAAATAAATGCTCGATCATGTCTTTTTCAAGGTCGGCTGTACCCATATTGTTTAAGTATAGGATGGTAGATGTCATCACGGGACATATTCACTGCTCCCGCCCTCTTCTAGCTTTGTTCGGTATAAAGGCGCTTTCTAGAACTTTACAATCAATATGCAAATGTCATCGATCTTAATCGAAATAGAAATATTTTCAAATCCATTATTATGGAAAACATTATTTAAAACAATATATAATTTATTTTAAGTTTTAAATTTATATTATGTAAAAGATTTTAAGAAATATGTACATATTATGTACTTAGTCTAGAGTCGTAAAATTTATAGACGAAAATAAATAAATAAAGATTTTTGGATCGAAAAGTAATTTTCCGAAGTTACAAAGCCAACCCCACTGAGGAAAATCGGAATAAGTTCAAACAAGCTAGAAAGACCTGCAACGGTCATATTCGACGAACAAAATTTTTGCATGATCAAAAATTAAGGCAAAAAAAACTGCAATGTCCCAAAGGCAGTAAAATGTTTTGGTCATTTGTAAAAAAGATACGAAATACTACTTCGTATTCGGTTCCAACGCTCGTCTTCAACGACACTTCTTTTGTCAGCTCACTAGATAAAGCCAATATGCTTGCAGCACAGTTTGCTGTTAATTCTACGCTGCCAGAGAATGATATGACTCCTCCTGTACTTGAGAACGTAAACGTTTTCATTGGACCAATTTTCTTTAGTACTCGTACAGTTGCAAGAGTGTTGAAGGATCTTGATCTTGTCTCCGACTCTCTTCCTAATAATCATTAATGATCTCTTGTCTGAAACTTCTAATCCATTAAACTGTTTTGCTGACGACAGTACCCTCAGCTTTTCATATTCGTTTCTAGATTCACATCCTTGTCCTTCGGATGTGGAACTTCAACGGCAGCGTATGATAAGCTCATTAAATTCTGATCTCGATAGCATTGTGCAATGGGGAAATAAAAATGGCGTAGAATTTAATGCTTCAAAAACACAATGCTGCCTTCTGTCGTTAAAGCGAAACCCACCCCAAATGCCGCTATCCATGAGCGACACTTGCATCGAGCAAACTGAAAAACTTTCAGTTCTTGGTATGTGCATCTCAGACCACCGTTTATGGACTGATCACATTTTCGATATCGCACAAAAACGCTGCTAAGTGTTTGGGTTTTCTCCGGCGATGCAAGAAATTTGTCCCCCCCTCTGATCTGGCTGTAATCTATAAAGCCTTCATTCGTCCAAAAGTGGAATACAATTCTCATATTTGGGCAGGTGCTACAATAACCTACTTGAGTCTATTAGATAGAATTCAAAAGAGAGCTTTAAAAATGATAGGCGATAAAACTATAACGGAAGCAATTGAAACCCTTGAACACCGCCGTAATGTTTCATGTCTTTCATTATTTTATCGCTATTTTCATAAACATTGTTCCAGTGAAATAGCCAGTTGCATTCCTCCCCTAAAACAATTCAACCGAAATACTCGTACTTCAAGGAATGCGCATAAGTTTACCAACCCAACCCAACTTCGGACGTACTGTTAAGTACAGAGAATCTTTCTTTAGTCGTACTACAAGAATGTGGAATGCTTTACGCGGCTCTATTTTTCCTTGCCATTTCGATGTTCAGACATTTAAAACCAATGTGCATCGGTATCTCCTTTCAAATCCTCTCCCACTTTCCTGAACGCTCGCACTGTGTATTAACATTATAAGGGTAGTCACAACCCCTTGAGTGCGCGCAAAATATATAAAAAAAATCTTATTTAGCTCAAAAGGCGTTTTTCTTTTTTAGTTAGAACACTCTGAGCGAAAAAAGTTGTTTGACAGTTCAGGCTCTGCTCTGAACTAAAAAAGAGAAAAACGCCTCAAATCGGCTCCACAGATTATAAAAAAAAAAATCAGTAAAATTTCATACATAAAATAAAAATTGTTCCAAAAAATGGGTAAGTATTAAAGGCACCTCCCAAAGGACCTTTTTTTTTATTTTCAGTTTATATGATTCGCATCAATTTTTGTTTAAAGAATAATAATTGATACATTTTAAATAATGTTGTGTAACACAATTTTCAAAATAATTTTTTTTGGATTTTTAAAAAAAGCTTGATCGAGTCTGTCGATTTCAATTAAACGTTTTACTACGTAGTTTCTTAATATCATATAGAAGTTTTTAAACAAAAACTATTCTTATAATCAAATATTACGATACCTCTTATACAAATGTTTAAGCACCGTTGAGGAAAATCTTTTGTTGCCCAAAAACGATTCCTAGGATTTTGATAAAACTTTTTGTGTCTATCGAAATTAAAATTATTAAATTTTACATGCTATTAATATTTATAACATATACATATAGAACGTTTTTTTTATATTCGACTATCTCTCTATGGGGTTAACCGATTTAAATTAAATGTTTTATGCAGAAGTTTTGTAATAAGTTTAAATAATATCTCATATCAAAATTTTCCAAAAAAAAATATTTATGGAATTTTGAAAAAAAATTCAAATTTATTTTATCGAAAATTCGATATTTCAAAAGCGGGCAAATGATTTTTTCTAAATTGAATTTTTAACTTAACTTACTTAAAATTGGTGCACCACGCCTGACAGATGTGAAACATTTAAATTTATTTATACTGAAATATTTTAACGAAGTGAAAAAGAAATTAAAAAGACGTTTTCAAATAGATTTCCATAAATTTCATCATAAAACTTCAAACTAATACTACGTTTTCATTAGAGCAATTGATGAGGTAATTTCGTTAAATATTTCCAAATTCGATTCCAAATTACCTCATTTCCCATACAAATTCACATTTCGAAATGAGGTAATTTCAACCAAATTTGCACGAAATTAGGTCGGAAATTACGTACAAACTTTATGAACACATCCAAGTGGAATCCATTCAATGTGTCAAAATGAAATGAGCTGTCAATCAAAATTAGCAAATTTGCAATGAAAACACTTTTTCTGAAATTTGCGTAATTACCTCATTTTTTTTAAATTACAATAACCAAATTCAAAAAATGCCATAAAGTAGGCAATCTGCCTACTGGGCTACTTTCGTTCTTTAGGTTGGTGTCTTAGCTTTGGTTATGTTCTATGTTTCGTTCATTTGGTTGGTGTATTAAATTTTCCTTAAGTGATTTTTATTATATAGGGTGTCACATTTTATGTATGGTCGTAATAATAAATGAGGTTTTTCAAAAGAATGATACTTGGTGCGTTTTCCGTTTTTTCTTTCGTAAAAGGGGTCCTTCTTCCAGCTTTGAAACTAAGTGGTGTTTCGGAAATCTTGTAGTTTTAAGGAACTGGCCGTTTAACAGCTCTTTTAATGTCATTGAATTATTATGCAGGGTATTTTGGATAAAATTAAACAGAAGTCTAGAGCGTGTTGTTTAACGGAAGAAAAAACGGACAACGCACAAAGTAACATTTTTTGAAATACATACCTCATTTATTAGCCTTGTTTTATTATCTATGGATCTGGATCCCATTTTCAATCGGTTTACCCGCCTATAAAGATGTGTCATACCAAAAATTAATTATTTTTATAACCGCTTCTAAGATTTTAAAATTTTTTTTTTTTTTATAAATTATGATTTAGATAAGAAATCGGATGATGTACATCGCGTTGGGTTCAAAACAGTTTCAGAAGTATTTAAATCAGTTTATTTCTCATTCTTTTGCTTTAAAACAATTTTCCAGTTTGAATACAATATGTTATATAATTTCCATGCATACATACGTATGTACATTATGTATGTGCAACACAAGGCTGTATTTTACACTTTTGTTTACTCATATTTATTATAATACTATGTACTTACAGCTAATCTATGTTTTGGAAAATGGATAAAGTAAAGGCTCCCATAACTAATTCAGTTCAGACTTTAGAACCACACAATGCATATAAGAACAAGTTCGACCCAGTCATAGGCGCCCGGAGGTAGGTGCTGACTCTGTAAAATACTTCACAACTAACAATTTTTTTATTTTTACTATGAATTTCAACAAATACTTGTCTCCTCTCCATGAATTGCACCCCCCCCCCCCCCTTGGCTCTGGATCATGCCAAATTTATCTGAAAAAATCCTTGGTTAATATTTAATCAAGGATAATGCACAACGTTCGAAAAAAATGGACAAACTACCTTTGAAAATGTGGGTGCTTATTTAGTTGAAGTGGATTATGCCTCCAAAACAAATCAGAGTTTTATGTCATAAGAACCAAACTCATTAGTTTGACGTTTAGAAATGAACAAGACAGAGATAGAGCCTGATTACGATTCGTTTTTTCGGTCGTTTCGTGTTTCGTCATTTTGTCAATGTAGAGGAATGAAGTACAATATGTACAGCGTAGTCTTTAGAAAATAAACGTTCATATAATTTTTTTTATTGCATAAGCATACAATTTTAATTTAAAGTTTATGGGCTATTAGGTCAGTTGTTTAAACGCATATTATATTTTTATTTGATAATAATCAAATTACATCGTAATCGGATTTGTTTAAGAATCCCGAAAAAAACTATCACCGAATGTGTTCTTGATGGCAATTTGTGTGAAGTTTTGCACTACGATGGCTTCAGTGAGTTTTTTTTTTCGGGATTCGTAAAAAGTGTCCGATTACGATGAAGTTCGTGTAGGTAAATATTTTTTGTATACAAATAAAAAGTGTAGATTTTCGAAAAAATTAAGTTTCTTATTGAAAAGAAAAAGTTTGATTCGGAATTCGAAATTTTTGTTTTGAATTTTCAAATCGCTTAGTAATTTTCTCGAAATCTATTTCAAGTCTGATTATTTATTTTCATTGCCTAAAAGAAGAACTTGGGTAAAGCCATACTTTTCCATACAAATTTGAATTCCAAAAGATTTAGTAATTATTGTGTATCAAGATAAGAATCAAGTATCTATATCTATATATTTATTAATAGGCAAACACTTTGCTATATCTACCTTTTTAACTGACTTAATGGCCACGTTTTGAAAACATTTTTTCTTTTTTAATCCAGAAATCTATCAAGGAACAATAAAGATCAAAGGATTTCGAAAGTTTTTTTTTTGATACTCTCCTTGCGTAACTTTGGCTTTTCGAAACTTTTTTCCTTTTGTAAAATTACATTTTTCTTTCTTATTTGAACGGTTCGTTAATGGATCTTCAATAGTTTTCACATGATAAATTCGGAACGAACGATATTTTATAGATCCACTCCACATCCTAGTGGTTTGATCGTGAAAAATAATTTAATTTTAAAGATCCAAAAAATAAGATTCGCGATAGAATTTTTTACCAGAGAACGAATGATGTTTTATCGTTCTATGAACTTTGCTTTTTATACAAAAACTTCGGAAAAAATGTGCTTAAATAAGTAAGTACTGGACAACTATTAACAGTAGGTACCTCCCATAGAACGTAATTTTAGATTTTTTTCATTATTGGCTGAATGCAATTAAATTATTATTTATAGCAACTTCAAAAAAGCTCAAATTATATTGCATGTCAAAATTTTCAGAAAAAAATTTTGTTAATACAAATTTTTTTCGAAAATTCGATATCTCTAAATTCAGTTTGTTTGAAGCACCTCACATTGATCCTTCACTTCTAGGGAATACCAAGATAAAAAAAAAACTAAATATTTAAAAAAATAATGAATTCAAAAACTCTCAGCTTAATCAAAATTGCTTGTCTCTCAATTATAAAACAGCCTATTTCATTATAAGTTCTAATTCAAGACTATGGTCGATTTGCTCCGCATTGATTAAATTGCTTGTAAAGTATTAAAATCTTATATTTTTTTCTATATCTAATCTTGATATCTTTCACCAGAAATATCACTATTTGATTAGTTTACAGTTGACAACTATTTAAATAGGCGTATCTGTACGTTAGGAATGAAATCATCTCATTAAATTAATAAAATAATCTTCATAAGCAATCATTTGATTTTAGGTAGATATAGATGCAGACTTACGTTCTGCCAATGTTACAATAATAATTCATTGATGTGTTTGCTTCAAATCATATTTTTGTATCTAATAACCTGTGAGTTGTGAAACACCACAAAAGCACAAACATCAAAGACTAAACAAATTGTGTCTATAAAAAGCAAAATAAATTATCTGTCATAGTTGTTTTATGATGATGACAACCATTTAGCGCCAGCCCTATGCTTTCTCTCTTCAATTTATTTCAGCTAATAATTTCCAAGGTTAATTGAATCTGATTGTATGTTGACAATAATAATATGCAAAAAAATGGTTAGTTCAACGCACCTTGGCGGGAGTTGGTATGTATGATTAAAAAAATCTTGAAACTATATTTTTCTTTTTTAACTGGGAAACTCACCGACTTTCTTGGGTCCATCGACAAAGGAACCATCGCTATTAATTTGACATCCACTAATGTACTTGGCCACTGAATCAACAGTTTCTTGCTGGATTTTTCCAGCTTCTTTGAGCACATTCAACAGATATGATAGAGTGAATAGGGAATGCATACGAACTGAGTGTTTGCCGATATTGGCATTTCCTCCTTGCTCACGGTCAACGACGACCACGGCGTCACTAACAACGATTCCTTCCTTTTGAAGGTCCTTCACCGTGTCCAATACGCTAGACCCAGAGGTGACGACATCTTCAACAATTAAACACGTGTCTCCGGCATTGTATTTTCCCTCGATGAGTTTTTTGGTCCCGTAGCTTTTGGCTTCTTTGCGTCTCACCAGCATGGGGATGTTTTCTCGCACCGAGACGATTGTGGCAATAGGAAGAGCTGTGTAGGGAACACCACAAACGTGTTTGCATTGAAGTTTATTCTCACGTACGTAGTCAGAGATCAAATTAGAAACTTGCTCCTACAAAAGATATTCACATTTGAAGTGTTAATTTGTTTCCAAATCAAATTTTACACATTTTTTTCTTACCATGACTTCAGGAAAGCTTACTATGACACGTAAATCGAAGTACACAGGTGAATTGATTCCAACTTTCATCTTAAAATCACCAAACTTGAAGGCATTAATTTCGTATAATTTGAGTGCAAGAGCACGCATTTCGTTTTCTTTTTTGGCAAGCATTTTCTTTTTATTATTGTTTACGTTTATTTTTGGTTTGTTGTTGGAAATTAAATAGCTGTTGTTAGGAAGCGGATAGCAAAGCCGATGATATCAACACCTCAATTCACGAGCCAAGACAACACCACACTAATCGAAAGAAAATCTAGAAATGTGCTCCCGCCGCCCACACAAATGAGAAAGCGCCCGTCGCGTCGCACGTGATAGAAATAGAAATGTCAGTGAACTGTCAGTTTGTCAGTTTGAACTGATGTAATGGAGAGTTTACATGAGCTCCTATTCAGTTCCCCTCAGATCATTTGCTATAATTATGGCTCGACCTTTTTTTTATTTTGGCGGATCTACATGGGCCTGTTTAGATTGGGAAGATCCCTGAGTACTGACTGGTTCATCTTCATGGTATACTTTTTCTCTCATTCGTTTTTTGGTATAAATCCACCCCGCTCTATTTCTTCAAATATGCAGATTCAGATACGTAAATCCATCACTAATAACCCCGAGGCCACACGAGTCAGTACTTCGTTTTTTTTAAACCAAATCCCTCCGGGGTTGCTGCTATTACCGGCTGTGGGGGGCTTAACGGGCTGTGGAGTGGGCTTTAGCCCTTATAGCCCCCCTGGATCCGCTACTGCATACGTCCAATTTCTCAAGGTTTGTTGTGCACCTACAAATTCACACTTTGTAAATATTTCATAGTCCATTTAAAATTTATTTTAGTGAATAGTTGCAAAAAAAAAACAATCGAAGGGCTTATTTCAAAAACATGATAAGCAGTGTTGGCAAATGATTACCACATTTTAACCAAAAAAAACCCTAAATTTTTTTCAACTTTTTAGTTATATTCACAGCTCATAAATTTATATTTTTTATTTTAAATTTAATTAATTCACAGTAGTTGAGTAGCTACAATAAAAAAGAAAAATTTTTAAAAAAGCTACTAAAGACAAGGTTGTTTAAGCTAGGACCGCACTCGGCGGAACTGCACTTCAGCGGAACTGAACTTCACGACTTATCTGTGGGAAATTGTATGAGCTATATCGCACTAAGCGACAACTGCACTTCACGACGCGACACTATGCGACAAAGTTGGTAATCTGACCAACTGTGTCGCGACGTGAAGTTTCGTTCACTTTCGTGCGAAAGTGCGCACGGTGTCGCGGAAGTCAGTTCCGCCTAGTGCGGTTCTACCTTTAGAGTAATACAACAACAACTTGGGATTCTGCTCTCTATCTGGATCTGTTTTAAAGATCCGAAAATTAGTTCCCACTCTTGCGGGTAGATGGCTTCTCAAGGTAAGGTAGTGTGAAATGTAGTGTAAAGAAAAAAGACAACAAAGACATGAAAATTAAAACAACGTAAAGAAAATAGAGATAGGTATACAATACAACACAGTTGTCACTAATATCCGTATCGTTATATTTTCATGGGATGATCCTGATCCAGATCCGTATATAATAAAACACGGCTAATGTCTGATTAAAGTTCTGATAACTTACTCGACATTTAAATTATCCCCAAATTAAATCCTCCAAATAAGAAACTTTGCGTTTCATAATTTTATCGAAATTATAAATATATCAACTAGATGTTCCAGTTTTTCAGACAAAATAGTTTTGACTGATGAAAAGTTGAAAAAATTATTAATATTTTAATTGCCAAGTAAAATTGCTAATTGACACTTCATCTGTGCATTTATTTACTTCTTGAGTTAGCTAACTCTGGCTTAACTCACCACTGAAAAACTGGGTCTTAATGTTATAAATATACGAGTTATAAATAAATATGCAAATTAAAATATTAAGGCATTAAAACATTTTTTTTAACTTTATAACAAATGTTAAAATATACTATCGTCATAGCTTAGCTGTCGGTTATGTGCATCTTCTCACTTGTGAAAGTTTTCAGCATTTCTTCTGTTGGTGTTCCTAATAAAGTGGAATATCTAACTCGTAGAATACTGTCAGTTGGTTCTATACCCATACGATTTCTCAACCTTTTAGCTCTGAATTAATCCTCTCAGATTTCCGGCCCTAAAATGACAAGGTTGTAAAATAATCTTTCCACTAAAGCTAAAAAAAATATATGTCATTACTGAATTATTACTGCAAAAAAAGTGGCTTTTTTAGAAGTAAAAACTCAATTTCTCAAAATGTGTTTAACATATCAAAATAACTTTGATATTATTATAAAGACAAAATACCTTTCATATGATACCAATATCATTTTTCTACGTCAATTATTCCGCCTGTTATGGACAATTGGAACAAAATCTGAAATCCTTATTTTGCAATCGTTAACTTCAAGCCAAAATATCTCGACTTTCCCATGAACGATTTTGAAAATATTTTACTCATGTATCGGGCTTCACGTCACCTTTCATTTGATACCAAACTCGTTCCTGTACACTCTGGGCCAAAGCTCCATAGTAAAATGGGCATTCCCTTTAGGTATTTTTTTTCGGACTTCTTAAAACCCGGCAAGGAACACACCGGCAGCGAGGTTCGCCTGAAAGAATTAAGGAGCGCGAATATGCCTTTAAGGCTCTCCCAAACCAACGCGAAACATTCGGCGCGACAACGAAACTTTCACCTGTCAAAAACTTCAGACAAAAAAATTCGCGATTCTACCCACACCAAAGCGACAGTTTTCGCAGCGTCAGCTGTCACAACAAGGCGTGGCAAGTAGTTCAGTTTGGCATTACTTATAAAATTGAATTGGGAAGTTCGCCCAGACGGCAGTTGAAACACGCAACCAAAAAACAGCAAAGCTTGCCAGAGGTTAAACAAACTCTTTGATTGTGTTAGTGGAATGTGAACATCGTAATTCTTGTTTTTTTCTCACAAAAACGTTTCAAACTATTGAATAAAATGTTATTACACTAAAATTTAAGGGACCAATATTAAAAACTTTTATTTTTATTGGAAAAAACAGCGAATAATAAAAAGACCATTCGCTGATGTATGTTTGTATTTGATTGTTTAACTTCTGACTAGGATTCTATAACTGTAAAAACAAGAAGGAGAAAAGACAAGGATAGTTTCCCGAAAAGCCCAATTTGGAAAAATGGATGCATCGTTGAACACGAGCAAAAACACTCTATATGGAGATACCAATCTCGGCTGTCATCCGAGTTTGCCTACAAGCTCATATAGGGGAAATTCAGGAGAAACACGCACACATATGCAGTAAGCGTACATCCACCACGCTTTATTTGCACACACATGCAGTAAACGTACATTCACCACCAAAATGTCGGTTATTTACGAGTTTCAATGGGTATGTTCAAAAAGGATAATAAAAGGAGCAACGAGTTTTCAAGTGCTAACCCAACCTTATAAGGATAAGTTTGTTGAAATAAATTGACCGTGAAAATTTATAATCAATTTTTTTTTCTACTATTGTTTGGTATTGTATTTCGCTCTCGAATTATTGAAACAGACTGTGAACATGACAAAAAAAAACGAATGAGAAATCTAGTAATTGTTAAATGCAACAACAACTAATCCCCTCCAGGCATAGCTAAGAGCACATAATTTTCGGGGCTAAACTGTTTTAACGGCGTGAAATATGCATATGTACTTCTAATCAATAGTTTTTTTTATGGAAACTCCATTTTTTGTCTGTGATGGCGTCGATAGATAATCCACAATATCATTTATTTTTAACCAAATCCCTCCGGGCTTGCAAAAAAAAACACGGCTTTTAAGAGCATTAAGGCTCTCCAAAGCCAAAGCGAATACTTCAGAACGACCACGAAACTTTCGCCTGTCTCAATTTATTTCCATGGAGATTAATGGGAGCACCCACACTGCCGCGATGCGAATCTTCGAACATTATTCAGTCGTCGCATATTCGCGCGAATGTTTCGCGTTCGTTTGGGACAGCCTTTATGCTATGTATATGCGAAACCAATAGAAAACTATCGATGACGAAATTTCAATGTATAAATTCTAACTTATCACGTTATTTATTTTATTACAGACTTTTCTGTGAAATGCCAAAGATTTAAAAATCATTGTGTAACAGCAAACTACTCACAGGATGAATTTTCAAAGAAAAATGTGAAGAAGTTTCATCACGTGAAATTCGTATGTAATAGCAGACTTAGCACCATTAAATTGATGTTTTTTTCAACACATCCCGATATCCCACCTAACATCCGCCATTTTCATGTTGAAAAGCTGGTGAGTTTAAATTTTTTTAAAGATGGCTGCGTTATTTGCACATACAAAATGGTTGTTCTGGGAAAACAGAACAATCCCACCCCGTTAAATTGTTGTTGCAATTCACATCTATTCATGGACACAAAACGAAATTACAAAAACAACAATGTAAACAAATGGGTTTGGAGGGTGATACGTACGAAAGATTGGCATCTTCATATAGAGTGTTTTTGAACACTAGTTTGAAGACGGCGACATCTACATTCTAGTCGGCAGCATAGAGGGGCCATAAGTAAACTGGTGACCACAGATTAGCCATATGAAGATGAGAATGTTTCGTACGTTTCACCCTCCAAAACCCATTTGTTTACATTGTTGTTTTTGTAATTTTTTCCCGCGTCGATGAATAGATGTGAATTGCAACAACAATTTAACCAGGTGTGTGAAGATCCCTGCTGTCTATGTGTGAGATTTTTATACACGCATTTTAATTTTTTATCTGATAACTGCCAGTTCAAGCTTGTAGGCAAATTAAAATGGCTGCCGGGGATTCTCATCTTCATGTGGCTAATCTGTGCTGGTGACTACGGACATCTTTCGAATAGAAAAGGTCCGCCACGTAGTGCTCGATGAAGCCGACACTCTCCTTGAGGATAGTTTCTCTGACAAGCTTTGTCATTTCCTGTAAAGATTCCCGGTGAGAGAAAATGTTAATTTTTCGTAGAAATTATGATCAATTTGTTTTGTTCTTTGCAGTTCGATATGAAACAAGGCTGTTGAAAACTCCTAAAGACAAACCTTTGCCTGGACAAACTCAGCCTTGTCCCCATGTTTTGATTGGCGATGAAGCGTTTGCCCTCAAGCCTTATTTGATGAGACCTTTTCCTTACCTCCGTAAGGGAATTTCTAAAACCAGACTCTGCAAGACAAGAAGGGTAGTTGAGAATGCTTTTGGGATATTGGTTCAAAAGTGGAGGATGTATTTTAAACCAATGGCAACGAAAGTTGGGACCACTACTCTGGTTTTCAAAACATCCTGCATTCTTCACAACTTTTTGATGGAAAGAAAAAGCAATTCGAACTTTGGTGAGTCAGATGAGTACCCTACCCCTGTTAATCTATTTAACCAAATGCAAACACATTCAAGAAGAGCAACAAATTTGGCATTTGAAGTTCGAGACCAATTTGATAATTTTTTTAATAATTAGAATATACATATACCTTTGCTGAAAATAAATGATAAGCTACCAAACATAATGCACGTTTCTTTTTAAAATGATATACATATAAATGGAATACAAATAAATGAACATACCACTTTGGTTTAATTCAAATCCAATTTCCTGCCACACTTTACCTTTTTTTCTATTGTGGCATAGATTGTACAAAATTGGGTGGTTGGTGAAAACCATTTTATATTACCGAATTTAAAAACGAAACTGAAAACCGCAGAAAACATTTAAAAGAAAAAATGAGGACGATAACAATGAAGCGTTGACACTTTACAGTCACCGGCGAATGTTTAAAAATTCGCTGTACTTTATAAAAATCTGATGACACCACACTTGTTGATGAACATGTCGTTGAATGTGAACTGTCCCATTAAATTTTATGTTTTAATTTCAAGTTGCTTTTTTTGTTTATTCAAAGATAGTGTCACGATTCCATAAGCTACTTTTAAACGATTCTTAATCGTTAATTCTTTTGAGTGATTCTTAATTATACTTAATATTCGTGCCCCTTTTAGTTTCTTTCCAGTTAAAAATACAATTTAAAATGGTGTAATTTTTAACGAATTTTCATAAACCCAGTTTTTTTCTTACGGATTGTGGCAGCAAACTCTGAAAAGTTTTAAGAAATTTTAAAGTACCAAACAGACCTATTAACTTTTTTCAAGTGAAAAGAAATCTTCCATATCTATCGGGAGTTAAGAGATAATGATGAATTGTGAATAAACCATTTAGATACTCCAGGAGCATGGTGAAATATGGAGTTGTTTCAAAGTTAAACAAACCTCAGAAATTTTGTCTTCCCGCGCCACCGCATCAGACAGATCTCTAAAGACCCAACTATAATGCAATGCGCACAAGCTAGTTTATGCGCGCATAAGTAAACGACTGAATATTTGTATATACAAAGTACGTTGATGGACAATTTTTACCAAATAATTTATGTGATTAAAGCATTTTTAGAATAAAAAAAAAAGAGCAATGAATTTAAGGACAAAAGTATTTAGTCATTTAAAATGTTTGTCTCAAACTCCAGCCACTACCAATTTATTACCAAAATAATGGTTCGGTTCGCCGCGACGCATCGCGCGAGTTATGTTAAAATCCAATATACCGTCGTTAAATGAGATTGTCGATGTTGATACGACAAACCAATATACAATGAATGAATGTAAACAATTCGGAGTTTCACCATCCTTAAGTAAACAAATATAACAAGCTACAATTTAATTACACCAACCATCCCTATTCTTTATCTTAAAAATGACAGAGTCCGCTGAGTAAGCATAATTTGAAATAAACATAACAAAAAGATCATCATGAGCATGATCTGAGAGCTTCAATTCATAAGAACCATTTGAAGAAACATGTTCATTCTTTACATTAATTAAATAAAAATTGTATTGATGTTTTTTTTTTAAAAACAGAGTGTTTTATTTTATAGTTAATTGGCGCAGTCGGTAGGATAGGATTAAAAAATATTAAAGTTAATTAATAAATAAAAATCCTATCTAGTGGTCGAACCGCATATGTTAAATAAATGATAATTGTGAAATCGGGAAATTCAAGAAGAATTAAATTCTCATATTTCAATATCCGTAGAGGAACCGAGAACAATTAATTTATATAAAAAAAAAAAACAATGCGGGAGTGTTAATCGAAAATGAACCCAAAAATAATAATACAAAAAAAAACCTGTAAATGGTTGTTAACTGAATATTAACAAATACCTATAGTTAATAAAAAAGAAAATATATAAAGAACTTAAAGTGTATACTTACACCTGGACAAAGAAATAATAATAAAAAAAAAAAAATAATAAAATCGCATCATGAATGCCTAACAACAGCAACAAGCTGCACAACAAGCAGCCCAACAAGCAGCACAACAAGCAGCCCAACAAGCAGCACAACAAGCAGCCCAACGAGCAGCACAACAACCTGTTATCCAACCTGGTAATTTAAGTTTAAATTTAAATCCATTAAAATATTTGGAAAAAATTCAATGTTTCGACGGCCGCAAAGAAGATCTTCCTTGCCAATGTTGATGACATTATTCCCACCTTAAACCTGTATAATCAACAAGCACAAACAATGTGCATGAATATTGTAGAAAGTAAGCTTACTGGCAGAGCCAGGCAAGCAATTGAAATACATAACCACTTAAGTAGATGGTTAGATATAAAATCAATGCTAATATTAAATTTCTCAGGGTTTAAATCTTCAAACCAACTTTATGAAGATCTAAGAAATGCTCAATACCGAGGTGACGTTTATAACTTTTATAATTATATACAAAAGACTCTGAGTTTATTAAATCAAAAGTGCCTACAGGAAGGTAATCAACAAGATTTACAAAGAAATATTGAAATAGCTTTAAAAACTTTTAAAGAAAAATTCCATATAACAGAAACACCAAAAGACATAAGAGAAATTGTGTCCATGGATATATATGAAACAGCAAAAACTAAATTCTTAACATGTATAGATAGATTTAGTAAATTCGTAGAAATTCGATATCTTCCCAATGTGTCACATATTACTTTAGAAGAAAATATAGCTGAAATAATATGTCACCCAAAGAAACCCGAAAAGCTAATTCTTGACAATGAGTTCAATGCCCCAAGAATAATCACATTTCTAAGAAAAGAAGAAATAAACTATCATTTCACAAAAGTTAATTCTCATACAGGAAATTCAGATATCGAATCTTTCCATCGAGCTTTAAAACAAAAAGTTCGAATACTGTTACAAAATAAAACTAACCCCAATACTAATGAAATTAGGACGACTTTAGCAAACGCTACAAGACTTTATACACATCTATCCATAGTATTACTAAAAATACACCATATGATATACATTATGGCAAATGTGACAAACAAAAGATTTATGAATCATTATACAAGAGTAAATTTGAAACAAAATAATATATATATAATATATATGAAATAAAAGATGGAATAATTGTAATACAAAATTCCAATCTAACAATACTTAGTAATTGTGATGAACGAAAAGAAATAAAGGTTCAAAATAATGTTATAATTAAATTCGAAAATTGTGAAATCAAAATAATGAATAACACTTTTAAAAATTATGTAAATTTTATATATGAACCGATAAGTATTGATGAAACTATATCAAATGTAAGTGTCTTAAATGTAGATTTAGAATTCGATCATATAAATGTTATAGAAAATAAAAATCAATTATTTTAATATTGTATTGACCTTTTTAATTGTAATATGTTTATTTGGTATACTCTGTCACAAAATACATATATTCGTCGGGAGACGAAAATCTAAGGGGAGAGGAGTTATGTTAAAATCCAATATACCGTCGTTAAATGAGATTGTCGATGTTGATACGACAAACCAATATACAATGAATGAATGAATGTAAACAATTCGGAGTTTCACCATCCTTAAGTAAACAAATATAATAAGCTACAATTTAATTACACCAACCATCCCTATTCTTTATCTTAAAAATCACAGAGTCCGCTGAGTAAGCATAATTTGAAATAAACATAACAAAAAGATCATCATGAGCATGATCTGAGAGCTTCAGTTCATAAGAACCATTTGAAGAAACATGTTCATTCTTTACATTAATTAAATAAAAATTGTATTGATGTTTTTTTTTAAAAAACAGAGTGTTTTATTTCATAGTTAATTCGCGCTGCGTGCAATATTCGGTCGACATAATCGCAAAATCGCATAAATTGGAGCAACCATGGATCGGTTTTGCACCACATTTACTCTAGTGGATAATACGCATCCTCAGAGACGTCGCCGTAAAGCACCGAAGACGCTATTGCTGTTGTGGAGCAGAGTATCGAAGAAGACCCGAATGAGTCCATCCGCCATCGCGCGCAACAATTGCAGCTGTAAAATTGGGCCCCTCGGCTGGAATTTATTCGAGCCAGCCGCGGGGGGCACTTGCCCGAAATCATTTTTAAAACATAATGGCAAACCCTTATATTTATAATACTGCTAAATTCTTGGCCATAACGTTAGATTATATGCGTTTTATTTCTTCATGCATGTGTGCGTAGAGTATCCCTACCAGCTTTAGAACCTTACTCCAATCGGAATAAATTTACTCCAATTTTGAGAAAATAAATCTACTCCACCACTTCGTTTTTTTTGAGATCTACTCCTTTTTGCACTTAAAATATCAAACATTTTTTAGCCAAACTATATGAAAGGGCTGTGTTGTTCAGTTTTCTAACCAACTCTGGCTCTGAACGTTTAATCTTAAAATTCTATTCAGTTCTGAAAGTGAATTTGTGTATGTGATTTATTTTGTTTTTGTTAAAAATACAATTTTTGAAGGTTTTTTCTTTTTTTTCAAATCTACTCCAGAAATTTCCTATTTACTCCACTTTGTTTCTACAAATCTGCTCAGAAATTTCACTACTGATCCCTACTCATTGTAAGTAGATGTACAGCCGAATTTATAAACGCATCATGGCGAGTGCATAGAACTATTCACTCCTTTCAATTCCACTAAACGCAAAAATGTTATTCATAATACTTATGCAACGTTGAATAGCGGCATTAGAAGCTAAACGCGTTTGATGGATGAATAGTGCCTACATAAGGATGTTTAAGTATCGAAATGTCACTTTGACTCACACACAGACGACAATAAAATACAATGTTATAAGGGTGGCGCTTATTTTGGGAATGCTTAAATATTTTTTTTGTCCCCTCCTAAAAGTGATCAATCTATATTATGAAGGTACTTTGTACAAACAAAAATGTTGTTAAATTTGTTTTAAATCGGCTAAGGTCGAGAAGTTACAACTTTTCATTAAAAATACACGTAGTTTTCCGTCTTTTACTTAAAATGTCGGTGGAAGTGTAAAAGTTGATGGAAATTCTTTATTTATAATATACATGTGCTTAGATGTATGCCAAAATTGAGGTTTATTAAATATTTTCAGTGGGACACACAGAATAAATAAAAAAAAATATTGCCAAAATAATTGCCACCCTAATAGATGTTCCTTTATTCTTCTCAATTTGATCGCACTGTCAGTGAATGAAACAATTATTTCAATAAAAACCATGAATTTTTTGTTCTAAAATATTAAACTATATTTTCTAACACGGCACAAAAGAAACAGTAATAAGAATAGGTACATTATGTAATATTAAATGAAATTTAAACTAATCCAATCGGTGCAGCAGAATTCGTTTATTGATTTTTCACTTTCAGAGCTTAGTTTTGTTAATCAATTGTGTCAGTAAAACGTAATAGATTTTGACTTCTTGGTACTTTATTTGACACAAGCGCATTATAACTATAATGTGTAGGGAAATATTTTATGAATTAGGATTTATGCAACGTTGAATAGTGGCTTCATAAATGCTTATACACTATATAACTATTCAGCCGTTTAGAGGTGTTTAGCGAATTCTAATAAATTAGGCTGGTAGATTACATCATTCGGAACGACACAACAAATATTGAGCCTAATGGTGAATTCCTTTCAAAAAAGAAATCGAATTTTTTCTAAACAGAATCGAATTTCTTCTAAACAAAATCGATTCTTTTCTGTCAAAACAAATCTTGCGTTTTTAGCAAGATTTCACACTGATTTGCACACACACTATGAAGACTTCACATTTCTAATGCGTCAAATTGAAAGTCGCGGAATTTTTGGAAGACGAGTTGTTTATTTTTTGGTTGCAACGAATTCTACACAAAATATTCAACAATATATTCAGTCAATACAGTATAAAAATAATATATTGTGCGTTGTTCATTATCAACACACAAATTTGACAAAAAAAAAAATAGGTTTCGCGAGTGAAAGACGTGTTAAAAACTTTCAGTGCAAGTGAAAACTTTTCAATAAGAATTTTATTTAAAAATATATGTGCAAAAATAAGTTCAAACAAATAAAATGCACCAACAAACTGGCTAATATCTTTTATTCATTAATTTAATTCTATTGGTAAAACATTTTTCCCACAACAAAAACAAACAACCTTAATAGTTTTGTGAATAATTTCTTGACGTTTTGCGTCAAATGCAGCTACCTATAAAGTAACAGAAACACAATCACACCAAAAAAAATCGATTCTTTTACAAAATACGAATTCCTTTCAATTGACAGAAAAAATTCGATTCTGTTAAGAAAAAATTCGATTTCTTTTTTGAAAGGAATTCACCATAAGCTACATGAAGCACGTGGTACACTACGCTCGGGTGTTGACAAACAGCCGTGTGTATCGTGAATTTGTTTTTTTCAGACTTTGTATGGGAAAACTACTTTCGAATAGATTCGAAAGTAAAATAAAGTTACCAAGTATGCCCTTAGAGGATATATAATATGGAGTGCTTGTTTTTATTGGAATGCGTTCATTTCATAGCGGTCGCTGTTTGAAGTTTCGGTCGGAGTTTTCTGCACATTGGAGAAAAAAACACTTATTCAATTCAAGAATTACTTCAAATTAGGACAATTTAGAGAGAAAATAAAAAAAATTATGACTTTGATAGCAGCTGTACGATATTCTAAGACTTTATCTAAACCGAAATAGCGCCCCCTATCGAGGGCCCAGGCTTTACAATGTATTAGGGATAGAAACGAGCACTCCATATTATATATCCTCTAATGCGCCATTTACACGACTGACAAATTGGCAGTATTCTGGCATTTAACTGTCAAAAAAATGACAGAATAATGGAAAAATTAATTCTTTTGGCAGTATAGTGACAGAAAAATGCCAATTTGTCAGTCGTGTAAATGGGGCATAAGTGCCTGATTACCACAGATTAGCTACATGAAGATGAGAATCCCCGGCAGCCATTTTAATTTGCCTACAAGCTTGAGCTGTCAGATATCAGATAAAAAATGAGAATATGTGTATAAAAACCTCACACATAGACAGTAGGGATCTTCAGACACCGGTTATATTGTTGTTGCAATTCACATCTATTCATCGACGCGGGAAAAAATTACAAATACAACAATGTAAACAAATGGGTTTTGGAGGGTGAAACGTATGAAACATTCTCATCTTCATATGGCTAATCTGTGCTGATTACATGGTGCATTTTACTGAAGAGCGCATCGGTGAGACAGGTAGATTTTATGTGCGTAAAAAAGAGAAGGTAGATTCCACAAAAATTTCACCGATGCGCCAGTTTCATTTGATATTTTCGGATTCAGCATGAAACATGTGAGTGAAACATATATTGATTTTAAGGATGTGAGATAGGGAAGGGTAGATTGAAAAGAAAGGATTTTTCTTCACCGTGTAATGATGAGTTCAGTAAAATGACCTTCAGTAAAAAGACCCATGTAATCAAGCACTAATGTGGTTTTCCAAACAACCAAAAAAATTGATTTTTATGGGGGTCAACTTGATCTTTTTCAGATTTTACGTTCCTAACAACCAAAAAAATTGATTTTTTTCGTGGTCTGTTTTTTTTCTCGATTGATCTTTCAAATCTCGATTTATTGGCAGATTTACACATACTTTCACACACACTTGCACACAAACCAAATTGACATTTCTAAACGTCGTCCTCTCCTCGTCAGTTTAAATTCGTTTTGGCCTTTCGCTAGCATTGTTTACTTTTGATAAAGCATTTGTTTAATAAAATAAATACAAATAATGAAGTTTAATTAGTGAAATTTTTGTCTTTATTGTCCTCATTATCGTTAACCATTGACTTCTTGAGTTCGGAGTCAATTAGTGATTAAATTGGATAAATGTTTCATATGGAATGAAAGGCATTGTGGAAACATGTGGGTTAGTCCATTGTTTTTTGTGAAAATAAAATTATTTTTATTAAAATTCCATAGTAATCCTTATGTAGTGACCTTGTTTCATGTTCATTGTCTTCTTCCTCACCATCGACCGATAGCTTCTCCTCTGATTTGGATTTTGGATGGACGGGATTCCTGTGGATATATGGATCCGACCGATGGCCAAATCATGTTATAAAGCAGTGATAGTATACCAACAAAATAAAATTCCTGCTAGGGAACAAATATTCCCTAATTTGTATTCTGTTTTTTTATTTCAATTTGAATGGACAAAATAATGTACAATATCACATTCATTTAAATGAAGTCAAGAAAAGAATGCGTAAATCGTTTCTTTCTTATATTTTGTCATAATGTCAAAATGGTCTCAGGATATTAATAATGTCAAGATTAAAAGTCAGTCCCACTTTTGAGTTTTTTCTTATGAAACAAATCAATAAAGGCTCCCAAACCGGCGCTAAACCTTCGCGCGAATATGCGACGACTGAAGAATGTTCAAAGATTTGCATAGCACCAGTGTGGGTTCTCTCATTAATCTCCATTTCAATAAATTAAGACAGGTGAAAGTATTCGCGTAGTTGAAATTAATTATAATTTAAACACAAAAATGTTCTTTTATAATTTGAAAAAAAAAACGTTTTGTAAGAATTTTTTCTTACGCATTTTTTCACCAGTTTCATCAAATAAAGCCAAATATATAATATTTTTGTATTAAAGAAAAAATTGTTCCCTAGGAAAAAAAAAATTGTAGGAATTTTTTCCTACATATACTATCACTACTTACATCAGTAAACACAGACAAATCACCTACACCTTTACAAAAAAAAGGATCAATCGCGATTCGTTCTAGTTACCACGATTGATCTGAAATCTGACCCCCAAATCTGAAATGGTTGACTGGAAAACCACATAAGAGTATGCCCCTGAACTCTTGTAATTGTACGAATTCGAAAGAAGATTGATCCCATGAAATCGTTTGCATTCTTACATGCCGCCTCCACTGGGCATCAGCGATGTCCAACATCACAACCACAATCCAATCCACAATCTGACTTGTATGGATTATGTCACTACATGACATGGATTTTTCTGCCTCCATTGGATTTTTTAAAGACATGTTCATAATCCGAGCATCGTTCATGCCCAGTGGAGGCGTCATGTTAAGTACAGGAGGAGTCATAACACTTTTTGGCAGTGTCGAATTAACAGCAAACTGCGCTGCAAGCGCAATCGCGGATATCGTTGGACACAAGCGTTGGAACTTGGAACCAAAGACGAAGTAGTATTTCGTATAGTACCTACAAGTATTTGGTCATGAGTAAAAAAAATACTTGATAATTATACTACCTATACTTTTGAGACATTGTAGTATTTTTTGCCTTTAATTTTGTTCGTGTAAAATGACACTGGTCTTACAGGTCTTTATAGCTTGTTTAAACGTATTCCGGTTTTCCCCAATTAGGTTGGCTTTATAAAATTGGAATTTCAATTACCTTAGTAATATACTTTAATAAAAGGTATTTTAATTTATTTTATACTATGTACCTTAGTAATGAGTAAGGAGCTTAAAGGAACAAGAAAAATGTTGATATAGGGACCTGCCACTGCCTTGCGACTGAAACTGAACATAGGTACCCTTAGCGGAGCAAAGGTTTGAACAAAGTCCAAAGTGCAAAATAAATAGTCTTATGTGGTTTTCCAGTCAACCATTTCAGATTTGGGGGTCAGATTCCAGATCAATCGTGGTAACTAGAACGAATCGCGATTGATCCTTTTTTTTGTATAGGTGTAGGTGATTTGTCTGTGTTTACTGATGTAAGTAGTGATAGTATATGTAGGGAAAAATTCCTACAAGTATTTTTTTCCTAGGGAAAAGTTTTTTCTTTAATACAAAAATATTATATATTTGGCTTTATTTTCTTGATGAAACTGGTGAAAAAATGCGTAAGAAAAAATTCTTACAAAACGTTTTTTTTTTTTTTTTTTAATTATAAAAGAACACTTTTGTGTTTAAATCATAATTAATTTCAACTACGCGAATACTTTCACCTGTCTTAATTTATTGAAATGGAGATTAATGAGAGAACCCACACTGGTGCTATGCAAATCTTTGAACATTCTTCAGTCGTCGCATATTCGCGCGAAGGTTAAGCGCCGGTTTGGGAGCCTTTATTGATTTGTTTCATAAGAAAAAACTCAAAAGTGGGACCGACTTTTAATCTTGAAATTATTAATATCCTGAGGCCATTTTGAAATTATGACAAAATATAAGAAAGAAAAGATATACGCATTCTTTTCTTGACTTCATTTAAATGAATGTGATATTGTACATTATTTTGTTCAATCAAATTGAAATCAAAAATATGAATACAAATTAGGGAATTTTTTGTTCCCTAGCAGGAATTTTATTTTGTTCGTATACTATCACTGCTTTATAACATGATTTGGCCATCGGTCGGATCCATATATCCACAGGAAACCCGTCCATCCAAAATCCAAATCAAAGGAGAAGCTATCGGTCGATGGTGAGGAAGAAGACAATGAACATGAAACAAGGTCACTACATAAGGATTACTATGGAATTTTAATAAAAATAATTTTATTTTCACAAAAAACAATGGACTAACCCACATGTTTCCACAATGCCTTTCATTCCATATGAAACATTTATCCAATTTAATCACTAATTGACTCCGAACTCAAGAAGTCAATGGTTAACGGTAATGAGGACAATAAAGACAAAAATTTCACTAATTAAACTTCATTATTTGTATTTATTTTATTAAACAAATGCCTTATCAAAAGTAAACAATGCTAGCGAAAGGCCAAAACGAATTTAAACTGACGAGGAGAGGACGACGTTTAGAAATGTCAATTGGGTTTGTGTGCAAGTGTGTGTGAAAGTATGTGTAAATCTGCCAATAAATCGAGATTTGAAAGATCAATCGAAAAAAAAAACAGACCACGAAAAAAATCAATTTTTTTGGTTGTTAGGAACGTAAAATCTGAAAAAGATCAAGTTGACCCCCATAAAAATCAATTTTTTTGGTTGTTTGGAAAACCACATTAGATCTCAAACGAAAACGACTCTTACTTATACATAGGTACTCTGTTACTCATCGATACAATTTTTTAACATCAACATAAAAAAACGGCCAAGCGTTACGAAATGTATGTATGTACATATATAATCACCTATGTGTATATCTAATAATTATTCAAGAGTGATGGTTACAAAAATAAATATAAATGTATTTATTTATTTGCACATCAAAGTTTATTTTGCTTATCAAAATCCAATGTATATGTTAATTATGTTAAATCAAAAACTAGGTTAGACCTACAAGTCAATCACAAATTCTGTATTTTAATTCATGGGCTTCTCCTATTAAAATAAAACAAGTTTTTGATTGCAGTTCCAGATTCATGTTTTAAGCTTTTTTGTAATACTATGCATTCGAATAGTGGTTTAATTTTGTATCAATCACATAATTTGTAAGGTATGGTGTGAAATTTTTGGGTGATCACAAAACTAGCTACTGATGGGCTCATTAAAATATTCCAGATGCTTAATTAAATAAATTATACCTACCTACATATTGGCAAATTTAAATTTCTGAGATTTTCATCAGAAATGTAAACATAAAACTAACCAGATTTTGTAGCTATTTATTTGTGAAGCAATTAAACACGTGACAGCTTGAATAAGTCAAACATTTAAATATCAATTGTTCCTTCAGAATTCTGCTTCAATATTTATCTAAGTGCTAATATGGCAGTCAGTCATAATTCATACTCGTTGTGTCACTCTCACTGTCTCGTATTTAGTGACTAACATTTGAAATAAAATATCCCAGGGCCGTTACTATCCATTTGAAGATCTTATTTGTGATATCTCATATTCTCTATAAATACTATTTAAGTGCCTGATTACATATGGTTGCTTTACTGAAAGGCCCATCCAGTGAGAACGGTAGATTTTACGTACCTTCGTACAAAAGAGACCAAGAATTCGAGTATCTATAAAGAAAAAATATGACAATTTTTCTTAAAAAAAAATTCAGTAGATACCGGATTTTCGTTATGTAAGGTTTTATAAAATCACGTTGGTATCTATAATCACCTTGGACATTAAATCGTTTGCAGTAGCGAATGGCCTTTTCGATTGGTAATGTTGAAAGGCCAATAACTCAATTGATTAAGAGATGTGTGTAAAAAATGCACTCAAAAATGTATCACAATACAACATTAGGTGTGTTCCTTTATTTGGCTCCAGTATTTACTGTCAAGTACTTCTGGCTGCAGCCAACTAATTCTACTCTTTGGTTGAAGTAGTTCGAAGTACCTAGTTTAGTTATTAAGTAACTTAAGGTATCAACACAAGATAAACACACCATCAGTAAAAAGAAATTAAGTAGTAAATTATTCTTGGTGATGTTTTTCTAATTTAGAATAAATAAAACTAACAAACAAACAAATTACATTAATTTATTACATTTGGCAGAATGAAATCGTTTCATTCATCATCTACTGAGAAGTACTGAAGAGTACTTTGCAAGGTCCAATGGAACACAGCTATTATGTAAGTCCTTCTGGTTTCGTGCCTGAATTCAAATCCAATTAGGCAACAGCTTTTTTGAATTTTGTTTTTGTCATTTAAAGTCAAAGTCCCCTTTCACACGAGGAAACTGAGTTGCCAGCAACAATCAGTTTGTTGGTGAGAAGGGCAAGAAGTAAGAGGGGAAATTGAAATCTCCCCGGTCAACGATTCGAGGAGATTTTTTTGACATTCCTCTTCACACACACAGTAGAGTGTGTTCAACCAAGCTATTTTAAAAGGAAACTACAGAAAGTTTCCACGATTTTGTTTCTTCGTGTGAAAGGTACAGGAGATTTTTAAGGAAATAAAAAAAAAAATCAAAAAAATCTCCAGCAACTTGTTTCCTCTTGTAAAAGGGGACTTACGAAACGTAAACCTGACATTTGGCTATCAGCAAGAAATAGCAGGAATTGAAAAATCCCATGGAAAAATGGAAATTGATAATAATAATTAAGCCACGACAACGCTTACAAATTTTCTATACATTTATTTCGAAAATCTAGGCTCCGTTCACAGAAGTTATCCCTGGGGTGGAATCGATTGTCGCTTTGACGATAGCTGTCTCTATTCTATTTATAGGGAAAGATAGAGGAAGCAATCGTAAAAACGACAATCACTTAATAAAGCGATCGCTTTAGTCTTACGCGATACGGGCCCTGGTTTCATATTTTTGTTCATCGAAAAAATCCATCACAAACTATCATTACATTTGAGATGCCTTTACATCTTGAAAAATTATTATATGTAGGATTTTAAAATTCAAGTGCAGTAGTAAATAATAGATATCCCTTCGTGGTACCGCCCACGTCCGAAATACAAATGCTTCGGGCGGACCTGTATTCAAGTAAATTGATAGTTTAATATTGAAGCTCTAATTAGTTACCCCTCATAAAAAAACAATTCATTGTAAAAGTTTCACTCTGCAGATATAAAATCAACCTAACTTCCTAAAAGACAGACGCTGACAAAGCTGAAAAGAAAGTTCATCACTAAGACAGTACAGTGACTTACATACCATCCTCGCAAGTCAAACAAAGAAATGCACCCTTGCTAATTTGATCTATACGTAGATAAGTGGTTCAGGTTCAGCTTAATGCGCAATGGGGCATATCAAAAGCTAAGACACTACCTAACAATGGATAAGACGAGTTTCGAGCTTTAACGACATTCTCCCACCCAGTTATGGCAAAATAAGTAAAATACAAAAAAAAAAAAACATCAATTTACCACTCAAGTCTAACGGCTTTTACTATCTTTTAGTTCAAAGATCTCGGTTAGATATCATAACCATTTCGTTTAAATCGGTATCTGGTCGCGTAAAGAAATAAAAACCGTTTGATAGATTTAGTATTAAACTAACAGTGGTGATAATTTGATCGATATGACAGTTGGTACATATCTTTTGGTCTTTGGATTTTTGATTTGGTTGTATTTTATATGGACGCGTCGCAGATTCTATTTGTTTGCTCTGAAATTTCCTGGACCTTTGGGCCTGCCGTTTGTGGGTATTCTTCATAAATTGCTTCCACAAAAAGGTGCGGATAATAATGTTAAATTGATTTTGTTTTATTCATTTCGAATTGTTGTTGCAGTAGCTTTAAAACATTGAAAGAGTGAGTGTTGAGTCAGCAATAAGAATTTGCAAATATTAATTAAACCGTTAGTGATAAATGAATGTGTTTAGTGTAATCTATTTTGCTTCAAAATGGTAGAGTCGTGTGTTGATATTTTTGAAATTGCATTTAGAAAATTGTATACTCACGTTACTAACGGCCATATTATGCACTCGATTCATCCAGATTAAAAATTTAAATCTAGATTTAAAGCATACAAATTCAATGTAAATACATCTGGATTTAGATTTTAATCTGGATGTATCTAGTGAATAATATGGCGGTTAAAGTTCATTTGTATCAGAACTATTGCAATAGGAACACTTATGGGGTTTTTCATTGGTAAATTCATATTTCAATTTAAAAATAGATTTTTTTCGTGGCGAACGATTTCAAATGGATTTATTTTTCTCATTGTATTTGTGTAGTTTCGTTTCTCTGTCAATATTTCAATATAAATTTCGTCCCTTTTAGAAGAGAAAGGTGAACTTGATGAAGTTACCGATTCATTTTAATCTTTTCCATTTATAAACGAATATTTCTCACATATTTTCAACACAAATTTCATTCCATTCATTCAATCAAACAACACACATTTGCCAACTGACAGTTGTAAGTTATGTTGGTGTAAGTATAGGGAGGGGTAAATCTGCCGAAAAATTTAGATCTGCAAAACTGATTTTAAATCAAAAATAAATCAATTTATTTTGCCCAATGGAACGCATAAATTCTAATTCAAAATAAATTGATTTAATGGAAAACCCTATTAATTTTATGGAGATCAGAGTGGTTTCAAATTTAATGAACTTAAAATTAGTGCTAAGCTCTTTACTTATGCACTAAAGGGCAAGTATTGCTTTCGTGTAGAAAAAAAATTCGAGGTTGTATTCAAACACAGTACACAAATCTAAGGTAATATATTGCGCAGGTTGTCAGTCAGAAATTAAACATGGCGGCTCGAGTGTCTACAAAAATTGCACATGGCATTTACTAGAAACAACAACAAATACAAGCATTTCGACAAGTAAAGAGACACTTGATCCGCCATTTTCACAGATGCGCAGAACTGAGAAGTCCGAAAAAGTGGGTTTCGTCAAACCGTGTCCGTTGGTCTGTGCGTCCATTGTAATTTGAGCTGGAGCCTAAGCTGGCGAACCGAATAATAAATTTTTATCGATAAACAAAATCTATTTTTGTAATAACCTACTTCTGATTTGTTTTAAGATTTTCTAAATAAAGATGTCCTTACATTGGGCACGTTCAATCACAAAATCTGAAAATAAAGGATTTACAATAAAACAAAATAAAATAGAACTTTTATTATATTCTTGAATTTAAAGTTAAGCGTCAGTAGTGCTGGTGGTGATATATTTAAACAAATCAGCAACAAAATACAGTAAGACTATGTAAAATTCAATGAAAAAAATAATTCCACAATATTGCGATGGAGAATTCCGGAAACATTTTTCTATGAATACTTAGTCAATATTTTGATTTAAAAACTCACTTATCCATCTTTAATATATAAAACAAAGTCGTTTTAGTTACAACACTTATAACTCAAGAACGGCTGGACCGATTTTAATGATCTTTGATTTGTTGGATTCGTCTCGAATAGCAGAATAACTATAAAAATATTTGAAAAATTCACTTTTTACGGTGAAATGGGGTAAAATGAAAAAGACGTATGCGATTAAAAGAAATTAAATTGCGTTTGAAAAATTTTCAATTTGTAGGGTGAAATGGGGTAAAAATAAAGAAAACGTGGTCCGATTTAAGAAGTTATTTTTTGTTTAAAAAGGTTTTTTTAGGAAATGTGTTTGTAGGGTGAAATGGGCTTAACATGAAAATTGTCCGATTTAAGAAATTTGTTTGTGTTGGAAAGGTTATTTAAAAAAAAATGCTATTTATAGAGTGAAATGGGGTTAAAATGAACTATGGTTTTTGAATACAAAATTTGATGCTGTGTTGGGAAAGCAATAAAGGTTGGACTTAGAGGATCATATTTTTACAGATAAATAGGCTTTAATAACGTAGTATTCGATTACAAAAACTGAAAAATAATATTTTCTTTTGTAATTTTTATGCGAAACTTAGGTTTGTCCGTGCAAAGTCGGGAGGACCAATTTATAAATAAATAAGTTAATTATGCAAACAACGGAAACCTAGTGAGAGCTTTAAAGAGGGACAGGCTTATCCGCTTATGCAAGCCAATGCAACTAGACTATTCACACTGTTAGAGAAAATGCCGCAGTTTTTTCTTGGAAGGCCGCTTTCTTATAGATCATCTTCTAAGTCTTAATCATTCCAGATCGTTCCGTCAATCTGTCAGTACCTAAGATATAAGTTGCGAAAGTGTAATTTTTTGTATTTCATGTTGTATGTGAACTTATAACTCAAGAACGGATTGACCGATTTTAATGATCTTTGATTTTTTGGATCTATTTCCAATTTCCCTTTTGTAGGGTAAAATGGGCTGAAATGAAAAAGACGTATTTGATTAAAAAAAACTCTACCTGCGTAGGATGAAATAGGGTAAAAATATAAAAAATTGTCCGATTAAAGAAAGTCTTTTTGTGTTTGAAAGGTTATTTTGAGTGAATGGCCTTAGGAATATTTTTCTCAAAGATTTGGTATTTATAGGGTGAAAGGGAGGAAAACTTAAAGTGGTATCCGATATCAAAAATACAATTTATGTTGAAAAGGTTATTTGATTTATATATTTGAGATTTATGGAGTGGAATGGGATGGGACACAAAAAAGTGGTTTTTTATTACAAAAATTCTTTCTACGTTGGGAAAGTAATAAAGGGTGGTCACCTATATTTTCATTTGTAATTTTTATGCGAAGTTTAGGTTTGTCTACCCGTGCGAAGCCAAGCGGGTCAGCTAGTAAGCATAATAAAACAATATGAACAAAAAGTATTAATTTTTTCGTGATGAAAATTATTCATCACAAATCAACCATCAACCAGAGAGAAATTCATAAAGTTCAACTTAAATTCAGATGAAACGTAAGCAAACGTAACAAAAAGTCACTAAAAGTCAGAAGCTCCAACAATTAAGAATCCTACTGGAAATTCATATGTAAAATGTAAGGCGTTGAACGCCCCCATTATTGAACTATTTCAATCTTCAATGTGTGGCTTTATTACAATTATTGGTAACCTCAAGAGAAAGTTCGTTCCAGTCGTGCATAATTTGTATTTGATCATTCAATGTTCTATTCAAATATATGTCAACGAATTTCTTCCAGGTTTAAGGCCATTTTTGAGACCTCTAAAAACGTTAAAATTTCGAGCTCATACTTTGAGGGCCATCTTGTAACTTTTCTTGGTATCAAACTTTCTGCACATATTACAAGTACGTATAGGGTATGAATAGGAGAGGCTTCGACAACAAAACAATTTATTAATTTAATCTTTTTTAACAGCACGAGATACCTATTTGTTTCTGCTTGCGTGCATTTGAAGTGTAACCGCTTATTTGTTAAAATTTAAAAAAGTTTTAAATAAGTTATTATTATTTTGTATACATATCTAAGTGATCATTAAACAAATCAGTCATGGAGAAATTACCGAAATTATTAGGAAAGTCTCCCATATATTGAAGAGGGCCGCTTCTACCCTCTACCTACAATTATAAAATACAAACAATACATTTAAAAAAATATACCTATATATATATTCACAAGTAATTTTGATTTACGCTTCATTACAATTAAAAGAACAATCATTAAAAATGCAAATAGAAACATTTATCCAGAATATTTTATGATTAATTATATATTTAATTAACTTTTGCGTGTTAATATTTACTTAGGTAGGTATTTGTTTATTTTTGTTGCGCCTTGCATTTTTTTTGATTTGTTTTGTTTCAACAGGTGAAGGTTAAAGAATTTTGACTGCTATTTTGATTGCTAATATAATTTCGTAAACAAACTTCGTTAGCAGTTTAGGTAGTAGGATACATTTTGTATCTACCCAAATATGACGCGTTAAATGTACACTCAACCGGAGAAAAAAAATTAAAATAAAAGAACAAACTTTGGCTTTCAAAATATTTAAGGTACCTACCAGAGTTGCCACTTTTTGAAAAAATTTGCGAAGTTGATTTATTTATTTAATCTATCAAGTACACACTTTCTTAGACTGCTAAAATACAATTATATACATATAATGAGTTAACAACTAAATTTAAAATAAAAATTAAAATTATTTACAAAGTGTTTAAGATTGAGGCTTAAAGTTAAAGTCGAAGACAAGCTTTGGTTAATGGATTGTTTTGAGCATAATTAGTTGAATTCCCAGGAATGTAAAAGAAATTGTTTTCCCTTGGTCCGAGATAACGTTGTGGTGCATAAATGCTTAAGCTTAGTCACACGATTTGTGTATACACAAATATTTGTGTATAAAGTTGTGTATTATTGACAAAAAAATACACAAATCGTCTGAACCACAAATTTGATGTACACAAATGACGTACAGAAACGATTTGTGTATCATTTGTGTATTCAATACACAAATCGAATTTGTGTACATTTACAAATCGTCTGATCGGGTACCCAAATCATTTTATGACTATTTGTGTATATTTGGGCACCATTTGTGTACATGACATCATTTGTGTATTCTGAAAATTTAAGCATACACAAATTTCATGAGAATACACAAATGGTTTTGAAAATTCAACTGAATATTTAATATCAGTCGAGTCAATAAAGGTTTTTTCTTCGAATTTTAATGTGCAACTATGATTTTAATGATTTGTTTTGTAAAATGGCACCATAAGGACATGCAGGGTGATTTATATTAGATGAAATGAACACATTTACGTTAAGCCAAAAATCGTATCGGAGGAGTGGTATTCGATTTGTTGGCGTCCAAATTGGGCGGCTCACGGAGACAAAACTCCTATTGGGTTCAGAAAATCGTCTACAAGAATTTTGTAGATTGTATCCAGCACTTCTGGAATAATGGTGGAAATTGTATTCTGTGGAATGCGGAAAAGATACTGGAGCGAGCGAAAACTGTCGCCAGATGCCAAGAAGCGCATCGTCAAGACTAGCCGCACTGATGGCGGAATACTGGGGCGCATAAATGTATCGGCCTTCTCAATATATGGCGTTACCAAAGCCAGCAAATAATCGAACTGAGCGACCGACATTCGTACGAAATTTCGATACAATTGCGGCTCTTCGGCACGTAGTTCCACAAGTCCTCCGTCTCACGGTGGCCAAGCCAATTTTTTCTCCAACAAGTTCGCCACTTGCGTACCATTTCTACGACCTGTTGTTGGCTTTCGTCTTCTTCTTCACTTTCGAGTAAATACGCGGCCAAACTATTGGCAAGACATTTTTTTTGACATTGTTTGATTGAAATTATTTAATTGAACCGGATACACTTCAATTCACTATCAAATAAACAGAATGACATATACACAAATGAGTACACAAATTTCATTTGTGAAGAAATACACAAATCGTCTGAACCACAAATTTTTATACACAAATTGATTTGTGTATAGCATATTTGTGTATATCTTTACACAAATGAAATTTGTGTTTTTTTAAAAAAAATACACAAATCGTCTGAACCACAAATATTTGTGGCATAAATAAATAGCATTTGTGTTCAAATTCGTTTAGCATTTGTGTATAACATACACAAATGAAATTTGTGTATATACACAAACCGTCTGATCTTAGCTTTAGTAGAAAAAGTAACCCTGAATAATAATTAATATGCCCAGATGTTATGTCAAAAGCAAATAAAGCGGAATAATTGGACCATATTTTATCAAAAGGTTTTAGTCCAATAAGGTAGTATTATCCCAATACTACCATACTTCGAATGGACTCCAACTATTCGGAATATTCAGGTGTAAAGAATTATTAGTGCGCCGTTTAGTTAAGGACTCAATGAAGTTGCCAACAGTCTGAAATGGATTTGACAGTTACTAGTAACTTGAAATCATCCGCAAATAAGAATTTTTGGGCATTTATTATAACAGCAGGCAAGTCATTTAAAAATATCAAGAAAAATAGTGGACCAAGATGGCTTGATGATTGACTCTATGCTTCAAACGAGACTTGTTAATGCAGAAATGGGCCATAGCAATAGTCCCAATAATTGCGGACTAAATGTCAACCCACTTAAGACAGAACTAGTTTTGTTTACAAGAAAACATAATATTCCGAACATAGATCCTCCCACCATAAATGGGACTCCGCTCCAGATCACTGGAACGGCAAAATAACTCGGTTTGGTAATAGACCGTAAGCTAAACTGGAAAGAAAATATTAAAGAACGAGAGAGGAAAGCCTCTGCAGCATTCTACACCTGCAGTCGAATTTTTAGAAAAAGATGGGGTCCCAGCCCCAGAACCATTCATTGGATATACACAGCCATAATAAGGCCAGTTTTGACGTACGCATGTCTGGTTTGGTGGCCAGCCCTAGAAAAGGCAACCAATCTAAAAACTATAACGAAAATTCAGAGACTTGCATGTATTGGAACTACTAGTGCCATGAAAAACACTCCTACCGCAGCCTTGGAATCGTTTATTTCACTAGTCCCACTTGATTTATACGAAGGAAGTAGCGGCCAACAGTGCTCTAAGACTAAACTAATGTAAGAACTGGGTAGGAGTCCATTTTGGGCACAAAACCATAATGACTTTCATGGACAAAGACATTCAAACGGACTTTGATTTCAACCCAGTGGCCCTAACAGATGTCCCCTCAAGGGACCTCTGGGCGGCCAACCGGGTCATTAATACTAATCATGTTTCGGTTTTTACAGATGGTTCCAAGACGGTTGAGGGGGTAGGGTCAGGCATCTTCTCAGACAACCCACCCCTAAATAGATCAATAAAACTTCCAGATTTTTGCAGCATTTTCCAAGCGGAAGTGCTTGCAATTTACGATGCGGCAAAAAGTCTTGCCACTTTTGAACTTTTAAATAGAAACATTGACATCTCCATTGATAGTCAGGCGGCAATTAGATCCATTATTTCAATTGTCACAAAATCTAAACTGGTAGACTGTTGCCGTGACGAGTTAAAACTACTCAGTGCATCAAATACAGTTACCCTTAGATGGGTCCCAGGACATCGTGACATAAAAGGAAACGAAATGGCGGATAAATTGACCAAAATATCATGTTCCCTTGAACTAAGCCAAAGTGAACCCTCCGTTCTTATGCCACTAGAAGTAGAAAAAAGTAGAATACACAAATGTTTCCTGGAAGCCGCAAACGATAGATGGTCAGCAATTGATAATGGTCGGGTCTCGAGGAATATATGGCCGAACTTCTCTAAGAAAAACACAGACTTCCTACTTGAACTAAGCAGAACTCAACTATCCCTTTTGGTTGGAATCCTAACGGGTAACAACTCAATGGGAACCCACATGCGCAGAATGGGCATCAGCTCATCCGATTTGTGCAGAGGGTGTCCGGATGAAGAGGTGTAGGAGGGCTCCTATCACTTCCTTTGTAAATGCCCTAGCTTAGTAAGAACCAGGAAAATGGCACTCGGAGATAACTTCTTTGACGACCTGAATGACATCTCGTCTTTGCCACTAAGGAACATCCTGAAATTTATTCAAAGTTCGGGTTGGTTCAGGGAAGCATCTCATACCCATACCTAAACTCAATTAACTCCTTTCCTCGCCCATCTTCAATTTAAACCTATCCTGGGGACCACAATGGATCCATTGAGATCCGAGTGCGATGATGCGATTTGCGTATTATCACCCCTTCTAACCTAACCTAAGATGGCTTCCTTGGGGAACTCGTGAGTAGTTTTTTATAAGTTAAGATGAAATATTCCCTAATCAAATAGACTGAGTCCTGTCTGTCAAGTAACTTCCAACCCACTCTAAAAACTTAGAGTGAAATTCATAACTGCCAACTTCGTGCTGCACGCGGTCGAACGCCTAAGTGAAATCAGTAAAAACAACATCAATCTGATATCTGTTTTCCATAGTTTTAGGTCAATATGTTGTATAAATTGATAGATTTGTAGTTGTAGACCTACCACTCACAAATCCATGTTGAAATTCCGATACATAACTTCTAACAATGGAATACATCTTTTTCTTAACTATGTCTTCAAAAATTGTCGGTATAATCTGAAGTTTGGCTATAGGTCGATAATTTTCAACAGCTGTTTAGGTCCAGATTTATGAATCGGAGTGATAAAAGAGTGTTTCCAGGAGTTAAAAAAATGATGAACAGAGGTCTAGTAAAAGAAGAACTACATTTTTTGAGAAAGACAGGGGGAATGTTATCGTCCGCGAAAAAATAAACAAAAATTTAAAAAAGTTTCATATTTGCAAAAATCCAAATAATTTCAATAACAAAATGCCAGAAAAAAAAATCTAGCCCTACCCACTGTGACGGGTGAAAATATGTTGCAACACGAAATGTGCAATGGGTGAATACGACTCTTTCCACCAAGTATTTACAATTAAATCGAAGAATTATGTTCTGGAGTAGCATATTGTTAACTAAAGGAAAGAATTTTCCCAAATTGCATCGGAATGCGAAAGGTGAATACCACTGTAAAGCTTGAACATGATTTTATATTCAACTTGAAGCTCTTTCAAGGAGCATTCCTTAAAATGAACTTCGATAAGAGCGTTCCCATTGATAGATTGGTTAAAGGTAATTTCCAAGATAACTTTGAGTTTCTGCAATGGTTCAAGAAATTCTACTACATGCATTCCAGTGATAAAGAGAACCACAAGTCACCCAACACCTTAGCTCTAGTGAAGCCCATCAGGAAGGCTATTAGCGCTACCAATTTGGAGGCTGATTGTAGTCCAGTTGAAGGTTTTGGTTCGGGGAAGAAGACCACCACACCTAAATGGGCTCCTATTGTCAAATCGATGAGAGCTAAATCCCACTCGCACTTTCTCTGCCTACCCTTGAACTTCTCACAGAAACATGTAATTAGCTAAAAGAACAGATTGACGTTACGAAGAACGACAAGACTTATATTTTGTCAGTAAACTGTCAAAAAACTGATAAAAGAATGGAAAATTCATTCTTTTGGCAGTTTATTGACAAAAAACTGCCGATTTGTCAGTCGTGTACATCCAACATTACTATTTAAATAAACTGCAAACGAATACCCAGACTGGACAAACAAAAAATACTCGGTGTCCTTTATGAAACAAACAAGATCGACAAGATTTCAGTTTCCATTCTATTAAAACTGCGTGTTCGTGTGGCCTATAATTTATTGCTCAGTTGTTCAAAAGTTGTTTCCCGAATGTTATGTTAAAAAATTTAAATACAAATATTACTGAATTTATGATCTCATTTGTCATTAAATTTTCGTACCAGAACAAAGCCGATGATGAAAACTGTATTCATAAAATAAAGGGTGGGTTTCATCAAGAAAGATAATAACTGCATTCAATGGATTATTTTTTCGTAAGCTAAAAAAGTAGTAAATTTGATTTACCATCAGGCAGTAGATTTATTTTTCGAAAAAAAGTGCAGTCGATTTACTGCAATTGCAGCAAAATGACAACCCTGGTACCTTCGTATACTCGTAGTACTTTATTGTAAGTACTGCCGTTGTTTTAAAATACATAATTATTGGTTTTTGAGATTGCAATGCTCTCAGCAATATTTTCAATATTTCCATTCAATTGCCCACTTTTGCTGTACAAAAGTTAAGACGTGCAAGGGTGCATGACTAGAATTTTTCGGATTTCCTTGCTCAGCTATTTTTGGCGCAGTTTATAATATAGGGATGGGGTGCCGTGACATAAGGCCAAATATTGGTGCTTTCGTCCTTGTGACACTTTTACAAAGTGAAGTGACATAATGCCACATTTTAATTGTTTGGCCTTGGGTCACTTTTGTAAAAGACGTCATAAAGCCAGATCTGTTTGAGACATATTAAGAGCAAATTTGGTTTTTATTTCACAAATGTCGCAAAGTAGACACAAAAAAAATATAGAAGGCGCTACTACATGTTCAAAAATAACATCGAACTCAGTCGTGTATGATGGCCAGAAACTTTCGAACGTGAGTAAACTTCATACACCTATATCTTTTAATTAAGGAGAGGGTCCTCGACCTGTGGGTTGGCTTGAGATATAGCTATATAGCTTTTCATTTAAATGGCTCAAGGCACGGTAAACAATTCTTGCTTTGTTTGAATTTTTGTCGGCATTCACTTACAATAAGAGGACGAGACTAGAAACCATTTTTCGCCATTAAGACTGGTATTCACCGAGCGCTCTTAAACGGCTCTTAACTTTACGAGGCTCTTAACTTGAAAATTATTTGTGGCATTCACCAACCACTCATAAGTACTTTTCGAAGTTCGAAAATGAGAGCCGCTCTCTCACAACCAAACATGACCAAACTGTGAAATGCAGAAGTTGTTTGTTGAAAAAATTTAAAATCTTTTCACAACGGCTGCAATGAATTTACAATCACTTTATTTTATTGCAGTTTTGCATTTTTTTGCATACATTTTGTCATTTATTTACTTATTTTCATTTTATTTGTTCATAACTTAAGAGTGCTCGGGACTATTCATAAGTCTTATGAGCGCTCGTAAATATTCACTATTATTGCCTGGTGAAAAGGTTTATGAGCCTATTAAGTTATGAGCGTTCGGTGAATACCGGTCTAAAAGAAGGCGTGCGTTAACGTGCTTCGCGCGAATAAAAAAAAAAAACTCTGGGTGCGGGGCCGCATGAACAGCACTTTCATAAACCAAAACTGTTATAATTGGCATGTCTAGAGTCACTTCCACAGTTAGAACCTTGCAATATGCTTACTAGATTCAAGCACCCAGAATAATTTTTGAATAGGTATGCAGTGTTTCATGGAGGGAATTTCGAATAATAAATTTTCGAGCATTTAGAAAAATTGAAGGAAATGTCACATAAACCGAAAACGACATACATATAGGATAGTTAATTTTTTTTGTCAAGCTGAAATTTTCACCAAAGTTTTACTTACCTCAAAAATAATACATACATATAAAGAAATAATGATTAATGTTTTGGAACATAACGCAGTAAATTTAAGAAATATTAAATAATTTTAATTCAAAACATTTTCTACATATTTTTTTTTTATTTTTCGTAGATGTGCTCTATAAATTACCAAAAATTGCAACTTCCTACAAATCAAAATCAGCTTTCACATGGATCGGAACCGTGCCTTATTTTTACACTTTTGACCCAAATATTATCGAAAAAATTCTTTCATCACGAAATTGTACCGACAAAACAAGTGCTTTTGAAGTTTTGGATAGAGAAATCGGTCAAGGACTTCTCTCTAGTAAAAGTATGAAACTTACTTCTGTATAAAAAAAAAATAAAAATTCAACTTTTCCAACAAAATTATATCATTTCTAGCCCAACGTTGGACTAAACATCGGAAGCTTTTAGGCCCAACATTTCATCATAAAGTTTTGTTGAAATTCTTTCCAATATTTAATAATAAATCAAAGGAGTTATTGGGAAAGCTCGATAGTTTAGTTGGTGGTGGAGAATTTGATTTGAATGATTTATTCCAAAGATTCACAATACAAACGGCCATTGGTAATTTAATTAAAGTTTCCAAAATGATTTTTGAATTAACTGCAATGTGTTCCGTTTTTAGCAACTACGTTGGATGTTGAAATAAGCGAGAACAACGAGAGGGATGCAGAATACATTTCGCACGTTCAAAAGTAAGTAAGTTTGCTTTAAAAAATTAGAGGGCCCTGCAATAACAATACTTTAATAAATACCTAAGTTACTTATAAATTGTCTAAAAATTAATAAAATTTAAGGGTCAAAATTATTATAGGTAAACAGCCTAGTACGCTGAAACCACAATGGTGCGTTCTTTTTTTAACAAAAGTTAACTTTAATTCAGAAAAGTAACTTTGAGTAACTTTATGACGTCATAAAATCTTTCCCAAACTAAGGTTAAAGTGTCAGAAAGTAACTTTTAGTCACTTTTTCCAACTCATCTCATTGAAATGAGTTGAAATGGTTAATCTGTCAAACACAACTGAAATTGCAATGTTTTCATTTTGTGGTTATCTTTTGTTTATTTTTCGTTCTTTTGATCTGGAATTGTATTAATTTTTGTAAATGTATTTCAATTAACTCATTTTGTTTTGGCGATTTCGATTTTGGAAATTGTTTTCTGTTATTATCTGATTAATTTTCCTATTTTTCGACATTTTTTTCTTTCGATTTGGTCAATTGTGTTTAAAGAAATTTGTGCATTGTGCCCATAATGAATGAAACAACAATTTACACATTGTTGATTCGATTTTGTCCAAAAATTTTGTTTATAGAAATTTTATTTCCAAATTGTTTCCATTTTAGAAGTGCAAATAATTTTTGCAATAAATTTAAAGCAATCACGATTTTATCTTTATTATTCATTGCAATGTTTTTCAATTTTTTGTGTACCCATTTCGTTTGACAGATCAACCATATTCTTAACTTTTATCGCTCCTAAATGAAAAGTTAACCAAAGAAACTTTTTTAACTATGACATTACAAATTTTATTTTTGACACATAAACCATAGTTATCTTTAGTTAGAAAAAGAACGCACCACAGCGAAATTTAATAGTGTCACAGAATACAAAAAGCCATCTTATGTAATTATGTATCTAATGAAAGAAACAACAGATAAAAACACGGATAAAACTCAAATGTCACTTTTCCGCCAACAAAAAGCGAGTTCAGGACGATTTTCACATTGGACTGACTCCTCCGATTTTTTTTTCTACGTGAATCGAACTCATTTTGACGTCAAAGTCAAAAAAAAACCAGATTTTTAAAAAATACGATCATTTCGCATCAGCAGCCTTAGCCTACTACTAACTTCAAAGCAAAAAAAAGACTATGAAACTAGCATTATTAAAATTTTTTTCGGTTCCTCGGTTTCCGAGGTTTATTTCTTAACTAATTAGTAATTATAGATTTCCTATAGAATTATGCTGGATTTACACGACTGACAAATTGGAAGTATTATGTCAGTAAACTGTCAAAAAACTGTCAGAAGAATGGACAAATTCATTCTTTTGTCAGTTAACTGACAACAAACTGCCAATTTGTCAGTCGTGGAAATCCAGCGTTAGTTTTCGTTTTTGAGGCAGATATACATATGTACATATTTCGAGATAATTAATTCCCATTCGGGCTAAGCTAAGCTCGGGATAATTCTTGGGGCTTAACTTAAGCCTGATTCACAATGCGACGAGGAAACGTGACGAGAAACGCTGTCATCTTTTTCCAGTTACAAAATCTTCGCCCAATTCACAATGCAGCGAGCGTATTAACGACAAAAACTCATTTTTGTAAAAAAAAATCAATAAAATATAAACAAAATAACATATAAAACAATAGATTTATCAATTACTTTATTTGTTAAATATATATGATCATTTATTTTTTCAAAAATCTCTAAATTAAGTACAAATGAAAATCGTCGTCACGTCGCGTCTGTTTTTTCAATTTTTCGAATACTTGGCGTGACGACGAGAAACGCCTTATTGTGTATATCTATGTGTATGCTTTCATTGTTTGAAATTTGTTTGACAACTACAGCGAGTTCTCGTCACGCTCAGGTCCCGTTTCCTCGTCGTATTGTGAATCAGGCATTAAGCATGGAGAAAAACTGTGTTACCGGCAGGGTTGCCAGTTTAGGGGTTTTCCCCCTAGATTTAGGGGCTTTTTTTGTCGTTTTGTGGTTATCTGGGGGGACGAGATGTTTGGGGGGGAAATCTGGGGGGATTAATTCAGAGCTTAAAGGTTGAGAAATCGTATAGGTATTTAAACAGCTGACAGTATTCCACGAGTTCCTTACATGCTGAAAACTTTCACATGTGAGAAAATGTATCAAACCAACGCGACAGCCAAAACGAAGATGATGATAAAGTATTAGAATTTTTTTAAAGAAGTGCAAACAAAAATTTTAATTCCTTTATATTTTTATTTTCATATTATTTTCTGGTGAGTTAAACCATAGTGAGCTAACTCTAGAACTAAATTAACCCACAGTGAACTGAGGAAGCCATTTTTCAGTACCCGAAATGACTAAACAAACTCTTTGCATAAAATATCAAAAGCACCTGTTCAGTTAATCCTGATTTAACCCACCAAATATGACGATTTAACTCGGGTTAAACTTTCATCGCGCACTGAAAAACTGGAGCTGGACCTAATTAAAGTTCTAAATAAGCAATTTGGAACTTTTTAATCAATTATCAACCTCCCTTATGTTGCACAATATCTAAACAGTATAGCTTATAATTAACGTTCAAAGTATTTTAATGGCCCGATTAAGTGTCGATTAGAATTGGCAAATTTATATACTTGGCATTTTAAATATTATTCATTATTTTTTTCCAGTTTTCATCAGTCAAAACTTACATACATTTATTATTTCGAAAAAATGTGAAACGTTAAGTTTTTTTACTGGAAGGTTTTAATTGGCGAATAATTTGAATGTCGAGTAAATAATCAGAACTTTACTCAGAAATTGTGAAGAAAACCCTAAACAAATTTTTTTTTACAAATGTTTTTTATTGTAGCTGTGTGAATTAACAAAATTTAAAATTAAAAACAAATTTACGAGCTGTGAATAGAAATATAAAGTTGAAAAAAAAATTAGGGGTTTTTGTTGATAAAATGTGGTAATCTGGGGGGTTTCTAAATTTTTCTGGGGGGAATTTTTTTTTTCATCTGGTAACACTGGTTACCGGCGTCAATTGCATGCTTGTTATCGATAGTTTGTATGGAAACTCCGTTTTGTTTCTGTAACAAGGCTTGCAAGAGAACACGGCAACTATTGCGGTTTGCGGCCACTTGGGCAAATGTATGGTCATTAGCATAACGATATCCTTCTTTAAAATTCAAACATGAAATTAGGACAAGTCAAAAAAGCGTGAATGTTTTCGCGTTTTTTTATAGGAATTGTTAATAATTTTTGAACATGTGTTTTGCGTATGTCTTTTATATGTAGGTGTGTTTTAATATAAATGTCTTTATTCAATTTTCTGGTATTCATTTTATATTATTTGTGTCCGATACCTAAACGTGACCACCCTCCCCCACCAAACTGAATACCTTGATACGCTGCTGACATTCAACCAAAAATAAGCTTCACTGCTGTAGAATATTATTATTATCATGTATGAATATTCCTTATATTTAAATTATTTTATTGCTTCTTGGAAAAAACAATAAAAATCCAGTTTTTTTTGGAACGCACACGAAACTGAACGCTACTGATTAGGTATAGGTATCACTATCTTTCATTTGTTTGCGTTTGGCACAAATTATATAGGTACTAATAAAAATAAAAAACAAGAGTACGTGCAACTCCGTACCTATGTATGTACTGTACATGTGACAATATATGCCACGACACAATAAACATTCTGAACGAGGAATTTAAACGCTTCTTCCTTTAAGGCTGCCTCAAATCAGAGGACTACCTATGCGAATTAATTGCAAACAGTAATTGGTGCCTTCAATTCAGCCATCCAGCTAATTAAGCCGCAGATTGCGACAAAGTCATACGATTTGTTATAGAAATTAAGCTTGTTTTTTGATATGGATTTAAACTTGAGTTTTTAAGTTCCTAACAGAAACCTTTTCGACTTTCTGTCGCAGGTATTAAAGCAATTGTTTTTACCATTTTTTTTTTCAAAATATTATAAAAGATGCCCACCGTCACTTATGAAATTCTCCATCAATTTCGAACTTTGAAAAGCTATTCAATATCAAAATGACTTTTCCCCCACTCCTCCTCTAATAAAATTAACCAAATAAAATGGGTTGAGCAAATAAGGATCAAAATACATTTAGAATGAATATTTATGAAAAAAGTTGTTATAACATTACAACTAAATGTAATAAAAACCTTTTTCTTTTCAAAATTGGTTAGAACTTTTTTATGGTGAAAGTTATAGCCAACGCAGTAATGAATTCTGAATAAAACTCTAATAGTCACTTTTATATTTGCTTTTCTTTTGTAATTTAAAAATTGGTAATGGTGCTAAATTTAATGACATTCGATGGCAAAATAAATTTCTTATTCATCACAAACTGTAGTCAGTGACAACCATAAAGTTAACAAACTTTAATTGAAGGATGCCAGCGGTGACTATGGATTAGAAAACCTCTGAAAAATGAAAAAAATTTCCATTTTATTTTCTGCTCCGAAAAATTAATTTTCAGGGCAATTCGTTGAAATTTGGAACGAAATACTCTAGATGCGATCAAATTTAATTTGTCCCCTATCAGTCAAGCCATCTACTGTTCTTGAAGGATGGCTTCGATGACCATGGATTAAAAAACCTCTGGAAAATTCGAAAATTTTTCCATTTTAATTTCTGCTTCGGAAAAAATGCATTTCCAGGGGCCGCATCACGTAAAATGAAAATGATCGGGCGATATCGTTTCCACCATTGCTATCTATATCATATCAGTAAGGAAAACTAAAGAATAGTAAAAATATCGTTCTATCGTTTTCATTTTAAGTGATGAGGCCCCAGGGCAATCGGTTGACATTTGGAACGAAATATTCTCTATACGATCAAATTATTAAATAATTAGGCATCTTTCATGCGCAGTGGAGGCAACATGTTAAGGCTTTATAATACTAGCCGTGTTTTTTGCAAGCCCCGTGGAAATCGATCGAAAAAAACGACGTTCTGTCCTGCAGTTTACATGTTAAATGCAACAAGGACTAATCCCCTTCAGGCTTAGCTAAGCGCGGAGAATTCTCGGGGCTTAACTTAAGCACGGAGAAAACTGTGTTACCGGCGTGAATTGTATATACTTACTATCGATAGTTTGTATGGAAAATTCATTTGTTTCTGTAATGGCGTCGGTAATCCCCTTAGAGGGTTAGAGGATATATAATATGGAGTGCTTGTTTTTATTCGAATGCGGAGCTTTCATAGGGGCCGCTGTTCAAGTTTTGGTCACTAAAATGTCGGTACATTGGAGCAAAAAACTAAAAAAGAAGATATTTAAATTGAAACACTTATTAATTTCAAGAATTACTTCAAAGTAGAACAATTTAGAAAGAAAATAAGCAAATTATGACACAATTGATAGCAGCCGTTTGTTATCTTCTAAGAATTTAGGGATAGAAACGAGCACTCCATAAAGGTTTGTTCGGGTACTTTCCGGACCAAAAATGACAATCTGTCAAATTTTGAGGAGTGGGGATGAAATTCTCAGACACTGGCCGAGTTCAACGCACATCTGAATATTCAGAATTCTGAATTTTTGAAGCTCTTGATTGGCCAGCTGTCAGAAGTCATCTGAATTTTCAGAACTTTTTCTGACAGCTGGCCAATCAAGAGCTTCAAAAATTCAGAATTCTGAATATTCAGATGTGCGTTGAACTCGGCCACTGTCCAAAAGTACACGAACGCTTTGAACCAAAAATGTTGCCCACTTTATAAACGTCAGCAAAAAGTAAACAAAAAAAGAGTCCCATAGCAAACAAAAAAGTAAACAAAGCGACAAAATTGGAATTACTTTTGTTATTTTACTTTCTTTATTGAATTTTATAATGAAGAAAACAACAGAAGTGAAAGCCATTCACTGGAATTTTTGAAAAATCGTAATTTAACCACAATTACATTAAAAAGCACTCATTTAAATTACACCAAAGCAATTTAAATATTTTAATTTCAATGTTTTTTTTGTAAACACAAAAGCACTGTACATGCACAATACACAATAAATACCAGGTTTTGAATATTCTCTATGAAATACATTTTTTTTTGGGAATTATTTCACTAAATTTAAACAAAATTCACTTCAACACTTGAAAAAAAAACTTAAAGTAAAATTAAACAACAGCCATTTTGTATTTTTTTGTTGTTAACTGGCTTTTGACAGAAAACAGAACTTACCAGATTTTGCCCGAAGAAATTTCTCGGGTAAAAATTGGCAAGAAGGGGAAATAGTTTTCTCGCTCGCGAGCACTCTCTTCTGCCCAAAATGACATGAAATGGAAGTACGCGAACAGGATTGGACCAAATCTGGTAAAATCAAGTAGTTTTGGGTGGTTTCGGACTAGTACGCGAACAGACTTTATATATCCTCTAAGCTAATCCCTGATGTGGGTTTTTTTCTACCAAATCCCTCGCGCTTGCACAAAAAATAACACGGTTGCTGTCACTGAAGATTCTATAAAAAAAAATGAAACAAATTTGAAAGCAGAGCGACGTCACTCTGTGCTCATAAATAGTCATGTTTGTCATAAATAAAAAAATTAAATTGTGAAATTTTTCTCAAATTTTCGCAATTTTTCACAATTTGCTGAGAAACTTGGTGATAGTTTAAGTTAACAAACAAGCAAAATGTCATTTGCCGCTCAATGACTAACGTGGCCACTGTCATACAATCTCTGCGATTTTCCCCAGAGATTTTGGAAAGTTTTCAAAATACCGGTGTAAGCCGAAAACAGCTGTAAAGATTTTGAATTAACAAAATTGTGTGTTTATCTGCTATTGTATGTACATAAATACATATATCTGTATTTTAGCAAAAGCAAATTTTACGAAATATTGTTAACGGTTAGAATCTTAGAATTGCTGTTTTGATTTTCGTCTTTGCCGTTGACGGCTTAACCGATTTCGACCAAAAAACGACCGTGCTCTTGTTGTTAACAACTGTATGTAGCCACACATTGACGATCTATGATGCTTCAATATCAATCTTGACAAAATGAGTTTTGTTTGATTTTTTTGTATTTAACAAAAATGCTGTTAAAAATTTTTAAATGCAATATTGTTTAAACTATTGAGAAGCACCAGATTAAAAAATTATATCAAAATTGGTTTAACCATCAAAAAGATATTATGGTACCTACGTGAATATCGTGAATAAATGAGACCCGTTTCTAAAAAAAAACGTCGAATGCCAATTTCAGTATTTCTGTTACGTGATCTTTTTGGTTATCACAGGTACGAAGTTTAATCAATGTCGTTAGAGCCGTTTTCGAGAAAATTTGAAAAAAAAACAAAAAACTGTTGCACAGCAGCTACTATTTCTAGATGAGCTAAAACTAAAGTTCCGAATTTTACGTCTAGGGAATAACATAAAATGATCTGTACCAAATTTTAAGCAAATCGGCCCACCGGTTTAGGCTTTAGCTCAAATTACAGTGGACGCACAGACGCACGGACCGACGGAAGCTATTTCGAACCCAACCTCGAATTTTGTTTCTACACGAAACCAATACTTGCCCTCTAGACCAAGTAAAAATTATCCAGAAGTCTTTTTAAGTCAAAATAATGTTATGTTGGATATACAATTTTGCAAAAAAATATTTTTTGGATTTAATAAAAATCTAATCATGTAAAAACAAAATAAACTTTAACTAATAATTTATTTTTTCTACAGTCACTTGAGGATAAGCATCGATCGTTCTTTAGCACCATGGCGAAAGGTTAATGCAATATTTTACTTCAACAAGTTATACAAATCGTATGTAGCATCAAGAAAATATATTTACAGCTTTATAACCGATGTAAGTTTGATATAAAATTGCACATGTTTTTTGTTAAACTAAATAATTAATATACAAACATTTTATTAAAGCTTATTGATGAAAAGTTCAAAAAAATGGAAAGCCTCTATTTGAATGATTCAACTGAAGACAAAGTGGACATAACGAAGTCTCGGAGAATATTCATTGACCAAGCTGTAGAACTTTATCGGACAAATTTATTTTCATGGAAGGATGTCTTTATTGAATCTAATGTTTTAGTTTTAGCTGTAAGTCATAAACTAGTTTGTGTGCATTGTTTTAAACCTTATAAAATTATTTATACAGGCTTTCGAGACATCAGCATCTTCTCTCTATACAGTCTTGATGCTGCTTGCAATGCATCCGCATTATCAGGAGAAACTTTTCGAAGAACTTAAATTAGTTTTTCCAGATGGAACAGATGATATAAGCTTTGATGACCTTCAACATCTTGTCTATATTGATATGGTTATCAATGAAACGTTAAGAGTTGCAGCAACTATTCCTCTGTTAGGCCGTGATGCTAACGGAGGTGATGTTAAAATATCGGAAGAATTATCAATTCCTCAGGGAACGTCGATTTTAATTGATATATTTAACCTACATCGAGATGAGGATATATGGGGACCACATGCGAAGGAATTTAATCCTGATAACTTTTTGCCCAATAATCTGGATGGAAAGCATCCGTATGCATTTATACCATTTTCCAAGGGGCCGAGGAATTGTATTGGTAAGGAGCTACATATAAAGTTATTTTAAAACTGCATTTTACTCTTTAGTGACAGGTAGAGAAAAAAAATGAAAATATTGGTATATCCTTTATGTGTCAAGCAGTGAAATGTAGGCTGTCAACGGATTTAATATCATCTGAAAAAAAAGAAAACGCAATTTAAGCACATTCAAGGCGAGTGTCAACACAGTCGTCAGCAAGTTGACATAGCTTTGATGATCACATGACTTGACAGTTTTGTGACAGATTTTGATATCAGAGGGTTAAGCCCGAACCACACTATACTCTCGTGTGGTGTGTTGTGGAGTAGTGTGTCGCTGTCATTCCAATGTATTAGATTTCGACACATCACATCACACTATATAAATATGGCTCTACGCCAGTGTTGCCAGAAACACCGATTTATCATATTTCTCCCGATTTTTAGAGCTATTTCTGATTACCCGCTCATATTCAGAAAGAGCTTAATATTTGTATTAAAGGTCAATCAAATTAAAGCATCTCGCTTGATGGTTCAATAATTTATGTTAACTTAACCAAATTCTTCAGACAACGTTGAGAGAACTTTGTGCCAGATAAACATCAATAATTATCTAATCACAAAAAATAATTTTGACAAAAAAAGTCAAATTTGAAAAATAAAACTCCGAAAAACCTGAATTTTGGTGGAGAGCTATATTTTTTGCTTTAAGCATTACTTAAAAATTTAAATATAACCTTGCATTTACCATGGATGTTGTTTTTAGGGGAAAGTGAAATGAGTGAAATTCAGTCTTACGTTTACCTATCTAAGTTTCTTCATAACTAAGTAGGACGTAGGTATTTTTATTTTTGAAAACTAGTCATTTTTATGGTAGGTATCTACAAATAAAGTTCCCCACTAACATTCTTAGTGGGAGTCTATTTTTCCTGGTATATACCTACCTCTGATTTTTTCAAAAAACAGAAAATACGTATTTCAGATTTCAACTTTTTGTTTAACTGATCCCCCGATTGATCTCGATTTTTAATGTGATAATCTCCCGATTTTGAAAAATATTGTATGGAAAGACTGCTCTACGCATATGAAATACATTAGAGCGATAGCGACACACTACTCCCCAACACACCACACGAGAGTAGTGTGGTTCGGGCTTTAAAGTATTATACACATTTGCTTTGACCTTTGGTGCGTTCTTTTTCTAACTAAAGTTAACTATGGTTGATGCGTCAAAAATAAAAGATGGAATGTCATAGTTAAAAAAGTTACTTTGGGTAACTTTTCATTTAGGAACGATCAAAGTTATAAATATGGTTGATCTGTCAAACGAAATGTGTTGAAAAAAAAAATCGAAATACATTTGGAATGAATAAAAAATATAAAATCGTCTTTGCATTAAATTTATTGCCAAAAATTATTATTTGCACTTCAAAAATGGAAACAATTTGCAAATTAAATTTATGTATACTTAATTTTTGGACAAAATCGAAGCAATAATGTGTAAATTGTTGTTTCATCTATTATGGACACAATGCACAAATTTCGTAATAAAAAATTGACCAAATCGAAAGAATAAAATGTCGACAAAAAAGGAAAATTTATCAGATAATAATAGAAAACAATTCCCAAAATCGAAATCGAGAAAAAAAATTAGTTAAATTGAAAACACATTTACAAAAATGAATGCAACTTCAGATCTAGAGAACGAAAACTAAACAAAAGATAACCATAAAATGAAAATATTGCAGTTTCAGCTGTGTTTGACAGAGTAACCATTTCAACTCATATCAATGATATGAGTTGGAAAAAGTTACTAAAAGTTACTTTATGACACTTTAACCTTGAGTTTAGGAACGACGTTATGACGTCATAAAGTTACTCAAAATTACTTTTCTGAATTAAAGGAACGGTGAAAGTTAACTATAGTTAACTTTAGTTAGAAAAAGAACGCACAACTTCTAATAATAGCTTCGTAATTGAATTATATGGCTTCTTGTTCTTCTTAATTGTTTTTTTAAATATTAGTTTAAGAAAACAACGTAAGCAATAAACATAATTTCAATGAGTGTATCTGTTACTTTTTTTAACTTTCAGGTTGGCGTTATGCGGAGATGTTTCTGAAGATTATTCTTAGTAAGATAATAAGGAACTTCAAGGTGACAACTTCATCTCGCTATGAGAACTTAAAATTTACCATGAATATGTCTCTGAGGTGTGATGTTATGCCTCAAATAGAAGTCCACCGCCGATGAGTTCAGAAAATATAAGTTTTCTTCTGATAAATATTCAGCAAAAACCAAATACATACTTTTTAATATTATTTTTGTTGTTAATTGTTATACATATAAAAACTATTATTACTTAGATTTACGGTTATCTACTATTAAAAACTTTTTATAAAATATTGAATAGGTACTTGTTTTAATGATCCAATCAAAATATAGTTGCATGTACAAAATACAAAATTTAGGTCAGAATGGCCTGTAAACCGAAAATCCCTATATGGCAATGGCGATCAATAGAAATGGTGGTAACAAATCCGCCAGTAGTAAGCAATTCGATATACATATAACTAATGCCACTTTCACACGAGAAAACTGCGTTTGCAGCAACTTTTAATTTGTAGGAATGAGTTGCACGAAGTCTGTGGTGTGAACAAAGCCTCGCTTCTTTTCCACTTTTAATATTATGTGCGTTCAACCAAGGGAATTTAAAGAAAACTACAGAAAATCTCTTCTTATTCTTATACGATTTTGTTTCTTGGTGTGAAAGGTACAACAGATTTTAGAAGAAGTTAAAGGAGAATGTAAAAAAATCTCCAGTAACTTGTTTCTTCGTGTGAAAGGGAACTATCCCGAAACAAAAAAAAAACGGAGACTATTCTATGTTCAATTTGAATATGCAGTACAGGGAAGATATAGGATATTTGCCTTTCACCCATACTATCATGGATTTCAATAAGCTATCTCCATTTCAAAGCTCTCACAGGGTTGCCGTAGTGAGCATTTAAAATTGCCGCAAATCTCACAAACATGTTGCTATCAAATGCTCTAAAAAAGCTTAAATCCTGAAAAAATAAAAACTCTTCTTGTAGAAGGGTTAAATTCGTGCATTTTTTTTTTGCTACGGAAGAGGTCTATCTCGCCCTCTTTAGGTGGGAGGGGAGCTAACCAAGTTCTGTTTTCCAAAGAAACTGTTGGCATTAGCCCCTCCTGCTTGGTGACCAAATATACCCTAACCCTAAGCGGAGCAACGGAGTTGCGTGAGTAGGACGATCACCCGAAAAAGTTAGTTTGTGCACCCAAGATACTAGCCGTGTTTTTTTGCAAGCCCGGAGGGATTTGGTAGAAAAAAAACGACATAGGGGATAAGCTACGCCATTACAGGAACCAAATGGAGTTTCCATACAAACTATCGATAACAAGTATGCAATTCACGCCGGTAACAAAGTTTTTCTCCATGCTTAAGTTAAGCCCCGAGAATTCTCCGAGCTTAGCAAAGCCCGAATGGGATAAGTTGTTATTGCATTTAACATGTAAATTGCATGATAGGACGTCGTTTTTTTCGACCAACTTCCTCGGGGCTTGCAATGAAACACGGCTAATGATGCCCAAGAAAACTCTTGACATTAGGCTCATTCACCAATGTAGTGACTACGTGAATGCGCCCATTGGCGCCTGCCTGATGGCGACTGGCGGAAGAGCGTGAGCAGGAAGAGCACCCGAAAAAAGCAGTTAAAATACTTTGAACCTGCGAAGCTACACCCAAGGTACTGGGTCAAATAAAAAGTAGTTTTTGCAATTTAACAAAAAATTCAATTAAAAGAAATTGTTTTCACTTTTTTCTAAATTTTGACCTTGAAAACATTTTTTTCCAAAAATATTGATATCAATAACTTGTTTTAAATAATAAATAAGAGAATGAATTTCTGGCTTTCAATAAACGTACTGAAATTTTTCGTGTGTGCTGCCGTTGTTTTTAAATATTTTTTTTTTCCATTTGATGTATTTTTTTAGATTTTTAACAAATTATTTCCCGAAAAAAATTTAAAAAGTTAAATAAATCATGCGAAAAATAAGCAAAAAATAGAAATTAGAGCAATTATGATTTACTCATCTTAGAACTATTCGGAAAAAATGATGGTTTGTCACAATGACGTTTGTATAAGTTTATCCAAATAAATTTGTATAAGTTTCCGCAGCAAAATCCTTAGATAATTGTATCCAATTTGTGTAAACCATTTGCCATACAAAATTTGACAGTTAATTTACCAAAAGATAAACTTCCCCTTAATAGGTCTGTTTGGTATCTTTTTTCAGCAAAATGTGTAAAACCTGCCAAAATACCAAAGTGAGAACAAATTTCTCAAAAATGGAGAAACTTACAATAAAGTTAACAAACGCATTGAACCACTTTTGCGTACAAAACGTCAGAATTTTACTCCTCACATCAACAATCACATGCCAAAAGTCTGGTTTTGTTAACAATTTGCGTTTAATTTTTAAAAAAATTACATAAATTATAAATTTCCCAAGTTATTTATTATTTATAAAGTTAATTTTCACATATCAGAAACCACAATTTCAAATCAAAAGCAAAAGATGCTAACAGCTGGGTGTTTTGACCACAGATTAGCCATATGAAGATGAGAATGTTTCGTACGTTTCACCCTCCAAAACCCATTTGTTTACATTGTTGTATTTGTAATTTTTTCCCGCGTCGATGAATAGATGTGAATTGCAACAACAATTTAACCAGGTGTGTGAAGATCCCTACTATCTATGGGTGAGATTTTTATACACACATTCTCATTTTTTATCTGATAACTGCCAGTTCAAGCTTGTAGGCAAATTAAAATGGCTGCCGGGGATTCTCATCTTCATGTGGCTAATCTGTGGTTTTGACAGTCTTTACTCATCTTGCACACAGAAATTTATGTAGCACAAATTCGTAAGTTATTTAAGGGAGGGGAAATTTTTTTCTCTCTCGATGTGCTCTCTCGTTGCAACTTTTTCGAGTTAACAAATTGTGCAATTTTGTGAAAATTTGTGCAAAATCGCAAGAAATTTCACGTTACCAAACAGACCTAATATATTTTCTACTATTTTCGTTCTTCTTCAACCTTGAACTAACATATAGGTATGAACATACATAGGCATATTACGCTGAATGCATTCATTAAAAAATCGAATTTTCTTTGCTTCGTTTAATGCATTTTGACAGAAAGGGGAAAAACTATTATTTAATGTGGTTTTCCATTTCAGATTTGGGGGTGATATTTCAGATAAATCGTGGTAACTAGAGCGAAACGAGATAGATGTTTTTTCTAAAGGGTATATGATTCGTCTGTTTTTACTGACGTTCATAACTAGTGATAAAACATATGTATGTAGGGAAAAATTCCTACAAGTAAACTCTTCCTAGGGCACATTTTGTCTTTAATACAAAAATGTATTGTATTTGGCTTTATTTTCTTGATGAAATTGGTGAAAAAATGCGTAAGGAAAAGTTCTTACAAAAAGGTATTTTCAAATTATGAAGTAACATTATTTAAATTATACCTGATTAATTTCATCTACATAGGTATACAAAAATTTTAGTTTTGTTTAATTTAGATACAGTTGCTTCGTTCATAGGCTATAGGCGCACTACTTCGGACATAAAGCTACGAAAGGCGGTGAAAGTCCCAAAGTTGTCTTGTCGTGTGAATACTGTCCATGCCTTAACACCGACGTTGACCCTGTTTTTACCTTAAACGCATTGGTGCAAAATTTTAAACATTTAAAACCTACTCTAAATCATTTTTAAATTCGACGCCCACTCTAAAAATGAGTTTTAGAATGAGAGTCGACGCTTTGTTAATTTTAAACGATATAAAGTATACTTCAACGCTAAAGCACTCGTCTAACTTTAAAAGCAGCAAAATGCTTCTCTATCTTTTTAAAAGTATACTTTATCCATTCAACGTTTGTAATTTCATAACAAAAATTTAAAGAAAAATGTTTGATGAAGATTTTAAGGATGTAAATCAACAATCACGAAAACTGTCTTAGCTTTAATTTGTGGTGCATGCACCCCCAGTAACCATTACCACGACAAAACAACACCATCTCTACCCCCCGATTCAATAGACTACGTTACCAAACAATATATAATACGGTCGACCACCCCAACAAAAAGAAAAAAAAATGTGGTACATATAGTGTTGGACTACCATATCGCGGAAAATTATTTTCTGCTCACAAAATCGCCCGTGATCTTAGCTGGAAAGGTGAAATAGCTATAGGGGAGTTAAAAAAAGAAAAAAAAAATTACAAACAAATTTAATTTTCAAAGGGGACACCCGGATTTGAACCGGAGACCTCTCGATCTGCAGTCGAATGCTCTACCAAAAATCATAACAAGACCCTACAAATGCGCTTAAAACCCTACAAATGCCCTAAAAACACTTCATTAGTTAGAAGAGTTGTTTAAAGTGCTTAAAATTAAGAAAAGGTTAGACAAGGGCTAGCAACTAAACGACTGCGTTAACTAAAGTTGGTTTTATTCCTTAAACGAGGACTGTTTAAAAATTTGCGCCATTGACTTTTTTCGTTGAACGTTGAATCACCCTGAGCAAATGTTAGAACACATTGACGCAAAGCGTTAACGATAATCCCAACGTTGACATGGCATAATTTTCTGCAAAGTCAACGTAGTCTGCGTTGACTTTCGTGTGACATTGACGGACTAGCGTCATTCGTGTGATCGTCAATGTGTTATGCGTTGACATGGTCAACGTTGACGGTCCATTGGCAGTGTGTTGCTGAATTTTTTGGTGATGTCAGAGAGTCAATGCGTTGACTATTTACATTGACCGTCTAATCATAGCTTAACACATTTCACCCCTTACTTTAATGATTGTTTTTGTCCTGTAACTTGTGAGCTAAAATTTAAAATGCCAAAGGTGAGTTGATTACAGATATCAAGGGCAGTCGCTTTCTAATCATTCGGTCTGCACAAGCATATGGACACTGGACTGAAGTCTAAACTGATTCAATTCTAACGACATAATAAGATTTGGAAGCATTTTTCTGGATTTAAAGTTGTTTCTTTCTGTTGCACATCCTCTTACTGAGGCCCATTTTTTCAGTGCGAGATTATCATAATTTGGGGGTTAAACCCGACTTAACTTCTGAAACATGTTTTTCAGTCAATTTAGATTCCGAGTTAACTCAACAATTTTGGTGACTTAACTCTAGATCCGCAGAATAGATATTTCTGAAAGATGCGTGTCAAAAATCTATTCAAATCGAGGTACGACAAAAGCCGTGTTCCATTGGGCCTTCCAAAGTACTTTTTTGTACTTCCCAGTAGATGATGAATAAAACGATTTCATTCTGCCAAATGTAAAATCTAACCTCAATATTAATGTAATTTTGGTTATTTGTTTTTAGAAAAACATCAGCAGGAATAAATTACTACTTAATTTTTTTTTACTGATGGTGTTTGTATCTTGTGTTGATACCTTAAGTTACTGTATTATTGAACTACTTCGAACTACTTCGACCAAAGAGTAGACGTAGTTGGCTGCAGTCAGAAGTACTTGGCAGTAGATACTGGAGCCCAAAGGAACACACCTAATATGGAAAGGGCGATTTTAATGGTGGCGCCATCTCGAATTCGATACCAAAACATTGGCGCAAAATTTTAAACATTTTTAAACATTTTTAAACCTGCTCTAAATAAATTTTAAATTGGACACCGACTCTAAAAATGAGTTTTAGAATGAAAGTCGAGGCTTTGATAATTTTAAACGATATAAAGTATACTTTAACGCTAAAGCACTCGTCTAACTTTAAAAGCAGCAAAATGCTTCTATGAGTTTAATTTAATTCTCCGCTGAAAAACTATTTATTTATGTAACTCTTGATTAAAGTATTTGCAGGATTAACTTACTTTGATTTAACTCTTAGTTATCTCATGCACTGAAAAACTCGCCATTTTAAAAAAAAATCATTTCGTAACTCGCTCTTTTTGAATATCACACAACTATTCAAATAGCGAATTCTCTACTATTTTGAGAGCTTTCCTTGAGACGCAGGTTTTGGTATTAAATTAATGCCAAAAACCATGTTTTTGTAATTAGTATCACTGTGCTTGCTTTATATGTCATCTTTTTTTTATTGAAGCTAAACATTATGATTAGATAATATAAGAAAAGATTTATTACACTATACAATCTAAAGTATGTACCCATAATAAAGATCTTAATAATAGCTGTGTTTTGTTCCAATCCCAAAGAAATCTGGAAGAAAAAAGCAGGTAAGTGCTTAACAATTGCATGTTAAATGCAACAACAACTAATCTCCCTTAGTCAAATATTAAAAACTGCTAAAATGCTAAAATGTCTTGTAGTTTTATGAGAAAATTGAAATAAACAGAAATATGTTTCCCTTAATATGACTTCAAATTGCTCTAACCCTGAATTCACACGAGCGAGTACTCGATAGGGAGTTGCAATACACTAATTTTTTTTACAAATATACTGAAACATTGGCAACTCGCTCCTCACTTGTGGGCAGGTGAGGCAAATACAAGAAGGAATTCGAAAGCTAATGTTTGTAACCAACTCGTAAGCAAGTACTCGCTCTTGTGACCTCAGGGTAAGGATAATAATGTTTCCTCTTATGCTGGATTTACACGGCTGACAAATTGGCAGGTTTTCGCCAGTAAACTGAAACTGAATAAATAAGTCCATTCTCCTGATAGTTTACTGACAAAATACGTGTCGGGTAAATCCAGTATTAGTGAGTATAGTTAAGTAGATTCAGACAGCTTCAATTTAAAAAAAAAATAGAAGCATCTGGTTTTAAGTGTTTGACTAAAAATTGATTGTGCCACTTAACAAGAGGAATTTTGTTGTTTTAACTAAATAAATTTTATTTTCCAAAAATGTATTGCCGATAAGAAACCTTTTCTTTGCGTTTAAACTGTCAGACAGGGTGTATATAGGGAGGCAAATATTTATTTTTAATTTGTAGGTTTTACTTACTTTGTTTACTTACACATATGAAACTTCAGCATCTCGCTTGAACTGGCTTTTTCGAAGCCAGTTAAGAAAATGTACGTATTTACAATAAAAATTATCTAATTTAAATCTAACTACAAGGCTTTATCTTACAAGAATAAGGCATGCCAAGGCCGTAGGCAGACAATTTTTTTTTGGGGGGGGGATATAATTTTTCGGAAAAAAAATCAAATTAGTAATCAAAACTAGAAAAGCCCATTAGCCGAAATTCGACCATATCATACGCAATTTTGTTTTGAACATTTGGGCATGACCTACATGCATATACATATTCAGCCTAATTTATTATAATTCGCTAAACACCTCTAAACGGCTGAATAGTTATTTAGTTCATAAGCATTTATGAAGCCAATATTCAACGTTGCATAAATCCTAATTCATAAAATATATCCCTACATATTATAGTTATAATGCACTTGTGTCAAATAAAGTACCAAGAAGGGAAAATCTATTACGTTTTCCTGCCACAATTGATTGACAATACTAAGCTCTGAAAGTGAAAATTCAATAAAAGAATTCTGCTGCGCCGATTGGATTTGTTTAAATTTCTTTTAATATTACTTATGTACCTATCTATACTTATAACTGTTTCTTTTGTGCCGTGTTAGCAAATATAGTTTAATATTTTAGAACAAAAAATTCATTGTTTTTATTGAAATAATTGTTCCATTCTCTGACATTGCTATGAAATTGAGAAGAATATATCAACATCTATTAGGGTGGCACTTATTTTGGTAGTGTTTTTTTTTTTATCTATTCTGTGTGTCCCACAGTTTAATTTCGGCATACATCTGAGCACATGTATATTATAAATAAAGAATTTCCATCAAATTTTATACTTTCACCGACATTCTAAGTAAAAGTCGGAAAATGCGTGCATTTTAAGTGAAAAGTTTTAACTTCTCGGTGGGATACGTCGCCCTTAGCCGATTTCAAAAAAATTTAACACCATCTTGGTTTGTACAAAGTAGCTTCATAATAAAGCTTGATCACTTTCAGGAGGGGACAAAAAAGATATTTAAGCATTCCCAAAATAAGCGCCACCCTTATAACATTGTATTTTATTCTCGTCTGTGTATGAGTCAAAGTGACATTTCGATACTTAAACATCCTTATGTATGCACTATTCAACCTCCAAACGCGTTTAGCTTCTAATGCCTCTATTCAACGTTGCATAAGTTTTATGAATAACATTTTTGCGTTTAGTTGAATTATAAAAGGAGTGAATAGTTCAATGCAATCGCTATAATGCATTTATAAATTCGGCTGATTATGTACATATTTATTATTGTATATATCATGCAGTTCTGCTGAATAGGTACCTAAGCAGAAAAATTTACGACAAGTTATTATTTATATTTACATTATTATTTATATTTACGTTATTATTTATATCGTACAGTTCCAATTAAAGTTATTATTTATTAGGTAGGAACATAACATCAATATTAAATAGTATCACTACAAAAGTATTACATATTTAAAAAAAAACTATCAACCTTATCATCGTATCCGATGGGAAGAAAATTTTCTCCGATTTCTAAGAAATGTACGAATTTTGTATCATTGCAGCCGTTCCGATAGGCCAATCGGACAGATCTTCGAAAAGAAATTTAATGTGTGTTGAAAATATCAAATTCGTGAGTTGCATGCCGATGAAATGTCAAAGTGGCAGCAACGCATCACGAATTCATGCGATGTATGAAGATATTTGCTTTCCGATTTGCCCGACAAAAAATTAGAAGTGGAAAATTTCCCGCACCAAAATTAAAGACTGAAATGGACGCTCAACAACAAAAAGATTCGTAAAGTAAGCGTTTTTTGATTTGGTAAACATGTAGCCATGTGCCTTTCTTTTAGAAAAAGGGGCAATACGATCGGCTGGTTGAATTTATGACCTCAAAGGCAGACATTGTGCGGAAGTTCACGAGTCACGACTTATTCCAAAATATTTTATTTTCACAAAAGTCAAATACATGCGTTGGCACCTGTCTTTATTTCGTTTACGATTCAGTTACCGCATAAAGCAAATAAATCCCCCAATCGGAAATTTTCTCCATTTTGTATTGAAAGAAACAACAAATACAAACACGAACAAACCTCAAATGTCACTTTTCCGCACACAATTATTGGTCCGGGCAATTAATTGAGTGCGAAAAAAGAGCGGAGACCTCTCCAAATAATCTGCTACAATTATCAATTTCGCTCATCGAACAGCGTCATAGAGTACCTATATTACCTAGAGAACCGACTTAGGCGGTCGTTCTCTTCCACCCTACAAGCTGTACTGAGAGGAAAATGCCCATTAAGTTTTGTATGGGGTTGTTGTCCAATGCATTTTAAATGGGACCGAACCAACATGGCTTCAATTGAAAGGACTTCGCTCAAATTTCTCAAAGTGCTCAATAAGGTGGATAAGACCGCCCAGGGATTCAAAAAAAAAATCCGTTAAATTCAAAAATTGAGAAATTTATTAATTTCGTAGTCAAATTTCTTTTTTTAACCTTTTGTCAACCTAAACTATGAAGAATATCGGTCATTGTTGCTCCCGGGTAATAAATTAAATAATATTTTTGAATATTTGTGTTTAAAAAAAAAACAAAAACACCTACCGAAAATTGGAAGCGCACTCTAGTTTCTTAGCTCAAAAAGGTACGTGTCTACGATTTAGGTGTGCAAATCGTAGACACGTACCTTTTTGAGCTAATGCCACCACTTTGTTCACAATTAAACCGTAGACACGTACCTTTTTGAACTAATGCGCCAATTTGTTTTTATATCCACCATTCACTCGGATTCACGGATAAGGAAAAAAGAGTAAACTAAGAGAGTTTTCACTTACTCACCTCAAATAAAATTTGCGGGTGTTTAAGGCATAGAGTACCTATATTACCTAGAGAACCGACTTAGGCGGTCGTTCTCTTCCACCCTACAAGCTGTACTGAGAGGAAAATGCCCATTAAGTTTTGTATGGGGTTGTTGTCCAATGCATTTTAAATGGGACCGAACCAACATGGCTTCAATTGAAAGGACTTCGCTCAAATTGCTCAAAGTGCTCAATAAGGTGGATAAGACCGCCCAGGGATTCAAAAAAAAAAATCCGTTAAATTCAAAAATTGAGAAATTTATTAATTTCGTAGTCAAATTTCTTTTTTTAACCTTTTGTCAACCTAAACTATGAAGAATATCGGTCATTGTTGCTCCCGGGTAATAAATTAAATAATATTTTTGAATATTTATGTTTAAAAAAAAAAACAAAAACACCTACCGAAAATTAGAAGCGCACTCTAGTTTCATAGCTCAAAAAGGTACGTGTCTACGATTTAGGTGTGCAAATCGTAGACACGCACCTTTTTGAGCTAATGCCACCACTTTGTTCACAATTAAACCGTAGACACGTACCTTTTTGAACTAATGCGCCAATTTGTTTTTATATCCACCATTTACACGGATTCACGGATAAGGAAAAAAGAGTAAACTAAGAGAGTTTTCACTTACTCACCTCAAATAAAATTTGCGGGTGTTTAAGGCAAGAGGGGTACCGGTCGGTTCTCTAGGTAATATAGGTTACTCTATGGAACAGCGTACTGCAAAACGAAAAGGAGGACGAAATTCTCGTTTATGATTTCGTAGTGTCACTTTTGTATGGGGTTTTTTGTTTCGCATCAGCTTCCTCAGTGTCAATCTCTATTTGTCGATGAACTGACATTAACGCCAATCTTATTAGCCTTTTTTCATCGGTAGAATTTTTTAAATAAGTTTTCAGACGTTTCATTGTCGAAAATGTTCTTTCCGGTGTGCATGTTGAAACCGGTAATGCCGCCAGAATTTTTAGAAGCTTGTGGATGTTAGGAAACAGATCCTTGTTGCACTCTTTGACCGCTGCGGGTCTAGTAGCACACGGTATAGAAAAAATAAGAACATATAGACTTTTTGTGCCGGTTTCTCGATTTGTACCGTGTGCGTGCATGACAACTGTGTGCACACTTGCATAATTTGCATGGGCAGCTTTAGATATACCGTATGCAGTTCAAGCAAAAGGGGTTATGTAGTTTGCGGTTGTACTTAAAAGTTGTCAGGGTAGGTAAGGTAGGTACCTTACTACGTTCATTAAAAATTATGAAGAAACCTAGATACTCTTTATACTAAAATCAGAGAATTTTGAACATTATTTATAACTACAGCAGAAATTTGATTAAAATATCATACCTACTGAAGCAGAAAAGTGTGATTTAGAAATGCACTCCTCAAACATTTCGGGTTACGGTCTTGAGGTATACATGCATAATATGTAAATATATATGTATTATATGAAAAATAATGTTGAACATTATGCTTATTGAGATGAATCTTAAAAAAAAACTAACAAGGTATAGTAAAACCCGCTAATAGCCACCTAAAAAATTATTTTACATCACGCAAGTTCGTGACGATCTCAAGGAATTCTTTTCTTTCAAACTTTGAGTTTGACATGATTGGATTGATACTCAGTGAGATAGTGTGGAATGGCTAAGAGGGCTAGCCAAACACGCCCGACCGCTTTCTGTTTCGCCAGCCTTTAAAGAGATAGAAATGTATGAATAAGAGATAAAAGCGGGATGGGTTGGTAAACCCCGAGGTCAAACGGGCAAGTACCGTCAAGTAAATTGCTGGGTACATACAGCACACATGTCAAATTCGTTTTTACATATTAGCGTGATCCCGATAGAGAGCAGGATCTCATGTTGTTGTTCTGTATGGATCATTTCTGATAATAAAAAAAAACCTCTATTATAAGTGGGTTTTACTGTACATAAATATGTATTTACATAAATAGTTCTAGATTTTTGTTTGTTTGAAAATAAACTGTTTTATCTAAGCTATGATTAAAATATTTAAGTACACGTAATTTAAGTTAACATCCACAGTGAACCACAAACCATCATAGAAGCATTAAGGTAAGGTACCCAATATTATGGCTCTATATTTTATAAAAAAAAAGTTTGCCAAGTAAAAACAGGATACATTTTCACTTTTGGCTACATAGACTTTTGTAATTTCTTTTATTTTTCATTATTGAACATGAACAAAATTATTTTAAATCAATTAAAATGTGCCCATTGAATTGGCAAAGTGTTGTACCCTGACTGTAACACATATAAGTTAGTTAAAATAAATATTTTTAAATTAAAGCTTTGTTTTGTGATTAATCTCAAATATTGGAACTGAATCATTTCTGAAAATAATTACTAAGCAGATACGATCTGACTTAATAAATCTTTTTGCTACTCCCGGTGCTAATCGAAAAGTTGCAAATTATTTTATATAGTGGATTCAATAAAGGATATTTTTGTCCATAGGCGCAAAATTTTAAAAAGCCTGATGTTAAGGTATTAACATTAGTATTCTTAACCATTTTCTAACTCAATTTAGTTAGTTAGAACCTTATTAAAATGTTCTTTAGTAAACGAAAACAGCCTAAAACAGTGACAATTCCTCCAAATAAATAAGCAAATAATACCTTTTGCAAACATCTTTTTTTTTAAGTGAAGTGACATACATAATAATATTTATGTATGGAGTTAGTAGGCATTTGGTGATTTAGGGTTTGTTTCACAATGTCTCAGTAAAGTTCCCATTACTTATACTCGAAATCATCTGAAAATTAAATCCTTCTAGTAAAAAATTTTGAGTTTCACAATTTATCTTAAAATTAAATATATGTGTCAATTAGTTTTCTAGTTTTCCAGACAAAATTATTTTTATAGATGAAAAATTCAGAAAATAATAAATATTTTCGTTGCCATGTAAATTTGATAATCGTAACTTCATCTGGCCATTATAAAGCGGGATATACATTGTTCAAATGCTTGTCATGGATGTGAGAGTGTATTAATAATTTTTGTTGACGTTGCATATACACACTTCATGCATGAGTCTTCAATCATTTACTTTTAATTAAATTTCTATACGAAAATGTGCCTATGCTTGATCAAGCAATCATTCTCAAATATACACTATTTCAATTCTTCCTATATGATTGAACAAAAATCAAAACTTTTTGATTTTGCTTCAAGCATACACACAATGTATACGCGTTTCATAATACTTAGAACTTTCCCTAAGCGGGATATACATTGTTCAAATGCTTGTCATGCATAGAGAGTGTATTAGTAAAAATGAAACACGTATACATTGTGTGTATGCTTGAAGCAAAATCAAAATGTTTTGATTTTTGTTCAATCAGATAGCCAGGATTGAAATAATGTATATTTGAGAATGATTGCTTGATCAAGCATAGGCACATTTTCGCATAGAAATTTAAGTAAAAATAAGTGATTGAAGACTCATGCATGAAGTGTGTATATGCAACGTCAAAAAAAAAGTATTAATACACTCTCACATGCATGACAAGCATTTGAACAATGTAAATCCTGCTTTATAAGGTTGACTATTCAGATATTTTTCAACTCAAATGAGGTTGTTAATTAAAGATTAAGTTCCATGTAGCCCAATTGAAACTTTAATCAGACATTGTGAAACAAGCCCTTAAAATTTCTATAAAATATTTAAAAGATATTACGATGCTAACTCGTTTAAAAAGAAAGTTTAAAAAGAGTTTAAAACTACACACATAAAAAACCAACGTAAATTTAAAAAAATAAATATGATTCAACATTTTTTATCAATGATTTTGCTTCTTAGGTGTTTCATGTTATTTTAATATGTTTCTTTTCATATAAAAATCACTTTGAATTCAATCTTTCTTCATGTTACTATAACATCTTATTATGAGTTGATTCGTTTTTAACCAAATTGATCCTCATATTGAATCAATTTGAGAAATCCTGTTAAAAAAAAAATTGGTTTGCACTGTAAAACAACTCGACCAATCCCATTAAATCATTTTGATTCCAATGTTGAATCAATTTAACAAATCCTGTTAAAATGAACTCGTTCCCATTTCAAACTAATTGGACGATTCATGTTGAATCGTTACGACAAGTCCTATTAAAACAAATGAGTCTCCATGTCAAAGTAACGCGATGATTCCTATTGATTCATTTTGATCCTGGTAAAAAATATTAATTTTCATAGTTAAATAACAAGACTAACACGAAGGTAAATTTTAATTTCTTTTTTGATTTATTTTTTGATATTTTTTTTAAAATTAATGTAACAATAATATAAATACAAACATTTTTTTGCTAAATATATTTTCCCAAATGGATCTTAATGGGATGAAGGATCTCGAATTCGATATTAATCTAAACGAAAAACATACAATCAAATTAATAACAGTTAACTTACCAGCTCATGGGTCTTTGAATTTGAAAAGAGAGGCCAATTCTTTAAAAAATCAAAATTAGTTATGGAGATGTGTGTAGTTGCCTTTGTATTAGCACGAATTTCTGCTCTCCGCTGCGATTTATCCTTGACATCATCCCGATTTCAAAATCTCGAGAAAGGGTAATTTTTAAAGCCTTTAAAATAGAATCCTCAAACTCTGTTGAATCATCTGAGCAATAGGTTGATCCTCCAATTATGGTAAACAGTCTTTTTTTTCTTTTCCACCGTGAGCGCTTTGCTTTTTGGTATTGACATACCGGTCCGAGAGCTTTCCCCCCAGGATTTCTTTCTTTCCGCTTGGAGCGAAAAAATATTCCTGAAAATTTTAAAAGTTGAAATAAATTTCTTCTAATATAATGTTTATGAAATCAGTTGGGAAAGATTCAATCAACTGTCCGTTGGTCCATACAGAAACCCTAAACGCCCTCCCCTTCAAACTTTCTAGTAAAAGCAGTTTTAGCATCTAAAAATAAAATTTAAAAAACACGAATCGATTATGATTAAGAAATTTAAACACTATAACTTTTTTACCTTAGATAGATTCAACTTTCTGACACCCAGTGCTGATGTTTTAGTTGATTAGTTGCTAAAGCGCTTTCCTGCAAATTTGCAATTGATGCCGGCAAAGTTCCATAATCAATCCACAAAATAAATAAATGCAAATATTCATACATACCTCACTTTTTCACCAACTGAATAATGTTTCTCGGAAACCTGCACGGAGACCAATAGGTTGAATAGCTTCCTGAATATTCTCCTTAGACAAATATCTTAAGCTTTAATAATTTTTAAAATATTATCAGACTCTTCATTTGAAAGAAATAACGGAGCTTCTCGTAAATTTTGTAGAATTCAATTTCTTATCATATTAACTCAACACGAATTTACCTTGAATTAACAACCATCAATTTTGTTTCATTGATTTTCGATTGGTTTCGATACTATTCAATGTTAAAACAAAGTTGTTTTAGTGTGTTTGCATTATAAAATGGTTACCTATATGAATAGGTAACCATTGTAAGTGGGTGATACAAAACTTCACGTTTTTCTAGTTTTTTGGAACAGCTGATATTTAAGCTTCAAATGGGGTTTGGGGGGTGAAACGTACGTACGAAGTTTTCTTATCTTTATATTGAGTATTTTTATTACTGGGCTTAGAAAATTGCTTCCAAAAATAAAGTGACACACATTTGATATTGCTTCGTTTAATATAGTTTTTAAAACCTTTTAGTTCTAACTTGTTTACTATGATTTTTTTTCAAAATTTTACGTAACTTAAAAATAATTTGTCTTTCAAAATTCGATGCTGTAACTAATTGCAAGTGGAACGCTAAAAATTAGATGTTTTAATCAGATTTTTAAAATAAAGAACGATAAAATGGTAGCCGCAAAAGTTTAAATTTTTGCCTTTTTTGAGAAAACCTGAAAGTTCTTACACTACTTTTTTCTTATAAAACTTTTTGTTTGGTGCATTTAGTACATTCCACCACCATTTTTCATGTAACAGATTTTTAGCACACCGGATTTAAAAGAGTTTTGTTTCAAGAACATTAAATTTTGTTTTAACCGAGCCCAAGTTTCTCGGTGCTTCTGCACTATTGGATTGGACTATAGACAGACATTCTAGATGAGTCACATTGCTTCATGGAAGGAAGTACTGCAATTGGGTTTTAGTCCTTTGCTATATGTAAACTGCTTTAGGAAAAAAAGTTTTTTTTTTTATCAGCTACTAGATCACCCTGTACAATAATTAAACTTGCTCTAAATGTTGCTTGTATCTACATCCCAAAAAATAACGGCATCTCTGTCAAATTTTGTAGAATTCAATTATTATCAATATTATTTCAACATGATTTTATTTTGGATGAACAACCATCAATGTTATTTCACTGAGTTTCGAATTGTTTCAACACGGCCCAATCTTATTTTGATACGATTCAATGATGAAACAAAGTTGTTTAAGTCTGTATGCGTTATAAAAATGCATTTATAACGGGTTAATTTGTTGTCGTAATAAGTAATGGAGAGACTATAAAAATGCTAATTTATAAGTTATGAAAATTTATCACAATTATAAATATGAGCATATCATCGCGCGTCTTAAAAATAACAATCTATAAATTTTTTAAGTTGCCCACATTGTCACACTGTTGGCATGTCTTGAGTCACTTAAAATAAGAAATTATATGTCTAAATTACCCATACATTTTTTAAACCTATTCTGTATTGACTTTTAATTTCTTTAAAAAAAGCTGTTTTTCTTAAAAAGACATTTATATCTTTGAATTTCTATTTGAAAAAAAAAATTATTTTTACAATAAATGATGGTTAAAATGACTATTACCTGATAGTTTTGAAATGAAGTCAATGGTGGCTGTACGAGTTTATTAAGGATTGTTGTTTTAATTATCTTTCCTTAACGTAAAACTAAAAGTTGATTTAACAATTTCCAGATGTTGTTTTAATCTGTCTCAAGTACCTAAATGAAAACATTTTGGTTTTAACAATAAACAATTTCATCTTTGAATTTCTATGTGAAAAATTTTGTTTTAACACTGTTGAATGTTAAAACTATCGAAACCAATATTAAAACAAAATTTAGAGTCTGATGATTTGTTTTGTATCTTGCTTATTGTTAAATCAAAGATATTATTTTTCATAATGACATGTTGGAATATTAAACGAAAATGAAAAAATGTTAAATTACAATAAAATCAGTGAACAAAAATAAAATCGCATTCCATTAAAATCAACAATTCATCGTTTTGATTTTACATTACATTATTTTTCTGTGTGTACCATCATAATAAAAATGCTTTAAGATCGTACTAAATCGCCTAAAATTTGGGCCATTGATGCAAAATTTTAAACAGTTTGTCGAAAAATGTAAACAAAATTTAAATTCACAATAATTCGTAGTTCCCTGGGGCGTATACCTACTACAAATTTACAAGTATTGTATTGTATTGTGTTTTGTGTACCACGAAACTACAAGTAAAATGTAATGAGCTGGGGAATAGTTGGTAAGGCTTCCTCAAGCGGAAATCGTTGAAGGCTAAAGACCCAATCTTATTGAACCTATGGAATAAAATTTAAATAAATATTCAAAGCTGAACAGTCGATGTTTCTAATTTCGTCTTCAAATAAAACATTTTTTGAACTCTATAATGCTATTTATGCAATATGATTTCTTACACCTAAGAACTTAAATATATAATTTCATTCTATACAATCAAATATTATTTAAGTCCAGTTTTTCTGTCGACGAGTTAGTTAGTTAGTTAGTTAGTTAGTTAGTCCTGCAAATACTTTAATCCCGAGTTAACTCAAAAGCAGTTTTTCATTGGAGAATTAAGTTTAACTCCTAGTTGTCAAAAATCTATCGAAATCGAAGGGCGGAAGCATAAAAATCAATGTTTCGCTATCGAATTTGAGATGGCGCCACTATCAAAATCGAAATCACCCTTTAAATAGTGGGTTACCTCGATTTGAATAGATTTTTGACACGCATCTTTCAGAAATACCTATTCAGCTAATCCAGAGTTAACTCACCAAAGGAAATGCCCATTTTACTATGGAGCTTTGGCCCAGAGTGTACAGGAACGAGTTTGGTATCAAATTAAAGGTGACGTGAAGCCTGATACATTAGTAAAATATTTTCAAAATCTTTAATCGAGAAGTCGAGATATTCGGTCTTGAAGTTGCCGATTGCAAAATAAGGATTTCAGATTTTGTTCCAAATAATTGTCATTGTTATCAAATGAAAGGTATTTTGCTTGCCGACTTGCCGTGCCATCAAATGACTGATTCATGTCGATGTCCTTGGCTATATAGGATGAATTGGATACGGTGACATTGAATACGAGCATAAGCATAACAGATAATCTGGTATATTATATGGAGGAGCAGTGTATCTTGAATAAAATTAAACGTGGGAAATGTCTATGCATATAAGAAATGAATTTGATACTCGTAAGGGGTAAGGCTATTGGCCTATGAAAATGAATCGAATTGTGGTAGATCGGTTTTTAAGTGAATGTACCTATATGCACTACAAAACTTTGAAGATAATAATATTAGCCGTGTTTTATTGGTAATTTTATAGCCTGCGCAGTAAAATTTCCCTTGGCAAACAAAAACAAAGAGTGTCGATAAATTAGCCAGTTAAAGAGTGGACATAAAAGTGGTTATACAGAGTTAGAACTTTGAAGATGAAGATGGCGCTCTTGAAAAGTATTCATGACTTAAACCTTAATGTTGTTTTTTCTCACAAAATGGATGTGATCTATGATATTTGTAGCGAACACAGCCTAAAGTTGCTAAAGCGTTTTATTAACACAGCCAAATCGTTTTATTGGTACTTGATTATTGCACTAGCCATTAATTACCAATAAAACACAGCTATTGTACAAACCAATTTTAACAATTGGGAAATTAATAATTTCCCACTGTTCTGTACAGCCTCGGATCTATGATTTTTCCAAACAGGGGCGAAAAACCTGATATTGGCGCCCCTCCGGCATTTGAGATAAATGATTAAAAAAATAAAATAAGTACAGGGACTCACGGTTAATATGTGTACCTAGACATAAACGTTTGTCCAAGCGCCTAACTTTTGTCAATGAACGTAGGTACTCAATATATATAACAATGCAAGCGCATAGTTATAATTATGCGATAAACAGGACATATGACAGCCCTTATGTAACTCCATCTTTCCATCCAGTAAAACTTACACAAATGGAATTGCCCATTTCTGGTCCAGAGTATACACGAACGAGTTTGGTATCAACTGAATGGTGACGTGAATGAAGCCCGATACAAATGTAAAATATTTTTAAAATTGTTCATGGGAAAGTTGATATATTTGGGCCTGAAGTTGTCGATAGCAAAATATTGATTTCATTTTTTGTTCCATAGTCCATAACGCGTGAAATAATTGACGTAGAAAAATGATATTAATACCAAATGAAAGGTATATCTAGTCATTTTAGGCTGGAGCTATAGCTATTTGACGGCTGCCATGCCGGAGTCATCAGACTCCTTTTTTAGTGGTGCTTAGTCTATTGCGACCAATTTTAATTTGAAAATCTTTTCCAGTTGAGAGTTGAACATAGACCAAGCGTCTTCAGAGCCATATGCACTACGCATTGCGTTTTCGAAGTCACGTGGTCATTGCCCTATTGCACCAACAACCTATCAATTATCACTTAGCAAATATCATGAATCTTCACACGATTTTCTTGCGACAGGAGGATGCCATAATTTCTCCGAACATAATGTGCATGGATAGTATGTCCGACTTAAGGCCCATGGACATTATATCCCCAGACAATATGCCGAAGCTTAAATATTTATGTTTAACTTAAAAACCTATAAAAACCTATTTTCTAATTTTTCATCAGCGTTAACTGTATGACATATGAGCTCTTATGTTGAACTTAACTATTTAAGTGTCGTTTCAGCAAATGGGCCTTAGTATTTTGTTTAACTAGATAATAAGTTAGTGTTCGAAGAAATATGTATATCATTTTTCGAGAATAATTTATTAGGAATATAGTTTAAAAAATATTAAATATACTTTTGTTTTTAATTATTGGTTTAGCATTTTCTTTTTTCTCGACGAGTACACTTTTCTTAGCCACTACACTTACTTGCCTTCGCATTGTCTTTGTCTAGCCGAGCTGAGGTAACTTTTACAACTGAATAGTACAAAATAGGGAAATTCACAAAATTAACAATTGTAGCGGTTTTCTTTTGTGGTCAGTGGCGGATCCAGAGGGGGGGTCACAGGGGTCATGACCCCCCCAGAAGGCTGGAGCAAAAGATAAACAGTCGTATTTATTATATTTCCCTAGAACACTCTTGGACAACTAGTCATTGTCTAAATAGTTGGACATCTCCTTATTTATAAACGCATTGTAACAGTTGTCTAAATATATCCTCTTATTGATATACTAACATCCATTTAATCTGTTAATTTCGTGGACTCCTGGATACCTTCAATGAACGTTTCATTCGTTTCTAGATAATGTGTCAATTCGTTACTAGACTTACATTTGGTATTGCACGTATATCATTTTAAAATAGGTTTGGACATCCAATTCCAGTGTCTAAGTTAGACAATCGATGGAAAATATTTATATTTATATAGGCAGGTGGAAACGCAAAGTATCTTATTTTATACATCTGGGGGGACTTAATGTAATTTTTATCAAAAGCTGAGGTTTTGCTCGATGGGTTTGATCTAACGAAGTTTATTTTAATCAAAACCTTGTTTAATTTACAACAATTATTTTAAGTATAGATTTTTATGTTATCTGGTATCTCTGGATTAGGAATGGGTGACGTTCTTTGGCGTTCTCCCAATTCTCATTATTACAGTATAGTTCCGTACATCGGATATACTCTTGGTAAGTAAACGGCGGCGCTGGGCGGTTTGAGTAAGCTCTGAAAAACTAGTAATATTTCGGGCGGATCTGGTCAATTCACAGCTGAAGCTGATAGAATCGCGGACGAATCCAGTAAATAAAAGTCGTGTGACGGTTTAATAAGAGACCCCTTATCTCTGATGGGTAAGTTTATTGGAGTCACAATCAGTGTTGCCATTTTGACTGGTTTCCAGTCAGATTTGACTGGATTTTATCGGTGTTAGCTGAAAATGAAAAACAAATCCAGTCAACTGTTTTTTCGACTGCATTTAATAATTCAATTTGCACTTGAACTTAAAAAAAACATGTTTAAATACACTTACAGGTCAGTGTTAACCAAGTGTAAACGAGTAATTATGCAGTGAAATCAACGAACACATCCATTTTTGAATCTTTCTGACAAGACATCTGAGTTGACAACAACAAACAGTACAACCAAATGCCAATGGCAAAGTTTTTGTGTTAAATTTTGTTTTGAACTTCTGCTTGCTGGTTGGTTCTATCCAATATTCATAAAATATATTTTTGTTTTCATTAGAAAGAAAATTCGTACAGTAGCCCCTCGATAATGTGAATTACCCATAATGTGAATTTCTCTAAAATGTGAACCGCCAAAACTTTACATTGTCATCTCTATAATGTGAACTTCTGAAGTATTCGAACTCTAAAATGTAAATTTCTTTTGTTAAAGGTTTTATATTTCTTTTTTTTCTCTTGTTAGTTTTGCGTGCGATATGAAGGACTAATTAACCGTTGTTTGCCTAGACATATTGTAACTTTTTTAATGCAACTGCAGGCCAGACAGTGTGTCCTATGACTTGTGCAGAAACATTTTACATTGCCATGCTTTTGTTATGATGTTTTTTGATCAGTATTTTATTTTGTATTTTTTCTACACTTAATAAATGTTGAAACTGTGCTTTATGAAATTATTTTGTGTTGTTGTAAATGAATACGAAAGCTGTTTTAATCAGTTTGCAAGAACTGAAAAATGTTCCAGTAATGTGAATCCCTCTAAAATCCGAAAAAACTTGTTTTAAACAGTTCGAATTATCGAGGGACTACTGTGTTTTCATGTTTGACTGTTTTTTTTTGACTGGATTCGGAAGAAATAAATCAAGTCAACAAGTCAGATTTGACTGGATTTGGAATTTTGAACTAGGAACACTGGTCACAATGGCTTTTCGGGTATAATAAGTATTTTTTTCTCGTAAGAGTCCCTACCCTCCTCTTATACTACCCTGAATAAATAAGATTTTTATTTACCTTTATAAATCTCTCATCTAATAACTGCTTGGATTTAAATATTCTTAACTCAGAAATTAATGAAACATTAAAAACTTCCTTAGAAATGTTGATGAAACTAAAAGTGAACTGAATGTTTCCAAAAAAAGTAGTTATTTTCATTCAGGCTACCTTGTGATTTCAAAGTCGTCTCGGTCTATTAGAACTTATTCTCGTCTCAGTATCGTCTTGGACTGTGTCATTTTGTGGTTGTGGGGCATTTTTTTTATTATTTTGGATGAAATATTGAACCATAAAGTTTGAATCTAGAAACTGCGTAGTATATTCATTGAAAAAATCAATTTTATAATTAAAAATTGCAAGGTTTTAATTTTGAATCTTTTCTGCCAACATCTCCTTGGTCAACTATACTATCGATATCCTTTGACTGATACTTTTCTCGTCACCAGGAATTCCATGCATTTTATATCATTTTGGTAGTGATCTGTTCTCGGGCAACGTGACCCCCTCCAAACTGAAATCCTAGATCCGCGCCTGTTTGTGGTACAGAAATAATAGTTATAGGTACTTGTTTAATCTGCATAGTTGACAATTACTTGTAGGTACATACAATCATTGTTAAATTGTTGTTTAGAGCCAATTGTACAAACGTGGTTCAGCCTCGATTCAGTTACCAATGTCGGCGGATTAATTGAGGTTCAACCTGGTTTCAATTTTTTTTGTCTGTGGGTCTACCTGACTGAAATCTATTGTTCTCAATAATCTAATCAAATTAACTCGTATTCTCTAATACTTTTACATTTCAGACATTTATTGAGGATTTATACCTAAGTTGCAACTATCTCCAAACGAGGACCACGAGGACAATGCCTTCACAAGTAAGTTAAACATAAAGCTAAATAACATAAGGTATAAAAAGCATTTCAAATGACTCAATCACACGATGCAATTAGGCTCGCTTACCCTGAAGAAAAACATGCGGGTTTCTGGCTAGCCAATTGCAATACACTCAATTTTTTACCATTAACTGGCTTGCCTTTTTCAAAGCCAGTTTTGCATCCAGCAGAGAAGCCAGTGAGAAACAACTAATTCGGTTCACGGAATTTTACGGTTAATATCTGTAGTCAAGTTGCTTGTGAGTACTTGCCCGTTTGGCCTCAGGATTAAGCAAAGTTCTGACTAGATATACGACAAATACATTTTGGTGCAGGGACACAAGTCCACAATCGAACATTCCACAATAAGTAGTTCCGATTCCGACTATCTTATTAGTTGGTCTTTAAATCCATAGTCCAGATGGAGGCGGCTTTTTTCAAGGTGGTGGTCTTACCACACCTCTGATTTTTGGGAAACTTATGCCCGATTTCATAAAAATACACTAAAATCCTTTTTATCTAAGATCCTCTTAAATTTTATCAGACCTTTAAATATTTCCAGTTTCACCATCTAAAAAAAGGAAATTTTAGTTAAAATTGAGTTTGCCTCACATCCCTGGATATGGAAATAGGTTGTTTCCCTCTCACATTCGAAATGCAAGTGAAAAAAAACATTATATGTAGAAAAAAATGCTACTCAAAAAAAATGTTGCTCATCATCCTCAGATGAACAATCAATTATTCTAAAAACAAACAAATTATGAAGGCTTTCCGAAACCAACGCGAAACATTCGGAACGAATATGCGATGGCTGAACAATGTTCGAAGATTCACATCTCGCCAATGTGGGCGCTCTTATTATTTATCTCCATGTAAATAAATTAAGAAAGGCGAAGGGCCTGTCGTCGTTGCGAAGTATTCGCGATGGCTTGGGAGAGCCTTAAAAGATTATTATTTACACACAAACTATATTTTTGTTTCGACCTATTCACAATTTATATTTGCAAGAAATTAAATAAAAAAGTGACTGCAAAATTTCATCTATAATTTTCTTACTCATCGGCTGAAATCTGACATATTAGACTTCACAAATCACACTTTTAAAATTTATTGAGACGAAAATGGGCTTTTAGTTTATAAGGGCATTTAAAATCATTTTAAATTTAAAAGCACTTGGTGAAACCAAAAACTCCCATTTTAACTCTAAATGGGCTTTTAAATATTTAAAAGTCCTTTATGAAATCGGGCATTACCCATATACCTAATATACATGTAAAGACACGGTTCTGAACTTTTTAATCGAATTTCATTTAGATACTTACTTGTAAATACCTTGGTAATTTCTAATTAAGTAGGTACATATCATGTTTTCTTTATAAAAGTAATATTCAAATCTGTAAATTATGGTGCAACAAATTTGTTTTCAATTATTCGGATACGTTGCGTGACGAGATGAAGAGAAATGCTTTATTGTTGAAATCCTCAAATATAATGTTTGAAATCGGTTTCACAGTTAAGCCTAGTACGCTGCTGATGCGAAACGAAAAATCGCATACAAAAATGACACAAGAAATCATAAACGAAAAACTTCGTCCTCCTTTTCGTTTTGCAGTACGCTGTTCGATGAGCGAAATTGATAATTGTAGCAGATTATTTGGAGAGGTCTCCGCTCTTTTTTCGCACTCATTTAATTGCCCGAACCATTAAAGGCTGCCCCAAACCAACGCGAAACATTCGCGCGAATATGCGACGACTGAATAATGTTCGAAGATTCGCATCGCTCCAGTGTGGGTGCTCCCATTAATCTCCATGTAAATAAATTAAGACAGGCGAAATTTTCGTCGTCGTTGTGAAATATTCGCGTTGGTTTGGAAGAGCCTTAATTGTGTACGGAAAAGTGACATTTGAGGTGTTTTCATCGCATTGTGAATAAAGGGCCGGGGCCCAATTCCACAAGATAATGTCCGATTTCATTAAGACCTTTTAACTATTTAACAGGCTTTTAAATCCTAAAATGACGTTTGTTCCATACAAAATACGTTATTTAAAAATTTAAAAGCCTGTTAAATATTTGTGACATAAAGCCTAGTACGCAGATCGCGCTAAACTGAATTTTATCTCTGCTATTTTTATCTCTACAAACGGCTAAAAATCCGCGCTTAAATTTATCTTTTTAGGAAATTTGTATGGAAGATAAATTTTAGCGCAATCTGCGTACTAGGCTTGTGAATAAAGTTCCGTGTACACTTACTTTCACGATCAAAATACACGTGAATAAAATTGGCTAACTGTGTATACGCTATCTGTTAAAAACTTTGCACCTTCACCTTACTCTTGCTGAATCGTAAAATGGATTTTCGTGTACCTACACAGAGAAAAATAAGATTTATAACTAATCCACTTTTTCAATTAGGTAGCTACATATTAGCAGTGTTTTTTTGCAAGCCCGGAGGAATTTGGTTGAAAAAAAACCACATCGGGGATTAGCGACGCCATTACAGAAACAAAATGGAGTTTCCATACAAACTATCGATAATAAGCATACAATTCACCCCGGTAACACAGTTTTTCTCCGTGCTAAAGTAAAGCCCCGATAATTCTCTACGCTTAGCTAAACCCGAAGGGGATAAGTTGTTGTTGTATTTAACATGCAAATGCTGAGCCCCGACATTGTTTTTTTCGACCAATTTACTCAGGGCTTGCAAAAAAACACGACTATTATCTACTCCAAATAAATCAATAACATTAGGGGTGTTTTTTGTCACCCCAGAAGAAAAAAAACTGTGTTGCCGAATTCTATATTTGCTATCGATAGTTTGAATGGAAACTCCTTTTTTTTCCGTAATGGCGTCGAAACCCAAATTCCTCCAGGGTTGCAAAAAAAAGCCTATTTTATATCGTTACATATAAGTAAGCTAATTCAATATTTTTTCAGAATCAAAATTGTGTTTATATAAAAAACGGTCAAGTCGTCAACCATGATCAAAGCTTTAAGGCCGATGTATACATAGAAAATGGGATCATCAAGTAAGTTCGATTAATATTTTTTTCTAATACTGCTAACTTGGAAGAGAAAATTATAGAATTGTACTAAGTAACTCATAAATTGTTATAAATTAGAAGGGTTATGTAGGCTACAGGCCTAAACGGTAACTTCAGATGTGACAAAATTTTTAGTATTTAAATTTCTCTTAACTTTTTTGTCACTCGTCTTCATGTTCATTTAATCGGTGTTCATGCAACGAGATAAATTTCCAATTTCCAATAACTTGGGGAACCGCCCTACACTATTGTAGATGTCAGGCGTGTTTTTTTTTTGCAAGCCCCTAGAAAATTGGTCGAAAAAAACGACGTCACCTAAATGAAACAACAAGCTAAGCGCGGAGAATTCTCGGGGCCTAACTTAAGCACTGAGAAAAACTGTGTTACCGGCGGGAATTGCATACTTGTTATCGATAGTTTGTATGGAAACTCCATTTTGTTTCTGTAGTGACGTCGCTTATCCCCGATGTCGCCCTGGGACTTGCAAAAAAACACGGTTATTACAATTTTAATTTTTAAATAATATTTGTTTCCCTTTTATCATTCCATTATAAAATTAAAATTAAAGATTTGTTGGCTCTGCTTCTGAAATTAAAATACCCCATGGAATTAAAACTATTGACGCTTCCGGCAAGCTTATTATTCCTGGTGGTATTGATCCCCACACTCACTTTCAATTAAAATTGTGTGGTGCCGTTACTGTTGATGATTTTTACCATGGCACGAAAGCAGCAATTGCCGGTGGGACGACCACTATAAGTAAGTTTAATATTTACAATATTTTAATCACAGATTCAAAAAGACATTTGCCTTGATTTTTTTTCTTAAAGTTGACTTCGTGCTGCCCGACAAAGGAGAGTCTCTTGTCGAGGCCTATGATAAGTGGCGCGACCGGGCGGACCCTAAAGTTTGCTGTGATTACGGGCTCCATGTGGGCATTACATGGTGGTCTGAATCGGTTGCAGATGAAATGAAAACCATCTGCGATAGATTAGGTGTGAACTCGTTTAAAATGTATATGGCTTACAAAGGATTGTATCAATTAGACGACACAGAACTATTCGAAGCATTTGAAAGAATACGCTCACTGGGTGCTCTTGCTCAAGTAATTCATTTGTAAATTTTTGATAGTGTTAATTAATTTACTGTTCCTATGTTTTTTTTATAGGTTCATGCAGAAAATGGTGATATCATAGAAAAAAATATAACAAAACTTTTATCAGCCGGTGTAACAGGACCTGAAGGACATGAACTTTCTCGCCAGGAGGAAGTTGAAGCTGAAGCTGTCAATCGTGCCTGCATTATAGCACATCAGGTAAAATCATACTTAATTCAATTTTCATCTACTAAGGCATATGGAACTGCAATTTTACGAACTGAAAGAAACGCCTTTTAATGCTAAACTACAATAAATATTTTGGCACGAGTACGATAACTTTGGCGCCAAAAATTGATGACGGTTTTCGTAGAAGGGTCAAAAACAAGCATTTTTTACTATGGCAGGGGGGGGGTCTATCTCTCCCCGTTTAGGAGGTAGGGGCAATTTTAGAAAAAAAAATGACTTAAAATAAAAAATATATGAAAAACCAACGGCAACACTTACAATTAAGTACTATATCGGTTTTGAAAGTCAGAAATCTGTTTTTTATTCCTTAATTTAAATTAAATTATTTATGTTAATAGTTTTTGAAAAATTCGCATGCAAACTCAAAATTCTGATTAAAAAAAGAAGTTTAACCCAATTTGTGTGCCCAATTGTGAAATAAAGTGCTAAATTGGCTTTTTGTTGGCAATGCGTATATCGTATGCAAATCGAACACAAGAAACCGAATGGTTTTATGTTTTCTAGTTTTTGAGAAAAGTACTAAAACTACTTTTGTATGAGATTTTTGTCTTTTGGTATTTACGGTGATGGCACCAGTACGATAACTAGGGCGCCTCAAAATAATATGGAACTTTTATAGAAGGATAAAATACAAGCATTTTTTGTCATGGGAGGGGGAGTCTATCTCATTCCGTTTAGGCAGGAGGGGCAATTTTCGAAAAATTACTTAAAATTAAAAAAAAAAAAAAATTTAAAAACAACGGCAATATTTACAAAAGTTACAAAATTATAGGTTTTCAGAAAACCAGAAACTTGTTGTGGTGCCATTTGTCTCAACCTAGTTTTGTGTAAATAGTTTTTGAAAAAAATACTTTCAAACTCAAAATGTATGAAAAAAATTGTATAAAATTAAAAATTAAAAAAAGCTGCAATTTTTTGCAACACTTTACAATTATTTGATGGCCCTATTAATTCTTAATCGAACACTGAAAACTAGATGATTTTTTGTCTTTGAGCTTATGAGAAAATTGAAAATTACCAAAATTACCACCCAGCATTACGGCGTATAAACAGTCAGGTATGTCAGGTATATATGGGGGGCATGCTGCACCCCTGCTTGCCACAGTATAGGATTTGGGGTAGGTGCGAGGTTGGTTGCATGCAAAGTTTCTTTTGCATTTAAAGAATCTGCATACAAAAAACAACGGTACAAAATTCGAATATTTGTTCTTTTTTTTATGATCTAAGTAGGTTGCATACTTTCAACATTACAATTGCATTATATAGGTATGTAAGGCATAAACATACATATTAAGAAATTATATTAATTTGCAGCAGTCGTACAGTAGTACCTAGGTAATGTAAATTTCTTATAATGCATTACATATTCATGATTGGAAATTCTATATGTGCAACTTTGGGTATATATAGGATAAATTCAAAGTTTCTTTAAATCCAGATTCATTAAATGCAAATGAAATTTTGCATACACCCAATCTCGCACCTACCCCAAATCCTATAGTGTGCCCAAGCAGGAAGGCAGCATCTGAATTTTCAGAACTTTTTATGACAGCTGGCCAATCAAAAGCTCCAATAATTCAGAATTCTGAAAATTCAGATATACGTTGAACGCGCCCAATATTTAAAACTTTGGGTGCTTTCATAAATGCATGGTTGCTTTGTTTACATGCGATCAATTGCAATCATATTAACTTCATACAAAATATTTGCGCATGTGTTTTACACTGCATTTATGAACACTTTTTGCGTCATATTTCATAGGTCATAGGGAAAGAATTTGACAGATGGAACAATAAAGAAAAGGAAATCGTTTATACTATTTATATACCTATCTCTTTCTTTAATAAAGAAATTCAGATTGCATGTGAGTTTTTATAGTTGCACATTTGCGCTGCAAATATTTGCGGTTTTCTTTTATGAAAATCAGACATTTATCATTTGCATTTATGAAAGTTATGCATTTGTCAGACTTTCGCAATCATGCATTTATGAAAGCACCCAAAATTTCATCCCTTGATGCACTTAAAGAAGAGAAACATGGGCTTCATGAAGTTACCGATTCATTTAAAACTGCTTCTTTTTATTAGAAACAATGATTTCTCACATATTTTGAACGATATAAATTAAACAAATAAAAAAAACAATTGGAAACTGACAGCAATAAATTATGTTGGTGTTAGTACAGGGAGGAGTTAATCTGCCGAAAAATTTAGATCTACAAAATTGATTTCAAATCAAAAATAAATCAATTTATTTTGCCCAATGGAACGCAGAAATAGTCAAAATTGGCTTTTTGACAGATACAAATCAAAAATAAATTGATTAATTTTACCAATGGAAAACCCCATAAGTAATTAACTTTTAAGCCTCCCAAAGCGAAACTTTTTCGGAGATAGGTAGGTACGGCTCCAAAAAACCTAAATTCAGTTTTTTGTCACCCACCCTACCAATAATCTTTTAACTATTAACTCCCAAACGACCGCGACACCACAGATTTGTTGCATATAATAACAAAAATACACTAGGGGTATTCATGCAATGTCGTATTTGCCTCATAAACTGCATAAGTTTATCACCAATTATATACGCAGGGCTGATAAGTTTGCAAGATGATTGGCCGAGTTCAAGGCACATCTGAATATTCAGAATTCTGAATTTGGCCAGCTGTCAGAAAAAGTTCTGAAAATTCAGATGACTTCTGACAGCTGGCCAATCAAGTGCTTCAAAAATTCAGAATTCTGAATATTCAGATGTGCGTTGAACTCGGCCATTTTGCCTCGTAAACCTCGTAAACTGCATAAATATATCTCCTCGTAAATCAAATGTCAAAATTTGTATTGAAAATTATATACCTACGCAGGGCAACGTAATAGGTTTATGGGTGCGTTCATGCAAAGAGAAGCATACATTTACGCAAATACGAAGTTCGTAAATATATCTCATTGCATGAGTACCCCTACTAACCGGCCGCATGCTCTCGTAGCATAACACATCACAAAGCTACGATCTCGTATTATAATATTATTTTTATATACTTATTTATGTTTTAATTTCTTTTTCACACATGGATTAATCTGGACTATTGGCGTATATCTTGTCAATTAAAGGCGGATTGTCCATTATACGTCGTACATGTGATGAGTAAATCTGCTGGTAATGAATTAGCCCGTGCCAGATTGCGTTATGAAAATCGCGGAATTTTTGGCGAAACATTGGCAGCAACCCTTGGCACAGATGGAACTCGTTGTCTTAATAAATGTTGGCATCATGCAGCGGCTCATGTCTTAAGTCCACCATTACGTCCAGACCCAACAACTCCAGAATATATGATGAAATTACTGGCGAAGTGAGTATAAACTATAAACTATTATTGGAGTTACATAACTCTCATTATTTTTGCATATTTTAAAGGTATTTATTCCCATTATCCTTTTTTTTTATAACAAACAATAATTGGTATGAAATGTCTGAAAATGTGGCGATTTATTAATCGTTTAAATTCAGCATACTGCTGGATTTACACGACTGACAAATTGGCAGTTTTTTTTTTAGTATTCTGCCAAAAGCATGAATTTATCCATTCTTCTGACAGTTTTTTTCACAGTAAATTTGTCAATCGTGGTAATATAGCATAATGCTGCATTTACACGACTGCCAAATTGGCATTTTTCTGTCATTATACTGTCAAAAGAATGAATTTTTCCATTGTTCTGTCATTTTTTTGACAGTTAAATGCCAGAATACTGCCAATTTGTCAGTCGTGTAAATGCAGCATAAGACTTATATGCACGACTGTCAAATGCCATTTTACTTTTCAAACAATTTTGTTTTGGTATTGACATAAAACAACTCGCGATAATCCAGTGCTGGATTTACACTTTTGAAAAATCGCAAAAGTTTCCGCCATATTTGTACCTATTGCCTTATTGTAGGCATTTCTTGTCATAAAAGTGTTTTATGAAAGGACGAGTCTAGAGACATGCCCATTTATAACAGTTATAACAGTTTGTCACCATTAAAAGTGGGCGTGCGTTAAGGCGCTTCGCGCTACTTGAAAAAAACCTGTTTGGCTAAAGTATGCCCACCGGCGGACGGCCATAGCCCTGCGGGGCCGCAAAAACAGTAATACTTTTCTAAACAAAACTGTTATAATTGGTCATTTCCATTTAAATTATGCTTGAAATTATAGGATTTTATCGGTCGTATTTATCATTTCTCACAACTTTTAAAATAAATATTTTTTATCAATACAATATATCTATTATTATTCTAGTGATAATCTTCAAACAACTGGCAGCGATAATTGCACTTTCAACAAGAACCAGAAAGAGATCGGCTTAGGAGACTTTTCGAAAATTCCAAATGGTGTCAACGGTGTGGAAGATCGTATGTCTATAGTTTGGGAGAGAGGTGTTCATACCGGTCTTTTAAATCCGTGTCGCTTTGTTGCCGTAACGAGTACGAATGCGGCTAAAATCTTCAATATGTTCCCCAAGAAGGGTATCATCGCTGCTGGCTCAGATGGTGATGTAGTCATCTGGAATCCAAACACGACCCGTAAAATATCCAAGGACACCCATCACCATGCATGTGATTTTAATATATTCGAGGGCTTGGTTTGCCATGGAGTTCCTGAAATTGTCATCGTCCGAGGGCGTGTGTGTCTAGAAAATAATAAAGTTTCTGTTGCTGAGGGATATGGTAAATTCATCCCTTGCGAAATACGTGCTCCCTTTGTATACGACACTTTCAAAAAGAATGTAAAAAGTGACAAAATCCAAAAAGAAGACAATTTGAATGCGCAAAATATGTAATTAGCCTAATTTTAACGTATAAAGGCTTAACTACATTCAAAACTTTTTGCAAAAAGTTAAGAAGTGAAAAACAACCGCTAGAGATGCCTGTGTGCGAATAGCATACGAAAATTATGTTTGATCTATCATTTCAAATTGATTTGACCGATCAAAAACAATATTCATTTCGCACATAGGCATCTCTGCAGCATGTTTTGTGTACACTTTTCCACTTTTTGCCACTTTTTTTCAAAAAGGATTGAATGTAGTTAAGTCTTCGGGGTGATTCCTACTCGTAATAATATGCCTATTTGGTATGTACCTTAAAATTTGCAGCAAATTTAACAAAACTTGTTTTTTTCCTATGGGTTTTGACAGCAAATTGTGAAAAATTTGGAAAAAAGTATACGTTATTTTATAATAGGCGTGTTTTTTTTCTTAATTTTCTTAATCTATATAGTCTTAGAAAAAAGTTGAATAATATAAAACAACAATAGCTCCACTACGAATATTGAATGTATGTGTGTAAGGCAACTAATAAAATACCATAGCAACTGAGCTATACAGCTTAACGTTAGCCTGGACGTGTATCAGGTCTTATTTTCTTTACATTTAATAAGACTAGATAGAGTGTCTATTCAAGTTAAGAACATAAGCCTTGATAAATGTCCATATTTTATACAGGCTAAGGACATAAACCTTGATAGAAATCAAAATCAACAAGTTAATTACAGACCCAGTTAGTGATGTTTCTTGTAAAATTATTCTTTTGCAAATGTTTTCGAAGACTATATAGATTAAGAAAAAAAAACACGCCTTATAATTTTAAAGCAGTTTATTAAAATTTTAAAAATAAAATTTATTACAATTTTTTAAAACTAGTATAATTTCTTAATGGAGTTGTACTCACCTAAAACAGTGACAGCTCCTGCAAAAAATGTGTGTGTATCAAAGTTCTTCCGAGTGCCGGAGAGATACCTATTTCTTTTTTCCTTAAGCCTAGTACGCTGCTGATGCCAAACGAAAAATCATATACAAAAATGACGCAACGAAATCATAAACGAAAAATTTCGTGCTCCTTTTCGTTTTGCAGTACGCTGTTCGATGAGCGAAATTGATAATTGAAGCAGATTATTTGGAGAGGTCTCCGCTCTTTTTTCGCACTCAATAAATTGCCCGGACCATTAATTGTTTGCGGAAAAGTGACATTTGAGGTTTTTCTGTCTTTATTTTTATTGTTTCATTTATTGCAGCATGGCTTTCTGTGATTTTTGCGTTTGTGTTTGGGTTCTTTTTTTTGAGATTGGTGTCACGCTTTCAGTTGTCAGTTTTTCGTTGTGGTTTCCGCAAGCATTTCGTTGTCGTGTTGGAGACCGCCGAAAAATTTCGTTTCGCATCAGCAGCGTACTAGGCTATATTAGCCGTGTTTTTTTTGCAAGCCCGGGGAAATTTGGTTGAAAAAATCGACATAGAGGATTAGCGACCCCATTACAGAAACAAAATGGAGTCTCCATACAAACTATCGATAAGAAGTATGCAATTCACGCCGTTAAAACAGTTTTTCTCCGTGCTTAAGTTAAGTCCCGAGAATTCTCCGCGCTTAGCTAAACCCGAAGGGGATTAGTTGTTGTTGCATTTAACATATAAATTGAAGGACAGGACGTCGTTTTTTTCGATCGATTTCCTTGGGGCTTGCAAAAAACCACGGCTATTGTCGAATTCCTTTCAACCATTTCGAATCGATTAATCAAGTCCAGACTGATCAGGAAGGTTATCTTAAGGAACGCAAATCTCGCTGACTGTAAATAAGGTCTACTGGTGTGAATTACTAGAATAGTATTATTTTATACCAGATCCGTAGTAACCGTTGAAAGCGCCTTCTCCCTTTTTCCGAAGAATACAACAAATGAAATTTTACTATTTTTTCAGTGGTTATTTACTATTTTTTTTCAGAGGTTACGAACTATATTTTGGGCAAGTAGTGTATATCGTTCAAAATATCACCCAGTTGGCATTAAATCGTCATTTGTGAAAATTTTTATATTTCATGTTTTTGTAGGATTGCTTGTTGTTTTAATTCTAAAAATATACGAAGAAGTAAGTTGTCTTAAAGATAATCTGAGAGTACCCCCTTAACTTGTTGACCTTAGTACGGCCCTGGCTGTTGCCGGCGAAAGGATATTTCCTTCAGTTACACAAAGGTAGTAATGAAACTATTTTGAACGTAAAGTTTATCATAAAAATACTCAAACCACTTAGTAACATTTTTGTGACCTACTGTTGTTGCTGATAACTCTGACAACTGAGCAGCAATACACCTACATACAAAACATCCTCAAAAAATATAAATACAACATCTCAGCAACCATTTAAGAACTTAACTGTGATAGGATATGTCACTCAAGGATTTTAAGGGCTTTTTTATTCAATCGAAGTTGAACACAACTTGAGGATATTTCTTGTCAACTTTAGAAAATGTTTTCATTAACTCCAGGTTGACTCGCTCAACTTTGCATTTTGACAGATGGATTTGCTCTCAAGTTGTTTAACTTTTGATTTTCTCAACTCCCCAAAATAGTAGAAGTGAGCCGAGGCATTGTAAATATATATAATCTATAGTACTATCATGGCGACGATAGTCCGACGCGACACCATACGGCCACACATAAAGCAAATGTTGCTAACAGTTGTGGCAATGGGAAAGTGGAGACTTTGAAAACTTCAACAAAGGAGAATTGTCACTTAATAATTTGAACGAAGTGTTAGGGTAGCTTAATTATATTGGCACCATTTATATTAGGCGTGTTTTTTTGCAAGTCCATATGGATTTGTCGAAAAAAACGACATCGGGACTTAGGAACTTCTTACTTACAGTACGTAAGTCCCGATAATTATCTGGACTTAGCTAAGTCCATATGGATCTAAGTTGTTGTTGTATTTACGTGTAAAACTATTAGTTCCGATGTTGTTTTTTTTTCGACAAATCCATATGGACTTGCAAAAAAAACACGCCTATTGGGACTTCTGGCAGATACCGAGCGAACAGATTTTATCTTGACTTTTGACATTAACATCACAGATTTTGCCTACAAGCTTGAACTGGCAGTTATCAGATAAAAAATGAGAATGTGTGTATAAAAATCTCACACATAGACAGTAGGGATCTTCAGATACCGGTTAAATTGTTGTTGCAATTCACATCTATTCATCGACGCGGGAAGAAATTACAAATACAACAATGTAAACAAATGGGTTTTGGAGGGTGAAATGTACGAAGCATTCTCATCTTCATATGGCTAATCTGTGATAACCATCATCTGTCGTTGACAGATACAAAAAATCACGTCTTTCTGTCGCCATTTTGTATTTGACTTCGTCAGCCACCGGTCTGCCAGGATCCACCAAAAAGTAAGTTTTAATTAAATATTGTAAACCCATTTTAAGATTTTATCTTTTGAAACCTTAGAGAATAAACAGCAACTATTATTGTAAATGCTCGTTTTTGTTCAATTTGTGTGGTGGTGCCGGCGATAGAATAGTTTTATAACACAAAAATGAGAGTTAGAGGGAGGCAATCAAGTAACAATTTTTTGCTTTTTTGTTTTATGAATGGGATATGGTTTTGTTGCAGAGGAAGGGGTTGAGTGGCTATTTGGTCTGTAGGAAGAAAAAGAGAAATTTTAGGTGTAGGTGTGGTTACTACTAGGGAGTTAAGTTTTTTTTCTTTCAATGAGGGTGATGGCTGAGGGTTAGCGAAGATGAAAAAAAAAACAGTTATAACCACTGTTACCACTATTAAAAATAAAGTTTTCTACCAAAATGCCCAAAAATTGCTACTGAACAGAAAAATATATAGGAACTAAAATATTGTTATTTTATAAATGTTTTTAATTAAATAAATTATAATTGGGGTGTAAAATCCAATATTCCAATGTAAAATGCAAATAAATTGACCATTCAATTTCAAATTCAGAAAAAGGTTTTTATTTAATTTTTGGTAAACTTCGTGAAAAAATATTCCTATTCGCATACTGTTCAAAAATGCCAACATTTGTAGTTTCGGATAGTACGCGGAAAGACACACCCCCGGCGAAATTTTGGAAACACAATAAAACAACAGATTTTTCGTTATTTTCTTATTATTTTTAAATAAAACATCAAAACAATGCATTTTGATGTGATTTTGACACATTTTTTGTTAAAACTACTGAAAATAAGTTATTATAAAATATATTTGAACATTTAAACATTACAATTCAGTGGTGTTTAGACTATCAGTTGATAGTTAATATATATTGAAATTTGTGGTAGGTACATTAAAACTCAATTTATTAAAAAAACTGAACTATTCTTTTCTGCTGAAAAGTTAAAATATTTGAGATACTGTTAAAAATACCACTTTTTACTAAGTTTAATGAAAATCGAACGAGTCGTTTTTGAAACATCACATTTTCAAAAAATAATTTGAATTTTTTTGAAAATTTTGAAACGCAATATGATCTTAATAATTTAAATAAACAAAACAAATTTTATCAAAATTACAGGAGTTGTTTTTGAGCAAAAAAAGGTTTTCCTTAACGGTATTTAAACATTGGGAGGTATACCGTTTTTTTTGGTTATAAGAATAATTTTTGTTAAAAATGTTCTGGATAGTGTTAAAAAATGCTTTTTCCACGGTTTAATAAAAATCGACCAAGACGTTTTTGAAATATCGAGTTTTCAAAATAAAAAATTCAAACTTTTTTAAAAATGTATGAAATATTTTTTTTTTTCAAAATCTGGGTGCACAAAATTACATTAAATATATCAATTGAAAATTGATCAAAATCAGTTAAAAGATTTTTGAGAAAAGCGAAAATAAAAAAATGGTTCGTTTATAATCGGATATTACCTACTTTCTGGGTATTAACACACCTCAGGTTATGAATGACTTAATTTGTAAAAATATGAACCTCTTAAACCAACACAGAAAGAATTTTTGTATTCGAAAAACACTGTTTTATTTTTATCCTATTTCATAATACAAATAGTATTTTTTTTTAAATAACCTTTCTAATACAAACAAAATTTTTGATATCAGATACAACTTCATTTTTACCCCATTTCACCCTATAATTGCCTTATTTTGGAAAAAAATATTCCTAAAGCCATCAATTCAAAATAACCTTTCAAACACAAAAAGAATTTCCTAAATCGTACATTTTCTTATTTTTACCACATTTCACCCCACAAATAATAAAATTTTTAAAAATATACCTAAAGCCATTTCCTAAGATAAATCTTTCAAACAAAAGAAGAATTTCTCAAATCTGACATTTTTCTTTATCTTTACCCCATTTCACCCTACAAAGTGAATTTTTTCCAATACGAATTCAACAAATCAGAGATCATTAAAATCAGTCCAGCCGTTCTTTTGTATGGGAGAAACCGTTATTTTTGCGTAAAAGAATATTTTTTGTCTAGTTAAAAAACTGCTTTTTGCCAAGTTTGATAAAAATCAACTAGTTTATCTTGAAATATCGAGTTTCCAAAACAAATTTCAAACTATTTTTAAAAATCCGAAAATCTTTTTGAAAATTTTGGTATCTGGTTTTTGGTATTTGACTAAAAATTTATAAGAGCTATGAATATATTAAAAACAGCAATACTACTTAATACCGTACAATCTTAAACAAAATTAATTTGAATTAAAAAAAAAATATATTAGTGCCGGGACTCACGGTTAAATATGTGTAAACATCAACGTTTGTCCAAGTGCCTAATTTTTGTTACTGAATGTCATCAAGAGAAACATATTGAATAATTAACATTACATTACCTATCTGTAGGCAATGCTAAGAAAGCTTAGTGTTGAAAGAACGGCAGCGAAATACCCAGTGGGGGAACCGCTGTAACGAAATTTCCAATCACTAAAAGGCTAATGGTGAAGTGTCCAACGAACGGTGAAGGTTCGGTAATGAAAGGTCCTGCTTCGTAGTTCACTCTCAACTTTAAGATGACTTCACATTACACATATGGTTATTGTTTATGGTAATCACTCTCTGAGCATCGACAAACAACAACTGTCGGCGGAGAGCACTAAAACCGAGGTTTCAATTAAATTACACCGTACCCAAATTCCAAAGGAACTTAATGGTTTGACTGACAGGGGCCGAATTAAAATATCCAGTTAGAACTGTCAACGAACTTGCAACCCTTATGAAACTCCATCTTTCCATCGAGTAAAACTTACAAAAAGTTCAATCTTAATTTTATACTGCACGAACCTCAAATGAATGTCACTATGAGATAGCCGGCGAATTATATATCTTGAGTTTTTAGAATATTTAGTTGCAGTTGTTGTCAGTGGAAATCACTAACATCGCAGTTTCAATCGATTGACACCATCAATCGCCTATGGAATTGGACGCTGTGATTTTTAATGAATGTTAACTTTGTGCAAGTACAAAAGTAGCCGATAACTCTGCAATTTGTTCAACCTCAGCTATTATGTATATCCCAGCCTCCTACGTCCCTCGCCTACGCGCCTAAAAATTGTAGGAAGAAATTGCATCGTTTAAAAGCAGTATAATGTAAACGTAGAATTTAAGTTTTGTATCACTGAACGCACCCGATATCCTACCATACCTACAGCCATTAACCTACCATACCTACAGTCAATTGTCAATCCCTACAGCTGACTATTATTATTGATAATTTCTTAAATGAAATATTCAAATTCAACTCAAAAATAATGATAATTTCCCAAAAGAAATATTCAACCCAAAAATAATTGTTGATATAAGACGACGCACTGGTTCGAAGGTTTTAACTGAACTGAACTTTATTTTGTTAATACAAATACAGATTTTAACGGATAATAAGTGCAACTACGCAAAAAATTCCAAGCGTGAGAACAGATGAATAGCAAATCTAAAAAGTGGAACACGAGAAGCGTGAACTATACAAATTTCAACTGGTCACACACTTGAATCAATAATAATATTATTGTTGCAACTATGCATAAAAAAGATTTACAAAATGAAATGATCCATTTGGCCTTACAATATAACTGGCCGCATGGTTAAAAGCAGAAAAAAAATATTAGAATGAAATTTGAACATAAAAAAGAAATGAAATTTAAACATACTCCCCCCTTTTGAGGGTTCTTAACTCTCTAAATTTAACTTATCTTATACGTTGACCTCGAAAGTTCTTGGCATAGGTGTTGGTCTTCTTGTTCGCAGAAAAAGAATGAAGATAATCCCAATCATGCATGCCAACAACAATAGACTGCTTCCATAGTGATGGTAATCATGTGAGTTGATATCAGTGGGGGCAGGCAGTTCCTTGGTTTTATCCATTACATCTTTGATTTTGGACTTTAGATCCTCAAACTCGGATGGGTCAATATGATCCGTTTCAATGGTCGTTTCTATTGTCTTTGATGTTATTTGTTGAATTATGTTCCAGCAACTTGCATTGGCACTAGGAATAAAAGGTGAGGTTATTTTGCTTTCATAATTAATTTTACCTTTGATGACGATGTTGGGCAGTTGAAGAATACAAGGTTCTTTGAATTCCAGAACACCATTTCCAGATAAGTTAATGGTCGTGCTTTTATCGCCGCAGATTAGATGGCCAGATATTTTTGATGGAATCGAAAAAATCCAACTGTTTGAAGATTTAAGTCCTTTCCAAACACTTTGTGAATGTGTCGCCTTCAAGGTGCATTTGCTGAAGCTATCCTCTTTATGATTTAGCAAAGCCATTTCACAAATCTCTGAAGTTCCTTGTTGGATTATAGTTGGGTGTACTTGGTTGCACATGTAGTTGGTCGACAGTAATCTTTTGCATTCTCCCAGCTCGAGGCCACTCAATAAGAAATATCTATCTCTAGGTAATGAGACAGCTAGATATTCAGCAGATGTTTCTACTATAAATGTCTTGTTTCTGTGAAAAATAGGAATAGTTATAAGATTAAAAAGTTGAAATTCTTCAGCATCTGTCAGGGGCAGTAACATTTCAAACACAATAGAATCATTTAAGCACCGTCCTCTCACTGATGATATTTTATACATGTCAATAACTGAACCTTCTGGCAACGATAAATAGGAAGGTAAATTACTTTTAACGAGCTTCAGCTGCACACTTAATTGTTTGGGTGTTAAAAGTTGTGGATTTATGTTTCCGTGATTTAAATCCAAAAGAACATCTAAAAGCATTTCTTGTATATGCTCGAAATTTGTGAGGACAAGAATCAGATATGAAGTCAATGATCCGAGCTTCTTTTTTAACCCGTTAGCCTTTTGTTTCCCGTTGATGATTGTAATGGCCTTTTGAAGATGTTCATTTAAAGCCTTAAACTGATCTTGAACTTGCATGTGATCACGTTTTAAAATATTCGAAGTAGCATCTGCAATTGAACTTTGTTTTCTCAAAAGTTCAACCAAATGATCTTCATTCTTGTAGGCATTGTTGATTTGACCTTGAATTTTGTCTGCATTTTCTTGGTCAAGGATACCAAACAAACTATGTGCCAGAGTTCCCACTATGTCGAATGGTGATCTTGCTATCCTGGTTCGTTCATATTTTGGTGCATGATAATTGTGAAGCAACTCATTGTTATGTTCGATAACTGCGATCCTGTTTCGAAGTGTGTCTATTATTGGCTGGTAATACATCTGATTAGCAATTTCTTCTGTGCATACGTCTTGCATTCTGTTGACATATGCTTTAAGCTCATTGAATTCTTGCCAGTACGTTGTCAAGTTGTAAAATACAAAAATTTGCAAGTACGTATTTATCGTGCGAATTCTGCCAACATCTTCAAAATATATACCAACACCATCATCAAGTTTCTTTGTATTTACTTGCTCCTGTGTTTCCGTCTGACATAAGGATGTAAGTAGCATGACAAGTACCAAAAGTAAGACTGAAAGCAATGTCAATTTTTGTGTCCTTCTTGGCCTTAAACATCTTATGTTTCTTGTGGGTTCAAGAATAGAGCAATCTGGATTTTTTTCTTTATTATCTGGTTCTTCTGTTGGAAGCGGGCAAAGATTATGTATTGCTCTTTGGTATATTCCAGTTTGGGTTTTTACATTAGCCACGCGTACTTTGTCATCACTTCCCTTGAAAGTTTCAATCACACGTCCTAATTTCCAGCGCATCGGAGGCATATTTTCTTCTTTAATAAGCACCAAGGTGTCAGGCTTTAGATTGTTTGATTCAGTCTTCCACTTTAGTCTTTGCTGCAGAAGATGTAAGTACTCATCTGACCACCTTTTCCAGAAGTGCTGTTGAATGTGTTGAATTTGCCGGAATTTATTCAGGCTGCTCAGTAAGAGGACTTCCGATTAAGAAGTGTCCAGGTGTGAGAGCTTCTAAATCATTTGGATCAGATTATAACGGAGTCAACGGTCGAGAATTCAATATAGCTTCTATTTGTATGACGACAGTAAGCAACTCCTCATACGTAAGTGATGCTTCACCTAGGTGGTGAACGAGGAGCATTTTTGCAGACTTGACGGCAGCCTCCCACAAGCCTCCAAAATGAGGGGAACGAGGTGGAATGTTTTTCCAAGTTATTCCTTCTTCGAGGCAATATGTCTGGATGGCTGCTTGTATTCTATTTGAATTGAAAATGTTTGTAAGTGCAGCTAATTCATTCTTGGCGCCAACAAAATTCGTTGCATTATCGCAAAATATTGTATGGCAAAGTCCTCGCCTTCCTACAAATCGCCTTAAAGCGTATATGAATGATTGAGAAGATAAGTCTCCTACTACCTCTATATGTATGGCTTTAGTAGAAAAACAAACGAAAATAGCTAAATATGACTTTGTAGGAGTCTTACCTCTGACCTTGTAGTGAGTTTTTATGGGGCCGCAAAAGTCAACACCGGAATGATAAAAAGGTCTTGCTGAATTGACCCTTTCTGCAGGCATATTTCCCATCAGCTGATTGATGAATCTTGGCTTTGCTCTAAAGCATATGATGCATCGGCTAATTACTTGTCGAGCTGCATGTCCAACACCTAATATCCAGTACTGTTGTCGGGAGATGGCAATTAACGCTCTATGTGAAGCGTGCATGTGTTTATAATGAAGATGTGTTAAAATTAATTTGGTTACTATATTGATTTTAGGAATTAAAATTTGATGCTTAGCATCTGGAGAGATCTTGGCATTTGTCAACCTTCCACCAACTCGGATGAGTTTTGTTCTTTCATCAAAATATGGAGTAAGAGATGCTATAGATGAATTTCTATTTACAAACTTCCTTCCTTCTAAAGCACGATATTCTTCTGAGAATGACACTCTTTGCGTGTAAACAAGAATCCATCGCGTTCCTTCTCTTAATTCCTCAACAGTTAGCTGGCCTGTGTTTCTAAGTTCGTTTGGTTTTCTGCAATTATAATAGAATCTAAAACAGAATGAAAAAATTTTCCTCAATGTGAAAAATGAGCTTCTATAATTGATGTTTTCGATCAAGTTTGGATCGTTTTGAATTGTTGCCGACAATACCGATTTTTTCTTACGTCGCTCTGGAATTACGTCAGGAAATTCGTATTCCTTAAATTTAATAGTTTCCCCATTTCTAAGAAACTCTGGGCCGTTGAACCATATTGATGATTTGAAAAGTCCTTCTAAGCTTGATCCTCTCGACACCAAGTCCGCTGGATTTAAATGACCCTTGATGAATTGCCATTGATGAAATTCTGAAAGTGATTGAATTTTTGCAACTCTATTTGCAACAAAAGTTTCCCAGGTGTAAGAGGGTGATTTAAGCCAGGCTAACACGGTTGTAGAATCTGTATACAAGCATACCTTGTCAATTTTCTTTGGAAGTATTTGAATTACCCTATCCACTAATTCCATCATAAGTACTGCTGCTTGTAGTTCCAGGCGGGCAATGCTGACAGCTTTTAACGGCACAACTCTTGATTTTGAGCAAAGAAGTTGGCAAAAGCTTTGGTTGCTTTCATCAATGGATCTTAAGTAAACGCAAGAACCAAAGGCACTTAAGCTGCTATCGGAGAAGGCATGAAGTTCAATTGTCTTAGCAGAAGGAAGAAGAACGTATCGTGGAATGCTTATCTTGTTCATGAGGGAGAATTGACCGATGTAGTTCATCCACTTTTGAGCTTTTTCAGTTGGAAGATTGTCATCCCAAGACAGTTTTGATTTCCACAACTCTTGTAAAAATAGCTTGCCAATGACGATTATAGGCCCAAGCAAGCCAAGAGGATCAAAAAGTCTTGCAAGATCGGCCAAAACTGTTCGCTTTGTTATCTGGGTAATTGTTTTATTTACCTTTTCGTCATTGAAGCTGAATTTGAAGTCATCTTGTGAAGGATCCCATATTAGTCCTAGTGTTTTGACTATCTCAGATTGATGAAACGTAACTAGTTTCTCTTTATCTTCTTCAGGAATTCCTTCTAAAATCATAGGATGATTGGAACAAAATTTTTTCAATTCAAAATTACCTGCTTTGAGTAGATAAACTATCTCATTAAGCAACTCATGAGCGTCATCAATGGTCTCTGAACCAGTCAGGCAATCATCCACGTAGACATTGTTCTTGATGGCTTGGGAAGCTCTATAAAATTTATCTTGATTGTCTTCTGCCAGTTTAACAAGACATCTGGTTGCTAGGTAAGAAGCCGATGCTGTTCCATAAGTAACGGTGTTTAATTTATAAAGCTGTAATGGCTCATCAGTTCTCGGTCTCCAAAAAATAAGTTGAAAAGCTCGGTCTTCCTCTTGTATTAACACCTGTCGATACATCTTTGTTATGTCAGCTGTAAAGACGTATCTGTGCATCCTGAATTTCAGAACTATTGAAAATAGATCTGGTTGAACTGTTGGACCCACCATGAGTATATCATTTAGTGAGTGGCCAGAGGTTGTCTTGGCGGAAGCATCAAAAACCACTCGAAGTTTTGTTGATGAACTCTCGGGTTTCATGACGCAATGATGAGGTATGATGTAATGTCTCTCTGGAACATTATCCTTGTTAATTGGTGTCATGTGACCCAATGTTATATATTCTTCCATGAAGCTGGTGTAAGATTTTTTAAGCTCATCATCCTTACTCAACTTATTTTCTAATGAAAGAAACCTTTTTCTTGCTACTTGAAGGGAGTCACCTAAAAATATGGAAGGATCCTCTTTAAATGGTAATTTAACAACAAATTAACCTTCAGAATTTCTAGTTGTATTCTTCTTGAAATGTTCTTCACACTGATGTTCTTCCTCGCTCTGAGTATTAATGAAACTTGAATTTGAAACTGGAGCACTTCCGGCTACGATCCAACCCAACACTGATTTACGTAATATTGGTAGATCATTTGAAATCCTGTATTCTCCTGGTAGAAACAGGTCAAAGAAAAGTTCAGCTCCCAACAGCATGTCGATTTGATTAGTCTTGCAGAAAGAAGGATCTGCCAGCTGGATGTGAGTTGGAATGTTCCACAGGGAAATGTCGATTTCTTGACTGCACTGGTAGTCACTTATACGAGACATGAGGTTCGCTTCAATTGTTGCTTCATAATTCGATGTTCTGGATTCAAATGTTATTGAGGCCACGAAATCCGATCTGCACTCTTGAGCACCTATTCCGCTGATTGAAGTATCCTTGCGATGCTTCTTGATTCCTAATTGCTGTAGGAACGATGTTGTGACAAAATTCAACTGGGATCCAGAGTCAAGAAGAGCTCTGCACGGGATTCTCACACCATACGATGACATCACATTGACCACTGCCGTTGCTAGGTAAACATGACGCTTATTGTAATGTGTTTCTGCTGCTGCATTAACTGCTTGATGTATTGGCTGTGGAGCCTTGTTTATAACACTTTTCTCACCCCACTGATGTATAGTTGATGATTTGTTGCCGTTTTCTTGAGGCTGATGTAATTTTTGCTGTCGGTTCTGCTGGTGAAGTAGTGTGTTGTGGGGCATGTTGCATTTTTGGCATTTTCGGGATGAGCATGATTGGGTGCAATGGCCTTTCTTCAAACAATTCCTGCACAACATCAGCCTGTAAACAGCTTTTCCTCGTTCCACACCTGAAAGAGATAAAAATTTACTGCAGTTGTAAATACCATGCTTACTTGAATTGCAAAAATGGCAAATTAGTGCTATATCCTGATCCATCTTGGGGGCTATGGCCACGATTGACTTCTTTCCATTATCGCAGCTGGTAGTGGCTTCCAGGCTCTGGAACTTCTTCTTGTCATCTCGGATGTTGATGGCTTCAAGAGTCTGAAATCTTGACTCAATGAACTTCAGGAATTCTTCAATGGTGGGACTGCTTCTCGGATCCTTTATCGCGAACTCAAATTTTTCACGGCTTTCTCGGTCCAATTTTTGCAAGAGAAGATGTACCGCGATTGGATCCCAGCTTGCGATGTCAATGTTCAAGTTCATGATTACTTGTAAACACTCCTTCGTGTTATCATGGAGTCTTCTTAAGCTTGAACTTGTTGCTGTGGTAACTGACTGCGTTAATAACTTGTTTAATTGCGCGGTTAGCAGCAATCTTTTATTATTGAAACGTTCAACAAGTGCACCCCAGGCTACCTCGTAATTGCTGTCTGTTGGCTTGAAGTTTTGTATTAATTCCTGGGCCTTTCCAGTCACATTCGCTCTCAAGAAATATAGCTTTTGTGCTGGTGGTATTGGCTGTTCGTGAATCATTTGCTTGAACAAGTCATGAAATTGTAACCAATTCAAGTATTCACCATCGAATTTCGGGAGCTCGATTTTCGGAAGCTTCATCATTACGCTTACAGGTTTTTGTTCACTTCCCCTTTCTTGAGATGTCGTAATGTCTGTAAATAGCTTCAGTAAAGTCTCCTCTACCCTCTCTTGCAGATTAAAGTACTCTTGTACTTCCTCTGCACTCACATACTGGTCCAACTTGCGATATAAGCATGTAATTTCATCCCAATTCTGCTCCAAACTTCTTGCTTTAATTTGGGCGAATTGTTCACTTTTATTGCACAATGAATGTTCAAGGATCTTTGTTAACGATGTCTTTAAAATGTTTATCAACAAATGATACCTTTCCTTGTTGTTCATTTGCGATCTGAGTATGGTTGACTCATCTTCTGTACTTGTAAACATTCCCTTTCTGGTTTTAGGAACTGCACCTTGTTGAGTAAATCTATGGATATCCTCTGCAGGCTTTTCCTTGAATGTTTCGGCCTTTTCTGCATTTTTGCTTCCTTCTTGAAACTGCTTCTGAAGATCATCTGAGTTTTGGACATCATGTTGTTTTGCTAATTCTGCGATTCGTCTCTGTAAATTGGTAGTCATGAGCTCTGCTGCCTTTCGAACGAGTTCAAAATAGTCCTTTTGGAAGTAAGGATGGTCCATGTGGTCCGAGAATCTCTCTCGCAAAATCGAGTCATTCTGGTCAAATTCTTCCCACAAAAGCTCCAATTGCCCTTTTTTCTTGTTCAGGTAATCTAGAGTCTTCCTAGTGGAACTATCTTTGTTGTAATTCCGAACCATGGTGCAAATTGCTTCACCTACTTGCTCTTGCTGAGTGGCGATCTCTTCAATCGATTGATCACTATTCAAGCTAGCCATTGTAAACGCAATGATATATAATTTTACTTCCACTAAAAGTTGCAGGCCACTAAAACTCTTTTTAATGAGTCCTGTCACGGTCGCCAATGATAATTTCTTAAATGAAATATTCAACTCAAAAATAATGATAATTTCCCAAAAGAAATATTCAACCCAAAAATAATTGTAGATATAAGACGACGCACTGGTTCGAAGGTTTTAACAGAACTGAACTTTATTTTGTTAATACAAATACAGATTTTAACGGATAATAAGTGCAACTACGCAAAAAATTCCAAGCGTGAGAACACATGAATAGCAAATCTAAAAAGTGGAACACGAGAAGCGTGAACTATACAAATTTCAACTGGTCACACACTTGAATCAATAATAATATTATTGTTGCAACTATGCATAAAAAAGATTTACAAAATGAAATGATCCATTTGGCCTTACAATATAACTGGCCGCATGGTTAAAAGCAGAAAAAAAATATTAGAATGAAATTTGAACATAAAAAAGAAATGAAATTTAAACAATTATTTTTGTTTTGATTTTGTTTTCTTTTTAATCACAGATTAGCCACATGAAGATGAGATTCCCCGGCAGCCATTTTAGTTTTCCTACAAGCTTGAACTGGCAATTATCAGATAAAAAATGAGAATGTGTGCATAAAAACCTCACACATAGACAGCAGGGATCTTCACACACCTGGTTAAATTGTTGTTGCAATTCACATCTATTCATCGACGCGGGAAGAAATTACAAATACAACAATGTAAACAAATGGGTTTTGGAGGGTGAAACGTACGAAACATTCTCATCTTCATGTGGCTAATCTGTGTTTTTAATTACTAGTGTCGCGTCCATTTTGTTCGGGGAATAATTAAAAATTAAAGAAAAAAATATAAGTGTTAAGGTAGAACCGCACTAGGCGGAACTGCACTTCAGCGACACTGTGCGCACTTTCGCACGAAACTGAACGAAACTTCACGTCGCGACACAGTTGGTCAGATTACCAACTTTGTCGCATAGTGTCGCGTAGTGAAGTGCAGTTGTCGCTTAGTGCGATATAGCTCATACAATTTCCCACAAATAAATCGTGAAGTTCAGTTCCGCTGAAGTGCAGTTCCGCCGAGTGCGGTCCTAGCTTTAAAGTGATAAAATCGTCGGTCGCGCTAAAAACAATTTGCTTCCGTCGTTGGCAAAAACAATATAAATGAGTGGTCGCGATTAAGTATAATCTAATTGTCGGTCGCTTTAAAATCAATTTGTTTTGGCCGGGGCAAATCAGATTTCGTAACGTAACGTGCTACAACGTAAAGTGCACGAATTAACGCTGCACACGAACGTTCACGTTTTTTTTTCACTCTACCGCCAGCATAGATGTTTACACATCAAAAATTTTGAGTTTGAAAATTAATTTTTTAAAAACTGATGTCCTAAATGGATCATTTCTGATAGTAAAAAAACAGCTAATATTCTCGGACTCAGCATGAATTTTTTTTTATTCTGAGTGAGATAATTGTATATAATATACCTTAAGGGCATGTAAAAGGTGGAAGGGTAGATTAAAATTAAAGCATTTTTCTTCATCGCGTAGTAATGTGATCAGTACAACGACCATGTAATCAGGCAAGAGTAACGACGTAAGTGCCTGATTACATGGCTGAAAGTCGTTTTACTGAAAACGTCATTACACGGTGAAGAAAATCCTTTCATTTCAATCTACCCTTCCCTATCTCAGACCCTTTAAATCTATATATATCTCACTCAAAAATTTCATGATGATTCCGAAAATATTTAATGAAACTGGAGCATCGGTGAAATTTGGATGAAATCTACCTTCTCTTTTTGACGCACATAAAATCTACCTGTCTCACCGATGCGCTCTTCAGTACAACGACCCATGTAATCAGGCACTAAAAATACATTTTTAACAGAACACATCTTTAGAGCTTTTTAAAGTTTATCAATTACAAGCACAAATTAATTAGAAAAGAAATCACTACTTGTTGATGTTCATCTTGACCCTACCGACAGACAGACACTCCAAACTGAGTCCCCATACTTTTCTCTAATCGTCCTTACGCAGTCCGTGTGTACGGTCGTCTCTTTCTATTAACTCATTGTTTTCAGAATGAAGTACTGCCAAGTTATCCGTTGTTACACATTTCAGTAAAACGACCATACACCCAGGCGAGACACGTAGAAATTGACAATTTTCTTTGGAAAGTAGACGAACGGACCTCGATAGTTTTAAACTATCGGCAATTTGGAACTTCCACCAGACGTCAGTGCCAAACAAGCAAAAAAAAAAATCAAAAGTTTGGCAGTAAAATATATGTAGGGAAAACAAAAAACATGTGATTGTGATTGGTGGTTTGTTTGTCTTCTCTACATTTTCTTATGTTAAAATTAGAAAGAGAAAAGACAAAGATAGTTTCTGGAAAAGCCTAAGGCCATAGATACACCATATAAAGATGACAATCTTTCGTACGTTTCACCCTCCAAAACCCATTTGTTTACATTGTTGTATTTGTAATTTCATCCCGTGTCGATGAATAGATGTGAATTGCAACAACAATTTAATGGGGTGGGTTTGTTCTGTTTTGCTAGATCGACCATTTTGCATGTGCAAATAACGCCGCCATCTTTAAAAAAATTCGAACTCACCAGCTTTTCACCATGAAAATGGGGGATGTAAGGTGGGATATCGGGTTGTGTTGAAAGAAACATAAATTTAATGATGCTAAGTCCGCTATTACACGACGACTTTGGCGTAATGAAACTTCTTTTATCTTTTTTTGAAAATTCATCTTGTGAGTTTGGAATTTCCCTTTAGTTTGATTGGTTATTAAAATGTTCAATGCTCTCTATATACATATATGTATTTATATTAACATTAACCATACAGGTATACATTACGCTATACAAACAACAGAAATAAATGAAGAGACTTGTTATATAAACAAGGAATACAATAAGAAATGTCAAAAATTTGGACTACGATCCACATGACCCACCGTTTATGTTCAAAAGAAGTAATGACTAAAAACTGTATCTATGCCTAATTGCCGTGATAGACACCATGTTTGGCCTTCATTCTTATACTCTCATAATGAAATTTTGCTGAACTGTATTTTTCTATCCAAAGAAATTTTTTGGACAGAGTATCACAGAAAAGTCAGTTCCTAATAAAATAAAAAGCGTGATTACTTAGGATTATTTATACATTGAATTTCGTTCTTCTATAGTTTTCTTTTGGTTCCGCCGATAGCATAATGCATAATGCTCATAAAAGCCCGGAGTGATTTGGTTGAAAAAAATGACTTCGGAGATTATCACAGAATTATCACGCCATCACAGAAAAAATATGGAGTTTCCATAAAAACTATTGATTACAAGTACGTTATTAAAGCCAACAACAAAGTTTTTCTAGGTGCTTAAGTTAAGACCCGAGAATTCTGTGTCCTTTAGCTAAGCCCAGAGGGATTAGTTGTTGCATTTTACATGTTATTTATTAAGGTAGAACTAGAATAGGCGGAAGCTTATGTCAAAACCAACCAAAAAGTAGCTCTCCGAAACGTTAATTTCACAAGTCACCCATAATGCACTTAAGTGGTTGAAAGTGAGAAAAAAATTAAATAATTGTTTTTTCAATGTCAATTTTCACAGCACAGAGTGATATGCTTTAAATTATTTATTTTGCGAAACCACTCAAATTCGATGTGATATAAATTAATTAAAAGAACACTTAACATTTCACTTCACTCATTCATCAATCAGAAATAAAAAGTCGAAAACTAAGCACCAAGCGCCAAATTGTTTTTAGTTTGCTTTCACCATTTTGTTTTTTGCATCCAACAATTTACGAATGAGCGGTCGATGAGCGCTCTTCACGTCCGACGGCAAAAGTTAACGAAAACTAGACGAACAGTACCTCGGTCGGTTTCGTACGACCACTTGCGTGGCCTTCCGACTATTCTAGTTCTACCTTTAGCCCCGACGTTGTTTTTTACGACTAATTTCCTCCGGGCTTGCAAAAAAACACCCCTAAAATTGTCTTACGACAGCTGCGTTGATTCTCTTATTTCTCATTCTCATATTATTGTTTTTTTTTTTTCATCATTATATTCACTGTTTGTTTCAATAAATTGAGAGTAAAACACAAAAGACAATCGAATATAACTAAATCGATTATAAATTTTCACTTTCAAAATTTGTTTCCACAAACTTATCCATATAAGGTCGGGTTAGCACTTAATAACTCGTTGATGAATTTATTATACTTTTTGAACATACTCATGATATTTTTAAAATAACCGACATATTGGTGGTGAATGGAGGAATTCTGTCTATGTGTGCAAATAAATGGTGGTGAATGGACGAATTCTGCATATGTGTGCGTGTTTCTCCTGAATTTCCCCTGAATTAGATTGTAGGCAAACTCGGATGACAGCCGAGATTGTCATCTTTATATGGTGTATCTATGCCTAAGGCCAGGCGCGCACATGCAACTAAACAGTTTGGTTTCGATTTTTAGCACTATATGGGATCATATGAGCACATAAACCAGCGCGCACTCCCATATAAGCCCATTGTACTCAAAATGGAAACCAAAATGTTTAGTTGCATTTGCGGTTGCGCGCCTGGCCTAATAGTACCGATAGTACATAACTATCGATACTAGATTATCGATGTTAAAACAAACTGTACTGTTCTGTGAACACTACCCGTCACTAGTGTTGCCGTTAGGCCCCTAAAGGGACCAAATGGCTCCTTTTTTTCATGGAAGTGACATGTCTAGATGCCAATTAATTATGACAGTTTTTGTTTATAAAAGTACTATTTATGCGGCCCCGCAGGGCCAGGGCCCTCCGCCAGTGGGCATAGTTCAGGCACCCAGAGTTTTTTTTCAAGTCGCGTACGTCTCTAGTCTCGTCCTTTTTGCTAACGTATTTTCTCTATTGTCAATTTTTGGTATATTGGCCCTTTTTTTTGTCTCGGGCCTTTTTTGGGACACTTTAATTTTTCAGCGGCAACACTGCCCGTCATCATCACCATTCATTTCCATTTTCTATTTTCAATCAATTTCAATTCATTTCATTTTTTATATTCATTCACGAATCACGATTCATTGTCGTCGGTCGAGGTCGACGTATTTGTTTTTTCGCTACTGTGCTGTTATTTTATAAATAAAAAAGAAACCAAGAGTTTTAAGGCAACCAAATCAAATTATATTGAAATAGTTTATTAACTAAAACAAAAGTAATTGCAATGAAGAAGCTAAATATATTATTTATTGGAGCTTTATGCGCCATGATATTATCTTTTGTCAATGCTGATATATCTAAAACGGTAAGTTGCATATTTTTGTTATTTTCCTTTACCATTAATTTATCAACCAAAATATATAGACTTCCGTAAACTAAATTAAATAAAATTCGAGTAGTAGCAAGTTAATATTTAAGTTTTTAGTTACAAAGTTCACCATAATGAATCTTTGCATTGAAGTCTTGATTAAAATCGGACAATAACTGCTTGGAAACTTCATCCTACGTCGCAAAAACTAAACAAAGTGCATAAATTATTTTTTTTTGTTTCTGTTCTGTTAATAAGTTTCACAACCGTAATAAAACAAAAGCAATTTCAAAGTCTATAGGTATATACTGTGTACACATTTGCTTCGATTAATATTTATAAACAAAACCGTGTAAATATATATGTACAATATTATCTGCCATAAATAACAAAAATATTAATGCAAACAAAAGTCATCAGTATTATACTGACCCTGAGCAGGAATCTCCGTTTTGCAAAGATAAGAAAATATTCATAAACAAGTACCTACCTACGAATCAATGGCACAAATAAAAAGAAAATGCTCTCTGATCTTTATTATCTGTAAATGGAAAATAAAAACGGTGTTGGATCTTGGGTAATATACATTTTGTGACTAATATCTTTCATTATTAGATCATAACTTAGTTTGGTTGTATCATCTATCATTTTGATTACTGATTCACTTTCAATATCTAGGTTTGGATACAGGTTTCTTTTATTAACACAGCGGCCTGGCACGCGGCATGTTCAGCAGTACAGCTTGCCATGGTGTATCGTTTCCTAAAGACCCTAAAGTTGTTATACCTACCTATTCTGAGAAGAATTATTGTCTTTTCAAAAATATTTCTGATGTCTTTTTCTCTTTGCTTTAACTGAAATACAAAAGTATGTAGTAGGTAATCAATGCAAACAAGACTGAATACACAATAGACAAACAATCGAAACCTCGTATCTGCATCTTGATTTAAATAAAACAATAATTAAGTTACTTGATTTTTTTCAAATTGAATAATCAAACTTTTATGCAGAACTATGCCGATGAAACTGTATGGTTGTTACTGTAACATGACATGAGTCGCCCATGAGTATTCAACAAAAATGGCCCCATTGAAAGTGTTGTGCTTTTCAGCATTTTCAAAAACGAGTTTTTTTCAAATTTGTGTTTCTGTATAAGACTATACCTAGTTGTTTGATTTTGAATTAGCACACATATATATCTCGTAAAGAATCTAACCATTTCCTTTGAGTTTTGGAACTAGGTTCTTCGTAGTTCAAGTAAAATTGCATTTCAAAATATGTATTACAGCAATAATTATCTAATCCCAAAATAATAGAAAAAGAAATACATAATTGTTTGGGCTCTAGTTATCGCGTTTTTAACATTGGTTTGCAATTTTATTCGATCTTTAAGGCTAAGCGCGCACTTGCAACTTTGCCGCAACTAAACTCATAGTTGTGTCTACATAGGGATGTCTCCCTTATAAATGAAAAGCTAACAACAGCGTGATAAAACTTAAACATCGTCAATTTGTAATTAATATTAATAAATGTGGAATGGCCAGTGACATGTGATAGAAAACGGATAACTCACTCGCCAAATTTAGCATTTAAGGGCCGTATAACTTCTTAACACAAATAAGTATACCTACATCCTATTGAACCGTTTGCTTCTGCAATCATAGTTTTCATAAATCTGTTACTGTATGTGAGACACGTATAGAAATGTTTTTACATTTATTATTTTCGATATTACCATACATCCGCCAATAAAACATCATACTCATATTTTCGTTAAACATCTGTACATCCCCACCCAAAATTTGATGTCTGCTCTTAGACTAATAGCTTGCCATACTTAAATCGGCTTTTCACGACTCGACTTTTGCCTTGCGACGAGGCCGTAGTGTTCAAGACCGTTAAATGCAATAATGTACAAAAATAATCAGTGAAAATTTTAAAATGCTATGAAAAAACATTCTTGTTTGTGGGACATACGGGGACCAGAGTATGTGTGTGTCATTTTTAAATGCCACATTCGCATTCGTTTTCAGTGATCTGAATCGCACGACTCGGGGAAGCAGCTGGCCACTCGGCAAAAATCGACTAGTGAAAATCTGCTTTAAAGAAGCATTCGAACGAAATTTTCTAATACCCAAGTCACCGAGAAACTATTGCGTTGAATGTACGTTCAATTATGTTGGATACAAATTTTTTTGTTCAGTATGAGCAAAAGTTTAATCTTCCGATTTCGCAATCAACATATGAAAGAGAAAACCAGTGTAATGGACATGTAAAGCGGTTCTGACCACTATTTTTTTCTCAATTGCATTGAAATAAAATAGACCAAAGATTTGGTTTGATGTGCGCGCAATTGCATATAATTATGTGTGTGGCACAAACTAATAAACTGATTTGGGGTTCAGTTTTAGTTAAAACACAAATAGACTAAGAGCTGACAGCATAATGTAGGTTTGGAAATATAACCAAAAATTAAGTACGAGGGTTTGTAGGTTTAAAGAGCTTATATCTTGAGTTCTATTAATCGGATTGTCAATATAAAAGTCTTTACACTTAGGAAAAAAAAATTGTAAAAATCGCTCTTTTCAAACCCTCACCCCACCACCGGCGCCAAAAAAAAACGTGCCAGACGATATCACGACGCAACGAATACACCTTCAAAACCCTCGTAGGTACTCAATTTTTGGTTATATTTCCAAACCAAAAATATGCTGTCAGCTCTTAGACTAAAAGGCCTAGTTCACACAACAATGTACTACACGTTTGTTCACTCGAAATATTTTGATTCGTGTAAAAATCGAATAACCGCATGCAGAAATAAGAATTTTTGTATTATTGCCTCTGTATTATATCTGCCTCTGGCGCCCCTCCCCTTAGATTCATCCCTAGAAACTACTGATATTCTTTTTGGGTTAAGGTAAAAATTCTGTACATTTTGTTGTTTAAAATTGTCAAATTTTCCATCATGTTTTGAATATTTAAAACTAAATTATCGCTTAAAATTCGTACAAGTGTGTGATGTATCAAAATAATCTTCGCTTGATTTTCTAGCTTTTTAATTACTAAACCTAATTTATCCATAGGCCCACTCAAGAGGAACTAAACTTTTTAATATTGAAGTTTGTACGTTCCACAATGTTATTTTTTCACAAAATAATTAAATTACTAATTTTCATCATCTCTAGAAATTTCAGACCCACCCTCGAAAAAGATTTAAATCAAATACTGAAACTAATGCATTATTCGGTTGCTTTTGCTTGCTGCTATTCAATAAAAACGTTTGTCTTTTTGTCGTGTGAATGCGATAATTTAAAACAATGCGCCAATGAAAGACGAATTCATTTAGTTTGGTTGATAAGGACATTGAGTATTCGATAAATAACGTGTTCAGCTTAGCAGGATTTTTGCAACAAACACGACGTATGAACTGTACTACTGGCCAGTAGTTCGGATTTGTACTGCAATGCCGTGCGAAATAGGCCCAAATTGTAAGTTGCTACTGAAATTGCGTACTCACGTACGAACTTCCAACCAATTTCAACATGAAATTTCATTGGCATATTATTACAATATGAAAAATACCACTTGGTTATTCCAAGTGGTCTTTATTATCTGTAAATGGAAAATAAAAACGGTGTTGGATCTTGGGTAATATACATTTTGTGACTAATATCTTTCATTATTAGATCATAACTTAGTTTGGTTGTATCATCTATCATTTTGATTACTGATTCACTTTCAATATCTAGGTTTGGATACAGGTTTCTTTTATTAACACAGCGGCCTGGCACGCGGCATGTTCAGCAGTACAGCTTGCCATGGTGTATCGTTTCCTAAAGACCCTAAAGTTGTTATACCTACCTATTCTGAGAAGAATTATTGTCTTTTCAAAAATATTTCTGATGTCTTTAGCTCTTTGCTTTAACTGAAATACAAAAGTATGTAGTAGGTAATCAATGCAAACAAGACTGAATACACAATAGACAAACAATCGAAACCTCGTATCTGCATCTTGATTTAAATAAAACAATAATTAAGTTACTTGATTTTTTTTCAAATTGAATAATCAAACTTTTATGCAGAACTATGCCGATGAAACTGTATGGTTGTTACTGTAACATGACATGAGTCGCCCATGAGTATTCAACAAAAATGGCCCCATTGAAAGTGTTGTGCTTTTCAGCATTTTCAAAAACGAGTTTTTTTCAAATTTGTGTTTCTGTATAAGACTACCTAGTTGTTTGATTTTGAATTAGCACACATATATATCTCGTAAAGAATCTAACCATTTCCTTTGAGTTTTGGAACTAGGTTCTTCGTAGTTCAAGTAAAATTGCATTTCAAAATATGTATTACAGCAATAATTATCTAATCCCAAAATAATAGAAAAAGAAATACATAATTGTTTGGGCTCTAGTTATCGCGTTTTTAACATTGGTTTGCAATTTTATTCGATCTTTAAGGCTAAGCGCGCACTTGCAACTTTGCCGCAACTAAACTCATAGTTGTGTCTACATAGGGATGTCTCCCTTATAAATGAAAAGCTAACAACAGCGTGATAAAACTTAAACATCGTCAATTTGTAATTAATATTAATAAATGTGGAATGGCCAGTGACATGTGATAGAAAACGGATAACTCACTCGCCAAATTTAGCATTTAGGGGCCGTATAACTTCTTAACACAAATAAGTATACCTACATCCTATTGAACCGTTTGCTTCTGCAATCATAGTTTTCATAAATCTGTTACTGTATGTGAGACACGTATAGAAATGTTTTTACATTTATTATTTTCGATATTACCATACATCCGCCAATAAAACATCATACTCATATTTTCGTTAAACATCTGTACATCCCCACCCAAAATTTGATGTCTGCTCTTAGACTAATAGCTTGCCATACTTAAATCGGCTTTTCACGACTCGACTTTTGCCTTGCGACGAGGCCGTAGTGTTCAAGACCGTTAAATGCAATAATGTACAAAAATAATCAGTGAAAATTTTAAAATGCTATGAAAAAACATTCTTGTTTGTGGGACATACGGGGACCAGAGTATGTGTGTGTCATTTTTAAATGCCACATTCGCATTCGTTTTCAGTGATCTGAATCGCACGACTCGGGGAAGCAGCTGGCCACTCGGCAAAAATCGACTAGTGAAAATCTGCTTTAAAGAAGCATTCGAACGAAATTTTCTAATACCCAAGTCACCGAGAAACTATTGCGTTGAATGTACGTTCAATTATGTTGGATACAAATTTTTTTGTTCAGTATGAGCAAAAGTTTAATCTTCCGATTTCGCAATCAACATATGAAAGAGAAAACCAGTGTAATGGACATGTAAAGCGGTTCTGACCACTATTTTTTTCTCAATTGCATTGAAATAAAATAGACCAAAGATTTGGTTTGATGTGCGCGCAATTGCATATAATTATGTGTGTGGCACAAACTAATAAACTGATTTGGGGTTCAGTTTTAGTTAAAACACAAATAGACTAAGAGCTGACAGCATAATGTAGGTTTGGAAATATAACCAAAAATTAAGTACGAGGGTTTGTAGGTTTAAAGAGCTTATATCTTGAGTTCTATTAATCGGATTGTCAATATAAAAGTCTTTACACTTAGGAAAAAAAAATTGTAAAAATCGCTCTTTTCAAACCCTCACCCCACCACCGGCGCCAAAAAAAAACGTGCCAGACGATATCACGACGCGACGAATACACCTTCAAAACCCTCGTAGGTACTCAATTTTTGGTTATATTTCCAAACCAAAAATATGCTGTCAGCTCTTAGACTAAAAGGCCTAGTTCACACAACAATGTACTACACGTTTGTTCACTCGAAATATTTTGATTCGTGTAAAAATCGAATAACCGCATGCAGAAATAAGAATTTTTGTATTATTGCCTCTGTATTATATCTGCCTCTGGCGCCCCTCCCCTTAGATTCATCCCTAGAAACTACTGATATTCTTTTTGGGTTAAGGTAAAAATTCTGTACATTTTGTTGTTTAAAATTGTCAAATTTTCCATCATGTTTTGAATATTTAAAACTAAATTATCGCTTAAAATTCGTACAAGTGTGTGATGTATCAAAATAATCTTCGCTTGATTTTCTAGCTTTTTAATTACTAAACCTAATTTATCCATAGGCCCACTCAAGAGGAACTAAACTTTTTAATATTGAAGTTTGTACGTTCCACAATGTTATTTTTTCACAAAATAATTAAATTACTAATTTTCATCATCTCTAGAAATTTCAGACCCACCCTCGAAAAAGATTTAAATCAAATACTGAAACTAATGCATTATTCGGTTGCTTTTGCTTGCTGCTATTCAATAAAAACGTTTGTCTTTTTGTCGTGTGAATGCGATAATTTAAAACAATGCGCCAATGAAAGACGAATTCATTTAGTTTGGTTGATAAGGACATTGAGTATTCGATAAATAACGTGTTCAGCTTAGCAGGATTTTTGCAACAAAAACGACGTATGAACTGTACTACTGGCCAGTAGTTCGGATTTGTACTGCAATGCCGTGCGAAATAGGCCCAAATTGTAAGTTGCTACTGAAATTGCGTACTCACGTACGAACTTCCAACCAATTTCAACATGAAATTTCATTGGCATATTATTACAATATGAAAAATACCACTTGGTTATTTTCCAATTGACGAAAAAGGTATTTTGAGCAGACAAGGTGGCTGATGGAATACAAAAAGTGATTTTTTACTCTATTGTATGGTTTGAAGACAAAGTCGCTTAGATGATTCAATGCAGAATCATTCTGGAAATGTCAAATATGATCGTTTGAACGATGTTACAATCTATTTTGCAATGCTCTCAGAGTCAGTCAGTTTCTTTTTTGTCTACCATGTGTAGTACCCGAAAAAAGTAACAAGTAAACGGGTGAATTTTTGGCATTTATTAGTATATATTTTTATTATTGATAAAAATACTTTTCAGATCTTTTGAAAAACTTCTCGATTCCACTTTCTGCTTTCCGCGTAACTCTGAAAACAGCGTTCCATATTATACGTTCCTAGTCTTTAAAAATTGCTTCACGATGCAATTTTAAAAGGGACAAATAGGTAGACTGTGCAGAAGTTGTGTTAAAGTGCTTATGAAGAGTGCAATAGGAGTCCCCTGTCCAATTGAGTCAAATTATTTGTAGATAGACGGATACTGTATGTGATGGATTTTTGTTGCTGCAAAATTATATCCCTCTTTTTCTTATTCCTACTCTGGCTCATAATTTTTTTGATTTTTTGTTTTTTGTGTTATGAAGAATTAGTATAAATAAAAATTTCTTTAATTTCATACACAAATTTATTCATATAACTGCGGATATAAAATGTATTCTTCATGGATTCAAACTATTTCTTCCAAACCGAGTGAGCAGTGTAGCTAGAAAAACTTTTCACAGCAACATTATTTTAAAGATCTAGTAAAACAACAAGTTTTTTTATACTTAAGAATTCAAAACGTCAAATCTATTTATACTCTGTCCAACAAAAATAGGCAGTACACGTGTTATGGGAAAGCTTTTTAAAAATCAGTAGCGTGCCATTTTTTGCACCATATTAAATTGAAATAACTCCTCCACAAAAAGTGTTTGCCCGCCCGTGAATTTCCAATAGCATCTGACACAGACCCAACGTCCTATTCAAGGCACATCTGAGTGTGCACTGAATTGCTGTGGCCAATGGCGATTGGCTGCTGCTTGATGAACATTCAGAGTTACCCGTGTCCAGTTCAGTTTTTTTTCCTTGAGTTTCTGTTAAGGTGCTTTTGATTTTCGAGCTTTCAGAAAAAGCTTTTAATGATAAGTGTTATCGTGTACACTACGAAAACCCTGATAAAGCTTAAATGACGGACAGATTTATGCAATCCACTGTAGCCAGAATGAGAGGCAAACGTCCTATCTTGCTTACACTGCCAATTTTTGTTGGACAGATTATAGATCCCTCCAAGCTCAGCTGCCTCATCTGTAATCCCAGAAATTCTAAATTAATTTTTCGCGCTTAACATTGTAGTTTTTGGTTCATTAACCTAATGAAAAGCCATATAAGCACCCCTCTGCAATACTATATCAGCACATTTAACCTTTACCTAATTTGCCAATCACCTGTTGAATGCATACATCCAGTTGTCTTTCCAGCTTTCTTAATCATTGCAATAAAAAAAAAATACCAAGAACTGTTTTTAACGGTACCTGTCATGAATTTTTTTTTGGGTTTTCGACTTTCTCGTTAACGTTCTGATCGATTTCTATCAAAATTTCATTTCAGGAAGGTCTTAAAAAATTAAATAATTTTTCCTATATGTATATTCATTTTTTGACAATAAGAGATTAAAACATTTTTAAGAGTTGTTTTAACTATTTGAACTACCAGAGCAAGTTCATGTGATCCAGTCGTGCATATTTTTTTTAAAGTGGAGATATTTATTCCCTTTCAATATGTACGTTCCACTTAAAACTCTTAATGTAAAAATTTGTATTCGTCCACGGAAATCTGAAGAATAAATCGTCTTCCCTCAATGGAAACTCCTTAATCTATTTTCCTCGAAGTCCTTAGTAAAACAAAATGTTACTTCATATATTCTGTGTGTGAGATTAAAATTAAACGCCGAGTTAACTCATCAAATTTCCTGAGTTAACTCAGGATCAACTTAACAGATGCTTTTGATGTTTTATCCACCGAGTTTGTTTAGTCGTTCCGCATTCTCCGCCGAAAAGCTGCTTCCTCAGTAAACTGTGGATCAATTTACTTCTAGATGTAAAATTTTGTCAATTTTGCACTTTAGGAATAGATCACCATGCAAAACAAAAATATACATATGTGTATTCAATTGTTTTGACATATCAGAAGAAACACACTCATTACCTTCCAAAAACAAAACGAGTTTTTAAAATCGGATAAACAGACAAGTTTTGACTAATTTTTAGCACTAAGACTATCCTTCTCTACATATAACTTTCCTTTCAAACACAAAAAGAATTATCTATAAAATCGAGATTAGCCCGAACATACAAACAATCAAACAAAGACAGCTACTTTTCCGCTTAATTAGTATAGACTTAGCAATCAAAAATCATAAATATTTATAGTAAATTTAAGAGCAATCTTCCATGTGCAGTGGTGATCAATGAACTGAACAAATTGAATGAAGATACTTGCATTTGTGCATATTATTTTTTATTGCATTAATTGATCTTTTATTAATGTTTTTTAACTGTGGTGTTGGAATTGTATAAAATGTTCATCAAATTATGCAGCACAAGCATTAACAAACAGCACCTCATTTAGCTAACATTTACATTTTTAAACCCTGGATCAGGCATGCTTAGCACCAAACAAGTCATGTTTAAAAAAAAAATAAATAAAATAAAAATCCCATATGCCCCCTTTGTAGAATGAAGAGCGAACCGCTATCGTTGAAGATGCAGTCCAGAAAATTCACGTTTTACAGCCTGGCCAGAAGGAGTACCTCTCTCCTAATCTAATTGGTGTCCAAAATATCGCTATTACAAATATTCCAGTAGCAATGAACTTCATCAACATCATTGATGCATACCGAGAAGTAATCGACGGAGTTCGCTACGAAATTGTTTTGAATGCTGTTAACACAACTGACAACAACACCGAAATAGTCTGTCGCATAGTAGTGCTGGAGAAGCCTTGGCTAACAACATTATGGGGTGATAAAGTTCGCTTGCTGCAGGAATCTAACTGTACCAGTGAGGAACTACCAGATTCGTCTCGGGATCGTAAAGCTTTGGAAGAAAAATACGAGACAAATGCAATATTCAGTGGTCGAAATGAGTTAACAGCCGATGACATGTTTAATTTGGAATCACAAATAATTGGGTCCCCGAAAAATACACAAATGATAAGACAGCGTTCTGCTAATCCACTTCCCACAACTACTGAATCAATTGTTTCTAGTACAATAGGACATGTGACTGAGACATTAGATAATGCGGAACAAACGAATTCACCAATTCAGCTGGAAACAAGCACTGGAAATGGCAGTAATGAGTTAGAACGTCTTGTTTCTTCATCGACTTCATCGAGCGAATCCACTACCACTGAAAAGATACCAGAACTAAACGACAACGAGAAGAAATGGTTAGATGATTTTCTGTCAGTAGGAGCTTATAATTTCGAAACATCACGTGAGAAAAAAAATGCACCAAGCGATAACAACGACGCTCAAGAAAGTAGTAGTAAGGTAAATTATGTTTGCTCTGAAACAAAGCAACCAACCGAGTTAAAGGTGGAATAAAACTTATTTTTTTTTATTATATTATGTATTTAATTTTATGTCAGTAGAATGTATTTGCGTTTTATTTGCAACTTATTTTGTTACAAAGCACTTTATGTTCTTTTTGCCATGTTTATTTCTCATCCAAAAGAAATAATTCGCACAATATTACTTGTAGTAGAAATTGTATTGAAATCATTTTAATGTAGTTATCTATTATTTTTGTGAATAAATCGATAGTGTTTACTTTTGTGTTGAAAATTGAAGAGAACTTAACATAATTATGACATTTTCCTTAACAAAACGATTGTGATCTTACTTTATTTACTACTAAGTTCCAGAAAACCCTCGGAGACATCGAACTTTAAAAATAGGTGTGCCGTTTTTCCAAAATCCGAAGGAAATTCGACAAAAATAGAAGTTGGGCCTGAACAACTTACATGTTATAAATACAACAGCAATAACTAATACCCTAGGGCTTAGCCTTTATTCCGGAGTAAATTGCGAATTGCTTCTTTGTTATCGATACTTTGTATGAAAACGTCGATAATTATAATAATCCACGTGGTCGGAATACCTGCAACCATACCTTGGCTACATCAAGGTAGTGGTCCGAGTCAATATTGGCCCCTTGGAACGTCGGACATCCATGATACTGGAGGATTGTCTTTCGTCAATCGCAATATGATCAATCTGTTTGAAGGTTGATTGATTTGGAGATTTCAAACATCGCGCCCTGTAGGAAAGTCTCAGCCTGTAAATTGGGGGTTGTAAAGTGCAGGCTTTGATGTCCGACTGTACCGCAAAAGATATCTTTTCTTGCTAGCTTGGCGTTAAAATCGCCTAGGACAGTTTGAATGTCATAGCTATGGCACTGCTAATAGGACATCTCGTTAAATTGTCTTGGGCCCACGTTAATTGTTCGGCTGCGCGTGCTCTATTAAGAGATCTATCATGCCACGTACAGGTCCGAAGTTTGTTGTCCTTATTTCGTATATCGTTTGCTTGGTTCGTATTCAGTAAATTCGCCCGTATCCGAGGCGTGTTGAATCGCAACTTAATTACTTAACGTGGCCGGGAAGTCACCCCGACCATTAACCTGAAGGACCAGACCCTTAATATAACTGTAAGGACGGAGTGCCGGATAAACCACTCCTTATAGGCATTACCTCCGTATAACGTAGTAGCCCATTATAAGGTGTTCATTAAGTAGTTCAGCCTGACTGGAACTGTAGACCCTGACGTCTGGATAAAAGGAGAAGTGCCTTAGTGGAAACACTCCTCCCATCCTCTCTCGTCTGTTGCCGCCATCAACCGTCCACAGGCATTTAAACCCCATCTTCAGTTTAGGTACTAAGAGTTGATAGACAGACTTTCGCTTTGAGATAAATGCACGTGTCTACCTTTTGAACATTTGAATTCCAAATTTCGATCACAATGGCTTCTTTAAGGTTAAAATAATATTGCAAATAAAAGCTAAAAATGTACATATTTAGGATTTAAAACAAAAATTTAATTGTTTTTTTTTGTAATCAGTTTTTACTTTATTCCTGAAATTAAAATATCAAATTTAGTTGAGAAAACTTTAAGCAATTTTATTATATTTTTAAAAAAACTGCTGCAACGATTTTAAAAATTTTCTTTGCATTTATATTTATTCAACGGCATTTTTTTATTTTTTGAGCTCAAATTAATTTTGGAAATGTTTTAGCAATTTAAAGAACGAAATGCATGCTTTTAACGTTTTTTCCTAATGTCATTCATGTTGTCGTATATGCATACATACTGCTGCGGTAAAAAAATAGCACCATAATAAAAATCAATTTGTTTTAAGTAGAAAAAATTTAATAAATAATGGCATGTTTGCTGGAAGACCCATAATAACGGCATTTGCTCCTCTGCATAAGGTATCATCACTTTATCAAGGATATCAACATAGACTTGTTGATCCATGATGTTTTTATTCCAATGTAATCCAATGCCCGATTCCATAGTAGGAGTAACAAGCCCACACCATTATTCTTGAATCTCCGTGCTTAACTGTTTTGGTCGTGAATTTAGGGTTATATACAGCATTCGGAGGACTCCTAACGTAAGAACGAAAACCTTTGCCGCCACACTTTACAACTTTACTCTCATCCGTCCATAAAATGGTCCTCCATCTTTCTACTGGCCAATTAAAATGTCGTTTGGCGAAGTTTATACGCTTTGTTGCGTGCTTATTAGTTAAAAGAGGGACTTTTCTTGGACTACACGCCTTTGAATTGAGTTCTCTTAGTCGGCTGCGAACTGTTTCAACACATGTTGCAATATTCAGTTCCTTTTTTAGCTCTGTTGCCGGCTTAAACGGCTCTTTCTTACTTTTGTTATGGCGAGATAGCATGTTTTCGTCCACGAGTTTCAATTTTTGGTACAAACATTATTGCATTACGGATCATTTTGTTAGAACAGCCAACTAAACGTCTAACTTATCTGCATAAGTTTTGCCCTCTGCAACCATTCTTTGAATAATTTCCCGTTTTTCGGCATTACAATGCTTCGCGCGACCCATAGCTTCGTAAACAATTTAAATATTTAATTTTTGTTTGCAAAAACCACTTTGAAAAAAAGAAACACTTTGATGCTTTCTTTTGAAAAATTCAACAGAAAAGACTTTTTTTAACAAAAACGTAAGAGCAGTGCTATTATTTTTGGACGAGACTAGAGACATGCCAATTTATAACAGTTATAACAGTTTTTCGCCATTAAAAGTGGGCGTGTGTTGACGAGCTTCGCGCGTTTTGAAAAAAAAAACTCTGGTTGGTTGAAGTATTCCCACCGGCGGAGGGCCCTGGCCCTGCCGTCCGCATAAACAGTGCTTTTAAAAATCAAAACTGCTATAATTGGCATGTCTAGAGTCACTTCCATTATTTTTATCGTACAAAATTGTACTTCTCTCTCAAAATTGCTTTACAAAAAAAGAACCGTTATCATTTGTGTACCAATGATCTTACTTTTAGAGAGTGAACACTCAAGAAATAGTTAATAAAAGTAGCAGGTAAGAAAATTGTTTCAGTTAATGTTTTTTTTTTAATAATAAAACTATAGTTGGTGGTGCTATTTTTTTTACCGGCACTGTACATACAGTACTCTAAGCCAGTTGAACAATTTGAGCAAGTGTGTGCGCCTCAGTCGTGTATTTTGTTTAATTATTCTTTCCAATCATTGTTTATGGAAAAAGGGGGTGTGGATAGTACTTCGGTGAAGATGATGTGAGCGGAACGTGGTAATTGACATATAATCCGAGAATCACCAAAGGCCTTCTAAGTCGGGACTGCATCAACGGCAGCACCAGCCCTTGAAGTGGTGATAGTCCGTCTGCTGTTGTTTTGCAGTTGTTTTCTGTGGCTTGGTACTATTTGAAGGTGAGGTTGAGTTTCGGGACAAGATAGCCCCATTACGGAGGGCTAACTGCCGAGCTTCGCAAGCTGGTTACGTCCCCCAGAACTTGACATTTCTAACCTTTTTCGAATTTCCTAACCGTTTCTTTTTCCTATCCTACTTTTTTTACGACGCTCCTCTCACATCCTCTTGCCACCCAACAAATGGTATTAGTATTGAAGGTTTTGAATGTGGGCTACCACCAAGCTATAATAGGCTGGAGTTGTATCTATTTCACAACTGCCAGGCAAATAATCATACTCCTGTAGTGGTGCTTAGTTTTTATTTCATTTTAATTTGAAAATCTTGAGTCACTTGATCAGGTGCATTGCAATGCAAGTGGCTGTTGTTTCATTCAAAACCTTTAATATTAATATGATGGTGCTAAAGCTTTCAGCTTTTACTGCGAGTTTGTTTATCACACGAAACCCCCTTACAAATGGTATAAGTATTTTTAAAGCTTTTAGATTTGAAACCAGTATTGTTATAAACCAATTTAAATTTCAATTACAGAGGCCAGTTTTAGGTGGAATAAAACAATTTTCCCTTGAAGAAGTAAATGCTCACCAAGAAACTCTTAACAAATCAATGTCAATGCTTGATTCCGGTGAAGCGCCACCATATATGTAAGATTTCTAGAAACAATTTAATTTCAGCATAATGATAGTATTAATTTTTAACACAGAATTGATAAATGTCACTCTGGATCTTCTCAAGTGGTTGCTGGTTCTCTTGTTAAATTAGATTGTGACATGATTCACAAAGAAACTGGAGAAAAGGATCGTTGTTTGATGACACTTTGGTCACGGCCATGGATGAAGGAAGATGGGTATGAAGTAACTTTTGAATGTGATAAAATTACAAAAAGCACACACCGCCATAGCCGTTCAATAAATAATAAGGTAAGCACTTCATAAATTTAGATATATTACCTTTAAGTAGCTAATGCTCTGTTTATAATGCCTAATATCTCAGAAATCTGAAACACATTTGGAATTAATAATCGGAATTAATAATCTGAACTTTAGGCGTATGAGATATAGAATATTTTAAGAATATAAATTGATAAAATGTTAAAAACATTTCAGAGCGAAAAAGTACCTTGCCAACTAAATATGATAATGGAATATAAATTTCAATTACAGAGATCCAAAAGAGATGTTTTAGTTGGTGGATCAAACAAACTTTCCCCTGAAGATGTTATAGCACATCAAAAAACTCTTACCGAATCAATAGCAAAGCTTGGTTCCGGTGATGTGCCACAATATAAGTAAGATTCCCAAACCAAAATATTATTTCATCATAATACTTTTAATTTTAAACACAGAATTGATAAATGTCACTCTGGATCTACACAAGTGGTTGCTGGTTCCCTCGTTAAATTAGATTGTGACATGATCCACAAAGAAACTGGAGAAAAGGATCGTTGTTTGATGTCACTTTGGTCACAGCCATGGTTGAAGGAAGATGGGTATGAAGTAACTTTTGATTGTAATAATATTCCAAAAAGCACCCACCGCCATAGCCGTTCAATTAATGAAAAGGTAAGCAGTTCGTTCAATGTAAAACTTCATAAATTTGAAACAGCTTTTAAATGCAAAAGAGGAGTTTTATATTAGATAAGCTTGTATCAGCCTTTCGTCCGGACAAATCAGCGGCTGATCTTGTTAACACCCAATTTCGAGTGTAAAAATCATAAAACGAGTGCCATTTAGCCATCCAAAACAAAAACCTAATGTTTTCATTTTATAATCCCGTAAGAAAGGGGTATGAAATAAATGAATGAAAATTCGTTGAGACAACGACGTGAAAACATAGTTTTTAGAAGAACACATTTACAGCCTTATTGATAAAAAAAAGCTTATTCCAGTTTTATTCCTTGAGTTAACTACACCATACAATAAGAGTTAAGCTACCGGTTAAAATTTTCCATCAATAAAAACAAAATGTTCGTGGAATAGTTAAGTGACGTAAGCCGTTTTCTTTTGGAGATTTCGAAGCACTCACGAGCAGTGTTGCCATTTTGACTGGTTTCCAGTCAGATTTGACTGGGGGGTCATTCCGTAATTCGATTATCGCCACACGATAACGTTTTGACGACAGCTTTGAATCACGTAAAAGCAATAATAACTATCGACTGAAAGATATCGTCTTGACGATCGAAAATTTGCTCTCCGTAACTCAAAAATCGGTAAATCTTGAGCATTTGAACGATACATATTGAGCTATCGTCTTGTGTCGTCTTTTTTGTTTTTGTTAGCAATTTATGCATTTTATCATATGTATATATAGTAGGGTTTTTCAATAGGGGCGGGTAGATATTTTCGGTTTATCCTGGGTTTCGTTGACAAAAAGGCGTTAGCTGATTGTCCACTGAATTGGTCGACTCAAAATGGGGCACCAAACTTTGGATAATAGACATGAAAGGACAACCATGTAAACCGTAAAATGGGCGCAATGAAAGTATCGTTGCCTAAAAGATTTTTGTAGTAAAGTTCTATCAATTGGACGTGTCATTCAATCGTGTAACTTGCCATGGTGATTTGGCATCAGTAAATAATAAACAACAGATTTAATAGATGTCACCGTCAAAATCTGCCCGCTGCAATTGAAAACCCTATAATTAATTATAAATATGTATGTATATGTAGCTTTAAGGATAGGTGGATAACGGATTTGTTTAGGCGACTTCACGTTTTGCCCGCACTTTTCTTCACTTCTTCTTAATAAAAAATTGATATTTTTTGGGAGTTACTGACAAAAATAAATTATAGAATTGTCATTTATGACAATGATTTAAAAATCAATCCTTCTCAAACTGTGATTTATAATAAACGATTAATGAGACGATAGTGATTGTGTTACGTGAAGCAAATTGATGACGATAACGTGCACGATTATCGTTTAGACGATTATCGTTTTAAAAATTACGGAATGACCCCCCTGGATTTTATCGCCGTTAGCTGGATATGAAAAACAAATCTAGTCAACCGTTTTTTTGACTGGTTTTTTGACTGGATTTAATAATTCGATTTGCACCTGAACTTAAAAAAAAAAAATTTTAAATACACCTCCAGGTCAGTGTTAACCAAGTGTAAGCGAGTAATTATGCAGTGAAATCAACGAACACATCCATTTTGACAAGACATCTGAGTTGACAACAACAAACAGTACAGCCAAATGCCAATGGCAAAGTTTTTTTGTGTTAAATTTTATTTTGAACTTCTGCTTGCTGGTTGTTCTATCCAATATTGTTTTCGTTAGAAAAAAATTGGTACAGTAGCCCGTCGATAATGTGAATTTCTCTAAAATGTGAACCGCCATAACTTTACATTATCATCTCTATAATGTTAATTTCTGAAGTTTTCGAACTCTAAAATGTGAATTTCTTTTGTTAAAGGTTTTATATTTCTCTTTTTCTCTTATTAGTTTTGCTTGCGTTATGAAGGATTAATTAACCGTTGTTTGTCTAGACATATTACAAGGTTTTTAATGTAACAGCAGGCCAGACCGTGTGTTCTGCAAGTTGTGTAGAAACATTTTACATTGCCATGCTTTTGTTATGATGTTTTATTTTTTATTTTTTCTAAACTTAATAAATTTTGGAATTGGTTTCTAAGAACTGAAAATGTTCCAGTAATGTGACTCCCTCTAAAATCCGAAAAAGCCTTGTTTTAATTAGTTCAAATTATCGAGGGACTACTGTATTTTCATATTTGACTGTTTTTTTGACTTGACAAAAAAAATTCCTTATGTTTGACTGTTTTGGAATTTTGAACTGTGAACACTGCTCACGAGTACTATTCTAGTCATTGACTTCTATGAATGAAATTTCATTCTAAGGCGTAGTATGCAACAGATGGCGCTAAAAATAGTATTTATTATTGTCGGTAGGCCCGAATTTGTCTCTGATTTCGCTCTGAGAACTGGAACCATCATCTCCGCAGGTTTTGTACGGAATTGACAATCAACTAGCAGTCCATAAATAATAAGTCAATGATGCTAGTCATTTTCAATGGAACGCACACAATTAATTTGCCTACAAATCTCATCTACTCGCTATGAAAGCACGAGGAGTTGGTAGTACTAGATTATCGTTTGGATCTGCTCATGAGTATTTCACAACTTCCAAAGGAACACGGCTGTTAACGAAAAATCCTTTAACAAAATCTACTACAATAAGTAAGATGCTTGTTTGGTAACTTGAAAGTTTTTGTTTTTTCTTTGTATGGGCTTTAACAGCAAATTGTGATAATTTGTAAAAAAAAAAAAAATGAATAAAGCTGTGTGTTGTGTTATGTCCACCTCTTGTATCCCCATTTAGGTCATCTTCAACAATTGCTACGAGTTGCCAAATATTTTCATGGAAAATCTATACCTATTTCTTCCTGAAATCCTCCTCACTAAGCATTTGCATTGGATCATATCTGGTTTTGTATAATTTTCTTTTTACTGTCGTTGATGGCTGATTATCCAATAATTACAAATGGTTTAAGAACTCGATAAATCTAGTAGACATTATTATTTGTATTCAAAATTAAATTAGCAATCTTCATTTATATTTTTAGATTTCAGAATAAATATGATACATCTGGTTCTTATTCCTTCGCTAAACCACCTTCTTCACTTAGTAGAAATTTTGTTATTTTAATAACATTTTGCGCTTAGTCCACGGAAAAAGACTTAACCCTTCGCTTTTCCACATTTATTAATTTTGCTATTAAAGTTTAACAGCGCATTTGAACTTGGTTTGTGTAGACTTACATACGTTTAGTCTATAACACCAAGACTGAAGATTACCATTTTGCCACCTCGGCCCTGTTTCACAGAATAGATATACATTTGTACATCCCATACATACATTACCAATACAATTATTTCTCGATCATAAATTTCTGATAGGTCAATATAAATTTCTTTCAATATTATGTTTATCTCATTTATCATTTTCCTCTTCCACACACATTCAAAAGCACTATGACTCAAACGTCAGTTCATGTAAATCCAGACTTCATTAATTCCTATACCTTTTCATGATATTCATACTTGAATTTAGCTAGAAAGGTTATAAAATGGACCGCAATAATTAAAAAAAATTTCTATTTTGTATTTATTTTTAAATAGAAAAATCCTGTCGGAGATGGGAAGCCGCTTTCCGATTTTGAACTGAAAGAGCAAGAAGGTAGGGTTTCGCAATCACTATCTAAAATTGCATCCGGCGATGGACCTTCGTACAGGTATTTATATATCACTTCTATAATTTAAATATTGTTTTATAATTAAATATATATATATAAAAAAAAAATAGCATCTCAAGAGCATTCAATGGCACAAAACAAACCGTTGCTGGTAGTCTAGTAAAGATATATGCTGAATTAATTGATGGAAGCACAGGAGCTAAGGAAAATTGCACTGTATCATTATGGTCACGACCATGGATTCCAACTGATGGATATGAAGTTTCATTTGAATGTAAGGGCAAACAAAAGGGCGTCTATCGTCATAGCCCCATTGAATATACTGAAAAAAAGAGTAATAAAAAAAGTCATGGTTCGCTGGACAAGGCCGAACATTTGTTTCAAAAATTCCAAGTTCAATACAAGCGACAATATCACAATAGCATGGAAAGGCAAATGAGATTAAGAATTTTTAAACATAACTTGAAATTGATTCATGATTTGAATAAAAATGAATTGGGTAAGATTTGTATTGAGGAATTTGTTGTTGTTTTTATTTTATCAAAACTATTTTCTAAAAAAGGAAGTGCAAAATACGGTATCACTGAGTTTGCTGATATGACAACAACCGAGTACAGAGACAGAACTGGTCTTTTATCCAGAGCGGAGAGCAGTACTGTCCATCCGGCGGCTGATATTCCCAATGTAGAGTTGCCAAAAGAATTCGATTGGAGGGAGAAGGGAGCTATTTCGAAGGTAAGAACTGTTGCAGCAGTAAGATCCTGTTTCACAATGTCTCGATTTAAGTTCTGATAAGTTACTCGACACATATGTAAATATTTGCACAGACTACCAATTCAGGAGGTTAAAAAAGAAAACTGTGATTTTTCTCCTGAAGGCTTATGACCCTGTTCCAGTTCCAGTATTTATGTGTCGATTAACAAATTATAACTATACTTAGACCTTGTGAAACATACTTACGGCCAATTTCTTCACAGAGTCCTAACGCTAGTACCAGTACTAGTCCTAAAATTAGTACTCAAATCGGTATCAACTCATTTCTTCACACAAGTTCTAGTCCCTAGTCCTTTCACTTTGGTACCGAGTATTAGTTAGGTCTCGGTACTAGCTGACTCCTCAAAACCAGCTAGTACCTGGTTATTATACCAGTCGTTAGTACTCAAATCGGTACCAAATGATTTCTTCACATAAGTACTAAAGCCCTAGTTCTGTCAAGTTGGTACCGAGTACTCCAACTTTAAAATCGGCAGTCTAGTGGCGCTAATACCAGAATCAGAGTAATTTCTTTCATTTTTTCAATGAATTCGTTGCTGATTTTCGATAGTTTTTTGGTTGTAGTTTATTAAATAGGCAGTAAATTCGGATTTTATTGGTTTTGTGGATTTTTCATTTTCTTATGGTACCTAGGTACATATATAATGTTTGTATTTTGTAATGACCTTATAAGTGTAGGGACTGAATCTAATTTTTGTTGGTCGCAATTTAAAATTTTTGTTTTGCAATCTAACTTCGTACTGACCCCACCTTTACTTTAGTACTTTTAATCCACACCAACTGCAACTTTACGTTCAACTGCACAGTGAAGAATAAGTGAACCGAACATGAAATGGACACAATAAAGGACATTACTCCAAGCCTGTCACACACATACGTACACAGAAAATTATCAAAAACTCCACGCAAAAACTAACACACAATCTTCTACCGATATCAAGTGCTTCATCTGGAAGCTGATTCACCACTGATCACTCCTGTAAATGTCGGCAGGATTTCATTGCAATTCTGCATCTTCCCACTCTCTATACTACTATAAAATTGACACAATTCATTCGAAAATAATTTAAAATAAAAATCGCTCAGTCAAAATTAACATCAAAATAATATTTGAAATGCCAAATTATTGTCAAAATCAGAATTAGACCAGTTTTAGACGTATTAAGTCCTAGTACCGCTTGGTGAATTTAGATCCGGTACTAGTGATGTGAAGAAATGTATAGGTACTAACTTTGCGTTAGGACCGAGTACCAGAGCTAGTACCTGGTCTAGCTGGACTGGGTACTAGGCTGGTTTAGTACTTCTGTGAAGAAATTGGGCGTTAAGAGTATCGTAGTTTAATATTTGTATCGTTATCGTTCAAAATGATTTACAATAGAATCACATTTTCTAAAGATAAGAGAAACAGTTAGTGCGAGATCATCCTAGTTTCGAGTTATGTATTTCCTAAAACATGTTTTATAGTTTGCAAACTTGCTATGTCCATCGGTATACGTATGGGGTCTGGCGGTCTAAGCGGTGGGGAGATGTTTTTGCGCATTTCCCCAAACCAAACGAGAAAGACAGGAAAATTAAAAACAACATAGCCCCCATGAACCCCTTCCTATTGGAAAACCCCTTATATCTTTGTAAAACAATTTTTTACACGGGCCGGGCAGGGTCCCTACTTTATGTACAAAAGAAAAATAAAGATAAATGTTAGGCGCCGCAAGCATGCAAATTCTCCGCAGCCAATAATTTAATCGCTAGTTGCCTGATGAGCGCGCGTTCATGGGCGACTAGGGATTAAACTATTTAGGGCCCGTTTGTTTACAGTGGGTTAAATTTGTGCCATGACTTTCAGAGATTCTAATTAAATTGCGCCAATCAACCAAAATAAGCTGATTAGAGATTTCCATGACTACCAACTCAAATTATGGATTCCTTGACAAATATTTCGGTTAACATGAACACTCTCTGATATATAAGTTGCACTAATCCTTGATTAAAAATGATAAGCTGTGAACAAACTGGCTCTAAGTTGCAGAGAAATTGCATGTGCAATGAATAAGATTAAATTGGCAACTTTTTTTTTTAATGGATCAATAAATCTTATGATAATAGTTTTTTTTTCTGTTTTTAATTTCAACTTCGGAAATTGAAATACAAAACAGAGTACAGAAGGAGTTAGATTTCGAAAAATTGTTTGTTTCATTTTATTGTTTATGTATATCAATAAATGTGAAATACATTATTTAAATGTCTACCACTTGGCGGCTAGCACTACTCCTTGTGGGGAGTGACTTCTCTTTGACTTCCGTTTGGACTACTATCTCAAACTCAAAAATTTGAGGATACTAATAAAGATCATTTTAGATACCTTAATTTTTTAATGAATAAATATTAGCTAGTCAATCACTTCGGCAATAACATGTTAACAACGTCAGTCTTATATCAGCAAAACAAATTTATACAATTTCCAACCTTATAATATATTTTTCAATTTTGTATTTGCCTTTTAAAACATAGGTCAAAAACCAAGGAAGTTGTGGTTCCTGTTGGGCATTCAGTGTGACTGGTAACATCGAAGGTTTACATGCTGTTAAAACTGGCAAACTTGAAGAATACTCCGAACAAGAACTACTTGATTGTGATACAATTGATTCTGCTTGCAATGGTGGCCTACCAGACGAAGCTTATAAGTAAGTTCAATTAAAAATTACATTCATGTTTATTTGTTTGAATTGTTTTTTTAGAGCAATTGAAAATATTGGAGGTCTTGAACTTGAATCTGAATACCCATACGAAGCTAAAAAAAAGCAATGTCATTTTAATAAGACCTTAGCTCACGTTAAAATCTTAGGAGCTGTTGACTTACCAAAGAACGAAACAGAAATGGCAAAATGGCTAGTTGTCAATGGACCAATTTCAATTGGAATCAATGCAAATGCTATGCAATTTTATCGTGGCGGTGTTTCACATCCTTGGAAAATGCTCTGCTCAAAGAGTAGTTTAGACCACGGTGTGCTTATTGTTGGTTATGGTGTTTCCGAGTATCCCACGTTCAAAAAAACTCTTCCCTATTGGATTGTTAAGAATTCTTGGGGACCAAAATGGGGTGAACAAGGCTACTATCGTGTTTACCGAGGTGATAATACATGTGGCGTAAGTGAAATGGCAACATCTGCAGTACTTGCGTAATGTAATAGCGAACTTAAACAGCTATCACGAACACATTTTTATTTTTCAGTTTGTTCTTTTAGATATATAAATCAAATAATTTTTTATTTTTGTGTCATCACGATTACACGAGCGTGTAGTTTTTTTTGTTTTTATAAAATCGTATAAATTTTATTGAGAAATGCTCGTTAGAAGGTTTATATGGTGTCTCTGCCATATATCCTGATAAAATAAAAACTTAAATTAACAAAAATAATGTTTTTTTTCTATTAAATGTTGATCTTTTATTTTTGTATAGTCTCAAATTAATTGTTAGTATCAGATTGTTAACTTGCGCTCCATCTTAGTAATGGGGTTTTCCATTGGTAAAATAAATCAATTTATTTTTGACTTGGATCTGTCAAACTGCCGATTTTGAACATCTTTGCGTTCCATTGGGCAAAATAAATGGATATATTTTTGATGTAAGATGTTTGAGTAAGTGCGGTAGTCTGAATTAGTGTTGGATAAACATCGATAGTCTATTGATAAAATCAATAGTTTTTTAACATCGATACTACCGCCGATAGTTTAAAAATATCGATACTTACGAAAAAATATGCCATATACATATTGTTTGAAAACAAACCAGTCTCATTTTCTTTTTCCTCTTCATTCAAATCAGAATACGTATATTTTTATAAATTTTAAATTTTTCACGAAAAAAATTATTATGGCCCTTTTTGCTAGTGTCGTTCAGCGTTCGATTCGACACAAGTCGATCGCACCAAAACGTTCGGTGCGTTAAAATTTGTACACAAAGCTATCTAATTTAAAGCTTTATGTGGTTGTAACCACTTGTGAAAACACAGCTGATGGCATCTGATTCAACAAAAACTTCAAATATCTTAAATGTCCGTTGTCTGATTTTCGACAAAAGTTGTTCATCGATAAACAAACGACACTCACAATAAGAGCCTTAAGTTTTGAAGACGTTTGTTTATTTGTAATGTTTTGTTTTGATTGATTTATTTAGCTTTAAAAATAGGAACTGTTTAAGGTGTTCAACTTTAAATTTGTTTACATCACTTAAAAACCTACACCATGCTTTATTGACACGAGGATGGAAATTGAATTGCAAAGAGAGATTGCAATAGAACTGTTTTTTTGATTTGTTTAAACCTCGCTTAATTGATATTCAGCCCTATTCTGTTAAACGTTTGCGTGAACATTTGCATCCTGCTATCCGCGGGAAGGAAATGATTGTTCCATAGTGCGTAATAATTGCGATAAAAATATTGTAACGATGTTACATATTTTTCCTCCATCTGCAAACCATCATTCTACCTACCACCATACATATGGCCCTCAACCAACGACCTAACTGCCACTTCAACTATTATTGGATTTTCAAATTCAAATAATAACGACCGGCAGTCAACGGATGCACAGTTCATCATGATAAGCCACATATACGAACATAGGATATGATGAAATGTTGGACGAGTTTTTCTGCACCTTTATAGTTCACACTTACTCTTGCCCACTGAGATAATAATTGAAGGTGCAATTTGTACGGAAGTTTGTCTTCTGCCTTAACCAGTGTTGTGCGTATCATTATCGAATACGAAGTACCAAGAAACACACTGCCGAGTGCATGGTGCACTAGAAATTATTTTGTGCCTTCAGTTTCGATTGGGGCCGGGGAATGTATCCTACTGTTAGGTTGTTAGGTATTCTAAGTATTTGTGCCTGTGGTTTCGACCAGGGCCGGGGACTCTATCCCATCGTAGTCACAGATTAGCCACATGAAGATGAGAATCCCCGGCAACCATTTTGATTTGCCTACAAGCTTGAACTGGCAGTTATCAGATAAAAAATGAGAATGAGTGTATAAAAACCTCACACATATAGACAGTAGGGATCTTCAGACACCGGTTAAATTGTTGTTGCAATTCACATCTATTCATCGACGCGGGAAGAAATTACAAATACAACAATGTAAACAAATGGGTTTTGGAGGGTGAAACGTACGAAACATTCTCATCTTCATATGGCTAATCTGTGATCGTAGTATTTGGGCCTTTGGTCAATTTCTTTTTTCCATTCATATATTAACCAATTTAACGCGGTTTCACAAGAGTGACCTTTCCTGAACCCCGATTGCTCTTGTATTCAAATATTATTATTTTCTAAATAGGTTTGTAGTTGATTAGCTACATAACGTTCTAGTATCTTTTCAAATGTAGGCAGCATATTCACCGGACGAAACTCTTCACATTTAACTGTGTTTACCACTTTTTCTACCAGTATAACAGTGGATTCTTTTCAAGTGCTTGGAAATATCCCACCGCACAATGAATTATTAACAATTTTCATTAGCACAGGACCAATTATTTCGATTGATTTGAAAATAATGTCTCTGTTAATACCACTTAAGTCCTTTTTATTATTTTACTGTTTAATGAGACCACACAACGATTCCACGCTTGAGTAGCGAAAGTTAAAAACACAATTCAGCTGTATATTTGGTGGAATATATTGCTGAAAAGGAATTGATCACACTCTGAATAAAATAAGAATTGAACCTTTTAGCAATTTGATATTCATCATTCAAAGATTCTTGACCAAACTTAACGTTAGTGATATCTTTACTTTTATTGTTTTTCAAAATTAGAGACTTGATCACTTTCCATGTACCGATTTGATTACGACTATTAGCTTGTATTTGTGTGCGAATATGCTGATTCTTTGCTTCCAAAACTTTCATTTTATACTTATTCCGAATTATTTTATATCTGCCAATTTACAGCATTACTGCCGTTAATTGCAGCTCTGAATGCCGCTATTTTTTTCTGTTTCATTCGCCATAGATTACTGTTATACCACTGACAATCCACATCCACTCCAACAATTTTATCAACAGTCATAGCGTCACAGCATCTTCGAATATGCTCACTAAATCTCATCGTCAGATCATTAAAGTCCTGCTCATAAAACAATTCAGAAAAGCCATTACCGTTCAAAAGGTTATCAAATTTAAACTTGGAATATTTAAGAATCCTCTTCTTTTGTAAATCATTTTTATAATTATCACACTTTATTTCTATTCTAATTGTTTCATGATCAGACACCTTAAAGTTTTTATCCACACACACATTATATTCATCTTCCGTATCTATGTTAACACACACATAATCAATCAATGTTCGAGGATTTTCTGTAATTCTTGTAGCCTCCTATATAAGTTGAATATCACCTTGATCAATAAGTAAATCTAACATTCTCAGTTTGTTAATATCATCTGTTAGCAAGTCAATATTAAGATCTCCCATCACTACTACATTACTTTCATTTTCCAAATGCTCTGCATACCAATTTTCATAAAAATATAAGAAATCATTTACCGATGAGCTCGGTGATCTGTATACACCAACAAACACCCTTTTTTTACTTTCAAACCATACATATAATTTTAAAATCCATACAGTATTATTAAACTGTGTAACATTGACCACCTCAAACCGTAATCCTTTTCTTATGTAAGCCATTACACCTCCTGTATGCCTTGAATGCGAAAAACAGACAATGTGTGAATAGTTACTTATTTTATATTCACATTCTTCTATATCTATTGTTACTCGGGATTCCGAAAGCAACAATACATCAGGCTTACAATCATCTAACAATAATTCTAGATGGCTTTTGTTGTGAAGAAGACTTTGTGCATTTACTTGTGGTTTGCTATAAGTGTCTTTTCCTTTCTATTTTAAGTTTGCGAAGATAAACCTCACAACAATTGTCTAATGCATTATGATTCACGTTTAAATTTAGTTGTAATTCTTCATTCATTTTTACACAATTCACACAAGACAAAAATGTCGCAGTACATTCAGAACTAGTATGTTGTCCCCCGCATTTAAAACAAATCATTTTTTTACTCACACAATCCTTACTAAAATGTCCAAAACCCAAAAATTTGTAGCATCTTTTTACAAAAATAGCTTCACTCACTTTACATTTGTCCCATCCAACACTAATCTTACCAAATTTCATGATTTCATTGTAACTTTTCACATCCATTTCTATTACTGCAGTATAGTAGACTGATCTATTACCCTTTCGCTTCCACATAGCTTTGAATTCTATCTCAGAATTCTTTAAAAAATCATTTTGCCTACGAATGCACGATATAAATTCACTTTCTTCAAAATGGTCCGAGATGTGAGATATTTTAACCCTCGGATTCTTATTCATAACATTTACACTATAATTATCTCCAAGTTTATCTTTAACATCACTGGATAATTTTTCAATAGAATTTTCATTATCACACGACACAATTATTGCTCCACTGTTCAGCTTTTGAATTCCTGATACCTGAATACCACTAGTAGATGGATTCACTTTTGATTTCACTTCAGACTTTGTCTTTTCCGCACTTTGATTTAAATCCTTTGGTGTAAATTTAATTTGGGATTTTTTCTTTAATTCACCTGCGTATGATTTCTTTTCAACCATACTGTCAGCACTGTTGCTTTTCTTTTTAATTTCTACAGCAAGTTTATTTACCGATTTGGTTATATCTTTCACACTTTCCTTCAATTGAATATCTCTTTCACTCGCGTTATTGACCACTTGATTTTTTATATCCGTTATCGAATCTGTTGCATTTATTATCTTAGTAACACCATCACATATTTGACTACTTTGATCTTTCAAAGTTAAATTAAAATCACTAATATTCTTTATTTCATTAACACTGTTTTCTATCGATTTATACGTATTATTAAACGAATTTAATTTTTCACTGTGTCTCTTTTCCATTGTTTCTAAAACCTCTTTAATTTCGTCTCTGTTTTGTTTTAAAGATGCCGTAAACTCTTCTTTATACTGTTTCAAGCCGTTGTTGTTCTCGTCTATCACTTTTTTAATATCATTAATTACACTGTCAACATTATGAATTTGATTTAAACAATCATCACAAATAAACTTAATCATTTTCACTGTTTGTATAATACCACTGCTGTAGCTGTCCAGCCCACAACACTTTGGCGACAGATGCCATACTTTTTTGCATATACCATCGCATTTAATTGAAGACTTTCCCACTATAGCATTATTGCATTTTTGGCATTCCATCCTTAAAAGATTTCCGCCAAAAATAGTTAATACCGCCCAAATTTTAAATAAATAACACTTGAAAGCGTATATCAAATATAATTAACTGAATTAAATACGATTATCAGAGCGAATAAAAAAGCACGTCCGCTCTCGACAACTGTCTTTAAAGTGATTCTATCCCAGCGCCTTTGGTTTCGACTAGTGCCGGGGCCTCTATCCCACCGTAGTATTTGCACCTTTGGTTTCGACCAGGACGGGGGACTCTATCCGACCGTAGTATTTGTGCCTTTGGTTTCGACCAGGATCGGGGACTCTATCCCACCGTAGTATTTGCGCCTGTGGTTTCGACCAGGGTCGGTGACTCTATCCCACTTAAGTTATTTGTGCCTTTAGTTTCGACTAGGGCCGGGGACTCTATCCCAATTATATGCAGTACAGTGTTAGTTATTTAGGCAAACCTATTGTAAAGTTATATGAAACACCCTGTTAGATTATTTAAAGTAAAATTAGATTGTAAGACTCGAAAGTCAAAAAAAGTTGGCGAATAGTTGGAGTTCTGAACACTTCAAAAACCGAGTTTTCCTTGCATATAAAAACTTAAAACATTTAAATGTTACGGTTACTTGACCGAAAAATCAGACAAAACGGCCAGTACAATTAAGCGGGGAATACTGGGGTGACATTCTGTATCTAAAAAGCAAACAAAAACAAACGAAAACGTTTGATCGCTTTCCCCAAACAGTATGTCACCCCTGTATTTATAATGTATTCAATTTTATATATGCTATAGGTAATAGACTTGTGTTAACAATAGCTTTGTCCGCACCTCGTTTCAAACAGTTTCAGACCGCCAGATTTAGTCATTTTTAGTTCGAAGCCGTTCCACCCTTTAAAAATTGTGGTAAAGAGAGCGCTCAAATGTGGGTAAAACAATTCCCCTCTTTACCAGTTTTAGTCCGAGAAATTTCTTGGTATCTTTTTTCAGCAAAATGTGTAAAACCTTTCAAAACACCAAAGTGAAAACGAATTTCTCAAAAATGGAAAAACTTACAAGAAAGTTAACAAACGCATTGAACCACTTTTGTGTACAAAACATCAGAATTTGACTCCTCACATCAACAATCACATGCCAAAAGTCTGGTTTTGTTAACAATTTGCGTAAGAATTTTTTTTTTTTTTTTTAATATTAATAACATTGGGATTAGTACTTTGAATGTTTGTAAACATTTACTCTCTTGAGTTGTGATTCTTGAAAATGTTGATCAAGATATTTCATTAATCTACGCCAAACCTATTCGAGTATAATTGTGACGTTTGGTCCGAACTAGTACAAAGTAGTGCGCAAACCGTTCCCGACATTTTGACAGTTTTCCTTGTCTCTGAGAGCATTTATAGACCGATTTCCCCATCATCACTGATACCGCATAAGTCACAAGAAGAGGTGAAATTAATATTGTGACTTTTTCGAATTCTCCCCCAGAGTCACAACTTATGAGAGTCACAAAAACAATCGAAATTGTGATCTCCTTCATAGCAGGTCACAACTCACAAATTACCTGTGTGTTTTACAAATTTGAAATCATGATCTATTTATTTTTTAAACAACATTGAATTTTTTTTGATTAGGAAAGAGAAAATTAATGTGTCTCAAAGTATCTTCTTCGGTATATCTTTCATCCGAAATAAAAAAAAACAAGATTTTTACAACAGCACAGACTTTTTTTTAACACAGGAAGCAAAAGGCTCATTCGCTCTCGAAAACAACAATTTTTAATAGTTTTTTCACTTCCATTTTGCAAACATAATATAAACAATTTTTTTACTCACTTTATTGCTAAAAAATGGATGAAAACATGATTAATTAAGTTTTGAATAAATATATTTGGCCCAATTGAAAATCTTTTTTTATGTTTTTAATAATCAGCTGTTGCAATTATGGCACTACAAAATTCACCTTTGCTGTGTTGAGTTTAGTTGTGAGCTTTCTTGTGATGATTGGGGGAGAATTCCAAAAATGTTATCCAGTCACAACAATCCTCACAAGGAATAGTCATAAGAGCTTGTGACTCGTCACAAGGGCAGAATCGGGCTGTTAATCCCCACTCCTCAAAATTTGGTATTTAGCCAGATTTATGTGGTTTTCGTTTCCATGAAAAAAATCGATTTTTCTTAGATTTTTTTGATTTGTGACAAGTTTTTCCATTCGATCAAAAAAATCGATTTTTTTGTCGATTTGAAGTCGTATTTTCTGATCTCGATTTTAAGCAAGATTTTTACACGCAATTGCACACACATCGGAGAAAAGTGACATTTATCAGCTTTGTTTAAAAAGTGGCACTTACTCGATTAAAAAAAGATCTGGGGCCAAATTACCGAATCAGTTATCGAGTAATACGTGACTGAATTCTGCGAGTTTGGCATTACCGCTCACGTTATGGAGTCATCATCGCCATAGGTTTTACTCCACAGATTAGCCATATGAAGAAGAGAATGTTTCGTACGTTTCACCCTCCAAAACCCATTTGTTTACATTGTTTTATTTGTAATTTCTTCTCGCGTCGATGAATAGATGTGAATTGCAGCAACAATTTAACCGGTGTCTGAAGATCCCTACTGTCTATGTGTGAGGTTTTTATACACACATTCTCATTTTTTATTTGATATCTGACAGCTCAAGCTTGTAGGCAAATTAAAATGGCTGCCGGGGATTCTCATCTTCATGTAGCTAATCTGTGTTTTACTCATTCGATAACTGATATCACTCACTCGATCAGTCACTTATGTGGTAATTTGGCCCCTGATTAAGATCTGCCACCAAATTCTGGGGCCAAATTACCGAATCAGTGACTGATCGAGTGAGTGCCATCAGTGATCGAATGAACGAGTAAAACCTATGGGGATGATGACTCTATAACGTGAGCGGTAATGCCAAACTCCCATAATTCAGTCACGTATTACTCGATAACTGATTCGGTAATTCGGCCCCTGAAGTGGTTGAAACGAAAACCACATTAGTGCGAAAAATCTCGGGGACAGATTTAAGGCTTTCTCAAACCAACGCGAATACTTCCGAACAACGACGAGACTTTCGCCTGTCTTAATTTATTCAATGAGAGCACCCACACTGGAGCGATGCGAATCTTCGAATATTTTCAGTCGTCGCACATTCGCTCCGAATTTTTCGCATTGGTTTGGGAGAATTGAGACTGAATTGTTTTTGTTTTTAATAATTTTATTCTTTGATCGTATATTCCTATTTTTTTTTTTTTGTTACCTACTTTAAAAAAATAAATAGATTGTTCAAACAGAAAATTGTTTATTTTTTTCCCGGCGACTTCTAGCGACTTTCTGTTTTCGAAATTTCAGCCAGTCTAGCGACTTTTGGAGGTGGGTCTAGCGACTTTTTTCAGCTGTCATAATAATTTGCAGCTGTCAGTTTGCAAATATATTTTTTTAATTGATTAATTTATTTCAGGTGTGAAAATTGTATTCAAAATATGTGAGAATAAATATTCGCTAATAATAAATGGAACAAGTTCAAAATTAATCGGTTACTTCATCAAGCTCATCTTTATCTTCTAAAAAAAGTTCATCAAAGGATGAAGTTTTTTTTGAAATGTTAACACAGAAACGAAACTACACGAATACAATCAGCCCTATTCTGCTAAACGTTCACGTGAACATTTTTATTCTGCTATTCGCGGGAAGGAAGTGAATGTTCCATAATGTGTAAAAATTGTGGTAGAAATATAATTAAGACAATTACCCCTGTTACACGCCACAATCGATTTACCTTGTCGACAAAGTAGTTCGTTCTTGTATGGGCATTCACACGCCAATGCGTGTCAATTTGAAAAGTTGTCAATTCTATATTATTTCTAGTAAAATAACTATTTCAGAATGAACCCACGCTGACTTTTGTGGTTTATTTTTCATTTTTATTTTATTTATTGAGATTTCAAGGGGGACAAGAAATTTTGTGCTTTGATATGTATAGGAGCTGTGGATTTTTTTTTTTTTGTTTACGTTGAAATTTGTGGGTAGGCATGAATGAATATATTCGTGTAACTATTATTGCCACTACTTAATAAAGTTTTTAACCAGTGACAGTTAGGAATGTTTTTAAGGTATTTTCGTTAAGGTAAAATCGTGGAAGTGGTATCTTTTGGAGGTTTATTTTAAAAAAATATTTGTATATATTTTTTTTAGGAAAACAAATTTGGTAGGTATGTACGCAAATTACAAGTATTTTGTATAAGAATTTATTGAGAATTCAACGGGATTTTAAAATTTTGAGCTTTTGTTATGTATAGGGAGTTATGAATTGATTTTTTTTTTGTGGAAATTGACGATTTACAAATAGCGACTCGATGATATTTCTATAGGTTTTATATACAATGTCGGCATACTACTTCGATCTCCAGAGCTCGAACTACAGAGTCGACACACTTTCGTTTCACACGACCAAAAAACCTTGCCGACACTATAAATCGATGCAGTCGATCGTGGCGTGTAACAGGGGTAAATGAGATCGTCTTTAGAATATCAAAAAGAAGACTGGTTAATATTAACATTGGAAAGACATAATTTTATCTAAATAATTTGAGGTAAATGGAATAAAGAATTCACTTGAATCGAATAGGGGGGTTCACATTCAACGACATATTCATCAACACATGTCGTTATGTAAGATTTTTGTAATGTGAACACCAGTTGAACGACCGTCGATCGACTTACTGGGTGTGTTTCTTTATTTATTCCGAATATTCGGAATATCTGGAACACCGCTTTTGCGTTTCTTAATTCTCTGGAATATTCCGGATATACTTTTTTGTTGTTTCCTTATTCGTTCTAGAATTATTGGAATGCGATCTTTCTGTTCCTAGTCAATGGCTAGTGTAAATGGAATATTCTCTACTTTGACAGATACATTTCATTTTTTTCATTGGTTACAATTAGGTATTGTTATTTTGTCTGCCGTCTCCCTCTGCCATGGATGAAAAGAAATTTAATGAAATAGAAATGGATGAACATGTTTTTGTGATAATTATTTTTGTATCTTCATGATGCTTATGCGTGCGCGAAAAATTAATTTACAATTTGCAAAACAAAGAAATAATCGCAAAATGATTTTTTGAGATGAAAACAAACAGCTGATAGTTGGATATTCTTTCAATTAAGATCTGTTTCCTTATTTATTCGATTCTTGATATTCTGGGAAGATATTTTCCTTTTCCGTCTTTTCTATTCTTTATCCGGAAAAAATAAAGAAACACACCCACTGTGTAGTTCAATTTTTTTGATAATTTGCTCTGTCGGACGACCGCTGTAGTAAATGTGAACTCCAGTCGAACTACCGGTGATTTCAATTTTACATCTTTTTTTCTATTTTTAAAGTAAGATTTGAAGAAAATGGTTTACAATCGAAGTAAACAACAAAAAGAAAGCAGAACAAAATAAAATGGATGTGGTAGAATTGATGCAAATAACCATAGATATAACGAAATTCGCAGCATATTGGTTGTTGGCTCTCTAAAAATTTTCTTGAAAATGATGTCGGTAATATAGTCGTTGAATGTGGACGGTAGCAAAACGACTTAGGTCGAACGACACGTCTTTGAATGTGAACTCCCCTAATCGGATAGCAGAATAGGGCTGAATGACAGAAATAAATCAATTTGAAAAAGTTTTCCATTCGCCACGAAAAAAATCAATTTTTAAATTGAAATCTGAATTTACCAAAGGAAAACCCCATAACAATGCATGCATCAACTTTCCTATATTCATTTGTAGATTGTAGGGTAACCAAAAATATAATCTTAGTGCCATCTGATATATGGTCGAAAATGCGCATTTTTCACATGTTTCAGACGGACAGTGTTTCTGTGTAGTTTGGTCAACATCGGTCCTGCAGTTTGCCAGGCAAGGCGCAGCAATGCCCGATGGGTGTACTAAAAGTTGCTTTGGTTGTTTGTATGTTCAAGCTGATCTTAGTAACCACAGGTCCGATTTTAAAAAATTCTTTATTTGTGATTGAAATGTTGAGATTTTTGCTTCTTTGCATTGGATTCGAAAAGAGTTGAAGGGGTGTTCATGCAATGAGATATATTTGCAAACTTCGTATTTGCGTGAATGTATACTTCGCTTTGCATGAACGCACCTATAAAGCAATGTGTGTATATCCTTATTACGTTGCCCTGCGTATTTAATTTTCCATACAAATTTTGACATTTGAGATACGAGGAGATACATTTATGCAGTTTACGAGGTTAACGTGGCAAAATCAGCCTGCGTATATAATTTTCCATACAAATTTTGACATTTGATTTACTAGGTGATAAACTTATGCAGTTTGCGAGGTCCAAATTCAACCAGCTTTGTAAATGCAAAATGGCACTACAATACTACAAAGCTAGTCAATCATATTAATGACAGAAGTAGAGATGTTAAATAAGAAACATTTGTGTTTTGAGAACTTTTAATAAACTTTTTTTACAGTTTAAAGGATTAACTACATAATCAAAAAAGTGAAAAAGTACAAAAGTGAAAATTTTCAAACTCATTTTGGAATAGTTTTTCTGACTGGAAAACTTATAAAAATGATGCAGAAAGATAAAATTTTGGTTTAAAAAAAAATTTGTATATTCTTTTTCACAAAACAACAGCGCTAGCGGGAAAAAAATATTTTTACTTTTGTACTTTTTGGCTTATGTAGTTAAGCCTTAAATTAAACAAAGTGCATTAGTGAATGCGCCCACAAGTTCAACATTTCCTAATGTGGCTTTCGTTTCAACCAATTCAGATGTGGGTGTCAGATCTTGAATCTTACTGGCAAAACGAACACAATTTGATTTTATTTTGTTTTATGATTGTATGAGTGCCTTTTGTAAAACAACAATGGTAAAAGTCACTTTTCTTTGATGTGTGTGCAAGTGCGTGTGAAAATCTGTGTAAATCTTGCTAAAAATCGAGATCTGCAAAATCGACTTCAGATCGACAAAAATTCGATTTTTTTGGTCGAAAGGAAAGGATTAACTTGTCACAAATCAAAAAAAAATAAATTTTTTTGGTCGAAACGAAAACCACATAAAAATGAGTTATGACAGATTTCTGAAAATCACCGGATATATAGCAATGGGTACGTTCAGAAGACACAGGGACATGAAGGCAAGGCAAGTTTCTCGTCTCTGATTGGCCAGCTGTCGAAAAATTGCTTTCCAATCAAAGCAACTTTTATTGGAAAGTAACTGTTATAACTTCCATTTCCATGACGTGCGAAAAGAGTAAATAACTTTGGATAGAAGACACAGCAAGGGAGGTAGTGTAATGGTATGGGGAGCAGTAAACTATTAAGGCACAGTTGAAGTCGACTTTCAAAGCTCACAAATGACAGCGGAAACCTATAGATGCATACTGGAGCGAGACTTCCCAAAGTTAAATGAACTATTTGGTGGACACCGTTGGACTTTCCAGTAGGATAAAGGCCGAAGCATAATAGGCTTAACTCAACGTAAGCGAATGTCAAAAATTGGCTTAAGTTCAGAGCCATTTCAATGGCTCTTGCTTAAGTTCGTGAAAGTTGTATCGAAATTGAGCAGAACGGCTATTATGGTTAACAATATATAAGAGTGTGCATTCGCTTGGTTGCTTAAGTTGAGTTAAGTCTATTATGGTTCGGCCTTAACGCTCCAAACATGCCGCCAAGCTAACTAAAGCCGCCATACTCACCTGACTTTAACGAAAAGTTTACGAAGGAGTAAGGCAGTTTGAAACCAAAAAAAGACTTAAAGCCATACATTTATCTTGGAAGGAGTTTTCCCTGCATTATTTGGGTTCCCTTTATGAGGCTTTTGGAAGTAATTGAACATTCTGGAGGTAGTAGGTACTCACAACTAAATTTAACTAAAAAATGATGTTAGTCAATAAAAACATTTCGAATACAATAATTAAAGGATTGTTTCTACTTTTGAATTCTGCCGGTAGAACAATGAGTTTTTATACTTTATCCAATTAATTTGTGCAGTACAGGCATTATGGGCGAGCTTTTTCAAAAGCAGTGGCGCCTGATGCACCCTCACGACACTGCGTTGGGAAAAATGACACTAAAAAAATGAGCAGGCCACTGACTTAAATTACAGAATTGTTGTTGTAATTTTTCGCAAAAAGTCGTACACCCCAACACGACCGTTGTATCCTACTGCTGAAGGGAGAAGGGATACTGATCAACGATCGTGCGCTCGTCGTCGGCATCTAAGATGTGTGTAACAGAGTTACCTTTCCCAATTGTAAGCAAATTCAAGAGCTTTTTCTGTGGATTTTATTAAGGAACTTTTGGGATTTGAAGCTTTTTTAGAAGTTGAGTTTTTGAATTGTGTAGTGTTATTTATAATTTAAACTACGGAAACCCTGTGAGAGCTTTAAATAGCGACACGCTTATGCAAGCCAATGCAACCAGAGTGAGAGGCAAACGTTCTATCTTCCCTGTACTGCACAAATCAATGGATCTCTGCCACCAAATGTCAGAAGTGTCAGTGTGAAATTAAAAAAAAAAAAAAAAAAAAACAATCTGACAGCACTTCCTGGTTGGAAAACAAAACCAAATGCAGAAGGCAAAAAACCAAATGCAGAAGGCACGAAGGCGAGCCAAAAAGTCGTGTGTTTAATAATAGTGATTAATATGTAATAAAATTAGTTTTTTTTTGTATCAAACACTTGAAAAAATGTTCACTAAAATGTTTAAACACTAATTAATACGTAATTCGATCGCAAATTTAAGTTTTCAGTTCCAAATACAAAAAATAATCAAATGACCGGATTTTTAACACTGCCAAGAGCATGTAAATATTTTCCAACCATGGACTTTTTTTGTTGTTGTTTTTAGATGTCAAATTAGAAAGAGAAAAGACAAAGACAAATCTTGGAAGACCTCTATTGGATAAAGTATAAGAGAGGGAAGTGAAATGTGCGGAACGAAACGGAATGAAAGTTCTACCATGTTTTGAGTGGAAGAACGAAGAGGAAATCTAATACACTCACTGCTTTCTCCTTTTGGAGGTCTGCAAAATGAGTGCACACAATGAAAAGAGGTACATGTATACAATTTTCCCACCAGAATAGTTCATCTCGCGTGCGCATGCATTAAGTATGAAACCAGTTTTCCACCCAGAAAAATTCATATCGTGTGCGCTTACTCAATGTGTATTTAAATGGATGACACAAAAAATAGCCGATTTTTACGAATAAAATCGATGAAATAGCCGTGGCACTAGATTCAAAATTCTTCCTGCTCCTTTACCCTCATATCACCCTCTACAAATTCTATAGTGTTATATTTTTCCCAATTATAAAAGGTTGCGAAGAAATCATAAAAAAGTTAATAGAAAAAAGACTATTGGCGTTTTTCTTTTTTAACTCAGAGCAGATCACGGAACTGTAAAAAAAAATCTATGTTTTTTTTGTTAGCTCAGACATATCAGAGCATAAAAAGTGTGTTTCTTTTTTCCCTCGGAGTTAGCTCAGAGCTTGTTCAATTTGCTCAAAATAAAATGATCGAGCAAATCGAGCGAAACGGTGAGCGAAGCCAACTTCACGGGTTGGGTACGAAATCCCGCATCATAAAATCCCGTATCATGAAATCCCGCATCTGGAACTTCGCCAAAGGACAAATTTTATTTTTGAAAGAAGGTTCTGGAGGTGGATCTGGAACCAGGACAAAATTTCTGGAGGTGGGTCTGGAACTTGGACAAAGAACAATTTTTTTTTTTTTAAAGAAGGTTCTTGAGGTGGATCTGGAAACGGGACAAAAGTTCTGGAGGCGGCTCTGGAACTTGGACAAAGGACAATGTTTTTTTGTTTTTGGAAACAACTTTTTTACAATTAAAAAAAAATTCTAGAGGTGGATCTGGAACTTGGACAAAGGACAATTTTTTTTTTTTGGAAACAAAACAATTTTTCCAAAAGAAAAGTTAATTCTTTTTCAAATATTTTTTTCCAAAAACAAAAATTTCCATCTCTGTCCAGGTCCAGAACCACCTTTGTAAACTTATCGCCTTCCAATGGATTTTCCAATGAAAATAAATCGAAAATTCAACTTATCGCATCGAGATACAGAAACCCAATTTTTTCCAGAGGCGATAAGTGTGGAATAAATCGTTTCATTTTTTAACGATGTGATAACTTATCGCCTGAGTTACAGGTTCAGAAAAATATTAGGTATATTCGAAATCACCAACATGCTGCGGGATTTCTTAACGATCCCCAACTTCGCACATAACTAAAAATTAAAAATGGATTCCCTTTGAAATGACAGTTCAGTGCTCAAGTGTGTTGGCTGATTCACAATGCGACGAGGAAACGGGACGTGAGCGTGACAAGAACCGCTGTCATCTTTTTCTAGTTACAAAATCGTCGCTCAATTCATAATACAGAGAGCGTTTTTCCGACAAAAATTAATTTTTGTAAAAAAAAATCAGTAAAATATAAATGAATAACTTAAAAAACAATACATTTATCAATAACTCTATTTGTTAGACACAATTGATTACATCTTTTGTGAAAAATCTGTAAATTACTTAGCAAAAATGAAAATCGTCGTCACGTCTAGTCTTTTTTTCAATTTTTCGAATTCTTGGCGTGACGTGACGACGAGTAACGCCGCATTGTGTATATCCAGGTATACTTTCATTGTTTGAAATTGGTTTGACAACTGCAACGAGTTCTCGTCACGTTCATGTCTCGTTTCCTCGCCGCATTGTGAATCAGGCTTGTTTCATAATTATATCTGAGGACTCTAATTATAATCTGCTCATCAGTGGTCCGTTCTTTTTCTAACAATAGTTAACTATTGTTAACAATAGTTGACAATTGTCGTTCCTTTAATCAAAAATAGTTACGATTTGTAACTATTTGACACATTAACATCGTTCCTAAATTCATTTTGAAGTGTCAAATAGTTACGTTTTGTAACTATTTTCAACTCATGTCCATGATATGAATTGAAAGTGTTGATCTGTCAAAGTACACATGTGAGCCGATTTGTTTACAAAACAAATCAAATATTTGGTGCTTTTTGTGAAGTTAGAAATACGAACAAGATTAAAATGCATTTTTTCCAATTGAAAATGAGAAAGCAGAATTTACATTGCACAAAATATGATTTTGTGCCATAAAAATGAAAATATCAATATTATTTTTATTTTTCATTAATATTCGTTTGACAGATCAACAATATCTAACAATATATCGTTCCTAAATGCAATCGTAAAATCCTAACAATGTCTAACAATAGGCGTGTTTTTTTCGCAAGTCCATATGGATTTGTCGAAAAAAACGACATCGGGACTAAAGAACTTCTTCCGCAAAAATTGGCAGCACTGTGTACTCTATGACATTTGTTGATCAGCTGTATAACAAAAATACAAATTTGTATGTAAAAGCAAGAAAGCTAATAGCTTGTATACATTTCATCGGGGCTTGCAAAAAACACGATTATTATTAAATGTTTGCATTTTTATTGGAGGAGGAATTGAGTGATCGCATGCGGCATCAGCAGGATGAGGAAGAAATTGAAGACATTTTATCCGCAGTGTCCTCTGCATCACATCAGCGATCAAGTTCCGAAGAAGAATCGGATTTCGAAATGGAAGAACACCCGAAGTGTGCTAACTTTGTTGATACCATTGACCAATTTGGTGATAGTGATTTCAAATCAAACATGAGGCTAAAGCGGCAAACTGTGGAATACCTTATATGTATGTATTCTCTTCTATAATAAATATATACATATCAGTTTTAGATGGTTGATACAAAATATTCTCCATTTAATTTCAGCAAGATATTCACAATCCGAATTTCTGGCAAATGTGTCTGGAGGAGGAAGATGTAGGATTGGTAGAAAAAAATTCATATACGCCTATATATGGTATATTAGTAACACCGTAACATTTCGGCAGCTCGGAAATTTATTTGGAGTCACGAAATCTTCAGCATGGGTGATTGTGCACCGTGTTTCTTCGTGGCTCGTCTCAATTGGTCAAGATTACGTCAAATGGCCTGAAGGTACACATGTTGATGAGATAAGACGTAAGTTCGAGGAAAAAAAGGGAATACCTAACGTAATAGGAGCAATAGATTGCACTCACATCACCATAAAAGCCCCAACTATAAATAAAGAGTGCTATTTTGATAGGAAGCAAAATTACAGCTTAGTCCTGCAAGCAGTTGTTGATGTAAATAAGCGTTTTATTGACATAACATGCGGTGAGCCAGGTTCTCTCCATGATAGCCGGGTTCTTCGGAGATCCGATCTGTACTCGAGAGTTCAAACGAACTACGCCGAATTATTCCCGAATGAAACTTTTATCCTAGGTGATTCAGCTTATCCTTCAAAAAGTTGGTTAGTGCCACCATTCAAAGACACTGGAAATCTGACGGAAGCACATAAAAGGTTTAATTACATCCATTCGTCAACAAGAATGGTTGTAGAAAACACTTTTGGACTTCTCAAAGGTCGATTTCGTAGATTACTCAAATGTATGAAGTACTCGTCGCCTTCGATGACAAAGGTCTTGAAGGTGTATCTATCTCTGGGCTCATCGCAGTCATAGACGTGCTACCGCTCATTTGAAATTCTTCTTCGTCAAGGATTTCGTAATCAATATATTCTTCACAAGTTTCTATCTCTTGGGTGATTGTTGGAGAGATTGTTTTCAGGGCAAAAGCAGAAGTTGATGGGTGTTCCTCTGTTGATTTTGTTGCTTTTTTACCTCCCAAATGAATTGTGTGTTTATTGCTCATAATGGGCTTATCGCCAAATATCTCTTCCAATTCATTTAGATACGGAACAATGATTGGAGCTGCTCCTGTTTGCTTCTTATCATCTTTAGCATCCTTATAAGCATTTAGCAAATTTTTCATTTTGCATTTAAGAGACAATGCTGTCGTTGAAGAATTCTGTAATAGTTAAGCAAAATTGGAAGCAAAACAATATTAACATAATGTAAATAAATAACACTTACTGTAATGCCCTGGTATATCATGTCTTCTAAGACATTCTCGTATGCCCTTTTCTGCTTCCTTGGGTGGGAAAATTCGTCCTTCCTAGCCGAATAGCACCGCAGCAGACCCAACACCTCCTCCTTAGACCACTTTTTTCGAAAACTACTTGAAAACAGGTTTAAAAATTATTACAGACACAAATAAATATTTACTTACCTTTTGCCTTCCTCCGCCATCTTTTTCAAATTCAAAAATTGAAATTATTCAACCAGCATCCAAAAACGTCAATTTTGACGTCTCTGAATAAATTATCGATAACATATAGATTATATTATTTTGGCATCACCGTTTTTATCGGGACTTACAGTAAGTCCCGATAATTATCTGGACTTAGCTAAGTCCATATGGATTTAAGTTGTTGTTGTATTTTCTTGTAAAACTATTAGTCCCGATGTCGTTTTTTTCGACAAATCCATATGGACTTGCGAAAAAAACACGCCTAATGACACTTCAACAATTTTTTTTGACATAACAACAATAGTTAACTATTGTTAGAAAGAGAACGTACCACAGAGCTCTGCTCTGATCGCTCAGCCTCTGCTCAGAGCTTTGCTCAGAGCCAAAAAATAAAAACAAGGAGTGACTTCCTTTTTCAAAAGCGATCTACAGAATGGACCCATCTTGAATAAAAAAATGTAATATGAAAAATGAACAAATTTTTTCGGAAAAAGATCAATATTCTTTTGTAATTCATATTCACATGATCTCATATTATTTTTATTAACATTATTTGTATTTTCCTTGTACATACAAATGTATTTAAAAAAAAAAAAACAAACTTATCACTACAAATAAGCTCTATCTAAACTCGATAGCTCATCACTTTCTTGCAAATTTGTACTGTGATTCGAATTTCTTGAGTATGATATATTTGAAGTGGATTTTCTGGAATGTGGTTTATTGACCTTCTTCTTTTTGTGTCCATTGATTCCGTTTTGACAGTTGTTGTGTTTGGAATTATAGCAGGAGTGTGATAGCTTTCCAACATGTGGTCCCCAAAATGTTGAGCCTTCAAGAAGTAACGGAGCTGATTTAACTCGTTGACGCATTATTTCCATATGTATTTCGTATTCACGTTTTTGGTACTCTTGCTCGGCTTTTCTGGTTGCCAAACGAAGAGCTAAAATTTCCTTATGCGATTCACTGAAAATCGAAATTTCATAATAAAAAGCCCATTTGGTTTCTTTTCTAAAATCTTATACTTATGGCTTAAGGACTTCCATGCCGGAGTTTTTCTTACTTCCCAATCTACCTGAGGCCGGTGGTCATTAAAGGTACAATTGTTTTGTAGTTCTTTTACTTTTTTCTTTGAAACTTCTCGTCTTAGAGTTGCAGCCAAATTCGGTCTAGCTACGGGATGGATGGGAGAAACCAAAGATGTCTGGACAAAAATATGATAATTAGTTTCAAGAAAATTAAACAATTTCTTCCGAAAAATTTGGTGCAGTTGAACTGAATTTTGGCAAATCTTTAATTACAAATTGGACACTTTCCGACACTCTTGAATTTGTGCCATAAATGAAGATGGTAAAATTGTATATCTGTAATGTTATGATGTCATTTTATGTCACAATTTATCAACCACGAAACCCATTTCATATTAAAAAATAAATTTAATTTAAGAGAATTAAAAAATAGAAAATTTTGTTAATAAAAGGGATGGGATACAATAAAATACAAATAAAAAAGCAATAAAATTTAAAATAATATTTTAAACTATTTTCTTTTTCAGAACCTCGAACTATATAAACAAAAAGAATGCCGTCGTCGGTCGAATCATGCGGTTTGAGCTAAGTGGTTAACAACATTTTTGCAAGCAATGAAGCAAAGCAAAGGGCAGTTTATGAAACGTGTGTTTTATAAGGGTTTTTTTTTAGACGTGTGGTTTTCAAAGCATACTGGAGCGATGGGAAGTGTACTTCAATGAATTGCTAAATGGTCAGCTCACTGCAGAAGTGGAGGCTCCACTACTTCAAGAAGAGTACCCTATGTTGCCGCCACCAAGCATAGAAGAGGTTGAGAAGGCTATAGGCCGGCTAAAGAAAAACAAAGCCCCGGGAGCCGATGGTATACCAGCCGAACTATTTCAACACGGTGGGCCAGCTTTACGTCAAGCAATTCATCAGATTATAGTGCACGTGTGGGAGCATGAAGAAATTCCAGAAGACTGGCGAAAAGGTATAATTTGCCCCATACATAAGAAGGGAGATATCACAACGTGCAGCAATTATAGAGGTATCACGTTGTTGAGTACCGCCTATAAGATACTCTCCTCTATCCTGCAAGACCGGATAACCCCATACGCTAAAACCATCATCGGACAATATCAGTGTGGTTTCATTCCAGGCAAATCAACAACTGATCAGATCTTTACCCTTAGGCAGGCGATGGAAAAATGTCTACAATTTAACATCCCAACATACCACCTGTTTATAGACTTTAAGGCCGCCTACGATAGCATAGCCAGGGTAGAACTTTACAAAGCCATGAGAGAATTCGGTATCCCAAATAAATTGACACGACTATGTAGGTTGACCATGACCAACGTAACAAGCCAAGTAAAAATAGCAGGATTGCTATCCAAACCAATCAACATCTTTAATGGACTCCGACAAGGGGTAGGTTTGGCCTGCCTCCTCTTCAACCTGGCGTTGGAGAAAGCAATCCGTGGCTCTGGCACGGCAACAAGAGGGACCATCGTCAACAGGTCCAGCCAGATACTGGCTTACGCAGACGACATCGACATCATCGGAAGAACTGAGCCAGCTGTACATGATTCCTTCATCCAGATCGAGCAGGCGGCACAAAATCTGGGGCTGCACATTAGTGAAGGTAAAACAAAGTACATGGTGGCGTCGAATGCGAGAGGAACAGTTGGTCAAACAATCAAGGTAGCGGAGCACGAATTTGAAGTGGTGCAATCCTTTAAATACCTTGGGTCAATAGTAGCAGCCGATAACAATATAGAAGAGGAAATACGCGGGCGGCTTCTCAAATCCAACAGAGCCTACTATAGTCTGTCAAAGCTCTTCAAATCCAGAAATCTCACCATAACTTCAAAACTGCTGCTGTACAGGACCATGGTCCTGCCAGTACTCACATATGGATCCGAGACTTGGGTGCTTAGCAAAAGGCTAAAGTGAGGAAGGACGATTCCGGAGACGGTACAATCATGAATTGTACGCAATCTACCTTGAAGCAGATATCGTGACAAAAATTAAGCTCGGTAGACTTCGGTGGTGGGCAGGGCACCTAGCTCGCATGAGCGAAGAGGAACCTGCTCGGAAAGTAGATGACAGGGTGGTAGACCATGCTTGCGCTGGAGAGATGGCGTAGACCAGGACGCCCGGAGCCTTGGGGTGCGCAACTGGATGGCGGCGGCTCGAGACCGGGATGGGTGGAGAGACTTGTTGAAGGAGGCCAGGACCGAACCCCGGTTGTCGAGCCGACGATGATGATGATGTGGTTTTCAAGAAGAAATAAAACGCATATAATTTAATGTTATGGCCAAGAATTTAGCTTTATTATAAAGATAAGGGTTTGCCATTATGTTTTAATACTGGGGCCAAATTACCGCATCAGTGACTGATCGAGTGAGTCCCATCAGTGATCGAATGAACGAGTAAAACCTATGGGGATGATGACTCCATAACGTGAGCGGTAATGCCAAACTCACATAATTCAGTCACGTGTTACTCGATAACTGATGCGGTAATTCGGCCCATGATTTCGGGAAAGTGGCCGCCGCTGCTGGCTCGAATAAATTCCAGCCGAGGCCCAATTTTCGACCACATTTTGCAACAATTGGGACCGTATGACAGCAATAACGCGCTGAATATTATCTTCCAAGGCGTCAATCGTTTCGGGCTAATTCGCGTAGGCAAGTGACTCCACATAACCCCACAAAAAATAGTCAAGCGGTGTTAAATCGCGCGATCTTGGAGGCCACGCCACACAGGTGCACGACGCGAGATAATGCGCTCACCAAAAGTTTCCTTCAATAAATTGATTGTTTCGTTGGCTGTATGGCATGTAGCGCTGTCTAGTTGGAACCAAAGGTCGTCCACATCAACATCCTCCAATGCAATCACGAAAAAGTCATTAGGTATTCATGGCTCTGTAGCGTTCCCCATTGACTGTAACATTATGGCCGGCTTCATTTTTGAAGAAATATGGACCAATGATTCCCTCTGCCCATAGAGCAAACCAAACAATGACTTTTTGAGGATGTATCTAACGGCGGCGTCTCAACAATGGTTTTGTGTTTGTGTATTATAATCACTCCAAATACGACAATTTTGCTTAATAACGTACCCATTCAAACAAAAATGAGCTTCATCACTGAACATAATTTTCTTGTGAAAATCGTGCGAACCGAACCATTATTTTGGTAATAAATTTGCACGATTTTGAAACGTTGTCCAAAAGTAAGTCTATTTATTATAAAATGGCAAACCAAACTGAGCATAAATCAAGTGACTACTGACAAAAAGACTAACTCCGAAAAAAGTATTGCCAGATTGAAAAACCACACGTCTAAAAAAAACACCTTTTTCAATAATTAAATGAAGTCGCCAATACAAATTAGAATTGAAAGGTTAGTTCTTAGCATTTCATTTAAAAATAATCAAACAAAATAAAATACCTTTCCACTTATTGAGCACTCATTTATTCCAAGAAATGAGAATGGAACTTTCGAAGACTCTGGCTTAGATTTTTTTAGTTTCTTTTTTCCGGTGCTTGTAGCACTTCCACAATGACTCGCTTTTGAAGATTCCACTTTTGATTTGATGCTTAGATTTGGAGGGCTGGGAGGCTGTATATTAATATTTGGCACAATATCCCGATTAGTTTCTGGAGATCTAGAAATAAAGTGTTCAATATTGGCGTATAGACATAGACAGGGTGTCTATAGCGAAGGTTATACAAATTTTGAAATATACATAGGTACAACATTAATATTGGCTTCATTTTTTAAAAGAGCCATGTAGCATGTGGGTAGCAATTGTGGCTCCGGGATCTGTCTCTTCAATGAGTTAACCCCCTAAAGGTAGCCTTAAACGACGAACATGCTCGCCGAACTTATTCGTGCTCGCTATATTTTCGTCGTGTAGGGGCTGGTTCGCGAACGGTTCGCTGTTGGCGAAAAATTTCGATTTTGTCGTGTTCGTTGGCTTCGATTTCCGCCGTGTAGGGCCATGTTCAAGAGCAAATCTCATTTCTGCTGTGAACGTCGTTGAGTGCATATCACGGATTAAACGCAATGGCCACAGTCAGCCGCGATTTTATCGAAGAACAACAACTTGCGCTTCTTTATCGCACAATATAATGTTTATTCTTTAAAGAACCAGAACGAAAGGAATGTTCGCCAAATGTGTTCGCTGTGTAGGGGATAACGCAAACGAACAAGTTTGGCGAGCATGTTCGTAGTTTAATGCTATCTTTATTTGGACTGAAAATACATACATAAGTGCAAAAAATCTTCTTCAGACTCTTCTCGAACAACGGCAAACAGGAAATTGTGGAGCACCAAGAATTGTTGAATAGTTCACACAACGAACAAAGATATTTTCAATTTGACATGTCAAATGTAGAAGTCCCAAACTTGAGAGCGAGTGCATATTGCGATGTGGTCTATGCAAATGGGAAACATCTCTCTCTTGAATAAAACATGAACAATGGAAAATAATATCAAATCAATTATTCAATGAAAAATGCCATTAGTTCTTACTATCTGTCTTAATAAGGCAAAACCCAATATGTCAAAATCATTTTTCATTTTTGTTCTCACATTTATGTATGGGGTGAATGGTAAATCATTCAAACAATATTCTTATTATATTCTTATAAGTTTATCCCTTAAATATAAATCTTGTTGATAAGAAATTATATTTTTTGTAAGATTATTGAAAATCAGTTCCCAAAAAAAAATTGACATATCGGATTTTGTCTAGTGTCGAATTCCATACAAACCAAAAATTTGATTCCGTTTAGAAAAAAAAATCGATTTGCTTAGATAAAAAGATCAATTTTTCCAAACAAATGAAATCATTAATTTTTAGCAAGATTTACACGTATTCGCACACACACTTGGAAAATTTGACATTTCTCAACAAGTTGAAGTTTTTTTTGTCGTGTAAAAAAAAAACAATTATTCAAGAGTGTTTAATTATATAATTTCAGTGAAAAATAATGCAAATAAATTGACAAAAATTTGCATTGGTTGATTTGCAAATTTGTAGTAAGAAATATCAGAGTTTCGATTTCAAATGATTAAAGACGATTAATTCAATCAGGCGAACAACGTCCCCGGTGTGTTCCTTAGCGTATTTTAAGAAGTCTGTTCCTCGAATTCCTGCTTCTCTCTATCGAATTGTAATTTCTTGTCACTTATAATATGTCATTATCGTTTGGGTGTTCGGAGTACTCCTTTTACACTCCCTTTTCACTTTTAGTGCTCCAAACCCTTCGATTGGTTGTTCCGAGTAATGTTGTCGGAGTGTTCTTCTGTTCCCAATTTCATAAAGGAGTAGACGAGGAACACACATATGCATATAAAGTTTTCGTTTGAAGAAGCTATTTTGTTAAATGGTGGCTTTAGGTAGTGCGTGTATAAATTTGGAAATGTCGTTGTTTTCAAATTCGATTGGAATCAAAAAAGAATAGAATGGACCAAAAAGGACATTTGATAAACGAACAATTGTTTTTTTTTCTTTTGCAGCTATTAACTGAAATAAATTTGTTTTAATCTTATCAAAGGGGGGGCGATAAATGTAATGCACTTTGAAATATTTATTGTGAATTTGTAGGTGCACTAGTTTTTGTGTTAAAATTCCTGTCAAATAGTATACACACAGAAATATAAGTTCTTAATTCCTTCCAACCAAAAAATATCGATCTGAAATGGTTGGAAAGAATTCGACATTTCCATATCTCTAATGGGGGTTTCCATTGCTGAGGCCATACACGAGTAAGTAATCGCTAGCGAGTTCTATAGACTGAAATATATGTTAATAAAGCTATGATGACGTCACCAAAAAAGTCATCAACACACTGACAATGAACCGTCAACGTTGACCATGTCAACGCATAACACATTGACGATCACACGAATGACGCTAGTCCGTCAATGTCACACGGAAGTCAACGCAGACTACGTTGAAGTGCCAGAAAAGTATGCCATGTCAAGATTGAGATTATGGTCAATGCTTTGCGTCAATGTGTCCCAACATTTGCTCAGGGTGATTACATGTTCAACGAAAAAAGTCAATGCGTTGAAGGTAAAAACAATGTCAACGTCGGTGTCAACGCAGCTGTCAACGCATGGACAGTATTCTGTGTTGAAGATCACACGAAAAGACAACTTTGGGACGGAATTTGACGTCATTTTCACGTCAGACAGTCAACGCGTTGACCATTTTCGTTGACCGTCTAATCGTAGCTTAATACACAGAAACTTTAGCAACTCGCTCTTCGACGGGCTTGCCTTTTTCAAAGCGATTTTTTAAGCGGGCAGAGCAGTGAGTGAAGGGAATGGAATTTTCCAACTCGCTGACAAGTACTCGCTCATGTGGCCTCAGGAAAAGCTTCAGATTTCAATTGAAAAAAATATTTTTTTTTCGCAGCGAATGGTACACGATATTAAATTGATTTTGTTGTCATTTTATTCGTGTGTCGGTATTTAAAAAAAAAAAAAAAAACAAATATTATCCCTTGATCCACTTTTAGAAGAAATGAGCTTGATGAGGTTACCGATTCCATTTATTATTAGCTATATTTTCCTACATTATGTAAATTTTGAACAACAATTTCCGCACACGTAGTAAATTAAGCAAATCTTCTAGGCTAACATTAAACGTCGATTCCTGTTCAAGTGTTCGAAGTGTTTTTTTTCATCAAGAGATAACTTACTGTCTAAAAACAATATCTGCTTCCGTTTTTGACTCTTTTTTCCAACATTTTGTATTAAGATCGTTGAATGAAAACGACTTCCGCAAAAGTTCTCTTCTGTTAGGAGAACAGGATCTTCGTCTTATTGGTTCATCTTCATCGGTTTGTGTTGCCTTAACAAAATTGAGTATTTCTGATGATTGAACTTCTTCTCTTACCAATTGGTGCATTGATAGAGACTTGTGCAGTGAAGTGGACTTCCTTTTAATTGGGGTGACTGACTCTATAGAAAGTCTTTCATCATCAATGTCACTGCGTTTGTAGCTAAAGAGTAGAAGTAGGTAAATACAGTAAAACTCTGAGGTCAATAAACAAGCCAACGTATACAGGATGTAAGCTTTTTACTATTTCTTTTTTCATTCCAGAATCAAAACCGTTTGAGGACTTGCAAAAAAAACACGCCTTGTATTAAATATATGCAGGTGTGTTCGCGTACTAGCCCGAAACTACCTATTTTTACCATTCTTAGTCCAATTAATTTTGTTTTATTTGGACTAAAACTGGTAGAAAATGGCAGGTTTGGAAAGTAAACGAAAAGAGGTTAGTTCAACTGGGTTGTCCCAAATTGCTTTTTAATAAATAACTCATTCATCTTCATTATGTTAAAAGCTGCTTGATACACAAACTGTCTCAACTCTAAGGCGTTTTTTATTTTTATTAACCGTTAATTATTAACTTTTTTTGATTTTCAACCTTATCTAAAAATGTTCAACTGATTTTGATCAAATTGTATCATAGAAGCTTCAATAAAGTTAAATAAGTAATGTTAATCAAAACATTTAAAAAATGTTTTTCTGATTTTAAAAAAAATTTTAAAACATATCCGCCTCCATTCAGAAATATTGAAACAAAAATGTTCCACATACGCCACCCCACATCGTCAGTAAAACTGAAACTATGCACTTATCTTGCGTGGGGTGCTGTGGAGTTGTGGTGCAGTTGTTTGCGGTGTTGTGTTTGTTTTTGAATCGCTTTTGCTCCAAAGTATTTCTTGTACAATGTACAATATTTATGTAAAGGGTCCGCCATCTAACGTTTTTTTTTTTCAACTAGTGCTTATTTCTTATGAATGGTAACACTTAGCTCATGTCTGATTTGACAGATAATTAGTTTTATCCTTCCGCTGAACGAATATGGTTGTGTATACGCTTCGCTAAGTGGGCCTGCGATCGACTTAGAGAAGATGCCGATTTTGCCAAAAAAATCATCTTTGCAGATGAAGCTCATTTTGATCTTGGCGGGTAGTAAACAAGCAAAATTGTCGCATTTGGGGCACAGAAAACCCGCACGCATACATTGAAAAGCCGATACACCCAAAACGAGTCACTGTTTGGTGCGGATTTTGGGCCAGAGGCATAATTGCGCCATTTTTCGAAAATGAGCAAGGAGTGGCCGTTACAGTCAATGGCGATCGTTATCGGGCCATGTTGAACGAATTTTTGTTCACAAAAATTGAAGAGGAGGATATTGGCAACATTTGGTTTCAACAGGACGGCGCTACGTGCCATACAGCCGAAGCTACACTCGATGTTTTGCGCCATTTTCAAAAAAAAAAGAATTTAATTGTCGTGTGGTGTGTTTGCTGTATCAGAATTCATCCTGTTCCTATTGCGCGATACTACTTCAATAATGAGTCGCAGAAATTGTTCGTGTTTGTGTAAAAGAGAGGCAGTTCTCGCGTAAAGAGAAAAAAAAAACTTAGCTTAGTAAATAGTAAAAGAAAAAATGACATTTTTCTGTACACGATGCTTGATAAGTGTGCACAGTTGGAAATTGTAATACAAAATAACATTGGAGGTATGTAAGTTGGCTATTAAACGATGCCTCAAGAGACTTGGTTCTTTTCAAAAAATCAAAGTGGCACTGAGAGTGGTTGCCCAAATTTTTGACGTTTTTGACGTTGACAGGGTATTAACACAGAAAAAAATCTAAAGGTGAACTGCAGGTAGTCGGACAGGCTAGCTGATGTCGAATTTCTTTCAACAAAAAAATCGATTTTGTTTCGAATCTTTTCTAAACAAAATCAATTCTATTCTGCTAAAACAAATCTTGCTTTTTTAAGAAAGATGTAACGTCGATTTGCACACACACTGTAAAGACGCATTTCGAATACGTCAAATTGAAAGTCGGGGAATTTGGGAAGACAAATTGTTTTTTTTTTTTCGTTGCAACGAATTCTACACAGATATAAAAATAATGAATTGCTGCTGTCAGGAACAAACACACAATCACCAAAAAAATTTGATTATTTTACGAATTTATTTAAAGTGACAGAATCTAATCGATTCGGCTTCGAAAAAAATTGATTCGGTTTAAAAGAAATTCGATTTTTTTGTTGAAAGGAATACGATCAGCCCTATTCTGCTAAACGTTCACGTGAACATTGGCATTCTGCTATCAGCGGGAAGGAAATGATTGTTCCATAATGCCTATTAATTGCGATAAAAATAAAATGAATGCAGTGAAATTCTCTTTAGAATTTCAAAAATAAAGAACTGGTTAAGATTTGCATTCGAAAGACATAAGTTTTAAATAAATAATTTGAAGAAAATTGAATAAAACATTCACGTGAATCGAAAGATTCGATCGAATCGTTTAGCAGAATAGGGCTGGATATGAGATACATACATAATGGTGGACTTACATTGATCTTCATGCGAGAAAGGATGTAAGATATAAAATTTACATTTGTTGAATAGAGAGGAAGACCAAAATGCAGAGATCTTCATAAATGCAGATCATAGGAAGTGCCATAATGCAGATATGGAAATGAACATGTTCATCTTCATAATGGAACTCTTTCACTAATTGTTTTTTTTGGCATACATCCATCCCGCTCTACTTTAATTCAAATTTGCAAATGACGATAAATGTAAGTCCATCATAAGTATTCGATTCCAAAACCGGATTAGGTAACATTTTTGTTGTCAAAAGCCAGAACACCTAACAGTAGGGAAACAATATTGAGCTCTTATCGCGACGATTTGATTTTGATTCCTATTTTATTGCAAATCTCTTCTGTATTATCAATTATATTTATGTATTCAGTACCTTTCCATATGATACTGGTATACATTTTAACCATTATTTTTATCGTTTATTCTTTAAACGAACAAACTCAGACGCTGCTCAAGAATCAAAATAAATAGTCACCTGTAGGTGTAGTCCCCTGTTCGTCAAATTTCCTCTGGATTCCGAAAATTTTACGATAACTTGAGATTTGTTTTTGACAATAGATATTTATTTCATCAGCTAAATTTTTCAATGGGATTAGTACAACGCAAACCAATCCGGATAGCTTTGGATAGTATCTTACCCGAAAGTATCCATTTCATTGGCTCAAAATTTTAAACTTCAAAGTTCTTTACTAAAATATTATTAGCTTGAAATACTTTTTAAATATACTATTATACTAAACCTATGTATATTCTTAATAAATTTCAAGGCGTGCTTAAACAGTTGGAAAAAAAAGCATATATATAATACAAATCTCAAAGAGGGATATGGACTTAGTATGATAAAATAAAACTAATCTTTTGGTGGCCAAAAATATAGTACGATGCTAAACTAGTTTAAGAATTGCAAAATCCTGTTTTAACTAAAAATGCTAGATCGTCTAAAATTTTGCGTCATTATGTTTTAGCGCACACCTCACAAGATGTTTTTTAAAGAAGAATTCGAAAAAAAACAATGAACCCTCTTGAGTCATCGTGTAATAGCTGACTTTATAAATTAATATGTAAATGTGAAAAGAACTAATCAGGTGTATTAAATTAAAGCGCCAGAAATAAATGCAAAAATGTAAAGAACTTTTAAAAGAATGGAACTACTAGAAAAGATTTATTATTGCATTCTTTTGACCTCAAGTCTTTTTACTGATTCAGATAAAATTTATTTGGTGGAAGCTTCTAGCGAAAAAGTAACAGCTCTAAAAACGTAAAAAAATGTATATCCTGAATTCATAGAACTTTTATTTCAAGATGAAACTTTCTGAAAATACCTCCCATTTTCCTGTATTTTTAGATTCCTTAAGTTTACCTAAAGACAAAGGGGCATATTCATGGTCACTTTTAAACTCCAGTTTGTCATAGACCTGGGTTTATCCTATCTAAATAACATTGAATAAACCCCAGTCTAAGATAAACTGGAGTTTAAAAGTGACTAAGAATATGCCCCAAAGTGTAGCCAAGTTTTTTCGTCTTTATCTAACAATTAACATTAGGTACTTCAAGAATTCATCCTGTATACGCTGGTCCATTGTTATTATTTATAATATCACCAACTCAATAATCTTCATCCTTTCGCACAAATTACTACACGAAGGCTTGCACTGGCTGGCAGATGAATTCCTACCATCTTTTCTGGAGGAACTTTTCCTCGAAGCCATTTTCTTTTTGTTGCTTTTAGAAGATGCTGTTTTCATTTTACTTGGCTTGGGAACTTCATAACTCAAGGAAATGCTGCTTTCGTTTCGCAAACAAAGTGGAAAATTGGGCTTAGATTTCAAATGACGATAAGTCATTTTAAGGCTTTCTAATGTCGAATAGAACTCATTTTCTGACAAATGATTTATCTCACAATAATCTAGAGAATCCATAAGTCAAAGCTTTTTAGTAGGCATAGTAATAAATAAATATATCGATTAAGGCATTTACCTGGTATACTGTTATAAAATGTCGCTAACGAACGCATTCCATTAGCCACATAGAGAGCATCTGAGTCCAAATAACAATCTGGTATTTTATTTGAGGTTATTAATTTACTTGGTGATGTTGAACTTCGACTGAGAAAAACCATTGGACGATTATAAATCGGGGCTGGGCAGTTGTTGCACGGATCGATTGGTACCTTAATGCAGGAATTTAAAAAATTCGTCCCCATATGTGAGGACATTTTTTGTAACAAATAACTACGCACCTTCGTCCCAAACACCAACACAAAACGAATTATTATAGACTGAGGGTTGGTAACTTGGTAAATATTGAGTGTGTTAGGATAATTGTTTCTTAGTAACGAAAGTTTGTACTTGTAGGTATGTCTCAGAAAAAGGCTTTGTCCTATCCTAACATAGTTTTCCCTTACTGAAATGGATTTATGGACATTTAAAGCGGTTGCCAGGAGCTAAAACAAACAAAACAAATCAGTTATAACATTAAAGACGAAAATTCTTTTTGCATAGTGAATGTATAATAATTGTATTTATATATATTTATTTAAGGTATCTGACCTGTTAAAAAGGTACCACTACGCTAAGTGGAAACTTTTAAACTCCATTATTCTTTTTCAATTTGGGGAGCCTTTTTCGGAAAAGTACAAAAAATATTATCTATGTGTTTGACAGGCAGAAGTGGCACTGGCACAACGCCTAGCGTTTAGCAGGGCATGCATCGTAAATTTCTGGCATTGGATACAACGAATTCTTCAAAATTTTCTATGTTTCCACGGCAATCTTTTTGTATTTTACCTCACAAATTCTTTTTATGTTTGAAAGATTGTTTTTAGGGGATGGTTATGGGTAATATATATTTTGTTTGGAAAATTTTGCCATTTGCAGGGTGAAATGGGGTAAAATGAAAAAGACGTAGGTATCCGATTGAAAAACTCTACCTGGGTTTAAAGGTTATTCTTAGCAAATGGCTTAAAGGATATATTTTTTTTTTAATTTTGCTATTTGTTGGATGAAATGGGTTAAAAATAAATAAAATCCGATCTAAGATTTATTTTTGTGTTTGAAAGGTTATTTTTAAAGATTTTATATATGTATCAAGAGCGAAATGGGATATATATATATACACAAAAAAGTGGTTTTCGATTACAAAAAATCTTTCTGTGAGGGAAAAGTAATATTTTTAAGACTTTTGCAAGGGAGACTTGATCCCCTTTTCAGTTTTTCTATAATAACTTTTTATTAACATTTCCTAGAAGAGCCGTTCTTATCTTAAAATAAAAATACATTCATTAGCTTCCGTTTTTCCATAGAAAGCAATAATCAGTTGTAAACAGCTAATGTGATGTTTTCAAAAAAGTGAAAATAGTCAAAAGTATCAAGTCTCACCATCAAACTATGGGAGACTTGATCCCTACCAAATTTACTAAATACATATTTCAATTTTCTTAAGTAAAAACATCCTTAAATCTTTGGAACAATTAAATAAATTATTTATTCAGTGAAAGAAATAAAAAAATAAATTACGAATTTATTTCAAAACAAAATCTAGATACAGGAACTTATAAATAAAGGAACACAAAAGAAGGAGATCATTTTTATCATTTTCTTAAATCTATTTGATTTAGAATATACGCAGAGATTTTGGGAAAACAAAACACCACAAGCGCTTACTTGTATGATCTTAAAGTTGGATTTGGTAATTTTTTAATGACATCAGTTTGAACCACTTCGCTGATATCCTTGTTTTCAGGTATGCAAGACTTCATCCCCTGGGGAGACTTGATCCCCGGCTCAAGTCTCCCATATAAGATGGGATCAAGTCTCCCAGTTTGGGCGAATTCTAAAATTAAATTATCAACATTAATTTAGGGATATAGAATATATTAAAAATAAATGGTGGTACTTACAACAAAATACAACAGAACTGTAAGAATCGACAGAACCGTACAAAGGATATACGAATGACAAAAAAACTTTCACGTGCTCAATCACCGCGAATTGAATAAAGACTGGAATAGACACATTTGATATGATTTGGAAAATACATTTCAATATTGCCAAATGAGCTTTTTTCACTCTTTTGGAACTGGAGATATTAGGGGGAATCAAGTCTCCCTCAGGGGATCAAGGCTCCCTCTTCTCCCCTAAGTATTCAATTACAAAAAAATATCTTTAATATTTATTTATATTTTTGTTTGTAATTTTTATGCGAAGCTTAGGTTTCTCTACCAGTACGAAGCCGGGTGGGGCCAGCTAGTATTATATATAATATTTAATGATTTTTGCAGTCGATTAATACGGGGATGACAATAGTTCACGCTCGAAACATATTTGATTAAATTTTAATATTTTTAGCTCGCGGAATTAAAATATCAATGTTTATACTATACTTGCTGGCCCGCCCGGCTTCGCACGGTTAGACAAACTTAAGCTTTGCATAAAAATTACAAATGATAAATCAATTAAATAAATATTAAAGTTAATTTTTGTAAAAGAATACTTCTTTATGGGTTTTAATCCACTTCACGTTATGAATGCCGCTAAATATGTTAGAACATGATCCTCTAAGTCCAATCTTCATTACTTTCCAAACACAGAAAGAATTTTTGTAATCAAAACCACTTGTTTGTTTTTTATAGCATTTCAATGTATAAATAGCAATTTTTATAAAATAACCTTTCAAACTAAAAATGAATTTTTGAAATCAGATGCCACTTTTCGGTTTTACCCCATTCAATCCTATAAATGCCAATTTTCTGAAAACAATCACTAAGGCCATCCACTAAAAAGTAACCTTTGAAACACCAAAAGAAAATTCTTAAATCGGTCAATTTTGTATTTGTACTTTAATTTCCCGTATAAAAATAGAAAAAAAATGCAACCAAAAAATAAGTTTTTAAATCGGACAATTTTTTATTTTTCCCCCATTTCATCTACAAATAATAACAAAAGTTGGAAAAGAATATCCCAAAAGCCATTTCCTTATCGCCTACTGCGCCACCTGTTGAAAGGTAATTGAATTGATCTTAAAAACGAAATGTGGTGTTAAAAACTTTCCGACTTTTCTTTTTTCCTAAACCTTCGGGTAGCAATCACAAACAAAACCGCAGAAGGAAGTATCCAATTCAGTACAGTCGTTTTCAAGTTTTAAGCATCCGAACACACCACGATAAATTTGTATGTATATGTAGGTATATAGATAAAGATTTTCTGTATGCACTGTGCATAGATACAACTCATGCTGGCGAAATCGGGCCCTAGAATGGTCAGTACAAAATAGCTGCCCGACGACCGATGCTTCTTTTCTTTGGAGCTTAATATCAGCCAATCGAATAAAATAAAACTTTAGAAATTAATTTGTTTGATTTTTTTGATTTGTGACAAGTTTTTCCTCTCGACCAAAAAAATCGAATTTTTGTCGATCTGAAGTCGATTTTGCAGATCTCGATTTTTAGCTAGATTTACACAGATTTTCACACGTACTTGCACACACATCAAAGAAAAGTGACTTTTACCCAGCGTCGTTTTAAAAAAGGCACTCATACAATCATAAAACAAAATAAAATCACATTTTGTGTTCGTTTTGCCAGTAAAATTTAAGATCTGACACCCAAATCTGAATCGGTTGAAACGAAAGCCACATAAGAAGGGTCGAACTTATTTCAATCTTCTTTCAACTCGCTGATGTTGACAAGAATGACGATTGTGTTTTGTTTACGTTTTACGTTTGCGGTTTTACGTTTACGTTTTATCACAACAAATAGTTAAATACAATAAACAAGTAACAAATACAAAGTACACAAGTAAATACAGTGGTTGGTTTTAAAATTTGTAAAATTAAACTATTCAATAAACAAACCCCAATGTCTGTAATTAATGCAAAAATAGTCATTTGTGATATTGAAGGAACAACGACTTCAATTAGTTTTGTTAAAGTAAGTACCTAGGTAAATAGAAAACCTCGCAAAACCACCTATCTACAATCGGATCTCATTTGACCGTGTGAAACAGGAGCAGTGCTCAAAGAAAAACCAAAACAATTATTGTTGGTACCTAAAATGATAATCATGTTAATGAACGTGAAACCAAAATAAATAGATTTATAAATTTTCGTTTTAGTTTTCTCTTAACCTTGAGGGAATTATTAAATAAAAAATAAAATGATACTCCACTTGACGAGAAACATTCCCAGAATATAACAGAACCACCTCCATTAACGCAACCCTTTGATATCTTCAATTGCGAATGAACTTCCCGCTGCTATTTGCGCCCTTTATGATGGGTAATCTTTTTTCGTGGTTTTCCTCTTATTATATTTTTAACGAGTTATGACTTCAATGTTATGTAGGAGGTACATTATGTTCAAAAAGGGCCGATTCATCTCTAAATCAAACAATACCGACGTTATTTGTAGTTTATGGTTTTACAAAAAAACAATTCTACTTGTAGCCAAAGCAACTAGGGTTAAGATTGATATTCAAGCTAGATAGGTATAATTCTATGAATATTTTTTTATAATACAGGATGTTCTCTTTCCTTATGCAAAACTTCACTCAAAAGACTATCTTCAAACACATTGGAATGAAAATGTTACGAAAGAGATAGTAGCTAACCTAATAAGCTTACCAGAATACAAAGACTTCCAAACCATATCAATCAATCGAGACGATTATACGGCTGAGACAATAGCAGAATTTGCTAAATACCTTATGGAAAAAGACTTAAAACTAGGCCCATTAAAAACTCTTCAGGGTCTTATCTGGAGTCTTGCGTACACTGATAAATCAATTAAAGGACAGTAAGTTTAAAAATTTCCCTGTTTAATAAAATAATAGATGTGATGAATCATCTATGTTTGTTTTAACTTATCAATACTTTTGCAGCATTTATGAAGATGTCCCTGCGGCTTTTGAAAAATGGACCAAAGATGGAATTAAAATTTGCATTTACTCAAGTGGCAGTGTTATGGCACAAAAAATGCTGTTTGGCAATTCAGATTTTGGCAATTTAATGCCATTTTTAACTGATTATTTTGACACTGCAATTGGCAATAAGAGGGAATCCCAATCTTACACAAATATTGTTCAACAGTTAGGCGTGCAAAGTGAAGACATATTGTTTTTAACCGATATCACTGCAGGTTAATATTTTGTCTTATAGCTATAAATCTTCTACTGTTAAAACTTAATTTTTTGCAGAGGGAAAAGCTGCCATTGAGTCTGGAATGCAAGTTATAATTCTGAAAAGACCAGGAAATGCACCACTTACTGATGAGGAACTGAAAAAATATGTTGTTGTTGAAACTTTTAACAAAATTAAAATAAACAAAATTTCCAAAACCTAAGTAAGGTTTGGTGATATACATTATGTATGTAGGTACGTATACATGAATCTCGTTCTCTTTATCGATCTTCTCGGCACCACAACACAAAATATGTATATACAAAGTTCCCGAACGGTACAACATTCGAGTTCCGCGAATAAAATATCTCTGGGAATGTTTTCTTCCTTCAAAAGTTGCGAACGTGAATGATTCTTCTTTTTCAGGGGAATTGGGCTCCCATTCATTATATTTATTTTCCCGAAGACAGTTTTTGGGGCCAGGTACACGTCAGCAGAAAACTATGTATAAAATATTTTCTTTTTCTTTCTCTATTCTAATATCTAATTCAAAATTAAATTTTAATCCTTACCTTACCAGTCTTTTATAAGATTTTTTGAAAGATTTTTTTGTGATCGAAACCAAGCTTCATCATCATCATCATCATCGGCTCGACAACCTTCAACAAGTCTCTCCACCCATCCCGGTCTCGAGCCGCCGCCATCCAGTTGCGCACCCCAAGGCTCCGGGCGTCCTGGTCTACGCCATCTCTCAAGCGCAAGCATGGTCTACCACGCTGTCGTCTACCATAGAATGTACCACAAACCAAGCTTATTCCATCTTAAAACAAAAACCTCTTTTTCTAGTGGTACTGCCTCCTCTCATCTTAGCCGCTCGGATTCGGCAGAAATTGTTATACATATACACAAAATTTATTAAGAATTGAAAGTCACTAAACCGTAGTCCCTCACGAGGTGTTGCGCTACCAACAAATCTTTTTGCAAAAAGATCAAATCTTTTCTACAATGAAAAACGACATAATATTGAAGAATTTTCTGAAAATGTTATTTTACAAAATTTTATAGTTTTATTACAAAAGTTACACATCCTTTAAATAAGGCTAAAAGTTAACATCATCGTCGTCAAGTTCGACGAGATCCTCAAAATCAAATTCAATTTCTTCGAAAACAACATTATTTCGATTCTTAAGCAAATCCACCCAAGTCACTGCTTCGCCGCACATCGGACACTCTCCTTCGATCGGTATGTAATGGCCTTTATGATTGTCATCTGACGTTATCATGTGCTCCGCCATACAAACAATGTGACAAGTTAATTTGCATTTAGCATTCAAACAACCAATTCGAGATCTTTCTGGGTTATCGATTGGTTTCATACAAAGGTGACATTCCAAAGCCCACAAATGTGCAGTATGCAGTTCTTCCAGTTTATTTTTGTTCCGTTTGTCAATTTTTATTTTTCCACCAATAATTTTCATATGTTTTGGTGGTAGAGACTGTGTAAGGAATGATTAATTTGTATTTTTAGAATGTTTAAAATTTTTCAAACTATTTCACCTTAAATGGCATCTCCTTGTCAGTTTCAAGCCATCGTACAGTCAAAGGCAAGCGATTCCAGGGACCGATTCGAAGCATTACAGACAAAATACGGAAATTATATTGAAGAAAGGTTTCTTTGTTATTTCTTCTTTTCAATTCCAAATTGTGCTTAAGGCGGGATGATTGTGTTGGCTGCTGCCACGCCCATTCGAACTTATATAAAAAATTAAAAAAAAGAAAATCATACAAAATGATCAACGGCAAAAATTAAATAAACTTACTTGCAAAGCAGATATGTTGTTTGGAAAACCATACACAATCATTATCATTCTCCATGGACCCTTGTTGGATGTCTTTTTCGCTCCACCAAAATCTTTACCACGATTGTGTTGGTTTATTCGTCGGTTTGGGTTAACGGTATAGCCAATATAACACTTGCCGTTATATTTCTTTTCATCACTATCGCTGCATAGTAAATAAACTCCGTAAAAATCAGATTTAATAACTTCAGTCTTTTCCATTGCAAGCACTGTTTACTCTAAAAAAAAAATATTTAAAAACTATTTAAAGTTATGTTAAAAAAACAAAGATTTGGAGAAAAATCATTGAGTCAATCATTACAAGAGTTCTGCTATGCATTCTAAATTCAAGTAGAGATATTTCGAAATATGTGAATTTTTATCGGAATGCTCATAATAATGAATAATTGGTTGAATACACAGGTTAACAAAACATCAGTTGCCGAAACCAAGGTTCAAGTGGATCAGATTTTCGAATCTAAAAGCTCCAAAACAAAACTCAATGTTATGCAAAAGTACTATTCTAAACCTTCAAAATTAATTATCCTTTCTTTCATCTTCGAAAAATCTTTGTTGTATTCCTTACTTAATTCCCAAATAATATGATAAACGCATACATTTCAAGTTAGGATTTCTGAAAAGTTGTAAGTATATTGAATGAAATGCATTCTACATTTTGAAGGAGAAATTTAGTATAAACATGTACGTTCAGATGGCAGGACTGGTTTTGGGGAGAAAGTCTTGAGTCTTGTTTGTAAATGTTTGTTGATTCTTTCATTTCACCATGGCTTTCTGCTTTTTTTTTTTTTGCATTTGGTGACAGTTTCAATGGGTATTTTGACACATTTTACTGAAAAAATGTACCATTACAGATATCCCAACCATTTTCCTGAAAGCCGCAAACGACAGGTGGTCGTGACTGGACACTTTCCGGTATTCAAGGTTTGTTTGGCCGAATATCTAAGAAAAAAAACAGATTATCTACTCAGGTTAAGCAGACCTCAGATATCCCTTCTTGTTGGAATCCTAACGAGTCACAACTCAATGGGAACCTACATGAGCAGAATGGGCATTAGCACATCTGACTTATGCAGACGGTGTCATGATGAAGAGACGGATGATGGCTCATATCACTTTCTTGGTGAGGTGCCAGTTATAGCATTCATTGAAAACCATCATTGAAAACTTTAATGACTAATTTTAGTACCTTAGAAAGTGAAATCAGTAATTATTTTGATGCAAAAATAAAGCTGATGGCTTAAATTATAATTTTTGTAAAAAAAATTGAATCGGGCCCAAACTTCACCATAAAATGACGTTTAATTTTTCAATGATCATTGATGAGGTAGTTCATTCATTAAAATAATAAAAGACATTTTATGTGGACGGCTGGTGGAAAATGAAATTTTTTTTTTTGGCAAATATTAATATCTAAGTCACTACCTATATATTGGCATCAAAATAATTACTAATTTTGCCTTTTAAGTGGCTCAAAACCAATCATTAAAATTTTCAATGATGAGTTTCAATCAAAGCTATAACTGGCGCCTGAATGCCCCAGCCTAGGCAGAAACAGGAAAATTAACCTAGGAGAATAATTTTTCCATGAACTGTGCGGCATCTCAACCTTGCCACTGGATAGCATCCTGAAATTCATCCACAATTCAGGATGGTCCTAAAATTCCCTCTTACTTCCTCCCTACTCACGGCTGCTGGCCGATCATCAGACTCCTTTTAGTGGTGCTTAGTCTATTTACGTTCAATTTTAATTTGAAAAACTAGTCACATAAATTCTTAGGTTGAACTTCAGCATTTAAGTTTCGTTTCAGCAAATGGACCTGAATGATCTTTGACAACTGTATTGAGGATGATAGAAATTTTGGTTTGCAGCCAATCGTACATCTCCCGGAGAGCATACATTAGCATATTACAATACATAAATTAGAAAACAAATAGGTAGATTTTTGTTTGGTTTATTCTACTTAAAATATTATATAAATCAATATAAATTATTATTATTATATACAAAAATATATACATTTTATGAGATGATTTATTTTTTCAGTGCTATATTTTTTGTCCACCAGGGCCAATTCCATTTTGTTGATTTGCCACACCATTTTGCATAAAATGTGTGTTTCCAACATTACCACCGCCTGCCATAGAATTATTATCATTCATTCCTGTTTCGGGTGGTGTTCCATTAACAGCATCAAAGAGTTTGGTACGTTTCCTTGTGTAATGTTGCCAAAGTAATATAGCTTGATCGTCAATAAACTTTGAGCATTGTGAATTGACAATTTCACGGCGAAAATGTTCGTATTGTAATAGATCGAGAAAATACAAGCACATAGGATACATTAGATATTTGGCATAATCGGGTTCTTTCCAATATTGTAGATATTTGAGATAGTTTATGAAAGCTTGGTCTTTGAAGTATCCGCGTTGAGCTAAAACTAAGAAAAAGAGGTTTAATTAAGATTTACAGCTTTGGATAGTAGAATTATAAGACGTCTTATATTTATAGTTCTATATTTTTTGGAATTTTTCTTATTGAAATTTAATTTGATATTTACAAGTATTGAAGCAGAGGCGACTAAAATGGACTTGGTTAGGAAGAGACAGTATACAAGGGTCAAATACCCATTCAAATGAAGAACTTTTTTCTCGGCCTCTGTTTGTTTTTTTTTAGATAAAATGTACATCGAAAAAGGAATCTCAACATCGACGACTCGGGAAAACCGTGAAAATAGGCTCCTATTTTTATACACAAAAAAAAGCTATGTAAATCATTTCCAATTTCGAATTGTTGTAAATCCATTTTCTTAGTCCTTCATGTTGTCAAAAACTATTGCCTCATACAATGACACCAGTGCAGAGATCAATAATTGAAGAATCACTCTAAGATGGCATTTGAGTAGTAAAGCACAATCTCTGAGAACCAAACAAGACCTTGATCATCCCGGTCTTGCTGTGTATGGGGCGGAAGTATGGACCATGACAGGTATAGATTAAAATTAGACAGGTATAGATGAAAAGATTAAATACAGGGACATACACCAAAAAGCTGAAAATACAGCGACTCAGAAGCCTGGGACAAATGAAGCGTATGGACAGCGAGGCACCAGCACCAGCCCGACGAGTCCTCGAATCTACTCTACTCTCTACAGAGATGATAGACACTTTATAGCCTAAGAACTGAGGGTTCGTAGCCATCGATTTTTTTTCAATTATTTCCCAGGAGTATTATCACTTAAAATGCTAACATGCTTACTGCAAAGAGAAATCGGTGCACACAGTTCTACACACACTGGTAAGAACCATCGAATACTCCCTTCACTATAATGCGTACACTATATTTGCTTTCCAAGATATAAAAGGCGCCTTTAATAACGTCGACACATCTGCACTGTCATGTCTGAAAGTAGATGCTTCGCTTGGTGAATTGATTAATATCAAATGCTAACCAGCAGAATTATTAATTCAAAACTAAGCGGCTTTTCTGCAGAAGAGCTGTCAGTGGAGGTACGCCGCAAGGCGGTGTTCTATCTCCCCTTCTTTGGAACTTGGTAGTGAATGAGCTGCTGACAAGCCGTATCAGGAACGAATTTTAACACCTTAAAAGAACTCCCACAAAACGTCTTAATAAATTGGGCAGATCACTGTGAACTGTGCGTTAACCCTCTATACAGATCTTGTGCTCTTCTCAAGGAAATAGAAAATCCCCCACATAGACTCTCCGTCTATCAAAGGTATTCCACTTAAATTCTCAGACGAAGTCAAATATTTGGGTCTAATCTAGATAGATAAGAAGTTAAGTTGGAAACCTAATATCCAACAGAGTCAAAAAGGCCACTGTGGCACTCTTCTCATGCAAAAAAAGGCAACAAATGGAGTCTTAAACTCCGCATTGCTCGTTGGCTATACACCTCGGTTGTCAGACCGATTCTTAAATACGGCGTGACAGTATAGTGGACCGCTTTAGGTTAAACTACAAATTGTGAAAAACTAAACAAGGTCCAACGTTCAGCCTCCTGTTGTATGTTGCATTTAGCACCTCTTGATATATTTGCTAAACAAACGGCTGCAAGCACAGCCATTCGTCTTAAAGGTTAAAGGTGACATTGGTCACTACATAATTCTGAACAATTCCAAGTCACATTGACTACACCATCCCACAGTTACACTTTGATAAAAACTTTCAGGTCACCTTTCCCTCTAGATCTATCTAGGAGGATTTGGCATTCCTGGAAGATGAAACAATCCATTTCTACACGGACGGATCAAAACTGATGACGGGGTTGATGGAGGTGTGTACTCAGACAGGATGAATTTTAATCTCTCCTTTCGCCTTCCCAATTACTGTAGCGTGTTCCAGGTGGTTCCAGTGTTGGCGATAAAAGAAGTAATGTCTTGGCTTAAAGAAAACGTGATATCTTACACAGATATCCGCATCTTCTCAGATACCTATTTTACCAAAAAGGGCAAATATAGGTATAAACATTTCTACGTGCAAACTTATGCTGATGCAATAGAGAAATCAAACCTAAGGTGGAACAACATCACCACCTGCGTGGATATGGCCAAAGCTAGATCTGAAGCGCTCCAAGAGTTTAATATCTCTAAGCAGACTCCATATCGGCTCCGTAATAGGTGTCATTACTTGCCACTGCTTGATAGGCAAGCACGCAATGAGGCTCGGAGTATTTTCAAATGATTTCTGCTGAAGCTGTATGGCTGAAGAAGAACAAGAATCGATTCCTCATCTCCTCTGTGCTTTTCCTGCTCTATTTCAACGACGTAAACTCCATGTTGGAGATTACAACTTCATGTCGGTGATTACGATTCCAACGATCCTAGTGATCTGGCAAATGATGACATAAGTAATCTCGCACGATTCGTAACGAGCTACAAGTGATTCAACAAATAGGGACAAAAGTTCCTAAATTCTTGTGGTACTACGATGGACCAACTATGGTCTGAGTGTGTCAAGCTTTCCTGCTTGGCATCCTCCTTTACCTAACCTACCACTTTAAATCACTTTTGTTTAAATAGGAAATGATTCAGTCATTTTTCTTAAGTTCAAAGACTTAATCTTGACGATCCGATTAATAGAACACAAGATATAAACTTTTTAAGCGAACTTTATCGGTTTTTGAAAGTTGGTTTTTGTGTGATAACACACTTGTATTAAGGCTGCAAAGCTTACGCACCATCATATTAATATTGAAGGTTTGAATGAAACAACCACCACCTGGGTGAGCTACCACCAAGTCATTATAGGCTGGAGTTATAGCTATTTCACGGCTGCCAGATCGATCATCAGACTCCTTCCAGTGGTGCTTAGTCTATTACGTTCAATTTTAATTCGAAAAACTTTTTGCCTCAGCTGAGAATTGAACATAGACCAAGCGTCTTCAGAGCCATACGCATTAAGCACTGCGCTACCTAGGCCACGTGATCATGTCCAACCCAATGTAGGTTTTTATTGTTTGACCATTGCATTTGAATCAACTAGTATTTTTATTAGGTACAAACAGGCTGGTTGTTGTGCATTTGGTTTCTTTCTTTTTTCTCCGTACTCGATCCACAGGCCAACAATTCGTTTTGCATATAAGGAGGGAGATTGTGTGAAAGATTTGACGCTGGTCAAAAATTGATCGGTTTTTGTTTTTTTGTTGCTGTCAGAATTTAGGAGCGGCGGACTGCATTATCGTAGTACTGTCAAAATAGAGAGGAAGAAAGGACCGACAGGCAACTTCCTTCCAGTTCTGCCGACCGACATGGGAATATAAGTTGGGAAAAGGTACTTCGGACGGCTTTGGGGAGGAGGGGTCGTAACGTAGGACAGCCTAATTGCCGTGCCACTTTTTAATTTGTTTAATATGTTAGTTTTTAGGGCCATTGTCTAAATTGTATCAAATACTTGAACAGAAAAAAAAAATACGTTGAATACTTACAGTTGAGGTAATTTGGATTAGCTAGGCACTGCACAAATTCAAGTTCTATTTGCCATCTTAATCTTTGATGTTCATCAGATTCAATTGAAGCTGTTTGGAAAAAAAAGAAATAAATATGAAAATCACCGACTATCAGGTATATTCTTCAAAATAATATAATGCATTAATTGGAGCTTAAAAATATTTTACATTTTATTAAATCAAAAAAGGAAACAAAAATGTTGGGGATAACAAAACAAATATACGAAAATAATAAAAAATTGTATACGAACATATTTGTATTACGATTGTCAATAATTATCGATCGATAATATTTAAATTTCGTAAATTAAAACTGAATTTCATAAAAAAAACTATTCAACTATTCAGTGATATTATCAATTTTCTTGTTATTCAATATTATGTGCACCATCCTCAATTAAATACCGATTTTCAATATTTATCAACTTCCAATTATTGTCGATGGTTGAAAATCGTAATAGGGGTGGTTAGAATTTAGATCAATTTTTTATAATATTTTTTTTTTATTTATTTTAATAAACTCTTATTTTGAATGAATAGAATTTAAACATTTTTCTAACAACCGTTCGTCTTAACAACCCCATAACCAAAATGAAATGTTTCTAGTGTGATCAATAAAATCCTAGATTTAAAACATTCAACCATCTAACCAAGAGGCCACACGAGAAAGTATTCGGCAGCAAGTTGCATAAGCAATTCATTTGCTACTTTTTCGTCAACTGGCTTTGTTTTTTCGAATCCAGTTGAGAAGCGAGTGAGGCAAATAGAAATAGAAATTTGAAAATTAATACACGTATCCAACTGGCTCCTTAAGGTAAGCCTTGGTCACATCGTATTTATCTTCTTCTACTTGCCCTAACTGTCTCAACTCCATAACCGTGTTATTACTAAGTTCATGCTTCCTCTGAGAACAAACACAACACAACAACAAGTGTACCTCACATAAGTGAAACTGACATTTTTGTGAAATATGAATAAAAGACGAGTGAACATCAGGCTAGAGTGGCAATATGAGAAACTTAGTTACTTATTCCGTTAAGTTTGCGCTGTGAAACTGGCTTTAATCTCGTGTGACTCAAGAAATCTAATTTAATGTCTTTCTTACGGAAACGAATACATTAATTTTTTGTATATCCTTTGAAGGACTTTTGGGAGGATTTTTTACATTATTTTTTAAAGAACTTTCTATTGATTGAAAGAATTATACTCAGGAACAAGAAATCGGGCCGAAGGCCTAAGATTTTTATGACAAGCCTTCTATCTATGTTGAAGACCCTCTATCTATGCTGGAGATAGCAGTTCTGACTTTCCTTGTTGCTTAGCAGATGAAAATGACAACGAAAAGTTACTTTTCAATGCCTATTCCGCTCATTTCGTTCAATGAAAACTCCCTAGCTCCATGTTATGTTCCTTTGAAGCTATGTTTATCTGTACGTAAGACTAGTAGAGCTTTGACGGAACTTAGATTTTGTTATTTCATTTTAAAAGCCCTATTCTGCAAACGTTTACGTGAACGTTTGGATTTCGCTATCTGCCGCAGGGCGATGCAAATGATTGTCCTAAAATGCGAATAAATCGCGACAAAAATAAAATTAAGTCAATTATATTTTCTTCAAAATTATACAAAAATAATATTGGTTATAATTTGTAGCCGAAAAACAGAAGATAAAAAGCTAATTTGTGCAAAATGAATCAAACATTCAGTAGAATTTAAAGTTTCTCTAGAATCGTATAGCAGGATAGTTGAGTATTATCTTATTTTAGATAATTGGACTGAAAGTATTCATTGAATTCTTTTTCTACACCATCCACAAAGCCAAACGAAGACAGACACGTGTAACAAGCTCAGATATAAAAGATACAATAAAATTCAGTTTCTTGCAAGCAAAACGTGGGTCATTCAGGAAAGAAGGAGCCAACAAAAGTAAGTATGTAAGCAAGGAAATGGGTTAGTAAAATATTGCCCCCAGAAACCTAGATTTTAAATATACACATTTATTAATATACATAATTTATATTTTAGTAATTAATTTTAGTTTACTTACTCTTACCTTTTCCATACATTTTTGCCATAATGAATGGAAAAAGCTGATGCAACTGAAGATTTTTTTTTAGAATGTATGTCTTTTTGTTTTTAATAATTTAAAACCAAGCAAGGTTATAATTAAACAAACATAAATCAAAAGTTTAAAATTAATAAAATATGTAACACCTCGGGAACTTTTTTTTTGTTTTTTAATACATATAGGTAGTTAGTTAATGTATTATTTATTTTAATTGTCCAGTGTTAAACAAGATCTATTTACAATTCGAAGGAAACTAAAAACGGAGCAAAATCAACATTTAATTTTAACACGATAATTGAGTAAAATGTTTTGTGCAAGGAAAAACTTCTACGAACAGTAAAATCGTAGGAAATAGTCGACATAAGATGCCCAAATACCACACAAATGATTTTTCTGTTTTATTCTTTTTAAACTTTGCTCTGAGCTGTTTTACAAACCGTATGAAATCATCGCCCAAATATGTTTAATTATATCTCAGAACTGTTTTTTAATTGTATTTTATTCTTGGTATCTTTAGGAATTAAATTGAAAATTAATTCGACTTTATTTCATGGAAATGACATCGATCAGCATCAAAATACAGTAGAAGTCGAAAATCGAAACTTCTACGCGGTTGAAGTTAATGATTAAAGCTGTGCTCACACTAGCATAAATTTACTACGTGAACACAATGGGGGCGCTGAAATAAACGAACATTTTTATCGGACCGGTAATTAAGTACCTAGCACATGAGATGCAAATGGCAGTTTTGACATTTCATGCACTTGTGTGTTTGAGGATAAATTGAAACGAAGTTACCTCATGTTGTAGATTTCGAATTTTCGTTTGGCTGTTTACAGAAGATGTTGGTCACGTAGAAAATATTAAATTTTTGGAACTTTTAGGCCTGGCACCCATTAAGGCAACTTTTAGTTGCTGGGTGTTGCCGATCGATTCATCCAGATTAAAAATTTAAATCCAGATGTAAAGCATACAAATTCAATGTAAATACATCTGGGTTTAAGTTTTAATCTGGATGTAAATATCTAGTGAATAAAAGATCTGTTTGGTAACGTGAAATTTCTTGCGAATTTGTACAAATTTTCACAAAATTGCACAATTTGTTACAAATTCCTGTTTGTTAACTCGAAAAAGTTGCAACGAGAGAGCACATCCGGAGAGAAAAAATTTCCCCTCCATTGGATAACTTGGGAATTATTGCTACATACATTTCTGTGTGCAAGAAGAGTAAAGTCTGTCAAAACACCCAGCTGTTAGCATCTTTTGCTTTTAATTTGAAATTGTGGTTTCTGGTATGTGAAAATTAACTTTATAAATAATAAGGCTAGGCGCGCACATGCAATTTTTCCGAAACTGAATATTTTAATCACTAGTTGAACGATGATCGCGCACATAAGCAACTTAAAAATCAATTGTCGAGATAAACCAACACATAGACAACATTTATTGAGTTTTTCTTTCTCTCAATTTCTATTCCTATTTCAGTTCCTTTTCTTAAGCCAAGGAAAGAAAGGGACAAATATAAACATTACTTGAAAAAAATGAAAAACAATATATTTTTGTATTTTGTCTGGACAAAGAAAGAGATATCAGTGTATGTAGACATTTTTCAAGTTAATTGTTAAATTTATATTTCACGAAATAAAATATAAAAATAAATATATTTATACTATGCCAATGGCCATAGACCCATGACAGCCACATTTCGTATTGTGTCCTTTAAGACAAACACAAGTTTAAACGATATTGTTGTTATTTTCAAAAATACCATAAAACAATGGGTATTTGTTGCCTGGAGTCATAGAAACTTATTCTATGCTTGGGAAAATCTTCGAAATTTGTATTGGTCATGTCAAGGGTGCACTCAAAGACAGCATTGGAAATTTTCGGCACTTCTTTGTGATGTGGTCCTTTATTTTGCAAACTATTACAGCCATTGTACTGAGACTTTTTGGCTCACGAGCTGCTGGGATTTAACATAACGATGGTGACTAAAAACTGCTTTTTCATCTTCTTCGGGGAAAGCACCTGTAATTTTACAAATAAATGATCATTTAGTATTAAGTAACATTGAAAAAAAATAACATACAAGGTACAAGCTTAAGAACAGCACGATTTCCAAGCTCTGTAAGACCAGTTCGCTCAGTTTCTTGGCCATTTGGAAGACCAATCTTTTTAACTTGCTGGAATTTGCTGTCCAATTTGTTCTCGTCGTATTTGTTCCTCATTTGGGTAGAGACTTTGAAGTTTTTTTTTTAATTTATCCCAAATAAAAATACACAATACAAGGAATTGAATATAAAATATTTTATTTAAGTGAGTTGCTTTATTCGAGTTAATTTATTCGAGTTTATTTTATTAGACGAACAACAACACAGGCCGTAATAAGAAAACTGTCAAATCAAAACGAATGAGAAGAATCTATTTTGTGCGGGTATACTACTTAGCTCGTCACACTTAAGTAAGACATTGGAATGAAATACACCAATACACACATCGCCGAGAAACTATTTAGTTGCATGTGCTCGCATCTACTTGTAATCACGTAGGACACAGGTATTTTTTTCAGTTTGAGCAACAGTTCAATCTTCGCAATCAACAGATGAAAGAGAAAACCCTTGTAATTGGGATGTACGGCGGTTGTCTTCCCTCTGAATTTTTGGTGAAAGGAAAATATTGACTGCAACGATTTTCTCCCTTGCACTCAAAGAAAAAAGTTCAACTATTTGGTTGAATGTGCGCGCAGTTACATATAATTCGGTGTGACACAAACTGAGGAATTGATTTGGGGCAATCGTTTGATTTGTGGCAAAACACAAACTCGTTAGTTGCTCAAATCGAGGACTGAATAGTTTTTGCATGTCGTGCGCGCACTCTCATACAAGTCCATGGTAGTCACTTGAGCAACCAAACTGTTGCGAAACTGAAAATTGCTTGTGCGCGCCTAGCCTAAGGGTATTCATGCGACGAGATAAATTTCCGCTTTGCAGAAAAATATAACTTTCCGCAGAACGTTTGCATGAACACCCCTAAGAAATACTTGTAAAATGTCACATCGAACAAATCACAAATGTCATTTCAAAATTTATCAGGCTTATCTTTAAGCTTTCCGCATCAAATTGATACGATAAATTTATCAGATCTGCAGAAAAATATTAACATACAAATTTTGACAGTTCATTTCTCGGAGATAAAATTATCTGGTTTCTGAGGTTTATCCGGGTTTTCCGCCGTTGCATGAATACCCTTACAGCCGAATTTATAAACGCATCATAGCGAGTGCATAGAACTATTCACTCCTTACAATTCCACTAAACGCAAAAATGTTATTCATAATACTTATGCAACGTTGAATAGACGCATTAGAAGCTAAACGCGTTTGATGGATGAATAGTGCCTACATAAGGATGTTTAAGTATCGAAATGTCACTTTGACTCACACACAGACGACAATAAAATACAATGTTATAAGGGTGGCGCTTATTTTGGGAATTCTTAAATATTTTTTTTGTCCCCTCCTAAAAGTGATCAATCTATATTATGAAGGTACTTTGTACAAACAAAAATGTTGTTAAATTTGTTTTAAATCGGCTAAGGTCGAGAAGTTACAACTTTTCATTATAAATACACGTAGATTTCCGTCTTTAACTTAAAATGTCGGTGAAAGTGTAAAAATTGATGGAAATTCTTTATTTATAATATACATGTGCTTAGATGTATGCCAAAATTGAGGTTTATTGAATATTTTCAGTGGGACACACAGAATAAATAAAAAAAAATATTGCCAAAATAATTGCCACCCTAATAGATGTTCCTTTATTCTTCTCAATTTGATCGCAATGTCAGTGAATGAAACAATTATTTCAATAAAAACCATGAATTTTTTGTTCTAAAATATTAAACTATATTTTCTAACACGGCACAAAAGAAACAGTAATAAGAATAGGTACATTATGTAATATTAAATGAAATTTAAACCAATCCAATCGGTGCAGCAGAATTCGTTTATTGATTTTTCACTTTCAGAGCTTAGTTTTGTTAATCAATTGTGTCAGTAAAACGTAATAGATTTTGACTTCTTGGTACTTTATTTGACACAAGCGCATTATAACTATAATGTGTAGGGAAATATTTTATGAATTAGGATTTATGCAACGTTGAATAGTGGCTTCATAAATGCTTATGCACTATATAACTATTCAGCCGTTTAGAGGTGTTTAGCGAATTCTAATAAATTAGGCTGTTAGTAAATAACTTGATAAATTTATATTTTATGTGATTTTTTTTTAAATTAAACGCAAATTATTAACAAAACCAGACTTTTGGCACGTGATTGTTGATGTGAGGACTAAAATTCTGACATTTTGTACACAAAAGTGGTTCAATGCGTTTGTTAACTTTCTTGTAAATTTCTCCATTTTTGAGAAATTCGTTCTCTCTTTGGTGTTTTGACAGGTTTTAGACATTTTGCTGAAAAAAAGATACCAAACAGACCTAATATGGCGGTTAATGTTTGTGTTTTTGATGTGTAAACATCTGTGCTGGCGGTAGAGTGAAAAAAAAACGTGAACGTTCGTGTGCAACGTTACGTTGTGCACCTTTACGGTGTGCAACGTTACGATCTGCATACTGGGATGGGTGCGTTCAGTGAAAAAATCTTAAGATCCCCTTCAAGCAAAAACAAGTCCGTTTTGGATCCGCGCACGTTCATGTTTACACATATTAACCGTGAGTCCCGGCATTCACACAATTTGTTTGTATTCAATTTGTTATAAAAACGTGCTAATCCTGAACCTATCTCAATTTGACCTGTCTAAAAGTCCGCCGGTTTATGTACGCGGACTCTCATATAATCATATAGTACTAAAATCGGAACCAAACTGTTTAGTTGCATGTGCGCGCTTGGCCTTAACATGCCGCCTCCACTGGGCATGAACGATGCTCGGATTAAGGCTCTCCCAAACCAACGCGAAACATTCGGCGCGACAACGAAACTTCCGCCCGTCTTAATTTATTTACATGGAGATTAATGGGAGCACCCACACTGGCGCGATGCGAATCTTCGAATATTATTCAGTCGTCGCATATTCGCGCGAATGTTTCGCGTTGGTTTGGGGCAGCCTTTATGAAGATGTCTTTAAAAAATCCAATGGAGGCAGAAAAATCCATGTCATGTAGTGACATACTCCATACAAGTCAGATTGTGGATTGGATTGTGGTTGTGATGTTGAACATCGTTGATGCCCAGTGGAGGCGGCATGTTAAGGGAATACAATGGAGACGCAGCCGCGAACGTGATTCTGGTAGAACGAGCGTTCCAAGACGCATCTATTGTGTTCAGCCAATAAAAGACCATTTTCACGTGGTCTGAACAAAGTTCCCATAATATCCCAAAAAATGTTGGTCCTATAAAAATCAAAATTTCCCTCAAAGTGAAATTTATTCCCAAATTTTATTTTTTGACAGATGTCACTGTCATTATTCCAATTTTATATAAACAAAATCAGAAAGGGATTTAAAAATAAATACCTATTTAATTTCCTTAATTTGCGAAATATTTTGATTTGTGTTATTGAAAAAAAAAATATTTGTTTTGTCTATAAGTACGCACAAAAGTAAAAATTCCACCACAAACAAATGCAACAATGAACAAAAGAGATTCTAAAAAGCAACTTTCTTTAAGTTCTTTTTTGAACTACAATGAATTAAAAAAGAAAAAGTCCGCCAAAACCGAACAGAAAAGTTTGTATAAATATCAAATTTACTTCAGCGACAATTTATATAATTTCATATTTTTACAGCTTCCACTGAAGTGAAAAATGTTTCCTCTGTGTCCAATAATTTTGTTCGAAAGAAAATTAATGCGTTATGCTTGGAATCGTCAGATGAAGAAATGTTTGTCAATGAATACACGAATGCGCCTGCTATTAACAAAACAAATATTTTTAATCGTCACACTGGAAATTGCTCATCGCCAAAAACTTCTTCGAATTATTCTTCAGTAAAAGAAAATGAAATTAATCTTGAACTTCCAAAGCAGACGTCAACCGAAAATTTCTCTCCTGTGGAGAGTAAATATAAACTTAACTACTCGATTAATAATCGGTCATTATCTCCTGTGGAGACCAAGTACAATATGAAAAATAATTCGATCATAATATCACCCGATAAATTGAGTCTCGATTCTATTGATGAACTGATTCGTAATGATTCAGTTTACACCAAAGCCCTGTCCAGCATCAACAGAAATATTGAAAAACTAAATAGAAATGAAAAGATCAAAACATCACAATCAACTCCATCACCAGTGAAATTAACTTCATCTGTTAGGCCTTCAGTAAACGATTTGTTGCCCAGAAATTATAATAATAATACAATAGATAAAAATGAAGAATCTCCAACGCGTTTAACAGAACCAGCTAAATATAAAGATTCAATAGGCTTAGATAAACGAAGTGTAGAATTGGAAGAACCAAAGAAACATTCACCTGCATCATATAAACCTAACCCTACAGAAACTGCCTCTAATAATACGAAGGACAATACCGAAGTCAGTAATTTACCAAAAGAAAAAAAGCCATTTGTTGTTTTTGAAAGCGGGCTCGATGAGTACTTATGCAGTATTCTACAAACTGATGACTTCAAAACTAATATTATGCTAGTAAGTAAATATTAAAAAATAAAACTGATTATTTAATGGACAAGACTATAATTTGAATTAAAAAGAAGCTATTTTATTAATTTGATTTGATTTTTGAAAGCAAATGTTAAGGTGGCACGTACTTAAAGCGTATAGCATTAATAAACTAGCGTTGGAGCTATAGAAACATTACGATCCTGCCCAACGGATGCCTAAACCGGTTTTCTACACCTTCAACCATTTAATTTAAATGTTTTAGGCTCACTGACTACTTCTACTACTACTTTTCTTTGAAAGCTAACCAAACAAGACCCAAACCAGAACCAAAATAAAGCAAAGTCGAGATGAACTCCGAAGCCTGTATGTCAACCTAAAGGCAATCTTATCGGGGTTCCGGATGAGAATGGCATTGAGGTAAATAAACGGGCAGATGAACTGGCCAAGCAAAAATCAGCCCTTCATAACTCGCTTGCGGAAAGAGTCAATATTTCCTTTTTTAGTTATCATGAAAGGGTAGTAATATATTATTAATTTTTCTTATCGAATGCAAACGTAGCTAGAACACTACCAACTACATTATGTGAATAAACATTTGATCCACCTATACAAAATTTACGAATAATCGATTTTGATATGTGGAACCAGCAAAGACTTAGCCAGGATCGCTGCAGGCAGTAGGAGACCAATAGGAAGCATGCAACATTCCTTATCATAGTTGTGCGGCCCATATGGAAAAAGAAAAAGTTGTTTCATTTCTCTGTGAATGTCCTGCTATGGCCAGAAAAAGAGGACAATCAATAGAAAAGTAATTTTTTGACGACCTTAAAGAACTTTCTGAACTGAAAAGCAAGGGCATAACTTTTTTCTCAACGGAACAAATCGCTCTTTGGCAGAATTAGGAAACTTCTGTACCGTGTTCTCCGTCAAATTCCAAAGACTGCGAGCAAGCGGACTACGGGTTTTCTGAAAAGAGCAGTTGCACGTCCCTTCTTTCCTAGGTGGAATGACCACATCTTTGAGGTAGCCAAGAACGCTACAAAGTGTTAAGGATTCCTTCGTCGATGCAATACATTTTTCTCTTATTACCTGAATCTGCTGCGATCTTAATTGGCAATTCTGGATTGCAATGAGCCAGATGTGAGTTTGATAAATGTATTTGTTTGAATCCCTTAAATGATTTCTGACATCTATTTTATCATTTAAATTCTACTACGGTTTGCAAGACTTTGTTCAATGTTGAATCAATTTGTGTCTGAAAATTAGTTTGGCAAATAATGCTCAAATTACCTGTTTTTAAGACATAGCAGTAGGAAGTTAATTATTTTGCAGTAAAATCAAATTATTTTTGTACAATAAAGTTTTGAATTTGTATGACGTGATCGCATTGTTTCACTTAGTGATGGGAATAATGCAAACTGATACTAGCTTCGTTCGTTGAACTTTACCCAGGGTTGACCCAGGTTTTCTTGACAACCCCAAGAATTGTCAAAAAAAACTGGGTTTTTCGGTTCTCAAAAAACGCCCAAGGGCTGTTGATATTGAAAGCAAGAAAAAAAAGTTCTGTGCTTAGATAATTAAAACTTAAAATTTGGATAAAATATGCCTTAAAAATGAATATAAACAACTTCTACCGTTTCAATTCTTTATTGCTATTTATTAGCATCAAATTTAATTTGCATATTCTTTCAATTTGTTTTCCAAAAATAATCAATAACCTGCAGCACGTGAATCCGCAACAAAACATATGCATAACAACTCATGTCACTTTGGCAGTTTTTGATTTACCTCAACTCGCCACAGCAAAATACCTAGTTCTACTTCAGGGTGAGTTGAGGGCGACCCCAGGTCTCAAAAAACACAGAATTTTTTCACCAGGGTGACTTCAGGTTTTTCAAAAAACGCTTTGGGGCGACCCCAGGGTGACTTCAGGGCTCAACGAACAAACCTACTGTTAACAAATTTATCCCCATTTTGCTACTGTAGAATTTTTATTTTGTTTATTTAATTTTAGGACAGTGAAATGGCTCTCGCCTCGAGACTCTCATTCTTCAAATCAACTTATCTAGACCTAGTTGAAAAGTACTGCAACATAATTGATCAAATACCAACTGATTTTTTCTCAACTATTGATGGTTTTCAACCCAACACATTTCTAAAGCTTAAGATTTTACGACAGAAGTTCAAAGCTAAAACAAAACTTATCAATAATACACTCTCGAAACGAAAAGAAGAACGAGAAAAGCAATTCCAGCAGCAAAATTTTCCCGATGAAGGTGATGAAGAAGAAAATATAAGTCATCAGTTTACAAAAGTGAAAATAGATTCATTAGTCAATAAACCTGCCACCCGTAACTTTTCAGTTGACGATGAGGAAGAAGAATTAAGACAGATGGAAAATGAGTCGAGTAGAATCAATTCCAATTATCCAGAAGAAGATGAAGAAGAAGAAATACGCCAACTAGAAAAATCTCGAAATAGAAAATCTCCATGCTTTCAAAAACAGAATGAACATATAAGAAAACGGGAAGAACTTATTCATGATTTGTGCGAAGAAGTACCAGGCTATATGGATGAAAGTCCTCAAGTCGTTTGCATCGACGATGACGATAGTATTTATGATCCCAAAGCGGCTACTGATGACAATGATGAATTTAATAATTTCCTGCACGTAATCAAAAACCATGAGGATATGTTGCATGGAAAAAAATCCGAGTATGATGATTATATCTACAAAGATTTCGACGATAACAAAGTGAATAATAGCAAAGAATCAAAAACCAACAGCCAGAGAATCCTTTTCGAAGACAACAAAAAAGAACCAACTCCAGAAATTGATGACGACGGGTGGCAGTTGTATGATTTTGAAAAGTTCGAAAGCGCTTCACAAGTAGTAGCCCCAGCGCCGAAGAGTACACCTATAATTCAGGTGAGAAGTTTTCTTGAGCTTCAAAATCCTTCTGCATCCATAAGCAACACTCGAAATTTATATAGCCCAAGCTCATCACACGTTTCAACTGAACCAAGAAATTCTCATCTTCCAAATAGATCAGCTCAAAAAGTTGATGGTAAATTTCACTCCAACATAAATAACGATGGTATTACTGGAGAGTTCGATGGTCATAATTATCCCCATTCGGAAACTCTAATGGAGGCGTTACAATTCAGTTTTGGTCTAAAGACTTTTCGCCCGAATCAATTGCAGGTGATAAATGCCGCACTCACGAACCACGATTGTTTCGTGCTCATGCCCACGGGAGGAGGTAAATCGCTTTGTTATCAACTGCCTGGTATTTTAACCGAAGGAGTCACAATTGTTGTGAGTCCCTTGAAGTCTTTAATTTTGGATCAAGTCAATAAGTTGAATTCTTTGGATGTAGGTTTATATTTTTTTTTTTTTTCATTTAAAAAGCAAGCAATGATTCGTATTTTTACTTTAAATTTATAGATATATGCGAAGAATTTATCAGGTGAACAGAGCTTGAGTGATGTGCGTGGTGTTTTTGTAGATCTGGAATGTCAACCACCAAAAATTAAAATCCTTTACGTCACACCTGAAAAAATATCAAACTCAGTAAAGTTCCAGGTAAGTCAAATTCTGACACTTGTTAGCTTAAACGATAAATTAACTCCATATTAAACAAAATTTACAACTGGGTAACGGGACCAAAAATCACCCGTAGAAACTTCCTCTCAAAACACCCTAAAGCGTTCTCTTCCACCTTCGATAAGGTCCGAGCTTCTGCACAATATAGCAGGACCGGGATCATCAGCGTAACTTTAGTTTCTCGAGTGAGGGCTTTTCTACTCAATTATCTTCGTAGCCCGAAGAAGCAGCGATTGGAAAGAGTTATTCTTCGTTTGATCTCAGTGCCGTTATTGTTGTCTGTGTTGTTAGCGGAACATAGGTAGACAAAGTCCCTAACTACCTCAAAAGATATAGCTGTCTTTTCTATGGTAATGTTTTGTCCAAGACGTTGGTGTTGGGTGTCTTTTCTTTATGACAGCATATACTTGGTCTTGTCCTCATTGAACGCTAAACCCATGTTCTTTGCTTTCGCTTCAATACTCACAAAAGCGTTACAGAAATCACGCTTTGTTCTTAAAATTTTGTCAATATCGTCGACATATGCGTCGGCATAATTGGACGGACTTTTGAAAAATTGTGCCTCTAGTGTTTACGGCAGAGTTTTGCACTATTCTTTCAAGGCAATGCGTCGCTTTGTCTTAATCTATTTTGATATCAAACGTGTCGGTTAGGTCTTTGCCGACCTTGATGACCAGCGTGAGCTCTCCATCGTCATCCTCCACAAACAGACGATTATGGCAGTGATGCCAAAACTAGATATAGTTCGTCTCTTTAGATGCTGTTATACCCGGCTTTGAAATCGATGAAAATGTAGTGGGTATCGATTTGAAGTACCGGGGTTTTTTTTTCCAAGATCTGCCGTAATAATAATATTTGGTCGTTGGTGGACTTTCCTGGTCTAAAACCAAACTGATATGGAGCTATCAGGTTGTTGAAGAACGGCTTTAGGCGTTTACACAATATGGCAGAAAGGATCTTATATGCGATGTTAAGGAGACCGATGCCTCTTTAGTTGGCGCAGTTCAGAGGGTCTCCTTTCTTGAGGACCGGGCAAACAATGCTGAGATTCCATCTATCGGGCATGCTTTCCTCTTACCATATTTTGATAATGTAACTGTCGAGTAAGTAATCAGAACTTTACTCAGACATTGTGAAACAATCCCTTAGAATTTATTATTATTATTTTTGACCTGTGACGTCAGTGGTCTCAAGCGGCGGAATGCGTAGTGCATACGGCTTCGAAGACTGAGCAAATCTGATATGCGTGGGTTCGATTCCTATGGTGGGCATGTAGAAAGTTTTTTTTATAATAAAATTGGATTAAAGCTCAACACCACTACTAAGGAAGAGACTGATGATAGGCGGCTTGGCACCCCTTGAAATAGCTATATCTCTACCCAAATAAACGAATTATAAATTAATTCGTAAATAATTGGTGGTAGCACCTTTAAGTTGTTGTTCAAAAATTCAATTTATAAAGAAATGGATGGAAATAAAAAAAAAAAATAATCTTTTATATATTTATAAGCCATTTAAAAAAAAATGTTAAGTATACATGAAGTAGTATTAAGTAATGTAAACTTAAAACCATATTTTCATTTTTTTCACACTAAATATTACGCCACCTTTTTCTTAACGGTTATATGGCAGGTAACATTATTTTTAGAGCTGAGCAAAAAATTGCAATTTCCCCTCTAGAGATTCACCTTAAGTCACAAATTTGAAGAAAATAACCAGCAGTTTAGGCTGTAAGACAGACAAAAGGACAGAAACAATCCAAAATTTTCCCAAAAGTAGCTATGCACATATGTACATATATATGACAACTACAAGTTCATACAATGGAAGATCAAATTGTTACGACAACGTTAAAAAAAATACGTTAATAGCATCGCAAAATATGTTTAAAAAATGCAAGCAGAGCAAACCTATCATTTGACCATTGCAAGTAAGTGTGGCTAACTCCTACAGCCATATTATTCACTCAATTAATCCGGTTTTAAATTAATACCTTGACTAAAGGTGAGTTGAGTCTCAAAAGTTCAACCCAAGCGCAAAATATTCACTCGATAAATTCGTAAATATACTCTTTTTATTAAACCTTGTCGCGTTTAATCCGATTCAATTTTAACTGCCCTTCAGGGAGCTCCTTCCTAGGCGCTCCTCCATCACTGTCCCGTACCAGACTAGTTCCAGTATATGTTAATCTAAAAAATAATCCTCCATAAGAGTACTCATAGTTTCGAGTTTAAGTTATAAGTATTAAATGGCTGCTATACTTAAACCTTAGTGAAGTCGTTTTTCATTCATATAATTACGGTGATGGTGTTTGTTCATTTCACTTGATTGTCTTTCTATCGATTTTCGATAAATAAAAACATTATATATTATATAACTTTGATTGCAGGATATTTTGGATTTACTCTACAGCCGCAACTGTATAAGCCGATTTGTCATTGACGAAGCACATTGTGTTTCTCAGTGGGGTCACGATTTTCGACCAGATTTCAAGAAGTTGGGCATACTTCGGAAACGATTTCCCAATGTCCCAACGATGGCCCTTACAGCAACCGCAACACCTCGCGTACGCATCGACATCCTACGACAGTTGGGTCTCACTCAGTGTAAATGGTTCCTTTCGAGTTTCAATCGACCAAATCTGCGTTACACAGTCTTACCCAAGAAAGGTGTTAAAACCTTTGATGAAATACACAAATTCATAAGATCTCAGCCTTCATCGGCGAGTGGCATAATTTATTGTCTTTCACGAAAGGAATGTGACACGGTTTCTGAAAAAATGAACACCTACGGCATTAAATCGGCCAGTTATCATGCCGGTCTGAACGATAACCTTCGAGAATCCAGACAAAAAGATTGGATTACCAATAAATTTCGTGTTATATGTGCGACTATTGCTTTTGGCATGGGTATTGATAAACCGGATGTGCGGTTTGTACTTCATTACTCGATGCCAAAGAGTATTGAAGGTTATTATCAAGAGGCTGGTCGTGCTGGACGCGATGGAGAACTTGCTAACTGTATTTTATACTATAACTATGCAGATATGATGCGATATAAAAAGATGATTGATGGAGATGGTAAGTAACGAATAATACAAAATTAATTATTAATTGTTTTCGTTTATTAAAGGTGGTTGTGACTATAATGTTAAGAAAATTCACATTGAAAATCTTAATCGGATTGTCGGGTTTTGTGAAAATGTTAGTGATTGTCGCAGGGCCCAGCAATTGGACTATTTTGGAGAACACTTTACAAGCGAACAGTGCTTAGAGAATCGTCAAACGGCATGTGATAATTGTTTAAAAAAGAAAGATTATGTGGTAAGTTGATATGTAGGTAGATAGATGTTTGACTTATTAATTCTTTTCTTGTATATGTTCCATAATAGGTGTGTTTAATAAGCCTATTCTGATAAGTAAAAAAAAAACAGAAAATATCAGAAAAGTACAGGATTGTGTGTTCCATGAATTTAATTTTTCTACATTCTGTCACTTTGTGGTTGTTTCATGAAGTTTTCCAGATCAGTTTAGTTTAGAACAACATTTTCTGCACCAACTTTTGAGGTGGAGCAAGTGAATGAGAAATGTCAATGCTACAATTTACCAAAGAAGTGCATTTTTTATTAACTGTTAGGAATATTTTGGAAATGAAAACATAAAATAATATTTATTTATTTATTTAGGAGAAATATATAAATTTAATTCATTATATTTCATAATTTAAGGCATTGGGGCGGAAGGCCATGTAATGCCGTCTTTTAGATTATATTTACATATGTAGGTATATATTTAGATTAATTATAAAGTATTTTACAATATATACATTTATATATAGTTTTGTATTAATACGTTTTTTTTCTATTATTTAAATGATAAATAAAAAGGTTCTTCTGTTCAAATGTCATCGAACTTATTGTGAAAAGAGGCAGCGGATTTGATGTTTTGGATGGATTCAAAAATTGAAGGGTTAATGAAGTCTGCGAGTTTCGATTCTTCTTCATTCTGCATTATGAGGGATGATCTAGGGCATTCGGTTAGTATATGCTGCACTCAAATCGGCTTCACATTCCGCGCACAATTCTTGTGTTTCGCCGTTGAAAAAGTGTCTACTGTTGAATAGAGCCTTACCAACTCGGATGCGGAAGAGTTTTATGCATTCGTCTCTTGAAAATTTGGGGTTGTAGGCGATATGTTTATTTGTAATGTGATGACTTCGCAGGAAGCAGGAACTTTCTTGCCATTGATTGCTGAGTTGCTGGTTTAGTTTGGACATGTGAGTTCTCTGTGCAAGTTGAAAAAGATTTGGTTATTCTACTATTAGAGGTAGTCTTGAAGCTTGTTTTGCGGCTGCTGATTCATTTCCGGGAATTCCAGTATGGAATGGAACCCAGGAGCCAAATGTTTTCGTTTAAAATCAATTGACTTCGAATGAATTCCAAGGAGGGACATTTGTTATTCTCACTCTTGAGTCCGTGAAGTATTCCAAGGTTATCAGTACATATGATAGTTTTTTTGCGAAAAGATTTGGCCAAATCGATAGCTTTTTGTATGCCTGCTAAATCGGCGATATAACTTCCGGCTGCTTCTGGAAGAAGCCCTTGGTGTAGAATTATAGCTTCTCCTGTGATTGACAATTCTATGATAGCATATGATCTACTCCCTTCACAATGAGAGCCATCTGTATAGAGAATTTTTTGAGGGCTTGTTTCTTTAATTAGTTCCTTGTGGAGGTACTGAAAGACTAAACTTGGTGTCGAATCTTTGCCGTGTTTTGATAGGCTGGTGTCTATTTGTAGATCGTTCCTTTTCTATGGTGGTAGTATTTGCTTGCTCTGGGAAAGCAGTTTGGAAATCCGGAAAGATTTGCGAGATATTTGTAAGTGCTGACTTTAATTTCTTTCTTTTGTGTTCATCGAAGGCTTTTTTAATAGATGCATGTAATGGATGTGCTCCATCTAATAGGGCTTTTGAGCCCATTGAAATTGCCCTGCGTTTTGCAAAAAATTTGAACGATGAAAAACCTGCCTCTGTTTTCAGCGCCTTAATTGGGGTTGTTAAAAGAGCGCCGGAGGTGGTTCGATAGCACTCGTAGGTGACGACGTCTATCTTTTGAGTATTTTTCTTTGTTGTCCACATATAAAATGTTAAGCCGTGTTGTAGGGTTCCTTCGACTAAAGTTTTGACTATTCGCAGTGCTATTTCTAAATGAGGTCCTTTTTTTCGTGAACAAATCATTTTAAGGGCGTTATTCCGTTGTTTCAGAGTGTTGACAATGTTTTTAGTATGTAGGTTCCATTTTAGGGTTTTATTGAATGTGATACCAAGTATCTTCAGCTCATTTTTTAATGGGATGGTTGTGTCGGACAGATTAATAGAGTTAACTGTGCAGTTCTTTTTTGTACATACGTGTAGCGCTTCCGTTTTTGTTATAGATTAAACAGCTCTAACGTCTTTTGCCCAATTAGAGATCGCAGCATTTATTTTTGTAAGAAAGTACATTTTTTTATTAAATGTTTGGAATATTTTGGAAATGAAAACATAAAATAATATGAAAACAATTCGAATTGGTATAAAATTTAATTGAAAAATCATTGCAAACAAATTGTAATTAAAAACTGTTTGATTTTGAAATTTCACAGCTAATAAGCAATGGTAAATCCTATAAAACAAAAACCTGTACTTTTCTGTTCTGACAGTAAGTAAACATCTATGTCGGCGGTGGGCTGAAGTAAAAAGATAGGCCGACTTTAAATCGTCGAAAAAGGTGAATCATTTCTTTTTTTTGTTCAATAAATTTCCCGTCGATGATGTTTTGCAGCATACAAATGTTATCGATACGGTTGAATAACCATTTTGAAATTCAGTTTGAATAAACTATTTGATGAATTTGTATTTGTATATCATTCTAATGTGTTCTTGTTTAAAAATTATATTGAAGCGTTAATAATAAATATTTCTCGATGATTTGATGAGTTAGTTATTATAACTCTTTTTTTGATGGAAATTATACACAATAGCTTACCTAAAAAGGTTTTTAAAACAGTCGTTGTTCTATCAATAAGTTTTGTTCAGTCACTCCTGGTTGCCTTTTAAAATTTTTCTATATCCATTAAAAATGAAAATAATAAAAAATATTTTTCAGGAGTTAGATGTAACTGAAGACTGCAAAGTAGCCGTCCGCGCTATTAAAGATATCTGTTCTGGCCGTTCCAGATTCACTCTTCTGCACATTGGTATAAATTTGTTTATGAGCTATAATTGTATAAAACCCTCTTTCATTTTTGTTTTAATCTTACTTTTAGCCGATGTTCTTAAAGGTTCGTTGATAAAAAAAATTGTTGATAACAAACACAATACACTGCCTTTTCATGGTCGGCTAAAAGACTGGGATAAGAGTGACATTCAACGCCTTCTACGAAAATTAGTAATTGAAGAGTTTTTGCGCGAAGACATGATATTCTCTAATGACATTCCACAAGCCTACATTAATCTCGGACCTAAAGCTCAATCTTTGATGACTCAAAAAATTGAAATACGATTTGCCATTATAAGAACAGAAAAGGCAGCTAAAAATTCAACAACAGAAAATGATGAACCAACGACATCAGGTCAATCTCGTGATCGCAAATCTTCGCCAGAATTAAAATTGATTTCTGAACGTTGCTATACTGAACTTTTGGATCTGTGTAGAACTATAGCGGCAACAAAAAATGCAACCATGGCAAGTATAATGAACATTCAAGCTCTCAAAGCTATGGCTGAGTCCTTGCCGGAGAGTGAAGCCGATATGCGTGCTATTCCGCATGTCACGAAAGCAAATTACGATAAATATGGTGAAAAGATGTTGGAAATTACCCGAAATCATGCTGCGGAAAAGCTTTGTCTTTTAATGGATATGGAAGAGAATACAATGATAGAAGATCCCAGTGATGTTGAAACGTTTGTTTCTCCATCACCAAAAGCTTCTGTAAGTCGAAAAAAAACAAAACCATCATTTGGTCAAAATCAAAATGAAATGCACGATGTGGATGACTTTTCTACTTCGTGGGATTCGGTTGCCCCTAATAAAACAAGTGGATACCGCCAGGGTGTTAAGCGAAAAGGTTCCTGGCGGGGGAGTGCGGCTAAGAAGTACAAAAGAGCAGCAAATAATTCCTCAAATGGAGGTGTTTCAAGCTCATATATTGTTAGGAGTCCAAAAAAGCGAGGGGGCCGAAGAGGAGGTGCAAAAGCTGGAAGCAAAAAAACTGCAAATAGTGGTTGGATTTGCAAAAAAAACAGCAATTCTCAAGGTGGAGGTTAGTAAATTATATATTTATTTATATTCAATTTAAGTGATGCTTATTGTATAGAGTAAACAATCGGAAAGAGAAAGTTTTAGATTTCAAGCTTAATAATTATCTTAGGTGTTTAATTATATTTGCACATTTCATTCGAAAAATAAAAGCTGATACTATTGTCAGATTATTTTGGATGCCGATATCTCTTTAGCCTGGCTAAACTGCCGTAGGCTGCAATGGAATGTAGATGGAATTGAGATTCAAGTAATTTTACATAGCATGCCCTAGGGTAAAGATCTGAGCAACAATTTGAATGAGATGAAGCATATTTTCAACACAAGCAACATTTCTCAATGTGCAACAATCTTAAGTTTAGTCGCTAGTTTGAATTCATCATCAAACTAGTCGCTCCGTTTGCTAAGAACGAGCCAGCAGTACTAGTTACAATGTTTTTGAGGCGTTCCTATTTTTCTTCTTCAGCATATAATACAATTAAGATAGTAATCTTTACTGACATCACGGTATATATATGTTCATGCCGTCGAAAAGCGGCGATATCCTATCATTACGTTTTCTATTTGGTTTAAAGAAAAAGGGCTCCACCAGGGGTCCCATTTTAATGGATGTCTTTACTAATAAGGCAGAAAGAGATCGACCAGTTGTGGCTAGTGGCCAACGTTACTTAGAATAGAATGATACACAAAATTGTTGGATGCGGCAGCCACAAGCAGGCTATGGTCACTATTCCAAAAATTTTCAAAAATTACAAATAAATTTAAAAAAAACTAAAAGCTTAATTGGGATAGTCTATCCAATAAAAAGAGATTCGACTTTTTTCAATTAGATTAAATTTTAAATTTGAATCGGCTAATACTATGCTCACACCGAAGTAAAATCTCGGGTTTCAGTCCAAATATCCACATTTCTTCGTACACTTTTAAAGATTTTGAAATGGGAGTTTTGGTAAAATCTGAAATCTTAGCACCGATGCAAGCTGTGTATAAGTAGGTGAAAAGGTTTTTCTGTCCAAAATACGAGCTCTCACTCCAACATTTCAAAAACAAATGAATAGTCTGGGTTTCTAGAAAAGGAGTCGACACGGAGCACATACGTATACATATATATAGTTTTTATCATTCCCTATTGAAACAAAACAGCTGTTCCACTTGGGTGTGATTGTAAGGTAAATTTGTAAAATTGAATTGATTTCAATTTGTACGTTTTCAACAAAATTACCTTATTTGGCCTAGTGAAACCGTAGTTTAATACTTTAATTTCTAAAGTTATTATAAAGTTATATGTACATAATGTAGAAATTAATATTATATTATTCGAATTACTAATAACTTTTATTTAAACACAAAATTAACTCTACTGTTTTGTGTCTTCATTAGGTGGCTTCGAGTTGATGCCGATTCCGAAGCAGAAGTAAAGAACGTGTATTTTGTATGTTAAATGTTATGTAGATGTATAATTTTTTGCATTTAAGTAAAATTATTATTATATTTGTAAGAATGATTCACATTAAAATAAATGCCTCAAGTTCTTACATATATGCTTTTCCAAAAAAAAATCTATAGTCTTTTAACTTTAGTCTTTTAACTAAAATATTTCAGACTTATGTTCGGTTTCACAAATATTAAACATGCTTTTAAATTTTTAAATGACGAATTTTGTATTAAAAAAACGTGATTTTAAGATTTAAAAGCATGTTAAAAGTTAAAAGGGCTTTATGAACTCGGCCATTATAATTTTAAAAGAACAGGGTGTTAAGATTTAGAAGCATGTTAAATAGTTAAAAGAGCTTTATGAATTCGGCCATTATAATTTTAAAAGAACATGGTGTAATAAAAACAACAGAAATTGTTTACAAAAATGTTTGGATGATTTATTTGCAATTAATTGCGTGCGACATGATGGAAGTTGTCGATGTAAGTAAATGGGATACCGGGTTTTCTATTTTGCTGGCGGCATTTGGCATGAGGCATGTTGCAAAAGTTCTCTGTTGCATTTTGGATGTGATGTGGCTTCTGACATAGGTATGTAATGTTGCTTGTTGCATGTTTCGTGGTTTTTATTTTGTATTCAAATTGCGAAATGACAATAATTTTGAATTAATTTGGACTAAATATTTAATTTTTTTTACATAGGTACATACGCACATTTCAAGTGTATATCTACATGTAACAGAAATTAATTTTTATTCAAAGAAGAATGTGTCAAAATTTAAAATAATATATAAATTCATATGGATGATAAAGATTTTCTTTTTAATTTCTTAAGCCGCGTCCAGATCAATAATAATTTGCATTGTGCGCCGTGTTTGGCGCAAATATTTGTGTAGACGGATAAAAATACGTCCGGACGCACACAAATTTGTGTGTCACATTCAACACACGCTATTCGATTCTTATTTATTTTCGGCGCACACGAAAATATTTACGGCGCAACGCGCAAAGGTGTTTTGATGTGGACAAATTATTTTCCGTGCAAACTGAGCACTAACGCGCAGCAATCTAAGCAAAAATTAATTCCAAAATAAGTTGAAATTTTCGGCGGAAGTTTTTTTTGGTGAATCGATATTTTGTTCGACTTTTGCTATTTGTAGGGTGAAATGGGGTAAAAATATAAAAATTTCCCGATTTAAGAAATTCTTTTTGTGTTTGAAAGGTTGTTTTTAGTGGATGGTTATAGGTATATTTTTTTTGAAAATTTTGCCAATTTTATGGTTTAATGGGGTGAAATGAAAAAAACGTTTTCGATTGAAAAAATTTTACCTGGGTTTAAAAGGTGATTTTTAGGAAATGGCTTTAAGGATATTTATTTTTCAAAATTTTGCTATTTGTAGGGTGAAATAGGGTACAAATAAAATAAACTGTCGGATTTAAGAAATTCTTTTTTTTATTTGAAATGTTTTTCTTAGGAAATGGCGTAAGGGATATTTTTTAAATTTTGTTATTTGTAGCGTAAAATGGGGTAAAAACATAAAAATTGTCGGATTTGAGAAATTCTTTTTTTGTTTGAAATGTTGTTGTTAGCGGTTAAAATAAAAAAAAAAGCCGATTTAGGATTTGTTATTGCGTTTCAAAGGTTATTTTTAGTAGATGGCTCAAAAATTCGGTATCTAATGGGTGAGGTGGGGTAAAAACAGAAATTGTTTATACGATTTCAAAAATTCTTTATGGTGGAAAGATTATTTTTTTGGGGGCATAAAAGATATTTTTTGAAACATTTTATTTATTGAAGGAAATGGGGAAACAAAAAAAAAATATTTTGATTTAACATATTCTTTTTTGTGTTTGAAAGGTTATTTATAGGGGATGGCTTTAGAGATTTTTTTTCTAATTTGATATTTGTAGGGTGAAATGGAGTAGACAGAAAAATTATATGTACCGATCGTATCGATTTAAATTCTTTTAGTGTATCAAAGTTATTTTTAAGGGATGGCTTAAGAAGTATTTTGTTCAAAAAAATAATTTTATAGGGAGAAATGGGATAAAAACAAAAAGGGGATATCCTAAATTTTTAAAGATTTGATATTTATAGAGTGAAATGGGATATATGTATGTACACAAAAAAGTGGATTTCGATTACAAAAAATCTTTCTGTGTGGGGGGTTAAAACCCAGAAAGTAGCATTCAATTACAAAAAGTTTCTTAAATATTTATTTTTATTTTCTTTTGTAATTTTTATGAGAAGCTTAGGTTTGTCTACCCGTGCGTAGTCGGGCGGGTCCAGCTTGTAGCATACCTACATATCATTGAACAATTTGGAAATTGTAAATAAGTCCTGCGAAGTCAGGATCTCCATCAGTTCCACCACCATCCTGTCCAGGACGCCGATTATGAAATCTGGGCGGCCGTCTGTCGCAGTGGCATTGGATGGGTGCTGTTGGAGTTCTGCTCTAGCGGTCGCATTTAGTATGGCCGTGTGGTGGACTTCTACTCTGAGCACTTTGCTGGATTGGGATTCTTCGTACCTTTTTTTGGTGCCGTATTTGGCCTAATTATTTTGAATAAATCTTGATTTTGTTTTTACCAGCGCCAGAATGGGCAACAAGAAACAATTGTTGGGGTAGAATTTCAATTTCGACTTTTCGAAATAACTAAGCGGAAATTTTTTCATTTGGATAATTTAATGTGTTAACTTACAATTTGAAAAATAAAAAGGATACGAATCTATGAGTAGAAATATTTATTCTTCAAAACGCATTTATTAATTTTCCCGATGAAAATTCTGCACAGAAAACGAATTAGCATCAGGAAATATAATAAATGCTTTTTTTTTAAATAAATATTTCCCCCCAAGAAAATTTGTTTTGCAAAAAAATTATTTGAAGTGATTTCTCAGACCCAGGTTTTCTTGACAACCACAAGAATTGTCAAAAAAAACCTGGGTTTTTGGTTCTCAAAAAACGCTCTATAGCTGTTGACATTTAAAGCAAGAAAAAAAATTCTGTGCTTAGATAGCTAATTAAAACTTGTTTCAAATATGTATTAAAAATTAATAAAAACCGTTTCCATTTTGTATTGCTATTTATTAGCATTAAATTAAATTTGTATATTCTCACAATTTGTTTTCCAAAAATAAACAATAACCTGTAGCACGTGAATCCACAACAAAACATATGCATAACAGCTCATGTCACTTTGGCAGTTTTTGCTTTACCTCGACTCGCCACAGCAAAATACCTAGTTCTACTTCAGGGCGACCCCAGGTCTCAAAAAACACAGAATTTTTTTACCAGGGTGACGTCAGGTTTTTCAAAAAAACGCTTTGGGGCGACCCCAGGGTGACTTCAGGGCTCAACGAACAAACCTACTTTCGTAAACAGATTCATTTATGAATGCAGTTTTTTTTAAATTTGACAACATAACCTATTTTCACCTCGTAATGGCGTTTCTTACCGTTCTTGACAAGCATACAATTAAGTCAGTCTTGCATCTGCCAATAGAGTTTGCCCTTCGAAATCAGTATTCTTATCAGGGCACGATATATTCGGGCGTGCAGTGCTTGCCTCAACCAATTGCTGACGAATATTTAACAAACATGTCAATACAATCTCTGAAAAACTAATCGTAGAGGAGAACAAAAATTCACAAAATCTGATGTACCTACTACTATTAATTTGACCGACAGAAAATGCTTTAGTGAATGACAATTATGTATTTTACTTATGGCGAATTCCTTACAACAAAGAAATCGATTTTTTTTTAAACAAAACCGATTCTTTTCTGTCAAAACAAATCTAGCGTTTTAACAAAATATTCAACAATATATTCAGCCAATACAGCTATAAAAATAATTTATTATGCGTTGTTCATTATCAAACACAAATTTGACAAAGTAACACAAATACAATCACACCAAAAAAAATCGATTCTTTTACGAAACACGAATTCCTTTCAGTTGACAGAAAAAATTCGATTCTGTTTAGAAAAAAACCGATTTATTTTTTGAAAGGAATTCGCCATAACATAGAAGCAAAAAAAAATTTTTCTCCATGGTCGTTAAAAAAAATGTTTTTCTATTAAAGTGTAACGTTTTTTAAATAGAAAACCGTTAAAACAAGAATAACGCAATGCTTTTATCTGCACTTATATTATTTTGACCGCAACTGTATGTTCTATATAGGGTAATTTTCATTTTGTTTATTAACATTTATTGTGGTTTATATCGTCTCCTTAAAAAATATCAATTTCAAAAATTTAAAACCTCATTAAAAAATGTTAGGAGATAGAAAAATTTGCGTTCAACATTTTGGTTTCTAAAATTTTTTAATTTTCATTCATACTTATCGAGGTATCCTATCCTAAAAGGATAGAAATGCAGTGATCATCCGCTTCATATATATAGTGCTATAAACTTGCTACCGCCATCCAAAGTACAAATTAAAAAATTCATCTCCCATGCTAAAAACGGACATCCGACACCAGACAGTACTCTCTTTCCCTCTTTCCCTCTGTAATCTATAATCATTATCTAATAACCAATTCTTGCTTTCCTATCAAAACTAACAAAGTTTAAAAAATAAGTTTTCCCCCTTGATCGGAATTATACATAAGTATTTAGTTCCAAACGTCGTCACCCGAAAGCACTAAAATTACCTCCTGTAGGGCAATTAATAGAAACTCAAAAAATGGCCAGTTAGGAACAGAAGTGATCTAACTAACATTTTGTTAAGAAAGTTTTGTGTTAAAGTAATAATAAATTATTGTTATTATTGCAGATTATTTGACCCAAGTGGGTAAATGCTATCTATACCTACTAGTTCTAAGTACAACAACTTACTTACAACACTTTCGTTTCTAACTAGACACTACTCAGCCTTATTTTGAAATTCACTTTCATGCGAAAGTAAGTCGAATTCGAATAGTTTGTATTTTGAGTTTCGAACGAATCGAAAGTTCACTTTATCAAACGAAAGTTCATTTTTTGTTGAAAACTAAGCAAATTTTGACTTTCGAATCATTCGAAACAAATGTCATTTATTTGACGTTAAAAATTTTCTGGCGAATAGATTAAAAACACATGTGAGCTCAAATATTTTTGTTGAAAAATAAAGAAAATAAAATACTTTTATGAATTATTTATTGACATTTTAATTAAAGGTCGCATTCCAATTGGACTAAACGGGAGCAGAAAGAAGTTTTCATCAAATTGATGGAAGAAAATCCGGAGATAGCCAAGGAATTTTCAATCTTGAATGGATTTGATGCATCCATTATCCTTCTCCTCCATATCTGCTCTTCGCCGGCGCCTTCACTTCTTATAAATAAAATAATTGCAATCTGTTTTTCTTGAAAATTAAACAATAAACTCTTGCTCATGAACTAGCAAATAACAATGAGGTACAAGTATTTACAAATTACAAAAAAATACCGGCGAGGGATTTTACTTTTTTTGTTTTGTTGAAAATTGAAAAGTGTGACCAGGTGTGTATAAAGTAAAGTGAGACTTTGAAGTCGCATGTTTTTTTTGTTAATCAATTTTAAACACAATTAAATTGACATGGAAGCTAAAGCAAATCTAGTATTTTACTATTCAAAAGTTTTAAATTTATTTTGTTATTGTTTCATGCCAATAAACTTACCATACTGTTTTCTAAATGCTCCAAAATTTTAAAATTTCAGTTTTTATTGATGTTTTTTTAAATAGTAAACTTTACCGGGCCTTTAACATTACTTATCTTTACTTTATTTTTCTTAAATGAGAACGCATTATTTTGACCATCATTTTTATAAAAACAAAAATTCTTCGAAAAAAACAGCTTGGTCACACTAAATTAAATAGAAATGTCAGTAAATGTCAAAGCGCTGATGTTCATTTTAGGCATTCATTCGATAATGAATATTATTCGTTCGATTCTCAAAATATGCAAAGTTCATTCGAATGAATAGATCTATTCTATCGAAATAGCTAGTCATTCGAATCTCAAAATAAGGCTGAATGAGCCCTATTCTGCTATACGATTCGATCGAAACTTTCGATTTACGTGAATATTTCATTCAATTTGCCTCAAACTATTTATTTAAAACTTATGTCTTTCGAATGAAAATTTTAACCAGTACTTCTTTTTAAAATTCTTAAGAAAATAATACGAATTATGGAACAATAATTTCCTTCCTTCGGATATCAGAATGAAAATATTCACGCGAACGTTGAGCAGAATAAAGGCTTAACTACATAAGCCAAAAAGTACTTGTGTACAAAAGTAAAAATATTTTTTTTTCCCGCTAGCGCAGTTGTTTTGTGAAAAAGAATATACAATTTTTTTTTTTAAACAAAAATGTAAGCTTTCTGCATCATTTTTATAAGTTTTCCAGTCAGAAAAACTATTCCAAAATGAGTTTGAAAATGTTCACTTTTGTACTTTTTTACTTTTTGGGCTTATGTAGTTAAGCCTTAAGTATGATAGTTTAATTCGAGTTTGGCAAACGGGAAGATTTCGCCAGGGTCATGACTTTAAAAAAAAACCTAAACTTAAGCTTTTCTGATCTTTTCACAATACGGATGTTTTTTTGACTAAAGCCCGAACAATACTACCCTCGTGTGGTGTGTTGGGGAGTGGTGTGTCGCTGTCATTCCAATGTATTTCATAGATTTCGGCACAACACATCACACGATACAAATATGGCTCTTCGCATATGAAATACATTAGAGCGATAGCGACGCATTATGGGTGCCTGAAGTATGCCCACCGGCGGGGCCGCAAAAACAGTACTTTTATAAACTAAAACTGTTATAATTGGCATGTCTAGAGTCACTTCCTGATTTGTTATATTTAAAACTAATCACAGAAATTCAAGAGGGTTTTTTTTTAATTTTATCTGTTTTCCTTAGAAATCTCATAACACTGAATTATTTAAATATTCCATTCACAAATGGTTGAATTCTTTTACAAGATAAAAGTTCAGGTAGATCGCCTTTTAAAGTCCTGTCGAATAAGACATCCATCCCTTCCGTGTCACTTGTATATTCGGAGGAATGGCGCACGAAACAATTTAAATGCTGCAAACTGAGCTGAAATATGCCTCAAACGCGATGACTGACCACCTAAAGGAAGAGCATGCCAATTGAGGGCATACTTCGGGCACCAAGTTTTTTCAAGTCGAGCTAAGATCGTTAACGCATGCCACCTTTTAATGGCTTTAAGCTGTTATAACTGTTATAAATTGGTATTTCCCTGGTCTCGTCCCTACCTAAAACATCAAGGCGAAAGTTATAACACAATGTGACCCTTTTTCCATTGCACTGTTTGATTTGTTACGCTTCTCTGTTACTGGCTGAACACAATAGACGCGCGTTCGATCGCGCGTTCGCACGCGCGTGATTATTAAAACTTATTTAACTCCCAGAGTCGCGTTCGCGGCTGCGTCTCCATTGTATTCACTTTAACGAAATTTCACGTATTTTAACTTTGACAGGTGCGAACGCGCGTTCGAACGCGCTTCTATTCTGTTCAGCCAGTTAGGCACAGAGGACACACAAAAACACAGACATCTTCCTTTCGTTTTATTCATAGTTGTTTTTGTTCAAAAGTTTCGCTAAAATGTAATTTGGGTTCAGTTATGTCGTTTTCCATTGGACGTCCGGAAGCATCCGTAACTCTTCTGAAACCATTCCATTGGCAAAAATAACTGTCAACCGACGCTTTTGAGAAGAGAATTAAATCAGAATCCACTCAAGAAGCACCAATACATTTCAGCTCTAACGTCAGAACAAACTCACTCAAAATAACTATATTCACCATTCAATTACTCAACTTCATAAATCTGTTCTCAAAAGCTTCAAATCCTAAAAGTTCCATAATAAAATCCAAAGAAAAAACTTTTGAATTTGCTTACAATTGGGAAAGGTAACTCTGTTTGGATGAGCACAATTTCAATACACACATCGTAGATGACGACGACGACGAGAGCCAGAGCACGATCGTTCATCGTCAGTTATTCAGTATCCCTTCAGCCACAGATTAGCCATATGAAGATGAGAATGTTTCGTACGTTTCACCCTCCAAAACCCATTTGTTTACATTGTTGTATTTGTAATTTCTTCCCGCGTCGATGAATAGATGTGAATTGCAACAACTGTCTATGTGTGAGGTTTTTATACACACATTCTCATTTTTTTTTCTGATATCTGACAGCTCAAGCTTGTAGGCAAATTAAAATGGCTGCCGGGGTTCTCATCTTCATGTAGCGAATCTGTGTCTTCAGCAGTGGGATACAACGGTCATGGTAGGCTGTACCACTTTTTTCGCAGAATTACAACAAATCTCTTAACTTATACGTAAGTCAGTGGCAATAGAGTATAGGTAGATATTTCTTTTGCAGGCAAATACAAAATAATGAACTGGCAGGGCATTTCACCGACACGACGATTCACGAGTACAATGACAAAATTTCAAAGTTGAGTAGAATTAGTTGGCACTGTGAATGAGCTGTGTGAATGAGTGAATCCCCGAGTGAAACCAATGGAAAACGACATTAGAATCTTATAACTTGTTTGCTGATGGTCGGATCTTTAATGTGGTTTTCCAAACAACCAAAAAAATTGATTTTTATGGGGGTCAACTTGATCTTTTTCAGATTTTACGTTCCTAACAACCAAAAAAATTGATTTTTTTCGTGGTCTGTTTTTTTTCTCGATTGATCTTTCAAATCTCGATTTATTGGCAGATTTACACATACTTTCACACACACTTGCACACGAACCAAATTGACATTTCTAAACGTCGTCCTCTCCTCGTCAGTTTAAATTCGTTTTGGCCTTTCGCTAGCATTGTTTACTTTTGATAATGCTGCATTTACACGACTGACAAATTGGCATTATTCTGGCATTTAACTGTCAAAAAAATGACAGAACAATGGAAAAATTCATTCATTTGGCAGTATAATGACAGAAAAATGCCAATTTGTCAGTCGTGTAAATGCAGCATAAGGCATTTGTTTAATAAAATAAATATTTTCATATGGAATGAAAGGCATTGTGGAAACATGTGGGTTAGTCCATTGTTTTTTGTGAAAATAGAATTATTTTTATTAAAATTCCATAGTAATCCTTATGTAGTGACCTTGTTTCATGTTCATTGTCTTCTTCCTCACCATCGACCGATAGCTTCTCCTTTGATTTGGATTTTGGATGGACGGGATTCCTGTAGATATATGGATCCGACCGATGGCCGAATCACGTTATAAAGCAGTGATAGTATACCAACAAAATAAAATTCCTGCTAGGGAACAAAAAATTCCCCAATTTGTATTATATTTGTTGATTTCAATTTGATTGAACAAAATAATGTACAATATCACATTCATTTAAATGAAGTCAAGAAAAGAATGCGTAAATCTTTTCTTTCTTATATTTTGTCATAATTTCAAAATGGCCTCAGGATATTAATAATTTCAAGATTAAAAGTCAGTCCCACTTTTGAGTTTTTTCTTATGAAACAAATCAATAAAGGCTCCCAAACCGGCGCTAAACCTTCGCGCGAATATGCGACGACTGAAGAATGTTCAAAGATTTGCATAGCGCCAGTGTGGGTTCTCTCATTAATCTCCATTTCAATAAATTAAGACAGGTGAAAGTATTCGCGTAGTTGAAGTTAATTACAATTTAAACACAAAAATGTTCTTTTATAATTTGAAAAAAAAAAAACGTTTTGTAAGAATTTTTTCACCAGTTTCATCAAGAAAATAAAGCCAAATATATAATATTTTTGTATTAAAGAAAAAACTGTTCCCTAGGAAAAAAATACTTGTAGGAATTTTTCCCTACATATACTATCACTACTTACATCAGTAAACACAGACAAATCACCTACACCTTTACAAAAAAAGGATCAATCGCGATTCGTTCTAGTTACCACGATTGATCTGGAATCTGACCCCCAAATCTGAAATGGTTGACTGGAAAACCACATAAGATTGTGATTTTTAAATCACGGGAATATATTAGACTACATATATGTATGTGTAAAAAAAAGTTCATGTAAACGTAATGAAATTTGAATTGTAGAGATTTTATGTTGTTTACTGGAAAATGAAGATTCCACCCCACTGCTACATACACAAATAATACATATCGCTGTTCGAGATAAATACGATTGAAAATATCGTTTCCGTAAAAAGCTATGCAAAAACGACAGTAACAAACAACACATTCGTGTGTGAAATTCGTATGATGTTTTACAAAAATATTTTAAATGTTATATTAAAATTGTTGAGTTATGACGGTATTCTTTTAAATGAGCGCTATATAGATTTCAACTTCACATGCCGCCGTTTAAGTGTCATAAAAATCATTTTAAACAATATATATTTTTGATTTTTTTAACAAGGCATTTTATTCATTTAATATTTTTTTTTTTATTATTTTCATTTTTCAGGTATTTATATTAATTTTTTTTACAAGATCTTTTATTTTGTTGTTTAATTTAATTTATCTTTCGATTTTATATTTTCATTTAAAAAAAAAAACAAAATTTGATTAATACAAAAAAAAACTATAAACATACAGTTTTTTGTATGCTAATTTAAAATATAAAGATAATACAGGAAGGACGAATCTAAAATATCATGCAAACAAAAATGTTTATCAGAAAAAGAAAAACATAAACCATTAAGCATTGCAGATAAAAATAAGTTAAAGAATTTTGGCATTTTATATTCTTTAAAGTATAGTTTAACTCATAGTTAGTCATATTCTAATACATAGAAGCCTTGTCATGAAAATAAAGAAAGCTTTATGAATACTTTTTTTTCCCAAGTGGAAGTTGTTACAAAATAAACCATGTGATCAGTAATTCAATAACTTAAATTTTCAGACAAGATAAGCCATATTATGGATTTTTGAAATAATTTAGATAGCTAAAATTAAGATATTTGCAAGAATAGCTGAAAACTTCTTTTCACACTCAAATCTAAACCTAAAATCCAATTGCCCACAAAGAATAGGAATTTATCCGCGAAGTTAATTCCAACCCGTTTATTTGGATTTGGATCCGTGACGATTAGGCAAAGTAATTTCAAACAAGTACACAACGAATCCTATAACTAACTTTTTAACTTCTTATCTACCCCTTTACATAGAGTAAGGGTTAGGAAAAGCTTACTTTTAATTAATATCACTCATATTTCAAGTAGTTTATTGTTATTATTTGTCGTCGAAAAATATTCCTCCATGCACCAATTTAAGACCAATTTAAGAGTATGCGTTGAAACTTCCTTCAAGAAAATGCCATTGAATAAGAATATGTAGCTAAAGAAGATGTATCAATTGTCAGGAGCTAGCATTAAAATTTTATCCGTCATTATATCTTTCTATTTATTTTGTGTCCTATAGATAAGTAAGAACTTTTCTGTCATATTTTATGATCCACGATTTTAAACACCCTTATTACGGTTGTCGTTTTTCTATAACCATAGTAAAACGACTCGGATCTAGAAGCTCCAATTGGCGTAGCAAAATATTGTTATAATAGCGAAAAGAAGAGCGATGAGAACATTGAAGTTTTAATTTTATTTTATAGTCAATTGTTGCTTCTAGAGCCATGTCGTTAAAGTAAAACGACAACCGTAATAAGGGTGATAACTTTTTCTTACAATTTTTTACCATACAGTGAGTCAATTCCATAATGGTACACCAAATATTAAAATGTTAATTAAACTCACTTGTATATACTCTTAAAGGACATTTGAAAATTGGAAATTAAAAGAACAATGAATATTGAATTTGTTTTGAAAATATGAAAAAAAAACACTGCAAAATTAACTGAATTTTCTATTGGTTCGCCCATCGCTGGGCAGTGTATGCCAAGTAATAAGAGATCAAAAAGTGTCATTTGTTGCTTTGAGTATTGTTCTTTGCATTGAATATGAATAATTAATACTTTTTGAAACGATTCAAAGAGAAAATATATTTAGTATGTAGGCGTTTTGTATAATTTTTCAAGATTTGTTGCGACAAAGATGCTAAAGCAATGTGAAACTTTTAAGGACTGGAGCTGATAAATAAAATAAAGCAGTGATGGTAAATCTTGAAAGTCTAATATTTTGTTTGGTCAAACATTCAAAACCAACAATCCAAAAAAAAAAAAAAAAATTACATGAAATATTTGTAATGCTAATGATAAGATACATTCGAAAATTTCTTAATGTAGTCCACAAAATCTCCACCATTTCATAATTAGAGGTTTGTGTATTGCAGAAGAGCCTTAATCAGTTTAGTAATCTACTAGTATTCGCTAAACAATACCAATCAAAGAATTCCGACTCTTGGCAAATAGTTATATTTTATGATCTTAGGTCGAGTGGCAAATAAATAATCGATACCTTTTAAATAATGGTATCTTTCGGTAGTATAAACTTGAAGGGATTTGATAAAAATGGTGAACTTGTGTCCTTTTGCCGATGTTGCTGCATTTTATAGGTTTGAGAAGCTTAATCCTGAAATTCCTTCAGAAGCAGGAAGTTACTTCTATCTTATGAACTACAATTCATTTAAATTCAGCGTCACTTTTGGAGGAACCTAAAAGAGTGGCAGCATCGCTGAAAGAAGGCACTCCCGCAGTATATAAATATTTAAGTGGAGCAAAGGGCATACCGAATGCATGATACATGAATATTATAAAAACTCACATAAAAGGTTCAAAATCAAGAAGCTTATTTGGGCGCACTAAGCAATTCTTGAATCCAAAATACGAAGTGCCGAAGTTGCCTACCAAACAGGCTGAAACGCGCTTTAAGTGAGGAAACGGAGTACGACGATGATATAAATGATATCGTTTAGCAGGACATAATAGAGTGCACAACATCTGAAACAAACTATATTACAAATAAAAAAAACACCACTGCAGGACGCACTTGCCGAATGAAATTTGCACCAGGGGTTTTTTTCCAGATGACAAACAAAATTGTATTTGGACAATACGAATTGCTATAAGCATTTATTTCGTCGATTTAAAAAATTAACAAAGATTTTAAGAACGTCACTATAGCCGTGAATCAGCGTCTAAGGTCCGGTTTATTGCTATGGAACTGTTGATCTTGAGTTTCCTACATTAAAAATGACTAAATTTGACAGTCTTTGAATTTTCGACATTCTAATAAGCTAATGCAACAATTTATAACGCAAGGATTATAAAAGTTGGATATCTTGAATGGCCACTGTACTCACCGATCTTAATTATTATGGAATACTTGTGGGGTTAATGGTTCGCCGTTCGCCGAGTGTGAATTGCTTACTACTGCATTCAAAGAAGCATGGATTGACAATTCATTCAAATATTTAAAAAAACTTATCACTTCACTTATCAATTGGTTTACGAAGTTATTTCTTACAAATATGATCGTGCTCCTTTTGTTAAAATTTCATGACTTTTTTTTCATATTTTAGCATTATGTTTCTATTTAAGGAGCACACGCAAAACTCCAGCCTTATTGTGAAAATAGACTATCAATTATTAACTGAAAATACGTATTTTTTGTACGCACTCATTTCCTGAAAGGACGAGACTAGAGACATACCGATTTATAACAGTTGTTCGCCATTTAAAGTGGGCGTTCGTTAACGAGCTTCGCGCGACTTGAAACAAAAACTCTGGGTGCCTAAAGTATGCCCACCTGCGGAAGGCCCTGTCCCTGTGGGGCCGCATAAACAGTACTTTTGTAAAGCAAAACTGTTATAATTGGCATGTCTAGAGTCACTTCCACTGTGTACACATCATCGGTTAAATACCACCAACTGTCGGCTGACTGTCAATGAGTATCAGTTTAGTGACAAACCAACATTCAGCATTATTTGTAGGCAAAAGCGCCACTTAGGATCGATAATTTGTACCACGCAATAAGCGGAGCTGTTTATCGCCACTAACTAAGCGAACATGGAAGTTTGTTTTGCAAGTGGATATAAATACATGCACTAAAAAAAACACACGTATTATCAAACAATTTTGAATTCGTATCAATCATCGATTTTCAAAAATTGGTATTGTCAACATCAGTTATGATTGAATTTCGTGTCACCTGTCAATTTTTCTTTCAATCGTACATTTTATTATCGACGAGTTGGCCCTAGCTAAATAGAACATTTAAAAAATATGCACGACTTGATCGCGTAACCCCACATTGAAGATGCATGATTTAAATATTTAACGAGAAAATATTAAAAGAGTCAAAAGTACTAAAAAATTGATTTTTTGTTTGATTTTTTTTTGTTTGTAAAAAATGTTTTTTAAAAATTTAAATGCATTATTGTTTAAACTATCTTTCTATGCAAATTATAACAAAATCGGTCTAACCATGGCAAAGATATACGCGAATAACCCAAAAATAAGACCATTTTCTCAAAAAACGTGGAGTACCTAATTCCGTTATGTGAATTTTTTGAGAAAAATCTGAAATGCAGTTTTCTTACAATTGACTTGGTTATTACAGGTACGAATTTTAATCAAAATCGTTCGAGCCGTTTTCGAGAAAGTTTGAAGAAACCAAAATATTTGTATGAGCTAAAACAAAAATTCGTATTTCCCCTCTAGGCAATCACGTAAATATGTACCAAATTTCATGCAAATCGGTTCACCCATTTAGGCTCTAGCTGAAATTACAGTGGACGCACCGACGCACAGACACACAGACGCACAGACCGACGGGCGGCATGACGAAACCCACTTTTTCGAACTTCTCGATTATCGTAGTGTTAATTTTGATTATAACCTCGAAATTTTTTTTCACACGAAACCAATACTTGCCATATAGAGCAAGTAAAAATGGAAGTTAGATAGTGTTTAAGGGCTCGAATTTTCCAAAGGGCTCAAAAAGTAATAAGCAAAGCAGATCGGTGGATGGATATAAAGCAAAACATTGACAAAGCCGAGGGATTTTGTTCTAGAGCTCAAACAAAGTGGATTGAATGCAAAATAAAAAAAAAGAAAAATATAAGTCACTGAACCACTTTAACAATGTGGACGAGGCTGCTATAAGAATGTTAGCATGAAATGCACGCGTTCAGCTATACGAGAATTTGGATTGGGTTCAATTAATTTGATTAAATTCATTTTAATATAAATTTTGCAATGATTTTCATCTTACGTTCTTAAATAAAAAAAACTTCGGCCAAAGGCAAACCTTAGCTTAAAATATCTAAATTTTTCGTTCCATCCACAATAGCACAAGATTTTTGATTTCAAAATAAATAAATAAATTCTACCAATCATTCATCAGCTGATAGTTCGTGTTCACAATAAGGTGGAAGAACACGAAAAGGGCATGGAGAGTAATTTAACATTTATTGTTCTATGTATGCTATTTTATTTTATATGAATCCCTCTTTCAAGAAAAACACAAAAGTTGTTTAGTAAATTTACAAAGCACTAAACGCTCTGATCGTATGAAATATGCTTGTTTCTTTGGAAGTAGCATTGCAGTGTAAGTTCAAATCACTGTAAGGTTTTAGATGATAGTGATACATGCTGGAGTAGATGCATACAACACTACCCTTCAACTGCAATGCACTGGATACAGTGATGCTTTGGAAACGTCATTTGTGCATTGCGGAAATTAATAAAAATATTATTAATCCGTCTTCAAAGTGCACAAAATTTAAAAAATGCTGGCTTCTTTGCTAATTCGTTGACGTTATGTATTCCTTAGTCACATAATTGAAATTTTGATTGGCTTGGATTCAGCTTTGTTTTCTCTTTCGATTTGTATCAAAATCAAGGACATCTGAATTCAATACAAATAAGCGGTTCAGTAGGCAAAAAGTCTGATTTGCATGTAAAACTCAAACTTCAAACTCATTACCTAGAAAACTACAATTAATGACTTTAACCCTTATCGGCTAGCGTTAAATAAAAATTAAAGTGATTGGATAAGCTATAACGAATTACTGGTTTTCAGTCTCACGAAACTCATTTGTTTAGGTGAATTTGTTTAGAGTGAGATCAAAGACTGCAGAAAGAAATATACAAATTTGTATAAAAAAAAAATCTTCAAATACTAGGAAATAGACGAATCGTTCCTGTTTCTTTTTCGTATGATTTCTTTTTTTTTATTATCAAGGGATATATATATATTTTTTTTTTCGTATTTAGTTTTATTTATAAATAACTTATTTAAAATCTATACTGATTTTAATATTTTTTTATGTTAACATTTAAAAAGAGTCCTGGTTGATTTCTTTTTTTTTTTTTAATTTTATTATTTGCCCATTCTCGGATTCACACAACTTTTTAATTTTTTTTTATTAAAATGTAATTTATTATTTATACTAAGTTTTCTTTTGTATATATGCATGTTTTCTTTTTATTTTTGTTTCACGCCCAATGTTCACACACACATCAAAGCTGCCACAAAAAAATGTACACGATTAATCTTTGAGTTCTATTTAATATTTAGAGGGGGGAATTTTAGTGATGGTGTGGGAGCATTAATGTTTTTTGCTTTTGTTTTTGTTTTTTTTTTTTGTATGAAGTCTTAAGTAAAATTAATCACGGGTATAAATTGGTTTGTATATACACACAAATTTTATAATAATGTCCCATATATATTGTAATTGGAGACTTTCAACCGGGTGAACCATTTACATACTTCTAAATATATGTATTTCTATATATTTATTATTTTTACAATTATTCGTAATTTGTTTTTTTTTTTTTTTTGTATGTATAAACAAAGGAATAAAACTCGGTTTACCATTTGACTCCAAATAAAGTTTTAGCTCTATCTGATTATCTGACAATGCAAATGTGTGTAGTTTATTTTTTTTTTATCGTGGTAACGGTGGTGTTGTTGGGGTTTCTTGTTGTTTTCTGTTTTTTTGTTTTCAATTTTGTTTCTTGTTGACAATGATATTATTTCAACATTTGAACTTGACCATTGGGATCGGTTTGGAAGACAGACATTTGTCACAGCACCATTCTGCGTAGATTTCCTTATCTAATAATCGGAATGCAGCTTCCGTCATGCCACTACATGCCCTGAAAACATATAAAACAAAAATTATATTACTTATTATGTACTTGGGATCAAAAAATAATATCGAAATTCTATTCTTTTGAGATATTTCATGTGGTAATGATGAGATGAGAGCACCAATAGAATCTTTCGTCATAGGCATACATCATAAATACCAAGTGGTCGGAAATTAATACTATTATACAGGGTGTCCCCTAACTCGTTGCAGGATATTTTTTTCTTAGAATAATCGCAGCAATCATTCCTTCACAACGAGCGATCAACGATTATTAAATTAAAAAACAGTATCTTTTTTGTCGACTGCGATCGACAACTACTATCGATTATCGGATCGCTCGTTATCGACCTCAAAATGTTGTGAGTCGAGTAGTTACCCAAAATTGACCAAGGTACGAGGACAATCAACGTTACTCAAAATGAGAATAAAGGCTCAAAGATACTTAAACTTGGAAGAGCGGTTGTATAGAAATTTGTGCTACTAAAAAAAAAAAGAAGGCAAATGCAAATTCAAATTTATTTAAAACCCATTTAACAATATACACTCCCGTTCAATTGAATAGGTAAACACTTTTTGAGAGCAATTTATAGCTATTGCTCCCAACTATTGTTAACTCAATAGATTTTTGTAAATGGTATTAGAAAGAGCATCAAATTTTAAAGAGAATAATACAAACGCAAACCAAATTATGCCGTTACTTTTGGTTTCACTCAGATTTGTTTACTTACAGGTTTAAATCGAGTGATTTTTATTAGTTAATCTGATTAGCCCATTCAGCCAAAGCTTCACTATTGTTTGGAATTCTGAAAGGTCAGACTTATAAAAGCATTATTTGGATCTTCTTAAGCGTTACGTGAAGTTTTAAAAATAAATAAACAAGGCGAAAAGTGGAAATGGGTAGAGGAAAAGCTCTCAGTGCGGTTGAGAAAGCTAAAATTGATTGTTTTCATGATCAAGGACTAACGGGACTTAAAATTTCGGAAAAAATAAAGAAAAGCTTTAATATGATTTATAATCATCTCAGAAAGAGATAAAAATACGGTGTTAATATGAAAGGTTCCAAAAAACGTGCAACGTCCGCAAGTGATAGAAAATCGACTTTAAGGATTGCATCCAATTCTTCGTATTCCATTCCTAAGATAAGGATACGATCTGGAATAAAAGCGAGTTTTTCCACAGTCCGGCGTGTAATTGTAAGTTGCCCATACTTAAAAAGACAAAAACTTCAAAAGAAACCACCCCTTAACAATGAACGGAAAAAAAAAATTTGTAAAAAGCACATGACCTGGAAAAAAGAGTGGCGTAAAGTTGTTTTCTCTGATGAAAAAAAAATCTAATTTCGATGGACCAGGTGGGTTTAACTTTTATTTTCGTGATTCAAAGAAAAGTGAGCGTTTTTAAAACCGCAACCGTAGTCGAATCGGAGGTGTCATGGTATGGGTATCAATTTCTTATTACGGAACTTTTGAATTTTGAGTGTCCTTCCACTAAAATGACCGCAAAACACCTAAAAAAGCATTTTAGAAGGAGCTTTTTCTAAATTTTCGGAAGTTTTTGGACCTATTAAGTATTAAGGATAACGCTCCAATACATACTGCGCGGGTCGTTAAAAGTTGGATTCAACAGCAAAATGTAGGACTTTTAGAGTGGCCACCCTACTCTCCTGATTTAAATATAATTGAAAACGTGTGGGGGCTACTGGCGAGAAAAGTATATGAATCCGGGAAGCAGTTCGAGGACAAAAAATCTTTGATTGTTGCGATTAACACAGCTTGGAGTGAAATTTCCCTAAATACCAAAAGGAATTGTATGATTCAATGTCACGTAGAATATATGAGGTTATTTCAAATAAAGGTGGAAGCACGCATTACTAAATGATTAAAAAACAAATACATTATCAAAAAAATGTCTTTTATTTATTGTTTTAAGAAGACTTTTACAATTACATCCCATTTACCTATTTCAATGAACCAAAAACTCACTCACTCTATTTTGACCTGTAAGTAAAGAAATCTGAGTGGAACCAAAAATAACGGCATAATTTAGTTTGCGTTTGTATTATTCTCTTTCAAATACCATTTACAAAAATCCATTGAGTTAACTAATTTGGTAGCAATAGCTATAAATGGCTCTCAAAAAATGATTACCTATTGAATTGATCGGGAGTGTATGTAGTAAAATCGATCGATTTTATATAGGAATTCGATTCAACCGAAATCTCGGGGTCGCTGCTCTTTTATCATTATCATTTCGGAGATTTTGCATTATTTTTCTCTCATATGTCGATTTTCTTTTGGAATCCCTATTGCATCAATTATTGACTGTTTTACTTGCATGCGATAAATATGAATTCAATTATTGTTCTTCTATAATTTATATGTGCTCAGTTGAAGAACAATCTAAGCTGCAATTCCTACAAAACAGATAGCTGACATATTACGTTCTCTGGGTTGGTTAAGTGTAATTCAACGTTTAAAATATAATGCATTAGTTATTATTTTTAAAATAAAACATAATTTATATCCAGTTTACTTACAGAATAACGTTGAGTATATAACAAATAAGAAATATGGACTAAGGAATGTTGGAGACTTTAGGTTAGCCCTTTATAGGAGAGCACAAACACAAAACCATCATTTTTTTAAAGGCCTTCAATCGTTCAACCGTCTTCCAATGAATGTCAAAAATTTATGGAATTTAAATTTATTTAAAATGAAAATCAGTTTTTTATTAAAAAAAAACAATATTTTGTTAAAATTACCATTAAAAGTTTTAAAACTAATAAAAACAATAAAAAAAAAAACAAAATTAAATGGGCGCCGAAATGCCGTCTTTCAATAGACTAAAGATTAAAAAAAAACAAATATCTTGTATTGTTTCAATCTCAAAAGTTTGATATTTATTTCTTTGCACACTGAATTCATGAATAATTTGAGTGCAACTGAAGCAGTTATTGAATTTTTTTTAACAGCGGCAAAAGCTTTCAGTACTACTAAATGCAAGTATTTGCAACATTTCATTTCTTTCTCTGTGGGTTTTTTTTACCTTCAGATAATAGAAAATATCGACTTTACAAGCTAAATGCGTGGTGTTAATTGTCAGTCAATAGTTTAAACCTAACACACTACTAAAGGCAAACAAAATAAATATATAAATACGTTATAACTATGAAGTACAAAAACAACTCCAAGTCAAAGCATAACACATTACCAAAGATAATATTACTACAAGATATCGCCTCCAGTACAAATGAAATATAACCACAAATTAAGGAACCGTAGCCAATATTGGATACGACAAGGATAACATGTTGCGAAATGTTGAACAATATACAGAGCGAGAACAAGGAAGCTCTCTGGATTCAATTCAGAATTGAATTCTCTTAACAATATTGTAATTCGCAATTCCTTTGAACATGGTATGAATGTTTTAAGTTAGGTCAGCTATTAAGGTATGTACAGAAATGTGGGTGACTATAATCGCATTTTTTATTCTTTGATAAATTTAAAAACAATCGAAATCGTCGGATTTTGGATTACTTCAATTAACAAATATTTACAAAAAAATATTTATATATCGTCGATTCAGAAAAAAATACAGAACTCAACTTATAACATTTTTAGTCAATTTTGCAATGTGTTGATAAATAAAACTATCAGCGGGAAAAATCTACCAGGCTCTACTACAATATTTGGAACTTGTAGAGCTCTTGTGTGGTTTTGATATTATAATTAATAGAAATTGGATTTTTTTTATTTTCTTTTGTTTGTTTTGAAAAATGAGTTTGGTTGAGTTGTGTCGATATTTAGGTATTCAAGTTCGTAAAATTAAGCTGCACTTTCAAAACTTAAAATATATTATTTATTAATTTTTAGTTATTTTATAGTAAAATTTATCATAGATAATGAGTCTTGTGCATACCAAAATTAATATCTTTCGCTTTGAAAATGGAAATAAGGCCAAATTGGCTCTAAATCCATTTCCATTGCAGAAATAAAGCCAAATTTGCATTGAAGCTATTATAATTAACACTTTTTCCATCGCGGGTTTAAAGGATTTTAACTTCTCCTAAATTTTTAAATTATTTTTGTTTAAAAAGACCTCCATTGTAAACATTTTTGCCGAAATAAGTTGAGCCGTTAACGAGAAAGTCGAAAAGCCGGTAAAGTTATATAACAGTTTTTGTTAAATTTTGTTTTACCAAAATGTAATAGTGTACACAAATTTGTATCGAAAAAGTTAGAGCCGTTTCCGAAATAAATAAACTCTTACATAACGGTTGTATGGTAGATACCGTGGTTTCTGAAGCTAAACAAAATGATTTCCCCTGTGTCTTCCAAGCTTAAAAAAAAAAATCGCTTCAGTAATTTAGCCTTTAAGTTAAGGTTGAGACGGAATTGCAGGGCCCATTTTTTGGTGTTTGTTTGATTGAAATCTGGAGTTCGAATTTTTTTTAAACATTTGTTTCTAAAAACTTTGATCAAAAACGGAAACTAATATTATTTTTTTCTTGTACTCATTTTCGTATTTTGCGAGTCAATATAGTTTGCAAAGTTAAAACTTGTTGTCTAGTCTAGTGTAATCAAACAAATTCCTAATAAGAACCTACCTCTATGACCTATGGCATACAGTCTTGCATTTGATTTTTTTGTTTCGACATTTCAATATATATTATAATTCTTTTTAGATTGTAAAAATAAAAATAAATAAAATTTTCTTACCTATGAAAGAAGAAATTACAACCAGATTCACAGAATAGAGCTTCATCGTTGTCATTGACCTCCTTGTGACACACGCCACATGGGTAAATAGGTGGAGCGGTTGGATTTTGTGGATTAAAGATCATTGACGTTCCAGGCGGATACATTTTGCCCGCACTCACTGGCATCGGTTTTGGTCCGAACATCGAATTCGGAACCATTGCATTCGGTGGTGGACCATTCACTGGACTACCAGGATGACCTCCTGGTCCTCCCATATGGTTCATATGCATTAGATGGTGATTAGGTCCTCCTGGACCCATATGTGGCGACATATGAGGTGGCATGTTCGGCATATTTGGGTTCATCATTCCGGGCGGTGGCCCTGGTGGTCCACCACCCCCGCCCGGTGGACCACCACTCATTCCCCCCGACTGGTGCATAGGAACATTTGGGTGATTCATTGGATTCATTCCACCGCCTCCGCCTAAAGGACTAGCTCGATGCACATGACTGCCCATTCCACTCACGTTGACCACACCGCCACCACTTCCAGGGCCACCTGCATTCATGCTGTTCGCCTGAGTCATCAGGGGTGCTGATTGTTGCATCCCCATACTCGTGGGACATCCCGCCGCTGACATTTGATTCATTTGATGCGGTGGCATCGGTCCGCTGGCCGAGGAAGTGGGCATTGCACCATTATGGATGTTCATTCGTGATGCTGGGTGATTTGGCGGTGGACCTCCCCCTCCACCACCACCTCCCCCACCACTGTTCATTCCTTGCATATGACTGTGATTCGCTGGACCATTCCCCAGAGGGCTATGCATCGGTGGACCCATTTGACCGTTGTTCATGTGAGGTGGTTGATTTGGACCATTGTGCCCGCCAGCTCCTAGGGGACTGCCCATTGCGCTCCCCATGGGCGATCCCATGGGTATCGAGTTCATTGGACTGCCAATAGGACCGCCGCTCATGGGACTTCCTATCGACCGTGGACCGTTGGGACCCATTGATGAGTTCATCCCCATATGAGAATTATTTGGGCCGCCCATCGGCGACATGCCTCCCATTGGACCCATCGGTGATATGCTCGGGCCCATGCTGCTCATTGGGCTCATTCCACCCATGGATGCTCCGGGTGGCATTCCCCCTCCGTCCCGCATACCCATGGGACTGCCCATACCTCCACCTCGGTTCCCCATATGAGGTGGCATCGGACCGCCACATTGCATTCCAGGACCGCCAGGTCCCATTGGACCTCCAGGTCCCATTGGACCGCCAGGACCCATTGGACCTCCAGGACCCATTGGACCTCCAGGACCCATCGGACCACCAGGACCCATTAGACTTCCCATTGGACTCCCCATTGCCAAAGGGCTCATGCCACGCATCGACGGGCCGCCCATATGATGATGCGGGTGATGTGGATGCATGTGGGGATTCATTGCTGCATTAAAGTGATTCATTGCCATGTGGCTCATGGCCGAGGGACTATTCATGGGCGGGCTGTCGTCGAAGGGATTCGATGCTACAATTGTGTCGCCAAAGCCGCTCATCGGCGGTGGTGGCAACAGGTCCTGCGGTGTGGGCGGGGGTTGTGATAACATTGCGTTGGCTGCGTTCGCCGCATTCGCATTCGATGTTTTCCGCCGTTTCTTGGGATTGCTCGGTGCTGATATGATGTTCAGCGATTCTGTGGGTGGCGGTGGCTTGAAATCGGGCGGACAAATACCTGGCCCCGGCAGTCGATACGGAGCCATTCCGAGATTGTGTGTCATTATATTTATAAACTTAGTTCTTTTATTTTATACTATTTTCTATAATGGCTGTTTTTGTTCGTCACACGCGATTTACAATTGAAAATCTCCAAAGAACTTATCGCTTAATCCTCTTTTTTGTTATATTCTTTTATTGCTTTTGTGTGTGGGCTTTGCCAATATCATCTAAATTTTGCTAGTAGTTTTTTTTTTTTTTTATTTTCTTGTTGTTGTTCTTTTTGTTGAATTAAGTAAACGAAATTAGTAAGACGGTGATAACTATTTTATATGATTGTTACTTTTTTAACTCTTTTCGTGCCTTCTTTTATCAGTTCTCTTTTTATGCAGCTCCGTTTATCTCTTCTGATTTGGTTTGCTGGCCAAAGAAATTTGGCCCGCACATAACCAGATCCTTGTCAGCTGCAGGCTGAAATAAAGAAAATTTAATTAATTAAAAAAACTTCATTAATAAAACAAACTTAATAAGTAAAACAAATTAGCTAATGGAAAAATATAAATATTCGTGTCCCGTGTATATGTGTAGTGAAATTCGTTTACACGTGTAGGTTGTAAATACACGTGTTAGTAAAAATTCACGGCCTGACGTCTTTGAATCCAACCCTGAGGGACGGCGCAGAAGAGGAAGACCGCGGCTCAGGTGGCGCACGCAAGTAGGAGAGAAACTTATCCAACATTGCGTGCGAAATTGAAGACAGCTATCTAGGAACTGAGCTGGCTGGAAGAAGCTTGTTGGTTGAGGCACACCTTAAGTAAGTATGCAAGCAAAGGGTAGACACTTGGGTTCAAGAGATCACCAGCATCATTAGGTTTTTTCAGGAGCAAACGAAATTAAGTCACTTAAAAGGCTAGTGCAGCCGGAGGTCTCAAATATGTAAAACTGCGGTGTATATTATGGCGACTGTTACCGAAATCAACCGCAGCGTATATTTGGATTTGGATTGTTGGAGGCAGACTTTGGACAAGACTTGATTTTCAATTATGGGAACGAGTGCCTCGTGACAGAAGGCATCAAGGTTAAATTAGCCAATATAAGCCTTATATCCGCTTATGCTCGACAGAGAAGACAAATTATGAAGCCAAAGCCATTCCCGGACAAGACATTTAAGAAGTGCCATTTTCGCAAGGAAAGATATTGTGATAGGCAATCTTCAGTTCTCACATCAGAATATTCACAAGGAGACACAAAGATCTCCAGATCAATCAACTGTCAACTAGATTGAATATATTGCTATAGACGCAAGACACTCCTCCAGTTGTATTATGGATTTCCGAATGTTCCGTGCGGGGCAACATTGACTCGGCCTTCTTGTAGCCAATGTACGGCGCAGATATCTAGACATCGGAATAACAAGGAAATACTGTGAGGAAGCTCGAAGTCTGACGACTCTAATCACAGGAGATCGTACGGTCTTTTTCCCACCGAGTTTCTTATAAAATATTGAGAACTCCTACGCTGCCTGCATTTAATTTTGAGAACCAGTGGCAACATTGCTAAAAAGCTACCTACCTGTGACGTTCTAGGTTTTTTAACACCGCCACAAAGAAACCCCTGGTTTGATTATAAGTGATTAATTGTCATCTGACGGCTGACCAATCAAGAAGATGAATAATTTGACGTGTTTAACCGAGCAAAATTTACATTGATAAAAGATACTCAGTATGGAGATACTAACCCTCCGAAATGCACACCCCAAAACTCATTAGATTACTTACTTCTGTTCGTTTACTTTCTGAAACTGCAAATTTCTACCAATTTAGTCTAAAGTCACGTCAAAGTTTTTATAAAAAAAAAAGAAATTTGGATTAAAATTGGTAGAAATTGGCAGTTTTGGGAAGTAAACCAACAGACCTAATGTTGTATTTGAAATTTAAGATCTAATCGGGAAAAATATGAATGCCCGCGTTCGGGTGGTAGGTGGATAGGGTATCTACCTATCCAAAATTGTTAGATAGCTTTGATTTGTGGTTGCATCAAAATAAACTTATCCGAATAGGTTAACCGAAAGCGGCCGTTATTGTTTTTACACATCATTTATCATTTCTTACGAGAAAACCGCTGATTACACTACTTAACATTCATTCATTTTCATTTTAAGCGATTCAAAATTTGTAAATTATTTTTTTTACCACCTTGTAGGCCAACTACAATGACAGCCAAGGTTTGGCATATTTGATCGTAATGGTCTGAACACGTAAAAAGAAAAAGAGATTAAGATGGGGTATTTTCCGAATCCGAGTCTTTGTTGAGACTGACAGATGCAGAAATAAGAGGATTTCTTTTTAACTTACAAAACTTTGTGCCAATTTAGATTCTCAAAAAGTAATCTTATAAATAGATAAAAGTATTTTAATGGAAATATTATCGTATTTCTATTAAAAAATAGACAATCTGGACTAAGTGACGATTTTGCCAATCATGTAAATCCACCATTAGTGTATTTTCTAATTCAATCACTCCGGATTTGGGTTTCAGATTTCATTATTTTTTTTTGTTAATTGTGTTATTTTTCAATTGAAGAAATATAAACAAATTTACGAGATGTCTAATTTAGTCTAATGCGTTTAGATAAATGTCACTTTACTTTGATGTGTGTTTTAGCACGTGTTAATCACGATTTAAAGAATCGATCTCGGATTAGAGCCGACCCGAACAAAATTGATTTTTTGGTTGTATGGAAAGTGAATTCTGAAGGGTTGACACACTGGTTCAATTCTGAACGAGACTTACTCCTTACTAACTTTTGCTTTAATGGCACACGGAGTAATGAAAGCTGTAAACATGAAACGGCTTTAATTATATGAGTATTTTTTCTTTCAATTTCACACTTTGATCAGCAAAAATTCATTTATGTGGTTTTCGTTTCAACCACTTCAGATTTGGGTGTAAGATCTTAAATCTTTGCTGGCAAAAAGAACAGAAATCCTTATTTTAGTTTGTTTTGTAATTGCGTGAGTGGCAATTTTGAAACAACACTGATAAATGTAACTTTTCTTATGTGTGTGCAAGTGCGTGTGAAAATCTATGTAAAGCCTGCTAAAAATCGAGATCTGAAAAATCGACTTCAGATCTACAAAAATTCGATTCTTTTGGTTGAAAGCAAAGGCAAAACTTTTCACAAATAAAAAATAATCCAACTCTTTGCTCGAAACGAAAACCACATTATTCATTTGGTTTAGGGAAAAAAAATTGAAGTGGACATGACAACAGATTGTTTCTTGTGTGTATTAGTATTGTATTACGATTTCCCCCGGTAAAATTGATCCAGTATGCGATGGCCCAAAAAGATCAAAACAAAAATCGATTTTTAGACTGAATGGAAAACGACAAACATATTGAATTTAATCTTTCTTGACACAAAAAATTTAAGGGGTGACAAAAATAGTATATTACTCTAGTTTAATTAAATGAAACGTAAACAGAAAAAAATTATCAATAATGAAAATAGTCTTTGATGACAAATTTCATCAAGTTCATTAAATACTAATCTTGACAACATTGTTCGTTAAAAAAACAAAAAAAATGAATGTCTCCAGCAATGAATTCTTCGGCGATGTGAGAACTTTGTTACCCCTTTTGGGCAATGAACTGAATCATGCGGTGAATCACTGAAGCTCCTTATCACAACTCATTTTCCTGGATGTAACTTCGATGTTAATAACTTAGAAGATGAAGTACATACAGAGCACACAGTCCCACCAGATATTATAACGGAAAATAAAATAAATTGTGCGATAAACTCGTTTTCACCCTACAAATCTCCAGGAACAGGCGGCATCTTCCCCATGTTGCTACAGAAAAAAAACTAAACACGTCACCCAACATCTCAAGAACTTCTTTATAAGCTGTCTTAAGTGGGGATATATTCGTTTGGCATGGCGTGAAGTAAAAGTAGTCTTCATACCGAAAGCTGGGAAACCAAGCCACACGGAAGCTAAAGACTATAGACCCATTAGTCTTACATCGTTTGTTTTGAAAACCTTCGAACGGCTAATAGATATACACATACGAAGTATCCTTAAACCGAATGTGTTGTCGACTGCCCAACATGCCTACACGAAAGGAAAAAGTGTTGAAACAGCACTTCACAACATAGTAAGCATAGTAGAAACGTCACTCAAGAACAAAGAGTACACTCTAGCTGCCTTTCTGGACATTGAAGGAGCTTTCAACAATGTACAAAATGATGCGGTAAAAAGAGCACTTGTTGACCTTGAAGTGGATAATTCCCTCATAAACTGGATTATCTGTATGTTAAAAAACAGACGGATTAATTCAGAACTAGGGGACGCACAGATCAAAGTATCCACATCTAGGGGGACTACACAAGGAGGAGTTCTCTCACCACTTTTGTGGATACTAGTTATGAATGAAATCCTGATTGAATTGGACCACAGCGGTGTCAAAGTGGTTGCCTACGCAGATGACTTAGCGCTGCTGGCGACCGGAAAATTTCTTTCCACAACCAGTGAACAGATTAACTACACCCTGTTAGAAGTCTGCACCTAGATGAGGAAATGTGGTCTTTCGGTCAACCCGCAAAAAACCGAAATGGTACTTTTTACTAACAAAAGGAAAATACCAGAATTTGTCCTTCCGTCAATAGAAGGAACCCGACTTAGTCTATCAGATCATGCCAAATATCTAGGCGTAATTCTTGACAAAAAGCTAAACTGGGGTATGAACGTTAAAGAAAGAGCCAAGAAGGCCATGATCGCTTTTCACTCCTGCAACATGATCTTTGGTAAGACCTGGGGTCCAAACCCTAAAATCATAATGTGGATGTACACGGCCATTATAAGACCGATCCTTACATATGGTAGCCTGGTTTGGTGGAGCGCGATGTATAAAGTAACTAATTATAAAACGCTTACCAAAGTTCAAAGACTAGCATGCGTAGGAATCACAGGGGCAATGAGGTCCACACCCACTGCGGGAATGGAAACCATACTCAATCTAAGACCCCTAGATATATTCGTGCAAGAGGCTGCATTCTACAGTGCTCAAAGATTAAGCCAGACCGATAGCTGGAAAAGGAGCTCCGTGGGTCATGCACAAATTATTAACAAATTTACAGAGCGGTATATATGCACAGACTACACAACACCCCGTACAGATTTTGAAAAACCGTTTTCTGTCTCCATCCCCACAAGGGAGGAATGGGATGCTGGTTTACAACAGCCAGATAACACCGACGGATCGAAGATGGATACAGGAGTAGGCGCGGACTTCTTCTCAGAGTCCCTCGATTTAGCCAACTCTTATAGACTCCTTAATTAGAGCAGTGTCTTCCAAGCAGAGGTTCTGGCAGTGATAAAGGCTGCTGAACAGGTCTCATAGGCTGACATCACCTTTTACATTGACAGTCAAGCAGCGATCAAAACTATCTCTGCCACAGAAATAAGATCCAAGCTGGTTTCATGCTGTCGCGAAGAGCTAAAAGTCCTTGCCACGCAGCACAACATCAGACTCTGCTGGGTCCCTGGACACTGTGGAATTCTAGGAAATGAAAAAGCAGATGAACTGGCAAGGACTGGTTCATCATTAGAACTAAGCCTAATGGACTCCGGTGCTAAAATTCCACCCTGTGCCATTAAACAGGAAATTGGTAAGAAGATAATGGAACTTACCAATGACAGATGGAACTCACTCGTAACTTGTACCACTACAAAGAATCTGTGGCCTAGCTACAACAATAAGAAAAAGGACAAAATTATGAACCTGGAAAAAAATATCACTGAATCTTTTGATAGAAATCATCACAGAGGGCATAATCACTTAGGATATCACAGAAAGAATATGAGACTAAGTACTGAAGACATTTGCAGAGGCTGCGGAGACGAAGAAGTAGAGGAGGGTACCCTTCACTACCTAGAACACTGTCCGGCACTCTGTTATATAAGGAAGCTATAGCTTGGTAGCTATTTCTTCAACGATCTAGCAGAAATCTCAAAGTCAACAGGTGATAACATCATAAATTTAATGAACTTCATCAACGCCTCCAAATGGCTTGATACTCCATAGCATTTCATAGGTTATATATATTTAAAGGAATGGTCCAATCCATCAGGAGATCACAATGGATCAATTTTGATCTAAGTGTCACGGGAACAAGATCCACTGTCAGCCCATCAACCTAACCTACCCTTTTTGATCAGGCTGGCATTTATATGTGCCTATTCTTCTCACTTAAGTCTTTTTGATAAAATTTGAAATAAAGCTACAAAATTGATATGTAATTCAAGTTACAGCTTTAAAACAATTTGATCGTAAAACCCGCACTCTTCGAAATTTTCATCAATCTACCCTTGATCACAATTTCGGAGGTTTTGTATTTTAGAGACAATCTCTATTTAGCACCACTACACACATATGGTTATAGTTTTGTCCACGTTGCGCGAGTACCTACTATCCAACCACTTCCATATTTGCCCTATATTAATGAAATAAATTAAACTTTCACGCGAAACACGCCTCTTCCCCCTAGATACCGGTCGTACAATGTCCATTTTCATCGATTAAGACGACAAATTCGATTCTGTTATATCGGAGCATATTTAAATTATTATTTCTGTAAAAATAATAAATTTTAAAATAAGTTACGGCCAATTTCTTCACAGAGTCCTAATGCTAGTACCGGTACTAGTCCTAAAATCAGCACTCAAAATGGTACCAAATGATTTCTTCACATAAGTACTAAGCCCTAGTTCTGTCAACTTGGTACCGAGTACTATTTAGGACTCGGTATTAGCTAGGACTTTAAAATCGGCAGTCTAGTGGCGCTAATACCTGAATCAAGGTATTTTTTTTTCATTTTCTTCAATGAATTCGTTGCATGGACGTGTGTTGATGCAGTCGTAAAAGTAGTAAAAAGCCTAGGACCTGGGGGGTCATTCCGTAATTTTTAAAAGGATAATCGTCTAAACGATAATCGTGCACGTTATCGTCATCAATTTGCTTCACGTAACACAATCACTATCGTCTCGTTAATCGTTTATTATAAATCACAGTTTGAGAAGTATTGACTTTTCAATCATTGTCATATATGACAATTCTGTCATTTATTTTTGTCAGTAATGCCCAAAAATATCAATTTATATTTAAAAGAAGTGAAGAAAAGTGCGGGCAAAACGTAAAGTCGCCTAAACAATTCGGTTATCCATTTATCCTTCAAACTACATTTAATTAATTATAGGGTTTTCAATTGCAGCGGGCAGATTTTGACGGTGACATCTATTAAATCTTTTGTTTATTATTTACTGATGCCAAATCACCATGGCAAGTTACACGATTGAACGATACGTCCAATTGAAAAAACTTTAATCTAAAAACCTTTTAGGTAATGATACGTGCGTTGCGCCCATTTTACGGTTTACATGGTCGTCCTTCCATCTCTATTATCCAAAGTTTGGTGCCCAAATTTGAGTCAACCAATTCAGTGGACAATCAGCCAACGCCTTTGCGTCAACGAAACCCAGGATCAACCGAAAACATCTACCCGCCCTTATTGAAAAACCCATTTGATAAAATGCATACATTGCTTACAAAAACAAAAAAGACGACACAAGACGATAGCTTAATAGGTATCGTTCAAATGCTAACGATTTAACGATCACGTTTTGACGATTTTTGAGTTACGGAGAGCAAATTTTCGATCGTTAAGACGATATCTTTCATTCGATAGTGATTATTGTTTTTACGTGATTCAAAGCTGTCGTCAAAACGATATCGTGTGGCGATAATCGAATTACGGAATGACCCCCCTGGTCTAGCTAGACTGGGTACTAGGCTGGCTTAGTACTTCTGTGAAGAAATTGGGCGTTAATTTAAGAAAGCAGTTAATAAACAAAATTCAAATACATTATAGAATTTACGTAGTTTGTGTCTTCGTGCAATATGTTTGTACATGGACCAGACTAGAGACATGCCAATTTATAACAGTTATAAAAATTGTATGCGATTAAAAGTGAGCGTGCGTTAACGCGCTTCGCGCGAATTGAAAAAAAAAAAAAACTCTGGGTGCCTAAAGTATGCCCACCGGCGGAGGGCTCTGGCCCTGCGGGGCCGCATAATGTTATAATTGGAATATCTAGAGTCACTTCCTTTGTTGTTACATATATATTGTTTTTAATATTATTGAGATTGGTTATTGGAAGATTTATGTGTGTGATCTTGCTTCTCTAGCATCTAAGTCTCATAAACATCGTTTATATAGTTGTCCGGGGTTTCGTTCGGACAAACTACTGAAGAAAACATTGAAACGCCATACTGTTAAAAGGTTTGTTCGTTGAGCTCTGAAGTCACAATGGGGTCGCCCCAAAGCGTTTTTTTTTTGAAAAAGCTGAAGTCAGCCTAGTGAAAAAAATCTGTTTTTTGTGACCTGTGGTCGCCGTGAACTCGCCCAGAAGTAGAACTAGGCTTTTAGTCTATAAGTAGAAATAGAAAATTGAAACGTTAGAAGTTGTTTTAATTAATTTTTAAGACATAAAGTTCAACGAACGAAGCTAAAGATATCAACAAATTAAATCTATATATCGTAATAAAAGCCGGTACCTATAACTTCGAAGGGTTTAAAGAATTTGGCACCCTGGGTAGCCAATAACTAAAAATTGTAATACTATAAAATATCGCACTTTGGCAATAAGCTCTGCAGAATTCATACTAAATTTTTCCTTAAGTCTGGGTTTTCATTATCAAAGCCAAATCGATACACTATACTTCCCTATTCGCTGTACAAGTCCATGCTTAATTCTGGAATAGCACAAGGTGGAAGTTAATGCTACACCTGCATTATGAAAGGCCATTTGTGAGACTCCGGCGTGGCAATGTCTTTCAAAGGCCTATACGTTGACTGATCTGAGACTAGGTATACGAAATACAATTCAGAATCTTAATAATGCTTCATAAGCACTGTCCATGTTTCGTGTCATCAGAAGAAAAACTCGCAGTATCATACGGAAACAGGAAAAAAAAACCCTACCCGGGAGGGAGCACACACCTTCCCTAACCAAAAAAAATTCAATTGAGTACCTACAACAATGTGTCAACTTTTGACCGAATCTACCTGCTCTCCCCAAAAACAAATCCGTCTCGGACTAAGTAGATGCTTCCTTGCCGGCCTGGTACAACAGTTAAGCTTGACAATCTACCTACCTGCCGTGTCTTCTGGTTTTTTGGGGATCACATTACGAATTCCAGAATTACAACTTACAATTTTCCAACTTTGCGCCTGGTACCTAATATTTTAGGAGGCACATTACCATCCCATTGAATCCTCCTCGTTGGTGGAAATAAAATTAAAAAAAAAAAAACAACGAAAAAAATAAAATTGGAAAGAAAAAGGAATTCACAAATATCACAAACCACAGAAGGACGCGAGATGGCGCAACATCGCACGCGGCTGTCAGAGTAGGACGCACGCAATAAAACAAGAAAAAAAAAACAAAAAAAAAGGAATCAAGCAGCAGGGAATTCCAATTTTTTTTATCACTTTACCTTAACATTATTGATGGTGAAGATGGTGCGATGGAGGCGGAGGGGGTGTTTTTCCAACTCGCTACTTAAAACTCAAAAACTCGGAAATATCCGTTTTTTAGGGACAAACAATTGTACAAAAGATTGCGTGCATTTTTTCGTTGATTAGTTTTGCTTTTGTTGGGGGGATATTCTCTTAACTTTATTATATTTTATTTTTTTTTCGTTTGAGATGTTCTTTCCTTTTCTTTTTACTTTTTTTCATGTGTATTTTTATTGACCATTTGTCAAATGAAATATATCTGTTTCGTTGTCGTCGTAGTCGTCGCGATTTAATTGTCACACTGCTTGTAATAAAAACACTTGGATTTTTCAATAGATTTTAAGGGCATTTACGAGGTGGTAGACGATTAGGATTCTAGTTATTTTGATGGTTTGTGGTTTAAGTTGAGATTTGAGGTAAATTGGCAATTATTTAACGAATAATTTAGTCAATAATGTTTGATATTCACTTTTAAGTAGTTCTTGTACACAACACACGCCATTCATATTTTTAGTTAGCACAATGAACACCGATTATTGTGGTGGCGCATTGGCGGTAGAGGGAAGAAACTGAATGTGGTTCATTTAACAGGGAGGGCATGAGGTTTTACTTTCAAATAAAAATTTTTTATTAGATAAGTTACACGTTGCGTGATTGAAGTAGAGACAGTGAATGATGTACGGATTTACTAATATGCTACCCAAAAAAGTTAAAAACTAAAAAAAAAACTGGGCCTTAGTCGTGTAAATCCTAATGCTGGATTTAAATGAATAAAAACTTCACATAATAGCCGTGTTTTTTTTGCAAGTCCATATGGATTTGTCGAAAAAAACGACATCGGGACTAATAGTTTTACACGTAAATACAACAACAAAAAAAAAAATGGAAAAAAAGTTAAGACCAATTTTTCTCAAAATTTTGAAATGATGCGCTAAATTAGCTAATAAAAGTTAATGAAAATATTAATTCTGAATCGAACACAAAAAACCGAAACGATTTATGTTTTCAAGTTTTTGAGAAAATTGAAAATTACTAAAACTACTTTCTTATGAGATTTTTGTTTTTTGGTATTTACGTTGATTAGGTTCATCTTTTTAAGTTAAGTAAGGCAATTCATTTAGCGTTACCCAAAATGCACCACGAGGAGGTAGAATTGCATTGCATTGCAAGTCTCGTCAATGAAGTCATCGTCCGTACTGGTGTTACTGTCGAGTTCATTGAGTTCGTCGTTGATGGTGAAAAGCCGAGGTTGTTTTGGCGGTAAAACACCCTCTAAGTGCTCACTGTGAACAGTGGGAGGGTCGAAGTCCTTTAGTTGCAAACCCATACTTTCTTCACCATCGACCAACGTCTAGTAAAAATTCCATGATTTGGGAGCCCAAGTCGTCTTTATATTTTTGTTCAAGGCAGTATTTTCTATAAAATAAAAGTGCCATATATTGGTGAAGGTGGTGCGTTGTTTTCCGGCATAAAATAGTTTTTTTTAGAAGCTTGTTTTCTTCGCCGCCAATGTTAACATCAACGTGAGACGCTATTATTTCGGCTATTTCACGACAACAGTTAAAGTTATCTACTATAGTAGATTTACTAAGCTCACTTTAGGTGCATCAAGCTAGCAGGACACCTTTCCCAAAAATACATATAAACGGTCCGGAAGTGGATATTTGTTGAAAATGAATTAATCGCTAATTAGTTACGCAAAAAAAAATTTATGGCACTTTCGGATTCCGAAAAATTGGGTGTCCTGCTAAGTTGTCGTCAAGTTAGCAGGACACCCAATTTCTCGAAATCCAACAGAGCGATTAATTTTGTTTTTGCGTAACTAATCAGCAACTAAATAGCAGCTAATTACTACATACTCTTTATTCTGAAAATTGAAAAGTGTCCTGCTAACTTGATGCACCTGCTCACTTTTACTGTCGTGAAGGTGCTTTTTTGAACATTACAATTGCATTATATAGGTAAGACACAAACATACATTATTAAAAACAGTACAGTATTACCTAATGTGAATTTTTTATAATGCAATACATTTTCATGTCTGAAAATTTTAAATGTGCAACTTTGGGCCACGTATATGTATATTTAGAAATCAGCTGTTGACTTGGATATATATAAGACAAATTGAAATCCAAATCCTATAGTGTGCCAAGCAGGGGGGCAGCATGCCCCCGTTACATATCTCACTATTTAAACGCCTTAGTGCTGGGTGCTAGCATATTGTATATATGTAAGCAACAAAAAAACTAAAATCTCATACAAAAGTAGTTTTAGTAATTATCAATTTTCTCAAAAACTAGAAGAAATAAATCAATTCGGTTTTTTGTGGACGATTCAAAATTGATATTTGCATTGACCACAAAAAGCCAATTCAGCGCATCGTTTCACAATTTTGAGAAAATTTAGTCTAAGCTTTTTTTCCATTTTTTGTATCAAAATTTTGAGTTTGCATGCGAATTTTTTAAAAACTATCAGCTAAGATAATTTAATTTAAATGCAGGATTAAAGTTTAGATTCCTAGCTTTCAAAAATGGTATATTAATTTACTGTAACTGTTGCCGTTGTTTTTTAATAATTATTTTTTCATTTTAAGTCATTTTTTCTAAAATTGCTCCTACCTCCTAAACGGGGCGAGATGGACCCCCCCTCCCATAGTAAAAAGTGCTTGTTTTCGACCCCTCTAGAAACAACCGTTATCAATTTTTGGCGCCAAAATTATCGTACTCGTGCCGCGTTGGGTTAAAACAGATTCAAAGTATTTTAATCAATTTCTTTCTAATTTTGTTGATTTAAAACAATTTACCAGTTTAAATAATATAATTTCCTTTCATGCATATTGCATATGTGCAACACTAGGCTATATTTTTAATTTTTGTATACTCACATAATACCACCTACAACTAAACTAAGTTTTGACAAATGGATAATATATAGACTCCCATAGCTAATTTATTTCAGACTATAGAACCACAATGTGGTCGCGCATAAGAGCAAGTTCGTGGGACCCAGTCGTGCATATTTTTTTCCTTACGTTTGTTTACTTTTCATATACCTATTCGTTTTCATTTTTCTTTACACTAGAGTTTACACTTCCTTACCATCTGCAAAGCTGAGAAGCAAAATAAACTTTTGTTAATGAAACTTGATCCCTAGAGACCAAAATCTCGTGTTGTTGTTGTAATGCGTGTATTTAAACGATCTATATAGGTATATGGATCATTTCTGATAATAAAAAACGGCTACCGTAAATGTCAAGGTGACAAGTGGAGTGAGTATGATACTAAGTCAGTTTGGTAACGTGAAATTTTTTCACAATCAAAATTTGCTGACAAAACCCATAGGAAAAAAAGTCAGTTTTGCTTGCGAAACTGGGTGAATATTTTAGTTTCCAAACAGGGATTATAAAAAGTTAAAATAGCCATCTGGTGATTTAACTCTAATAAAAATGTTTAAAAGATAGTATATTTCTGTTTAGTATCTACAGCAAATTGAGAATTTGTGAAATTTTTTAGAAAATTTCTCGTTACCGAACGGTCCTAGTAGGTACATATTATATAATATATAAACTGCAATGCCTTAAATATTCAATGCTTCAAAACTAGGAATAGTTTTGGACTATGCATTTCTAAAAGGCACTTGAAAAAGGCACTAGCTTTCATTCCCATTTAAAATAATTGTTGTCATTAAAACAAACATACAACAAAGTTATAGCAGCGACAATGACCACACAAGACACAATAGAGGGTACTAAAATGAAAGTTACCGACACCTAATTAAACTTGAAATTGCATAAGCTACACAATAAAAAAAAAATCACTAACTATCTTGTTAGATCTCGCTGCGCACGATGAAAGTCGTCGTTATTCGTTTTCCAAGCCTCCCGCACCAAAGCATCTCCCATATCAGCAACATTTTGCCGCATCCTCATTCCCAATCTCCGTGAATAATTTTTTTTTTGTTTTCATTGCTTGAATGAATCCACAGCGAACGATCAACACTGATGGAGGTAAAGTATTGTTTTTTTTTTATTCCGGAGACCTACACCTTTTGAACTCGGTAAAAATAAAAACGTTGTAAGTGTAAGGCCTCAAACCAACAAACGCGTATAAGTCGAAGTCGTGTATAATACTCAAACTGAAGTGAAAATAAAACGACGCTGTCGACCAGCTTCCAGCAATAATAATGGACCACAGGCAATACATCTTCTCCAATATAAAAGATAGCCGTTTGATTTTATAGATTCGGAAGTACTTTTGCTTTCACGCTTAGTTTTTGTTTATTTGTTGCAAAGAACAGAAAAAAGGTTGGTATAGGTAGCAAGAAGAAGCGATAAAACACGTTATTATAAAAGTGCGGCATAAACATATGCTGCTACGATCATCCGACAATCCGGATCAATTGAATAAGAACACAATATTTAAAGGAGTATCAAATCTGCACTGTGCATTCAGGATGAGACTTGGGCAAACAAAAATTATCACTTTTTTAATAACTTTTTCAAAAAAAAAACAAGATTTATAATTCAATTAAATAAGCAAGTACGCATGCCCCCAGTCTATGGTCAATTTATCCTCCTCGGTTTTAAGATACTTACTTTTCTAAGCGATATGTATTTATTTATAGTGGCTGATCATGTGACTGATTACTTCATTTCAAGGTAAGCTGGAAACCTAATATACTAGAAAGAGTCAAAAAGGCCACAGTAGCTATTTTTTCCTGTAAAAAAAGCCAATGGGGTCTTCAACCCTGTATTACTCACTGACTATAGACTTCGGTTATAAGACCGATTCTAACTGCTACACAAGCAGTATGGTGGACCGCTCTAGATATAGCAACAATTCGTGCTAAACTTATGTCGTTTTCGATTGGATTTTCGGTAAATTGTACTCCTTTTCAATTCCAATCGAATATGAAAACATTGACTTTCCTAAATTTACACACACACTACCAAAGCTGCCATTTAACAAAATGGCTTCTTCAAGTAGTTATCACTTTTGACAAGTAATCCAACGAAAAACTTTATATGTATGTGTGTGTTCCTCATCTACTCCAAAATGAAATTGGGGACAGAAGAACACTCCGAAAACATTACTCGGAACAGCCAATCGAAGGCTTTTGGAGTAGTAGGAGTGAAAAAGGAGTGTAAATGGAGTACTCCGTACATCCAAACGAAAACGACATTAGTAAGTTCCAGCAAAAAAGGCGGAGCACTTCACACTACTCCCTCCACTGCACTGGACACTCTGTTTCATCTGTTACCCCTCGACATATTTAGTAGACAAACGGCAGCAGGCACAGCCATTCATCTTAAGGCCTCTTTACAATGGATCAACAATGAGATTGGCCACTCCCTAAGTGCCTGATTACATGGGTCGTTTTACTGAAGGTCTTTTTACTGAACTCGTGACTACACGATGAAGAAAAATCCTTTCATTTCAATCTACCTTTCCCTATCTCACACCCTTAAAATCCATGTCATTTTACTCACACGTTCCATGCTGATTCCGAAAATATTAAATGAAACTGGCGCATCGGTGGAATTTGGGTGGAATCTACCTCCTCTTTTATACGCACTTAAAATCTACCTGATGATCACTGATGCACCCTTCATTAAAACGACCCATGTAATCAGGCACTAATTCTGAATTCATCCAAATCATTGTCATGTACCGAACCGACTACACTATACCCCAATTAGTTTTTAACAAAGCAGTCAAGTATCACCCCATCCAGGTGTACTCGGAAGCGATGAGACATTATTGGTAGATGAATCCGTTCATTTTTATATCGATGGATGAAAAACAGATGACGTGGGTGTGTACTCAGACAGACTAAACTTATATCTCTCATTTAGTCTTCCAAATCCCTGTAGTGTGTTCCAATCAGAATTTTTTAGCGATCAAAGAAGTTTTATCCTGGATTAAGGAAAACGTGATATAAACAACTGATATCCGTATCTTCTGAGACAGCTAAGTTGCTATTATATCTCTGGAAACAGTCTCTACAAACTCTAGAATAGCCCTTAACTGTCGATCATTTCTAGTTGAGATGGCGCAGCAGTTCAACATTCACCTTTGCTGGGTGCCGGGACATTACAGGAAACTGTAAATCTGATGAACTCGCTAAAAAGGGTACTACAATAACTATTTAAATAAATAGGACAGATATTGGTATGCCCATCGCTTCATGTAAACATATGCTAAAACCTAAAATAAGACGCTAGAAGGAAAAAAAAAGAAAAAAACTTAAGGTGGGACAACATCACCGCTTGCTTGGTGCCAAAACAGATCTGACCAGACCAACGCTTGACTTAAACGCTTGAAGTGACGTTTACGAAAAATCCCTTAAGGAAATCTAATACAATAAGTAAGATGCCTATTGGGTAACTTGATATTTTCACAAACTTATTTTTTTTTGTGTATGGGTCTTGACAGAAAATTGTGATAATTTGTAAACAAAAAAAATAAAGCTCACCAAACACACCTAACAATTCTCTTGTTAATAAAGGGTCCGCCATCTAACGTTTTTTTTTTTTCAACTAGTGCTTATTTCGTGAATGGTCTCATGTGGATCATGTCTGATTTGACAGATAATTTGTTTTATCCTTCCGCTGAACGAATGTGGTTGTGTATACGCTTCGCTAAGTGGGCCTGCGATCGACTTAGAGAAGATGCCGATTTTGCCAAAAAAAATCATCTTTTCAGATGAAGCTCATTTTGATCTTGGCGGGTAGTAAACAAGCAAAATTGTCGCATTTTGGGCACAGAAAACCCGCACGCATACATTGAAAAGCCGATATACCCAAAACGAGTCACTATTTGGTGCGGATTTTGGTCCAGACGCATAATTGGGCCATTTTTCGAAAATGAGCAAGGAGTGGCCGTTACAGTCAATGGCGATCGTTATCGGGCCATGTTGAACGAATTTTTGTTCACAAAAATTGAAGAAGAGGATATTGGCTACATTTGGTTTCAACAGCACGGCGCTACGTGCCACACAGCCCAAGCTACACTCGATGTTTTGCGCCATTTTCAAAAAAAAAAGTTTTTTTGGCGGACCCTTTATTATATTTCTGTCAAAATTATTATCATTTTTCAATGTGTTGTGTCTGTTGTGTCCACCTCTTGTATCCCCATCATTTAGGTCATCTTCAACAATTGCTACGAGTTTTCCCATATTTTCCTTGGAAAACATATATTTCTTCCTGAAATCCTCCTTACTTAGCACTTGCCTTGGATCATATCTGGTTTTGTATATTTTTTCTTTTTCTTGTCGTTGATGGCTGATTGTCCAATAATTGCAACTGGTTATTATTTTTATTCAAAATTAAATTTCCAATCTGCACTTATATTTTTTTAATTCAGAATAAATTTGATACATCTGGTTCTTATTCCTTCGCTAAACAACCTTCTTCGGTGGTTTAGCTTGCTAAACGTCACTTAGTAGACATTTTTTATCAATAAAATTTTGCACTTAGTCCTCGAAATAAGGCCTAACCCTTTGCTTTTCCACGTTTATTAATTTGGCTCCGTGAAAGGTGTCATAACCGGACACTGTCTAATAGGTATAGACACGCCACGCGACTTGGCGTCTACTCAAACGATTTCTGCAGAAGCTGTATAGATGAAGAGGAAATAATTCCTCACCTACTCTGCACATGTCTTGCTCTTTCCCAAAGACGTATAACGTATTTAAGTGACTACTACTACTAGGATCCCAGTGATCTCGGAAACACTGATATAAGTTGTCTCACAGTCTTGTCTTACACGCTTTATAAGGAGCTCAAAATGGTTTAACGTTTAGGAAAAAGATTTCCTAGGTCCTGTGGTATCACAACGGGCCAACATTGCTGATGATCCATGAGCATACATAGATCATCTCATGAAAATAAAACGATACGGATCTTTTTTCCTTTCGTTTGTTTATTTTTCCTGTATTCGCCGTCTATATTTCATTCTCACTGGATGTGCCTTTGAGTTGAATGGCATCTTATTTCTTTTCTGTAAAAGGTATTATAGTTTTCAGTATTCAGAGTTGACAATAGTCACGAGTACTTTGCTTGCCATTTTCAATGGAACTTCCCTACAAATCTCATCTACTCCCCATGAAAGCACGAGTAGTACTGGATTATTGTTTGGATCTACTCCGCCACCTCCAAAGAAAAACGCCTAATGTACCTATGTGAAGTAAAATAGGCCCCAGATGAGTGAGTGTAAATTAAAATTTTTTTTAAATTATGGCTTTTCTAAGTTCTCGCACATTATTTTTAAGAAATTCAGAATTAAAACTGTCTCATTTGTGGGCCCTTCTTTAAGAAACATACATCACATACAATGTATGTGAAATAGGCCCCAGATCTTTCATCTTACAGCTAGACACCAGTTTTGTTTGCCCATCTCACTCCATTGAACGTCTTATATACAAACTTAAGGTTTATTTTAATAGGTACGTACTAGGAAGCCCATTTTTATATTCAAAAATTTTTTATGCCTGTAGTCGAATTCCGACTGCTGCACATTCAAAACATTATTTTTATGTAATACAATTTGGTTAACCAGACGCATAATTAACATACATACAATACCTTAATTATGAGAAAAACTTACCTAACCCAATACAATAGCTGAATATAATTAAAATATTATAGCGCATGGTGTTGTGCAAAAAAAAGAGAGAAAAATCTGCACTGTCAACTCATTATGTAGAAGAAACACAGAGAAGTCTGAATGATATATTATATTATAATGAACAGAACGCAGAGTATAGCCGGGGAGGAACCCTTCTCATATTTGATTGCAATAATATCTACTGATATAATGATAATGGGAGACAAAAAAAAAAAACAACAAGATTGTAAATATTTTCCGCAATATACACATTACCAACAATATAATGATGAAGAAAATAAAACAAGAAGCTTCCTCCAACCACTCATCATCATATACAATATCACACATGGCCAATAGGTGTCCCATGGGCTAAAAAATACACGGTGCTCGAAAATCAAAGAAAACGAAAAACGGACAGCGAGTAGGTGCAAAAGAAATAAATTCCCGTCAGCAGAGCAACCAGGAACGAGTAATAGTAAGTCCTCCTGCATTACCATACCAGTTGGTTTTATAATTTGCAGATTATTGTAAGCTTTGCGGGTCTCCTTTAAACCTATAAATAAATGCTTACACTGAGAGAAAAAAATCAGTGATTGGATTGGGTTTTGTTGGAAGCGGGAAGCCCTTAATTGGCGTGAACATCATGGCGATGTCCACAGGCGTAACGCGTCAATACACAACTATTGTGCTTATTTTATTTCCAAGTTTCGTCCATCTGGACTTGACTTACAAGAATTATGATCGTAAGTGTTGAACAGAATACAAAAATATCAACACTATATTTATTGCTCTTTCGTGAATGGATGGCTGAATAAGTCGCCAGAATTCTTAGACGATAGACATTCCTCGCAATAAAAAAAAAATGTCACCGTAATACTTGTTCTGCCAGGAATACTCAATATAGCATAGCCTTGAGCCTAATTTTGGACATACCGTAAAGTACAGAGATTCTTTATTTAGCCGTACGAGACGAATGTGGAGGTTAGGTTAGGTTAAAGTGGAATGCTTGACACTCTTAGACCACAAATTGGTCCACTGTGTTACCACAAGAATCTAGGATCTTTTTTCCCCACTCGTTGAATCACTGCGAGCTCCAAATGAAGCATGCGAGAAAAATTATAGCAAAAACTAAAATTTTGGTTCATGAAACGTGATCCCGATAGAGAGCAGGATTTCGTGTTGATGTTGTAATGCATGTATTTTGATGATCTTTATGGATCATCTCTAATAATAAAATACGGCTATTGTAAAGCTACCCCATGGGTGCGCTTTGAATACAAAAAAAAAAAATACGAACGACTTGATCACAAAAGTTTGCTAATTTCAAATTTCCCTTCTCGGAAATCACATAAAAAAGATCTGTACTAAATTCGAAACAAATCGGCCCAACCGTTTAGGCTCTAATCCAAATTACAGTGGACGCTCGAACGAACAAACCTACACGACAGCGGACTTCTCGATCGTAGTAGTGTTCCTTTTGGCAACCTCAACATCTGTTATTTATACGAATCCAATACTTGTCGTATAGAGCAATATGTAAAACTACAATTACTTTCGTGCTACTATACTCCAATTAATTACTGATAGCAGACTTTTTAAAAAATGTTGGAATTTTTTTATCACACAAATTTTAAGACGATAACGTTGCTATGTACATTCTTTTGTATGATTATTTATTTTCTAGATTTTATTGTCTAAAGCGTATTGGAGCGGCAACCAGCGCATACTTAATAAGCGAATAAGTAAACTAAAATGTGCGTAATTTTATTTGTGTGTACCTACAGTATTTAGGATAGAGATAGCTGATATCTGAAAATAAAATACCACCGATCAAAACAAATATTTTATTTGGGTTTTCAGTTATGTTTTATGTGACACCCGATTTGACATTTCTGAAGTTCTGAATTCCAAAATGGGAGATAAAAATAGAGCCAGACAAAGTAATCCACATTCTTGTAGTGCGACTAAAGAAAGAATCTCCTTACTTGATGGTACGTCCGAAGTGGGGCTCAAGGGTAAAATGATGAGCATTCGTAAAAGCGATTACGGTTCAATTGGAAGGAAATAACCAAAAAAAAGAGAGAGACATGAAACACTACCGGCGGTGTTCCACAGTTATACTTGTTTCTGTTATATTGCTATCACTTATCATTTTTAAACCTCTATTTTGAATTCTATCGAAGAGATTCAAATGAGTTGAAGGAGCACCTGCCCAGATGTGAGAGTTGTACTCAAGCTTTTGATGGACAAAGACTTTGAAGATGACAGGCAGATCAGAAGGGGAGAAAAATTTCTTGCATCGCTGAAGAAAACCTAGACATTTAGCAGCATTTTTGGCAACGATGAATATGTGGTTATTCCACAAAAGGTAGTCAGAAGATCATTGATGAATATCAGAAAGCAAGTCGGAGACAAACGGATCCCTGGGGCACAACAGCATTTATTTTATGTATATCAAACTTAAGACCATCCAATACGAAATTTGTTGAGCGATCCGAAAGGTTATTTCTAATCGAATGAAGAAGAGATTCATCAATACCAAAAGCACTCTTTTTCGAAAAGAGAGCTCGATGCCAAACTCCATCAAACGCTTTTAAATTTTATCAAGTGCAATAATCTTACTATCACCAAAGCGAAGTTAAGATTTGTGCCACTGTTCGGTGGGATATACCATAAAATCACCAGTGGACCTATTGCTACGAAAACCATACTGCCAGGCATTAAGAAGTTTCGATCTTCAAGATATTTCTAAAGCTGCGTTCCATATGATCTTGGAAAGACAGGAAAGTAAGTGCAATTGGACGCCAATCAGAAGAGGAAGAAGATTCGCCTTTTTTTATTGACAGGCTGGACAAATGCTGTTTTTCATCTACTTGGAAAAAGACCAGTAGAGTAGGACGGATGGAAAAGCTTACGCAGTAGTTTTGACAGCGTTGAAGAACACGTCTTCAGAACAGTGGGAGGGATACTATTCGGGCCATCGGATTTGTGTATATCGAGATTCTTTAGAGCCCTTGTAACTACACGAGTGCGAAAGAAGATTTCTCCCATAAAATCATTTACGCTCTCAAGTACAGGAGGGGTCATAACACTCCTCCTGGCAGCGTAAAATTAACACCAAACTGTGTTGCGAGCAAATTGACTTTCTCTAACGACCTAACAGCAGGGTTATAATTGAAAACGAGCGTTTTTAGAACCGAATACGAAGAAGTATTTCGTATGTTTTTATCAAAAGATCAAAAATGTGAACTACCTTTGGGGAATTGTAGTATTTGTTTCCTTAATTTTTGGTCATGTAAAATTTTGGTTCGTCGAATATAGGCATTAGATGTCTTTTTAGGTTGTTTGAACTTGTTGTGAGTTGGCTTTATAACATCGAAAACTTTCTTCTCCAATCCTAATAACCTCTTTACAGCTCGAATAAAACCATAAGTTTTCTTTCGGTTTGATAGATTTTGTAATATTCGGAACAAAGGTTATTATTCCGGAAAGAATCAACTTTGTGTTCATATCTGCACTAGAGTCTCTTTAACTGAGTTTTGGTGGCTCGAGAAATTTGCAGATATGACACAATGGTCTGATGAGCTTACAGAGGTGATAATACACTAATAGTGTATTATTTATTAGGGTCAGAGGTATAAAAAAAGTCTAGAATTTTGGCGGATTGACCTGCAACGTCAGGGATTCGAGTTGGTTCGTGCACAAGCTGAGTCAGTTGGTTTAGCTCATCAAAGATCTCAACATACCTAGCCAACTAGAATTATGTACATTTAAATTGACGATTTGGCTTGGAAGTTGAATAGACATACGCCTGCAGCAGCAACGTTTGCAAATTGTTATAATTTTTTTTTTAAACATGGTCAAATTCGAGAAAGTTAACTAGCATTTTATTATGCTTATAATTAAGCACACTTTTGATTAAAACGCTATTTTAGTTAACAAAACTGCCGCATTTGAAACGATGATAAGACACAAGTCACTGTCGAAACACTGTTACATCCAGAAGGAATCACCGTTTGGCCTATAAAGCGTTGGTGGAGTCATTGATCCATATGTCTTCAAAAATGATTATGGTCAGAACGTTACAGTCAACGGTGAGCGGTACAGATACACATGATTATTAACTTTTTAATGACTCAATTGGAAGGCATAATTGTTGCAGAAATGTGATTTCAGCAGGACGTGTCACCAAATCTAACACAGCGCACCGTACAATTAATTTACTGATACAAACATTTGACGAACGATTGCTGTATTTTACGTAATTGTCCTATTAACTGGTCTACCAATACCTATAAAAGGTTGAAGTTGACATTTTGTTGTCAAATCTTATTCCAACGAAACGAAAATTGATAGTTTAATTGTATCGATTTATTTTACCGTGCAGTATTATCAACAGGTGTTTTTATTTTTCTCTGAGTGCATCTCTACACATAAATATACATGTGGCGAAAAGATACAAATTGCCAAAGGCAGATGTATTGGCGCAAATCGAAGAAGAACGCGTTGTCTTATTTTTATTTGCTAATCTTCTTTGGTGCTTTTATTTATTTTGTTTTTTGTTAATTTAAAGTTGTGCCTCGCAAGATGACACCGCGCATCGTGAATGGAATGACGATTGGGGAAAGTAAAAGTCATCCAACAGAGCAGGAACAGTAAGCATAAGCAACCCAGCAACCTCCAATATACCAATATACCTAAGCCGGAGGAACAACTTATAACCAGTAAACCACTTCGTGAGATGGTCACTGCAATGCAAGAAAAGATAAGTGCACCACGACAAAGGCAACAAATTGTATACGAAAGTATCTATTTGTGCAATGAAATTTTTGGGAAAATACCTCGAAGAGGAAGCAACACTGTTGTTACGTGGAACTTGGCCCCTCTTCGTTATACCACCACACCGCGCGCGACGCCACCATGTTGGCTTGGCTTCCTCCTACAACAACAATAGATTCCGATGAGAAAGAGATGAAATGTTCATACGATGCTGTGCATCATTGAATTTTAGATAAATTTATGATAATTACTTCTTTTATTTGCGTGTCAAATGGGATTGAATTTTGTTGCTGTTGAAAAAAAGGTGTTAATAAATGTTAACACTTCATATTTTAGGTTGTCCGCTTCTTCTTCTGTTCATGCTTCTTGTAGGTTATTTCAAAATCTTAATCATAATGCTTCCAGCTGAGTTATATTCGTCCACGGCTATGGTACACTAAATGTTGTGCGTGCTTAGTAAAAAATTCACTTTGGATTTAATGTACACGTGAATGCTTGCAATTGGACAGCATTCAACTGAAGTGAGTGCATACCCAGTCAAGATTTATTTTATACTTTTTTAAAAGTGTTTTCCATGTCCAGAGTGCGTCATTTATCTAATGAACTTAATAGTTCTTATCTCATCGTATTTAGAATTGCTAATGGTGCGATACTACATATATCTTGTGGGTCAAGCATAACTAGTGGATATAATGAAGATTAATAAATTAATCTATAATGACGTTATCAATGAAGAACATTTTATAGAACTGTTAGTCCATCTGCATGCAATCTTTGCATTTTTGGTTTGAAAACAAGCTTATAACCAAAAAGAAAAAGTGAATGACTGCAGTTGGACTTAGCAGGGGATCATGAAGTTGTATAGAATTAGATTGGCAAATAAACTTTGAATCGACAATAAATCGAAATAATCGGTCGAAATAAATTAGTTAATTTTTTTAATCTCTGGGTAAGATTATTCGTACATATATAATGTAGTTCGAACTAATATAGAAATAAATAGAAATGATGAAGATTTTGAATCAAACAAAAACCACTTGACCAAGCATCTTCAGAGCCATATGCACTACCAAAGTTGAGTGATCAGGTCCAACCCAGTGTAGGTTTTATTGTTTGACCATTTGAATCGACTTGAATTTTTACTAGCTTACACAGAGGTTGGTTGTTGTACATTCGGTTTCTATTTTTATTCTCCGTACTCGGTTTCTAAGCCAACAGTTCGCATAAGGAGGGAGGTTGTATAAAAAATTTGACGCCTCAGCCGGTCTTTAAAACTGAAATTGAACGTAATAGACTAAGCACCATTAAAAAAGGAGTCTGATGATCGGCCTGGCAGCCATGAAATAGCTATAACTCCAGCCTATAATGACTTGGTATGGTAGCTCACTCAAGTGGTTGTTGTTTCATTCAAAACCCTCAATATGAATATGATGGTTCCTTTTTATATCGCGCGAAACACTTCACACACTTCACACAAAAGAAAAATGTTTCATTGGTAAGTTTTCAGGCACATGTTTTTTGAATATTTGAGACTGAAAAGTATTATGGTCAATTTCATAAATTAACAATTAAGTCACTTATTGAGTTTGCCTTACATACCTGAATGCAAGAAATATGCTGTTTCCCTCTTGCTCTCACGTGCGAAGTATATGAGAGAAATTGAAAGTGAAAAAGCGAAAGGCTACTATTTTAACTGGCGTATTATTTGATCTGAGACCTATTTCACCAAACACTTTTCTCTTTGGAACTTTTCATAATTACTTTGCAAATTTCGTTTCACCAAACGCAAATTTGCAAAGTGAAAAGTTCTATTCTGCAAAGTGAAAGGTTTTCTTAGTTTGCAAAGTATTTGTTCTTTTCGTTTCACCAAACAAACAAACTTTGCAAATTTGATTCAGAATTTTGAAAAGCTTTTCAGTAATATGCAAAGGGAAAAATTTTTATTTGCAAATAAGCGTTCGTTTTGAAAAGTTGAAATAATAATACACAAATGAACCGTTTTTAAGAATTTTTGGAAAATGAAGAAGTAAATAGAAGTGACCAAAGGGTAGTGAAAATATTTTTTTGACAAAAGAGAGTTTTCGATTAAAACAACCATCGAACTTGTTTTGTCTAAAATTGGACAAACATTTCAATTCAAAAGTCAAAGGAATATGTGTTAACGTCCTTTGCAACAAATTTTGAGCACACTACAATGGGCTGAGAATGGAACCCAATATCACGGAGTTGCATCTATGTGCGAAATAAGCAAAGCTACCGTCTGTTGAGTAGTTCATCGAGTGTCGAATGTAATCATAGTGGATGAATTTCTCCCAAACACCATTTGCTGGACACAAAATTCTTAAGAAATAGCCTTGCAATTTTTTTTTTTGTCAATATGCATGGAAAGCATCAACGTATCGCATGAAACGAAAAACCAATGTTTATTTTTAAATGCGATTTGCGGCTAAACTAAGCGTCGTAGACCTCCCAAAGCTGACATCTTCTAACGTGATTTTTGACTGAACTAGGCATCGTAGGGGATTGAAAATTTCATATTCGTGATCAAGAGAGTGCCACCTTTCAATCAACGTATCGCATGAAACGAAAAACCAATGTTATTTTTAAACGCGATTTGCTTTGCAACTTTGCAAAATACGAATTCAAATGCAAAGTTCTATTTTAAATTGGTGAAACACTTTTATTTTTCACTTTTCAAAAATAGTCTGATCACTTTGCAAATTTTGTGAAACACTTCGCACTTCTACTTTGCAGGAAATTATTTTTTTGCAAAGTTGCAAGGTGAAAAGTGAAAAGTGTTTGGTGAAATAGGCCCCTGATAACAAAAATAAAAGTTTTTAAAATTTAATTAAATTTTATTACAGCCATATTATTGACTTGTTTCAAAACTAGTTTCATAACAAAACTAGTTTTGAGGAAGTTTGGAGTACCAAATTTAGAGTTTTATCCAAAGTTAGTATATGCTTTTGAGAGTTTGGCTTTAGAGATATTTCTAAATAATATTTCCCTTTTCGTGACCTTTTTGCACAAAATTGGTACTTCTCCTAAGTGGGCTTTAGGTCTTGTGTATTGCTATTTTCTTCGAATAGATGACGTTTCAAACGTGTTGTTGAGTCTTAAATACTCTTTAAATATTTTAAATTGCTCTTTTTGAATTTCTCTCTTTATATAAAACTGAATCATCCTGTAAATCATTCTATGTTTGTTTTGGGAAATTATTTTTAATGGAATTGTCAAACAAAACTTTTAACATATACTTTCCGGTTGTCAAAAAAAATATAATTTTCTTCTTCTCTATAAAGTTGTCATTTCAGTAAAGACCGTGTCTTTAAATTTAATCCACAATTTTAAACATAATCAAGCAAGATCGTATTTTGCTTCGAAATTATACAACAGGGAAACAAAAATTCTTGCTTTCTCTCAACATTATTTGGTGACCCCGACGTGATCTTATCACAAATTTCAACAATTTTTCTAAACCACGCGTTTTTTCTTCATTGATGAACTATGTCTGAACAAGATGACTTACCTCCAACAAAATCAGGTTACACGGATGGCACGGATCCTAACCTTCGTAAACTCGCTCAACTCAATCAGAAAAAAAAGGATAGCCCTGGACGCTCTCGAAATTCGACGACTTGTGGCCATCGATCAAATCGAAAGATCAAATTCATTTGCCGTCCAAGCCAAGAACGATCCTTCTTCAGTTACTTTGCCTAATCTGCAAGTTCGTGTAGAAGCTCTAGATGCTTCCTTCAAAGCTTTTAATGCAGTACAGGTGAAAATCGAGGATAGCGATCACGATGAAGTATCCAATCCAGAGCGTCCTAAGTATGAGGAAATGTATTTCTCCACCATCGCTATGCTTAAGGTTCTTGTAATTGACAAGAATCCCCCGGAAAAGGAAAAAACAATGGATGTATCCCAATCAAGTTCACATAAAAATGATTCAATAAAGCTACCAATAATTGAACTTCCTTCATTTTCAGGTGACGTGACTAAGTGGACGGTTTGGTACAATCGCTTCATATCCCTTGTGCACGATAATCCTAAGCTCTCTAAGCAAGCAAAATTTCACTACCTTCTTTCGAAGCTTAGTGACTCCGCAATTGCTCCAGTTGAAGGCCTAAAGATAGAAGACGACAACTATGATGTGGCACTAGCAAAATTAAAGGAAAGATTTGAAAACAAAAAAATTATTGCCCAGGAACATCTTCAACGCATTTTTAATCATCCCAGGATTCATAAGGCATCTGCAGCAGACATAAGGAACTTAATCGACAAGATCAGCAACCATTTAACCGGACTGAGTAATCTTAAACGACCAGTGGAACATTGGGACGACCTTATTGTTTTCATCATCACATCTAAATTGGACCCTGCAACTTTAAGTAAGTGGAACGACGACGTGCCAGTTGACCAACTACCAAGTCTTAAAGAGCTCACCGATTTTCTTAAAAAGAGGGCACAACACTTAGAAGGTAATGTAACCAATCGATTATTTAGTCTCGATTCGACAACAAAATCCGATATTCAAAAAAATTATAAATCAAACTCAAAAAACACCTTTAAAACATTTATTGCCACAAAATATGCTTGCAAATTCTGCGCAATGCCTGGTCACTTTATCTATCGCTGTCACAAATTTTTAAATCTTTCAATTCCTGAGCGTATACATAAAATAAAAAACCTAAATTTATGCTACAATTGCTTGAAGTCTACTGATCACAGCAGCACTAGTTGCCCATCTGGTGGTTGTCGTAGTTGTGAAAAGAAACATCACACACTTTTGCATCTCGTAGAAAGCGCTCCAGCTTTTGTACCGCAAGCCCCACTTAGTTCAAATAGTCACCCATCTTCATCTCAAGGTGGCTCTTCTTCTTCTATTCAAGCGTTACCTGCGACTACTCATTCTATGTACTCTAGCTGCACTGAAAATAGTATTTTGGGAACAGCTGTCATCAATATTAAAACTTCAACAGATTATACCATGCCGTGTTCTTTTGGATTCTGGATCCCAAACACACTTGATTTCCGAAAGACTCATGCAGTGCTTGGGAACTCCACGCCTTCCATCTCATACTTCCTTATCATGCGCCAACGATACTGTCACTTTAGCTAAGCACAAGGCGTTTCTCAATATCGGGTCTCGCATCAATGGATTTGCAGCCACGATAGAAGCACTCGTTATACCACAAATAACGGGAATGCTACCTGACAAAAAAATTGATATCAATGGCTGGGATATTCCAAAGAATATTCGTTTATCAGATCCACAATTCAATAGATAGATAGAGTAGATTTATTCTACACTGTACTGTGCGTGGGTCAAATAAAATTAGGACCGAGCTTACCTTTGCTACAAAATACCCTATTTGGCTGGGTAGTGGCAGGTCAACTGCCAAAACCGATTAATTCAAGTATATCCAGTTATAGTCTTGCTATTAGAGAAACTCATAACTTCTCTGACTTCGATGATAAACTAAACAACTCTATAAAGGCATTTTGGGAAATTGAAAGCTTTGATCATCAACAAACAGTCATGTCAAGAGAAGAGAGAGAATGTGAGAATCATTTTTTAAGAAACTATTCACGATTAGAGTCTGGCCGTTTTAACATAAGACTTCCATTTAAGCAAAGTCCAAGCTCGTTAGGCAATTCTCATGATGTTGCAAAAAGGAGGCTACTCTCACTCGAAAGAAGATTCCGAAAAAACTCAGAACTGTTTCAGCAATATTCCGCATTTATGAGTGAAATGCTAGTGAATTCACATATGGAGCTGGCAGATGGTGTGGACCTCAGTGCCCCACATTACTTCCTCCCTCACCATTGTGTTCTCAAGCCAACGAGTACCTCCACAAAGCTTCGGGTTGTGTGTGATGCCACAGCAAAGACAAGCTCAGGGAAATCACTCAATGACATTCTCATGGTTGGACCTATTATTCAACCAGACTTATTTTCCATCGCTTTAAGGTTTCGCAGGCACAAATTTGTCATGACGGCAGATATAACAAAGATGTATCACCAAGTGCGTTTAGACGAAGTTGATAGGCAATTTCATTATATTTTATGGAGAAATTTGGAGGGTGAAATCACAACCTATCGTTTGTGCACGGTCACTTTTGGCACAGCGTGTGCCTCATTTTTGTCAACACGTGCGTTGAAGCAACTGTCCATCGATGAAGGAAAGGAATTCCCTGCAGCAGCAAGTGCTATCAACACTGAATTTTATGTCGACGATTTGATTACTGGTTGTGATTCTCTCAATGAATTAAAAGCTCTGCAGTCAGAACTAATAACTTTGCTAGGGAAAGAGTGCTTCATTCTGAAGAAGTGGTGTGCAAACTCCCATGAGATTTTACAAGACATTCCAATGACAGATCGTGAGCAATTTTTCACACTGAAGGGCACTGAAGTTATAAAAACGTTAGGAACTTTTTGGAACCCAGTAGCTGATAGCTTTCACTACGAGTTAACTCCTCTGCATTCGGATCGCGTAACAAAAAGAACTGTTCTTTCCGATATAGCTCACCTATTTGATCCGTTAGGCTTAATAAATCCAGTGATCGTACTCGCTAAGATTTTTATACAACAGCTGTGGCGTCTAAAATTGTCTTGGGATGAAGCATTGCCTCAGGATTGCCATCATTTGTGGTTGAAATTCAGAAACAACCTCAATGAACTAAATGATATGCAGGTAGTTCGACGTGTATTCTTTGGTCATTTTAACAATTATCATCTTCACGCTTTCTCTGATAGCTCGGAGGATGCATTTGGAACCTGCATTTACATACGTTCGGTAGATGAAAATGGTGCTGTCAGACCCGAGCTTTTATGTGCTAAATCAAAGGTAGCACCAGTTCGTAAAATAAGCTTACCCCGTTTAGAGTTATGTGCCGCAACTATGATGGTTCAACTTGTGCGACGACTAAAAGAGATATTTGGTTCAGTTTTGGAACATATCACTTATTGGACGGACTCATCAATTGTCCTAAATTGGATTGCTGAGGAATCATGCAATTGGCAGACGTTTGTAGCCAACCGCGTTTCGATTATTCAACAAAACTCCAACAGTTCGCAATGGCGACACATTTCATCAGAATTGAATCCTGCGGATATAATATCTCGTGGATCATATCCATCAGCTTTAATCAACAACAAGTTGTGGTTTAATGGACCTTCTTTCTTAAAACTTCAAGAAAACGATTGGTACTCCTCTGATGCTGTTTTGGCGCCGGAAAATTCTCATCAGATCGAGCGAAAAAGGAACAAAATTATTTTAAACGTACAAATACAAACTGATCTGATTGAGAGCATCAAATACTACAATGATTACAATACTTTGCTGAAAGTTGTGGGTTATATTTTTAGAATGAGACATAATGGTATTAAAAAAAATATTAAATCATTTGGCCCTCTCACCGTTTATGAGCTTAACAAAGCTTTAAAAGGATTAGTTAAATATGCCCAGCTCGTATGTTTTCAAAAGGAAATCTCAACATTATCTAGTGGAAATCAACTATCTGCAAGATGCCACATCAATTCTCTATCACCATTTTTGGACTCCGAAGGAATACTTCGGGTAGGAGGTCGAATATCCAACTCAACCCTCCATTATGATGCAAAGTATCCGATGTTATTGCCGAAGGATCACTTTTTTACCACAGTTTTAGTTCGTCATCTGCACGAGAAGAATTTGCATGTAGGCCCTCAGGCACTCCTCAGCATTGTTCGCGACAAATTTTGGCCGATACACGGTAAGATGGTGACTCGCAAGGTGGTACACAAGTGCATTCGCTGCACACGCGCAAAGCCATCAATAAATTATACATTTATGGGTGATTTACCTCATCAACGAGTACAGCAGTCAAGACCCTTTAATATTGTTGGGATTGATTTTTGTGGACCTTTTAGCATTCATTTTCGTCGTCGTGGAACATCACCAGTGAAGGCTTATGTCGCAGCATTTGTTTGCTTCGTCACCAAAGCAGTACATCTCGAATTGGTTGAAGATTTAACAACGAATAGCTTCCTGGCTGCACTAAAGCGCTTCATTGGCAGACGGGGATTGTGCTCAATAATACATAGCGACAATGCTACAAATTTTATTGGAGCTCGAAATCAATTACATGAGCTTTATCAAATGTTCCTGAAAAGCGAGAATAGGGAAGAAATAATAAAAGCATGTGCAGCAGATGGTATCGAGTGGAAAAATATACCTCCTCGATCACCACATTTCGGGGGGTTGTGGGAGGCAGTCGTTAAAAGCTGCAAGTTTCATATGAAACGCGTCTTACAAAATTCTTCTCTTACTTATCCTGAGCTTAATACTATCATAATACAAATTGAATCTATTCTTAATTCTAGGCCAATCACACCACTATCTGAGAATCCTAACGATATCCAAGCTCTTACTCCAGGCCACTTCCTAATTGGAACAGCCCTTAACGCAATAGTCGAGCCGGAGTTATATAACGCCAACGTCAACACTTTAACTCGCTATCAACAACTACAGTGGTATTTCCAACAGTTCTGGTCAAGGTGGTCGAAAGAATACTTGCAAAATCTACAATTGCGAACCAAATGGAAAAGGTCAGGCCTCCAGATTGCTATCGATGACCTTGTTACAATTGAAGAAGAGAACCTTCCGCCGCTTAAGTGGAGATTAGGTAGAGTTACTCAAGTACATCCTGGAAAAGACGGTGTCATAAGAGTAGTCACACTCAAAACATCCAGCGGAGAAGTTCAACGTGCTGTTACGAAAATTCGTCGACTACCTATTGAAGCACCTAAATCCCTTCAAGGGCGGGAGAATGTTGAGTCTTAAATACTCTTTAAATATTTTAAATTGCTCTTTTTGAATTTCTCTCTTTATATAAAACTGAATCATCCTGTAAATCATTCTATGTTTGTTTTGGGAAATTATTTTTAATGGAATTGTCAAACAAAACTTTTAACATATACTTTCCGGTTGTCAAAAAAAATATAATTTTCTTCTTCTCTATAAAGTTGTCATTTCAGTAAAGACCGTGTCCTTAAATTTAATCCACAATTTTAAACATAATCAAGCAAGATCGTATTTTGCTTCGAAATTATACAACAGGGAAACAAAAATTCTTGCTTTCTCTCAACACGTGTTAACGTTCTTCTTCAGGTCTCTATTAAAATAGCTATAACGTTTGAAAAGTCGTGTATTCGCAGAAAATAGGTATAAACAAGACCTAAAGCCCACTTAGGAGAAGTTATTTCAAAATCTAAATTCGGCTTCAAGATTTTGTATTTCGAGAATTCGGCTATGGTGATTTTGTCACGTAGCCATCTATCTAATTGGTTAGCAGAAATGTAATAAAATAAAGGAGTACTCTGCGGTGGTAATTATAATAATGTTTGTTTACGATAGAAAAAATATTCCACCTACTCCAGAATGTCCCATGTGAAAATCGGCCTGGATATTTAAAGTTTATCGGACTTTTTTGTTATGGTTGGACCAACTTTTTTCCACCTACTATCATGCCAACTTTTGTTATATCGGCAATTCCTTACTTTACATACTTTACTTTGAGATGGACAGAGCTGAGTTTATAAATTCAAACTGCATGGAATTCGCTATAGCCAAGTTGAATATTTTGGAGCTTTATGCATAATAAGACGCTGTTTAAAAATTAATGAATATTTCAGTCTCAATTTTTTAACCGCGCTGTACTTATTCTTTTAAGATGCGTTTGCATTTTAAATTAATGAAAATTTCTTTTAAAATGCAAATTTTTCATTTTAACGTATGTTCTAGATAAGGAGGAATTACTTATGGTGGCTACGAATTTCTTACCTAAAAATTATGGTAAAATCTGTTGAGCGATTAACAAGAATTTCGGTCGATGGCACAATTGAAAATAACTTGCTCTTATCTTTCAAGTGTCGTAGAAGATAAAATTAAATTGACACAAGACGATCAAAGATATTTGTATATAAGTCTCATATCAGCCTCGTTACGATCAAGAAAATTCAATATCATCTCGTTATCCGGTCATGTTTAATATAACCATAATAACTAAATCTAGCCTCAGTCTCGATGCTTTTGGCGAAGAAATACCGAATAAGGGTTTAATATAGAATCTCTTAAATATTTACAAATATTGAACAAATCAATAACTTAAAAATGCAAAGTTTTTAGTTTTAATATTTTCAAGAGTCCCAAAATTAATGATAAGTTGTCTGTGATAAAATTTTTACTTTCAAATATTAAAAACGTCGAACAATTCCAATGAATCGGTTCATAACTAAGGCCACGTATATAACACAATTAAACTGGAGCAACTAGGACTTTCAATTAGGTCCAGTTTTTTTAATTACGAGATTAAAGTTTAACCTGAGTTAACTCATCAAACTTTGTGAATTAACTCCAGATTAACTGAAAAGATGCTTGTTTTAATTTATGCACCGAGTTTGTTTAGTCGTTCCGCATGCTTTCACCACCGAAAAACTGCTTCCTCAGTTAACTGTGGGATAATTTACTTGTTGAGCTAGCTAACTCTGGTTTAACTCACCACTGAAATACTGGGCCTTAGAAATACAAAAAAATTGCGTGAGTGCCAAGACTCACGGTTAATATGTGTAAACATCAACGTGCGCGGATCCAAAACGGTCTTGTTTTTGCTTGAAGGGGATCTTAAGATTTTTTTCACTGAACGCACCCATCCTAGTATGTAGATCGTAACGTTGCACACCGTAACATTGCACGACGTAACGTTGCACACGAACGTTCACGCTTTTTTGTTCACTTTACAGCGTAGATACTTACACATCAAAAATATTACCGCCAGTTCACACCCTACAATCGTTCTATACAACAACATATCTGTCACTTAACTTTATACGTGACAGAATTAAATTCTTAAATTCGAACTTGCGGTGTGAGAAATTTAAAACTTTTGATTTGTGGCGTCGGCATTTGAGGGAGTTTGTTTTGACATAAGTGCTTAAATGCATAAGTGCTTCTTGAGTGAATACTGATTTGAAATCGAGAAGGGAAATTTTTCTTTTCAGAAGCGTCGGTTGACTGTTTTCTTTGTCAAAATGGAATGGTTTCAGAAGAGTTCTTTTTGATTCCGGACGCTTCTACACGTCCAATGCAAAACAACATTAGTTTTAGGTATAACTTTTTAGGTTTTCGCGGCTGTTTTTAGACATCGTAAAAATATTTTCGAATTCTCCCGCATTATAATATTATTTCATTACATTCAGCGTGGTCACCGGGAAACTGGGCGATGTACACCATCTCATTTCTTATATACATAAATCTTAATTTATGAGAAACAAATTTTGAAAATTTTAGGAGCAGTTTTAAAAATAATTAATTTTAGTATATATAAAATTTCGTTAACATTTTTGAGAAAAAAAATTGGTACGCCAATTTTAAGTTTTTATTAATTTTAAGTTAAAAATTGAACTTCACAAAAAAATATGCTACCCGTTTTAGAAATATCGAATTTTCAAAAAATATGTTTCGAATTTCTATATCATTTTTTATAAAATAAGCACTTTTATTTATATTTGTAACAAGCTTCTTTATAAAAAGAGAGCTACCGTTAAAAAACGTTAAATATAAAATTTAAAAATTTTAAATAGTAGATCGTACTAATTTCAACATACACAAACATTTTTACCAAAATCGTAGGATTAGTTTTTGAGAAAAAAATTATTTTTCTTAATGGTTTTTAAACATTTGTATGGGAGGCACCGTTATGTTTAGGTATTAGAATAATTTTTGTCAAAAATCTTCTAGATAAAGTTAAAAAACTGCTTTTGACCAAGTTTAATAAAAATCAACAGAGTCGTTTTTGAAATATTGAGTTTTCAAAAAAAAAATTTCAATTTTTTTTTAAAAATCCAAAAAAAAAATCTTTTTGAAAATATTGGTAGACAGAATTATCTTCGCTATCATCGTAATGTCAAGTTTGATCAAAATCTCGAGTTTGATTTTTTGTACGAATTCATAACTTGCCATATACCTACACTTATTCGCAAGTAAAAAGTTGAACAAATAAAGAACAAGGCTTTTTGTTCCTTTTGAATTTAACCAAAAGTTTAAATAGTGCTCCATTTATTTACTACATAGTTGTTAATTAGAAATCATACTTTTTTTGTTAAAAATGTGTATACTTTTTTTTGTTTCATAAAAAAAAAATTCTTTGAAAACAAACTTGTGCTCTGTTGAACATTTTGGCGCAAATTGATTATTTTGAAAACTAACGAACCTCTGTTTAAAGTTAAATAATTCCATTCACTTATTCTATAAAACCAAATCAAAATACATTTGCTCGTGTGACCGTTCTTTTAAATGATCTTGAGTGATCTTGATACGCAGGAATTAGTGAGTTCATAAGTTTATTCTCGTTATGCTTGACACACATAATAGCTAAAAGATTTGCAATTTAAATTATGATTAAACAAGAACTTAAAATAAATTCATTGAAGATACATTCTAAACTACAATTTGAACTTATGTACATTGTGTAAATGTGCACATTTACCTTACTTATCTATGTTTTTAATTGACAGATTAATATACTCATCCAAGCTTCTACATCTTTTCAATTTTGTATACACTCTTAATTCATATTAATTTATTCAGCACAGCATTTCCATGGTCATGAAGTAAATTACGCAGCTGGAAGCTTTAAACCTGATTCACATAGTGTATTATTGTGAGGAGAATTATGGTATGAATAAAATATAAAGCCTTTTTATTTACAAACAAACAAAATAAAAACAACGCCAAATTGACTAAAAGGAACTGTTAACCTTAAATATAAATTGAAGTAAAATATCCTTTGAATTAAAACAATCATCAGTAAATACCTAAATTATGTTATGTAATTTAAGGTTCTTAATGCTAAATATATTGTTAAACATAGGTATAGGTGTTAAATTTTCTCTATTTAAATTCCTTACGGCAGTAATATTTAATCGTATTTTTAAGAATCATTTACAAAAATTGATGATATTGGCACTACAGTCCGGTATGGACGTGAGCCACAACTAAACTACGTCAATTTGGCGGAGGTTATCTTCCACTTGCATGCGTCCACCTGAGTCTCGGTGTTCTTCTTCTGCGCCATCGCTTTATGTGGTATACCCAAAGACTTTCTGGGCCAGATCATTGGTGTTCATCTATACATGATCCAGCAACTTCAGTTGTTGGACTTTTACTCTTTTAGCTAGATCGGTGTTGCTATACAATACAGCCCCTTCAGTTCATATATACTCTTGGTGTTGCCCTCATTGACCGCTTGAACCATATATTCCTCGCTTCCGCTTCAATTCTGACAAAATCGTTCTATTGAAATCCCGCTTTGTTATTCCAATTATGTCAATATTGTAAGCGTATGCGAGTAGTTAAACGTACTTTTGAATATCGTTTCTGTAGTGCTGATAGCATAGTCGTATGACAGCATACAGCCTTGTCTGAATGGATTTTTGACATCAAAGGTGTCAGTGAGGTCTTTGCCGGCCTTCATGGAGCAGTGTGACTTCTTCATGACATCGTCATTCAGCGCAAACGGACGAGTTTGGCAGAGCAGAAATGCCAAAACAAGACATTGCCTATATATAGCTCGTATCTATATACTGTCATCCTTGATATCAATGAAAAGGTGGTGGGTATCGATTTTAAGTTCCTGGGTTTTTCCAAGATCTGCTATAATGTGAATATTTGGTCGTTGATGGTGGACTTTCCCGACCTAAACCAACACTTATATGTACACCTATCAGGTTATTGACGGATACTTTTAGGCATTCACATCATATACGACAAAAAAAAATCTGTAGAGGTTGTTTGTTAAGGAGACTGCTGTCATTGACTTAGTAACCTTTGAGAAGTTCTTCTCTCTTGACGTTTGGAAAACAATTCTTAGATTCCATACATCGAGCATCCTTTCCTGCGAAGATATTTTGCAGATGAGTTGGTAAGAACATATTCCAAATCAAATCCTCTTCTGCCGCTTTGGACAGCTTAGCAATGAGGCCATCAGCTAAGTCTAGATTTAACGCTACCGTCACTTCGCCGAGATCGGCAGGACGGAATTGTTGATCTATACCTACATCATCCAGGTCGAATGGTTCAATCTATCTGATAGCGGAATTAAATTCGCCATCTTCGATTATATTTCCTTCTCCTCAGCACCGACTTCGATGGTCTCTCTTGCAGGCTTGAGTTCGATCCCTTTTACCTTGTTATTTTCTTTTTACCTTTTAGTAAAACTTCCGAACCTCAATTTAAGAGGCTCTAATGCCTCTTTATTTAATCGAAGTAAGCCTTTTTAGGCTGATTGCTTTTCCTTCTGAGAAGCCGGTGTTCCATACTCCTCTCCTCTTCTGCTCCTATAACCCGTGAGAAGCTCTAGTCTTTCTGAATGTTGTTTAACTGCATGTGCTTGCCGGCACTCAACTTTAGACCAGGGGCAAGAATTATGGATATAAATATGAGACACCTTCGTACGTTTTACCCCCAAAAGCCATTTGTTTTCATTGTTGTTTTTGTAATTTCATCTCGTGTCGATTAATAGATGTGAATTGCAAAAACAATTTAGCGCATTAAAACACTCACACTAGTACAACAATATGAACTCACCACTGCACACTAGTGCAAAACTATGAATTCACCACTGTCAGCCATTTTGTTTAGCTTATAGGCAAACCCGAATGACAACCGAGGTTTTCAAGCTTTATAATTCATAATCTCTGACCAGGAGTTTTGTTGTGGTGATCAAGTAGAACCTTTCACATCAAATGCGGAATCGCTTCTTTTTGGCAAATGGCATTGTTACCACTCAGGTGAGGGTTCTCAATATTTGATGCTGCTGGAATAGGACTTCTCAAGATGGCATTAAAGACTCGATCGGAAAAATAACCTGGCAATTTCCTTCGGTCGGAAAATCCTCAACTGCACCCTGGCTACCACTGCTGACAAGAGTGACAAGTCTATCCGGGGATTTTTTTTTTTTACAAAATGTCTACGGTAACATAATTCTAAAGGTCACTCAGGGTCGTTCAATTATCATAATGTCGTTTTCATTTTCGCAAAACTTTGAATTAAACAAAGTATTCACTTACACTAAGTTTGACACAATATTATGAATGAAAGGTCTGTATTCTTCTCCACAACCTTCACTTATCTCCAAGTGTACTATTTCAGTACACATTTACAATGTCAATTGCTTCTGTTTTCTAGTACAAAAGATGAATATCTATTACCGCCCATAAATACCCTAATGTATTCATTTGGTCAATACTAATCTACCTGCTTTTTTTACTTAAAAAAATAAAAAAAAATTGCTACTCGCAATCCATATAGGTATGCAAAATCTCAAACTTATCTCTCTTATAACACTTTTGCTACACTTTACTATACATAAAAACAATTTATATGCACTTCAAGTAGACACGGGTACCTTCATATGTAACAACATATTATTGTGGTCTTGTATTGTATTACCAAACAAAACAAAAAAAAAAAATAATCTCAATGACGGTTATGAAACGAACGTGGACAACGAACAGTGTGCTTGGGTCGCCTGCGCGCGCGCCGCCGCCCGCCGCGTCCTACCGTTGCGCCTAATTTAATTTTCAAAAGTGGAGAAAAATACGCATGATGTTGATGGTGATGGTGATGGGGCCTAATTGAGACAACAAACTGTCCAAAATTCAGATATGATTCAAGAGCAAACTCAAAATGCACATATTAAACAACACAACGGTTAAGTTTTGACAGGTACACAGTATGTAGGTAAGGTAGTTTGAATTGACTAAATCGGGAAGAGTATTACATTGTTGAAAATCAAAATAACTTCCGTATAGTCTCATGTATTGTCCATCAAAGTACAAATATTTGTGGAAGCTAAGAATGTAAGCGTAACAACGGTAAAGTTTGCACAGAGAGTAATTTATTATAAATATGTAAATGTTATTGCTGACAATAAATGACTACGGTAATGATGTTTTAAATCATTATGACGTCTATTCAAATTTAAAATGTGCTAAAAAATAATTGTTCATTTTTGAAAGATTAATGTTTGTATTGACAGATAAGGCACATTTAGGGCATCATTCAGTCAAGAGACATGAATATACTGAGTACCTATCATCAGTCTCATGGTTTAGGTTGCATTACAAAGAGAATAGCATCTGGGGCTTCTTGTCGAACTTATAAGTTGGTAAAATTAACTGACCCGACTTGGCTGCAACTGAGTGTGTGGGATTTTTTGCACCACAACGACAGATGTCATTTAGATTGTCTTCTTCTTCTTCTTCATTGAATGTAATTGCCAAACGAGTTTGATGTAACCACCGTCACCATAATCATCATCTTCTTCCAGTTCAACACCAACAGCGATGTGGCCTAAACATTATGCCTAAAGGAAAGAAGACGAAAGTTTGCATACAACTTTAACTCACATTCCAACAACAGAAAAAAACCTGAGCTCACGCAAAAAAAATGACAAAAATCACAGAGATTAAGTATACCTACGGACTTAGAAACGGGCCTCCATTGACTATGACTATGACGAAGATATGCGATGATGATGAAGAGTTTCGCGGACGCGACTGACGCCAACGTTGCAATTGTTTGTCCATGTGAATTTTTGCAGCTTAATTCCAATAGAAGACTCCGTAACGAAGAGCTCTATGCATAGTGAACGACATAGAGTGGTTGATTTTTGCCTCCTTCTCTTGCCCGTTTTCAAAGAGGTTTAAAGATGATGATACACTGGTACTGGCACTGGCACTGTTGCAAGCCACCTTCTCTTGCCACTTCTAGGTTTCTTCTTCTTTGACGACGCGACTGTTGTTCCTGTTGCTTTTTGCTGATGATGATGGTTGTTTGTTGTGGTGGGCATCTCATATGTTTTTTTTTTTTTTGTTTGTGCTTCTTCTTTTTTGTGTTGTTGTTATATGTTTTGTTGGTGCGCCTCTCGAATTTGTTAATATCTTTTGAGTTGAAGGAATGGAGTAAAGCGGACTATAAAGAGGCCATAGCCGGGCTTTTTGAAATGCATTCAATCGTTGGCTCCCTATCCGATAGCAACCAAATTTTAAATTATTTTTTTTCTTTTTCCCCAACACAAACAATGAACTCCTTTTCTATAGTAAGTTTGTTGTTTTGAAAAGTTCATATAAATTCACCACAGTTTGAATAACGGTTTATTTTTATTGCAGTTCTTGGCATCTGCTCTGGCAGTGCTGGCAGCTGCGGAACCACCGTCTGGATATAATTACCCGCGTGGTGGTGGTGGTGGTGGTGGTGGCGGCGGCTCCCTAGGTGGCGGTGGATTCGGTGGCGGTGGATTCGGTGGTGGTGGATTTGGCAGCGGAGGTGGTGGTGGATACCAAGCCGTCAGCGGAGGATTCCAAACGTCGGAAGGACAAAATGTCGATCCTCAGCTCCTCGAACAAGTACGACAGATTCTTTTGAACGAGGAAAGCAAATCTGGTGGAGGAGGCGGCGGTGGTGGCGGAGGTAGCTTTGGTGGTGGTGCTCCATCTGGATCTTATGGCCCACCATCAGGATCATACGGTCCACCATCACCACAGTATGGTGCTCCAGGTATTGGAGGTGGTCGTGTTGTTGGAATCGATTTAGAAGGTGTGCGACAAGCTATTCAAGTAGCACAATTCGCTCAGACCAGCTCACAGGCTGGAACTGGTGGTGGATATCCTAGCGGACCACCGTCAGGATCATATGGTGCTCCATCAAGACCCAGTGGAAGTTACGGTGCTCCTTTCTAAGAGGATGCACAGCTAACTTTAGTCCACTCTTTTTAATCTCTTGAATGCTGCCAAAAACTCGAAATTCACCAATACTCACCAACTCAAATAAGCACTGGTGAATTCTGGTAACTCTTAATGTTCCAAAGAGACGACATTACCAGAACTTAAGAACAACAAACATACGAACAACAACAACAAAAAAACGCTTCTCTATAAAATTATTGTTGGATTACCGATTGAAGAACTCACGCTAAGATAATACACACGGATACACGCGTCTGATGCCAAGTAACGATTTTATTCCCTCTAGTTGTTTATTTTATAAATATTTTATTGTTATATATTTTATTTTATAATTATTATTAACGATGCTAAGTTCTCATAATGTTTATTGTAAGATATGTGTCACTGGTACCTTTTTCCATTATTATTTTTTTTTTTTTTTTCAGTGATTTCTATTATAAATCGCATTATTCGATTATTTTTCATACCTCTCTTTTTCCAGACTATACATCTGCCCCTATATTTTCATGATGTAGTCTCTGATTTTGTAAATATTTCTTTTATTTTAATTTGATTACTTTATAAATTTAAGTGTTTTTATGTACATGAACAAACAAAGAAACAAAACAACAACAAACAAAACAAAAAAAAACAACAAAATAATAAAAAAAATCGCAAATTTTGTCACCGTAATTATATGGGTTTTAATTTTTCATTACTAATATACAAATTATAATTGCTTTAATTTATTATCGTTCGTGACTATTCTGTCTTGAAATCGAAAGAGATGAATACGACTTTTACTTTCTTTGTTAAACAGAAATTAGGTCAGCATTGCTAGTTTCTTACAATATTATTCACTACGGCAGAACGTGCACAGCACAGTGGAATTTGGACAATAATTTCAACATGCTTGGCAAAAAATAAAAAAAATGTTCTCAAGGAAATTGAGTCAGTAAAAGTAATTTTATGGCTAAAAATCCAATTCGCTTGAGAATGGTAATAAAATTATATCTTAAAATTATGGTTTGAAGTTTCCAGTTAAAGGGCAGTGAGATTTTTGTAAGCCTTTTTGCAATATAAACTGTTAGTTGGTGGTAACTATAATAGCTGTTATTGATTTAAATTTAAAAGATGGCGGATGTCATACATAAATAGAACAGAAAACCGTAGTCACTTCTATTTCCCAGTGCCTATTTGAATTTTCAGGAAAAAAACACATTGTGTTTTGATTTTTTTACCACAGGGTCATAAGTCCACATGCCGAAAGTCAACAATCGATTTTTTGAACCATTTGGATAGGTTATAAGTCCACAAATCAATTGTGAATCTCATCCATCACTCTATTGAATTTAGAGTTCAGATTTCTGATTTTGTAGATTTCTGGCCCATGCATAGCATTTGGTCATGACCATTTTTAGTGCGTCTTAATTCCACAGTGATTTAGTTCTCTCATAATTCTTTGTAAAACAAAACTCATTTTGCACTTTCTTTCTTTACAAATAATATACCAACATGTGAGCAAATATTTATATAATAACAAATTTCATAAAACTAGCAAATTTCAATTTAATTTTTGAAAATCAAACAAAATTATTTCAAAAAATTCAACCTAATTTTTCAACATTACTTTACAAAAACGGAAATTCACTGTTCTAAAACAAAATTTTTCAAAATTACTGTTTGATGAAAAATTTATTGAGAACCTAGCTGGTTTTAAGAAATTTACTTGAATTCTTAGATTAAATCTATTGTTTAAATTAAATTATTCATAAAAGCAGTAAGAGATATACCTATAACCTAAAAGTAATATATCTCTTTCGTTTATTCACACAAACGTCAAAATGTTAACTTTGATGAAACTGACAAGCTATTTTTTGATAGCATTAACTGTCATTTTGTGTGTTTTTCTTTAAAAAGCAATAAAAATAACACAATTCTTTAAATTTTATTTTCAATTGCAAAATCTGCATCTGTCAGATTCATCAAAGTTCAAAGCACAGTTTCGTACGTTTCACCCTCCAAAACCCATTTGTTTACATTGTTGTATTTGTAATCTCATCCCGCGTCGATGAATAAATCTGAATTGCAACAACATTTTAACCAGGTGTGTGAAGATCCCTACTGTCTATGTGTGAGGTTTTTATACATACATTCTCATTTTATATCTGCAATCTGACAGTCCAAGCTTTTAGGCAAATTAAAATGGCTGCCGGGGATTCTCATCTTCATGTGTGTAATCTGTGGTTCAAAGTAATGGTTGCCCCTTTTCACGATCACAAATAAGTAAAGTTTCCTATTGTAACCCATTGGTTACAAGCTGGGTTCCAGAGTTGGCTAAAATTTCACAACTGGGGAGTTTATTTTTAATTAGAGCCAGTGGTACAAACGTGGTTTAGTCTCGGTTCATGATTTTAACTTACTGATAGCTGTGGATTAACTGAGGTCCAACGTGGGTGGAAGCAGAAGCATGTAATTGCCTTTTTTCAAATACTTGAATCCTGAACCACCATTCATCCTGGCTATTTCATTTAATTGTGGATTTTTTACATATTATAAAAATACAAGCGCAAAATTTTAAGCAGTCTGATGTAGGCCATGCGATGATACTACTTAACAATTTTCGAACTGTAAAGCTCTTTTCAAAAATGATCTGAATTTTAAGCATTTTTTAACCAGTAGCATTCTTAACGCCTAAAACAATTACAGTTCATGCAATAAAGTAAACATCTGGTTAAAAAGGTACTACCACGCAAATTAATTTAAGATTTGGAATTATCTCTTTTTAAACTTACATCATACTCAAAATATGCTTTACACCGTACTTAATCGTCGAAAATTTAGCACCATTCTCATTAAACTGTTTTATTAAAATTTAATGGCTTGCTTTGTTTCCACTTTTTTGTGATTTTGCACCACTATATGGCTATGACTTAATGTTTAGCGATGGCGGATTATATAATCAATGGATGCTTTTGTTGAACTTATTATAACAATAGAAAAGGCTGCCCATATACTTATGGATCCAAGCTGTGTTTGAGTTCGGGATTTGTGTATAAGATTTGTATTAAATCAGCTTCTTTTACTTAATAGTAGGCCTGATGTTACCACTGATGGTATAGTTATGAAATGGTGATTTTCATTGTATCTAATTGGGATTATTTCTTGGCGAGCAAAAAAATTATGTTCGTGATATGGTATTATTTGATATGGGTATATTACGTATAATTTAAAAGGGGATTAAGTCAGATATGTGTGAAAAAAGATGATGGATGGAATCATTTAGGTCTTTGTGGAGTTTCTTTTTTATTCGAATTTTTTAATTGCAGTTTTATAAAGTAGATGCTTGCGTGCATAGTGAATTAGTGAGAAAAGGTTTTTTTTTTTAAATGAAACATAATTTATAGTAAGAGTTGTATATTTATGTAAAATACGTAAGTAAAATGCTGGGAAAAAGAGGTATTTGCAAAACTTTTTGACAACCAGTGAAATTAGTTTTATGTAAAAACACAGAAAATCTCAGTTATACATTATGATTGGTTGTTTTGATGCTAATATATTTGATTTATGATCAAAATAAATTATACAAGAATAACTTACCTAAAGTTGATAAGCAGCTTTTGAACTACAAACAAATAATTATAATGCCAAAATAAGTCGCACAATCTTGCTATTATATGTACCATCACACTGTGGTTCTAAAGTCTGTATATTGTAAAGTAAACCTATTTATCTGATATTTTCAAAATTAAAAAAAAAGAATTTCGTACGCCAATTTTAAGCAGGTACTTATTAATAATGTTAAGTGTTAGATCGAACCTACTCATTTGGACACATAGAAAACTTTTCCACAAAATCATAGGAGTCGTTTGCTAGCAAAATTAAATGTTCCTTAAAGGGCATTTAACATTTGAATAGGAGGTACCTACAGTTATTTTTGGTTAAAAAATAAATGTTTGTATTTATAAGATCTTTGGGATAATATTTAAAACCACTTTTTGCCAAGAAAAATCCATATCAAGGACCAGTTTCACATCAGTCAGAAAAGTGGCACTTAAGTGGGAAAAGTGAAAGATTAAAGTGCAATATCACAGAACACACTTACCTGCATGAGTGGCCCTTAAGGCCAGGCGCGCACATGCAACTAAACAGTTTGGTTTCGATTTTGAGCACAATGGGATTATATGAGAGTCCGCGCACATAAACCGGAGCGCACTCCCATATAAGCCCATTGTGCTCCAACTGTTTAGTTGCATGTGCGCGCCTGGCCTAGGTCTCCGATGTTGGTGACTTGAGTTCCACTTACGCTGACTTTTTTAAAAATGCAAAAAATCTTTTCTTTTTTCAATTTTGGTACACAGAACCCAAAAAAAATGTATCAATTATTCATCGTATAGAAAAATGATCAAAATCAGTAGGAAGTAGTTTTTTACAAAAACGAAAATAAAAAAAATAGTTATAAGATGCTTATAGTCTCATAAAACAATTAAAATTAACTGACGTTTTGGTTATGAAAAAATAATTCTTCGGTAGATAACATACAGTTTCCGGTAGTGTTGGTTTATCATCGATAGTATCGTTTTTTACCATCGATACTATCAAAAAAATATACGTTATGCATTTTCTTTGAAAACAAATCAATCCTGTTTTCTTTTTCCTCGTCTTTAACAGTTTAAATAACAGGCCTATACTTAAGCTTTAAGCATTAGAATTCCAATTCTAGGTCAACAGAAAAGAAACTACTGGAATATGCGAATGGAACGTTAATTTTTGCATATGTCTGTATATGTTTTTTTTTTTAGTTTTATTATCGCTAATGAGGAGCCATCTAGTTACAAGAGTGAGAAATAATTTTTGGATCTTTAAAAAGATCAAGATAGAGATCAGGATCCTAAGTTGTTGTTGTATTTCGCGTTGAAAAACTATCCTGATCCAGGTCCGTAGATAATAAACCACAGCTATTGTGATTGAAGTGTGCTCTTTGCGGGTGATGCTTCCAACGAATTTGGAATCTAGAATTCAGCGCAAAAGTTATTATTCGTGTTTTGTATTTACGTGTATACGTACCTAAAGCCCGAACCACACTATTCTCGTGTCATTCCAATGTATTTCATAGATTTTGACACAACACATCACACGGTACAAATATGGCTCTACGCATATGAAATACATAAGAGTGATAGCGACACACTACTCCCCAACACACCACACGAGAGTAGTGTGGTTCGGGCTTAAGTGTAATTAAAGTGTGGTGAACGTTGAAAAACTGAAGGTACAAATCCCGTCTACTTAAAAAATCCAAAACCGACAATAGATCCCATTTCACATAAGTATGGAAATTGAAGTTCAGAGATTATTTATGAATCATTACAGTAGACAAAGCGAAAATAGCTGCCTTTTTCTAAATCCCAGTGGTAAAAAGGTGTAAGGGAGTGGTCCTCTTTTAATCTTCAAACTGAAGTGCGAGGATTTCTTCCAACACACTGAAATGGAAACACGCAATTTTTTCCTACCCCTTACTTTTGACATTTCCTGCCCATGCACATGTGTATTCAAAAATAGTAAAACTTAGTATTTTTTTAACCTTGTACCACAACCTTATACCACTTACGTATACAAAATTCACCTTTCTGTTGATTTTGTTCATACTATCGAGTTTTTTGCGAAAATGGTTAAATTTTTCGATGTTTAATCAAAGCTATTTCCGGACGTATAGGTTTATGTACTTTTACATCTAAATATAATATACCTATGTCTTAACAAGTTCAAAGTTATCATTTAAATCACTAAAGATTTTTTTAAATAGTTGTATATAATAATTCATGAGACTGAAAGATTATACTCTGTCTGTTATCTGTTCATTCTTCAAAATGATCAGAGTTAAAGTATTAAATCTACAAGTAGGTATCCAAATGATTATATATTTTTCTCCATATACAAAAAAATATGTAGTTTCATAAAGCTTAAATAATACAAAAAACATTAACAATACCTAACAAACCTTAAGTTTAAGAAAACATTTCCTTCCATCTTATACATATCTAGTATTTTATATGTTCTGCCACCAAGCAGCACCTTTAAACGCATCAAATTAATTAGCTTCACAATAACATTAAATCATTCAAATTGGCTAAATAAAGTATCTGCGGGATGTGCATAAAAATAAAGTCTTACGTAAGTTCCAATTCCCATTCAGTCAATTATGGTTAACTCTCTGAGAAAATGCGTTCCCACTTTCTTAGTAAGTCACTTCCACTTACGATGACACGACCGATGTAGTCGTTCCTTTCCTTGGAGCCGCATCACGCCCGCCACCGCACCGATCGCTTTTGCCCTCAGTTATCTATACTTTATAGTAAAGAAGTTAACTACCAATAATAAACCATGAGTTCATGAGAAATTCCTTTCACTTTTGCAGATCCCAATCCCATCGTCTACGAAGTGCGTACGACTTTATTCCTACATTCACACACACACACAAATACTTCTTCATGAAAGCTGAAGAAGATGGCAATCGAAGTCGAGGCTATATACGGATTCGAGAAAAAAGAAGCTTCTGTGATTTAAATGAACTTCGTTTGAAATTACAGTGCTGTTTAAAAATATATATATTTCTTTAATGGATACATTTTATTTGAATTTGCAAAAAAAAAAAAGATTTTCCACTTTGTTTGACGTCTGTCAACTAAGCGATACACTTTTAGAAATTAAAAAAAAACTAAGTAAACTAATGTGGTTTTCGTTTCGACCAAAAAAATCGATTTTATTTTGATTTTTTTTAATTTGTGACAAGTTTTTCCTTTCCTTTCGACCAAAAAAATCGAATTTTTGTCGATCTGAAGTCGATTTTGCAGATCTCGATTTTTAGCAAGATTTACACAGATTTTCACACGCACTTGCACACAGACCAAAGAAAAGTGACTTTCACCAGTGTTGTTTTAAAAAAGGCACTCATACAATCATAAAACAAAATAAAATCACGTTTTGTGTTCGTTTTGCCAGTAAAATTTAAGATCTGACACCCAAATCTGAATTGGTCGAAACGAAAGCCACATAAGTAAACACTAGGTTGCAAAATCATTAGAAAATCGGTCTAACCCAGGGCCGTAGCCAGGATTTTGTTTCGGAGGGGGCTTGCTTCCAAGTCTTACGAACAATTCTTTGAACAAACAATATAAAACTATAACATATTTCAAGTCATAGAGTTTTATGAGTTTTTAAATAAATGTATGTTAAGTAGGGTACATAACGTTCATATTAAAATTATACACAATTTTATACACATTTTTTTACAGCATAAAAAGTCTTGTTTTTTTTTTATATGAGACCAATCACCTCATCTGGATCGACATCAATATCCAAATGAACAGATATCATAGCAAGTGCGTTAAGTCTTGCATCGCTTATATGGCTTCGAGACACTGTTTTAATCGTTTTCATCGTTGAAAAGGTTCTTTCAAGACGTTGTTGTCACTGGAAGTGTGCCCAAAACCGTGAGCAAGAAGTTAATAACTCTAAAGTAAGTTAGATATTTTTGCATTTTGTTTTGTGGTTTTTTATGGTATTTTGGAAAATTATTTTGCAAGCGATGGCTTGCACAGTGTTCATTCCAAGCGTTTGGATACTGTTTTCTAATCCTGCTTTGTACTCTACTTAAGTGACCTGTCGTATTGGCGGCAAGATGCAGTTCTTCACAATTCACATATGGTTTTGGTCAGGTTTCTAGAAGTTTGGTCATCAACGAGAACAAAACCTTCGAAAATTCCCGAAGCATACAACTTTTTGGGCCTGTTGAGCAATAAACAGTCGACATATCGAAGGCATATGGAAAGTTGTTCAGTGCCAGAAACATCCATTTTTACGTCAGCGAAGACGTTGAAACTACTTGAATTTATAGCACGTTTATTGTATATTTCGGTTGTGACAATATCAGAACATGTCTCCAGGATTTCATTTTGTATAGCTGAGCTCAAATAGCCTCTGTTTTTAGAGCTGGTAATGACGTGATTCTTTAAATTGTTGTCGTCAGATTCAATTCTGAACTGTAGGAGAGCCCTTAGTTTTCGATTTTTGGTGTGTAAACATCTATGCTTGCGGTAGAGTGAAAAAAAACGTGAACGTTCGTGTGCAACGTTACGTCGTGCAACGTTACGATCTGCTTACTAGGATGGGTGCGTTCAGTGAAAAAAATCTTAAGATCAACTTCAAGCAAAAACAAGTCCGTTTTGGATCCGCGCACGTTGATATTTACATATATTAACCGTGAGTCCCGGCACTCACACATTTTTTTTTTTGAGGGCCGAGTAAGATATATAGAGCTCCACTATCGTCGTCACCTCTTGTTATGCACAAAATAAATTAGTCTGAATAATAGGTCTTATTACAACTCTATTTTCAGGTATTGCTTTTGCATTTGGTAGCAGCATCTTTTTGTTTTCCAGTAGAAACGTTTTCCAGTCACCAATATCATTATTTCTATTCATTTGTGGTTTTTATTATTCTGAGATCTTATAATTTTGGTTATTTTGCAATATTTTGGCTTCTTCTTCTTAACATAAACGAAGATAATAATTGAAGTCTTTAACTGATCCCAAATCAAAGAAACTATACCTAGATAGTCTTCTTATTTTTATAAATTTGAATTGATATTAAAAATCTTTAGTTTTTACTAAATTTGTTTAGGTACAAATCATTTCGGGAGGTAGTGTCCTTTTTGTCAGGACACTACCCGTTCGATACCCACTTTTTCGGACTTCTCGATCATCGTAGTGTTAGTTTTGATTACAACCGCGAAATTTTTTTTACACGAAACCAATACTTGCCCTATAGATACGGTGACCATATTTCTTGGAGCAAAACCCGGGACAAAAAGTGAAAAATGTTAAAATGTGAAAAATATTAGCCGTTTCATTATTTTTTTGTTATAAATTCTTAAAAAGAGAGGAACAAGACATAAAATTATAATGTAACATAACAAAATTACAACTAAAAAGAAAACAACTTAAAACTTAACATTTTGAATTTCATTATTAAAATAATTCAGTCGTATTGAAGAAAACAAATAGGCCTTTAAATAATATAAGTTAAATGTTCCTACATACATAATATAAAGCTACAAAAAACATAACATTTTGAAATGCACACTAAGCCAAGCTTACAACGTACAATTTTTTGTCTTCTCCTTTAATACTTCTTGGCAGAAAGAATTTCTTTTACAATTTTGTGGTTTTCTGTTAAATAATTTTTAAATTCATGTCAGCTTACATTGTAATTATATTTAACAAATAACATGGCTTTTAGAGTTTTTACATTTAGTTACGATTTTTTACTCTTCCACATATTGTTTATTATTGAAAAATACCTTTCTGTGCATTAAAACCTGTCAAACACAATCTGGAACTCTATTATTTGTAAAAGGCTTGCAAGACCGATGCTTTTATCTGAGAAATGAGTACAAATTTTTTATCAACTACTGTCCATAATTTAATAATTTCTAAACTTAAAAAATGTTCACCTTTTTTTTATTTTGAAGACGAGGCCAAATTACCGCATCAGTGACTGATCGAGTGAGTGCTGTCTGTAATCGAATGAACGAGTAAAACCTATGGGGATGCTCCATAACGTGAGCGGTAATGCCAAACTCACATAATTCAGTGACGTATTACTCGATAACTGATGCGGTAATTCGGCCCCAGTTTTTATTGTTGATAAGCAGATTTTGTTTTTACAAGTGACTTTCGGTAAACCAAATCGTTGACAGACAGGTGAAGTTTGACTAGCTGAATGAATGCGTTCAGTGGGCATGGAAATATAAATGTGATAGATGTGTTTTCCTATTGGAGTTGATCGCTCTGTGTGAGTTGTCAAGGGATATTTGCACTTTCATACATAACTATGGGTGTATAAGACATTTTGTTTTCTATATTTTATAGAAATTAAAAAAAACATCAGAAAATGTCCAAATATGGGACACATACGGGACAAATAATTAAATACGGGAAACGTGTACGTCCCGGGTTTCTTAAAAAAAAAACCCGGGACAGGCTATAGAAATACGGGACAATCCCGGGAAACCCGGGACGGATAGTCACCGAACCTATAGAGCAAGTAAATATCGCGAAAGAAAAATGAAGTTAATTCTCACACTAAATAAACTCTACTTTTTAAACTGAAGTTCTGTCTCTCTTTTGGTGGGAAAGAACTCCACTTTGAAAAGTGAAATACATTCTCACCAAAAGTGAAATAAATTCCCATGTGGAGCAGATTCCCGTGGAATAAACTCCCTGCACCGTTTAATGGGTGGCATTTCAAAGACATTTGAAAGGGGTAAAAAGTCTGTCAGAAGCCCCTTGAAAATGGTTACAAATTGCACTAAATTATAAGTTGGTTCTATTATGTGAAAAAAAAAAACATGTAACAATCCATTCATTTTTTGCCAACACTCTTTTATTTAACTTATGGCATCTTCTTCAATCGAAGATTACGTATAGTAGTTATAGTATATCCACGATTCGATCATTGAACTCATTTTTAATCTTCTACGATCTCATGAGTATGTATATCTGTATCTAATCTATACAATTCAGTGTGCGATGTATTTTTCGTGTTTTTATTTGGTCATTTGAAATGCGACTTTTGAAAAGTATAGTTGCAATTGATTTGAGTTTTTGTTTCGTGTATAGGTTATTGTAGAATGGATATGCCTACATGTGCATTTTTATTTCGCCGCTCATCACAAAACAGAATATCTATGAATAAATTAGATTGCAATATTGCACATCAGAGGCAGAAGTAATTGGACATTGAAATTTCGATAGAGTAAGTTGTTGCCAGAGTCACGATTCAAGTTCACATAGGATTTCATGCAGGGTAAACTAAAAGTGAAAACACAAAGGTAGGTACATATTTGGTTTGAAGTCTGAGCATTTTACAAAAGGTGTTCGTTAATAAATTGTCATTTTCTGGTTTACTTGACTTTGATAGTCCTTATAGCCTTACAAAATAGCGGCGCTTTACTTGCCCCATTTCTGTTAGCAACGTTTTCCTTTCATATATGTACATATATACTGTTCCAAATATGTATTATAGCAACCTACAACCTGCTTATTAGCACCATCCATGAACCATGATTATGGAGAGCCGAGTTGATAGCATAGGAAAAATGCGTTGCCAATGTATAGCTATAAAGCAAATAATGGAAATAATGACGATGAGCTAAACTCAAAGCGTGATTAACACCTTATTTTCTTACAAAACTGAGCTTGTATGTAATGTGAACATGGCTGTGAACCAGGATTCCTGACGCGTTTGGTATACTATAGGGTTTTTTTGATGTGTAAACATTTATGCTGGCGGTAGAGTGAAATAAAACGTGAACGTTCGTGTGCAACGTTACGTCGTGCAACGTTACGGTGTGCAACGTTACGATCTGCATACTAGGATGGGTGCGTTCAGTGAAAAAAAAATCTTAATATCCCCTTCAAGCAAAAACAAGTCCGTTTGGGATCCGCGCACGTTGATGTTTACCCATATTAACCGTGAGTCCCGGCACTCACACAATTTTTTTTGTATAGAAATAAAGTAAAAGCCTGGAACGACAATCTCACTATAAAATCGGAAAATAATAAGTTTTTTATTCCAAACATTTTTGGGAAGATGGTTACATTTTGAGGTGTAAGGATGAAATTCTCTCAGAAAAAAGACGGTTTAGAACGCTTTTTAGGCAAACGTCAACCAAGAATCGACTAGGGTTGCCCCGGATCTATGATAAACCACAGTCAAAATTTTATAAAAAAATCATAACCAAAGCAAAAAAATTTACATTTTCAAAAAACATATCATAATCAAATAACAAAAGCCTGAAACCTTCCTTTAGGTTATTGATATTTTTCTTGAAAATGTCCGTTTTTTTTAATATAACTTTTGTATTATTAATCCCTTGGTAAAAAGTATTATTAAAAAAATTATAGAGAATTAAATTCTAAATTTTGTAAATATTGTGATTCTCAAGAAAGATAATGGGGTAAACTTTCAACATCCACTTTTCCAAGATGGCGGCCAAATAGAAGTCTTTGAACCCGGCAAAAAGTTGTATGTATACCTAACACTGACCCCTACACATATCAAACAAACAAACAAATTCTCCTGTCGAAAATGCAAATATTTCAATGAACTTTGTAATTTGCTTATGAATGAAAAACTTAGATTCTGATTTTGGATTATGTTTTTTTGATGATCATAACTTTTGCGGCACCTTGTATTTATATCTTATATCGATTATTCAGCCACCCACTGGTTAGACAAACAGATAAAAATGTTTGTACGTATAATCCAACGTGCCAAAAATGAAATTTGTAAAATTTATATTAAATTCTAGCTGCCCCACCCCGGAAAAATTCACTTTGTAGGGTGAAATGGGGTAAAATGAAAAAGACGTATCCGATTCAAAAAAAAACTCTTCCTGCGTTTGAAAGGATATTCTTAGGAAGTAGCTTCAAGGATATTTTATTAATTTTGTTATTAAAAGGGTGAAAGAGGGTAAAAACGAAAAATAGTATCCGTTTGTCTTTGAAAAGTTATTTTAAAAAAAAATGCTATTATAAATATAGAGTAAAATGGGTCAAAAATAAAACAGTGGTTTTCGAATATCTTTCTGTGTTGGGAAAGCAATAAAGGTTGAACTAAGAGGATAATATTTTTACAAATAAAGCCTTCCATTATGTGAAGTGGGTTAAAACCCAAAAAAGTAGTATTCAATTAGATACAAAAAGCCAAAAAATAATATTTTCTTTTGTTAAGTTAAATCGGGCTTTTTTGGTCACTTCCTTTTATATGCAAATAAAACTTTATTTCATACTTTTCCCTACGTTTCGTCGTAATTTCTCGACTTCATCAGGGGTAGTTTATTAAATCTGTATATAGAAACTTACGATTAACAATTTACACTTTTAAATTTTTTTATAAATTAAACTTACATGAAAAAAACCTGTTGTTACATTTAATAATAATTATTGAACGATGACAATTCTTAATTTTTGAATTTTCTAAAATAAAAATGAATTATTTAAAATTATTTGAAAATAAATAAACAAAATTAAATAAAAAAAAAAAAAGTAAGTTGTAAGTTTTAAACGAAGTCAAGGTTTGTATACCCATGCAAAGAAGAATACTGAGTGGGAAGTTCGATTTGAAAAATAATGTACAGTAAATTCAACCATAAGTGGGGTTATTTTCAAAGTAATTATTACACAATTCATCCTTTGATTAGTGAACAATGAATTGCAAAATTTTAAATTTTTAAGAATATTGTAAATATTAGCCATTTTGCTAAATAATTACATAATTTGTAACTAACCTCCTATTGTGTCCATATAAATTACAGAAGGTGGGCCAAATATGAACTTACAATGTTAAACACCAATAACTTTTGTATATTTATAGATATATATTATTTTGTATTATGTTTTAGACAGAAAAGTTAAGAGATTTAATAATTAAATAATACACGATCACACAGCGAACAAAAACTATCCAATTGTTTTTGAAAATGGCCGGTCAATAATTCGGCTGCGATTTTAACCAGTTTAACTGAGATTTCACCGGATTCGTCCGCGATTTAATTTATTTATTTATTCATCAATGGATTAATCTGTTGATTACAAAAACCAAAGTATTTACTGATAAAATAACAATAACACAACAATTTGGCTCATTTTAAGAGTTAAGTATAGATTGGGAACAATATTTTTAAATATATCTCTTCTCATTGAAAGATATTAGAGAACGAGTTATTGGGTTATTTAGACCGTAATTTGTCCTATGCATAGTAACATAGAAAAGATCGCTTCTATTTCTTAAATTTCTTTGTGGAACATACCAAGAAACAAGCGCAAGTAGTTCTAAAGATTTGATTTTATTGCACAAGATATCTTTTTTTAAAAATAACGGTTTGAGTTTGTCAGTGGATTTCTAGAGTTTTTAAGTAAATTAGCGCACATCTTGAAAAATAATCAGGCATTCCATCGGACCATTTCATTTTCCTCAATGCAAAATGCATGAACTTTCTTTGTACTCTTTCTATTCTAATAGCAGCATTTTCATAAAATGGCGACCAAACGACAGAGCAATATTCTAATAAGGGCAGTACTAATGACTAAAAATTCGCCTTAAATGTATACTCGTCCTTTAAAACTGCTGAAAAACAGCTTCGACTGCAATTTGACCAGATCCGCCCCCGATTTTTCTAGATTTTATCAGGGGTTTCTTGAACCGCTGACTAGATAAAATTAAAATATATTTAAATATTTAAGTTAGTAAAATTGTATCTTGAATCTGAAGTTGTATCTTGAATCTGAAGTTATACCGGCGGGCGAAACCTCAGCCTTAGATAAAAAGTACATCACAAATTGGCGCCCGAGCAGAGACTTATAAAGTCCATTCTAATTAAGAAAAAAATTGTGTGAGTGCCGGGACTCACGGTTAATATGTGTAAACATCAACGTCGCGGATCCAAAACGGACTTGTTTTTGCTTGAAAGGGATCTTAAGATTTTTTCACTGAACGCACCCATCCTCGTATGCAGATCGTAACGTTGTACACCGTAACGTTGCACGACGTAACGTTGCACACTAACGTTCACGTTTTTTTCACTCTACTGCCAGCATAGATGTTTACACATCAAAAATCGAAATCCAACATCTTGAAAACCAGACCAAACCTGAACCGAACCAAAATCCCTATAGTGGAACTAAAGAAATATACGACCGAATCTGAACCGAAATCCGTGGTACAAACAAATATCCCACCGTACCATACCAAACCGATATTTACCTATCATATCGAAAACAAGTCCCACGAGGTACAAAACAAATTTAACCAAATTATATCGAACTGATCGATACCGAACTAACCGAACCCAAAAACAAAATAACCCGAAACTAAAATGTCAGACATTTTATAAATAAACCATATCCTACTAATGATACTTAGGCCTAATTTTTCGGTCGCGAGTTAAACCAGAGTTGGTTAATTCTAGAAGTAAATTAACCCACAGTTAACTAAGGGAAACATTTTTTGGTATGGAGAATGCAAACGGAACGACTAAAAAACCGGTGGATAAAACATCGGAAGCATATGTTCAGTTAATACTGAGTTAACTCACCAAATTTGATGAGTTAACTCGGGTTTAACTTTAATCTTGCACTGAAAAACTAGACCTTAATGTTATAATAATTGTGAAAACTTGTTTCGTTTTATGTTTTTTCTTCAGTCAGTTATATTTAAGCATACTTTTTATAGCTCAGGGGTGTTGTTGGGGACCAAGGAAGCGATCCGCTCAGGGATTGGGAATACAGCTAAGCTATTATACTTTTGCCTCTACTCCAACCAACACTAGGTATGTATGCATCCATGTTGAAAATCAGTTATCCAAATATCTCGTTTCGATTGTGTATTCCCTTTTTTTCTGGCTACGGACCTGAGTTTATATATGTAGAAGCAAAATTAAGTTTAAGCCTTTGCTCAAATAGTTATTGTTTCATGTTATGCTCCCTTGCACTGATGTGTGGAATTTTATCTGATTTTGGCATCAGCTTGCCTAATTGTTATGCTCCACAAATAACGTTTGTAACATTTATTTATACTCAAGTCTATCATGTATAGTGTCGTGCGACACATTTAACACTGGAAGTTTGGCTTAAATCGCAGTTTGGCACAAATCACCAGCAATATCGCTATAGTGATGGAGATGGCATGGCAGTGTTCGCTGATTTTGATATAGTGAATCATATTTGAATAACTAATTGTGGTGTTGATATTATATTCTTATGAAATCAATCATTAAATTTGATTTATATCAAGCAATGCAATGGTAAATAATGGATGTTTAAATAGCTGTCATATCAAATTGATATTTTCCCAACAATTAATAGGCGCTGCATGCCGCGTATTTATCGTGAAACTCACTGTCAGGTATAGGTTTGTCTTTTGAATTCAACGACAGCATTTCCATTTGTCAGAAAGTTCATCACACATTATTATTTGAATGAAGCGATTGAAGTGTAAATTACTTTGTCGTTACATATGATTTTATGTATTCAGTATCTCTTCTGTTCACTTGCATTTTAGTTTGTAAACACATAAAGTGATAAAATTGGTCTACGGTGTATTCTATGATACATTTTACCTTAAAATTCATCTTTGTAAACTAAACCGCTATGGGCTTCCAAAATAAATGTTGACGTGGTTACCATTCCATATATTAGCCACATTTTATTATCGCTAATGATCTATATAGAGCATCTCATGAAAATAAAACTATACTCATCTTAGTGATAACTATCCCATTTTTCCTTATATTTGTTGATTTTGCAGATATTCGTTGTCTTTTTTCTTTACACTGCAGTTTACTCTTCCTAACCGTTTACAAAGCTGAGAAGCAAGATTAAAAGCTATACTTTCGGTTCATGAAACGTGATCCCGATAGGGAGCAGGATCTCGTGTTGTTGTTGTAATGAATGTTTTTAATGATCTACGTAAAAAAGTCTATTATGTACTTAGAAAATAGGACTCAATAGCTATGTCATATTGAAAAACTCTATCTTTTTAAACTATACAAGTCTTATCTGGAGTTCCCTTAAGCTGTAATATTGGACTTTTTATTTGTATACTATTTTTCAATGATGTACAATGGAGTTCCCCAAGGTAGTCATATTGCACCTATTCTTTTTCAACAATATATATAGCTGAATCCTTCTTTTTGCTTGATTATGTATACTTATAAATAGAGTTTATATAAATGTTTCACGATTTGGGACTTTATTCGCCTGTGAACTTTCATTTAATCGTCAAATCGATTGATTGACAATAGCTGTGTTCCATTGGGCATTCGAAAGTACTTTTTGAGCACTTCCCAGTAGATGATGAATGAAACGATTTCATTCTGCCAAATTTACAATCTAATAATTTACTCGGTATTTTCTTTTCACTGATGGTTTCTTTTTCTTTTGTTGATACATTTAATTATGTACTACATTACATTATCAACAATTTGAAAATGATTAGTGGGCTGCAGGCCCTTTTTCAAATTGTTGTTTATAGACATGAATACAAGCATGAAACCATTCAGAAAATCTGCAGCCTCCTGGAGAGGAAATTGGACATTCTGTGAGGAAGTGTAAAATTCCTTCAGGCACATTCAGAATACAAAGATTACAAGTTATCGTCAGATCCTATCTGCATATATGTGATACCAAATTAAGGTCTATAGTTTCAGTTCTCATTTTATTTGTCATACTGCTATTGAAATAGTTATGTAAGCCAAGTTATAGCAAACAACCGGTGTGTTTTTAAAATGCTTCATGATTATTTTAAAATTATCACTCTTAGGAAAAAATGTTAAAATTTACTTTTCACAGAGTTAAGGAGTTATATGCAAAAAACTGACAGTTTCGTCATTTTATGTTTTTTTGAAATAGCGATATCTTCTAAATGACAGTCGGAGGAAGAATAGTGTCGAATACTTTTTCTTATTAAAATACATGATCTAGAAGATTGTAGAAAGTTTTTTTCAAAAGAGTTTACATTTCAAAAGTTGTATGAGAAAAACCAATATTTTCAACATTTGACCTTGAATATCTTCTTATACGCACACAGTTTTGCAATGAACTTTTATGACAAAATAAAGATAAATGTCCATAGATTGACCTTGTTTGGGCTTGAACCACAACCACGAACGTCGATAATTGCTCATCATTGCTAAGGCATTCATCAAAATAATGTTAAAAGAATAGCATTAAAGTTAAAGTCAAAAAAATAAAATGTGTAAGTGTATGTGTATAATCATATATTTCTACTATCCAAAATTTAAAATTGAAAACAAAAATTAAAATAAAGTTTAATAAATTTGTGTGCACCTTTGAACTAAGTTTTAAGTGGAACTTCCTCATATTCGGCATTGATATCACCAACAAAAGATCTAACTATTGGTGACACAAGTTTTGAATCTAGTTTTTGATTTGAAGTAATAATAAAGCTCAATAATAACGAAGTAAACCAAATTAAAAAAGTTCCTATAGCCGCATACCAATAGAAGGAAATTCTAAAAATTGAAAAACTGTAATCTTCAGCTTTTTTCATCATTAGCTTTCTGTAAGGAAATTTGTTTTTAAATTTTACTTCAACGGTTAGTATTTTCATAATCATACGATGCAAATGATGACGTTATGTTCAAATCCCCACAGCCATCAATGCGTACTGGTAAAGGATCATAGGACAGCTTTCCAGCATTTATTTCCATTTGAGCTCCTGAGCAAATTACCAACATTGCAATAAGGCTTGAAATCAAACTTATCAAAGCCGCCTGTAGTAAAAAGTTATAGATAAAATTTAAAAAAATGTATATAAAGAGTTTTCCAATAAGAGGTGTTATTTTGAATAGCCCGCTATTTCGGTAGCTGTCACTTTTGAAGCTGTCATTTTTTGACATTTGACAAGTAGAAACTACGCCATTAATAAAAATGGAACGAAACACGCTTCAACAACGCAATGAAGTTATTAAAATTCACCATAAAAATGGTGAAAATTTGGCAGAGACGGTTCGTAAAACTAAAACATTTTTGGGTCGTCGTGAAGCACCTTGTCGGACCGCAATACAGAAATTGGTGGACAAATTCGAGCTGTTGGGACAAGTTAGGGATGTGAAGAATAAAACCCGTGCACGTCGCTCAAGAACAACTGAGAATATTGCTGTTGTAGCCCAAAGTGTTGAGGAAAACCCAGGTTTGTCCATTCCTCGTCGTTCTTTGGAATTAGGCATTCCACAAACGTCATTACACCGTATTTTGCATAAAGACTTGGGTCTTAAGGCTTATAAAGTTCAGTTAACACAAGAACTCAAGCCGGCTGATCATCAACAACGTCGTGTCTTTGCTGATTGGGTCCTTGAAATGCATGAAAATGATCCGGAATTTCATCGAAAAATCATCTTGACTGATGAGGCCCATTTCCACCTCGGAGGCTACGTCAACAAGCAAAACTGTCGCATCTGGGGCTCGGAAAACCCAAGAGTTATTGTTGAAAAGCCTCTCCATCCTCAACGCGTGACTGTTTGGTGCGGTTTATGGTCCGACGGGGTCATTGGACCTTACTTTTTCGAAAATGAGGCTGGAACAACAGTAACGGTCAATGGATTGCGCTATCGAGAGATGATTAATGATTTTTTATGGCCGGAATTGGATGGTATTGATCTGGACAACGTTTACTTTCAACAAGACGGCGCTACGTGCCACACAAGCAATGAAACCATCGATCTTTTACGGGAAAAGTTTCCGGACCGTGTTATCTCTCGAAGAGGTGATCACAATTGGCCACCGAGATCTTGTGATTTAACACCTTGCGACTTCTTCCTTCGGGGCCACGTGAAAGATAAGGTCTACGCCAACAGCCCAGCGTCGATTCGAGACCTCAAAGATGGAATTCGTGAGGCTATCGAGGACATAGGGCAGCCACTTTGCGATTTGGTTATGGAAAATTTCATGAAAAGGATATGGTCCTGTAGGCGTGGTCGTGGCGGCCATTTGGCTGATGTTGTGTTTCATTATTAACGGCATACCTTCCTCTTTATAACGAAATAAACATCCGATCATTTATCTCAAAAAATACCATTTTTCTTTGAATATCAAAATAACACCTCTTATTGGAAAACCCTTTATGTATCACAAGATCTATTTATTAATAATTTTATATATGTTAACCTACCTTTCCGTGAACCCTTGGTACTAATAATCCAACAGTAAACACACCAAACACAGCTCCATGTGAGACTCCAGAGATAGTGTAGACAACTTGTAAAATCGATTTGAATTGCTCAACAACAATTCCGCCAATCACACAATATGCTCCAATTATAACAACAATTATTTTCATAAACAAATTCGCCTTCAATTCTGAGTGATTAACAAATGATTTAATACAATCGAAGTAGATGATTCCTGATAGTGAATTTAAACTAGCTGAAATCGTACTAAATTTATATACATAAAATGAGATTTTATATGAAAAATACATTTTTTTTTGAAAACTGTCAAAGAAATTACCTTAAGGAAGCACTAAAAACAGAAGAAATAAAAACTCCGGGAATGCCGTATATATGCCCAACGACGTCTTCAACAAAATATGGTACCATTTTGTCTGCTTTATCTACGACCTGTTTTATTAAATTTTAGATTTTAGATATTATTACTCATGGACACCCTGGAATTGGCCCAAAACCTTCATTTCACCGATGAAATATTTGATTTGCAAGGAATAATAGCACCATTACAGATATATATGGCACATTAGTGAAATCGGATAGGTTCAGGTGCCAGTGCCGTCAAAAACAATATTATGGTAATAGGTAATTAAATTTAAAAAATATGTTCGCAATATGTGCTTAAAGTTCGGGCAAAAATTTTGTTTTTTCAAACCCCAAATTTGGGCAAATTTTTCACTATGCTTTGCGCAAATTTTATAACATTAAACCTTTGATATTGCTTGTGACAGCACTGCCACAATAGACTGCACCGTGTGTGTGTGATTACACTGATTTGCTTCTTACCAATGCATGTATCGTAAACATCCGGAATGAAGCCATTATATCAGTCAGTCAAACCTAGGTTTTAGACTTGAACCAATTCGGGGGTTAACAGTTACCTACATTTACCTATACATATAACATAATCTTCTTTGGCTGAAGAACTGACACAACATTTTGTTTTTATATTTAAGAAAAACGCATATTTTAGTGATAGGTACTGAATGAATTACTACTTAAATATGCGTTTTATAATAAGATAATTTAAATCAAAAACATAAATCATTTACAAAATAATAAAAAAATTAGTTAAAACAAGATCCAAATCGATTCTATCAATTATTTAAAAAAAATAATTGCGTCAGTTCGTGAGATGAGATCCGATATGTACCTATTATTTAAGGAAGTGACTCTAGACATGCCAATTATAACAGTTTTGGTTTATAAAAGTACTGTTTATGCGGCCTCGCAGGGCCAGGGCCCTCCGCCGGTGGGTATACTTCAGGCGCCCAGAGTTTTTTTTCAAGTCGCGCGAGGCGCGTTAACGCACACCCACTTTTAACGGCGAAAAACTGTTATAAATTGGCATGTCTCTAGGCGAGTCCATTATTTAAAAATCGTGTTTTGATTAAGTTATAACGACTGAGGGTGATTTGCATAAAGTGTGACAAAAAATAAGAGCGTGATGGTTGGGTCGAGACAAGAAAAAAATCGTATGGGAGGGGTGTCAATCCCCCCATTTAGCAGGCGGTGCAATTTTCTAAAAAAAATTTACTTAAAACGAAAAAAAAATAATTAAAAAACAACGGTAACACTAGCAATGCCATGTTATTTTTTTTTGTGTTATTTTCAATTTTCTAGAGAACTAGAAGAGAGAGATTTAAGCATCTGGTTTTTGGTGTTTGACTAAAACTTAATAAGAGCATTTAGTATTAAAAACAAAAATACTACTTAATAACCTAAAATATTGAAAAAAAATTTGGTTCAATAAAAAATGTTTGTACCTATATTTTTATTTTCAGAATTTTGAGTTTGAAAATTAATTTTACAAAAACTGTTCACTCAAAAATAATAGAAGATATTTTTGGCTAAACACAGCATTATAAGTACATAGTACCGTTGTTTTGGGTTTTAATAATTTTTTTTCTATTTTAAGTAATTTTTTTTTTAAATTGCCACTCCCGGGAAAAAGGGGGGGAATTGACCTCTCACCCATGCGATTTTTTTCCTGTCTCGACCCAACCTACACGCTCTAGCTTTTTTTGTGATGGGAATACAAAACTTGTGCAAAATTTTGTACTAGCCAGAGTCTTACTATTTGACAAGTTTTTACCGTCTATATTTTATCTACTGCACATTTTTCCAGGGACTTGGCTTGAACTTAGAATAAAATATATTTTTATTTGGATACGTGAATGAATATAATTGCCAATTAATACACGTTCTTAGTAAAAAGGTAAACAAAAAAATGTATCGCAGCATTTTAGAAAACAAAATAATCGCCATTTATGAGGCTTCATAGATCAAACGTATATGTATATTTGTGTCAAGTAAGCATTACAATTTCAAAACTTTAAGGATCCAATAATTGGTTTAAAACCACTCAGGAGAAAAATAATAGCAAATTAAAGATGTATAGTAATGATTCATTAAAAATGCAATTTTAAGGCATTTTGGGATTTAAAAAAAAAAAAAAAAACAATCGCTATAATTTTTTTTTCTTTCACGAAAAATTTACTAAAAAAAAAGGACAAGGTAATGCTAGCTTGACGCACATAACTTATACATGTATATTTTGCCATATGAATTTGTCTTTCAAGTTTATATATAAACATTCATGCAAATTATGGCTCGTTCTAGTTAGTTATCCGACACATTAATATTAGCACGAAGTCATAAGTCCACCGGTTGAAAGTATTTATCTGTAGGTATGTAATGGGTGATTTTTTAAGAGGTTTAGAACTTTAAAAAAAAAAAAAACACAAAAAAATTCGAAAAAATGAATGAAATATTTATTTGAATCGATAGTTTGAACCTTGCAATTTAATGTTTAAAGATAATTTCATGCAAATGTTGACCGCAGCTGCGTCTCAGGTAGCCCATCCGCTGAGTCCAATTTTGGCATACTCTTTCACACATATCGGCCGGTATCTCACGAATGAATGCATGGATGTTGGCTTCCAGGGCGTCAATCGAAGCGGCCTTGTCCCTATAGACATTAGCCTTGACATACCCGCACAAAAAATAATCTAATGGTGTCAAATCGCACGATCTAGGCGGCCAATTGACCGGCCCGAAACGTGAAATTAACTGTTCACCAAACTCGCCTCGCAATTGCGCCATTGTTTCGCGTGCTGTGTGGCATGTGGCACCGTCTTGTTGAAACCACATATCATGCAAGTCAAGAACTTCCATTTCGGGCAAAAAAAAGTTTGTTATCATCGCTCGGTAGCGTTCACCATTGACAGTAACGCTGCGATTCGCATCATCTTTGAAGAAATAGGCCCAATAATGCCGCCGGCCCATAAACCGCACCAAACAGTGGCTTTTTCGGGATGTATTGGTAGCTGTTGCAATGCTTCTGGCTGATCTTCACTCCAAATGCGGCAATTTCAACCAAAAATGAGCCTCATCGCTGAACACAAGCAGCGCGCGATGAACATTTCGAACCGAGCACGAATTTTGATAGTAAAATTCAATCATTTTCAAGCGTTGTTCATTTGTAAGACGATCCATGGTTAAATTGCAAACCAAACTGAAGCTGTTTGACAGTGACACAAGGTACTAAACACACGTCAGCTGTCAAAACCAGTGTTGCCAAAACCAAACCAGCTAAAAAATCACCCGTTACAATGTTAATCGACGCTGTTTTAGAAATGGCCCGAGTTTTTCGGTCCCCGAGTAAATCCAAAAAGATGGAAAATAGGTATACATAATTATCGACACAAAACATAATCGCACATGTATTTCAAAAGTGTCACAACTTAAAAACACATTTTTTGATATTATTTGTTTCAATTTGAGTTGTGACGTTTAGGTTGATTAAGGTAATTATAAATCCTTTGGATTGTTTTTAGTTACTACACTTTAGAAAGATGAAAAGTTGAAATTTTGAGTTAATACAGTTTTGTTGTTTCAATAAAGATTTAAGTTTTTAAAGCTGAATTAAATACCAAATACTTCCAATTTTATATAAAACCTTAATCTTGTCATGACAGATATTTTACAAGCACTTTAATTCCTTTTCTCATACTTTTTTCATGTTTTTTCGAGTTATGACACTTTAGATGAATAAATTACACTTGTTAAGAAAAACTATAATTTTGGTATTCTGACCTCGAATCCAGATTGGGACTCATCGTACCAAAAACCTTTAGAAAACATAGTTTTATTTTTCGGTTTTACTTTTGTTAACCAGTGCTATTTTTCGGTAGGTATTTTATAATGAATTCGAGGAGTCGCCTAAGATTAATGGTGCAATTAGCTACCAAAAAACATCTTCCAGTTGGAAATAATTCAACTTTTTCTGATTTGATTCAGCCAACTGAATTCATAACTTCGACGACCCCTGAAGATGTTCTCAGCTTCTCAACACCCTTACTCACTCCTGAAATAAGGAATTTTAACGATTTAATCCTAAATAATACAGCGAGCTTCACCGGCGTAATGCCAATACAAATTTTGGAAAGCAAAACTTTCGAAATTCATACCGATGACCAGGTGCACGAAACAACTAGAGATTTTGATGAAATGCCAACCACATTGAATAATGCTTTGAATAATTTTTATAAAATTTCGCAAAACCCAGAAGTCACAACCAAAATTCCCCTAACCAAGGCCAATCAAAATTATTACACAGTTTCCCCATACATCAGTGATGAAAGTGATTTTGACAATTCTGACACAGATCCTCATTTTCACAATTCTTCTACCATTTCAACTAGTTCTTTCAACAGTGAAGATAGTTCCTCTGAGTCTGAAGAAGAACAAGAATTAAAAAGACGGAAACGGAACCAAAATCCCAAAAATTGGGCCGACAAAAAAGTGAAACTTTTAAGAAATTCGGGAAAAACTTGTGTGTCATCATCAAAAAGAAAGAAAAGATTTCCTGGAAAAAAATTGGCCTACCATGTGGAGAAAAATGTAGACTTAAGGGTCGGTTATAGCGATCAGGAAAACGCGTCAGGAAAAATTTTCTTTTGGATAATTGAATTTGAATGTGAATGTGAATGAAATAAAAATGATACGAATCTATGAGGAATCACTTGAAATATTTTTTCCACAAAAAAAAAATATTAAAATAATTTCCTTGGGACAAATATTTTTTCTTAAAAAAAAGTAAAAATTGTTTGACTAAAGTGGCTGAACTCAAAATAACACATTATTTTTTTTATGAACAAAAAAAACGAAAAGTGTCATAACTCTAAGAACGTAAATTTTAATGGTTTAAGATGCAGAATTGATGCTGGTTCTTATGTATGGTTGGTTGATAGTGTATTTCCTTTTGTAAACATTGATTATTTCATAAATTTACTGTTTCTGTTGTTGTAAAATGGTTTTTCGACTCTATTGAAAAACGAAGATTTTTGAGTTGTGACACTTTTGAAATACATGTGCGATATGAAAAAGGAAGGGACGTTGAAATAGGATCCTGAAATATGTAGATAATTTAAGACAGACTGATGAACTGTTTGTCGAAATTTTTACATTTTTATACGGAATCAATAGATGAATAGCTAGTAGTCAAAAATAATAAAGGAGAATATAGATAGTTTTATATTTCCATATTTTTTTTTTCATTAATCAATCAAGCAAGCATAACATAGCCTTGAATTCGAAACTGAACTCAGAATTACTTTTGAGATATTTTATTTGAAGAGAACGAAAATTCCGTGGGTGGGTATGTATATCTTAGATTACACCACGAATTAATTTTAAACTCCAAAACCCGATATAGCGTCTAAAAGTATACTTCTTTCACTTCAGAATAGATTTACTGGAAATTTATGAGTTTTGCATAAAAATAGGGGTTTTGATAATAAAGAAGGTTCCGGTGAAACTTTAAACTTACCACCGATTCTTTGAAGCAACAAAATTATTGGAAAGATTCAAAATGACTTTTGGAGAGGAAGGTTAATGCTTTAGATAGCAAAATTGCGTATAGATGTTTAATAGTTTAAAAGGGGGTTCTCTTTTTTACAAAAAGTTTCCAAATTTTACCCTTATTGGACCAATAAACTTGATAAATTTGAATAAATTATCCATTAAACTGATACATTCAAGCATGTTAATTTGTTCTTTGGTGAAATTACTTAGCGTCATGTGATCATTCAAAATTAATCAAGCAGCGCGTTACCTACTCATTCATCATCATCGTCGGCTCGACAACCGGGGTCCGGTCCTGGCCTCCTTCAACAAGTCTCTCCACCCATCCCGGTCTCGAGCCGTCGCCATCCAGTTGCGCACCCCAAGGCTCCGGGCGTCCTGGTCTACGCCATCTCTCCAGCGCAAGCATGGTCTACCACGCTGTCGTCTACCATAGAATGTACCACAAAGAACTTTCCGAGCAGGTTCCTCTTCGCTCATGCGAGCTAGGTGCCCTGCCCACCGGAGTCTACCGAGCTTAATTTTTGTCACGATATCTGCTTCAAGGTAGATTGCGTACAATTCATGATTGTACCGTCTCCGGAATCGTCCTTCCTCACATATGGGGCCAACCTACTCATTAAGGTCCAGTTTTTCAGTGCGAGATTAAAGTTAAGCCCAAGTTAACTCATCAAATTTGGTGAGTTAAATCAGGATTAACTGAACAGATGCTTTTGATGTTTTATCCACTGAGTTTGTTCAGGCATTCCACATGCATTCTCCACCCAAAAACTGCTTCCTCAGTTCACGGTGAGTTGATTTAATTCTGGAGTTAGCTAACACTGGCTTAACTCAACACTGAAAAACTAGGTCTAAATGTATTTCTATACTCAATATTTCATACATTCAATGGACATGTACGTTCTACGCCCATGTTCTGCATTTCGGACTGAATCGAATTGAAATCGATTTGCAATTTTTACGTTCGTTTTCGAAAATTTCGCAATTTTAATTACTTCGAACTGTCAAAATTGAAGGTGCATCCATTTTTAATATTTTTATGAAGTGAAATTACACTGTGGGTGAAAATGGATTCAATATTATAGGCACTTTTAAGGAAAAAAAGGAGTTTCCATACAAACTATCGATAACACGTATGCAATTCACGCCGGTAACACAGTTTTTATCCGTGCTTAAGTTAAGCCCCGAGAATTCTCCGCGCTTAGCTAAGACCGAACGGGATTAGTTGTTATTGCATTTAACATGTAAATTGCATGACAGGACGTCGTTTTTTTCGACCAATTTCCTCGGGGCTTGCAATGAAACACGGCTATTAACACATTTACAGTGTTAAAAATTTGTTTTCTACAGGGTGCGTTTTATGTCCGTGGTCGATAATAATTGGTTGCCATTTTTGTTTGAATATTGGCGTTTGACATTCGTAGAGAGTGGTCGATAACAATTTACTATGGAGCATCTAACACTGCAACAACGTTTTGCTCGAGTTTTACAGCTCGCTATAGACGACCGCCATTTTGACAAAAAATCATTATGAGCCACGAAACATATTTCTGTTAATAAACAGAATAGCAGCTTTTGGGGAACTGAAAACCCTCGATTGATACATCAAAGACCACTACACCTTCGTAGAGTAACTGTATGGTATGTCATTGAGCCATATCTTCAAGGATGCCAAATAGGCAATGCTGTAACAGTGCCTGGTTATCACTATCGGGAATTGAATCCGCGCTACACTATAATTTTTGCGTCCGGTGATATGGACAGGCCCCACGATCGTCTTTTTTGACGCCCTTCTAATTTCTTCTTATGGGGGTACTTGAAGGAAAAGGTGTAGATCAAGAAACTAACCACAACCTCGATACTAAAGGACAACATAAAAAACGAAATTGTTGAAATTACACCAGAATTCTGCAATATACTGCAATAACTGCATAATTGCATATGTACAGTGTCATTCATTTAGTGGTTTCAAGTTGGTGGCGCTGGCATTTGACACCTGTCAAACTCAGCTGTCATTTGAAATATCATAATATTTTGCCATTACCGATAATGGATCAACAGTCGAACAACGCGTTAAAATTATTCAAACTTACTACAAAAGTGGTGGTCGTCATAATCGACCGACTGCGCAAGAAAGCGGTAAAATTGTGAAGAAAATTGAAGAGACTGGAAGCGTTACTGATGTCGTAAGGCCTGTGCATCATCGCAATTCACGCTCAGTCGAAAATATTGCTGCTGCAAGTGTTGTTGCTGATTCGAATTTATCGATTTCCCGGCGTTCGCAGCATATGAAATAATCATGCCGATTATGGAATTCGCATTAATGGATTTGCGGTGATTTGCAGTGCTGTGTTCTCTTTCCTTTTCATGGCAAATGAGTAAAGAGGAACGAGTGCACAACACTGCAAATCCAGAATTGCGATTTCCATAATCGACATGAATATTTTCATCAAAAATGTATCGCTGTGTATGTTTTCTTCTTCTTTACTTTCGAAGCCGAAAAATGAATGACCCTTAAGTTTTTAATAGATTTTTTTTTTTCATTTTCTGAAATTCGTTATTTTGTTCGTTGTATAGAAAACGTAATGGACTTGAAAAAAGTGTTCGTAATAACGATCATTCGTTATGCCGACATTTGTTATACTGGACCACCACTGTAACTGCAACTGTGTCAACACCACAATAATTCACAAACCATTAACAAAGTGAATTGAATATGTTCAGAAAACGGAATGAAATGAAATGCAGAACGCAAATTTTCATGTTCGAAATTCAAATTCACAATCAGCTTTTCAAACGAATTGTGGAACACCTGAATCCACTTTCTTCATGTGAATTCCGAGTAAGTGAAATGCAGAACATCGGTGGTGTAATAGAATAATGGTAGGCTTAAAAATTGTTTCCGAGTCCCGTAAACTCTTAAGACGGCCGGCGCTGATGTTGTACATTGTTTAAATATTTATGTACTAAATGAGGTTGGCCAAGAGACCATTGTAGAATTTTGGGTTCTGAACTTATGACTTCGCGCGTTTAATAAAAATTTGTACTAAGAAACTGTTAAATAAGCCCTTAGCCTCTTTTACAAAAGTACCTTCATAGCAATAGGGTCACAATCATAATACTTGGCAAACATTATTACTCCAGTGAACACATTCAACAGCATGATAATTAAAAATCCAACAGCAAACATGTATAGGGATCTTGAAATTGTTCAAAGATGTAAATTAAATAACAGAAAAACAAATTTAATTGAAACGGTGAGTGAAAGAACAAACAAGGCAATTTTGACTAACTATTTTTTTTTCAATCAAAATGTATTGTGAACATTTCATTCAAGAGCAATCAAACATTTTTACCCAAAAATAAGAAAAATGCAGTTATAATTGATTTTTCTTAAAAGTATAATTGGGTGGTTTTACTGTTCTTCCACTCATCGGTTATATTTCAAAACATATTTACTTCTTTGCATGAGACAATGATGGCAATGCTACAATTCTCTGAACGCAGCTTTGATTGAACCCCACGTAGCTACTCCACATGCAAAATGATCCAGCAAAGGCATTCCAAATTGTTGCACGTGTCTCCATGTCAAGTTCAAAGCTGCAAAGAAATAATATTAAAAGTTCCACACTATAAAACTAGTTTACTGCTGTTAGGTCTTATTTTAAGCATAATACAAATTTTAATTTTTATATTTAAAATTATTAAAATTATTTTAAATATTAAAAAAACGTTAGGTACAGGATCAAGCGTGGCAGACGTATTGGTTTAAAAGTAGAATAAAACTGGAGTGAATGGAATCAGAACAACGTCTTTAATTTTTGCCCTGTTGCATAATATTTCAAATATTAGTTGAGACCAGTTTCAGTCGAAAAATGGACTGCTCCGTTGAATAGTGCGCTTTTGTGTCAAAACTAACTTTTCCTTAACTCGAAATAGTAAGTATCGCTGTTTTCTCTGATAAGACACATTTTTATTTCGGAGAAGGTGACAGAGACAGTATATGGCATGCAGTCTCATAAGATGAAGGATCATCTACCATTGCTTCTTTGAGGACTATGATCGAGCTTAATGCTGGATTTACACGACTGAAAAATTGGCAGTATTCTGTCAGTAAACTGTCAAAAAATCGACAAAAGAATGGAAATTGTATGATAAAAAGATTTATTTTCAGTAACCAAATTTTGCATCATGCTCATGGTGCCTTCCTCATTGTCACTTTTTTTTTAAATTTTGGTTAAGCTGCGTACAGACGATTGTCAGATCTGTCTGCAAAATTTTTTTTCCAAATCTCTTAAGCTACGATTAGAAGGTCAACGAAAATGGTCAAAGCGTTGAACCTCTGACGTCAAATTCCGTCCAAAAGTTGTCTTGTCTTGTGATCATCAACGCAGAACACTGTCCATGTGTTGGCGGCTGCGTTGACACCGACGTTGACACTGTTTTTACCTTCAACGCATTGACTTTTTTCGTTGAACGTGTACTCACCCTGAGAAAATGTTAGGACACATTGACGCAAAGCATTGACCATAATCCCAACGTTGACATGGCATACTTTTCTGTCACGTCAACGTAGTCTGCGTTGAATTTCGTGTGACATTGAAGGAATAGCGTCATTCGCGTGATCGTCAATGTGTTATGCGTTGACATGGTCAACGTTGACAGTAAATTGGCAGTGTGTTGATAACTTTTTTGGTGACTTCAGAGAGTCAATGCGTTGACCATTTACATTGACCGTCTAATCATAGCTTTACAACATTTATGATTTTTTTTGGCGTGAATCCAACTTGTATTGTTCAGATACAAACTAATGTGATAACATCCGACTAATCGTTCAACAGTCATTAAAACAAAACAAAAATCTGAGCTTTTTGAAGTATTAATTAGAAATGTTCCACTTACAAAATGTAAATCTTTATTAAATAAATATGTTTCCAATTGCAAAAAATTGGATTCTGTAGGATTTAAGTGCAAAACATAAATCATAGACATTCAAAAAAAAAGAAAAACTTAAAAAAATCCACTAGTTTTTAAAAAAATTTAAAAATCCTGCCTTCATAACCATGAAGTGGGAGCGAGCAAAAGCACAGACGTCATAAAAAAAAATCGAAGGGGACAGGCCAATACGAACAATTACAATATCCCTGTTTGGTAACTAAAACTTTCACTAAGGTTCCCAAATCTTTTTTTTTTTCCTTTGGGGTTTTGGCAACAATTTGTGAAAATTTGTGAAAATGTGTGAAAAATTGCGAAAATTTGTGAAATTGCTGAGCCCTCTGAGATCGCATTTTGCCGAACATGGTTATTGCTGTCATATATTTAGGAGATTGTCAGACTAATTTGAATTTGTCAGATGACAATTGCTGACAATATCTTCTTCAGCACAAAAACGAAATTGTGCTGCTTTTTTTTTAATTGATTTCGTATATTTTTTGGTGAAAGAAATGATAACATAAATGGGAAGAATTATCGCCATCGCTGTCTAAAACAAAAAACAAACTAATAAAATCGGCAATTCATTCATTTAATACGTATGTACGTAATATATGCGGAAGTGCTGATTTTTCTTGTTCTGACAAGTGGTGCGTTTTTTTTCTAACTTAAGTTATCTATAGTTAACTTTAATAGTTAACTTTCATCATTGCATTAATTCTGTTTCTGAAAAGTAACTTTGAGTAAATTTATGACGTCATAAAGTCGTTCCTAATCTCAAGGTTGAAGTTTCAGAAAGTAGCTTTTATTAACTTTCTCCAACTCATCTTCTTGATATGAGTTGAAATTGTTAATCTGTCAAACATAGCTAAAATAGCAATGTCCATTTTTTAACTTTTATCGTTCGAAAATTAACCCAAAGTAACTTTTCTAACTATGAAATTCCAACTTTTATTTTTGACACATCAACCATAGTTAGCTTTAGTTGGAAAAAGAACGCACCAAAGGCCTACCAACGGATCGGGTAATTTTTCTTAAACAAACATCTGTCATTCCAACCATGTGAACTGACAATTTTCAACATGATAATAGGCCTTTTTGGTAACGTTAAATTTCTTGCAAATTTGCACAAATGACAGGCTTGACAGCATTGTAAGATCTAACAATATCCTGTACCTAGCTTAACACTTTTCATTTTGCTGAAATTTAATATTGAATAATTTTTTTATATTTTCCATGCCAGAAGCCCTGTGACATGTGAACCTTTTTAAGCTTACTTTATGTGCAGACGACCACCATCAATTGAGTTTTCAAAAACTTTACTTATTCCACCGACTCCAATGACACCCATCACAGCAATAAGCATTACAGATCCCATCATAACAACAGCCTGAACAACATCAGTCCATACAACAGCTTTAATACCACCCTTGAAAAAATTGGTAAAATAAAAAAAAAAAAATATTTTAATGCCGAAGAATTTTTTGTAATTTATCATTATCATGTATCAATACTTACAAGCATGGTATAGAACACACATATTGAGCACACTATTGCATTAATCAAGTGGATGTTATTGCCAGTTACTGTTTAAAAAAGTAATTTTAAAATAACAACTTTAAAACACATTGGTGCAAAATTTTAAACAGGCCGATGTTAAGGTATTAGTACCAATTACATTACTTAACAGTTTTCTAATTTTAAAGGTATTTACTACACTGTTCTTAGTTTTAAACAATTTCTTACTAGTATCATACTAAGTCTATGTGGTTAATAAACTCCAGCTGAACACACATAAAACAGTGGCAGTTATTGCAAAAAAGTAAGCAAACATACCTTTTAAAATTTGGAAAATAGTCTTCTTAACCTAGCACCGCAGGAAAAATACTTTAACATCGTCTAAAATTTTGCGGCATTATTAAGTACTCGTATAAACAAATAAATGTTACCTTGCGAAAATGCTAAAGATGGAATAAATATATAAACCGGTAAGTGTAGAACTGTTGTCAAAATAAATAAAACAGTTACAATTTGGCGTGTTGTTTTGTTAAATCTTCTTTGTAAATACTGCAAAAATATATAGAGTTTTAATTATAGATATATTTAAGTGAAAATAATAATTTAAATTTCTATCTAAAGGGTCGAGTGAATTTTGACAGTTTTTTTGTGGACATGACGTTTATTTTATCTGTTGTTAGTTTTACTGTTTTATTATTTTTTAAACACTTAAGACAAAATCACTTTGGCAACGATGCACGCGTTGCGTCTACATATGTTACGATTTACAATTTTACATGATTCTCCTTCCCAGTCGACTATGGGGCTTTCTAGCAAATTTTTGCATGACTATCTATCTCATTCTTGCCTATACACAGCATTGATCACTTTGAGGGAAAACAACTTTTTTTTTTATATGAAGATTTCTTTGTTTTCCCTCAAAGTGATTAAACTCTTTTTTCTTTTTTGACAGTATCGAACAGCCCTCTATTCCACGTTTAGTGGCCAAATTCGAGGCGACCGGTTCAGTGAAGAATCAGCCAATACCTGTACGTTAAGAAAACGCAAGATCTGCCTAAAACATGCCAAAACAATTTCCAAATACTTTCATTTGTCAGCTGTCAAATTTACTCTCCTAGGAACAGTGTTGCCAACTTAAAAATGATGTGGTGGTGCAAAGGCTTGGACCTTGTCAAAGTTCGAAAATAATTCCTTTTGGCTCTTTTGAGGAGAAAATTCTCTCTTTGAGCACGACAGCGACACAGACCAAACCAATAAAATTTAAATTAAACGGCTGAGGTAGGTGGGTCATTAAGAGCAAAGGACATCAAATATTCCATCACGGAAAACGATGAAAAACGATTATTAGTATAGAAAAATAAGTTTACCACTCTGGCCATGTTTGTTCAGAGCTGGATTAAAATTAAACACAATTTTACTCACAAAATTTGAAGGGTTGAATCGAGTTTATTGTATATACCTCGTTAACCGCGTAAGTAAACCACCTCGTAAATCGAATGTCAAAAGTTGTATGCAAAATAAGTTTGCTCGATGATTTTTCTGCGCTAACGAGTAGATAAATGTATGCAAGTAATTTTAAATAAAATCAAAATTTCGTAGTTTTCTTTTATTGAAAGAAATTGTGTAGACTATAGAAATTCAAAGATCAATAATAAAGGCGAATAGATTTTAAATAAATTAAATTTTAAACTAATTTCAGCATTTTGTGTAATTTAGTAAGAATATTTTGAATTAAGGAGAAAGATTTATACACATTTTGATCGAAATCGGTTAAGAGAAAAATAAAAACAAAGGTTCTATAGCAAGTACCGTTAATAAGAGTTGATTTCTTACCAAAATACAGAACGTAAGTACATTAGTATTTACACACAATCTTTCTTTAATAACGGGTGTACCGTTAACGGAGATACCGTTATTTTTGGAGCTAAAACTTCAATTTCACCTTTCTTAATATCATAAGTTCCAAGCAGGGCGAGGTACAGACATGCCTACAGATTTACAAAAACGGATTCACAAGAGACTGAGATAAATTAAATTATTAAAAGGATCTGATCTAGGTGGCTATCTTGGGGGAAACCTGATGTACACTGAATTTCCTTCGAATATGTATTTCCAAATTCCAATCATCATGAGGTTTACCAAAGAAGAAATTTAGAATGATTATATCAAGTTTTTTTAAAGAAGTTTTTGATAATTCATAGAATCAAATCCTTTACTAAAGTCAGTGTACACTGCGTTCACTTGAAAAATGTGTGTCCATAGTCAGCTATCACACGGTGCATCTAGGCTAATGCGACTTTTCGAATAAAGCTGGGTTTACATCTTCGTTCTTCATTCAGTGAACGTTGTTCGTTGTTCGATCTTCCTAAAAGCAACGAACAACGAAGAAGCATCTAGATTATTCCGTTTTTATATTCAGTTCGTTCTTTACAGAAAAATGGATAACAACACATTGTTGGCAGTGGCGGCACTTTTAACAGTGAACACAAAAGAAAAAAAGAAAAGATCCTGCTAGAATTAATCTTTCATAACTTAGCTACGGAGAGGAATATTTCTTGGAATGTTTCACAATTTTCTAACTGTAAAATTATAAAGTATTAATAAGAAAAATGTGGAGTGTCCCAATTCATTGCACGGCACTGTAAAAGAATGTTCGATTAAATAATTTTCGCATTTACACCCACGTTGTTCGTTGAACGGGTAACATCGAGCACCGAAAATTCAAAGCCACTTCGAATTAATTCGTTCTTCATTCGGTGATCATTCGTTGTTCGGTGTTATCATTTAGAACTTCGTTGTTCCGCGTACGACCAACAACGAACAACGTACACAGACGAGAAAACCGAAGGTCTAAATCCAGCTTAACACAAGTGCAAAAGAAAAAAAAAATCGAAAAGATGAGACGGAAAAAAGTGACTTGTGTCGCGTGGGAAAAATGTTCGGTGCAATTATGTGACGTTTCTATATTCTCTTGTCCGTTTTTTCAACTATTCTGCTTCATACGATTTCGTTGTTCGAGGAGTAAATTTCACAGAAAATACACAGAAATACTTTGATTTAATTTTTAATTTATTTTAACGAAATGAAAAAAAAGAGAACTGTCAAATTGGATTCATAAATTTTGTTCAACGTGTAATAGCGCTTGAATCAGTTGATAAAACAAAGCGCATGCATCTAGATTCATCGTGTAATAGTCTTGACTCACATTTGACAGTTCTCATTTATGGTAAAATTAGAATAGGCGGAAGCTGTTGGAAGCTGCACGTCTCTCACTCGTGAAACCTATTTTTTGTGTCAAAATTTTGTTTGGAAATGAAGAACGCACAATCAATTATTTTTATAGCTATATTGACTGAATATATTGTTGAATATTTTGTTAAATTATGTAGAATTCGTTGCAAACAAAAAATAAACAACTCGTCTTCCAAAAATTCCGCGACTTTCAATTTGACGTATTAGAAATGTCAAGTCTTCATAGTGTGTGTGCAAATCAGTGGGAAATCTTGCTAAAAACGCAAGATTTGTTTTGACAGAAATAAATCGATTTTGTTTAAAAAAATTCTGAACAGAATCGATTCTTTTGTTGAAAGGAATTCGGCATAAGCAATAGCATAAAAAACGACCAAGAGAACAGGGAAACGTCAAAAAGAGCTGTCGAAAATTTGGCCGCGTCACTGTCTTCTTTCTCATTTTTTTTTTATATCTTTCGCACTCATGCTCGAAATGAGTCAAGCCTCCTAAGGAATCGTGTAATAACAGAAATAGCATTGGTGACGTGCGATCACTTAAAACTCATGAATTTCAGATCCATGCACACCAACTGTTTTTGATAGAGTTGATAGAGGGACGAATTATACAGAGAGTGTGTTTCTTTATTTATTTCGAATATTCGGAATATCTGAAACACCGCTTTTGCGTTTCTTTATTCTCTGGAATGTTCCGGATATACTTTTTTGCTGTTTCTTTATTCGTTCTAGAATTATTGGAATGTGTTCTTTCTGTTCCTAGTCAAGAGCTAGTGTAAATGGAATATTCTCTACTTTGACAGATAGACTTCATTTTTTTCATTGGTTACAATTAGGTATTGTTATTTCATCTGCCGTCTGCGTCTGCCATGGATGAAAAGAAATTTAATGAAATGGAAATGGGTGAGCATGTTTTTGTGATAATTATTTTTGTATCTTCATGATGCTTATGCGTGCGCGTAAAATTAATGTACAATTTACAAAACAAATAATTATTTGTTTCTTCTATCAGAAATATGTAATCGCAAAATGATTTTTTGACATGAAAACACACAGCTGATATTTAGATATTCTTTCAATTAATTTCTGTTTCCTTATTTATTCGATTCTGGATATTCTGGGCCGATATTTTGCCTTTTCCGTCTTTTCTATTCTTTATCGGGAAAAAATAAGGAAACGCACCCAGAGGCATCCCTTAAAAACTGGTTTGTTTGTGCAGGATGTCGATAGAGAAGTCTCGCTGCTCCGTCAAAGTCAGAGGCAATGTGAGGCATGATCATTATAGCTTATTTAAATCGTTCTTGAACCAATGGTACACATCTCGCAAGTCAAAACAAATGAGGTAGAATTTTTCGAAAGTCCGTTCATGCAAATGAAATTGAACGAAGTGAGCTGTCGCTGGTGCTTCTGTAAGTATTGAAGCGGAGATGGCCAAAATGGGTTGGGCTCTTAACACCAGTTACAACTAAGTAGGGCTTGTTGATTGAGGGCGTAGTACATCCATGGACTATAAGTACCATCTTAAGTAAGGTATACGAAGTGAAATAGGTCAGATTGGTAACACGGAGACTTACATATGTAATCCATAAATATATTAAGACACTGAAAAAATCTATTAATACAAAGCTTATATAAAACTCACTTCGTAACAATTTGATATATTATTCTCATAGAACACTGGAATTGCCATCCAGCATAAAACAGGCACAACAAGGAATATCGAAAGGATGGTAAATATAAAATTTATTCCATAACCGTAAACCTCTGCTGGTATTGCCATAATCGAAATTCCAGAAAGTTGACTGTTAAATATTGGTTTTTTTTTTTCATTAAAATTAGTCCACTATTAAATTTATATTTTTTGTAATTCATTTTTTACCTTGACACCAACGAAATAGCAATTGGCAATGTTTTCATTCGTTTGCCTCCATGGAGATATTCATCCGTCGTTTTACCAGCTTTAGAAAAAAAACCAAAATATAATCCAATCGAGGCTGATACTCCTAACAGTGTAACAAAAACTGCATAATCCACATAACCAAATGTAAACACATTAACCATCAGAGTGCTGCTTGCCACATTTGAAATGTTGGACATGATGATGATGGAACTTATGGACTGGACATTAATAGAAACTATGTTAGCATCAATATAACCTTACCACTAGACACCGGGGCATGGAAAACTAAGTACCTACATTTATTATTCAACTATTTTCAAGTTGAATTAAATTTATTATCCAAATGTTAGCTCTTACGCTATCTTTACTACGTAGAAAATCCAATGTCAGTATTAATAGATAAGAAAGAGTAATTTTTAATAAATTAAATTTCACAATTACCTACTCATAAGTACTTTAATATTAAGCTAAATTTGGCAATACCCACTCCCAAAATAATGGTTTTTGATGCAAACCACACAATAACGTTGCCAAATATTAACTTAAAGATATTCGTGTAGCTACTTTTGAAAAAACTACCCAGTTTTTTTTTTCTTTTTTTTTTTAAGATAGATAGTACTCGTACATCTTGATAAGATAAATGCATTGCAATTCGTCACATTGTTTACAGTTATTAAATCACTGTGACGGCCTTATGTGCATCCGCATTTAAGAGACATGACAATGGAAAATCTTATTTCCACATTATAAAATTATTTGAGGTAAGTATGTCGGAAGGTATATCGTGTATAACCTTTGAAATGGAAATGATTTTTATAATGAAATTAACTTTTCGATTTTTTTTTTTTGAATAATGCGGCTGACGATGAAAATGGAATTAGTAGCATTGTTATTAAGGATTACGTAAAAAGTAAAAACACCGCACAATTTGGAAAATTGTGACTAGAGTACTTAAAAATGTGGCCTAGGCAATCGATTTTCATTATTTTTATAAATATTGCTATTATTACTTAACCAAGCGAAATAGATTTTTTTTATTATTTTTGCTAGTACAGGTACAAGCTACCCTTTCACCCAGTATCCGCTTGACGTTGACCTTCGGGACACCCTGTATAAAGACAAAACAAATATTCACTTTGTCACGCGTAATCTCAGAAAGTATTAAGCTGATGTCCTTGATTTTGTTTGTCTCATATTTGCTATTTCCATAAGAATGTTCAAGAATATTTTTTGTTTATTCAATTTGTTTGTTGAATAAGAATATCAATTTTTTTTTGACCGACATATTCAATTATAGTTTTTAAACTGTTAAATTTTTCAGAAAAATTGTTTTGTAAATTCAAAAGTTTTAGAAAAATGTCAAGCCCTAAATATTTTCTTAATTATACCCACATACATACAAGCTGAGAAATAAAATTACATGCAAATTTTAAAATTAGCCGTTTTTTATTATCAGAGATGATCCATATATAGAGCATCAAAATATTTGCACTATACAACAACAACAACACGAGATCCTGCTCTCTCTATCAAGATCACGTTTCATGAACCAAAAATTTAGTTTTCACTCTTGCGGGTAGGTGGCTTCTGACGGTAAGGTAGTATGAATTGCAGTGTAAAGAAATAGACAACGAATAAATGAAAAATTAACAAACGCAAGGAAAGAACAGATATAGGTTTACAACACAGATGTCACTAAGATCTGTATTGTTTTATTTTCATGAGATGATCCATAATTATGGATCATCAGCGATACTAAAATGCGGCTATTACTCGTGTTTTATTAACCCCGTTTATATGCAGGATCGAGAGCTCGAGTTAGATTAGGGTCGGATTTTCGACCCAGGTTTTTCATTCCTAGAGTTGACAGCTCGATTTGGAGTTGAGTTGAATTATTATTTATTAATTATTAATTGAATAAATAAATAAATAATGTATGTTTTTTTAGTTTTTCAAAGCCGATAATAAAGTCAAAAAAAAAAATAAAAACCAAAGACGCCAAGAAAAATTACACACACACACACACACACACACGTAAAATGGTACATAATGTCAAACCAACTCCTCAGCCCAAGTATTTTAGCACAAATTTCAACTCGACTCCGCTCCTGAAGTGGAGCGAGTTTCAAGCTCGCTTCAACACCTCATATAAACGGGGTAATTATCTACGGATCTGGATCTGGATGAGGATCATCCCATGAAAATAAAACGATACGGATGTTTGTGACAACTGCGTTGTATACCTATCTCTATTTTCCTAACGTTGGTTTATTTTTCATGAATTTGTTGTGTTTTTTTTCTTTACACTACATTTCACACTACTTTACCATGAGAAGACATCTACCCGCAAGAGTGAGAACTAATTTTCGGATATTTAAAATAGATCCAGAAAGAGAGCCAGGATCCCAAGTTGTTTTTGTATTGACACCTGGTAAGTTGCTTTCCACACCACCTGGAAGTCGGTGCGTGTACTGACAAATGGAGATAGATTTTTTTCGATTTGACGTTCAATGAATTTCCCATAAGGAAGACCAGAAAAAGGGCTCGAAAAACATTAATTGTACTAATTAATTTTATATGAAAGGGTATCAATATTATGATTGTAAAAGAATAATGACATGTGTTTATTTCGCAATCAGATGAAAAATATTTCAAAAAACATAATTAATCCTGTGTAATTTGCCCTCAAAAAGTGTAAACAAATGGCATTTGAAGCAATAAAACAACAACAAATTCTTAACAAAAATATAAAAACTAGTTTGGTATGATTGAACTGTGGAATTTGACACTGATTATTTTTCTTTTGAATTACCACCAACAGAATCAGTACACAAATTTCACAGTTCAATCATACCAAACTACATGGTTTCTATATTTTTTTCTAAGTATCTATTTGTAATTGTTTTCTTGCTTCAAATGTGCGATTTGAAGGTTCAATACTGATTGCCAGGTGCCGTGACTCCATTTGCCAATAACGTATTAAAAAATGATCCTGACCCAGATCCGTAGATAATAAAACACGGCTATTATCAACTTTTAATATTTATGTGTCTATAGGAATTCGATATAATATGGCAATCACTGGGTGGCTGCTTTTTAACAACGATGCCCAACATCACAACCACAATCCAATCCACAATCTGAATTGTATGGATATTGTCACCACATGACATGGATTTTTGTGTCTCCATTGGTTTTTTTCTAGACATGTTCATAATCCGAGCATCGTTCGTGCCCAGTGGAGGAGGCATGTAAGGTTGAACAAATTGCAGATATATCACTCATTGTTCTTTGTGCTTTTCCTTATTGTTCGAGTGGGTGGGTGGGTTTGTTCTGTTTTGACAGCTCGGTTTTTTTCATGTGTAAATAACACAGATTACGTACATGAAGATGAGAAGTCCCGGCAGCCATTTTAATTTACCTACAAGCTTGAACTGTCAGATTGCAGATAAGAAATGAGAATGGTGTGTAAAAACCTCACACAAAGCCACCTGGGTTAAATTGTTGTTGCAATTCACATCTATTCATCGACACGGGGTGAAATTACAAAAACAACAATGTTAACAAATGGGTTAGGAGCATAGGCACCCGGAGGTAGGGGAAAGTGGGGGCACAATATCGAACAAAGTGCTAGATAAATTAAACAAGTATTTTTACATTAGATTCTTAATCTGTGGTAAACAACGCAGCCATCTTTAAAACAAATTTCAACTAACCCACAGTACACAAATCTAAGGTAATATATTGCGCAGGTTGTCAGTCAAGAATTAAACATGGCGGCTCGAGTGTCTACGAAAACTGCACATGGCATTACTAGAAACAACAACAAATATAAGCATTTTGACAAGTAAAGAGACACTGGATCCGCTATTTTCACAGATGCGCAGAACTGAACAAAAATTTAAACGCTAATGATATTACCTTTAATATATGTACCTTGAACTAACCAGCTTGTGAAGATCCCTACTGTCTATGTGTGAGGTTTTTATACACACATTCTCATTTTTTATCTGATATCTGACAGTACCTACAAGCTTGTAGGCAAATTGAAATGGCTGCCGAGACCGAGGTGACTGTGAATTTTATCAATTTTAACGAGACCGAGGATTACTCATAACATAACATTGCTTGTATGACGTTTAATCAAAATCTTTAAAGTCGTTTTCGAGAAATTTAGGAAAGCTGATATAGTTGTTAGGCAGCTATCCGTTTCAGATGAGAATAAACAAAAATTCGAATTTCTTCTCTACTATAGAGGATTATATAGAAATTCTATATGGGTATTGTAACAATTTTGAAGCTAATCTGTCCATCCATTTAGGCCTAAGCTCTATGCACAATTCTACACCTCAAAATTTTAAAATCCCCCGAATGGAGATATTTTGGTGTGTCATGATAAAAAGAACTCCAGACAATAGAATTGCCACAACTATAAAAGTTCATGAAAACTTTGACTGTTTACATAACATAAATCGCAATCGAAAATTGTTAAATTTAAGCAGAAAAATACTATACGTGAGCTGCAAATTGATCTTTTTTTTAAAGTACCTATGGTACCAACGGATCCGTTGACGGATGGACAGATAAGAGTTACTCAATGAGTACGTCGTTTCGACGGATTGGAATTATGTTCATTAATAAAAATTCACAAACAAATGTCGATGACAACCCTTATATTTTATTTTGATGTGTAAACATCTATGCTGGCGGTAGAGTAAAAAAAAAACGTGAACGTTCGTGTGCAACGTTACGTCGTGCAACGTTACGGTGTGCAACGGTACGATCTGCATACTAGGATGGGTGCGTTCAGTGAAAAAAATGTTAAGATCTCCTTCAAGCAAAAACAAGTCCGTTTTGGATCCGCACACGTTGATGCTTACACATATTAACCGTGAGTCCCGGCACTCATACAATTTATTTGGCTGGAACAAATTGTTTGCAAACAGCAACACAAAACCACAGAAAACCGTTGACAACTGATATTAACGGATCTGCCGGAGAGAAAAGTTCAGCTACACAACCATCGCATGCGTTGCTTCTCTCATAAGAACATGTGCATATACATAAGTGAGCTGTCAGTTGCATACGTCAACGGAAGGCATGCAACGGATTATATGGAAGAGCCTCCGCAGATTTTAAACCACAGTGGGATTGAATTACATACCATCAAATACGTGCGACCGAGAGATATACTTAATTTAAAAAAGTTTTTGATTACACATTTCATCAAGATTACAACCTATTTAGATTAAATTCAGATTCCAAAACTTATAGTCAACCACTTATCGTTTTCAATACCTCAATTTTTATTGGATCTAAATGACTAAGATAACATTTTATTACCTTTTGCATAACTATTTAAATCTGTAAAAAAAAATCGAAAAATATTTCAGTCCTAAATTAAATAGTTTTCAGTGATGGCACCGAGTCAAATCTCTTCGGTTTAGTTTCCTTTCAATTCGAACCCAGTTCAAAAGCAAGAATAATGTCATTAAATAATATAACGAACGCATCAGCTAGTTTAGCAAATAGCTTTACTTTTGGAGCAGTAGATTACACTGTCTTCACATTGTTGTTAATTGTTTCAGCAGCTATTGGTGTGTATTTTGGATTCTTTTCGGGTAAAAATGATACCTCAGATGAATATTTACTTGCTGGCAAACGAATGAAGCCATGGCCAATTGCAATTTCTCTGATTTCGAGGTGAGGAAATCGCAATTTCTTTCAAAAAAAAAAAAAACTAGAAAATATTTGATGAAATCGAATTCCCAAATTTGATTTACAGCCAGCTATCGGCGGCATCAGTTGTGACGATACCAGCAGAAATATATGCCTATGGAATATCATTTGCGTTTTCGATGACTGCAGTAATTTTGGTTTTACCTATTCTGAGCTATGTTATTATACCAGTGTTTTATAACAATAATATTACGAATTGCTATGAGGTGAGTTTGGGCCAGTGTTGCCAGATGAAAACAAATTTTCCCTTAGAAAAAATTAGAAACCCCCCAGATTACCACATTTTATCAACAAAAACCCCTAATTTTTTTTTCAACTTTATATTTTTATTCACAGCTCTTAAATTTGTTTTTAATTTTAAATTTAATTAATTCCAACAGCTACAGTAAAAAAAACATTTGTAAAAAAGGTACTATGTAATACAAAAAAAAAATTTCAGGGTTTTCTTTACAATTTCTGAGTAAAGTTCTGATTATTTACTCGACATTCAAATTATCCGCAAATTAAATCCTTCCAGTAAAAAAACTTAACGTTTCACATTTTTTCGAAATAATAAAAGCTAACATACATTTATTATTTGGAAAAAATGTGATACGTTAAGTTTTTTTACTGGAGGGATTTAATTTGCGGATAATTTGACTGATGAATCCTGAAAAAAAATAATGACTAATATTTAAAATGACAAGTACATAAATTTGCTAATCCTAATCGACACTTAATCGGGCCATTAAAATACTATGAACGTTAATTGTAAGCTATACTGTTTAGATATTGTGAAACATAAGGGAGGTTGATAATTGATTAAAAAGTTCCAAATTGCTTATTTAGAACTTTAATCCAGTCCAGGTCCAGTTTTTCAGTGCGCGATTAATGTTTAACCCGAGTTAAATCATCATATTTGGTGGGTTAAATCAGGATTAACTGAACAGGTGCTTTTGATGTTTTATGCAAAGAGTTTGTTTAGTCATTTCGCGTACATTCGCACTGAAAAATGGCTTCCTCAGTTCACTGTGGGTTAATTTAGTTCTAGAGTTAGCTCACTATGGTTTAACTCACCAGAAATTAATATGAAAATAAAAATATAAGGGAATTAAATTTTTTTTTTGCACTTCTTTAAAAAAGTTCTAATACTTTATCGTCATCTTCGTTTTGGCTGTCGCGTTGGTTTGATACATTTTCTCACTTGTGAAAGTTTTCAGCATTTCTTCTGTTGGTTTAAAATTCTGACACCCAGAATGTAAGGAATATCTAACTCGTGGAATACTGTCAGCTGTTTAAATACCTACCTATATCCCCCCCCAGATAATCCCCCAACGACAAAAAAGCCCATAAATCTAGGGGGAAAACCCCTAAACTGGCAACCCTGGCTTGGGCTGAGACTGTACTGTAATTTAAGTACTATGAATAGCTTTTGCAACAATTTATGAGCTGTTTTTGGGAAAAAATATTGATCAAAGACTTTTATGTACTCAACTGCCGTAGAACCTTTTTTAATAATCAACTATTTTCGTTAGTGGCTTCAGAGATGACGAATTTTCCATGACTCTGGGACATAAGTCAGGCTGAATTTGACCGATGGCATGGGTTATGTTGGCTTTGAGGGCCGCTGTGGTTTGTGGCTTATTCGCATAGACCTTCCACTTTAGAACACCTCACAAGAAAAAGTCTAACAGGGTCAAATCAAGCCTGATTCACAATGCCGCGAGAAAACGAGACGTGAGCGTGACGTGAACTCGTTGTAGTTGTCAAACCAGTTTCAAACAATGGAAGCATACCTGGCTATTAACAATGCGGTTTTTCTCGTCATCACGTCACGCCAAGGATTCAAAAAGTTGAAAAAAAGACGCAACGTGACGACGATTTTCATTGTTCCTGAGTAATTTACAGATTTTTCACAAAAGGTGTTATCAAATTGTGTGTAACAAATAAAGTCATTGATAAATCTATTGTTTTGTAAATTATTTTGTTGATATTTTGATTTTTTTTTTCTACAAAAATGGATTTTTGTCGTAAAAACGCTCGCTGCATTGTGAACTGGGAGACGATTTTGTAACTTGAAAAAAATGACAGCGGTTCTCGACACGCTCACGTCTCGATTCCTCGCCGCATTGTGAATCAGGCTTCACACGATCTCGTTGGCTAGTTTATATCACCTCCACGTGAAATGACCATTCCCTCGATCTCGAATCAGTCGTACAGAATTTCCAACTTGGTGTTAGCTGTGTAGCACGTAACGCCGAAATGTTGAAGCCAATAGTTAGTTAGTTGTAATGTTCTACCAGAGTTCGATAATAAAGGGATTTAAATGGTTCTAGTCTTCACTAGTATCCACTAGAATACCGAGTATATTTCCTTCTAGTAGTTTTCATTCCAGTTGTTGACAGATGGCGTACTGGAATTAAGACTTAGCTGAATCACAAGATGGCACTGTAAACGGTTGAAGGTTTGGTGTTTAGCTTTTCAGAAAGATGACGCTGGAAGCAGTTAGAGGATTATCCTTTGTTTCAAATTCAAAGTAGTTGGGTAATTATTAAATCGTTACAATATCATTCAATTAATGCTAAGATTAATAGACGATTTTCCAAATTGTAAATAAGTTAGTAGGAACTATCTTTTTGAGATTTTACAAAAGTTAAATTCACCAAATGGCAATTTTTTTTTTAGTATCATACTCCATATGACGATACAAAATGTGAAAAAAATATGTTTGCTTACTTTTTTCTGCAGCTATCACTTTTTTAGGTGTGTTAGGATACTAGTTAAAAATTGTTTAAAACTAAGAACATTTTAGAAAAGAGCTTTAAATTAAGTAAATTGTTTACTAGTATCATGCTTACACCCTAAATTTTGCGCCATTATCATTCAAAAATTTACCCGATTTTCCCATTTGGAAAGTGAAAATATCAGCATTGCTTTAATGAATATTCATCAATATTCATATTTGCCCAGATAAAAAAGACGACTTGATTTTATTATTCGAATTCTAAAGAAATTAAAGAGATATGTTTTTAAATACAAACATACCTACATGAATAAATCTTCGCATTTGTCGGGACAAGTAAATACAAGGCAGTTTTATATTCTTTATTTATTCTCTTTCGCGGGGAGAAGTCTGAACAACACAGAAGATCCAACTTATTTCACGAACTCATGAAGCTATGCATTAATTTTCATCAGTTTAATCATTGCATGATTTTGTTTACTGAATTTGTATCATTACTTAGGCGGTCGTTCTGTTCCACCCTACAAGCTGTACTGAGAGGAAAAAGTCCATTAATTTTTGTATGGAGTTGTTGTCCCATGCATTTTAGGTCAAGGTCAATTTGCTCAGTTTGCTCGATAAGGTGAATAAGACCGCCCGGGCATTTAAAACAAAAATAAAAAATTAAGAAATGAATTAATTTCGTAGTCAAATTTCTTTTTTTAACCCTTTGTCGACATAAATTATGAAGAGTATCGGTCATTGTTGCTTCCGGGTAATAAATTTAATAATTGGAAGCGCACTCTAGTTTTTTAGCTCATAAAGGTACGTGTCTACGATTTAAGTGTGCAAATCGTAGACACGCGCCTTTTTGAGCTAATGCCACCATTTTGTGCACACTTAAATCTTAGACACGTACCTTTTTGAACTAATGCCGCCAATTTGTTTTTATATCCACCTTTCACACGGATTCATGGATAAGGAAAAAAGAGTTAAATAAGAGAGTTTTCTCTTACTCACCTCAAATAAAATTTGCGGGTGTTTAAGGCAAGAGGGGTACCGGTCGGTTCTCTAGGTAATATAGGTACTCTATGATTTGTATGCTGAACTGCAAGCATTGAGTTCAGTTGAATTTTTGTACAAAGTAAAAGAAAGGGTAGTTGGTATAAAAATATACCGAATTGAGGAAAAAGTCAATACCTACCTTTTTAAAGTGAAATCATAACATGCTGTTCCCCTTTACAAGTAGTTCATGAATTCATTGTTCTATTCACCTAAATTTTTCATTGAGGACGAAATTTCCTAGTGGGTACCTATATATATATATATATTTCCTATACATTTTTCTCGGTTGACTGCCTTTAAGCACACTGACCCCCCCAAACTGAATTCCTGGAATACCATGACGAGGGATGCGAGGAAACAGAGATTCCTCTCACTCTCATAAATAAGCCATCGCCATTAATAACCAAATATTAAAAGCTCTCTTAATATTATGTTCTTAATATATATATATGTATGAAGTTATATTAATCAACGACAATTTTATTTCACAGTACTTACAACTAAGATTCAATAAACAAACCCGTCAAGTGGTTACGTTTTCATTTGTGATCACGGCCTTACTCATGTTGCCAATTTTCACATTTATACCAGCATTGGCTTTTGCACAAGGTAGGTAATTTAAAATAAATTTAGCTTTTAGCGTTTAAATATTCATGTACAACAAATAATCTTAATTTAAAAAAAAATACTTTGTTTTAGTAACGGGCTTCAATATACATCTGATAAATGCAACAGTATCCTCTATTTGCATTTTCTACACAATGTTCGTAAGTAAAGATATATACAGGGTGCCTCCTAATTCGGAAAGGATAATTTGGGAAATGATTCTTGGGTATATTGTTATACAAAAATCGTTTTACGGTAAGGGTCTATCTCCAATGTTGAAATCATCTATCGGGGATTTAAGAGGAGGCTTAATTTGGTGTCCTCTGACCAATGTTAATGTTAATATCAATGGTGGAAACTTCGTTCAGGATTTTATTTTTCGGAGAAATACTAGTCTATTGTTGATAAAGTTGAAATCCAGTTCAGATGTTATATTTTTTTTTTAAATTGCATAGCTATTAAAAAGTTTTAAGGCGTGCTAATTTATTTGACTTGCTGTCAAAACTCTCATTTCATTACCCTGTTCCTCATAAGTTCTCAGAAAGGGTTAGATTTGGGGTATGAAGACGTGTTTTGATCATCAAACAAACATGAAATAAAACATTAGAAAAGAAAATTATTTCATTTGTTCAATTTTGTGCGTCAAGGTTAGAGTTACTTGGAAATGCTATTTGAAATGTCTGCATTTACAAACCAAGAATATGCAGACATTTGTGGGCTGTGTAGTGGAAGTTTAACTAGTGCGCCAACTAGATACCATGAAATTTAGAAAATTGGTAAAACATATCGAAGGCTTTGAGAAACGCGGGAGTTTTACAAATAAGAAGAACTTCTGCTGATGAAAGAATATTGAAAGCTGTTACAACTGATCCATCAATCAGCATCAGACGCTTATTTTTGAAATTCAATGTTTCCAGACTTTATGTCTGGAAAGTAGTTACTCTATGGAGAAAATCTTTGTCTTATACAACCATACACCTGTGCACGAAATGAACTGCTCCCCGATAATTTGGAAAAGAGACATAAGTTGCTAACTGATTGCAGGAGCGGAGCTTCAATAGCTGTGTTTTATTATCTTCTATCGGGATCCGGATCTGGATCTGGATTAACTTTTAGCACGTCTTACAAAAACAATTTTGAAAATTTCCCAGTGTTTTGTTTGTGTATTACGTGTTAAAGGTAAATCCAGATCCAGATCCGGATCCCGATAGAAGATAATAAAACACAGCTAATGACAACGAGTTTATTAGCAAAATTCTTTGAACGGGATAATCTCAATTTACTTATACCCATCTACAAGGTATAGGATCACAAATTTTAACACAAATTCAGCGAAGTTAATCGGCCCCTTCCAACTACCACCCAGGCTGAATTCTACAAACTATCCGGAATCTTCGCAAATTGATTAACCAAGACTATTGAATGACATTTCACTGATTCAACTAGCTTCAGCCTACTATGTTCGAGAGTATCAGAATTGGCAAAATGAAGCGTACGGTAGGCAGTTAATCGTTGAAAAGGAAGAAATGGACTAGTTCACTTGCATGCAAGATCTCCTGACCTCTAACATTATTGGATTTTTTTGTATGGGTAAGAATAAAAGAACTTGTATATTCAACTGAAATAGCAACTTTCAGTGAATACGAGCGTACTCTCGAAGCGTCATCAAAATTGACAACAAATATTGACATGTCGAAAAGTGAAGGGGCACTAAACTGCACAAAAATTACAACGCTAATAATATTGGCGTGAAATTTTAAACAGCCTGGTGTTAGGTGTTAGCATGATAATTGTTAACAATTTACTTACTTTAAAGCACTTTACTAAAATTTTCTTAGTTTTAAGCAATTTCTAACTAGTAGGTATCATACTAATCCTGTTCTTAATTAACTCCAGCTGAACACACCTAAAACAGTGACAGTTCGTTCAAAAAAGTACACTAACAAACCTATTTTACATTTTGTATTGTCAAAATGACGTTATGGAGTTAGTATGATACTAAAAAACTAAAATAGCCATTTGATTTTAACTTTAAAAACTCGTTTAAAATTTGGAAAATCCTCTTTTTAAATATGCATCATACTTAAAATACTTTACCATCGTACTAAATCGTCTAAAATTTTGCGCCATTACCTTTAATATAAGTACTGTGGGTCAGGGTACACAAAAGTAAGCCTATTCTTAAATAATAACTGACTAGTATCGCCTGTGGTCGAAATTCGACCATCTGTATTTATATATTTATATGTATATTATATTTTATTGCAGCTTTTGGTGTTGCGTGTGTGCGTAGAGTATCCCTACCAGCGTTAGAACCTTACTCCAATCGGTGTAAATTTACTAAAATTTTGGGAAAATAAATGTACTCCACCACTTGGTTTTTTTTGAGATCTACTCCTTTTTGCCCACACTAAAAATATCAAATTTTTTTTTGCCAAACTATTTATATGAAAGGGCTGTGTTGTTCAGTTTTCTAACCAACTCTGGCTCTGAATGTTTAATTTTAAACAGCCGTGTGTATTGTGAATTTGGTTTTTTTTAGGCTTTGTATGGGAAACCATTATTTAAAATTTTTACATGTAATTAATCGACGGATTCACATACCTAATCTCTTCTGATGGCACTTCTAATTAATTATAGCTTTCAAATGGTATATTTTTTATTGTCGGGCGTTCGGTTTAAGTATATTAAAAAGGGAGTACAAAAAAAATTGTGAACGTATTAATATAATGAGATGTCAATATTGGAAATAGACCCATACCGTGGAACGATATTTTTTCTTAGAATACACCCAAGAATCCTTCATGAATTAGGGGGCACCCTGTGGGGCATAATAATATCCCGATTATTTTCTTCCTCAATTCAAGGGCGGTATAAAAGCTGTAGTTTGGACGGATGTTGTACAAGCTGCAGTTATAGTGGTCTCTATTGTTGTGGTTTTAAAAGTGGGAATCATAAAAGTTGGAGGCTTAAATGAAGTTTTCGAAAGAGCTATAGATGGTGGTCGACTTGATGTCAAGTAATTAATAATTTCAGCAAAAGAAGGCAATAGTTATAAAATGTATTAAATTTATAGCTGGACTTTAGACCCCAGGGCTCGTACTTCTGTTTTGAGTTGCTTTGTGGGAGGACTTTGTTTGTGGACAAAAAACATTGGACTCAATCAAACTTGTGTACAGAGAATTTCTGCGTTGCCATCTTTAAAGGACGCTAGAAAGTAAGACAAAAACACCATATTCCGAAGAATTCATATAAGATTTTATTGATTTTTCTATTAACTTTCATGCATATTTAGATCATTACTTATTTTTGTGTGTGGATTCTTTTGTGTGTCGTTCTTGAACTGCTTTACTGGAGTTGTTATGTTTTCGAATTATTATGATTGCGATCCAATAGCTATTGGAGTAAGACCTAATGTTTATTCATTGAAATACAAATAATAATTTACTATAGTTACAATTCTTCATTTAAGGTTGTAGGGAAGCCTGACAAAATGGTGCCATTCTACGTACAGGACATTGTTGGACACTGGAAAGGAATGCCTGGTGTTTTTATTTCATGCGTTTTCAGTGCAGCCTTGGGGTAGGAACCTTTTAACCTCTTTATTAAATAGTGAACACAAGAATCTGGGATCGGATTTTAATTAAAAATCGTTTTCTACTCACAGTTTAATGTCTGCAATGATGAATACCCTATCAGGAGTCTGTTACTTCGACTATATTAAACCATTCGTAAACCACACTGAACGCAAAGCAAATATGATTATGAAAATATTTGTGTTTTTTACTGGAGTTTATTGTGTGATTTGTGGTTTTGTTGTAGAAAAGTCAACTTCAATTCTCCAAAATATCTTAACCATTTCAGGAATCACGTATGGGGGATTGTTAGGAGTATTTTTGTTGGGACTATTAGTACCAAAGGCTCATGGAAAGGTTAAGAGCTTTGTTTTCACAGACAACTGAATAATTTTCAAGTTAATTCTTTTTATTTTTCAGGCAGTATTGATCGGTCTTACTTCGACAACGATTTTAATGGTTGGTCTTATAACTGGCACCCAACGTAGAATGCAAACCGGTGAGCTAGTGTACAAAACTCTACCAACAAGAGTGGATGGATGTGATCGTTTCAATTCTACTTTACATAGTTCGATGTAAGAATATTTAAATCATGATGATTTCAGTGAGAAATTTTTTTTTAATAATTTTTAGATTTACCGAACCCACGAAGGCAGTCTTAGATGTCTCAGAGTTTGATAAAGAATTTTCGATATTTGATATTTCTTTCATGTGGTATAAGTTTATTGGTGCATTTTTGGTCTGGGTCATTGCGATACCATTGAGTTATATCATTCCAAATAACAAGAAACTTGATCCTAAATTATTATCGCCAGTAATATTACCATTTGTAAAATATGATTTTGGCAAGACTGATGATTGTGTATTAAATGAAAAAGAAATGCAATCAATGATATCATGAAAAAAAGGAATCAAAAGATCTTATAGATTTCTGATTAATAAATGAAATATGAGTTCTTATAGTTTTATGTGATTGTCTCACTTTGTATAATATGTATGAAAGTTTGTTTTCTTTTAGAAATACTTGCTATTTAAACCACGCTGCTGCTGAACATATAAGCTAAATGAAACGTAAAACGATATTGTTGGTCTTCGTTTTGAAGGATCGGTACAATTGTGGAATACGATTCTTTATCGCCAGTTCTTCTGAACTTTGCAATCAATTTGAACACCAAGCTTTGCAATCTTCCCAGCGCAGCACCGTGCCGTGCCGGCCGTAGAGTTGGTCGATGTTTAAAAAAAGAATGGCAATCGCTTTGTACTCCCAAAACCTCAGTTCTTTATTTTTATATTCATTTTTAATTACGATAAAAAAAATAATGCAGAAAAAGTCAGAATTGCTAAAATTGACGAGCGAAAAAGTTCTATTTTCATAAAAAAAACGTAAGGCAATGGATTTGTCTTGGCAAAACTTTGTTGAGTAATTTTTTATGTTATGATCAAGAAAGTCAGATGATCCGAACAAAATTGTTAACTCTCCATCCCCACCACGGTCGCCACCAATGGAGTTCTCTTAATTAGTCAACTGTTAACTAGATTGACCACATTGCTATGGATGCAAGCATTCCTCCAGTATAATTTAAGTCCGAACGTTTTGGGAGGTTAACATTGACTCGGAGCACTATCCACTACCATGTTGTAGTCAATATACAGTTGCGACCATTTTTACCAAAGCCAAATCAAAGAAATATTGTGAGGAAATCCGATGTTGGATGAACTGCTATGGCGAGATATCATCAGGCCCTTTTCTGATTGATTGTCTATTAACTTCTTTAGGAGTCCTATGCTCCAATGTCACCAGCATCAAGTCTTGAGAACCAATCGCAACATTGTCAAGAAACCATCGAATTGCTACCTCTGATGTGCTTGGTCTTACCACCGGTTCGACGGTGACTGCCAAACTGCCAATGCCGGCATGCAGCTAAGCAAAGGGTATACTAAGCGTTGCTGCAAAGAGAGACCAGAGTTGATGGCGCGGCCGAATTTTAAACACTGCCATCGAGAGCAATAGTTTTGAGTTTGACGATGATATTATGTGCCATTTTAGTTCAAAACGATTTTTTTAACGCTGAAATGTCAAGCCTTATTGCAGCCGCGGCTGAAAATAAATATAAACAAAAAAAGCGAAACTGCATTAAAGATTTCGTTGAAGTTGTTGTTCCAACGTACACCGAAAAGGAGTTCCTCACTCATTTTCGTGTCAAAAGAAGTTTGTACGAGGACATAGCCAAGAGATTTGTAGCGTCGGACGATTATCCTAAGCAACAGGCGATAAGAAAATGCAGTGCCAGTAAATGCACGGCCATGTTCTTATGGTTTGCTGGGCATGAGGCATGCAGCTTTACTGGCTGAACACAATGGAGACGGAGCTGCAACTGGAGCTGCAGCCGGACTCTCTGTCAAAATATTGAATACACATAATTTCAATGTTGCGAATACAATGCGACGTAGCTGCAAGAGATTACCACATTGACTTATTATATTATATAATAAGTCAATGGATTACCAACTTTTAACTTTTGCGTGCAGCATTTTTGACATTTGAAAATTGATGGAGGCGGACAAGGCCATTTCATGCGGTTAGTGTTTATATGGGGGTTGAAATAAGTTTCAAGCTGTCTTCAATCCTTCATGTTGTGGATATCAGTGCTTCTGCTGTCAGAATGTAAGAAAGCTGTTCAGCTGCATTGTGGGCACGTAAAAAAAGTACGTACGACACTTTTTGACAACTATTGCAGCTGCAGCTCCAGTTCCAGTTGCAGCATTCTATTGTGTTCAAGCAGTTAGAGATGTTGCCGATCGATTTCGTCATTGTCGAGGATTATAGAAAGGTATACTTATAAGGTCGATAACACCAAAACGGAATTGTAGATATTTATATATGTATGTTTTGCTTTTATCATTATATATACACAATGTTTTTTAGTGGACTTGACCCACGGGTTATTAAGTGGCCAAATAAAAAAGCCAAATCGAAAATTGCCCCTCTTTTTGGAGCCAAAGATGGGTTTTCCAATAGAGTTTTGGAAATGATTAAGCATTTGGTTTTAGTTGGATTTAAACAAAGTCCATTTGTTCGCGCCCAGTGTACGATTTTACTTTAATCTTCATTTATATACCAAGCTCCAATGTTGAGTAAACCCAGTGGGCAGCTATACCTAAGCTCTACATCATTGGCATACACGTGTATAGATGATTTAAAGCTTAGTACCGGCAGCTCATTACTATATTTACATATACTGTTTAAGAAGATATGAAGAAGATGTGAATTTAAATGTATGCCTTAGTCTGCTGCATAAAATACTATCGCCAACAAAGTGTGTTACTTTGATAGAAAACAAAATAAAAGTTTGATCCTACAAGCAATTGTTGATGCTGATAAAAATTCATCGACATAACTTGTGGTCAACGTGGTTTCCTCCATGAAAGCAGAGTACTTCAGCGATTTTTAATAATAATAACTATAACTACATAATATGCCTGTAGGATTTGAGGTCTTTTAAATGCAACTCGAATTACACGGCACTAGTTAGAAGGAATAAATGGATAGGAAAGAATTTTTGCTTGTACAGTGTGGACTGAGAAAAAAAGATATTGATTTCCCTCATGGAATGACACGGGTGGCATCAAATTGTAACTGAGGGAATATAGAAAAGAATGCTGCCTAGAGTGGGGCTCGAACTCAAGCCTCTAAGTTAGCATTCAAGCACTACATCCACTGCGCCATTGCCACCCGTCTGTGGTCCAGAGCAGAAACTAGCTATGAGGAATTGTGTCTTAATGACGCCATTATTCTAGGTGATTCGGCATAGCCATCAAAAAGTTGGTTAGTGCCACCAATTAAGGGAATGGAAACCTAAAAGATGCCAAACAAAGATTTAATTACATCCATTCTTCAACGAGAATAGTAGTAGATAATGCATTTGGAGTGCTTAAGGGTCGATTCCGTAGACTTATACAGTTTACGGAACAAACCGATTTACGTGCAATAGCCAAAATAGCTATGAGTGCGTGCATGTGTATTGCACCATATAAATACATATGTACAGCTCACTATGATTTATGTAACGAAAGCGCACAAGATGAAGATGGACAACCACAGCAAAATATTGTTTAGAACATTTGAACTAACAATTTTTTTAAATCTGAACCAAAAAATAAAAAGGCCTATTGCAACATTATTATATATTTTTTTAAATATTAAATAATATGCCCATATGAAGGTAGTACCTATAATATACTGATTTGGATTTGAAAAGAGTCGAACTAAGGATTTTTACCAAACCTGAAATTAGGATGATACACTCTTTAGAAATTAAATAAACTAAGTATGCAATTAATTTTAGTCTTTTGTTGTAAATTAGTTGCTCAAGTATTATAGTGCTTATTCAAGAATTTCTTTTGGGGAAGTTTTCAAGTTGTGGAGAGAAAAAAATTGTAAAAATTTTGCTGGCGAAGTTTTTAAACAAAAACTGGGTAGGTACCTACTGCTTAGCTGACACTCTGAGTGCCTAGCATAAGCTTTTAATAATGAGAGTTCATGTGCGTGCACTCTCATATAAGCTCATGGTACTCATTTCAGAAACCAAACTGTTCCGAAACTTAAAGTTGCTCCTACATTATGTGCAAATATTGCGAAAATAGTACAGAGTGTAATGACTTTTTGAAATTATTTTTAAAAGTCTAAATTAGAACCTTATATTTAGCATGATTTTTTTCCGTCCAGACATAACTTTTGTTCAAATCAAATTTCAAATCATCCCGTATGCATCGCCTTTCCCGGACTTGAGCGTGTGTCGTTTCAATTAAAAGCTATGTGTGGAATGGCAAGCGTGCGGAATGAGTTCTCAGCCAGCGTTACCTTTGAGAATTTTAAAAAAGAGTCAAAAAAGGAGTCCTGGGCGAAAAAAAAGAGTCCCCCATAAAATTGTAATAAAACACCAATATATGTATTTTTAAACCTTATAATTAAAACAGTTTCTTAAAACTAAACATAAAAGCTTCTCTTTGAAACAAAACAAAAAATAAACTATATATTATATTATTAAAACAACATAAACTTCGAAACAAAAATTATATTTAGGATCCATTTTTAATAGTTAATTAAACCAAATGTTCATACTTATGTATATGCAGCTGTATGCATAAATTTACTTTAATTTTCATATAGTTAAAATATCACAAATGTGTATACCTTTAAGTACGTAAGTACAAATAATTTTAAGAACTAATTGTTAGGAACTTCTTTTCTGTATTTTAGAATTAAATTTGAGTCTGGAGTCCAGTCTTCAACTGGCTTATCCTCCAGCAAATTTAATGCAGAAAGCATTGAGTTACAAGTGTCTACCTTAAGACGGTTTGTAACTTTGTTTTTAATTAGAGCTAATTTCGAAAATAATCTTTCAGCGCAAGCGCTGCTATGGGGCAAAGTTAGTATTTTTATAACAAATTCAATAAATTTTAAGCTCTGCAGAAAGAGTCGACAGATGACAGATTTCATTTTGAAAGTATTCAGCGAATGTTGTGCGTTTACAAAAAAGAGTCCCAAATTTTCAAAAGCAGTCAAATTGCAATAATTTTTAAAAAGGGGAGTCCCGGAGTCCCAGCGTTTAAAAAGAGTCAAAATGACTCTAAAGAGTCCCAAAGGTAACGCTGGTTCTCACACAAATCTAAATCTAAGTCTAAGATGAGACAAGCAGAATGTAGTAATTCTGTCAAATTAGGGTAATCTAATATTCTCCCAAACTTTTTTACTTTTTTGGCCAGCCTTGTGTGTCCCATTAAGCCTTTACAATGATTCTTTGATAGATTTGACAATATGACGAAGTTCCTCCGGAATTCAATTCGAAATTCTAAGAATCAAAATTTATATTGTCTTTGGCATCTGTTTCTAATTTCTGGCATAAGGGAAGACCTTCTTCACCTTATGTCCCCTGTGTTTCTGTTTTGAGAGTTGTCATTGTTGTTTTAGGAACACAGTTTGTATTGTGCCTGAGAAATTACCACAATCGTGGGACTAGAGTTGACATGGGTTCATTCTAAAATAGTTAATGAAAAATAATTGAACTTTATAAACATTAATAAAATCATTGCCAAGGCCCGGCATATTTACCTTAGATAATCAAAAAAAATGTTTATTCAGGAATCAGCTGAAATTCCAAACTTCAGTTTTGACGTTTCTATGCAATTTATCGTAACTTAACCAAACATGTGTTTGGTAGAATAGTTTTAAGCCTGTTTAAGACTTAAGCCCCGAAAATTATCTGGGCTGAAGCTTAACCCATTGGGGTTTAGTTGTTGTTGCATTTAACATTTAATTTTGTTAGCCCCGATGCATTTTTTTCGTCCAATTCCCACCGGGCTTGGAAAAAAACACGCCTGCTGCCTCACTGGCTGAACGTAATAAACGCGTTCAGACGCACGTGATTATTAGAACATGTCGAATTCCTTCAACCATTTGAAATCGATTATTTTTTTTGTGATTTTAGCAGAAAACATAGTGCACCTACAAATTCATTTGAAAGTGCATTTATTTTATCACGTCCCTTTGTTAAGAATAAATACAAATTTATTTCAGTGAATAGTTGCAAAACAATTGTGCTTTTATCCAAGTAACAAAATATTACATTTCAATAATGAAAAGAAATTCGAAGTCGGAACTTCTTAAAATCCGACAAGGAACACACCGGCGACGCGACGGTGTTCGACTGCTAGAATCAATTGTCTTTTTTTTGGGAACCAATCAACGCAATTTTTTTTTATTTATTTGCATTTGAAATTGTATAATATTAATTACTCTTGAATATTCGTTTTCTTTTTACGCGATAAAAAACTTTCAATACTTGATGAGAAACATCAAATCTTCCAAGTGTATGTGCAAATACGTCTTACCTAAACATGAAAGATTTCATTTTGCTAGAAAAATTGATCTTTTTTCGAAACAAATCGATTTTTTTTTTCTAAATAGAATTGACTCACAGAATCGCGTTTGCGACGGCAGCTGCAGCTCCATTGTATTCACTTGACGGTGTTCCCATTGGACTCACTCCTCCGAATTTTTATTGACGTGAATCCAACTAGTATTGTTCAGACGCAACCTATAACGTGAACACACTCAATTTGACGTTTAGCAGTCGTTGAAACAAACACAAAATTTGGGCTCGTTGAAGGACTAATTTGAAGTTTTTTCACTTACAAAACGTAAATATTATTCAATAAATATGTGTCCAACTGAAAACAAATTGAATTCTGTAGGATTTAGGTGGCAAAGATAAAGTTCAGACAGAGAGAATACATGTCACAAAGGAAAACGTCAACAAAAATCAACTAGTGTTTAAAAAAAAAATTTAAAATTCTGGGGCCGAATCAGTTTTCAGAGTTTGGCATTACCACTCATGTTATCGAGCAGAGTACCATAATTTTACAATTGCTCATCAGTATTTGAACGGAATTTCATTCGATAGACGGACAGCCGACTGACAGTGCGTAATGGATGTGAATTCTGAAGGAAGAATGAAAGAACTATTGTTTTTATTATTTTTTTTTTTTTCATTTTATTTTTCATTTTATTTTTACTCGTTCGTTCGATCACTGATGGCACTCACGCACTCACTCAGTCACTGGCCGCGTTCGGGTGCGAATCCGATAGGCTATCCAAGAACAAGGCGGCTTATAAAAAGGAAAACAATTGAGTTTGTAACGCGAAGATTTGATTCCCATTTTATTGCAAATCCCTTTTGAATCATCAATTAAGTATTCAGTACCATTTCATATCGCACTGGTATACATTTTAACCCATATTTGCTATTTAATTCTTTAAACAAACACAATCAGACGCGGCACCAAAAAACAAAATAAGTAGTCGGTTGTAGGTATAATCAGCTTCATCTGTGATAAGCTGTTCCACAAATTTCCATCGGATAGTTTAGTATACCGAACATTTTAGGATAGCTTGGGATTTGTTTCTGACAACAGCGGATTGGCTCATCAGCTGAATTTTGCTTTGCGATTATAACAACAGAAACCAATCCGGATAGCTTTGGATTTGGATAGTTACCCGAACGCGGCCACTGAAGCCATAATTTGGCCCCTGCTTTTCTTCGCCATCTATTTCTCACCATTAAGTGGAAGACAGAGAGTCACAGGAGACAGTCTAATTTGAACACCGTTCTTTATCAAGGACGGGTGCCATGACTCGCTAAAATGTGCTACGGAAAAGCACGCTTCACAATTGGCGTCAACTTCCTTGCATGAATGGGCTATCAAGTTCCAGTATATTATAGAGAAATATATCAGTGCTGCATTGTAAATATTTAAAGTGGGCATAAAATCCCGATTCGCTTCGTTTTGGTAAAAAAATTGAACTGTGCTTTGCGAAATGCTTCAGAAAAAAATACTTATATGTCGATTGAAGCGTCATACATACAAATTGCAAATGCAGGTGAAAAGTAATCGCAATGACCACGTTGATAAAATAACTGTTACTTACAACAAGATGGGATAGAAAAGAGAAGCTGGGATTGTATCCAGTTCGAAGTTGTATCTTTGTTCATGATAGCTTTGGCGTAGTTTGGCTTTGGATTTACTTTCAAAAGCGAGTTTGATCGAAGTAATTGAACTTATGTATATATTTTAAAAAATAAATCATTATGATTTGACAAGGAAGAATTCCTCTTATTGGCAAAAGCCTTGTGATAGATATCTTTGTTAAATATAAAACAACATTTTACTTGCTAGCGACAAAATTGTGTTGAAACCAAATATCGTTTGAGCACATATCAAATGAATTAAACGCTCCTTATACCTAAACTTTAGTGTGCAACAACAGATATGGTGTTCGGGACATATTAAACAATAGAGCAATTGAAGTGAAAATTGCTACTGCAAATCAAAACAATGTTTCTTTTATAAATTCCTCACTAAACAATTTAATTAAATGACGTTGAAGGACTTCAATCGATTACATTATCCTTGAGTAGGCATAGTTTTGATGCAATGTTAACCGAAAAACTATTTAAGGGTCGTCTTGTTAAAAACCTAAGGTCCTGTATTTAGAAAAGAGAAATATCTGAACGACTGTGGAATGCGACAAAATTAAGATGTGGATTTAATTTTAAATACCATCTCATCAATAATGAAGTGACATCAAGATCAGGAACCATTTGAGGTGATCCCACTTAAGATATCTTCTGCCTTTTGCAGAAGGAGAAAACACTTAAGTCCGAGAGAGTTTAGGTTTGGATTTTGTTTTCAAAAGCGTGTTTGATCGAGTTGATTGAACTTATAGTTGCTCCATTCGATCGAAAAAGTTTACCTATTTAAAATAAATAATCATTATGATTCGAAAAGGAAGAATTCCTCTTATAGACAAAAGCCTTGTGATAGATATTTTTCAAAATATCGTTTGGGCACAAATATCAGACGAATTAAATAATGAAAAAAAGTGCTCGCTCCTTGCATACCTATACTTTAATGTGCAACAACAAAATGGTGTTCGGGACATATTAAACAATAGGGCACTTGAAGTAAAAATTGCTATACTGCAAAGCAAAACAATATTCCATTTATAATTTCTGCACTTAATTCAACAATGGACTTCAATCGGTTACATTAACTTTGCGTAGGCATATCTTTGATGCAATGTTAACCGAAAAAGTATACAAGGGTCGTCTTTTTAAAAAACTTCGGTCCGGTATTTGGCAAAGCGAAATATCTGCTACAAAATTAAGATGTGGATTCAATTTTAAATATCATCACATAAATAATGAAGTGACACCAGGAACAATAAAAGGTGAACCTGCTTTAGATATCTTCCGCCTTTGACAGAAGGAAAATACACTGAAGTCGTAGCGAATCTATCTATTTCCATCAAAATGTAAGCTTATAATATTTTTCCCAGTTTTTTTTTTGTGTTAGTAAAGTCTTAGCAAGGTAATAAAGTAGGTATGAAGATCACAGTTAAGCATTTAAAATTTAACCTTTAAAATCTCAACGTTTTTTTTGTCATGTCAAATATTTTCTCAGTTTAAATAATGTGATAGGGCATGAGATTAACATCCAAATAAGGCCTGAAATCTAAATTCACTATAAATATATGCTTTATTTTGTAAATGAAGGGTTCTCCAATATGAGGTGTTATTTTGAATAGCCCGCTATTTCGGTAGCTGTCACTTTTGAAGCTGTCATTTTTTGACATTTGACAAGTAGAAACTACGCCATTAATAAAAATGGAACGATACACGCTTCAACAACGCATTGAAATTATTGAAATTATTAAAATTCACTATAAAAATGGTGAAAATTTGGCAGAGACGGTTCGTAAAACTAAAACATTTGTGGGTCGTCGTGAAGCACCTTGTCGGACCGCAATACAGAAATTGGTGGACAAATTCGAGCTGTTGGGACAAGTTAGTGATGTGAAGAATAAAACCCGTGCACGTCGCTCAAGAACAACTGAGAATATTGCTGTTGTAGCCCAAATTGTTGAAGAAAACCCAGGTTTGTCCATTCCTCGTCGTTCTTTGGAATAAGGCATTCCACAAACGTCATTACACCGTATTTTGAATAAAGACTTGGGTCTTAAGGCTTATAAAGTTCAGTTAACACAAGAACTCAAGCCGGCTGATCATCAACAACGTCGTGTCTTTGCTGATTAGGTCCTTGAAATGCATGAAAATGATCCGGAATTTCATCGAAAAATCATCTTGACTGATGAGGCCCATTTCCACCTCGGAGGCTACGTCAACAAGCAAAACTGTCGCATCTGGGGCTCGGAAAACCCAAGAGTTATTGTTGAAAAGCCTCTCCATCCTCAACGCGTGACTGTTTGGTGCGGTTTATGGTCCGGCGGGGTCATTGGACCTTACTTTTTCGAAAATGAGGCTGGAGCAACAGTTACGGTCAATGGATTACGCTATCGAGAGATGATTAATGATTTTTTATGGCCGGAATTGGATGGTATTGATCTGGACAACGTTTACTTTCAACAAGACGGCGCTACGTGCCACACAAGCAATGAAACAATCGATCTTTTACGGGAAAAGTTTCCGGACCGTGTTATCTCTCGAAGAGGGGATCACAGTTGGCCACCGAGATCTTGTGATTTAACACCTTGCGACTTCTTCCTTTGAGGCCACGTGAAAGATAAGGTCTACGCCAACAGCCCAGCGTCGATTCAAGACCTCAAAGATGGAATTCGTGAGGCTATCGAGGACATAGGGCAGCCACTTTGCGATTTGGTTATGGAAAATTTCATGAAAAGGATATGGTCCTGTAAGCGTGGTCGTGGCGGCCATTTGGCTGATGTTGTGTTCCATTATTAACGGCATACCTTCCTCTTTATAATGAAATAAACATACGATCATTTATCTCAAAAAATGCCATTTTTCTTTGAATATCAAAATAACACCTCTTATTGGAAAACCCTTTATAATTTTATCATAAAATAATTTTATTTAATTGTTCCTAAATGTTCCAGATTCTTGCTACTTTCTTTTCCATTTGTTCTTTTTCCCTACAAGTATGTGTTCTAAAATACTGAGAGAGGGCAGCCATGGTCCATCAGCCATCATTTCATTCTCTAAGTATTTTGAGAAAACAAAAATTGATTTTGTCAACTATGACAAAGAAAGTGGATGTTTGATCCACACTGGTATCACTGAGAGACGGGCGGTTGGCTAAAATCTGACTCAAAGTACGGGTGACGTTTGATCATCAAACGTATATCGAACATCAAAACCAATACAATGAAGCGCGGTTGACACTTGGTCCCCGAACGCTAGATGTAACTCGTTTTGAGAATGTCCGAGTGTCCGACATAATTTAACATATTTGATGTTTCTAAATGTCTTATATTTGTTGTAAAGGGAACGCTATTTGACAATCCCTTCTTTCTCCAAAATCTAGCAAAAGTCCATCGAAGTAGATTTTTTTTTGTAAATCTCGAGTAAGCAAATAGCTGCCAACTTTTCCTTCGAAAAAACCACATAGTTACTAGTTATTAGCTTACTGCCATGAATTTCTCGTCATTTTTAATTTCGTTTGTACAGGTACGGAATATGGAGGGGACAAGTGTAGTCAGTCACTTGAAGTTGAAACGGTCTCGAAACGCGAGGAAAAAAAAGTAAATTTTTCGTTAATTAATTTCTTGGTTTCATATCAAATGTCGGTTGGCTTTTGTTCCGTTTAACTTCTCCTGAAATTGCAAAACTCGCGACCCCGTTGATAGATTTCTTTGTTCTTTCGGGACATAGCAATAGCTGTACATTTTGTTTTTTTTTTCTATAACGCTATTGTTCAATTTTATATTCAAAAGATATTGGGTTTTAATCCTGCTTGTAAGGTTTCTCAAGCAAATTAATTTTCATTACAATCCCTATTTTATATTCTTCTTCTTTGTTACAAATTTGCTATCGCCGTCGCGTCGTTGGTTCCGCTCCAAAGGTTTGCAATTTCCTTATTTTGGGAAAAAAAAATTGCTGGTGCCCTTTTTCTTATTTTCAGGTACTTCGCCCCAGTGGCATACAAAACAAATTAATTAATTAGCCGAATTTGTTTAAATGGACATAATAATTATTTAATTGGTGAAACTTACCCCTAATTGCGACATAGCCGTGGTAATAGCATTGGAAGTGGTACCTGCTGCACTTCTTCGAGTTCGAACTTGTTTTTGTTTTCTATTTTTCCTTTGGTTGACATTCGTTTAACCAAAAGCCATTGTATACTCGTCGTCGCCGTCACGATGATTTTCGTTCTTGAGAAATAAATTATTTCTAAGAATATTCCCTTGTTTTGTTCGGTTATCGGCAAAATGCAACAAAACGCTAAAAACCGACTGGTTTGAGACCCATTTTTCTTATTGGTCGCAATGAAAAAGTAAGTAGACAAAATTTACTAATTTTTCCTGAATACAAAATTCTTTGAAATCTGAATTCGTTCATTTTCATTAAAAACCTTTTTACTTTTCGCCTTGATATTTCCTGAACGTGGCAATGAGATGAATATAGTGTTCCATATTTCAGATTTAATTTTCAAATGTTCCACTTGTTGTCTATTGTGTATTTATTTTGTTTACAAATTTTTTTTTTTAAGTTTTGTTATTTTTTTCAAATAAATAAATATTTGTAAATTATATTTTTTTTTATTTTGGGGGCGTTTTCGCGGTGGATCTTTTTTTATATACCTACTTTTTTTATCGGCTCTTTCTTAAAACCTAGGATATTCACCGAACGCTCATAAACGGCTCTTAAGTTTATGAGGCTCATAAATTGAAAATTATTTGTGGTATTCACCTCCTGCTTGTTTGAAACATAATTGTTTGACAGCTTGAGGAAGCATTTTAATATTTATGGCCTTTTCAATTGGTAATCCGGGAGAACGATTTGATACGTTTGAACCCTTCTGGAACGATTCTGAAAACAAAATTAGAAGCAAATTTCTCTTCTTTTTAGAAGAAGAACTGTCATTCTGACTCCAATCGTACAAGTGGTTCATTGGTGATTCTTATGTCTATACTAATTTGAGCCGCCAAACGCAGTTTTGAACATCCATATTTGGATCAGTATGCGAAGTGGCCCTTACGTTGTTGACTACGGGCACGGATCCAAAACGGACTAGTTTGCTTGAAGGCGATCTTCAGATTTTTGTCATTTACCCAATATACCCATGTACCCAATATCCTACTATGTAGATTTTTGTAACGTAATGTGTGACATTGCCAATTTTCGTCAGTTTGCCCAAAAATTCAACAAGAGGTATTTATTCAGCGTAATATTTTCATAAGCTCATCTCACAAGATTTATGAGAAAATTTAACTTTTAAAGCGAAAAGTTTTGGGGTCCAGAAATTAACTTTCTTTTTAACTTTTCTTTTTAAGAGATTACTTCTTGTTTGAAAGTTAAATTGTTATTTTGTGCTGTAGGGCCCAGGATTTTTATAGGACTATATAAATGAACATTTTTCCTTGGGCATACAAAACAAGCCAGGAGTTTCTGCTTAAAATATATAAGAAATATAGGTTAATAATTTTTTTGTACATGTAACACACACTTCAAAATAAATATTAGGTTTCTGAGTTGTAAATGGTATAAAAATAATATTTTGCAGGAAAATGTACATGTGGAACATCTATGAAGATATTTCTGGACATTCCTGTGTTCTACTGTGCCATTTCAATGAAAAAAGGTATATGTGGAAAGCGGCAGCTCCGTCAGCCATACCGGAGTGAAGTAGCGGAGAGTCTAGCTCTTGAATCTGCTGAAATGCTTAGAACAGAATTAGCTAATAAGCTGATGGCACCAGGGAAAACAGAGCCACCATTTTTGCCAAAATCATAGACGTTAATATGGAAAAATATGAGAACATGGAGTCACACTGTTTGGACAAAGATCCAATTGTCGGCGTAGCCAAAATAAAAAGATTTGGCGACACCAATCAAAAGCTAACTCTTCGACAAATTGGTTACGATCCATTTTTTGTAAACTATTGGACAAACCAACAAAGCTTGGTATATACAAAATATACCGGCTCCGGATTTTCAAGCTTCCAAATCGGTGCATCTGGGAGACTAGTCTCCAAGATATTAAGGTCCGATGGAACCTTGAGTCAGCATATTTTTTTGTATATGGAGAAACGTCAGTTTGTTAAATGCTGTCCGAGACACATGATACCGCCACGATTCAAAACTGGTTAACCCATTGGCTAAGATCGAGAATTCTGCCTCCTTCGGAGACAGAATATGATTCCTCAAGAGCTCTCTTGACTGCAATCGTGAGGACATTCACAGGTTTGGCTTTCATATAAGAATTTGTGATTTTTTTAGTTTGGGAAAAAGGAGTAGATCTCAAAAAACCAAGTGGTGGAGGAGATTTATTTTCTTTCTCGAAATTGGAGTAAATTTACTCCGATTGGAGTAAGGTTCTAACGCTGACAGGTTTACTTTTGACTTTTCAACAAATGACATTCGCACTGCTTCTTCCGAATTGACATACCTTCCTATGTAAATCATTTTATAAAAATGTATGCAAATGCATTAAAAACGAATAAACGCTTAGCAAAACATTTTATTTAGGAGTAATTGGGCGCATAGTTTTAGCGTTAGACTTGAATATTCCACGCGAGATAATAAAATCGGCGCTTATAGTGTCACTGAGTGTTACCGAAGGGAATAGTGTATCATGTGACCGGTACAAAAAAAAATTATTTGAACTTTGACCTCAACACTGGACCAAGTGGATATCAAGACGTTGAAATAAATGACACTGTAAAGTTATTTGAGTCGGGAGATAATGAAGCAGTCTGTGATTCCTCACGAGCTCTCTTGATTGCAATCGTGAGGACATTCACAGGTTAACAAACTATCGAAAGTTACTGCGATGAGTATCTTTGCAACACATTACCCTCCTGCTTCGTCCGAATTGACATAAATCATTTTATGAAAATTTAAGCAAATGCTTTAAAAAACGAACATAGACTTATTAAAAAAAATAATTTTCCAGTAATTTGGTGCATAGTTTTAAGCGTTAGAATTGAAAATTACACGCGAGATAATAAAATCCCCACTTAAAGTGTCATTGAGCGTAACCGAAGGGAACAGCATATCGTGTGACCGGTACAAAAAATTATTTGACCTCAGTGGATGTCAAGACGTACATTGAAATGTTGTCTGAGTCGGGAGATATTGAAGCCGAAAGCCACTCGTGGGAAAAATAGGCGCAAAATTTGCAGGAGGAACTTGAGCCCGAATTGTCATTTTTGGGAATGAAAGCGATAGTATCCTTGAAAAATACATCAAAGTTTTGTATGGCCAAAGAAACCTTTCCCAGACAAAATTTACTCATCAAGCAACTGATGTTTGCAAGGACGAATCTATCCAAGACCTTTCATCGACAATCGTCCCTCCTAGCCATTGTATTGTATTCAAAATTCATAAAAATAATTTTTAATCAAGAAAAATCAATTTTGCGGTGTTTGGGAGAAACATGATAAATCCAAAAATAATTGCGCCTTCACCTCAACTCAGTGGACGTAAAGGCGCAATTAGAGATAGATGAACTTTGGAGTCATGAATTATGATGTTTCCCCCCAAATACCACAGAATAAAATTTAACATTTGACTTCGTCCAAATGATTTTTTATATTTCCAATTTTAAATAAAAACTCTTTTATATTAGTCATTTCATAATAAATATTTTAAGCCACGAAAATCTCAAAACGAGCCAAATTTAGATGATTTTTAAAAAGTGGAGCCAAAGAGCCTCATTCAGTTCAATTTTCGTATTTGCTTTTGTGGTTATTTATTATTGTCTTTTTATAGTCTGTTGGCGCATATTTTGATGAATGAACGTAAAATGAATACGTAAAAATAATAAATGTTCCTTAAATAATAATTATAACAACTCCTAAAAAATAAAGGACACCTTCGCCTGAATTCTTAAAAACATATGAATTTTTGCAAACAAAAAATCGTCGAAAATCGTTGGAGATACGTTCTCCGACTTCGCATACGGATCCAAATATGGATCTTCAAAACTGAGTTCGGCGGCTCAAATTAGTATGGAAATTAGAATCACCACTGGTGCATGTATTGTGAGAAATAGAGCTCACACTACTCAGTGAAAGCTGAAATCAAAACGGATCCAAATAGAATAAAAACATTACTCCTCAAATCGAATTCTGCAATTCTGCATTGCCTACAACAAACAAAAGCCTTTTTTACATTTAAAGAAACTTTTATTGATCTATTATAAAAACAGAACATTTACAAGCACATTTTGTCGGACTAGAAAAGATAAAATGAACGCCCAACAATAAAATTTGTATGATTAATCGAAAATTTCTCAAGTTTTCATAAGAAATAAACTAAAAAAAAATGTTGTCTTCGCACTTCGCTACGCCACTTATAAAAATGAACTAAGTCAGTGAATCTGCTTGAAGGGTTTGAGTTTTATTCTACGTTTACATACACGAACGAAAGATCGAGTTGCATTAAGACTCCCCCAATTCAACGCGAACATTTAGCAACGACAACGAATCTTTTGCCTGACTAAATTAATTTATATGGTTATTCATGAGAGTATTCGGTCGTCGCACATTCACTCCGAATGTTTCGCGCCGGTTTGGGAGAGTCTTTAGGGTTGGAAGTTGACAGTTCAAATTAAATATAATTATGATTATGTCAAACCATTAAGTGCCAAATTTCATTGGAGGTTTTGCTGCGGGGCCGGCTATCTTTCAAAATACAAAGTGACATTAATTGGAGGTTCTTTTAGTTTAAAATTAAGACAGAAATTTGAGTATGTTTTACTGGTTTGAAATATGGAGTTGCATAAAGGGTGGAATAAGTGCTATGTAACACGTAACTATACACTTGAATTGTTATACTATGTTTCCACCGACCACTAAACCGAGCTTTGATAAGATTTGGCATAATCTTCTTCAAATCTCGAAGATTTACCATACAAATTTATTTCGTAAATCTAGAAGATTTCCAATAAATCTTGTTAAATCTTCATAGGGCAAATAGTAATAATAATAAAGGTGGAAACATAGTATTATGTATATTGAGTACGTAACAAAAATTGAGCGCAGAATTGTATGATAAATTTAATTTTTTTTTTCTGAGTCAATTGTTGGAAAATCTTTTTGAAAATATAATACTTAATCCGAGCTAGCCGAGCTTTTAAATAATAAAATAGATTTGTTTTAAATAAAATTGAATAAATAAATTACTTAATTTTTGTTGTCAAAATTAGTAGGTAAAATATTATTTTTGTGCAAAATAAATTTATTGAATTTTTGTTTAATTCTTGGAGCATTTAAATAGCTCGTTAATAATAGACTAAACTTATTTTTTGTTTTTACATTTTAACCAATTCCGGTCATGATGCCATCAAAAAAATTTTTTATGAGCTAACTTAAGGGACATTTAAAAGATGATGGTTGGCGATGAACCAAACTCGTTCTACTCTACGTATTCTGTCCATGTATTCGGTGTTTTGGTTTGTGCAATCTGTCATCTGTCAAAGTGAATAAAAAAATCTGAGCTCCCAAGGGTGTGAAAAAGAGTATTTTTTTGATAAAGATCCCTTCCGATTATAAAATATGAAGAACATCTGTGCACAGAAAATATCCTCTGAGTAAGTTTTAGCTTCTAAGTCCCTATTCAGCAAATAAAAAGGGTTTGTAATAAAGCTAACCTCTACATGGATAAAAGGGGAATATCCCAAACTTTGCCCAAACACCTAGGAAACGAAAAAAAGCATCTAAGTTTTAGCAAATTTCAACCAGAACTCACTATGAGAACTGCTTCCGGCATAAGTGACGAAAAAATGCAAGAACTCTTGCTCGAAAACAATAAGAAACTTGTTGAAAAGCTAGCATCTAAATCAGACTTGCAATTGATTTCTATCACATTTCCGAATTAAATGCTCGTCACGAAGCAATATCCCAAAAAGTCAGCCATTTAGAGAGTTCAAACAAACAACTTGAGGAGCAGCTGGACAGAATTCAGCTAAAAAACACGGAATCAAATCTTGTTATACACCTACCTAATGAGGATCAAATCGATATGGGAGAGAAGGCAAAATCCATCTGCGCCGAGTACCTTGAGGTTAATTCAAATCAAGTCGTCGAATCTGCTCACAAGGTTCATAGTAGAGACTCGAAAAATTCAGCCATCATAGTTAAAATGAAATCAAAGGAAGCTGCGTGGGACGTCCTGAAGAATTCTAAAAAGCTTAAAGGGCAACAAAAAAGAATCCATAAAAATTTGACCTTCAGGTTCGACAACGACGGTCAAAAATGGGGCGATCATGCTGGAGCTCCGTCTCAAAGTCCCAAATATAAAAATATCTTTAAGGGATGACAAACATGTTGTTGTTGGAAAATACTTTACTTAGGACTTCGAGAAAGGGTTAAGATGTGGCGAAAATAATGGAGTCGAAATTATTGCAACAATTTTTGGAGACAATTAAATAAATCAAAGGTTATTTATGAAATAAATACTTACAAACTCAAAAGAAAACGTATTCTTCAAAACATCAAATCTGGCAACTAATGGCAGATCTTTTGGTGATGCCAAATCTCCATTATTTGTGAAAGAAAAAGCTTTGGATGCACTAAGGCGTTTTTATAGGGTGCATGATGTGATCCAGTTTACCATATTGAAAACGAGAGCCCTTGAATATATAAGCAAAAAAAAATTATTAAGCTACAATATATCAGGCTTAAAAAATATTTTTGTATTATTCGAAAATCTCTTAGAAAAAGATGAAAATAGATTTAAGCATTTGGACTGGGGAACACTATATGGATACCGTAAAGATCTTGATGGCAGTCGATCCCTCTCCATACGTAAGAGCCTTTCGCAGGCTGCAACTGGGCGAATTTTGCGTCGGGACTTGGGCCTACACCCGTACAAGATCCAACTGACCCAGGAGCTCAAAGTTCGTGCCCATAGACAACGCAGTTTGTTCGCTAACTGGGCTTCAGAGTATTTGGAAGTGCGCCCTAATTTTTGCCGAAAAATCATCTTTACTGACGAGGCGCATTTTTGGATAAATGGCTATGTCAAAAAGAGAAATTGCCGTTTATAGGACGACACCACCTCACACGAGGTTCACCAGAGGTGACAATGCATTCGTCCGTACTTTTTGGAAAACGACGTTGGTGAGGTGGTCACCTTCAATGGCGAGCGCTACAAAATGATGATAACCAATTTCTTTAGGCCCAAATTGAACCATATGCACCTAGACGACATGTTGTTCCACCAGAACGACCGGCCGGTGCAGCGTGGCGCTACGTGCCACACAGCGGACTCCACGATTGATATCTTGCATGAGCGATTTGAGGTTAAGGTTATACATCGCAGAGTTAACGTGAATTGGCCACCCAGTTTATGCGATTTGACCTCGCTAGATTTATTCTTATGGAATAAACCACAATCGACCGATGCCCTTAACACAACACACGCAATCGCTCAAATTCAGCCAGATCTATACGGAAGAGTTATTGAAAATTGGACCACTCGGATCCGTGCCACCGTAAGAAGTCGCGGAGGGGGCACAGTGGCCCGTATTGACTTTTTTGGTTGCAAAAATCATATCTCTTAAATGAATAAAGACATCGCCAAAATTTGGTTTTGAAGGAAATTTCCAAGGCTAAAAAGTTTGTGAATTTTAAGAAAAAATATTTACAGGGTGTTTCAGTATCTGCTGCTGAAATAAGAAGTTCTTGTTAACGTGGTTAACATAATTGGTATTTAATTCTAAAAAGGTCGAAAGTCAATTTATGAGGTAATTTGAAGGTAATTTAAGTGAAACAGTGGGGGAAAAAGAAAACAATTCAATTTGAGTGAAACAGTGGGGGAAAAATCAGTTTTTGTTTTTTTTTATTAATTGATTTTTCATTTTTTTTTTAAGAGAGTAAATTTATAAAGTATTTTATTGATAGATTAGAATTCAGAAAGTAGACAAACAGAATAAAAGGAACACAAATTTACATACAAACATTAAATTTGTTATAAACTGTCATCTAAGCCCGGGGTAATGCGTAAAAAACTTATAATTTCCGGTGAGTATTGTGCTTTCAGATCTTTTTGGTTTCTTACATACCTTTAGGTAGAAGTAAGTGGATCGGATGAGACTGCCAGTATATTAAATAGGTCTTCATTCTGTCGAATTCTTGAAACTTTGCACGTATTTTGATATCTGTATTTCTAGTAGTCTTTATTTTTGTACTCCTAGGCTTCTTCTGACAATTCTCCAAATGGTAATGATTGGTATTCGATGATATTTTGACTATGAACCAAAATTTTATGAAGAGTAGGTGTGAGTTGATTTTCAGGGTACTTTTGTTTCAATAACTGCGGTTTTTTGGTGTAATCTCCAAATATAACTGTATTCACTACTTCCCTGCTATTCAAAGCATAAAGTATTATTTTGATCCTGGTTATAACCTCTTTATTGACTCCAGTTATTTGAGCGGTCGCATCAGATTGATTGAAATCTCGTTGAAGTGTTTACATCATTGCTATTTCTAAATCCTTGCTTTGGTTTATCTACATCAAGTCCAAGCTCATTTGTCCGGTTTTGATATGGAGAGATGAAGAAAGCCATTCCTCATTTTTTTTTATGGAATATAATCTCGATCTATGGGCTGCGACCCATTTTTTATCAATGTTGTAATAAAAGCTTTTTAATATTGCTTCATTTTCCGGTAAATTTTCACCGGATAGTTTGTATTCACTTATTATGGCAAAAAAGAACTCTTCAAGACTCTCATCTTTGACAAAAAGTTCAAACAAAATATTGTATGGTATATCCATTTTAAATAATTTTTCCTTATACAACTGCTCCTTCAAGTTATCAATGATAATTTCATCCCAATGTTTCATCTTTTTATACTGTAAAACTAAATACCTGCATTAAAAATATTCAATTTATGACATCCTAATAAGGTAATCTACTTTACCTATAAGCTTTTTAAAAAAAATTCTAATCCAGTTAAAAACTCTTATCCATCAAACTACCTGACAGTAATTAATCATACCCGAAATCAATAACATTCATCCTTAAAAGTTTTTTTTGGAGTCACAAGAAATAAGCTATAAAACCGTTTTAAAAAACTTAGGTAGGTTTTTCCTTCTAAATTTCAAAACCATTTTATTTCAAACCAACACTCATACCTGCAAAACAGAGAAAAATATTTTCCATGATTTTTTTTTCTGCACCTGCCAAAAAAAAAACTCAGAAAAAATTACTGACTTCATAAAATCAAATCGCTCTAGCTCAGCTCTATGCAACTTTATGCAGCTGAGTTTTTGGTTTTATATGAAGAAATCTATAAAGATTTATTATCCGTCGAGCTTAGCTTGATGATGTTTGAACCTTCTTTTTCTACTCAGTGTAAAGACGAAAAAGCGTACAAAAATGGGTATTTAAAAAAACATTAAATTTAGCAGTTTAAAAAAATTTATAATTTTTTTTTCATTTCTGATTATAGCAATTAACAATATATCAAGTAAAAAAATTGTTTTTTTCTTACCATCAAAATTTGTCAACTTTGACTCGCTATACAAGTCAAACCATTCATACAAATGAAATAATTTCTGATTACTAGAGCTCCAAACATTTGTCAATTAAAAAAAAAGTAAAAGTTTTGCATTATAAACCCACCCGAAAAATGAATTCCGCAAGCACTTTTGCCACTGTGGGGCGTTTGAACGATATCATATTCCATACATAATGGCATACATGGGCCTTTCAAATAAAAAAGCATTTTTTTAATACCTCACACACAGCTTGTTTTATTCGATTTCAACTTATACCCGCCCCTCTTGAAAACCCTTTCATATTATTTACAGCCATATTATGAAGTCATCTCGCTAGCGAGTACTCGTTCGTGTGGTCCTAGGCCAGGCAATTTTTTCAGCGGTAGGATGCAATGGGAGTTTTATAGTGCTACTATCGTATTTTTGGACAGTAACAGCACAAAAACAATTTTTTTGAACTTCCCCATGATTACAGTCTTAGATTTGATTATAATATCGAAATAATTTGCACACAAAACCTATATAAAGGAAGTTGGTAGCAAATGACAACAATTTTGCCTACATATATTCTTGGGTTATTATAATAACTAGATCGAAACAAAGCCATATACATACATTGGAATTACATTGCAGTATTTCTAATTATTTCTTGAATACATATCATATTCCTAAATTTTTTATTGATTTAAGGCATTCAAAAATAGTATAATTTTTTTACAACCCATACCTTTGTTAACATAAGTAATCAGGCGGTACTTAAGACTCAATAAAAATAGAAATGTTCTTTTCTCAATCATTTTTAATTAAACTAATTCCAGATTACAATCTGCTTCTAAAACTCTTTGTTAAGCTTATTGTTTTCAGGGTGTAATTTAATTATTGAATTTTTAATTACTTAACTTTTTATAGATAACCTGTTTATTGTTGCATATCAAATATTTATATGGATATGTTCCCCTTTTGATATTTATATTGTTTAATTTAGGTCTGCAAAACGTGCGCAAAATATTTCAGTCCTAGGTTTAACTCTGTTCAGTGATGGCACCAAGCCGAATCTCTTCAGTTTAGTTTTATTTTTTAGAATACTTACATATTCTATCGTTTTCAAATTCAAAATCAACAATAATGACTTTGAATAATATCACGAATGCAACAGCTAGTTTAGCAAATAGCTTTACTTTTGGAGTAGTAGACTATACTGTCTTCACATTGTTGTTAATTGTCTCAGCAGCTATTGGTGTATATTTTGGATTCTTTTCGGGTAATAATGATACCGCAGATGAATATTTACTTGGTGGTAAACGGATGAAACCATGGCCAATCGGAGTTTCTCTGGTTTCCAGGTGAGGGAATGAGAATTTTGAAATTAGAAAATTTATTGGATAAAATGGAATAAATTTAATTTCCAGTCAACTATCGGCAGCATCCGTTGTAACAATACCAGCAGAAATATACACATATGGAATATCATTTTTATTTATGCCGGCTGCAATAGTTTTTGTGTTACCAGTTCTAAGCTATGTCATTATACCTGTGTTTTATAACAACAATATTTCGAATTGTTATGAGGTGAGTTTGGCATGAAACCTCGTCAATGACAATCACGGATAATTTTGTTTGTCAATTTGACGAATAAAATGTTCAATACAACAACTGGTTTTTGTTGAAGTAAAGAAACATAGTGTGATTTTTATTAGTTTTAATCTTATGTCAATTTAAATGTGTCAGAAATTGCATTGTTTTCGTTCTAAATTTCAACCGTTCGCGGCAACAAAATGGCGAGTTAGAAAAATATGCACAAAAATGAATCCCACAAACTTGGTCCTGTGGGTAACAACTGCAACTCAATAATTAAATGATATCTTTAACGCGAAAAAGTAACAAAATAACGAAGATGAAGATATTTAAAATTGAAAAGTGAAAAAATTATTATGAAATCGGTCCAACCATTGAAATAACACAATTTTCTCAAAAAAAACGGGACTGGCTATAGGTAGGTATCTGTTATGTGGATTTGTTGCCAAAAACCTGAAAGGCAGTTTTCCTACAATTACTTTGTTGATTAAATGTACGAAGTCTAATCAAAATCATTTAAGCTACCAGTTCTATATGAGCTCAAAGAAATTCAAATCAAAAATGAAAAATAAATTTGATGCTGTGACTTGTGACCCCTCGTAGAGAAGCAGAGCCTATAGTGACATCAACTCTCAACTGTGGAAAGGAATGGAGGGGATCTACAATTCTCTGCCGCATCTGAATGGCTAAGGTGATGGGCACTTTTTTATGATAAGAGGTACTCTTGGAGGATTCTTCAAATTGTATACTCTTCGCAAGAAGCAGTAACCGTAAACAAATAGCATAGATATTTATCTGTTTTTATGTGGCAAAGGCTGGAATTCCATACATACCCATCAGACCTTCGGCGTTCGGCCAAATAAAAAACAAAATGAATAATCAAAAGAAACCTAGGAGTCTAATGTCGTTTTCGTTTGGATGTTCGGAGTACTCCTTTTACACTCCTTTTTCACTCCTACTACTCCAAAAGCCTTCGATTGGCTGTTCCGAGTAATGTTTTCGGAGTGTTCTTCTGTCCCCAATTTCATTTTGGAGTAGATGAGGAACACACACATACATATAAAGTTTTTCGTTGGATTACTTGTCAAAAGTGATAAATGCTTGAAGAAGCCATTTTGTTAAATGGCAGCTTTGGTAGTGTGTGTGTAAATTTAGGAAAGTCAGTGTTTTCATATTCGATTGGAATTGAAAAGGAGTACAATTGACCGAAAATCCAATCGAAAACGACATAAGTGTCCAAGACCATTGGAGTATGCTATTGGTCCCACAAGATTGTACAGGGTGTTTCATTGAGCGCTTCCTATCTTTTAATTTAAATAAAACAAAGTGTGTATGCGATATCAGCGAAATTTGGTATTCGTTTGAAAGGATTGTTCATGCCATTATGTATGGAATATAACATCGTGGCACGCATCCGAAATGTCCACTTTCCCATGGGTCTGGCGTAAAAATCAGGCTGAATTGGACTGACGGCATGGGTTATGTTGGCTTTGAGTGCCGCTGTAGTTTGTGGTTTATTTGCATAGACCTTCGACTTCAGAAAACCCCACAACAAAAAGTCTAACGTGGTCAAATCGGACGACCTCGGTGGCCAGTTCACATCCACGTGAGGTGACCATGCCCTCGTTCTGTTGAAACCACATGTCGTTGGTGTCCATATCATCCCATTCAGGCCAAAAGAAGTTGGTAATCTTCGACCTATAGCGCTCGCTGTTGACGATGATGGCCTCACCAACGTCCTTTTAAAAGAAATATGAAGAAGCGTTGCCCGAATAGAACACAAATTTTCATAAAACAATTTTATTATTTGCACTTGTTGTTGAACGTTATATCCGTCTATGGTGATTCGGCAAAACAGACTGAATAAATGACAGCCAATTCGACAGATGTAGCTTCAACAATACGGCCACTATCAGCTGTCAACGTTCGGAAGTCAATATTGGAAGACCCTTTTTTAGTTCTGTTAATCGGTTAGAAATACTAACATCCCTTACTTTGGCGAACACTTTTTGGCGGAATGGAAAAATTTTAATATCTGAATTTGTAGCTAATCAAATGCTAATTTGTTGCGCAAAGCAAAAATTTGTAGCTGGTATAGTTCCTTAGTTATTGATTGAAGTTTCCGCTAAAACAAGTCTGAAGTTAGCGGACAAAATCTAAAATAATAAGAATTTTAAAGATATCAAAATTTTTAGATTCCGCCAAAAAGTGTCCGCTAGTGTAAGGGGTGAAATACTTTGTTATTAGAGACTTGAGGAAAATGACAGAAAATCATTTTCTATTTAAAAAAAAAAAATAATAATTGGAGGGGTGCTTTTCCTGTAAAAAAATTAATAAATCACTGTTTCAAATCCCCATCCCCTTCATCCCTCTGCTCAGAGCTAACAAAGAAAAAAATTGCATGCACTTAAGCCAATTTATTGATATTTTGGTTATTAATCTTCTCCTTCTTTAAAGACTTTGCAAAAAGTGCTTGTTTTTGTCTTTCACTTTTGCACTTTTTTGAAAAAGTCTTGAATGTAGTTAAAGTTATCGAGTTAGAAAAGTCCATGTCAATTGGATTCTCGGCCAATCGAATGCTTGATAATCGGGAGCCTACTGTGTTATTATTATATTTTTATTTTCGTGAATCAGATTTCGAACTTGATTGATTTGTTTTTAAACTTAATTGATTAATTCTTTTTATTAAAAATAAAGTTATTTTGTTACCACGCTTTGATTTCTTAGCTTTGATCGAAGCGTTTATGGAAGCTCCAACAAAAATCGCACCCTTAAATTCAATGAACTTTGCGATTATTCATTGAATGACGATATGTAATGTGCAAATTTCCCATATTTATAAATTAAATATTTGTATATTCTAAATACCAGCATTTTAGATTAACTCAATTTTAATAACCCAAATTAAATTAACTACATTTTTATTTCACAGTATTTACAACTAAGATTTAACAAACAAACCCGTCAAGTTGTTACGTTTTTATTTGTGTTCACGGTCTTTTTCTTGCTGCCTATTTACACATTCATCCCAGCTTTAGCATTTTCACAAGGTAATTTAAAATAAATAAGCTATAAAGAACTTTATTATGTAATATTTATCATTTAATTATTTTTTTTAGTAACGGGCTTCAATATACATCTTATAAACGCAACAGTATGCTCTATTTGCATTTTCTACACAATGTTCGTAAGTTAAGACAAACCCAAAGGGCTTAGAACTGTATTTCATAGAAAAAACCTTGGCGTAAACACTTTATCGATAAATTTTTTTCTCCTGAAATACAAAATCCAGAAACCTGAAAATCCAGCAAACCTTAAATCTCTGAAATTCAAATCCAGAATACCCATAATGCCGAAAAACTAAAATCCAGAAAACCCAAAATCCAGAAAACACAATATTCAAAAAACCCAAATCCATAAAACACAATTTGCAGTAAACCCGAAATCCCGAAACCCATAATCCCAAAATCCCTTAATTAAAAAAAAAACCCTGCATACACTTATGTTGACTACGCTAAGGGCTCATGGCGGTGTTTTTATGGGGGACTTTTTTATGAAGACAGTTCTTCTTTATTGATTGTCGTGCTCAAACCTGATTTGCAAATTCTCTTACTTCTTTCCTCGCACTCCCAGTAAAATGTGTACATCCTTGTTTTTTTTGTTCAGATGGTAATTGAAGCCGTCCAAAACTTCAAACAAAGTTTTTCGTGCCCTTTATTCGTTTTATGAATAAAACGCCATTGTGAAGTAAAAATAGCAAAATTTATATTTTAAAAGAAATACAACTCACCTAGTGTAAAGTACAAAGTAAATATTTTAAAATACTTAAAAAAATATTTAAAATTTCGGGAATTTGGGTTTTCTGGATATTTGGTTTTCCGAATTTTCAAATATTTCATTTTATACAATTTTTCAGGGATTTCGAACTCAGGAAGACAAATATAGGTATTTCGGGATTTTAGGTTATCTGGGTTTTGTGTGTTTCGGGATTTTGAGTTTTCTGTATTTCGGGATTTGGGGTTTTCAGTGTTTTGTGTGTTTTAAGATTCTGACGCCAAAGCTTAAAACGTTACTCAATGCATATTACAAATTTTAAAACTGACTTGAAATTGTACTAATAGTTCCGAAGATTGATAACAATTCTCATTTAACAAGCTTTAAAGTATTTCATCCCTATTTTTTCTTCAATCCAAGGGCGGTATCAAAGCTGTTGTTTGGACGGATGTTATACAAGCTACCGTTATGGTCCTCTCCGTGTTTGTGGTTTCACTAATGGGAATCATAAAAGTTGGAGGTCTAGGTACGGTTATCGAAAGAGCTATGGATGGTGGTCGACTTGATGTCAGGTACTTAAGGAATCTCAGCAAAACCTAAAAACAATAATAAAATACAATTTATTAATTTAATAGCTGGTCTTTGGATCCTAGAGTTCGTACTTCATTCTTAAGTTGTTTTGTGGGAGGAATCTGCTTATGGACCAAAAATATTGGACTCAATCAAACCTGTGTACAGCGAATTTCAGCGTTGCCATCGTTAAAGGATGCTAAAAAGTAAACGAAAAAATATTCTGGAGAATTCATTTTGGTTTTTAATAATTTTTCTATTTACATATTATAGATCATTAGTTATTTTTACGTGTGTATTCGTTTGTGTGACATTCCTTAATTGCTTTACTGGTATTATTATGTTCTCCAAATATTATGATTGCGATCCAGTGACTATCGGGGTAAGATGGAACGATTATAGTTGAAGAAACACCAATAATAATTCAAAATACATTTTTGTATTTAAGTTTGTAGAAAAGCCTGACAAAATGGTGCCATTTTACGTACAGGACATTGTTGGACACTGGAAGGGAATGCCTGGTGTTTTCATTTCATGCGTTTTCAGTGCAGCTTTAGGGTAGGAATCTTTAAAGACTTCAGTGAGTGAAACTAACCCCGATCAGTCTTTAATTCAAAATCTCTTTTTTACTCACAGTTCAATGTCTGCAATATTGAATACACTAGCAGGAGTCTGTTACTTCGACTATATTAAACCATTCATAAACCACACTGAACGCAAAGCAAATATGATTATGAAAATATTTGTGTTTTTTACTGGAGTTTATTGTGTGATTGGAGGTTTTGTTGTAGAAAAGTCAAATTCAATTCTCCAAACTATCTTAACCATTTCCGGGATCACATATGGAGGAGCGTTAGGAGTTTTTATGTTGGGACTATTAGTACCAAAGGCTCACGGGAAGGTAACGAGCTTTGTTTTGACACCTTACTGAGTATTTATAATTAGCAAGTTAAATCTTTTTCTTTTTCAGGCAGCATTGATCGGTCTTATTTCGACAATGATTTTAATGGTTGGTCTCATAACAGGCACCCAACATAGAATGCAAACCGGCGAGCTCGTGCACAAAACTTTACCAACAAGAGTGGACGGATGTTATCGTTTCAATTCTACTTTACATAGTTCAATGTAAGATTATTTCAATTGTGATGATTTAAGTGAGAAAAAACCCTTTAATAATTTTTAGATTTACCGAACCCACAAAGGCAGTCTTCGATGCCTCAGAGTTTGATGGAGAATTTTCGATATTTGATATTTCTTTTAATTGGTATAAGTTTGTTGGTGCAGTGTTGGTCTGGATCATTGCAATACCATTGAGTTATATCATTCCAAATAACAAGAAACTTGATCCTAAATTATTATCGCCAGTAATATTACCATTTGTAAAATATGATTCTGTGAAGACTGACGATTGTGTATTAAATGAAAAAGAAATGCAATCGATGATAAAATGAAAAATTGGAATTTAATTAAATTAAATTTATTGTGTTTTTTTTTAATTATTTCTTGTCGCCATTTTTTATGCAGGTTTGTAACAGTTTACTTAGTTTTAAAGATATTCAAATAAATATATGTATGTTTTGAATAGCACTGGACCCCAGGGCAGGGTTTAAGGGTTAAAAGAGCGTTCTGAGAAAAAATCGTATGAATCAACACTGGTTTTAATGTTTTTGAAGTTAAATGAAAAAAGGTTATAAAGAGAACCCTCGGTAATTAAAATCACGACTTGGAACAAGGGAGGTGCATTACGCGCCAGAAAAAGCAATTCAGATTGGAAATTTTGGCGCTAATGGCACAATGTCTATATAAAGTTTAGGTGCCATAGGTTCCAATTGCTGCAGATGATGGAAAAATAATATAATTTTGTATTTCATTTTAAACAACAAAATAAACAAACATAAAACTTAAAGTATTAAGAAAATGGTTTGCACTTTGAGCAAGTAATATAAGCACCTAATAGGAATATGGATTAATAAAAAAAAAAACATTAAAAGTACTTCTCTTAAATATCGTAATTGCAGCTACTTGAACTTTCAGTCGAAGCAGATTACCTTCTTGGATTTTTCAATTTAAGTTCATCAATTTTTAATGTTCTTGATTTAATAGAAAGAAGTTCCAAATAAACTTTATTTTTTCATATATTGTTTATTTTTCATTTCATTTCTTATTTTTTTTTTCTTTTCTGAGCCCAAAAGTTAGGGATTTTATCCTTTTAATCAATTATTACCGACGATTGTCTTGTTTATTTATTATTCAAAAGACTGTGGAACAGGCACAGTACAAAAATGGAATTAACAGAAGAAATAGATTTAATTGATTATTTTATAGATCAAATTGAAGAAAAAGATGCAATAATTGAACAAAATATTGGTAAGCCACATAAAATATTGAAAACAAATGTTAAAAAAGTATTTTATTTCAGACGGGCGGGCGCCTTGTAAGGGTGCCTTTGTTGGAGGTATCAGGTTTTTTAGTTTGGAGGAATTTTCCCTGCAGTCGCTTTCACCTCAAGAATAAGAAGCCGAACAAATCTGGCATCAGCCAGCCCTACGACAGCAACAAGAGCCAGTCCAGCAACAATACCGGTCAAAGCATCACAGCTCTGAAAACCAGCCACAACAGCAACTAGCTAAACCACCACCTAGGCTCATACATTTAAACCATAAAACTTAGGGCTCATGAAATAGATAATATTAAAAAATTAGCAAGAATATGCCCACGTTTTGCGTTTTAGATCGTTTCAAAAAAGACTGGAGAAATGGTTCCTGAGTTCCTGATTCAGAAGATGGTTTCAACTATGGCTTCTACAAGATAAAATTTTAAAGTTGAACCCAAAGACGAAAAAATGAAAGGAGAGCAAATGGCAGAAGATGCCTCCCTGATGGTGTCCCAAATTTAGTGCAAGGATGATGTTGTCTGGGATGGCAATGATATAAAATCAAAGGTTTTGCAAAAATTGAATTCAACGACAAACGCTACCGCCGGCTGCTGGATGGCTGCCATCGAGTGGTTTAAAATCAAGTTGCGCTCCAGGAAAGATCCCATTTTTAAATATCTACTCCTATCCAAGGAAAGCAAAAGAATGCAATGCACATAAGTAAATTAATCAACATTTATTCCATAAAATATAATTTAAATCTTATCACAATGCAATGCATGTTTAACAAGAACCAATTGATGACACATGGTATTCATAATTTTCCCTGTGGAAAATGAAGAACTCGTCTACAGCAAATGGGAAGATGAAATTATATGGGATGCTGAAAAGATGAGCAAAGTTCCGAAACCAAAGGTTCTTACCTAAGATCCTAGCGATGAAAATTTAATTTTGGGTATACCAGACGACTTAGATTCTTCTATAAGCAATCAGAACATGGGATCACTACCTAAAATCGAAATAAAAGATATTACTTTGTAAAACAGCATCCTCCTCCAAAAAGTCCTGATCGAGATCAATCAATAACTCGATAAGAGATGCGCTAGTGTTAGCTATAAAAAAAGAAGACGACTTTTTCTTTGGCTATGCCAACAAATTGATGACTGATGCTGTTTATAAAGATGGACCATTATTTCCATATGTTACAGCAGTAAACAAATACAAACATGAGAACCGTATTGATTTGGAACCTAAGTGAAACCATCTGACAAGCAATTAATCTTAATATAATCTATTCACGGTCATATAAAAAAAATTTGACTCAATTAGGAAATTATTTTCATACCAAATTTTAATATTAATAAACGTTGATATTGCTTTGCAAAATCTTGTATAAAACAAAATTTAACCATTATTTTATATAGGCAACAAATAAAACTAAGTTAAATATGTATGTATATTTACAACTAACCTAAATACTATGAAGTACAAATACATTTAAGGAATATAATTACAACTGCATTATGAAATTGTGGGCTATTCCTCTCAGGAATTCTCCAATCGTTCTTCCATCCTCCTCTAGGTCCATAATAATTCGGAAGATCCTTTCATCCGCTCTTATGTATGTATTTCGTCCTTTTAGTAGGTGGCTCCTATCCACGCACAAGTGGCTCAAAGAGTTTGTCCCTACCACATTGGATGATCATCGCCAAACTCTATTTGCATCATTCGATGAGCTGCCTCCACATAATTATTGGTCTGTGCAACACCGGTGATGGTCCGTTTAAACACATTCATATATGTGATGGAAAAAGCGCTCGTATTCGCCCACCTTGAAGGATTGGCAGACCCAGGTAATAATCCTCGAACCAATTTAGTATTGGCTCTAAATTAGGTGTTTCTGTAGCAAGGGAAGCAAATGCTTCCTCCAAACGATCCAGAGGCACAAACGCCATCGCTACTAATTTTCTGGCTGATAGTGCGAATTCGGCGTCGTTGTTGTAAACTCGTATTAGGCCATTAGGTGCTCGGAAGCCAAGTTCCTCTTCATATTTTTTACGAAGTGGAAGAAGCACCCTTCCACTGCGCCATCTTATTTCCGCTATTTCATAATCGCATGAAATGGTTTCCGGTGCGACTGTTCGCCAATTCTCTTTGAGGGCATTGAAAAATTAAATGTATGTTTGTCAATTTTTATTTGGTAACAAACCATACACAACTGGAAGTACGTAACCATTCTTCTCAGCCGTTACCACAACTTGGTAGAATAATTTGGGGTGATTCTGAACGATCCGTCCACATACAATTTTTCATTCCATTTGCCCAGCTTCGGGGGCTTTCTCTGCCAAATATAAGTATACGGTTAGAGTTCTCTACTCCAGAGTCGTGAAGTAAAAAATTATCCACTTCATTCGGCCCCGCTTCATACCGACATATATTATGTCTTGTGGAAGTATGAGGTCACACAATCTATTAGGGTTAGGTGGGACACTGGAGATTGCTTTGGGCTTTCTTTGACCAACCTTTTTTAAGGTGTCATGGGTTGGCAACTTTCCACGAACAGCCTGAGATTGCCATTGATAGGCGGTATTCAAAATTGTGGATGTCGATTCCAGCGTCCTTGCTGCCCTTTCTCTTATATTTGACAAGATATAAGTTTTTAAGTTTCAAGGAAAACAATTTTCAATTTCATACCCTTGAAACTGCGACTTCGGCAGCATTGCTTCCATGAGTGTGCGCTCGAATTTGCGTGATGTAGGTGCCAGAATCATCAAAAGCATGTTTTCTTGCATTGCAATTGTCGGAGATCCTTTTATCACAACGCCAGAATGCTTTGGTGCGGTCAAAACTCAATTTTTCGAAGTTCTACGTGTATCCGTCGTATCCCATTTTCTCTCCATTTTTTTTTTTGATTTGAAAGCATCAATAATTCTGGAAATAAATGAAGGTAAATAATAAATAAATAAATAAAATACGTTATCCATTTAAACTTTACTTTCTGACTTCTGGTTCTAAACCGAACAGTCCTTCAATCAGTTAGGAAATTTTTATAATTTTTATTTCATAAAGTTGTTCTTACAAACAATTAAAATTAATATCAAATTAATAAGAATACACAAAACTTGTCCTGGCGTTAACTGTGTGCTTTTAATCATAAAAGCGTAACTTTTAGATTAATTTGTCCAGATTTTGTTATCTACGCTTTTTAAACACCTATTATTATGAAAATCAATATACAATATTTTTCATCAATATGAAGGTCAGTTAAATTCAAATTCAAAATTCCGCGCGACGTACCGATTGCATACCATTCCCGAAACTAGAACTTACACTTCACGTTTCATTTTACATCCGTAGTTAGTGCGGTGAAAGTTGAGATCAAAGAGTGACACCGATCTGAGACTTGGTTGGGTTAGTGTAAAGTGAAATTCTTTGAAGAATCGCAGGGTAATCGATCAGAAATTCAGTTCCCTATCACATAAAACTCCAAGATCACGCAACGAATCGACTTGTGTAACCGGCCCATCATTGATAAAATAGGTACGAGAAGGGAGTGGGGAATACGAGTCCTGGAATACGTTATCGCTTGACACTTGGTTACGTTTAGCTCGTGGAAGTTTTTCCGCCGCCAGGTAGAAAATCTGTTGTCTAGGTCGAGCTGAAGGAGGTCGGAATCAATATGGGAGGACATACATCTGTATATTTTATTATCTTCGGTATATACAGAGACTGAGCAATCTTTGATGACGCAGTCTACATCATTGATTGTTAAAATGAAAATCAAAGGGCTGAGATGGCTTCCTTGTGGAACACCAGAGGTTGCAAAGAATGGGTCAGATTCAGAGTTTCTGAAAAGGGCAAGGTTTCAAGGTTTTTTTTATTGAACTTTATATACAATTTGAGAAACTTAAAATTAAAAGATACATTGATTAATACTAAATTTTTGTTGGCACATAGGGGGCCTAACTCTTATACATTGACATTATTTTTATAAATATTAATATTAAAATAAATGGGTAAAAAATTTAAAAATATGTTGGCTTGGTTTTTCTCTCGGGTTGTTCCGTCCCGGTTGTCCAGTTGGTGGGCTCAGAGTTGGTTGGGTGTTGGTAGGTGTTAGGCTGACCCCGTGTCAGCGTAGAATGGAACTGCTTCTTCGTTGCCGGCTGGGATCCTTACGGTCATGTCCAAAGCACTTAGGTACCTCGGCTCTGGATGTCCTTCCTGAGTGGTCATCCTTCTCATCAGCGGATTAGGGTGGTTGGCAGTGTTTTCCATGAACCTTCTTGCTAATTGCATCAGATATTGATCCAGTGGTTTGATTTTGGCTTCGTCGTAAATTCGCTGGTTGCTGGAATACCTCTGTCGCTGTCGATCAAAGACAAGCCCGGTGCTTATCCTCAGGATTTTCCTTCCAAAAAGTTGGAGCTTCTGCATCGCTGTCTTAGAGATGGTGTACCATACCGGAAAGCTGTAGCTGAGGACAGGTCTTAACAACTGCTTGTAGATAAGCAGTTTCGTTGGCTGGCTTAGTCCATTTCTCAACTTGAGCAAGGGGTGTAGGCGATGGAACGCAAAGTAAGTTGCCCTTCTTCAGCACTTTCCTGCAATGTGGGTTGAATTTCATCAGCTCATTGAAGTTTACCCCGAGGTACTTGACGTTCGGTTTGGTGGTTATGGTCGATCCATCGGGAAGCCTCACGACCAGATTTCTGCAGGCGGTTGCAGTCCGACAGCGGTTGCCATCGATGGACGGTCTCCTGAAGCAAACGAGTTCCGTTTTGTTGGTATTTATTTTAATTCCCCACTTTTGGTAGTACTCGAAGAGTCTGGTGACGTGGGCTTCACCTTTCTTGGCAGCTATGGCTGGTGATATGGATGAGGCGTATGTCAATGAGTCGTCAGCGAAGAGCAGGTTTTCGCAATCAGTTGGCATTGGCTGGTCTGACGTCATCAGGCTGTAGAGGAAGGGTCCCAGCTTTGATCCTTGGGCGACTCCGGCTTTGATGGTTTTGATGGTGGACTTACAGTTGTCCAGTTGGACGAGTAATTTTCTGAAAGAAAGAAAAGAAAAAAGTATTTTTGGTAGTGGTGAAGGTAGTCTTAGTAGTCTAAGTTTATGGATGCGGCCTTCTATCCATACGCTGTCGAATGCTTTCTCGACATCCAGAAAGCATCCGACGGTGACACGATGGCTGTTCAGTGCTATGGTGACGTCGGACTGGAACTTTATCAGCGCGTGTAGCGTTGAGTGGGCTTCTCGGAAGCCAAACTGCATGTCGGGGATGATGTTATTGTCATTGCAGTATTTTTTGAGGAGGGAAATCGGCCTGTAATTGGAGATGACATTTTGTGCGCCTTTTTTAGGGATAGCCACGATTTTTGCTTCTTTCCACTTCTGGGGGAAGTAGCCATTGTTGATGCAGTTGTTGAGGATGATGGTGAGGAAAATCATCACTGCATGTGGAAGCCTTTTTAAGGTATATAGGAGACACCATCTGGTCCAGCTGACTTTTTTGGCTGGGAATTGCCGATGATCTCTGCAAACTCCTTTAAATGGCAAAGATATTTATTGCCTGGGGGATCACTTGCTGGATTGGTGTCATCAAAGATGATTCTATCCGGGTTTGGCTGACGGGTTTGTTGGACAGATGCCTCGGCTTCTTGCAGAAACGTTGGGTTGGTAGGTGGGTTCGGTGTGAAGTTTCCTTCGAAGAAGTTCGCGAATGCTTCCACCTTGTCCTTGGCTGAGGTCACCTCGATGTTGTTCCAAATGATGGTCTCAGGCATTTTTGGCTGCTTGCAAACGATTCTGTTTATGTTCTTGAAGGCATCGGTTCCTGGCTTGATAGCTTGTAGCCTTTTTTTAATATTGTATGTTATTGTCGTGTGTGATGGAGTTCCCGAACATGATATTTACATGCTGCAGCTCATTCCAAACTGTCTGGTAGTTGTTGTTTGTAGTGTTCAGTTCTCTTCGATGGATCCGTTGGAGACGCTTCCTAAGACGTTGCCTGTGAGCATACAAACTCTGAATGTACTCCGGTAGGTGTTGGTACCTATCCTTTGACGTTCTAGGCTGCTTTTGGTGATCAAGTGCTGCAGATACGGCATACTCGAGGTTGTCAATCGCTGCGTCTATTTCGGTGTCCAAAAGATTCCTGTTTGACGGTGGAAGAGCTATCCTGTCTTCAATGTCCACATGGAGTCTATCAATATCCAGTCGCCTGAAATTGATGAAGTTCTCTGGGGCTTCTACTGCGAGGAGGATGGGTTGGTTTAGGTTGATTGACAGTTGGACAGCCTCGTGGTCCGAGTCACTAGGCACAATCGTGCAGATGTAATTCCGGATTTCCGGAAGAATGTTCACTAGGCTCGAGGAAGCCAGGAAGAAGTCAACGTCGATGGTGTTCTAGGGAAGGTGGGTTTGGGTTGGGATACAGCCACCAGTGAATGTTCACTGGAGTTTACTCTCATCCAGTCATCAATTGCCTTGCCTTCGTTGCTGATTTTTGTGTCCAGCCACATGTGATGCCTTGCGTTGAAGTCTCCGCCAATGATTCCATTAGTGGTTTCTTTTAGGACTCCGTTGAGGATGTGCAGGGCACTTTGGATGTTCCTTGCAGAGGATCCGTAAGGGTCTCACCTCTTCCTAATGTTATCTTCATGGCGGTGGCTTCACTGGTCTGGAGTCCTGAGATGGTGACTTCAGTCGAGTTGGGGAATAGTTTTTCTTTTATAAAGATAGCCGTTCCAACACGGTCCTGGTTTTTGTCCTGCCGGTAGGTTTTATATCCCTTGACGTCTATGTTGTTGCGATTTGTGACGTATAATGAATTCACATTATACGTCAGGATGCGGATCTTCTTTAATTGCATATCTGGAACAAGAAGGTGGCCAGTGCCACGGACTTCTCTCCATCACTAAGCTGGGAGTAGTTAGGTGGAACCGCACTCCTAGCTTTGCCCATGACCGTGAGTAGGTCGGAACCAAAGATCCTCTGGACTTCATTATTTAGGTTGACTGGTGCTGTAGGTTTGACTGGCCCGGTCTTTGTTGGCATCGTCCTTGTAACTGCCGGTCTAGGTGTGGTCATCTTTGCTGGGGTTCTTGCTGGTATTTGTGCCTTTGGGGGAGCTGGTTTAGATGTCTGGTATCCTTTTGCCATTGCTGCGTAGGTGACTACTAGCCGAGTGACCAGACAAGCTGACTTAGAGGCAAAATCTTGGTGAGCCCGCTTTTCTGCCATCAGCTTGTTCCTTTCAGTTTGACGAGCCTTCAGTGTTGGGCATCCTTTAAAGCTGGCCGGGTGTCCAGTCTTTTGGCAGTTGGCACACCAGACGTCCAACCCAGTGTTTACCTTACTGTCCAGGTTCGTGAGACTCCTTGCATTTGACGCACACGTCCACAGTTTGTGGCAACGTGTCCGAATCTCTGACAGTTTGGACACTGCACGATGTCATTTGATTTTAGGCGCTCCCAGTGCACCCTCTGGTTCATGATCAAGGTCTTCGTGTAGACCTCGTTGATTTCGCAGTTTTTGTTGAGCTCTACTACTAAGTTGTTGTAAGTTTTGCTCTGTGTCTTCTTGGCCTTTATTACTGGTAGCCCCTGAATCCGTAACTCGTCCTCTACTTCGATGGCCGCGTGCATGTGGTATATGCCCGTTAAGAGTAGCAGGTTCTTCTTCTCTTCTCGTGGTGTAGACGAGTTAACCTGAATTTTTCTCTCCTTAAGATAGTCCTTGATTTTGTTGCCAGCGCTGATTATTGTCGTCTTCGCATTCCTGTTTTTGAAGGTTACCTTCAAATTCTTTGTCTTGCAGAACCTGCTAATCTCGGCGATGTTGCCCGAGTAGCAAAAAATTGGCGGCATTCCAGAGGCTTTGGCGGAGTTGTCATTGGTTGCTGGTTTCGGTGGCCGAGCAGGCTTCGCATTGGTGGCTGTTGAAGTTGGTTGCTCAGGTGGCTGGTTGGTTGGTCCTTTGGTGGTTGCTGTGGTTGGTTTTGGCGCAGGCTGATTCGTGATGGAATCGTCAACTTGGGCGCGCTTGTTTCCGTTGTCCTTTTTGTCGGTTTTCCGTGGCCTCTTTTGTCCAGGTAATGGTGAGTCGCTGAAGTCCGAGCTCTCTTCAATCGGTTCTTCCGCGTCACCCTCACTGGAGGTATCGGCGCTGCTGGCGGCAGAGGAATCGTCATCAATAGTGATGTCTTCAACCTCCATGTCTTCATCTTCGTTGTCTTCTCTGTTTTTTTTTTACTGGTTGTATAAATTTTCCAATGGTCTCATTAAGCCGTTGACCATATTCGGGACTAATTTTTTCAATAATGCTCGCGAGCAAATCCTCAAGCGAAGCAAATGCTGCCTCCGGATTAAAGGGCTCGCCCATTAGTTTAAAGAGAATTAGATTGTGGGATATTTTATCGAAGGCTTTACTAAGTGTGAGTTGCAATATCATCGATTTCTTCACCACTTAGCACAAATCGTTCCAGAGACAAAATCAATCATCAAGTTTGTTGTAGTTGATCGTCCACTAAGGAACCCATTTTGACTGGGGGAAACAAATTTTTTTGAGGTGAAAGAGCATTGTATCATATACAATGGTTTCAAGGAGCTTGGGGATGCATGAGAGTTTATCGATGGGGCCTTTTTTATGAATCGGGATAATATATGAGTGTTTCCAATAGGCGCGAAAAATCAAATCCTTGAGAAATTGAGAGTTGGAAGTGTGTAGTCAGGGGGTTCAGTAGATAAGAAGAGCATTTTTTTTTTAATTGTTGAAGGTAAACCATCAGGGCCTCCGGTGTATTTATTTTTGAGTTTACTGATCTTTTCATCAATAGATGAGGGAATGATAATAGAAGTTTGGGTGCAAGTATCTAAGTAAAAAAATAATCTAAGTCCCCTTGTGCTTGTGGCTGTGGAAGGAATATTGTCAGTAATGATCGGCTTAGGGGTGGAGAGCGAGACGGGTCCGGGAACAGTTAAATCTGGAGCTAGAGTGGGTTCAATGCAGGTATTTCATCGAGAATAGATTTGTTATTGGACGTTACATATAATGATTATCGATTTTGCTGTAAAAGTAACGTATTTCATCCACAGGAACATTTATCGACTCCTTAGATCCATCCGATTGTTTTTTTTATACGCTCCATGCCATTGAGTATTTCATCCAAACGTTAATCAAATTAAATCATGTCTTTAGATATGGAACTAACCGCCATCGAGACTTGGGCTAGATATGATTTTACGTTATCCAAATTACTTTTATTTTGATTGGGTAGTTAATGCGGGGGTTCAAGTTTTGAATCGATCAGTAAGAGCAAATCAGACATTTTGTTAAGCTCTTTTCTGTCTTTCGAATAGACAGAGGATCCAGATTTTCGTTGATTGTTGTGATACATCTGAGATTATTGTGGCATACTTCTAACTTTGGCTCAGATAAAGAGTCAGTATTTAATCTAAAATGGTCGTTATTGCACTTGATTGCCCGCAAAATATATGAGCAGGCGAAAAAGACTTAGGCTAGGCGCGCACATGCAATTTTCAGTTTCGCAACAGTTTGGTTGCTCAAGTGACTACCATGGACTTGTATGAGAGTGCGCGCACATGCAAAAACTATTCAGTCCTCGATTCGAGCAACTAACAAGTTTGTGTTTTGCCACAAATCAAACGATTGCCCCAAATCAGTTCCTCAGTTTGTGTCACACCGAATTATATGTAACTGCGCGCACATTCAACCAAATAGTTGAACTTTTTTCTTTGAGTGCAAGTGAGAAAATCGTTGCAGTCAATATTTTCCTTTCACCAAAAACTCAGAGGGAAGAGAACCGCCGTACATTCCAATTACAAGGGTTTTCTCTTTCATCTGTTGATTGCGAAGATTGAACTGTTGCTCAAACTGAAAAAAATACCTGTGTCCTACGTGATTACAAGTAGATGCGCGCACATGCAACTAAATAGTTTCTCGGCGATGTGTGTATTGGTGTATTTCATTCCAATGTCTTACTTAAGTGTGACGAGCTAAGTAGTATACCCGCACAAAATAGATTCTTCTCATTCGTTTTGATTTGACAGTTTTCTTATTACGGCCTGTGTTGTTGTTCGTCTAATAAAATAAACTCGAATAAATTAACTCGAATAAAGCAACTCACTTAAATAAAATATTTTATATTCAATTCCTTGTATTGTGTATTTTTATTCGGGATAAAAAACTTCAAAGTGTTTACCCAAATGAGGAACAAATACGACGAGAACAAATTGGACAGCAAATTCCAGCAAGTTAAAAAGATTGGTCTTCCAAATGGCCAAGAAACTGAGCGAACTGGTCTTACAGAGCTTGGAAATCGTGCTGTTCTTAAGCTTGTACCTTGTATGTTATTTTTTTTCAATGTTCCTTAATACTAAATGATCATTTATTTGTAAAATTACAGGTGCTTTCCCCGAAGAAGCAGTTTTTAGTCACCATCGTTATGTTAAATCCCAGCAGCTCGTGAGCCAAAAAGTCTCAGTACAATGGCTGTAATAGTTTGCAAAATAAAGGACCACATCACGAATGAGGTGCCGAAAATTTCCGATGCTGTTTTTGAGTGCACCCTTGACATGACCAATACAAATTTCGAAGATTTTCCCAAGCATAGAATAAGGCAACAAATACCCATTGTTTTATGGTATTTTTGAAAATAACAACAACCTCGTTTAAACTTGTGTTTGACATGGGTCTATGGCCATTGGCATAGTATTAATATATTTATTTTTATATTTTATTTCGTGAAATATAAATTTAACAATAAACTTGAAAAATGTCTACATACACTGATATCTCTTTCTTTGTCGAGACAAAATACAAAAATATATTATTTTTCATTTTTTTTTCAAGTAATGTTTATATTTGTCCCTTTCTTTCCTTGGCTTAAGAAAAGGAACTGAAATAGGAATAGAAATTGAGAGAAAGAAAAACTCAATAAATGTTGTCTATGTGTTGGTTTATCTCGACAATTGATTTTTAAGTTGCTTATGTGCGCGATCATCGTTCAACTAGTGATTAAACTATTCAGTTTCGGAAAAATTGCATGTGCGCGCCTAGCCTTACACCCATCACAGAAGAAGCTAGCCAAAACTATATTCCCTCAAAGGGTAAGCCGCATCACCTAAAATGCGATATTTTTCCCCGCATATTTTCGGAATCTCCTTGTAAATATGGGGCATTTTAAAAACTCGAGAATCGTGTTCATGGGTTTTACGTGAAAGCCCAACGAAAACGTTCATTAACCTTTTATCGGCATCGCAAATCCCTTGAAAGGTAATTGACAACTATCTAGTGGAATTGGGTAACCTTTTTGTTTTGTTTTTTTTTTTTTTTTGTGTTTCGTTGATGAATGGGCTTCAGGTCAAAATGAAATAAGTATTTATTATTTCAGGACGTTTCGTCCATGTCTATGGACAATGATTATCTATTTTGCATTGATAAATATAAAGTTACAATGAATTCTTACAATTGATATATTTAATAGAAACTTACACGTATTACATTTATATTGCACTAACAGAAAATAACAATTTCTTCACAACAGAAAAAGAACTATACACTATAAAGTACAGTTGTCAAGCTTTTTTTCATTGCATTCGTTGCTAAAGCTTTTTCCGCATTCCCCTCATCACCAACAGATGTTCATATTGCGGGCTTACTTCTTTCATGTCGGTTCGTCGATTCATCGTGTTGCCCGAGTTTATTATGTGCAGCATTTCGATGATCATTCTTTTGTTTTGATTTTGTTCTCTTTGAAGAATTTTTGCATTATCGAAGTTGGGCGAGTGAAAGTGCGCATGACAATGTGTTGCCAGTGCTGTCTTCTGCGTTTGGTTGTTTTTTATGTCTGATTTATGTCCGGCAATTCTGTTTTTTAGCTTTTGTTTTGTTGTTCCTATATAAATCTGGTTACAACCTTCGTCGAGCTTTCCATTACAATTGATTTTGTAAATTAAGTCAGATTCTTCCATTTTGTCTATTTTTGTTTTAAGGTTGGTGTATAGTTGTGAAGTTGTGTTTGTGGGTTTCATTGAAATTTCATATTTGTCTGTATCTATCAGGTTTGCATTTTTGAATCGGTCCGCTATATCTTTGACGTAAGTGAATGATTTGTAAATTTTAATTTTGTCTTTCTTTCTCCTGTTGATTTGTCATTTTGTTTTCATGTCTTGTTATCAGCGTTTTTATTATTTTTAACGGAAATGAATTTTTCAGCAATATGTTTTTAATTATTTCTTTGTTGTTTTTATGGAATTCGGTGTCACTAATAGAGAGTACTCTTTTTATAAGATTATTAGCTGTGTTAAATATTGTCTGTTTTGGATGTTGAGAATGAAAATTAATTTGTCTTCCGGATGAAGCTGGTTTCATTGGTTGGTAATTGACAACGGTTTATGGTGGTTATTTATATATGTTGACCTGATTTTGTGCGCTGATGGGTTCCGGTTTCCGGATATATATTTTTAACAGCTGCTGTCAGGGGAACCGATGTGACAAAACAAAATTCCTTCCGCAAAATCGCTGATAGACTATTTGAAATAGATAAACCATTTTACAACAGTTTCTATTATGTACTGTTTATGCGGCCTTGCAGGCCAGGGCCCTCCCATGGTGTGCATACTTATAGACACCACCCAACATTTTTTCGAAGCGAAGCTCATTTGATGTACCTACACCCCCTTTAAATGGCGAAAGACTGTTATATCTATTGTAAATTGGCAATTCTGTAGCCTCGTCAACTTGAAACAGTTAAAATATCCATATTAAACTTAATCTAAATCTATTAAAAACACAAAATCTTTCCTGTTTTATTACTTCTTACTTCAGGTTGCATTTAAAAGATCTAGAGTTATATAGTTTTAAGGCCAATGTTTAAAGTTCCCGGCTTCCCGGTAGCCAGGAGTACAATGTTTGCAGATTCCATGTAATCATAAGTTATGATACGTTACACACCTGAAATGTAACTACAAACCATGAAAAGCGTAATTACTGGACCTCAGCGCTTATTGCCACTCTTCCACCGCGGTTACTATTTGTGTCATGTCTGGAAGTCGCAAACTGCTCCATTATCTTTCCCGCTGTTTGTCGCGTCACTCGAAAATGACGACGAAACTATAAAGGAAACATATTACTTATTACGAAATTAAACATAAATCAAACCTACATACCTCATCGTCTGTGTAATTTGCTACGACATCCTGTACTAAATTCTTCACGGAATACCTTTAATTTTTCTGGAAAAATTTGTTGAACTTAATAAAGTCTTCATCTGAGTCTGAATTAGAGGTTTATGATGATGATGAGGAAGTCGACGATGAAGACGATAAAAGTTCACTTATCACAGTAATTACCCTACATTCCATTATTATTTATTATTAATTTATAAAAGCAACTTAACAAATCATAAAAATTCTATTAAACAAAGAAATACAAAAGTAACCTCAATCTGGTCTGGTTTTCTGACAGATGTCACTATTTACTACTGTGGTGTGTGTGCAAGTCTATGTGAAAATAGGTATAAATTTGCCATAAAATCGGGATTTCAAAGATCAATCGCGAAAAAAACGGGACCGAAAAAAATTAAATTTTTTTGTTGTTTGGAAAACCACATAAATTTGTGCAATATGAAGCAATGGCACCACTGATCTCTATAATACACTGAATTAGGAAGTCTGCCCAGACGTCCGTTGAAAGCTTGTCAGAGGTTAAACAAACTCTTTGATTGTGTTAGTGCAATGTGAACATCGTCTTTCAATGGCTCAAATAATAACAAAGTGATTTGTGATCTCTAAATTGGCTCAAAATATTATTGTAAAAGGAAAGTTTTCTGTTAAAACTATTGCTTATAATAACTAAAAGATCAAAGTTCTACTTCGAATGTTAAAAACGTGTTAAAACTTCAAAATTTTAGTTATTTCATTAAATTTGTTCGTGTGAATCTGACTCCACTTGCGAAAACTTTTCGTACAAAGTATTTTTCTTGTTAAAGCTTGTTTTTTTCTCACAAAGACGTTTCAAACTATTGAATAAATGTTATTACACTAAAATTTAAGAATCCATTAATTTTAAAAAACTTATATTTTTATAAAAAAAAAACTGCAAATAATAAGAATCGCTGAAAAGATCATTCGCTATTGTGTTTGTTTGTTTAAACTCTGACTAGGATTCTATAACTTTAAGAACAAGAAGGAGAAAAGACAAAGATGGTTTCCCGAAAAGACCAATAGCGTATTGGGCTTTTCGCGAACTATCTATTTTCTTTTCTCTTTCTAATTTTGACAGTTCGTCAAATCCTAGTCAGAGGTTAAACAAACAAACATAAACATAAATATACAATACACATATCCAACCACAATTGCTATTTTCAGTGAAATTCAGGATAATTAGCTGTTTTTAAAAAATAAAAATGTTTGATTGTTAACTTAGTGTAATAATATTTACATCAATACTTTGGAAAGTGTTATTATGAAAAAAAAACAAGCATCATAAAGGGTTTTCCAATAAGAGGTGTTATTTTGATATTCAAAGAAAAATAGCATTTTTTGAGATAAATGATCGGATGTTTATTTCATTATAAAGAAGAAGGTATGCCGTTAATAATGGAACACAACATCAGCCAAATGGCCGCCACGACCACGCTTACAGGACCATATCCTTTTCATGAAATTTTCCATAACCAAATCGCAAAGTGGCTGCCTTATGTCCTCTATAGCCTCACGAATTCCATCTTTGAGGTCTTGAATCGACGCTGGGCTGTTGGCGTAGACTTTATTTTTCACGTGGCCCCAAAGGAAGAAGTCGCAAGGTGTTAAATCACAAGATCTCGGTGGCCAATTGTGATCACCTCTTCGAGAGATAACACGGTCCGGAAACTTTTCCCGTAAAAGATCGATGGTTTCATTGCTTGTGTGGCACGTAGCGCCGTCTTGTTGAAAGTAAACGTTGTCCAGATCAATACCATCCAATTCCGGCCATAAAAAATCATTAATCATCTCTCGATAGCGCAATCCATTGACCGTAACTGTTGCTCCAGCCTCATTTTCGAAAAAGTAAGGTCCAATGACCCCGCCGGACCATAAACCGCACCAAACAGTCACGCGTTGAGGATGGAGAGGCTTTTCAACAATAACTCTTGGGTATTCCGAGCCCCAGATGCGACAGTTTTGCTTGTTGACGTAGCCTCCGAGGTGGAAATGGGCCTCATCAGTCAAGATGATTTTTCGATGAAATTCCGGATCATTTTCATGCATTTCAAGAACCCAATCAGCAAAGACACGACGTTGTTGATGATCAGCCGGCTTGAGTTCTTGTGTTAACTGAACTTTATAAGCCTTAAGACCCAAGTCTTTATGCAAAATACGGTGTATTGACGTTTGTGGAATGCCTAATTCCAAAGAACGACAAGGAATGGACAAACCTGGGTTTTCTTCAACACTTTGGGCTACAACAGCAATATTCTCAGTTGTTCTTGAGCGACGTTCACGGGTTTTATTCCTCACATCACTAACTTGTCCCAACAGCTCGAATTTGTCCACCAATTTCTGTATTGCGGTCCGACAAGGTGCTTCACGACGAACCAAAAATGTTTTAGTTTTACGAACCGTCTCTGGCAAATTTTCACCATTTTATAGTGAATTTTTATAATTTCAATGCGTTGTTGAAGCGTGTATCGTTCCATTTTTATTAATGGCGTAGTTTCTACTTGTCAAATGTCAAAAAATGACAGCTTCAAAAGTGACAGCTACCGGGCGGGCTATTCAAAATAACACCTCTTATTTATAAGAAAAATACCTTATCAATTTTTTTAAGTAGAATCACACTAATAAAAAACAAATTCAATTAAATAACTAAAATCTTGTGTACATAATATTAACATTATTTCACAGACCATCAGCAAATACACAAATTGATTTTTAAATGCCGATAGTGATTTGGTGCAAGGATTTATTTTGACGGGACTCTGCAAAAGATAAGTTTTTTGCCATGGAGCTTTCCTATTATTCCAAGGATTTGGATACAATTAGAAAGACAAGATACTTTTATAAAATAGAAGAAATTGGGAAAAATCCATACTTATTTTCAAACAAAACGTAGCAGTTCCCCAAAAATTTAACATTTTCTACTAGGTATATATGAATATTTGATTGCAGGTACATCACCACACCATACAGTAACAAGCCTTGTCAAAAACATCAACAGCATCACGAAGGGAGATGAACTATTCAGAGCAGGATGGCTTAAGGAACTTGGCGGTACATGGATATCAAACTTGTATGTTATTTTAGGAGAGGTAATTCATACAATTTACTAAACAGCTCATAAATTTTCATTTAAACATCGTTTTGCAGGTGCTTCACTCCGAGCGATTAAACGACAGCCCACTTGAAGCATTAGACATCGTTCATAATGAGGGAAAGGTTGATTCAGCACATTGCCAGTTTCCAGCAGGGCTCTTCGAAACCTTCAACCACATTGCAGTTCTGTTGTTTGCTCTCCAGAGCATTTCCAGTGACTGTTCGTCGGAGAATGTAAGGAATTAATTAATAAGCTCCAGTATAAATAACATTTGTGCCTAGTTTATACACAAATATACTAGCAACACACAACAGACATACAATTTTTACGAAAATTATTACTATGAGTTATAATAAAATTTCAAATTCAGTTTTCAGATGCGGATGTGGCATGCTGTTGGCGCAAAACTTCAGTCGGATGTGCGGTCAGTTAACTTCAAGAAGCAATCTCCAACGTTGCCATTGTCAAATTACGATATAAGGCAATAGGGATACTCCAAAGCCTCCTACTATGAATTCGTCATAGACAAACTTTGAAAATTTATTCAAAGCGCAATATAGAATATGTTCCAAAGAAGCACTTACCATATTAGGGAAGAATGTAAATTTTTCTATTTCATTGCACTCTGTTCAAAAAATTGAGAAACTGCCACAGTTACCAAAGCCTTTCTCCTGACAATATTTGGCAAATGCTTCGCATTGGGAGAGTAACTGCGTCAGTTTTTAAGGAAGTGTGCAGAACTAATAAAAATACTCCTGCCACGAGTCCGTTGAAGAAGATCTGCGAATAAAAATCTTTTTCAACAAAAGTAACAACGTGCCTTATGAAAAAATATAAGCAACCTAAGACGGCTGCCTATGGAATATTTTATTCCAAGAAATGTGTATTTACGCTGCCACTCCGGATACAATATTCGAATGTGAGTGCTGTGAAAAAGCCCCAGTTGAGATACGTAGATATAGTCAAACTTAAATCCATATGAAATAAGTCCAGATAAAAACGGTGATGCCAAAATAATATAATTTATATCTTATCTATAATTTATTCAAAGACTTAAAAATTGACGTTTTCGGATGCTGGTTGAATAATTAAGATTTTGAATTTGAAAAAAAAGATGGCGGAGGAAGGCAAAAGGGAGATAAATATTTATTTGTGTCTGTAACAATTTTTAAACCAGTTTTTACTTAGTATTCGAAAAAAGTGGTAGAAGGAGGAAGTGTTGGGTCTACTGCGGTGCTATGCGGCTAGAAAGAAGAATTTTCGCACCCCAGAAAGCTGAAAAGGGCCTACAAAAATGTCATAGAGGACATGATATACACTATACATTATACATTATGATATAGTTTTGCGTCCAATTTCAAAATGAAAAATTTACTAAATACTAAATGGTAAAGACGACGGGAAGAAAACAGGAGCAGCTCCAATCATTGTTCCTTACCTCAACGAATTGGACGAGATATAGGGCAATAAGCCCATTTTGTCCAATAAACACACGTAATTCGTTTGAACTCTAGAGTAAAGATCGGATCTCCGAAGAACCCGGCTACCATGGAGAGAACCTGGTTCACCGCATGTTATATCAATAAAACGGTTATTTACATCAACAACTGGTTGCAGGACTGAGCTGTAATTTTGCCTCCTGTAAAAATAGCAGTTGGGGATTTTGTGCTGATGTGAGTGCATCCTATTGCTCCTATTACTTTAAGTATTCCCTTTTTTTCCTCGAACTTACGTCTTATATCATCAACATAATGCAAAATGCACCTTCAAGCCATTTGACGTACTCCTGGCTAATTGCGATGAGCCACGAAGAAACGCGGTGCACAATCACCCATGCTGAAGATTTCTTGACTCATATATAGGCGTATATGGATTTTCTGCTACCAATCCTATCTACATATTAACCATCTTAAACTGATAGATTTTTATTATAGAAGAGAATACATAATACATAAGTATAAGGTATTCCTCAGTTTTCCGCTTTAGCCTCATGTTTGATTTGAAATCACTATCACCAAATTGGTCAATGGTATATGAAAAAAAGTAAGCACACTTCGGTTGGCCTTCCATTTCAAAATTCAATTCTTCTTCGGAACTTGATCTCTGACGTGATGCAGATGACACTGCGGATAAAATATCTTGAATTTCTTGCTCATCCTGCTGATTCCGCATGCGATCACTTAAAAATGCAAACATCTAAAAATGTATACGAGCTAATAGTTAAAAATTTAGTTTTCAATTAATTGAATTTTAACCTTTCTTTCCTACGAGTTTTCTTTGCTTTAACTTATAAATTTGTATTTGTTTTAATACATTTCTTCTTTTTTTTTGTATCTTATGACAAATAATGTCTTATGACAAATGTCATAGAGTGTACAGTGCTACCATTTTTTACGGAAGAAGTTCCTAAGTCCCATATCGTTTTTTTTTTCAACAAATCCATATGGAAATTTCTTTGTGGAAATATTTTGTAAAAAAGCATTTAGTATTTTTCCTGATGTAAATTCGTTATGTGTACCGAATTTTTTTTGTATGTACTAATATGTTTTGTTATTAATGTTCCTAAGTTCTTAAGAATTCAAAAGCGTGTGTTCTTTTTTTCTTCTCTTTTACCTACATTATTTCATAATGATAATTCCGTCCATAAAGTTCAATAACACACGCTTATTTCAATTACAGTCATATTATTGACTTGTTTCAAAACTATTTTCATGGCAGAACTAGTTTTATATAGATGTTTGGAGGTACACAAATTAGTATTATTCAAAAATATTTTGACACCTAAGACTCGAAAACCTAAAATTAGCTTTGGATAAAACTCTAAATTCATAAAACCGGGCATAACTTGAGATTCTTAACTCCTATAAAACTAGTTTTGCATTTTAAACTAGTTTTGAATTAATTCAATAATATGGAAATGGCTGTTAGTTTTGTTTTTTCTTATATTTACTAATCTTGGGTTTTTTTTGTATAAATTTTGGGTTTCTTACAAATTTACTATTTTGCTTGATTATATTTAGGTAGGTATACATAATGAAGTAAAAAATAAATATAAAAATCAAAAATTGTGCTCTTATTATATAGGTACAAAATATATACATACAAAACATAAAATATACAACATTGTTTGTTCAAAAATAATTTGTATACACTTATTTCTACTACACATAAAGAATGAAGAAATAATTAAATTATAAAAATGTTTTTAATTCATTAAACTTTGATGGAATTACGGAAGGATTCAGATTTAACAAACCGCAACGCACAATAGCGTCGCGTCGTAGCCGTAGTAAGCTTCATCTTCGTTGATTCTTTTGGCAATTGTAGTCATCGGCTAAAATGAGTTAAAATAATATACCTTCGCGCAGATTCCCTATTACTCTTCCAGCATGTGTTCGAACAGTAGCACATTTTTTTGAATACTCAACTGAATTTGGGTCTATCTGCGGCTTTCCTTGAAGAAACGCAGGTGTCCTTAACTCTGCTCCACTCCTTCTTCAATTAAAAGTCCCCATCCTCCGATGCCACAATATCTCCAAGCTGAATATATTGCAAAAAGTCCGAGTTCTCTGCTACGAACTTGTCACTATACTCTGTCCAACAAAAATTGGCTACAATGGATTGCATAAATCTGTTATTCATTAAAGCTTTCACCTAATTTTTTTTTAAATAAATCACAAATATGATTTAAATAACAAAATAATCCTCTATTGAAAAAAAAAAACTTAAAGATATCACAATAAACATTTAAAAAGGAACATTAATTAAATCAGTCATTTAAGTTACAAAGGTACTTTTGGAGTAGGTACAAAATATATGCACATTTTTAATCGAGATCGTCCTCTTCCTTAAAATCATACATATTTTTTGAAACAAAGATAGGTGATGTGGGTTTGTTAAAATTCAAGATCATAGCAATTTTTATTTTTGAAAAGCATCTTTGCTTGAAGGATACCACTCAAAGACTCTGTCTTAAGCCTATTCCTCAGCTTTGTTTTATTTAAATTAATGCATGAACAAATCCTTTCAACATTCAACCGCGCGCCGTCGCCGAGGAATGCGGCAATCATAGAATAATGGTTTATTAATTTTTCAAGAAAAAGAAACATATTTAAATGCCTTTCTCCAAAACTGAGAAATATTTGACAAGTCGGTAGTAAGATTTAAAGTTCTCAAAGATCTGAATTCAATATCAATATCGTTAAAGTTATTTTCAATAATAACATGCGGAAAATGCAGCGTACCTAAGTGGTATTATCGACTGATTCTTAGCGAGTTCTGAAGGCTCTATGAGATCGCCATTTCCTTCAGCATCAAAAGTGACTCAAAAGGAAATCGCAATAAAATTTGTCTTGTACTTGCGATGAAAAAATTTAGACATTTTTCGCGAAATAACTTTAAATTGAATGCATTTAATGTTAAAGAGGTAACAACAATGTTTGCAGCCACTTTCCCTCCTAAGTATATCTCTTCTTACGGCAAAAAATTTTCTTTACTATCATATTTGAAAGTAACTTAATCATTTTCCCGCACATACTGAAAATCCATATAGTTTTCCAAAATGTTTTTATAAAAACTGGCCACTTTTTTTCAGATAACATGAATTTTTGTATCCTCACTTTGCATCTCTGTATTTATTGAAATAATTGATGGTAAGATATACGACAAAAATTCCAAATAAATTAATAAAAGCCTTTTTGGACAAAAAAAAGCCTCAATGGCTCAGGCGCTGAAAAAAGGCCTAAAAGGCATGAAAAAGCCTCAGTTGGCATCGCTGCGATTGACCACAGCAATTCAGTGCACACTCACATGTGCCTTGAATAGGACGTTGGGTTTGTGTCCGATGCTATTGGAAATTCACAGGAAGGCAAACACTTTTTGTGGAGGAGTTATTTCAATTTAATATGGTGCAAAAAATGGCACGCTACTGATTTTTAAAAAGCTTTCCCATAAGACGTGTACTGCCTATTTTTGTTGGACAGAGTTTAGTCTTGCTACCGAACCCTTTTGAAATATATAAAAATGTTTTGTTTATCTATAAATGTGTGTTTTAAGGCGCCAAGTATATGTAAGATTATAATTTAGCTTATAGATATTTCCGCTTGTGTTAAGAAGTTAAAACATCGTAGTCAGTTATGCAGACATCAGTTTGAATCACTAGGTAAATTTGAATATAAGTTCTTATTTTTGTTTAATTACTCGTAGATCAAGATACTTGCCTACAGATGTAAAAGAAGTCTCTAAATTTTCAATGTCAGTCATGCATGTACCTACAGACTTATGGGAAATCTCTGCTCCATATGATATTTCTTCTACTTGTTCATCTTCGTTTTTATTGTAAAAGGTGGAAATCTTATCCGATATGTAACATCTATCATATGTTGGATTTCATTTGTTTCAATTATTTCAATATCATTGATGTCAGGAGTAATTATGTTAGGTGTGTTCCTTTGGGCTCCAGTATCTACTGCCAAGTACTTCTGGCTGCAGTCAACTACTTCTACTCTGTGGTCGAAGTAGTTCAAAGTAGTTCATTAATTTAGTAGCAGAATGTTTCCAAACAAGAAAAAGACCAATCAACAGAAATTACGTAATAGATTATTGTTGTTGACATTTTTCACATTTTAAAGTAAAATAAGAAAACAAAACCGAAATTAAATTGATATTGAGGCTAGATTTTACTTTTGGCAAAATGAAAGCTTTCCATTCATCATCTACTGTGAAGTACTAAAAAGTACTTTGCAAGGCCCAATGGAACACGGCTGTTATCAGATATGTTTTCTTAAATAAACAATAAAAATAATGCTAAAGTAATCAAATCAATCACACTGGGGTTGCACATTTTATATCGATACATCGAAAACATCGATATTTTCTTATCCGATGTATCAAATCAGCCGACGTATCGAATACCTTCGATGTTTAACGATACATCGATGAATTTAATTCGATGCATAGAATTAGAGTTTGGCCTACGCTTCATCAACCTTGTGGTAGCCAGCTCAAAGCTTAGAAAGGAAGTATTGGATATATAAAAATTAAACAAAAATTCTTTGTACATGTTTGAATAATTAATTTTAAGTTTTTTTACTTTGAGCAATTTTAAACGTGAAAAAGGAAAATATGAAATAGTGTAGAACAAAACTATCTTTTTAATCTCAACCGTACTTTCTTTGAATTTTGTATTTTGGACCTATTTTTCTTGGGCCTCAAACCTTGCGTTGGCAAGCAATGGCCTAACATTTGGTCGATTTCCCATATGTACATCAGAAGCTAGGACCCAGTCTGGATTCAAGTGATCCTAAAGTCCCGCACTTCAAACAAAACAATAACCCGGCATTTTGAGAAAAACCTTTATTATACAATAGCAAAACTTTGAACTTTCAATTATTATAATCTACTATTCGCGCCTTTGAAAGAGTTTGCTTAACCTCTGGGTAAAACTGTCAAACTACTCAAACTTTTTTTTTGGTTGTTTATATTGACAGTAGAGCGAACTTCCGAATTCCCTATAATGTAGAAAGTTTTTTTGACTCCCAAATGAAAGTAGCATTCTTCTGCAAAGCGCACTCTTTGACGTCTATCTGAGGCAAAAAAAAAGTAACTTAACGTAAATTCTAAAACAATAATCCGCTTATCCAAGCAACAAAAAATTGCAATTCAATAATCAAGGAAGCAGGAATTCGAAGTTCTTAAAATGCGACAAGGAACACATCGACGACGCACGCCGACGGTGACGCGATGGTGTTCGTCTAATATAATTAATCGTCTTATATTTATTATTAGATGTATTTGACCAATTATTTTTTGAATTTTATAATTTTGTTGCTTAGGCTGTTTTGGTAGTTTAATTTTAATGAAAATAAAAGACTTTATTTAATTCTTCTACCCAACGTTTCGTAAGAATTCCTTACATAAAATTTGAAATTTACTCCTATTTTATTACATCGTCCTGACGACACTGACATATATCGAAATAAATTAAGAAAAAAACCACGAATAAAAACAGAAAAACAATAAAATTAAACGAGGAATGACACTTATAAAGGGTTTTCCAATAAGAGGTGTTATTTTGAATAGCCCGCTATTTCTGTAGCTGTCACATTTGAAGCTGTCATTTTTTGACATTTGACAAGTAGAAACTACGCCATTAATAAAAATGGAACGATACACGCTTCAACAGCGCATTGAAATTATTAAAATTCACTATAAAAATGGTGAAAATTTGGCAGAGACGGTTCGTAAAACTAAAACATTTTTGGGTCGTCGTGAAGCACCTTGTCGGACCGCAATACAGAAACTGGTGGACAAATTCGAGCTGTTGGGACAAGTTAGTGATGTGAAGAATAAAACCCGTGCACGTCGCTCAAGAACAACTGAGAATATTTGTGCTGTAGCCCAAAGTGTTGAAGAAAACCCAGGTTTGTCCATTCCTCGTCGTTCTTTGGAATTAGGCATTCCACAAACGTCATTACACCGTATTTTGCATAAAGACTTGGGTCTTAAGGCTTATAAAGTTCAGTTAACACAAGAACTCAAGCCGGCTGATCATCAACAACGTCGTGCCTTTGCTGATTGGGTCCTTGAAATGCATGAAAATGATCCGGAATTTCATCGAAAAATCATCTTGACTGATGAGGCCCATTTCCACCTCGGAGGCTACGTCAACAAGCAAAACTGTCGCATCTGGGGCTCGGAAAACCAAAGAGTTATTGTTGAAAAGCCTCTCCATCCTCAACGCGTGACTGTTTGGTGCTGTTTATGGTCCGGCGGGGTCATTGGACCTTACTTTTTCGAAAATGAGGCTGGAGCAACAGTTACGGTCAATGGATTGCGCTATCGAGAGATGATTAATGATTTTTTATGGCCGGAATTGGATGGTATTGATCTGGAAAACGTTTACTTTCAACAAGACGGCGCTACGTGCCACACAAGCAATGAAACCATCGATCTTTTACGGGAAAAGTTTCCGGACCATGTTATCTCTCGAAGAGGTGATCACAATTGGCCACCGAGATCTTGTGATTTAACACCTTGCGACTTCTTCCTTTGGGGCCACGTGAAAGATAAGGTCTACGCCAACAGCCCAGCGTCGATTCAAGGCCTCAAAGATGGAATTCGTGAGGCTATCGAGGACATAGGGCAGCCACTTTGCGATTTGGTTATGGAAAATTTCATGAAAAGGATATGGTCCTGTAAGCGTGGTCGTGGCGGCCATTTGGCTGATGTTGTGTTCCATTATTAACGGCATATCTTCCTCTTTATAATGAAATAAACATTCTACCATTTATCTCAAAAAATGCCATTTTTCTTTGAATATCAAAATAACACCTCTTATTGGAAAACCCTTTATCACAGCCCAATTTTCAGGTACTTTATTAATAATGCTACATCATACCTTTTCCTCGTGTTTAAAAATTTGGAATCCTAAATCGCGCTTGCGGCTGCAGTTTCATTTATTGATTTATTTCATCAATTTATAACAAAGATCTGCTGATTACAAACATTTACAAAGCAATAAAAATAATAATAAATATAAGGTTTGCAAACAAATTTATAATTCAATTACATTAACGAAAAGATTTTACGAAATTTAATTAACCAATTACATAATTGATGAACTTTCCTCTTAAAGCAATCTCTATTCATAGAAAGGTCGATCCCATGACATACCATATTAAACAGTTTTAAAGAACGCGTTATTGGTTCATTCAACCCATAGTCAGTGTTGCCATTTTGACTGGTTTCCAGTCAGATTTGACTTCTGCTTGCTGGTTGTTCTATCCAATATTAATAAAATATATTTTTGTTTTCATTAGAAAAAAAATCGTACAGAAGCCCCTCGATAATGTGATTTACCGATAATGTGAATTTCTCTAAAATGTGAACCGCCAAAACTTTACATTGTCATCTCTATAATGTGAACTTCTGAAGTTGTCGAACTCTAAAATGTGAATTTGTTTTGTTAAAGGTTTTATATTTCTCTTTTTTCTCTCTTAGTTAGTTTTGCGTGCGATATGAAGGACTAATTAACCGTTTGTTTGCCTAGACATATTACAAGGTTTTTAATGCAACTGCAGGCCAGACAGTGTGTGCTGTGAGTTGTGTAGAAACATTTTACATTGCCATGCTTTTGTTATGATGTTTTATGATCATTATTTTATTTTGTATTTTTTTCTAAACTTAATAAATGTTGAAACTGTGTTTTAGGAAATTATTTTGTGTTGTTGTAAATGAATACAAAAGCTGTTTTAATAAGTTTGCAAGAACTGGAAAATGTTCCAGTAATGTGAATCCCTCTAAAATCCGAAAAAAAACTTGTTTTAATTAGTTCGAATTATGGAGGGACTACTGTATTTTCATATCTGACTGTTTTTTTTACTTGAAAACAGATTTCCTTATGTTTGACTGTTTTTTTTTTACTGGATTCGGAAGAAACAAATCCAGTCAACAAGTCAGATTTGACTGGATTTGGAATATTGAACTGGGAACACTGCCCATAGTTGGTTCTATGAGTAGCAGTATAAAATAACTGATTTCTATTTCGAAGAACTCGTATTGGGACATAAAAAGACATTAATGAAAGCAATTCAATAGAGGTTATTCGATTATCAAAAATATCTTTGACAAACAAAATGCATTGTGTTTGCCTGCGGCATTTAAGTGTCTTCAAGTCAATTAGGGTACATCTTGCATTACAATCTGGTAACTATTCAGTCCAGTTAAGCTTTCGTAGGGTGTAGCGTGTAAACCTTTTTTGAACCCTTTCAATTCTTAAAATATTATTGTCATAGAATGGTGACCAAACAACACAGCAATATTCCAGAAACGGTACAACTAGAGATATGAATAAGGTCTTCAAGGTATAAACATCCTTGAAGTCAATCGAGTTCCGTTTCAAAAAGCCTAGCAAAGAATTACCTTAAGAGACAATATAATCAATGTGACATTTAAAGTGAAGTTTTGAATCAAAAAGCACCACAAGATCATTAATAAGATCAACTCTGAGAAGACTAACATCAAAAAATTTTGTAATCAAACTCAATGATAGATGGTGATAGTTAACACGAAGCATTTCCTGCGACTCCAACTTTAACTGATGACGACGCATTATAGTGTGCAAGGTAAATGCACTTGAACTTGCGAAGGCCAACAGGGAATATGATCCCCATCCACAATTCCCATAGTCAGGAAATGCTGACTACACAATTGCCCTTGCACGAGCATTTGGTTATTGATAATTATATTTTTGAAACTACTTTGGTTTAAGTCTTAAGCTAGACGTAGAAGGGAGACGATTAAAAACTAATTAAATCCGGAAAACGTTGCGTTTTATTTGATCGTGTTGTAAGTCGAACAGTTGGGCCAACCTATGGTTGGCGTTCGCGATTTTTTTAAGATCCCTCTCGCGGGGATCATTAACTTGATCTTGTAGCACTAAAAATGTTTCATTTTAAAAAATTTAGTTCAAGATGATTATATTTATTTGCACCAGTTGAAAAAATTTATTAATATCCGACTGCATTAAAAAGCAATCTGCTAGTGATGATGTTGGACGAACAAATTTTAACATCGTCAGCAGTTACAAGATCTTAATACTGACGGTAGTCATTGATAAATATAATAAATAGAAGTGGGCCCAGATGACTTCTTTGTGGAAGCCCTGATACAACATATAAAAGATTTGAAATGCATTCATCCATCTTAACAGCTTGTTTTCTGTCAGATAGGTATGAATTTAACCATTTTAAGAAACTTGCATTCAATCCCAACTTTTTCAGCTTTTGCAAGAGAAGACCATGATGTACCCGATCAAAGGCTTTTACAAAATCAGTATACAAGACATCAACTTGCTTCTTCAACCCTTCTCCATATAATCCATACAAACTTTTGCAAATAGACTTAAATTTGTACTAGTCGACCTACCTTTTACAAAACCATGCTGATGAGAGAATAACGATTCCTTAACAGCAAAGTAAAGTCTTCGAGTGCCCATTTTTTCGAAAAGTTTAGGAATGGCAGAGAGTTTAGAAATTGGTCTTTAATTCTTCACTAAGTGCTCAGGACCACTCTTATAAATTGGATCAATGAATGATATTTTCCATTCTTCAAGGAAAACGCCAGAAGTAAGGGATTTATTAAAAATAATGGTCAGAACACTGCATAGTGAAGGAGAACATTTTGACAAGAAAATAGGAAGAATTAAATCAAAGCCATATTTTTTTGTTACATCGATTTCTTTTAGACTATCTATAACATCTTTTTCTGAAAAACTTCGTGACGAAAAATCTAATAAAGGGTTAATATCAGGTTATAAACCTTCAATATTAGTTATTACGTCAGAATTATATGATGTTTGAAAGAATTGAGCAAAAAGGATCACACGAGGACTGAATATCATTTTGCTTAAGATTCTCACACGCAGAAAGATTTTGAATTATTTTTTAGATTAGATTCAGTATTTTTTATATACTGCCTAAACAAAAACTTATTTAGAAAATCAAACACCTTTCTCAATTGAATAAATACAGCTCGGTCTTCAGCGAGAGTTTTTTTTTATTTTAGAACGCTTAAAAGCCTTATTTTGAGCATTTTCCAAACTGTTAATCCTTTTATTAAACCATGGAAGCTTAACAATTTCCTTCTTGTTACTGAAGGGACAAAACGTTCTATGCCCTCAAACACAATACATTTGAAATTTGTGTATCCTCTAGAGACTTGCCTTCCAATAAATTCTTCCAGTTCGCAGTGTTGTAAAAACTATTAAGAGCTATAAAATCTGCCTTAGAAAAATTAAAAGTTTTACGATTTTTAAGACATACGGAGGCATAATCGTAGTACTCAAAAGATAAGCAAATAGCCTTATGATGAACAAAGTTATTAACAAGAGGAAAATCAGAGGTTTCAATAGAATATTTTAAATCACTTTTAATAAATACTTAATCTAATATTCTTCCAAGACAGTTCTTAACATTATTAATTTGAAAGAGACCCATAGCAGAAAATGAATCAAGAACCAACATTTCTACATCTTTATTTGTATCAAAAGGGATCAAAATATGATCTTCCTCCATGTAGCACCAGTCGATATCCCCAATGTTGAAATCACCAAGTATACATGGGAATTGCTTTGTTGTTAATTCATATAAAATTGCTGGAGTATTATATACATGTTAATTATATACATCTATTCCGCTCATGAGGCGAATATAACTTACTACAAAAAATATATCTTTAGTTTCAGCAGAATCTTTGTATTCACTTGACGGTGTTTACATTGGACTCACTCCTCCTTCCTATGACTTTTTTGTGACGTGAATCTAACTTGTTTTGCTCAGACCAGGGCCGCATCAACCATATGTGCAAGATGTGCAAATGCACAGGGCGTGAAATTCTGGGGGCGCATTACCAGAAGCAAGGAAATCTAATCTGATCTTGCTCAAACAAATATGCACTGCCATTTGCATTTTAACCACAAAACTTGTTCAAATAATCCCTGTGCTAAGTTATTCTAACTAACATCACTTTCATTGTTGCATTCAAGGAGAATTTATCTCAAAATAGCGTTAAATTAAAGATCACACTAGAACTACGCATTGAAAGTGTACCTCCTGGGTAATGTGGAAGAGTCTTATGCATGTGTATCAGTGTATGTATGTATGGATGCAAATATAAAAAGGGGCGCTTTCTACAAATTTGCATAGGGCGCAAGTTTGGCTGGGGCAGGGCCTGGCTCAGTCACAACCTAATGTGAACACATACGACTCATTTTAACGTTCAGCAGTCGTTAGATAAATCACAGACAGGAAAAAACAGATGTCACAAAATAAAACGTCAAAACGTCTTAAGGCCTTCAGTTTTATTTAGACAGTAGATATTCATAAAGTAATTGTAGATATCTATCATATGCACCTCGACAAACTGAATTGTTTCTAAATTAAATTTTCCTAAACTTAAATTGCGTCCATTCCTTATTCCCTTAGTTCATGTTCTTCCGTCTTTCTTGATTTACGTTCCATAAGATATTTTATGAAAGGTGACAATAAATTAATATTGGGCGCTTTGTTCTGGGGTATCAAATAACTTAACGGAATAGCAATTATCCATACTAAAACTGCACCAGTAAACTTGTACCAATGGAATGAAATGTCAAAAATGGAAAATCCAACATCATTTTCAATTCGCACTTCTTTTAAGTTGTCTCTTAATCTGCAATGTTCAACTTTAGTTTATTTTTTTACAAATTTGCCTTTCGTTAACAAAACTTACAGTGAATTATTTAAAGTGTAGTTGAAATGACTACAGTCATTGACTCCTGTTGCCAAGGGAGCGTAGGAAAGTTCTCCTGCTTTGATTCGGCTTTGAGCGCCTACAATAATATATAGAACGGCCATCATACTTGATATAAGTCCTGTCAATGCCGCCTATGAGAAATATATTTGTACACAAAAAAATTGTGTGAGTGCCAGGACTCACGGTTAATATGTGTAAACATCAACGTGCGCGGATCAAAAACGGACTTGTTTTTGCTTGAAGGGTATCTTAAGATTTTTTTCACTGAACGCACTCATCCTAGTTGCACACCGTAACGTTGCACGACGTAATGTTGCACACGAACGCTCACGTTTTTTTCACTCTACCGCCAGCATAGATGTTTACACATCATAAATGTTTGTTTAGAATTTTTATTTACCTTTCCATGAGCTCTTGGCACCAACAATCCTAAGAAAAAAACTCCAACTATGCTTCCTTGGGTCATACCGCCGATTGTCAAAACTGTTTGAAGAATAGATTTCGATTGTTCCACAATAAATCCCGCAAATATGCAATAGAATCCACATAATACTACAAACGCCTTCATCGTAAAATTAGCTTTCTGTTCAGTGTGGTTTATGAATGGTTTAATGCAATCGAAATAGAAGACTCCGGAAAGAGAATTTAAGTTAGCTGATATTGTACTACATAGTGAGATAAAAGTAAGAGTCATATAGTGTAATTTTAAAATTATTAGAAATTATTAAACCTTAAAGCAGCACTGAAAACGCATGAAATAAAAATGCCGGGCATTCCTTTTAAATGTCCAGCAACATCTTGAACGAAGAATGGCATCATTTTGTCAGACTTATCAACAATCTTTTAAATGAAATTTATATTTAAGATGTTAAAAAAAGAAACAAAAAATAGATCTATGATATAAACTAAAGCCGGAACCACATTTTTGTCTCGTGTGATGGGTTATTGAGTGGTGTGTTGTGTCGGAATCCATCTTGTTGCCAATGCTTTGGTCGTACCACCCTGTGTTGCAGAGGCAGACCTAGGGAACAGAGAAAAAACAATCATAGATATCGAATAAATACAGGGTGTCCGTCGGGCAGGTGTACTTCTTTGTTTTGCCGCCATTTTGGTAAACATTAGTCTTGACAGTAGTGATGTAAAATGTCGTTACTTTTAAGTAATCGTTACATTCGTTACTTTTTCCGAAGTAATCGTTACTTTTGAGTGATTACTTTGATTACTTTTTTCATATAAAAATTACAAATACTTTTGTCGCACTTTTATATTTGCACAAACAAAATAAATATGAAAAGAACTTTGCAAATCAGATTTCCGTTTCCTATTTCAGAAGGAAAGACAGAGTTTTCACAAAACAGTCTGCCAGGTTCAACTTCAATCCAAATTTCGTACGATATGGCCACAAACCGTTGCTTGTTGCGTTCAATAAAAGAAGCGTAACTGAACGCATCAGTGGAACGTGAAGCCAATCCACATATCGAGTAGATGTGTGCTATTCGATCGATTCATATTTGCGCATAACTTAAAATTGAAATTTTTTTAAAATGAGGATTTTAACACCCCCCCCCCCCACCCTTCCTTTAAAAATCCATTTGAGAAAAAAAAATCTCTATAAGAAGCCTATTATTTCTCGTTTATTTAAATACCTCAACCTTAAAGATCGGACAACTAAAACCAAAGATATAGGCTTCCAACGACAACAACTATATCTTTAATAAATTATCCATACCGAGCATTTTATACTCGAATCTCGCACCCGGTACCCGGACTCGGTCTGCCAAACGATTACTTTGATTACTTTGATTACTTTGATTACTTTGAGTACTTTAATTACTTTGATTACTTCGATTACTTTTCGTTTCTATTGGATTCGATTACTTTTGATTACTTTGGGATTTGATCACCCCTTGGATTTTGGATCAGGATTGGATTGCAGGAGGGAACAAAATATTCTCAGCACAGGGTGGTCCCAAAAAATGTCACTTTCTTATTCTTTGAGCTATTTTGATGAAATGGACACAGGTTATAGTTGAGGCAGAATTATGAACGAACAAAATGTTTTCAACACAGAGTGGTCCCAAACAATGTCACTTTCTTATTCTTTGAGCGATTTCGATGAAATTGACACAGGTAATAGCTGAGGCAGAATTATGAACTAACAAAATATTTTCAGCACAGGGTGGTCCCAAAAAATGTCACTTTCTTATTCTTTGAGCGATTTCGATGAAATTGACACAGGTAATAGCTGAGGCAGAATTATGAACTAACAAAATATTTTCAGCACAGGGTGGTCCCAAAAAATTTCACTTTCTTATTCTTTGACCGATTTCGATGAAATTGACACAGGTAACAGCTGAGGCAGAATTATGAACGAACAAAATATTTTCAGCACAGCGTGGTCCCAAAAAATGTCACTTTCTTATTCTTTGAGCGATTTTGATGAAATTGACACAGGTTATAGTTGAGGCAGAATTATGAACGAACAAAATGTTTTCAACACAGAGTGGTCCCAAAGAATGTCACTTTCTTATTCTTTGAGCGATTTCGATGAAATTGACACAGGTAATATCTGAGACAGAATTATGAACGAAAAATATATTTTCAACACAGGGTGGTCCCAAAAAATGTCACTTTCTTATTCTTTGAGCGATTTCGATGCAATTGACACAGGTAATAGCTGAATCAGAATTCCGAAGGAACAAAATATTTTCAGCACAGGGTGGTCCCAAAAAATTTCACTTTCTTATTCTTTGAGCGATTTCGATGAAATTGACACAGGTTATAGCTGAGGCAGAATTGGGATCAAAAAAAATATTTTCAACACAGGGTGATTCCAAAAAATGTCACGTTCGTTGTTCTTTGAGCTATTTCAATGAAATTGACACAGGTTATAGTTCGCGAAAATTTTGTTTAAAAAAACTGATAATATAAAGGTGAAGCGGGATAAAATCAATCAATTAAAAGGTTATTTCTCGGGGATGGCTTAAAAGATATTTTTTCTTCAAGAAGTTGCTATTTATAGGGTGAATTGGGATAAAATAAAAAAAATGATATTCTATTTAAATTTTTTTTTGTTGTGATTGAAAAGGTATTTATCGGGGATTGCTTCAGAACAATTTTATTTAAAAAATTTATATTTATAGGGTGCAGTGGGGAAAGACGTTAAGTGGTAGGCGATGTTAAAAATTTGAGGTCTGTTTGAAAGGGCATTTTTTAGAAGTGAACTGATGGATATTTTTTCAAAAATATTTCCATTTATACGGTGAAATTACATTTCAATCACAAAAATAATTTTTTAAATCGAATATCATTTTTGGCTTTTACCCCAATTCACCCTATAAATAGCAACTTTTTGAAGACAAAATATCTTTTAAGCCATCCCCGAGAAATAACCTTTTAATCACAAAAAGAATTGTTTGATTTTATCCCGATTCACTTTTATAATATCACTTTTTTTAAACAGAATTTTCGGAGACTATAACCTGTGTCAATTTCATTGAAATAGCTCAAAGAACAACGAAAGTGACATTTTTTGCAATCACCCTGTGTTGAAAATATTTTTTTCGATTCTATTCTGCCTCAGCTTTAACCTGTGTCAATTTCATCAAAATCGCTCAAAGAATAAGGAAGTGAAATTTTTTGGGACCACCCTGTGTTGAAAAATATTTTTTTCATTCATAATCCTGCCTCAGATATTACCTGTGTCAATTTCATCGAAATCGCTCAAAGAACAAGAAAGTGACTTTTTTTGGGACCACCCTGTGTTGAAAAATATTTTTTTCATTCATAATTCTGCCTCAGATATTACCTGTGTCAATTTCATCGAAATCGCTCAAAGAATAAGAAAGTGACATTTTTTTTGACCACCCTGTGCTGAAAATGTTTTGTTAGTTCATAATTCTGCCTCAGCTATTACCTGTGTCAATTTCATCGAAATCGCTCAAGGAATAATAAAGTGACATTTTTCGGGACCACCCTGTGCTGAAAACATTTTTTTCGTTCATAATTCTGCCTCAGCTATTACCTGTGTCAATTTCATCGAAATCGCTCAAAGAATAAGAAAGTGACATTTTTTGGGACCACCCTGTGCTGAAAATATTTTTTCGTCCATAATTCTGCCTCAGCTATTACCTGTGTCAATTTCATCGAAATCGTCCAAAGAATAAGAAAGTGACATTTTTTGGGACCACCCTATGCTGAAAATATTTTTTTCGTTCATAATTCTGCATCAGCTATAACCTGTGTCAATTTCATCGAAATCGGTCAAAGAATAAGAAAGTGACATTTTTTGGGACCACCCTGTGCTAAAAATATATTTTTCTTTCATAATTCTGCCTCAGCTATAACCTGTGTCAATTTCATCGAAATCGGTCAAAGAATAAGAAAGTGAAATTTTTTGGGACCACCCTGTGCTGAAAATATTTTGTTAGTTCATAATTCTACCTCAGCTATAACCTGTGTCAATTTCATCGAAATCGATCAAAGAATAAGAAAGTGACATTTTTTGGGACCACCCTGTGCTGAAAATATTTTTTTCGTTCATAATTCTGCCTCAGCTATTACCTGTGTCAATTTCATCGAAATAACTCAAAGAATAAGAAAGTGACATTTTTTGGGACCACCCTGTGCTGAAAATATTTTTTTCGTTCATAATTCTGCCTCAGCTATTACCTGTGTCAATTTCATCGAAATCGTTCAAAGAATAAGAAAGTGACAGTTTTTGGGACCACCCTATGCTGAAAATATTTTTTTCGTTCATAATTCTGCATCAGCTATAACCTGTGTCAATTTCATCGAAATCGGTCAAAGAATAAGAAAGTGACATTTTTTGGGACCACCCTGTGCTGAAAATATATTTTTCTTTCATAATTCTGCCTCAGCTATAACCTGTGTCAATTTCATCGAAATAGCTCAAAGAATAAGAAAGTGACATTTTTTGGGACCACCCTGTGCTTAAAACATTTTTTTCGTTCATAATTCTGCCTCAGCTATTACCTGTGTCAATTTCATCGAAATCGCTCAAAGAATAATAAAATGACATTTTTTTTGACCACTCTGTGCTGAAAACATTTTTTTTCGTTCATAATTCTGCCTCAACTAAATATAACCTGTGTCCATTTCATCAAAATCGCTCAAAAAATGAGAAAGTGACATTTTTTGAGACCACCCTGTGCTGAAAATGTTTTGTTAGTTCATAATTCTGCCTCACCTATAACCTGTGTCAATTTCATCGAAATCGCTCAAAGAATAAGAAAGTGACATTTTTTGGGACCACCCTGTGCTGAAAATATTTGTTCGTCCATAATTCTGCCTCAGCTATTACCTGTGTCAATTTCATCGAAATCGTTCAAAGAATAAGAAAGTGACATTTTTTGGGACCACCCTATGCTGAAAATATTTTTTTCGTTCATAATTCTGCATCAGCTATAACCTGTGTCAATTTCATCGAAATCGGTCAAAGAATAAGAAAGTGACATTTTTTGGGACCACCCTGTGCTGAAAATATATATTTCTTTCATAATTCTGCCTCAGCTATAACCTGTGTCAATTTCATCGAAATCGGTCAAAGAATAAGAAAGTGACATTTTTTGGGACCACCCCATGCTGAAAATATTTTTTGCGTTCATAATTCTGCATCAGCTATAACCTGTGTCAATTTCATCGAAATCAATCAAAGAATAAGAAAGTGAAATTTTTTGGGACCACCCTGTGCTGAAAATATTTTGTTAGTTCATAATTCTGCCTCAGCTATAACATGTGTCAATTTCATCGAAATCGATCAAAGAATAAGAAAGTGACATTTTTTGGGACCACCCTGTGCTGAAAATATTTTTTTCGTTCATAATTCTGCCTCAGCTATTACCTGTGTCAATTTCATCGAAATAGCTCAAAGAATAAGAAAGTGACATTTTTTGGGACCACCCTGTGCTGAAAATATTTTTTTCGTTCATAATTCTGCCTCAGCTATTACCTGTGTCAATTTCATCGAAATCGTTCAAAGAATAAGGAAGTGACATTTTTTGGGACCGCCGTATGCTGAAAATATTTTTTTCGTTCATAATTCTGCATCAGCTATAACCTGTGTCAATTTCATCGAAATCGGTCAAAGAATAAGAAAGTGGCATTTTTTGGGACCACCCTGTGCTGAAAATATATTTTTCTTTCATAATTCTGCCTCAGCTATAACCTGTGTCAATTTCATCGAAATCGGTCAAAGAATAAGAAAGTGACATTTTTTGGGACCACCCTATGCTGAAAATATTTTTTTCGTTCATAATTCTGCATCAGCTATAACCTGTGTCAATTTCATCGAAATCACTCAAAGAATAAGAAAGTGAAATTTTTTGGGACCACCCTGTGCTGAAAATATATTTTTCGTTCATAATTCTGCCTCAGCTATAACCTGTGTCAATTTCATCGAAATCGGTCAAAGAATAAGAAAGTGACATTTTTTGGGACCACCCTGTGCTGAAAATATATTTTTCTTTCATAATTCTGCCTCAGCTATAACCTGTGTCAATTTCATCGAAATCGGTCAAACAATAAGAAAGTGACATTTTTTGGGACCACCCTATGCTGAAAATATTTTTTTCGTTCATAATTCTGCATCAGCTATAACCTGTGTCAATTTCATCGAAATCGGTCAAAGAATAAGAAAGTGACATTTTTTGGGACCACCCTGTGCTGAAAATATATTTTTCTTTCATAATTCTGCCTCAGCTATAACCTGTGTCAATTTCATCGAAATCGGTCAAAGAATAAGAAAGTGACATTTTTTGGGACCACCCTATGCTGAAAATATTTTTTTCGTTCATAATTCTGCATCAGCTATAACCTGTGTCAATTTCATCGAAATCACTCAAAGAATAAGAAAGTGAAATTTTTTGGGACCACCCTGTGCTGAAAATATTTTGTTAGTTCATAATTCTGCCTCAGCTATAACCTGTGTCAATTTCATCGAAATCGATCAAAGAATAAGAAAGTGACATTTTTTGGGACCACCCTGTGCTGAAAATATATTTTTCGTTCATAATTCTGCCTCAGCTATAACCTGTGTCAATTTCATCGAAATCGGTCAAAGAATAAGAAAGTGACATTTTTTGGGACCACCCTGTGCTGAAAATATATTTTTCTTTCATAATTCTGCCTCAGCTATAACCTGTGTCAATTTCATCGAAATCGGTCAAAGAATAAGAAAGTGACATTTTTTGGGACCACCCTGTGCTGAAAATATTTTGTTAGTTCATAATTCTGCCTCAGCTATAACCTGTGTCAATTTCATCGAAATCGGTCAAAGAATAAGAAAGTGACATTTTTTGGGACCACCCTGTGCTGAAAATATTTTGTTCGTTCATAATTCTGCCTCAGCTATTACCTGTGTCAATTTCATCGAAATAGCTCAAAGAATAAGAAAGTGACATTTTTTGGGACCACCCTGTGCTGAAAATATTTTTTTCGTTCATAATTCTGCCTCAGCTATTACCTGTGTCAATTTCATCGAAATCGGTCAAAGAATAAGAAAGTGACATTTTTTGGGATTACCCTGTGCTGAGAATATTTTGTTCCCTCCTGCAATCCAATCCTGATCCAAAAACCAAAGTAATCAAAAGTAATCGAATCCAATAGAAACGAAAAGTAATCGAAGTAATCAAAGTAATCAAGCAATCAAAGTACTCAAAGTAATCAAAGTAATCAAAGTAATCAAAGTAATCAAAGTAATCAAAGTAATCAAAGTACTCAAAGTAATCGTTCCTGGTAATCGTTAGTAATCGTTACTGGTAATCGGTACAAAAACTGGTAATCGTTACTCAGAAATGTACTCGATTACTTTGATTACTTCAAGTAATCGTTACAAAGTAACGATTACTAACGATTCCTTCCACCACTACTTGACAGTTCATGTTTGGCAGTCGTGAAGTAGACACGTGGCAAATTTATTATGCAAAAATATTCGATAAACCAACGTGTTTTAATTGTTAAAACATTTTATCAAAATCAATCATCGATTACTGTGACGATGAGAAAGTTACGTGAAATTTTTGTGAATGATTTCGAAGAAAGAGGGTCTGTAGATGAAAGGCCCAAGCATGGCCACAACGTACTGCAAGATCGTCTGAAAACATTAGTGCTGCTTAAGGAAGTGTTCAAAACAATCCATCAACCTCAATTTGACGCCGTGCTCAGGAGCTTAGTCTTCAAAGAACAACTTTTGCCACTTTTTAACGCCACAACTGCATGCTTTGGGCTTGATTAACATGTGGTATCAACAAGACGGTGCCACATCGCATACAGCCAGGATTACAATAGAATTACTGCGAGACCTCTTTCCACAACAAGTTATTTCAAGAAATGTGTGATGTTGATTGGCCTCCACGGTCGCCTGATTTGACTGCTCTGGACTTCTTTTTGTGGGGATATCTTAAAAGCAAGGTTTATGCAAACAAACCAGAAAGGCTTGAGCAACTCAAACAAAATATTCGTGACGAAATTAATGAAATACCACGTGAAATGTGTGAGAATGTAATGAAAAATGTGCTCAAAAGGGCTCGCATTTTTGAGACTAACAGAGGCGGACATTTACCTGATATTGTATTCCATACATAATTGCCGACATTAAAAAAAACATTTATCAATATAAGATCCATTCTCTTTCATTTAATCAAAAATTATAAACAAACAAAGTAGTATTCCTTCCCGGCGGACACCCTGTACATAAATGGAAAGCAAAAATGATAGTAGTTTGCTTGATTAGCACACACAGCACAGGCGGCGACACAATACCCCATAACCACGTGACATTTTTGATTCCGGCTTACAAAAAATTATTGGTTTGTATTGAACTTCTACTTAACCTAGATACAAAAGGTAGAAAATTTACATAACTTCTCGAATAGAATCTACGTTTTTTATTCTTCTCTGATGTTTCGAGTGTGGTTGTACCTATTCTTTTTCAGGCATTTTCTTAATTACAATCCAAGTTAAAAATGTTCAATTTTTCAAACTCAAACAGTAAAAGTAAAACTGCAAAGTTGGTATAGAATGAAACGACTGACCTTGTAGCCTTCATTGCTGTTTGAGCTAATTGACATCAATAAACGCTATTTTACTATAATTTTACAAATATATTCTTACCTTAAGTTGAAGTGGATCACAATCGTGATACATCGAATACATTATTATACCAGTGAGGCAGTTAAATAGCATGATAAAGAAAAAACCAATACCAGAAATGATTAACGATCTAAAATAAAAATAGAAAAACAAGTTTTTAACATCAATTTTTTTGTATATATACTAACTGGCATCAGGCAAACCTTCGGGCTAAAACAACCGATGGCAAAGCTACAATTCTCTGTACACAAGTTTGATTGAGTCCTATATTTCCAATCCACAGACAGAATCCCCCAAAAAAACAATTCCAAACGGTAGCTCTAACTCTAGGATCAAGGTCTAAGCTGGAAAAATGTAAAGTTGTATTATAATTTTGCAATAAATAAATAAATAAATGTGACCAAAATATTGAGATAATCAACATACTTAACATGGAGACGACCACCGTCAATTGCATTTTCAATTACTTTACCGACTCCTCCAACCTTCAATACACCTATCACACCAAGAAGAATAATTGAACAAACCATTATAACACCCTGTATTACATCCGTCCAAACGACTGCTTTGATTCCACCCTGTAAGCAGATACCATTGATTGAACAAATATAGAAGAATTGCCTGAAACGATCGATCGATATCGTTTTGAAGATAGCTATTTTTAATTTTTTCGACAGATATGAAAGAGATAGCAATGGTGTAAATGATATCGTCCGATCTTTTTCGTTTGACGTGATGAGGCCCCTGGTTGAGGAATAAACTCAATCAACAAAATTCAATATCGACCCTGCAAAATCTGTAAAACACCGGTTTTAACAAAAACTATCACGGCTGTTCTAATTTCCATTCGAATTCTATATCCTCACGTTTTCGAATTTTCGCTGTTCCGAATACCGTATGCGAAAACGTTTTGCGGATTCGGCAAAACGAACGGATCTACAATCCGCCAAATTGACGTTTTAAATTCGGTTATCCTTTTGTTGGCGGATTACAGTTTCGTTTTTGACAGGTCTTGCATACATAGCAACTGATTTCGAAAATGTTTTGTTGATGAAGTTGGTAAAACTTAAAAGTAAATCCGACTGGAAATCGGAACAATCGTTTTCAATCCCAACGGATTCAATTTTCGTTTCCGTTTTCAAATTCGACGGAATGTCAGAACAGCCGTATATTTCTATTGGTATGTAAGGCTTAAAATTAATGTTATTTATTAGACAACTCAAACACACGATTTCTCAAGTAAAACGAAACAAATTTTATAGATTTTGTGTTATGACTTTTTTCTCTTTCAATTTGTTAGAACGGTCTAGAACGCTTGTGTTGCGAAATGAAAACTACTGGTAGTCAACATGATAGTTAAATACTGACAGACATCACAGTGAAAAAATCCCCAAAATTTACCCAACTACAAAAAAAAAAAATCATACGCAAAAAGAATCACAGAATGAATGTGGCTGTAACTGTAATGAAATAAACATAAAAACACGACATTTTCCTGCACTCTATTATTAGGGATCGTTACGAAATCCCGCAGCACGAAATCCCGCAGATTACAAATACAACAAAATCCCGGAATTGAGTATATTTTTCAACAGAGTTGAAAGTTGTTTTGGTACATTTATCAATGGAGGAGAGTATTTAAGCAGAAGTGCTTGCAAATTAATCTTCAGTTCTTGTTAGAACTCGCAGTAGAGGCCACATCTCAAGGTAAAGAGATTATTTATTGACGTCTTTCGTTATTTTGACTTTCAAATACTTTGCGACGGTTTTATGCGAAAATAAACAGTACACGGTTAAAAATTTTTGACTACTTTTCAGTCCTACTTAAGTATAACAGCATAATTTTCAATGCAAGAAGTATTAGATTTAATATTTCCAAAAATAAATAGAAGAAGAATTTCATAAAACCAAAAATGTCATTTACTGATAAAGAAACTGATATTTGTAAGGACGTATCTGCTCAAGACCTTTTTACCGATAATCGTTCCTCCCAACCAACTAATATCATCACCAATTGTGGAACAAGAAGGGGAACGAAAATAATGTGCATTGTATGCAAAACTAGTGATGCGCCAAGCAGTGCTCACAGCTGAATCGTTTGCTTCAAATTTGTTCATGTGATCGAAAACCAAGGCTTTGGAGAAAAAAAGGCTGTGCATTAAGTTTCACAAGTAAAATGCGGCTACTTTCATACCAACAAGGTACGAGGAAAATTGAAGACGTCAGGTGACATTACCGATAAAACCAAAAAAAATAGACCAAGTCTTTATTTAGGGAATGCGGATCACCTACGTGAAACCCTTCATTTTGGGAGCAATATAAAATATACCATCTGAAAAAATGGCTCTTTGGGAATTTGTCAAGATTCATTGAATGAAAGAACTTTTTTTAAGTTAAATCCGAGTTAACTCATCAAATTTGTTAAGTCATTCCAAATGCATTCTCCAACGAAAAACTGCTTTCTCAATTAAGAGTGGGTTAATTAACTTCTAGAGTTAGCTAACTCTGAATTTTGGTGTGTGATTCATTTCGGTAAGTCGGAGTTAACTCTTTTAGGAGTTAATTCGTAGGGCCAATCTACTCGTAAATACCTTTAGTAGGTAGCTTTTTTTATTTTAAATAACTTATTTATTTTTTAAATTAGCTTATATTTTCAACTTACCAACATGGTGTAGAATACACAGACGAAACACACTATTCCATTGACAACATGAACATTGTTTCCGGTTACTAAAATTTAATAAAATTCAAAGTGGTAGCGTAAATATTATTTAATTAATGTATGTATTAAGGATTATTATAACAATTAATTAAAAACAAAATTTGAAATTTTTAGTTATTATTTTATGTACATACCTTGTGAGAAGGCAAGAGATGGTATAAAAATATATACTGGCAAATATAGGAAAACTGTCAACATATACGCAAAAGTGACAATTTGTCGTGTTTTCTTGTTAAACCTCAACTGTAAGTACTGTCAAATAGAAAAATTTTATTTTACACTCAAATCAACTATTATAATTTTAAAATATCGAAAGGTATTCACAGTCTTTTCACATAGGCCGTTTTCGAAAACGTCATTTGCTTCAAAAATGCTATTCCTAGATGTTTTTAAAAACGGAAACAGCAGAAGTCAGCTGTTCGAAAACCCATAAAACGAAATTTGTATGCTAAAGCATTCCTAGCGTTCAAAAATCTATCCAAGAGAGTGTCAACCTATCCAAAAATGTTCAGGACTTTATGTTGCGTCAGCTGTTTTTTCACAAGGGATTACAACAACATAAACCTATCCGGATAGCTTTGGATTGATCCCCGAACGCGTCCATTATTTTCGATAACGCACTTTGCTTAAGTCATATCTTCGATGACATCATTTACGGCGCAACTCAGCAGTACAGAAATTCAGCTGACGTCAAAAACTATTAAAAAGCCAGAGTTCGTAAACGTCAAATGTGTTTAAATTGCCTGAGGTTGATCAAACTGATTTTGTGCAAGCAGGACGATTGCATATTTGAAGCAGTTTTCACAATGCAACGAGAAAACGAGACGTACCGTCAGCGTGACGAGAACAGCTGTCAACTTTTTCCCGTTATAAAATCGTTACCCAATTCACAATAGCGGTTTTCCTTCGGAGGTATGGCGAAGTATTTGCAAGAACTTTGCTAGCCATTTTGAATGGAACGCAGAAAATTAGTTTTCCTACAAACATCATCTACTCGCGATGAAAGCATGAGTAGATGATGGTACTAGATTTTAGTTTTCATCTACTCACAAGTACTTCGCCACCTCCAAAGGAAAACGCCTAATGCGCCTTGACAACAATTTTTTTTCAGAGCGTTAATTTATTAATTTTATTTGGAATAAGAATAATAACATAATAATTTTACTGTCAGGCGAAACTGTTAAGGATCTTTTTTTAGTTGGAGTAAATATTTAAATCTTCAAAGGGAATGTTAATGAAAAGGGAATTAACAATTCGCAATTTAACAAAATTCTTCACGTTTGTTCATTTTTGGTATTGAAAAAAAAAAAATACAAATTGTAATTGATACGCTTCGGTGTTCTAGAATAGCAATAGATTTCAATCTGTAAATAAGTTATCAAAATGAAAATCGTTTTCTCTTTTTCAGTTTTTCGAGCTCAGGGCGCGCGTGACGTGACGAAGAGAAACGCTTTATTGTGTATGCCTACTCTGGTAAACTCTTATTGGTTTGACAATTACAACAAATTCTCGACACGCTCACGTCGCGTTCCTTCATTTGCATTGTGAATCAGGCTTGAGAATAGCAATATGTGCGTCAAAAAAATGAAAAACATCTGTCGATTAACTTGACGTTTTCGTAAACGGCCATATTATCATAATACCACCTTATAGATTAATGAAGGTTGTTTTCAATCTCATTTTTATCCAAAAGTGTATTTTGATCTTTTGTGAGATTGACCTTTGATACGATCGAAGATACATTAACTCTGTTTTTTTGCAGCTCGGTGGTATTTGGTTAAAAAAAACGACATCGGGGAGTAGGGACGCCATACAGAAACAAAATGGAGTTTCCATACACACTATCGATAACAAGTATGCAATTCACGCCGGTGACACAGTTTTTCTCCGAGCTTAGCTAAGCCCGAAGAGGATTAGTTGTTTTTTGCATTTAAAATAATGTAAATTGCTTAGCCCGGGCGTCGTTTTTTTCGATCAATTCCCTTGGGGCTTGCAAAAAAAAAAAATTGTGTGAGTGCCGGGAATCACGGTTAATATGTGTAAACATCAACGTGCGCGGATCCAAAACGGACTTGTTTTTGCTTGAAGGGGATCTTAAGATTTTTTTCACTGAACGCACCATCTTAGTATGCAGATCGTAACGTTGCACACCGTAACGTTGCACGACGTAACGTTGCACACGAACGTTCACGTTTTTTTTAACTCTACCGCCAGCATAGATGTTTACACATCAAAAACACGGCTATTACCTATGCGAATTCAATGAATATAATTTCCAACTTACCTCATAACAATTTGAAATATTGTTATTGAAAAAAACTGGAACAACAATGTAGCACAAAATAGGTACCACAAAAATCATTGACGAAATAATAAATGCATATGTAAAACCAAAACTATACATTTCTGCTGGTATTGCTATGACTGATATTCCAGAGAGTTGACTATAAATTAGAGTAAATATTATTTTAATAAATTTTCAATTATTCTAAATTCATTCCAGATGTCACAGTGAAAACTATTCTCACCTTGCAACCAACGATATGGCTATTGGCCATGTTGTCATTCGTTTACCTCCCAATAGATATTCGTCAACAGTATTATTTTTCACAGAAAAGAATCCAAAATATATGCCAATGCCCGTCGATAAAGTCAACATCAAACCTAAAATCGTATAATCTTCGATTCCGAACGTGAACTGAACTGTATGTGATGTATTTAATGACATTTTAATTTAAAAAAAAAAAACACTAAACTACTTAATTCTTCAGGTTATGGATTTCAAGAACAAAATTGAACTGTATTTACGGAAGTGTATGGTCCGAATTCCGAAATATGACAATGACTTAAAATATTTGATGTGATTAATAACTCTGTGTTTTGCTCTTTTTCAGAGGCACCAAATGTTGATAAAATTTTGTTTGATGTCAAAGGTTAAAAAATACACGACAGATAACAGAAATCAGTGCCTTCTTCGTAATGCGAATAAAGACTACCGGCACAGGGCGTCAGTAAGGTAGGGCCTTAAAAAAAACGTATTGGGAAATTTCAAGAAATATTTTGGCTAGAAAAAAATGACATCACAACTAATACGCACTACCGCAACTAGTTACCTAAGAGAAAATATGTGGCTGAAAGCTGTACAATTTCCGGAGCCTAGTAAAATACTGCCCTTATGTTTCAAGATTGAAAATTGTTACGTGCTGAGCATAGGCGCCCGGAGGTAGGGGCAAGAGATTGTACTTGACCCCCCCTGGCTCTGGACAATACTACACAACTTACAAAAATTTTCATTTTTTACTATGCATTTTAACAAATACTTGTCTTCTCTCCATGTTTTGGCGCTTAGAAATAAACAAGACAGAGCACAGAGATAGAGCCTGATTACACGATTCGTTTTTTGGTCGTTTAGTGTTGCGTCTTTTTTACATATTTGGTGGGGAGTATAGAAATGTAGAAGAATGAAGTACAAAATATACAGCGTAGTCCTTAGAAAATAAACGAACCGACGAACAATAATTTATCTTTGGTAAACGTTTACCTAAACTTGGAAGGATAACAATGTAAACCGTAAAATAGGTGCAATGCACGTATCGTTTCCCCAAAAAAGTTTGATATTAAAGTTTCATCATTTGGACGTGCTGTTCAGTAGTGTTACTTGCCATTATGGTGATCAGTAACTAAATAATAAACAACAGATTTGACAGATATCACCAAAACACCAATTGAAAAACCTTTTTATAATTGGTTTCTCGAAAATGGATCTAACGGTTTTGATAAAAATTTCAGAGTTTGTTCTGTTGTTAAAGAGGCAATTTAAAAATATTTGTAGTAAAATCCGCTTACTCTTGACTTCTCGGAAACGGCTCTAGCGATTTTGATGAAAATTTCAGAGTTGGTTTTTTTAAGTAAGAAACAATTTTAAAAATGTAATAAGTGAAATCCACCTAATATCACACCCACTCTTCTCATTTCTAGGTTTCACGCAAATGACTCAAACGATTTGTAGTTTTTTTTTTTTTTTTTTTTGTGGTCACAAACGGCTTGACTGGAATATGACGTTTGTTGGAACAGTACGAAAAAATAAGCGATTTCTTTCAACAAATATGCAGGCATATAAAGATAGTAGGGATGGGAAAAACCGGCCGGTTAAAACCAAAACCGGTTATTTCGTTTCAGTTAACCGGTTTTTTTCGGTGATTTTTTTTATCTCGGTTAAAACCCGTGTTTTTTTCTAAATCCCAACAACCAGGCTTAAAAACCAGAAATTTACTTTTACACTTTCAAATACAGAAAACTTTTTCGAAAAAAAAGTAATCGTTTTAGCAAATGACCTGTTTTTTACGACATTTTTCACTTCGTGCAAAAAATTTATTTTCTAATAAAAAACGGTTTCTAAGATGAAAAATATTGGCCGCTAAAGAACAAAATGCAATAATTTATTTTTTTAAAAAACACCGTTTTTTCGACGACATTGTTTTAAAAACTATTGTTGTACTTTCATTTATACATACCTACGAGAGGAAACCGTCGTGCGTTGCACTCAATGTATTTCAATTTTCCCTTTCACTTCACATTGTTTTGGGTCAACCAAAGCCAAAAAAGACAATAATTGCTTGGGCTGAGTCTTTCAACGTTTCGATGTTTATCCATTGCTAGACTTGGGGTTCGCGATGCAATGACGAGACGAGGTGTGGTTTGATTTTAGAGGTACAGAAAGACTGTCGTTTGTTTTATATAAAGAAAATTCTTAAATACACTTTGAATATAACTTTGAACGTATTAACAGCCATATTATTGACTTGTTTCAGAACTAGTTTCATGGCAGGACTAGTTTTGCAGATATTTGGAGGTGCTCAAATCGGTATGATTCAAACATATTTTGACATCTAAAACTCGAATACTAAAAACTAGCTTTGCATAAAACTCTAGACTCATAAAACCGTGCAAAACTTGAGACTCCAAATCTCTGTAAAACTAGTTTTGCTATGAAACTTGTTTTGAAACAAATCAATAATATTGCTGTAAGATTTTTTTTTTATTATATTTTTTGAAATAGTTAATCAAAAATGTATTCTTCTTAAAAAAAAAAAACAAAAATCGGTTGTTTTAAAAACCGTTTTTTTTGCCCGGTTTAGACCGAAAGTAAAAAAAACCGCCATCTTTAAAAGATAGGCCAGTGTTTTCCACTAACTTTGCATTTCACACAGAAGCAGCATTCTGCTCTTATCCTCCTCCGAAGAAGAAAAGTTGTTATTCTTTCATCAATGCATACGTCACCCAAACTCCAAAATACCGAAACTGACAAACCCGAGATCATTACTCCAATGCCGATGTTGCTTTGTTGTTGCAATTGTGTGAGACTTCAAGGTACAGCCTATATTTTCCATTCTCTCTCACACGATGACAACAACAAAGAAAATCAAGCAATGTTAATGCCAACTTATTTATAACAAAACCAAAGGTATTGTTGATAACAAGGATCATTTGCAAGAAGAATACACTACAAAACACAAGACGAATAGATGGCTTTTGGCTCTATTTTACAATATTATAAGCTTTTGCTTCTTACATTATATTATATGGACCATAAGGCAAAACCCTATAATTTCCTCCACTGACAGAAGGAGGAAGTTTTCGAAAGAGCTGAGTATTCAACTCTTTCCAGAAACTATGGTAGAGAGAGCTTAAAATCCATATGTTACATCCAAATCACACATTCGTTCAGCAATACAGGACATCTTTGGACACAACATGCTTCCCATTGCATCAACTGGTGCTTCAAATTTAAGAAAACTAGATCCAAGTGGTCGCATTGTTGTCGTTGGAAGTTGCTTCATGTATAAAGCAGCGGAAAACAAAAAAAGCCTGCACTACTTGTTTCCGTTTTTTAAACGTTTATTTTACCATGGAAGTTTGTATGAACGCCTGCCATTAAACTTCGGTACAAACTGTCAAACACCTTTGTAAATTACTAATTTAAATACATGTATCAATCATATTTTGCAAACTAAGATTTTCAAATTGTTGTTCCCAGATGATGGAATTGTGATAATTGTTCAAGGAAATGAAATCGGCTTTCGCAAGCACTAGCTAATACAATGACAAAAAAAAAATAAAGTAAGATTTTTCAAAGGAAATTCTGTTAATACTATTTTTTTGGGGCGTATTCATAGTGGTTTGCTAGGTTCATCTTTTACTTTTACTTTTACTTAACTACAGTTAAAACAAGAACAATTAATACAAGTTCTCCCAATTCCATTTCTGTTTTTATCAAAACAGAAGCTTACTAACTTATTCAACTTCAAAAATAGTACATTGAAAAAATTAAAATCAATTACAAATTTGAGGTCTATGTTTAACTAATCAGTAGTTTAAAATGACTGTTATGAATACGGCCCTTAACAATATAAAAAGAGTATGAGAAGATTGTCTGCCTCTGAAGTTTATTATGTTTAGATATGAGTGCAGTGTATTCAGGTGGTGGGATTTCATTCCGTTTTATCGCTTTTTTTTAAATGGAAAAAGAAAGAAAAATTAAATGTGTGAAATCGGTTTGGGTCTTTTTCCTGATCGCAAATGAACTTTATTTTGAGTTTTTATGAATATGTAACTGCTGAGATTTTTTTTTTGAAATGTCGAACAAAATCTACTTCTTTACTTGTGCTGTAAAGTAGTGATTTCATTCAAATATCCATACCTATAGTTTTTTAATTAAAATTGAAAAAATAAAGTTAAAAATAAAATTCTACAAAAATGAAATTTGAACGAGAAAACAATAAAAACTCTTCTTCGATTTTATCGGAAATCTTAAAATAGTATGTCATTTTGCTAGGGGCGGCTTAAGCCCTCTGTGCATTAAAAGTCTGAGTATAAGCAATTCATCATGATTTTAAAAGAAATAGTACATAAATATGATATAGGAGTACGAGTATGGGAGCCTATATCGCCACCTGAAGAACTGATACTGCAACTGTAGCTAGGTTACGCAATGCAAATCGCATAATGGTGTCAAATTAACCTAACAGAGAACTGGATATGAAAGATTGCCTCAAAGATAAAAAGCTTCACTTAAAAGGGGTTAAGGAACATCTCGTAGGCAAGCTATACTTGAGGTCCATTTATTGATACACATAATATGTCATATGCTGCAACTATTTTATCACAGACGTATTGGTTTTCAAGGAATTTTGACCATATCTTAAAAATAAAAGTGACTCTTGACATGCCAATTATAACAGTTTTGTCTTATAAGAGTACTATTAATGCGGCCCGAATACGAGCGCTAACGAGCTTCCCGTGACTTGTAAAAGAAAAAACTCTGGGTGCCCGAATTATGCCAAATTATGTACGAAACATTTAAAAAAAAACATAAAAATCTTAGAACAAAAGACATTTATTTATTTATTGAATTAACAACAAAGAATTATGCAAACTAAGAAGATTATGTAAAATTATATCAAATAATACTTGGAGAACAAATATTGGCCACTATACATATATTTATGTGAATAAACTACTGACACACAAAAAAAATAATTATTACCAAATTTCAATCAAAAAACTAGGCAGATAAACTACCATTTAGCATACCATTTTCCAATTGGTTGTCCTCTAACAGAACATCATCACTGCAATCGAAAATTAAAAATTAGCGGCGGTCGCTAAACAGGAAAGAACAGCACAAATATTTTTTCAACACATATAGTATTATCTATGCTAAATTTCTTCTAACCATATTATAATAATTCTAATTCCACTTGAACTTCCTCTTTCTCATAATCGCCCTCTTCATCATTCTCAATCAATTCATGATATCTGTTTCGCTTGAATTTCTTCTCAATCCATCCCACAAACTATAAAAAAAATTATTAAATACCAGCAACAAAGTAATGAATATAATAAATATAATTTTCTTACATTTTCGAGAACTCCCTTTCCCATCCAATCAATCTTTGTTTTCATTAATTCCATTTTCCACATTCACAATCACAAATATTTTTTTATAATGATGTTTATGTTTGAAATTTTGAATTTATATAGAAAATTAAGTGTCAACGTCTACTGAGAATTATAATTATTAAACGGAAATACAGTGGATCACTTCATTGATGTGTCACTTGCTTGCGACCTAGAGTGTGTTTTAAATAAAAAAAATAAGGTTTTTTCTTTACCGAAATGAAGGTCTCAAATATGGCCAACAGCTGCACAAAGAAAAAGTGCAACAAAGTGCATAGAATTTCGCTGCAGAGCGTTTTTAATCAAAAATAAAAGATTTTCCTATTATGGACAATCCGAGAACCCTAACGTACCTACCAATAAGCTTGAAGCTCATTTCAACCCATATATTAACAATTAAAGAGTTCAAATGGGCTTGTTCTTTGTTAAATTATACCTATTCAATATTTCGACAGCTAGTCTGACTGCAGCTCTAGTTGCAGCTCCGTCTGCATTGCGTTCAGGCAGTTACTCGTCTCGGCGGCCCCTAGATATCAACACAGTTTATCTCTTCTTCACCTCCCGCATAACTCATCCTCATCTTAGCACACTTCTTATAAGGCGTTTTTCTTTTTTCGTTCAGAATAGAGCTCTGAACAGAGTCCGAGCATGTCGAGCATGTTCTGAACGTCCTCTGAACGAAGCGTGTTCTGAGTTCTGAGCACTCTGAACACCTAAACACTTAAGGTAGAACTAGAATAGGCGGGAGCTGTCTGAAGCTTATGTCAAAACCGACCGAAAAGTAGCTTTCCGAAACGTCAACTTCACAAGTAACCCATAATGCACTTAAATGGTTGAAAGAGAAAACAAATTAAATAATTGTTTGTTCAATTTCAATTTTCATAGCAGAGAGGCTTTTAATTACATATTTACTTTGCGAAACCACTAAAATTCGATGTAATATAAATTGATTAAAAGAAAACTTCATATGTTTGCTTCTCTCATTCATAAATCAGAAAAAAAGTCGAAATCTAAGCACCAAACGCCAAATTCTTTTTTGTTTGCTTTCACCATTTTGATTTTTGCATCCATCCACTTACGAATGAGCGGTCGATGAGCGTTCTTCAAGTCCGACGGCAAAAGTTAACGAAAACTAGACGAACAGTACCAAATCGCAATTATGGGCACAAGATATGAATTCTTTGTATTCGCTCGGTTTCGTAAGACCACTTGCGTGGCCTTTCGACTATTCTAGTTCTACCTTTACAGCTGTCAAATGCTTGTGTTCAGCATTTAACTCTGTCTGCTCAGTTATTTTTTTCTGAGCTCATAGAGCGCGCTCTGAACATGGTCTGAACATGGTCAGAGCGAAAAAAGAAACACAAAATTGGAGCTCCGAATGCTCTGAGCTAAAAAAGAAACACAATTTTTTGTTTGACAGTTCAGGCTCTGCTCTGAACTAAAAAAGAAAAACGCCTATTAAATACAAAATAAAACCCGTGACCTTTGTTCTTCTCGGCATATTTGACACCTCCAGCTATGAAGATCTGCTTCTTCCCGGTAACAATAAATAGTTCTGGTTTCGGTTGCTGCTTTTCAATCTGGACTTAACTAATATCAGTTGGTTTGGGCGTAGGTTCAGCTGATGATTGAGTTCGCTGGAAGATTAAGTCACCTCTTCCGTCAACATTTTTGAGACTCACTTTAACTGAATTAAAATATTTAAATTCCCGTTAGTTAGTAAATTTCCCCTAGTATTTCGTCGTAACGACTTGCATGGGACTCCAAAACCACATTAGTTCTATAGATCACCGTCACCGTCAAAACTCTTTGACTTGAATATGTAAGTTGATGTGTGTGAGATGTCTCACCTTCTTGATGTCATGATTCAACCAGAAAATTGGAGAAAAACTTCGACTCTCGAATGAATTAAATTCTTAAGCCCCCAGTGACAACATTCTCCATAAGCAGGGAGTTTCGTAACAAGCTATTTACAGAGCAGAGATGCCTTCTATTTGGTACACTCTGATAAATTAATTGAAAATTATTTCTTCACATTCAACACCACTTTTATACTCTCTCATCAGTCAGAGATCTTTCTTTCGTGGCGCACGTCTATTTTAATTCAGTCATTTGTGTTTTTGGTTAGTTTTTGAAGGAATTTTGTATAAGAAATTTACAAAATTGCTGTCACATCAGTTTCCATTGTTCAGTAAAGCTTACTTCAAAGAGCCTAATTAACGAGAATTTCTAAGACCATACAATTTTATATAAAAATATTGATACATCTTTTATTTATTAACCCAAAGTCTATAAAATCACTAAATTCAAATTTTTCATTTTATCATTGATTGCATTTCTTTTTCATTTGATACACAATCGTCAGTCTTGACAGAATCATATCTTACAAATGGTAATAATACTGGCGATAATAATTTAGGATCAAGTTTCTTGTTATTTGGAATGATATAACTCAATGGTATTGCAATGATCCAGACCAAAGATGCGCCAATTAACTTATACCACATGAAAGAAATATCAAATATCGAAAATTCTTTATCAAACTCTGAGACATCTAAGACTCCCTCCGTGGGTTCGGTAAATCTAAAAATTAGAAAAATGATTTTTTTTTCTCACTAAATTCATCATAATTTAAATAAGCTTACATTGAACTATGTAAAGTTGAATTAAAACGATCGCATCCATCCACTCTTGTTGGTAAAGTTTTGTAGACGATATCACCAGCTTGTATTCTACGTTGGGCGTTAGTTACAAGACCAAGCACTAAAATTATGCTGGAAATAAAACCGATCAATGCTGCCTGTGAAAGAGAAATAGATTTATCTTGCGAATATTAAATATTCAATTAACTAGCTATAAGAAAGCTGCTTACCTTCCCGTGAGCTTTTGGCACTAATAATCCCAAGAAAAAAACTCCTAACGTGCCACCATAAGAAATTCCAGTTATAGTCGTAGCAGTTTGGACAATTGAAGCCGACTTTTCTACAACAAAACCTCCAATCACACAATAAACTCCAGTAAAAAACACAAATATTTTCATTATCATATTTGCTTTGCGTTCAGTGTGGTTTATGAATGGTTTAATATAGTCGAAGTAACAGACTCCTGCTAGTGTATTCAATATTGCAGACATTGAACTGTGAGTAAAAAAAAGATGCTGAATTAAAGACTGATCGTTGTTTGTTTCGCTCACTAAAGACATATTAAAAAGGTTCCTACCCTAACGCTGCACTGAAAACGCATGAAATGAAAACACCAGGCATTCCCTTCCAGTGTCCAACAATGTCCTGTACGTAGAATGGCACCATTTTGTCAGGCTTTTCTACATCCTTAAATGAAGAATTGTACAGTAAATTATTAATTGTATTACAATAAATCATTAAATCTTACCCCATTAGCTATTGGATCGCAATCATAATATTTCGAAAACATAACAATTCCAGTAAGGAAGTTTATGGAGTACACACAAAAGAATCCACACGTAAAAATAACTAATGATCTATGTATATATGTAAATAGAAAATTCAATACAAAACTTATAAAATATCCGTAGTAGGTATTTGTATTTGTCTTACTTTCTAGCATCACTTAAAGATGGCAACGAAGAAATTCTTTGTACACATGTTTGATTGAATCCAATATTCTTAGTCCAAAAACAGAGTCCTCCCACGAAGCAACTTAATAAAGAAGTACGAGCCCTTGGGTCCAAGGTCCAGCTATAAAATTAATAAATCTTAGAACTAATGACTTCTTTTGCTGGATGGAATTATTTTAAGTACTTGATATCAAGTCGACCGCCATTTATTGCTCTTTCGAAAACGTTGTCCAGTCCTCCAACATTTACAATACCCATTATTGTAACCACAACAATGGAGAAGAACATGACAGTAGCTTGTACAACATCCGTCCAAACTACAGCTTTTATACCACCCTTGGATAAAGAAAAACATAAAAATACATACATGTTTGAAAAAAATACAATTCATTTTATTTGTTTAAGGAAAATAAATATTCAATAGGCATGTTCAGTAAAATGAGATCTCGGAGACCTCAGCAATCTCCTAAATTTATCAGTTTTTCTGTCAAACACCTGAGGAAACAAAATTTTGGATTGCTTGCTCACTTTTTGGTGGAGCGAGATCTCTGAGATCTTTGTTAATGTCACATCTACGTCAAGATCGTATAAGTTCGTTGTTTTCAGATAAATCTGGAGGGTATGGTGGCCTGAAAGTTTTTTTCGAACTGTAACTGTGGGATGGTGTAGTCATTATGACTTGGAATTTTTCCGAATGAGTTCAGAATGATGGGGCGACCAATGTCATTATTAGTCCACTGTGAGGAAGCTTTAAGACGAATGGCTGTGCTTGCAGCCGTTTGTTTAGCAGATATATCAGGAGGTGCTAAATAGGACATACTATCCAATGCAGCAGAAGGGGTTGTATGAAGTACTCCGCCCATACCAGGTAGAAGACTCAGTTGGTGGTCTCCCATAAATCAAGAATCAAAGGTGTTGTTCACCTTACTTCAGCGCACCGAGGAAACGTAAATTCACTACAAAGATATTTCAAAAAGAATATCACAAAATTCATTCTCCCTATGAAATGTATATGCCCAGTGTTCAATTCCATCAAGCGACCCACGCGCTGAAGTGCAAGCAAAGAATATGTATGATGTATGTTTCTAGTTGGTATGTATTTGCCCGCTACTCGATTTCAGTGATAAATGGTTTGTTGATTTAAAAAAATCACAAAAAATTTCGATAGACTCTCACCAGATTACTTATAACTTTTGATATGGCCTAAGAAATTTTATCATAAAGGTATCCAAAGAGAGGTAAGACATTAGCGCAAGATTTAATGTAAAAATATGTTCAACAATTAATATCAAAATATTTTTATAAGGGATTTTAAAGATTAATATTTTATCACAATTTTCAACGATTTCACATATTTATTTGATAAAACCGCTCGAACTGACTAATGAAAAAAATTCTTACTTCCAAAGTAATTGTCCATTGATGAATGGGGTATCAAAGAAACGTAGTTGAATCAAGGATTTATTAATGTTAAAACATTACGCCCACTCACACAATAAATTTTATTTTCATCTCTGTTTTATCCTATTTTCGATATTTTACACTTTTAAGAAATCAATACTGAAACTTTGTATGACAGGAGTCTTTATTGATAATTTAGTAGTTTTAAATAGAAAAATTAGAAACTTTACGATTAGGAAAACCTACATTCATATATGTAGGTAGGTAAATCAATTATTTCATCTTTATAATCCGTGAACCGATTTTTAGCATTCTTATTTCATTCGCAAGTTAGAAAAAACCCAACATTCATTCAAATATTTAGCACATACATACCTCTAGCCTATCGCCTGTAATTGCTATCTCCGTATATGCTTTCAAATCTAGGTTCAGGTCGCAAAGCTCACAAGTACTGAGTTGCACTGATGGCTCTTTTTTTGTAGTTGAGTGATTGGTATTTTTCGCTTGAAGAACTGATTCAACACCACCTATACGTACTTATCAAAAGTAACAAGACTACAAAATCAATGATTCAAAATTACAAATGCCTGTAAATCTAGCTTGCAAAAAAAATCTGAAATATGTACCTAAATGGATTTTCTTAGTTGACTGCAAACCGACCTTTCAAAAAGATAATACTTATATTTAAAATAAAATCGATTTTTTTCGTTGAGTGGAAAACGACATAACACACAAAAATGGATAATTTTACTGCAGAAGAACTTAGAAAACAACCTACAAAAAGTACCACGGCACGTCACTGTTGTTCCGAATTACCAATCGAAAAGTCTATTACAGGCCTGTTAATAAAAAACGCTTGTTTCACCTTTATTCCACTAGTTTACTAAACCACGGTGTAAGAGTTAAGCTACGGCTTAAAATTAATATAAAAACAAATTGTCTGTGGAATAGTAAAATGACGTTTACGAAAATCTACTACAAAAAGTAAGATGCCTGTTTAGTAACATGAAATTTTCACCAAGTTTGGAAAGCTTGGGTTTTTTTCGTTAGCTTTTGACAGCAAATTATGATAACTATTTTGTAAAACAAAATATTTATAATTATTATAATTTTTCAATTGTTTGTGTTGTGTTATGTCCAACTGAATTGCTATGAATTTCCTCATATTTTCCTTGGAAAACCCATACTTTTTCCTAAAATCCTCCTCACTAAGCTCTTGCATCATATTATCTGGTTTTATATATTTTTCTTTTTCTTGCCGTTGATGGCTGATTGTTCGAAAATTGCAAATGTTTTAAGAACTCGATAATGGATTATTTTTTTTATTCAAAATGAAATTTGCAATCTTCACTCCTGAGTGTTTTTTTTTCAATTTCAGAATAAATTTGACACATCTAACCAAGGGCGTACGCAGGGGGGGGGGTGGTTGTCCACCCCCTCCGACCAAGAGAAACTCGATGGTCTGAAAAGTACAAAAGCATCTTCAAAGAGCATTTTGGCAGCATCGTCAATGAACTAAAAGAGCTTTCAATTGAAGGAAATTCTTTAACAAAATCAACTGCTTTTTAGTTGCATTGTGCTATTACATAAGCAACATTCATTACTCGCTTTGTCTTAATAGCAAAATATTCAGCTTACCTTGAACCAGTTGTTAGAACCAAAAAAGTTAGACCTCCTTGCGTGCACTAAACATATTCACAAAATTATAAATCTCGCAAAAAAATAATCGAACCAATACTCAGTAGACAGGAGCTTAAGAACTTATGGTTAATTCGAAATTGATTACAGAAAAAATGTATGTAAAACTTCAAAGGCCAAGAACAGTGAACCGTCAAAAAAATACGCTCAAATCACCCTTCATCAACTTCAGTCTAATTTTTGAAGATTGATTCCCTATTTAGATTTCTTGATTGTAGCACTTGAACGTAGATTCCCAGATAACAACCTACCACAATATATTCTCTATTTGTTTTGCATCCAGCAAATTTGTTGAAAATTAACATATGAATGACTTCAAAGCAAAATCAAAAAAAATTTGCTAGTTTTACGCTCTACAAAAGTTTTATTGAAGAAGATGAATTGTGGTACAATCTTTCGAAAAAACAAAAGAAGGTCCGCTGAAGATCTTCAAAAACTTGAATTATGCGATGTTCTACAAGAAGCAAAAGTTTTTTCCCAACAACAAAACTTCCATACTTCATATTGCCCTAGCGTTAGCTTGTGTCACCAGTTCAATTGAAAGGACCTTTAGATTCTAAACAAATCTAAAAACCATAGGTGGAAGATATATTTGAATTTGAGATGTAAAGGGTTTTCCAATAAGAGGTGTTATTTTGATATTCAAAGAAAAATGGCATTTTTTGAGATAAATGATCGGATGTTTATTTCATTATAAAGAGGAAGGTATGCCTTTAATAATGGAACACAACATCAGCCAAATGGCCGCCAAGACCACGCTTACAGGACCATATCCTTTTCATGAAATTTTCCATAACCAAATCGCAAAGTGGCTGCCTTATGTCCTCGATAGCCTCACGAATTCCATCTTTGAGGTCTTGAATCGACGCTGGGCTGTTGGCGTAGACCTTACCTTTTACGTGGCCCCAAAGGAAGAAGTCGCAAGGTGTTAAATCACAAGATCTCGGTGGCCAATTGTGATCACCTCTTCGAGAGATAACACGGTCCGGAAACTTTTCCCGTAAAAGATCGATGGTTTCATTGCTTGTGTGGCACGTAGCGCCGTCTTATCGAAAGTAAACGTTGTCCAGATATTTATCATCCAATTCCGGCCATAAAAAATCATTAATCATCTCTCGATAGCGCAATCCATTGACCGTAACTGTTGCTCCAGCCTCATTTTCGAAAAAGTAAAGTCCAATGACCCCGCCGGACCATAAACCGCACCAAACAGTCACGCGTTGAGGATGGAGAGGCTTTTCAACAATAACCCCAGATGCGACAGTTTTGCTTGTTGACGTAGCCTCCGAGGTGGAAATGGGCCTCATCAGTCAAGATGATTTTTCGATGAAATTCCGGATCATTTTCATGCATTTCAAGGACCCAATCAGCAAAGACACGACGTTGTTGATGATCAGCCGGCTTGAGTTCTTGTGTTAACTGAACTTTATAAGCCTTAAGACCCAAGTCTTTATGCAAAATACGGTGTAATGACGTTTGTGGAATGCCTAATTCCAAAGAACGACGAGGAATGGACAAACCTGGGTTTTCTTCAACACTTTGGGCTACAACAGCAATATTCTCAGTTGTTCTTGAGCGACGTGCACGGGTTTTATTCTTCACATCACTAACTTGTCCCAACAGCTCGAATTTGTCCACCAAGTTCTGTATTGCGGTCCGACAAGGTGCTTCACGACGACCCAAAAATGTTTTAGTTTTACGAACCGTCTCTGCCAAATTTTCACCATTTTTATAGTGAATTTTAATAATTTCAATGCGTTGTTGAAGCGTGTATCGTTCCATTTTTATTAATGGCGTAGTTTCTACTTGTCAAATGTCAAAAAATGACAGCTTCAAAAGTGACAGCTACCGAAATAGCGGGCTGTTCAATATAACACCTCTTATTGGAAAACCCTTTATTTGAATGCTTGAATTTATAGGATTTTGTATGGTGAGTGCTCACAGTAAAACGGTCATGGAAAATGATAGCCAATGAAATGGCGTTAATTTAGATGGAACTTTTATGTAAAATAGACGTCTTTTATTATAAAAGCAAATTCGTTACTGAAACTTTTTAAATTTCGTTTTGAAATTGAAAATGAAAGTTACTTTTTGATATAATACAATGGGGCATATTCATGGTCACTTTTAAACTCCAGTTTATCTTAGACTGGGGTTTATTCAATGTTATTTAGATAGGATAAGCCCATGTCTAAGATAAACTGGAGTTTAAAAGTGACTATGAATATGCGCCAATCTGTTTTCAATAAAACCGTATTCGGCTAAACTAAACTAAAGCCTGAGATTAAAAAACTATCAAAGGGAATGCCCATTTTTCTATGGAGCCTTGGCCAAGAGTAGGTATACATAAACGAACTTGGTGTGAAATAAAAGGTGACGTTGAGCTTGTTATATGAATCAGATAATTTTTGTTAATATTTTAAAGACAAGAAAACTACCTTTCATTTAAAAATATCATTTTCTATACGTCAATTATTGCGCACGTTATGAATAATAAATTATTTGCAAAAAAAAAAACTGAAATCTTTATTTTGCAATCAGTAACTTCAAACTCAAATATCTCGACTTTCCCATGAGCGATTGCCAAAATATTTCATTTATATAACAAGCTTAACTTCACCATTAATTAACATTCTTTGCGCTTATATTTATAAGGTACATTTTTAAAATATAAAGTTAAAGAGAATAACCTATGTATGTATGTATGTATGTACATATTTTAAAAATCTAAATGCCACATACGCAATTTCCTCAACTTATTTCTTTATTTGATTTTGAAAAAATGACACCTTATTTTTATTTATTTGTTCATCTGAAAATTGTTGTTTCAAGTTTTATGTACATACATATAATAAAAAGAAATTATATAAAAAGTCACCTAAATTGTTTCTTGAATGAATTTGCTAAAAATCCTGCGCACGCCCTTGCATCTGACATCTGACCACCTTTTTCGGTGGTTTAACTTAGTAAACGTCACTTAGTAGAAATTTTGTTTCATTAGTAACATTTTGCACTTAGTCCACGGAATAAGGCCTAACCCTGCCCTATTTCACATTTATTAATTTGGCTGTTAATGTTCAGTGTTCCTATAGATTGGAAAAAGGGCGTTCATAATGTAATTACAAAAAAAAAGCGTTGCACCGAACCCTGAATACCAAATACCTCAATCTCATATAGAATAGAAGAATAGGTGGACGCAAATCTGGCGTGTTATCTTCTCTACAAATTTGTTATGATTTAAAAGAGATAGTTTTGACATTTATAATAAACATATTATGAAGATATAATACCTTTACTAATTTTATTTCATTTTGTGTAACAGCTAAAAAAGTTAGATACAGCATTTATTGCTAGTAAAAATCATCCCAAAGATTTAAAAATTGGCTCTAACTTAAAAAAAAAAAAAAAAATTATTTTAAAATGTTATTATTCTTTTCTCCCGCAAAATGTAAACTAGTCTTTAACAAAACATCTTTTATTTTGTGTATTTAAAACTTCACCTAACTCCGTTTACCTATACTTACAAACATTGTGTAGAAAATGCAAATAGAGGATACTGTTGCATTTATCAGATGTATATTGAAGCCCGTAACTAAAAAAAAATAAATTTTAAAAATAAGATTATAATATTAAATTGTCTTTAGATAGGAAGTGACTCTATAGACATGCCAATTATATCAGTTTTGTTTTTTAAAAGTATCTACTATTTATGCGGCCCCGCAGGGCCAGGGCATACTTCAGGCACCCAGAGTTTTTTTTCAAGTCTCGCGAAGCGCGTTAACGCACGCCCACTTTTAATGGTGATAAAACTTTTATAACTGTTATAAATTGACATGTGCTTAGTCACGTCCTTAAAGATAATAATTTGTTTAAATTTACCTTGTGAAAATGCTAAAGCTGGGATAAATGTGTAAATTGGCAACAAAAGTAAGACCGTGAAGACAAATGAAAACGTAACAAGTTGACGTGTTTGTTTGTTGAATCTTAGTTGTAAGTACTGTGGCATGAAAAGAAAAATGTCGATGCTTAGTGTAAATTGAAGCGGTTTAACGTTGAAGCCAGAGCCCTCTGTCGCTGGGCATACTTCAGGAACTCAGAGTTTTTTTTTTCATTTCTCTAGTCTGTTCCTATTAAGAGACTAGAGAAATGCCAATTTATAACAGTTATAACAGTTTTTCGCCATTAAAAGTGGGCGTGCGTTGACGCGCTTCGCGCGAGTTGAAAAAAAACTCTAGATGCCTGAAGTATGCCCACTGGCGCGGCGGAAGGCCCTGGCCCTGCGGGGCCGCATAAACAGTACTTTTATAAACCAAACCTGTTATAATTGGCATGTCTAGAGTCACTTCTATTAAGATTATGTTGGAAATGATTCCACACGTGCCAATTTATAACAGTTTGGTTTATAAAAGAACTTTTAATAACTGTTGTAATTGACGTGTCTAGTGTCTACCATCTTTATAATATGGAAATGACCCCACCGCTCACTTTTAATGACAAAAAACTGTTATAACTGTTATAAATTGGCATGCTTCTAGTCTCGTCTTTATAATATAGATACACATAAAGTTTCAGGCTGAACTCACCTCATAGCAATTCGAGATATTGTTGTTATAAAACACAGGTACAATAATATAGCACATTAAAGGTAAAATCAAAATAACTGCTGCCAGCATAAACGCAAATGATATTCCATAGGCATATATTTCTGCTGGTATTGTCACAACTGATGCTGCCGATAGCTGACTGTAAATCAAATTTGGTAATTCGATTTCAGCAAATATTTTCTAGTTATTTTTTTTTTTTTTTTTTGAGAAAGAAATCGCCATTTCCTCACCTCGAAATCAGAGAAATTGCAATTGGCCATGGCTTCATTCGTTTGCCACCAAGTAAATATTCATCTGCAGTATCATTTTTACCCGAAAGGAATCCAAAATACACACCAATACCTGCTGAAACAATTAACAACAATGTGAAGACAGAATAATCTACTGCTCCAAAAGTCAAGTTATTAGCTAAACTAGCTGTTGCATTTGTTATATTATTTAAAGTCATTATTCTTGCTTTTGAATTGAGTTACAATTGAAAACGATTTAGTATAGCTATAGGTAAGTATTCTTAAAAAAAAAACCAAACCGAAGAGCTTTGACTCGGTGCCATCACTGAAAAATATTTAACTGAAGATTAAACTATTTTTCGAATTTAAATAGCTACATACATATGTAAAAGGTAATGAAAATTTTATCTCAGTCATTAAGGTCTAATAATAAATTGATAGATTGAAAACGATAAGTGGACTATAAGCTTCAGATATGTATATGCTTGATAAAAAATCTTAATCGAAAATATTGAATACTGATAACTTCTGATAAACGAATTTCTGGATTCCAAATTTGTACATCCAACAAACCATGTATGGTGAAATAGTGCGTCTAGACTAGACGTATTCAAAAACTAGATAATGGCATATATGTATATGGTAATTGAAATCTCTCTCCCACTAAAGGAAAAGCTGTGCCGTAGTGGGGAGGGGGGAGGTCCGGCTTACTATGACTTCGGGGAAACCCAAAATTATGCGATTGCTGAATTTTTTTCAACGGTGGATCACCTTACGTGAGCTACTCTGACCGAAGCAGGACTATTCAGTGCCGAACTTTCACCGTTGGACACTTCACCACCAGATTTTCACCACCAGCCTATTAGTGCTCGAAATTTTCGTTACAGCGGTTCCGCCACTGGGTAGTTCGTTGTCGATCTTTCAACACTAGACTTTTTTCCACTGCCTACAGACAGGTATTGAACAATCAAGTGCTTATTATTCATGTGGCCAATGTTTCTTTTGGAACATAAATGTGGTTAGTCACAATAGAATATAGATTTTCCAGTTATAGCCATGTTTTTTTGACAACTTTTGCATGGTGCAACATTTTAGAACATTTTATTTATTGCAATGTAAAGTGAAATCTTGCTAAACAAGCGAATTCTGTATTCTGTTTCAATTTTTGACGCAAATTTCAATTTGCTATGATTGACAATAAAACATGCAAAAGTTTCCTCCCACCACCGCCAGTAAAAATAGTGGTTATAAATGATTTTCTATTAATTTGCATCATTTTTTTTAATTTTGGTGTTTTATTTTGCAAAAGTCTCTGTTCTGCAAAATTTCCTAAATAAAATGCAAATGATTAAATAAGCTGAAGAAGAATACGATTTGTTATTGAAAACAATATAAATGAATTCTTATTGTGAATTAACCATTGCTAATAAAATCTACACTACTTTTTCAACACGAAAACAAAATATCTAGACACTAAAAATCTGACACTTAAATAGGTGGTACTCAAATATTGAGCACTTAATGGCAGCACTTTAAGATCCAACACTCAATCGGCGATGGTGAAATGTCCATCTATCAATTTTCGGTGGCCAATGGTACCGTACCGTACTCTGACACACTTTATTTTTATTGGGCGCGTTCAATGCATTACAATTTACATCTGAATTGTTGGAGCTTCTGATTGGCCAACTGCCATAAAAAGTAAGATGACTTTACGTTACGTTTCAAGTTACGTTTCATCTAAATTTTTAGACAGAAATTCTCATCTCAAAATTCAGAATAAAGTGATTGTGGTGGGGAAAATGTGGAAGTGCTATACATAAAAGTTGAACATAATGATCTTCGCTCTCGTTAGTGCTTGATTTTATGATGATTAATTTTCATCACCAACAATTTAATACTTTTTTTATATAACAATCCTAATTGTTTATTGATAATTGCGTTATTAAATCAAAAGATTGACTATATTCTTAGAAAAATGTACTCAGAATTCTCCATGGCAATATTGTGGAATTATTTTTGTTATTGAACTTTACATAGCGTTGCTGTATTTTGTTGCTGATTAAGTTACCAGAACAATCACCAGAACTACTTAATTTTTAATTTAAGAATCTAATTAAAGTTTTATTTTATTTCGTTTTAATGCAAATCCTATAGTTAAATGATATCATTTGACACAACTTTCGACTAAAAATTCGGATTTTTTGTAGGTTCAACAACATAAATTCAGATCTGAATTTCCAGATTTTGTGATTGAACGTGCCCAATTATTTATTTACTTGCTGGCCCGCCCGACTTCGCACGGGTAGACAAACCTAAGCTTCGCATAAAAATTACAAAAGAAAATAAGGTAGGTACATACATATGTATAAATAAATATTTAAATTACATTTTGTAATCGAATACTTTTTTCTCACTTTTAACCCATTTCACCTTATGAATGGCTAAATTTGTAAAAATATGATCCCCCAAGTCCAATACAGAAATAAATTTTGTATTCGAAAACCACTATTTTATTTTTATTCCATTTCACTCTATAAATAGCATTTTTTTTTAAATAACCTTTCACCTATAAATACCAAACTTTTGAAGAAAAAAAAAAAAAAAAATACCCCTTAATAGCGGCCACTCACAATATCTTTTCAAACACAAAAAGAATTTAATCGGATACCACTTTTCGTTGTTATCCCATTACAACTTAGAAATATCAAATTATTGTAAAAAATATCCCTAAGGCCATCCACTCAAAATAACCCTTCAAACAAAAAGAATTTTTAAAATCGGATACCTATTTTCGTTTTCACTTAATTTCACCCTACAAAACTACCTAACTTTTGAAAATTTTCGATCACTCGCAAGATCTTGGAGGCCTCCTCACAGATCCAAAACGCGAAATCATGCGCTCACCAACCGTTTGCTTCAACAAATCAATTGTGGCCCGCGCGGTGTGACATGTTGTGCCGTTTTGTTGAAACCACAGCTCCCCCACATCAAGGCGATTCAATTCAGGAATGAAAAAGTCATTGATCAGGGCTCTATAACTGTCTCCATTGACTGTAACCTTCTGGCCGGCATCGTTTTTAAAGAAGTGAGGACCAATGATTCTAAAAACCGGGACCAACAGCAATCTCGTTTCGATCCCATTCACCACAATTTGCATGCGTTGTTCAGGCGTCAGTCGATGCATGATGAAATGGCAAAACAATGGCAGATGACAAAATGGTTGTCAATGAAAACAGTGCTGCCAACTCCAAGTTTTATACCCCTAAAAAACACCCATTACATTTCCCAACCTATCCATAATTATTAAGATAGTTAAAATTCACGCATCAGACATCACAATTTTAAACGAAAAGCAAAAGATGCTAACTGCTGTGTGTTTTGACAGGTTTTACTCTTCTTGTGCACAAAAAATAGATGTATGTATTTGGTAACGTGAAATTTTTCGCAAATTTTCAAAACTCATAGGAAAAAAAACAACAAAAGTAGGCAAACATACCCTTTTCACATTTTTCATTCTCAAAGTGATATATGGAGTTAGTATGATACTAAAAAGATAAATTAGCCATTTGGTGATTTTAACATTTAGAAAATGTTAAAAAGATAGTACGATGCTAACTCCTTTAAAGTTTAGAAAATCCTCTGTTTACCCTAACTTCATACTAAAAATCCTTAAACATCCTGCTAAATTGTCTAAAATTTTTCGCCAAGAAAAATACCTTTCATATTATGTAATATCTTCTTTCTACGTCAATTATTTCGCAAGTTATGAATAATTATTTGGAAAAAAACTTAAATCCATTTTTTTGAGATTTTCAGAACTATTCATTGCAGAAGATTTTGGTTTTTAGATACGGAAAGACCTTTATTTTGATGTAACACTCGATGGGTTTCGAGAAAATTTGAGAAAAATCATTATTTTGACTTTTTTCTTAGGGTGGGGTGCGTCCATTTTTTTTCTAAAATAATTTTTGCTTTGAAATGTAATATTTTGAGAACTATTCATTGCAGAAGATTTTGGTTTTTAGATACGGATAGAGTGTAAAAAGACCTTTATCTTGATGTAACACTCGATGGGATTCGAGAACATTTGAGAAAAATCATTATTTTGACTTTTTTCTTAGGGTGGGGTACGTAAATTTGTTTGTAAAATCATTTTTGCTTTGAAATGCAATATTTTGAGAACTATTCATTGGAGAAGATTTTGGTTTTTAGATACGGATAGAGTGTAAAAAGACCTTTATTTTGATGTAACACTCGATGGGATTCGAGAACATTTGAGAAAAATCATTATTTTGACTTTTTTCTTAGGGTGGGGTACGTCCATTTTTTTGTAAAATCATTTTTGCTTTGAAATGCAATATTTTAAAAACTATTCATTGCAGAAGATTTTGGTTTTTAGATACGGATAGAGTGTAAAAAGACCTTTATTTTGATGTAACACCCAATGGGATTCGAGGACATTTGAGAAAAATAATTATTTTGACTTTTTTCTTAGGGTGGGGTACGTCCATTTTTTTGTAAAATCATTTTGGCTTTGAAATGCAATATTTTGAAAACTATTCATTGCAGAAGATTTTGGTTTTTAGATACGGATAGAGTGTAAAAAGACCTTTATTTTGATGTAACACTCGATGGGATTCGAGAACATTTAAGAAAAATCATTATTTTGACTTTTTTCTTAGGGTGAGGTACGTCAATTTTTTTGTAAAATCATTTTCATTGCAGAAGATTTTGGTTTTTAGATACGGATAGAGTGTAAAAAGACCTTTATTTTGATGTAGCACTCGATGGGATTCGAGTACATTTGAGAAAAATCATTATTTTGACTTTTTTCTTTCGGGGGTACGTCAATTTTTTTGTAAAATCATTTTTGCTTTGAAATGCAATATTTTGAGAACTAGTTATTGCAGAAGATTTTGGTTTTTAGATACGGATAGAGTGTAAAAATACCTTTATTTTGATGTAACACTCGATGGGATTAGAGAACATTTAAGAAAAATCATTATTTTGACTTTTTTCTTATGGTGGGGTACGACAATTTGTTTATAAAATCATTTTTGCTTTGAAATACAATATTTTGAGAACTATTCATTGCAGAATATTTTGGTTTTTAGATACGGATACAGTGTAAAAAGACCTTTATTTTGATGTAACACTCGATGGGATTCGAGAACATTTGAGAAAAATCATTATTTTGACTTTTTTCTTAGGGTGGGGTACGTCAATTTTTTTGTAAAATCATTTTTGCTTTGAAATGCAATATTTTGAGAACTGTTCATTGCAGAAGATTTTGGTTTTTAGATACGGATACAGTGTAAAAAGACCTTTATTTTGATGTAACACTCGATGGGATTCGAGAACATTTGAGAAAAATCATTATTTTGACTTTTTTCTTAGGGTGGGGTACGTCAATTTTTTTGTAAAATCATTTTTGCTTTGAAATGCAATATTTTGAGAACTAGTTATTGCAGAAGATTTTGGTTTTTAGATACGGATAGAGTGTAAAAATACCTTTATTTTGATGTAACACTCGATGGGATTCGAGAACATTTGAGAAAAATCATTATTTTGACTTTTTTCTTAGGGTGGGGTACGTCAATTTTTTTGTAAAATCATTTTTGCTTTGAAATGCAATATTTTGAGAACTTTTAATTAAAGAAGATTTTGGTTTTTAGATACGAATAGAGTGTAAAAAGACCTTTATTTTGATGTAACACTCGATGGGATTAGAGAACATTTAAGAAAAATCATTATTTTGACTTTTTTCTTAGGGTGGGGTACGTCAATTTGTTTATAAAATCATTTTTGCTTTGAAATACAATATTTTGAGAACTATTCATTGCAGAAGATTTTGGTTTTTAGATACGGATACAGTGTATAAAGACCTTTATTTTGATGTAACACTCGATGGGATTCGAGAACATTTGAGAAAAATCATTATTTTGACTTTTTTCTTAGGGTGGGGTACGTCAATTTGTCTATAAAATCATTTTTGCTTTGAAATGCAATATTTTGAGAACTATTCATTGGAGAAGATTTTGGTTTTTAGATACGAATAGAGTGTAAAAAGTCCTTTATTTTGATGTAACACTCGATGGGATTCGAGAACATTTAAGAAAAATCATTATTTTGACTTTTTTCTTAGGGTGGGGTACGTCAATTTTTTTGTAAAATCATTTTTGCTTTGAAATGAAATATTTTGAGAACTTTTAATTGCAGAAGATTTTGGTTTTTAGATACGAATAGAGTGTAAAAAGACCTTTATTTTGATGTAACACTCGATGGGATTCGAGAACATTTAAGAAAAATCATTATTTTGACTTTTTTCTTAGGGTGGGGTACGTCCATTTGTTTATAAAATCATTTTTGCTTTGAAATACAATATTTTGAGAACTATTCATTGCAAAAGATTTTGGTTTTTAGATACGGATACAGTGTAAAAAGACCTTTATTTTGATGTAACACTCGATGGGATTCGAGAACATTTGAGAAAAATCATTATTTTGACTTTTTTCTTAGGGTGGGGTACGTCATTTTTTTTGTAAAATCATTTTTGCTTTGATATGCAATATTTTGAGAACTATTCATTGCAGAAGATTTTGGTTTTTAGATACGGATAGAGTGTAAAAAGACCTTTATTTTGATGTAACACTCGATGGGATTCGAGAACATTTGAGAAAAATCATTATTTTGACTTTTTTCTTAGGGTGGGGTACGTCCATTTTTTTGTAAAATCATTTTTGCTTTGAAATGCAATATTTTGAGAACTATTCATTGGAGAAGATTTTGGTTTTTAGATACGGATAGAGTGTAAAAAGACATTTATTTTGATGTAACACTCGATGGGATTCGAGAACATTTGAGAAAAATCATTATTTTGACTTTTTTCTTAGGGTGGGGTACGTCAATTTTTTTGTAAAATCATTTTTGCTTTGAAATGCAATATTTTGAGAACTATTCATTGCAGAAGATTTTGGTTTTTAGATACGGATAGAGTGTAAAAAGACCTTTATTTTGATGTAACACTCGATGGGATTCGAGAACATTTAAGAAAAATCATTATTTTGACTTTTTTCTTAGGGTGGGGTACGTCAATTTTTTGTAAGATCATTTTTGCTTTGAAATGCAATATTTTGAGAACTATTCATTGCAGAAGATTTTGGTTTTTAGATACGGATAGAGTGTAAAAAGACCTTTATTTTGATGTAACACTCGATGGGATTCGAGAACATTTGAGAAAAATCATTATTTTGACTTTTTTCTTAGGGTGGGGTACGTCCATTTTTTTGTAAAATCATTTTTGCTTTGAAATGCATTATTTTGAGAACTATTCATTGCAGAAGATTTTGGTTTTTAGATACGGATAGAGTGTAAAAAGACCTTTATTTTGATGTAACACTCGATGGGATTCGAGAACATTTGAGAAAAATCATTATTTTGACTTTTTTCTTAGGGTGGGGTACGTCCATTTTTTTGTAAAATCATTTTTGCTTTGAAATGCAATATTTTGAGAACTAGTCATTGCAGAAGATTTTGGTTTTTAGATACGGATAGAGTGTAAAAAGACCTTTATTTTGATGTAACACTCGATAGGATTCGAGAACATTTGAGAAAAATCATTATTTTGACTTTTTTCTTAGGGTGGGGTACGTCAATTTTTTTTTTTTGCTTTGAAATGTAATATTTTGAGAACTTTTCTTTGCAGAAGATTTTGGTTTTTAGATACGGATAGAGTGTAAAAAGACCTTTATTTTGATGTAACACTCGATTCGAGAACATTTGAGAAAAATCATTATTTTGACTTTATTCTTAGGGTGGGGTACGTCAATTTTTTTGTAAAATCATTTTTGCTTTGAAATGCAATATTTTGAGAAATATTCATTGCAGAAGATTTTGGTTTTTAGATACGGATAGAGTGTAAAAAGACCTTTATTTTGATGTAACACTCGATGGGATTCGAGAACATTTGAGAAAAATCATTATTTTGACTTTTTTCTTAGGGTGGGGTACGTCAATTTTTTGTAAGATCATTTTTGCTTTGAAATGCAATATTTTGAGAACTATTCATTGCAGAAGATTTTGGTTTTTAGATACGGATAGAGGGTAAAAAGACCTTTATTTTGATGTAACACTCGATGGGATTCGAGAACATTTAAGAAAAATCATTATTTTGACTTTTTTCTTAGGGTGGGGTACGTCAATTTGTCTATAAAATCATTTTTGCTTTGAAATGCAATATTTTGAGAACTATTCATTGGAGAAGATTTTGGGGTTTAGATACGGATACAGTGTACAAAGACCTTTATTTTGATGTAACACTCGATGGGATTCGAGAACATTTGAGAAAAATCATTATTTTGACTTTTTTCTTAGGGTGGGGTACGTCAATTTTTTGTAAGATCATTTTTGCTTTGAAATGCAATATTTTGAGAACTAGTCATTGCAGAAGATTTTGGTTTTTAGATACGGATAGAGTGTAAAAAGACCTTTATTTTGATGTATTACTCGATGGGATTCGAGAACATTTGAGAAAAATCATTATTTTGACTTTTTTCTTAGGGTGGGGTACGTCCATTTTTTTGTAAAATCATTTTTGCTTTGAAATGCAATATTTTGAGAACTAGTCATTGCAGAAGATTTTGGTTTTTAGATACGGATAGAGTGTAAAAAGACCTTTATTTTGATGTAACACTCGATGGGATTCGAGAACATTTGAGAAAAATCATTATTTTGACTTTTTTCTTAGGGTGGGGTACGTCATTTTTTTTGTAAAATCATTTTTGCTTTGATATGCAATATTTTGAGAACTATTCATTGCAGAAGATTTTGGTTTTTAGATACGGATAGAGTGTAAAAAGACCTTTATTTTGATGTAACACTCGATGGGATTCGAGAACATTTGAGAAAAATCATTATTTTGACTTTTTTCTTAGGGTGGGGTACGTCAATTTTTTTGTAAAATCATTTTTGCTTCGAAATGCAATATTTTGAAAACTATTCATTCCAGAAGATTTTGGTTTTTAGATACGGATAGAGTGTTAAAAGACCTTTATTTTGATGTAACACTCGATGGGATTCGAGAACATTTAAGAAAAATCATTATTTTGACTTTTTTCTTAGGGTGGGGTACGTCAATTTTTTGTAAGATCATTTTTGCTTTGAAATGCAATATTTTGAGAAATATTCATTGCAGAAGATTTTGGTTTTTAGATACGGATAGAGTGTAAAGAGACCTTTATTTTGATGTAACACTCGATGGGATTCGAGAACATTTGAGAAAAATCATTATTTTGACTTTTTTCTTAGGGTGGGGTACGTCCATTTTTTTGTAAAATCATTTTTGCTTTGAAATGCAATATTTTGAGAACTATTCATTGCAGAAGATTTTGGTTTTTAGATACGGATAGAGTGTAAAAAGACCTTTATTTTGATGTAACACTCGATGGGATTCGAGAACATTTGAGAAAAATCATTATTTTGACTTTTTTCTTAGGGTGGGGTACGTCCATTTTTTTGTAAAATCATTTTTGCTTTGAAATGCAATATTTTGAGAACTAGTCATTGCAGAAGATTTTGGTTTTTAGATACGGATAGAGTGTAAAAAGACCTTTATTTTGATGTAACACTCGATGGGATTCGAGAACATTTGAGAAAAATCATTATTTTGACTTTTTTCTTAGGGTGGGGTACGTCAATTTTTTTTTTTTGCTTTGAAATGTAATATTTTGAGAACTTTTCTTTGCAGAAGATTTTGGTTTTTAGATACGGATAGAGTGTAAAAAGACCTTTATTTTGATGTAACACTCGATGGGATTCGAGAACATTTAAGAAAAATCATTATTTTGACTTTTTTCTTAGGGTGGGGTACGGCAATTTGTCTATAAAATCATTTTTGCTTTGAAATGCAATATTTTGAGAACTATTCATTGCAGAAGATTTTGATTTTTAGATACGGATATAGTGTAAAAAGACCTTTATTTTGATGTAACACTCGATGGGATTCGAGAACATTTAAGAAAAATCATTATTTTGACTTTTTTCTTAGGGTGGGGTACGTCAATTTGTCTATAAAATCATTTTTGCTTTGAAATGCAATATTTTGAGAACTATTCATTGGAGAAGATTTTGGGGTTTAGATACGGATACAGTGTACAAAGACCTTTATTTTGATGTAACACTCGATGGGATTCGAGAACATTTGAGAAAAATCATTATTTTGACTTTTTTCTTAGGGTGGGGTACGTCAATTTTTTGTAAGATCATTTTTGCTTTGAAATGCAATATTTTGAGAACTATTCATTGCAGAAGATTTTGGTTTTTAGATACGGATAGAGTGTAAAAAGACCTTTATTTTGATGTAACACTCGATGGGATTCGAGAACACTTGAGAAAAATCATTATTTTGACTTTTTTCTTAGGGTGGGGTACGTCCATTTTTTTGTAAAATCATTTTTGCTTTGAAATGCAATGTTTTGATAACTATTCATTGCAGAAGATTTTGGTTTTTAGATACGGATAGAGTGTAAAAAGACCTTTATTTTGATGTAACACTCGATGGGATTCGAGAACATTAAAGAAAAATCATTATTTTGACTTTTTTCTTAGGGTGGGGTACGGCAATTTGTCTATAAAATCATTTTTGCTTTGAAATGCAATATTTTGAGAACTATTCATTGGAGAAGATTTTGGGGTTTAGATACGGATACAGTGTAAAAAGACCTTTATTTTGATGTAACACTCGATGGGATTCGAGAACATTTGAGAAAAATCATTATTTTGACTTTTTTCTTAGGGTGGGGTACGTCAATTTTTTGTAAGATCATTTTTGCTTTGAAATGCAATATTTTGAGAACTATTCATTGCAGAAGATTTTGGTTTTTAGATACGGATAGAGTGTAAAAAGACCTTTATTTTGATGTAACACTCGATGGGATTCGAGAACATTTGAGAAAAATCATTATTTTGACTTTTTTCTTAGGGTGGGGTACGTCAATTTTTTTGTAAAATCATTTTTGCTTCGAAATGCAATATTTTGAAAACTATTCATTCCAGAAGATTTTGGTTTTTAGATACGGATAGAGTGTTAAAAGACCTTTATTTTGATGTAACACTCGATGGGATTCGAGAACATTTAAGAAAAATCATTATTTTGACTTTTTTCTTAGGGTGGGGTACGTCAATTTTTTGTAAGATCATTTTTGCTTTGAAATGCAATATTTTGAGAAATATTCATTGCAGAAGATTTTGGTTTTTAGATACGGATAGAGTGTAAAGAGACCTTTATTTTGATGTAACACTCGATGGGATTCGAGAACATTTGAGAAAAATCATTATTTTGACTTTTTTCTTAGGGTGGGGTACGTCCATTTTTTTGTAAAATCATTTTTGCTTTGAAATGCAATATTTTGAGAACTATTCATTGCAGAAGATTTTGGTTTTTAGATACGGATAGAGTGTAAAAAGACCTTTATTTTGATGTAACACTCGATGGGATTCGAGAACATTTGAGAAAAATCATTATTTTGACTTTTTTCTTAGGGTGGGGTACGTCCATTTTTTTGTAAAATCATTTTTGCTTTGAAATGCAATATTTTGAGAACTATTCATTGCAGAAGATTTTGGTTTTTAGATACGGATAGAGTGTAAAAAGATCTTTATTTTGATGTAACACCCGATTCGAGAACATTTGAGTAAAATCATTATTTTGACATTATTCTTAGGGTGGGGTACGTCAATTTTTATGTAAAATCATTTTTGCTTTGAAATGCAATATTTTGAGAACTATTCATTGCAGAAGATTTTGGTTTTTAGATACGGATAGAGTGTAAAAAGACCTTTATTTTGATGTAACACTCGATGGGATTCGAGAACATTTGAGAAAAATCATTATTTTGACTTTTTTCTTAGGGTGGGGTACGTCCATTTTTTTGTAAAATCATTTTTGCTTTGAAATGCAATATTTTGAGAACTATTCATTGCAGAAGATTTTGGTTTTTAGATACGGATAGAGTGTAAAGAGACCTTTATTTTGATGTAACACTCGATGGGATTCGAGAACATTTGAGAAAAATCATTATTTTGACTTTTTTCTTAGGGTGGGGTACGTCCATTTTTTTGTAAAATCATTTTTGCTTTAAAATGCAATATTTTGAGAACTATTCATTGCAGAAGATTTTGGTTTTTAGATACGGATAGAGTGTAAAAAGACCTTTATTTTGATGTTACACTCGATGGTATTCGAGAACATTTGAGAAAAATCATTATTTTGACTTTTTTCTTAGGGTGGGGTACGTCAATTTTTTTGTAAAATCATTTTTGCTTTGAAATGCAATATTTTGAGAACTATTCATTGCAGAAGATTTTGGTGTTTAGATACGGATAGAGTGTAAAAAGACCTTTATTTTGATGTAACACTCGATGGGATTCGAGAACATTTAAGAAAAATCATTATTTTGACTTTTTTCTTAGGGTGGGGTACGTCAATTTTTTGTAAGATCATTTTTGCTTTGAAATGCAATATTTTGAGAACTATTCATTGCAGAAGATTTTGGTTTTTAGATACGGATAGAGTGTAAAAAGACCTTTATTTTGATGTAACACTCGATGGGATTCGAGAACATTTGAGAAAAATCATTATTTTGACTTTTTTCTTAGGGTGGGGTACGTCCATTTTTTTGTAAAATCATTTTTGCTTTGAAATGCAATATTTTGAGAACTATTCATTGCAGAAGATTTTGGTTTCTAGATACGGATAGAGTGTAAAAAGACCTTTATTTTGATGTAACACTCGATGGGATTCGAGAACATTTGAGAAAAATCATTATTTTGACTTTTTTCTTAGGGTGGGGTACGTCCATTTTTTTGTAAAATCATTTTTGCTTTGAAATGCAATATTTTGAGAACTAGTCATTGCAGAAGATTTTGGTTTTTAGATACGGATAGAGTGTAAAAAGACCTTTATTTTGATGTAACACTCGATAGGATTCGAGAACATTTGAGAAAAATCATTATTTTGACTTTTTTCTTAGGGTGGGGTACGTCAATTTTTTTTTTTTGCTTTGAAATGTAATATTTTGAGAACTTTTCTTTGCAGAAGATTTTGGTTTTTAGATACGGATAGAGTGTAAAAAGACCTTTATTTTGATGTAACACTCGATTCGAGAACATTTGAGAAAAATCATTATTTTGACTTTATTCTTAGGGTGAGGTACGTCAATTTTTTTGTAAAATCATTTTTGCTTTGAAATGCAATATTTTGAGAAATATTCATTGCAGAAGATTTTGGTTTTTAGATACGGATAGAGTGTAAAAAGACCTTTATTTTGATGTAACACTCGATGGGATTCGAGAACATTTGAGAAAAATCATTATTTTGACTTTTTTCTTAGGGTGGGGTACGTCAATTTTTTGTAAGATCATTTTTGCTTTGAAATGCAATATTTTGAGAACTATTCATTGCAGAAGATTTTGGTTTTTAGATACGGATAGAGGGTAAAAAGACCTTTATTTTGATGTAACACTCGATGGGATTCGAGAACATTTAAGAAAAATCATTATTTTGACTTTTTTCTTAGGGTGGGGTACGTCCATTTTTTTGTAAGATCATTTTTGCTTTGAAATGCAATATTTTGAGAACTATTCATTGCAGAAGATTTTGGTTTTTAGATACGGATAGAGTGTAAAAAGACCTTTATTTTGATGTAACACTCGATGGGATTCGAGAACATTTAAGAAAAATCATTATTTTGACTTTTTTCTTAGGGTGGGGTACGGCAATTTGTCTATAAAATCATTTTTGCTTTGAAATGCAATATTTTGAGAACTATTCATTGGAGAAGATTTTGGGGTTTAACTACGGAAACAGTGTAAAAAGACCTTTATTTTGATGTAACACTCGATGGGATTCGAGAACATTTGAGAAAAATCATTATTTTGACTTTTTTCTTAGGGTGGGGTACGTCAATTTTTTGTAAGATCATTTTTGCTTTGAAATGCAATATTTTGAGAACTATTCATTGCAGAAGATTTTGGTTTTTAGATACGGATAGAGTGTAAAAAGACCTTTATTTTGATGTAACACTCGATGGGATTCGAGAACATTTGAGAAAAATCATTATTTTGACTTTTTTCTTAGGGTGGGGTACGTCCATTTTTTAGTAAAATCATTTTTGCTTTGAAATGCAATATTTTGAGAACTATTCATTGCAGAAGATTTTGGTTTTTAGATACGGATACAGTGTAAAAAGACCTTTATTTTGATGTAACACTCGATGGGATTCGAGAACATTTGAGAAAAATCATTATTTTGACTTTTTTCTTAGGGTGGGGTACGTCTTTTTTTTGTAAAATCATTTTTGCTTTGATATGCAATATTTTGAGAACTATTCATTGCAGAAGATTTTGGTTTTTAGATACGGATATAGAGTAAAAAGACCTTTATTTTGATGTAACACTCGATGGGATTCGAGAACATTTGAGAAAGATCATTATTTTGACTTTTTTCTTAGGGTGGGGTACGTCAATTTTTTTGTAAAATCATTTTTGCTTTGAAATGCAATATTTTGAAAACTATTCATTGCAGAAGATTTTGGTTTTTAGATACGGATAGAGTGTTAAAAGACCTTTATTTTGATGTAACACTCGATGGGATTCGAGAACATTTAAGAAAAATCATTATTTTGACTTTTTTCTTAGGGTGGGGTACGTCAATTTGTCTATAAAATCATTTTTGCTTTGAAATGCAATATTTTGAGAACTATTCATTGGAGAAGATTTTGGGGTTTAGGTACGGATACAGTGTAAAGAGACCTTTATTTTGATGTAACACTCGATGGGATTCGAGAACATTTGAGAAAAATCATTATGTTGACTTTTTTCTTAGGGTGGGGTACGTCCTTTTTTTTGTAAAATCATTTTTGCTTTGAAATGCAATATTTTGAGAACTATTCATTGCAGAAGATTTTGGTTTTTAGATATGGATAGAGTGTAAAAAGACCTTTATTTTGATGTAACACTCGATGGGATTCGAGAACATTTGAGAAAAATCATTATTTTGACTTTTTTCTTAGGGTGGGGTACGTCCATTTTTTTGTAAAATCATTTTTGCTTTGAAATGCAATATTTTGAGAACTAGTCATTGCAGAAGATTTTGGTTTTTAGATACGGATAGAGTGTAAAAAGACCTTTATTTTGATGTATTACTCGATGGGATTCGAGAACATTTGAGAAAAATCATTATTTTGACTTTTTTCTTAGGGTGGGGTACGTCCATTTTTTTGTAAAATCATTTTTGCTTTGAAATGCAATATTTTGAGAACTAGTCATTGCAGAAGATTTTGGTTTTTAGATACGGATAGAGTGTAAAAAGACCTTTATTTTGATGTAACACTCGATGGGATTAGAAAACATTTGAGAAAAATCATTATTTTGACTTTTTTCTTAGGGTGGGGTACGTCATTTTTTTTGTAAAATCATTTTTGCTTTGATATGCAATATTTTGAGAACTATTCATTGCAGAAGATTTTGGTTTTTAGATACGGATAGAGTGTAAAAAGACCTTTATTTTGATGTAACACTCGATGGGATTCGAGAACATTTGAGAAAAATCATTATTTTGACTTTTTTCTTAGGGTGGGGTACGTCAATTTTTTTGTAAAATCATTTTTGCTTTGAAATGCAATATTTTGAAAACTATTCATTGCAGAAGATTTTGGTTTTTAGATACGGATAGAGTGTTAAAAGACCTTTATTTTGATGTAACACTCGATGGGATTCAAGAACATTTAAGAAAAATCATTATTTTGACTTTTTTCTTAGGGTGGGGTGCGTCAATTTTTTGTAAGATCATTTTTGCTTTGAAATGCAATATTTTGAGAAATATTCATTGCAGAAGATTTTGGTTTTTAGATACGGATAGAGTGTAAAGAGACCTTTATTTTGATGTAACACTCGATGGGATTCGAGAACATTTGAGAAAAATCATTATTTTGACTTTTTTCTTAGGGTGGGGTACGTCCATTTTTTTGTAAAATCATTTTTGCTTTGAAATGCAATATTTTGAGAACTATTCATTGCAGAAGATTTTGGTTTTTAGATACGGATAGAGTGTAAAAAGACCTTTATTTTGATGTAACACTCGATGGGATTCGAGAACATTTGAGAAAAATCATTATTTTGACTTTTTTCTTAGGGTGGGGTACGTCCATTTTTTTGTAAAATCATTTTTGCTTTGAAATGCAATATTTTGAGAACTAGTCATTGCAGAAGATTTTGGTTTTTAGATACGGATAGAGTGTAAAAAGACCTTTATTTTGATGTAACACTCGATGGGATTCGAGAACATTTGAGAAAAATCATTATTTTGACTTTTTTCTTAGGGTGGGGTACGTCAATTTTTTTTTTTTGCTTTGAAATGTAATATTTTGAGAACTTTTCTTTGCAGAAGATTTTGGATTTTAGATACGGATAGAGTGTAAAAAGACCTTTATTTTGATGTAACACTCGATGGGATTCGAGAACATTTAAGAAAAATCATTATTTTGACTTTTTTCTTAGGGTGGGGTACGGCAATTTGTCTATAAAATCATTTTTGCTTTGAAATGCAATATTTTGAGAACTATTCATTGCAGAAGATTTTGATTTTTAGATACGGATATAGTGTAAAAAGACCTTTATTTTGATGTAACACTCGATGGGATTCGAGAACATTTAAGAAAAATCATTATTTTGACTTTTTTCTTAGGGTGGGGTACGTCAATTTGTCTATAAAATCATTTTTGCTTTGAAATGCAATATTTTGAGAACTATTCATTGGAGAAGATTTTGGGGTTTAGATACGGATACAGTGTACAAAGACCTTTATTTTGATGTAACACTCGATGGGATTCGAGAACATTTGAGAAAAATCATTATTTTGACTTTTTTCTTAGGGTGGGGTACGTCAATTTTTTGTAAGATCATTTTTGCTTTGAAATGCAATATTTTGAGAACTATTCATTGCAGAAGATTTTGGTTTTTAGATACGGATACAGTGTAAAAAGACCTTTATTTTGATGTAACACTCGATGGGATTCGAGAACATTTGAGAAAAATCATTATTTTGACTTTTTTCTTAGGGTGGGGTACGTCCATTTTTTTGTAAAATCATTTTTGCTTTGAAATGCAATATTTTGAGAACTATTCATTGCAGAAGATTTTGGTTTTTAGATACGGATAGAGTGTAAAAAGACCTTTATTTTGATGTAACACTTGATGGGATTCGAGAACATTTGAGAAAAATCATTATTTTGACTTTTTTCTTAGGGTGGGGTACGTCAATTTTTTTGTAAAATCATTTTTGCTTTGAAATGCAATATTTTGAGAACTATTCATTGCAGAAGATTTTGGTTTTTAGATACGGATAGAGTGTAAAGAGACCTTTATTTTGATGTAACACTCGATGGGATTCGAGAACATTTGAGAAAAATCATTATTTTGACTTTTTTCTTAGGGTGGGGTACGTCCATTTTTTTGTAAAATCATTTTTGCTTTAAAATGCAATATTTTGAGAACTATTCATTGCAGAAGATTTTGGTTTTCAGATACGGATAGAGTGTAAAAAGACCTTTATTTTGATGTAACACTCGATGGGATTCGAGAACATTTGAGAAAAATCATTATTTTGACTTTTTTCTTAGGGTGGGGTACGTCAATTTTTTTGTAAAATCATTTTTGCTTTGAAATGCAATATTTTGAGAACTATTCATTGCAGAAGATTTTGGTTTTTAGATACGGATAGAGTGTAAAAAGACCTTTATTTTGATGTAACACTCGATTGGATTCGAGAACATTTAAGAAAAATCATTATTTTGACTTTTTTCTTAGGGTGGGGTACGTCAATTTGTCTATAAAATCATTTTTGCTTTGAAATGCAATATTTTGAGAACTATTCATTGCAGAAGATTTTGGGGTTTAGATACGGATACAGTGTACAAAGACCTTTATTTTGATGTATTACTCGATGGGATTCGAGAACATTTGAGAAAAATCATTATTTTGACTTTTTTCTTAGGGTGGGGTACGTCAATTTGTCTATAAAATCATTTTTGCTTTGAAATGCAATATTTTGAGAACTATTCATTGGAGAAGATTTTGGGGTTTAGATACGGATACAGTGTAAAGAGACCTTTATTTTGATGTAACACTCGATGGGATTCGAGAACATTTGAGAAAAATCATTATTTTGACTTTTTTCTTAGGGTGGGGTACGTCAATTTGTCTATAAAATCATTTTTGCTTTGAAATGCAATATTTTGAGAACTATTCATTGGAGAAGATTTTGGGGTTTAGATACGGATACAGTGTACAAAGACCTTTATTTTGATGTAACACTCGATGGGATTCGAGAACATTAAAGAAAAATCATTATTTTGACTTTTTTCTTAGGGTGGGGTACGTCTATTTTTTTGTAAAATCATTTTTGCTTTGAAATGCAATATTTTGAGAACTAGTCATTGCAGAAGATTTTGGTTTTTAGATACGGATAGAGTGTAAAAAGACCTTTATTTTGATGTAACACTCGATGGGATTCGAGAACATTTGAGAAAAATCATTATTTTGACTTTTTTCTTAGGGTGGGGTACGTCAATTTTTTTGTACAATCATTTTTGCTTTGAAATGCAATATTTTGAGAACTATTCATTGCAGAAGATTTTGGTTTTTAGATACGGATAGAGTGTAAAGAGACCTTTATTTTGATGTAACACTCGATGGGATTCGAGAACATTTGAGAAAAATCATTATTTTGACTTTTTTCTTAGGGTGGGGTACGTCCATTTTTTTGTAAAATCATTTTTGCTTTAAAATGCAATATTTTGAGAACTATTCATTGCAGAAGATTTTGGTTTTTAGATACGGATAGAGTGTAAAAAGACCTTTATTTTGATGTAACACTCGATGGGATTCGAGAACATTTAAGAAAAATCATTATTTTGACTTTTTTCTTAGGGTGGGGTACGTCAATTTGTCTATAAAATCATTTTTGCTTTGAAATGCAATATTTTGAGAACTATTCATTGCAGAAGATTTTGGGGTTTAGATACGGATACAGTGTACAAAGACCTTTATTTTGATGTATTACTCGATGGGATTCGAGAACATTTGAGAAAAATCATTATTTTGACTTTTTTCTTAGGGTGGGGTACGTCAATTTGTCTATAAAATCATTTTTGCTTTGAAATGCAATATTTTGAGAACTATTCATTGGAGAAGATTTTGGGGTTTAGATACGGATACAGTGTAAAGAGACCTTTATTTTGATGTAACACTCGATGGGATTCGAGAACATTTGAGAAAAATCATTATTTTGACTTTTTTCTTAGGGTGGGGTACGTCCTTTTTTTTGTAAAATCATTTTTGCTTTGAAATGCAATATTTTGAGAACTATTCATTGCAGAAGATTTTGGTTTTTACATACGGATAGAGTGTAAAAAGACCTTTATTTTGATGTAACACTCGATGGGATTCGAGAACATTTGAGAAAAATCATTATTTTGACTTTTTTCTTAGGGTGGGGTACGTCCATTTTTTGTAAAATCATTTTTGCTTTGAAATGCAATATTTTGAGAACTATTCATTGCAGAAGATTTTGGTTTTTAGATACGGATAGAGTGTAAAAAGACCTTTATTTTGATGTAACACTCGATGGGATTCGAGAACATTTGAGAAAAATCATTATTTTGACTTTTTTCTTAGGGTGGGGTACGTCCATTTTTTTGTAAAATCATTTTTGCTTTAAAATGCAATATTTTGAGAACTATTCATTGCAGAAGATTTTGGTTTTTAGATACGGATAGAGTGTAAAAAGACCTTTATTTTGATGTAACACTCGATGGGATTCGAGAACATTTGAGAAAAATCATTATTTTGACTTTTTTCTTAGGGTGGGGTACGTCAATTTTTTTGTAAAATCATTTTTGCTTTGAAATGCAATATTTTGAGAACTATTCATTGCAGAAGATTTTGGTTTTTAGATACGGATAGAGTGTAAAAAGACCTTTATTTTGATGTAACACTCGATTGGATTCGAGAACATTTAAGAAAAATCATTATTTTGACTTTTTTCTTAGGGTGGGGTACGTCAATTTGTCTATAAAATCATTTTTGCTTTGAAATGCAATATTTTGAGAACTATTCATTGCAGAAGATTTTGGGGTTTAGATACGGATACAGTGTACAAAGACCTTTATTTTGATGTATTACTCGATGGGATTCGAGAACATTTGAGAAAAATCATTATTTTGACTTTTTTCTTAGGGTGGGGTACGTCAATTTGTCTATAAAATCATTTTTGCTTTGAAATGCAATATTTTTAGAACTATTCATTGGAGAAGATTTTGGGGTTTAGATACGGATACAGTGTAAAGAGACCTTTATTTTGATGTAACACTCGATGGGATTCGAGAACATTTGAGAAAAATCATTATTTTGACTTTTTTCTTAGGGTGGGGTACGTCAATTTGTCTATAAAATCATTTTTGCTTTGAAATGCAATATTTTGAGAACTATTCATTGGAGAAGATTTTGGGGTTTAGATACGGATACAGTGTACAAAGACCTTTATTTTGATGTAACACTCGATGGGATTCGAGAACATTAAAGAAAAATCATTATTTTGACTTTTTTCTTAGGGTGGGGTACGTCTATTTTTTTGTAAAATCATTTTTGCTTTGAAATGCAATATTTTGAGAACTAGTCATTGCAGAAGATTTTGGTTTTTAGATACGGATAGAGTGTAAAAAGACCTTTATTTTGATGTATTACTCGATGGGATTCGAGAACATTTGAGAAAAATCATTATTTTGACTTTTTTCTTAGGGTGGGGTACGTCCATTTTTTTGTAAAATCATTTTTGCTTTGAAATGCAATATTTTGAGAACTAGTCAATGCAGAAGATTTTGGTTTTTAGATACGGATAGAGTGTAAAAAGACCTTTATTTTGATGTAACACTCGATGGGATTCGAGAACATTTGAGAAAAATCATTATTTTGACTTTTTTCTTAGGGTGGGGTACGTCATTTTTTTTGTAAAATCATTTTTGCTTTGATATGCAATATTTTGAGAACTATTCATTGCAGAAGATTTTGGTTTTTAGATACGGATAGAATGTAAAAAGACCTTTATTTTGATGTAACACTCGATGGGATTCGAGAACATTTGAGAAAAATCATTATTTTGACTTTTTTCTTAGGGTGGGGTACGTCAATTTTTTTGTAAAATCATTTTTGCTTTGAAATGCAATATTTTGAGAACTATTCATTGCAGAAGATTTTGGTTTTTAGATACGGATAGAGTGTTAAAAGACCTTTATTTTGATGTAACACTCGATGGGATTCGAGAACATTTAAGAAAAATCATTATTTTGACTTTTTTCTTAGGGTGGGGTGCGTCAATTTTTTGTAAGATCATTTTTGCTTTGAAATGCAATATTTTGAGAAATATTCATTGCAGAAGATTTTGGTTTTTAGATACGGATAGAGTGTAAAGAGACCTTTATTTTGATGTAACACTCGATGGGATTCGAGAACATTTGAGAAAAATCATTATTTTGACTTTTTTCTTAGGGTGGGGTACGTCCATTTTTTTGTAAAATCATTTTTGCTTTAAAATGCAATATTTTGAGAACTATTCATTGCAGAAGATTTTGGTTTTCAGATACGGATAGAGTGTAAAAAGACCTTTATTTTGATGTAACACTCGATGGGATTCGAGAACATTTGAGAAAAATCATTATTTTGACTTTTTTCTTAGGGTGGGGTACGTCAATTTTTTTGTAAAATCATTTTTGCTTTGAAATGCAATATTTTGAGAACTATTCATTGCAGAAGATTTTGGTTTTTAGATACGGATAGAGTGTAAAAAGACCTTTATTTTGATGTAACACTCGATTGGATTCGAGAACATTTAAGAAAAATCATTATTTTGACTTTTTTCTTAGGGTGGGGTACGTCAATTTGTCTATAAAATCATTTTTGCTTTGAAATGCAATATTTTGAGAACTATTCATTGCAGAAGATTTTGGGGTTTAGATACGGATACAGTGTACAAAGACCTTTATTTTGATGTATTACTCGATGGGATTCGAGAACATTTGAGAAAAATCATTATTTTGACTTTTTTCTTAGGGTGGGGTACGTCAATTTGTCTATAAAATCATTTTTGCTTTGAAATGCAATATTTTTAGAACTATTCATTGGAGAAGATTTTGGGGTTTAGATACGGATACAGTGTAAAGAGACCTTTATTTTGATGTAACACTCGATGGGATTCGAGAACATTTGAGAAAAATCATTATTTTGACTTTTTTCTTAGGGTGGGGTACGTCCATTTTTTTGTAAAATCATTTTTGCTTTGAAATGCAATATTTTGAGAACTAGTCAATGCAGAAGATTTTGGTTTTTAGATACGGATAGAGTGTAAAAAGACCTTTATTTTGATGTAACACTCGATGGGATTCGAGAACATTTGAGAAAAATCATTATTTTGACTTTTTTCTTAGGGTGGGGTACGTCCATTTTTTGTAAAATCATTTTTGCTTTGAAATGCAATATTTTGAGAACTATTCATTGCAGAAGATTTTGGTTTTTAGATACGGATAGAGTGTAAAAAGACCTTTATTTTGATGTAACACTCGATGGGATTCGAGAACATTTGAGAAAAATCATTATTTTGACTTTTTTCTTAGGGTGGGGTACGTCCATTTTTTTGTAAAATCATTTTTGCTTTAAAATGCAATATTTTGAGAACTATTCATTGCAGAAGATTTTGGTTTTCAGATACGGATAGAGTGTAAAAAGACCTTTATTTTGATGTAACACTCGATGGGATTCGAGAACATTTGAGAAAAATCATTATTTTGACTTTTTTCTTAGGGTGGGGTACGTCAATTTTTTTGTAAAATCATTTTTGCTTTGAAATGCAATATTTTGAGAACTATTCATTGCAGAAGATTTTGGTTTTTAGATACGGATAGAGTGTAAAAAGACCTTTATTTTGATGTAACACTCGATTGGATTCGAGAACATTTAAGAAAAATCATTATTTTGACTTTTTTCTTAGGGTGGGGTACGTCAATTTGTCTATAAAATCATTTTTGCTTTGAAATGCAATATTTTGAGAACTATTCATTGCAGAAGATTTTGGGGTTTAGATACGGATACAGTGTACAAAGACCTTTATTTTGATGTATTACTCGATGGGATTCGAGAACATTTGAGAAAAATCATTATTTTGACTTTTTTCTTAGGGTGGGGTACGTCAATTTGTCTATAAAATCATTTTTGCTTTGAAATGCAATATTTTTAGAACTATTCATTGGAGAAGATTTTGGGGTTTAGATACGGATACAGTGTAAAGAGACCTTTATTTTGATGTAACACTCGATGGGATTCGAGAACATTTGAGAAAAATCATTATTTTGACTTTTTTCTTAGGGTGGGGTACGTCAATTTGTCTATAAAATCATTTTTGCTTTGAAATGCAATATTTTGAGAACTATTCATTGGAGAAGATTTTGGGGTTTAGATACGGATACAGTGTACAAAGACCTTTATTTTGATGTAACACTCGATGGGATTCGAGAACATTAAAGAAAAATCATTATTTTGACTTTTTTCTTAGGGTGGGGTACGTCTATTTTTTTGTAAAATCATTTTTGCTTTGAAATGCAATATTTTGAGAACTAGTCATTGCAGAAGATTTTGGTTTTTAGATACGGATAGAGTGTAAAAAGACCTTTATTTTGATGTATTACTCGATGGGATTCGAGAACATTTGAGAAAAATCATTATTTTGACTTTTTTCTTAGGGTGGGGTACGTCCATTTTTTTGTAAAATCATTTTTGCTTTGAAATGCAATATTTTGAGAACTAGTCAATGCAGAAGATTTTGGTTTTTAGATACGGATAGAGTGTAAAAAGACCTTTATTTTGATGTAACACTCGATGGGATTCGAGAACATTTGAGAAAAATCATTATTTTGACTTTTTTCTTAGGGTGGGGTACGTCATTTTTTTTGTAAAATCATTTTTGCTTTGATATGCAATATTTTGAGAACTATTCATTGCAGAAGATTTTGGTTTTTAGATACGGATAGATTGTAAAAAGACCTTTATTTTGATGTAACACTCGATGGGATTCGAGAACATTTGAGAAAAATCATTATTTTGACTTTTTTCTTAGGGTGGGGTACGTCCATTTTTTTGTAAAATCATTTTTGCTTTGAAATGCAATATTTTGAGAACTATTCATTGCAGAAGATTTTGGTTTTTAGATACGGATAGAGTGTTAAAAGACCTTTATTTTGATGTAACACTCGATGGGATTCGAGAACATTTAAGAAAAATCATTATTTTGACTTTTTTCTTAGGGTGGGGTGCGTCAATTTTTTGTAAGATCATTTTTGCTTTGAAATGCAATATTTTGAGAAATATTCATTGCAGAAGATTTTGGTTTTTAGATACGGATAGAGTGTAAAGAGACCTTTATTTTGATGTAACACTCGATGGGATTCGAGAACATTTGAGAAAAATCATTATTTTGACTTTTTTCTTAGGGTGGGGTACGTCCATTTTTTTGTAAAATCATTTTTGCTTTGAAATGCAATATTTTGAGAACTATTCATTGCAAAAGATTTTGGTTTTTAGATACGGATAGAGTGTAAAAAGACCTTTATTTTGATGTAACACTCGATGGGATTCGAGAACATTTGAGAAAAATCATTATTTTGACTTTTTTCTTAGGCTGGGGTACGTCCATTTTTTTGTAAAATCATTTTTGCTTTGAAATGCAATATTTTAAGAACTAGTCATTGCAGAAGATTTTGGTTTTTAGATACGGATAGAGTGTAAAAAGACCTTTATTTTGATGTAACACTCGATGGGATTCGAGAACATTTGAGAAAAATCATTATTTTGACTTTTTTCTTAGGGTGGGGTACGGCAATTTGTCTATAAAATCATTTTTGCTTTGAAATGCAATATTTTGAGAACTATTCATTGCAGAAGATTTTGATTTTTAGATACGGATATAGTGTAAAAAGACCTTTATTTTGATGTAACACTCGATGGGATTCGAGAACATTTAAGAAAAATCATTATTTTGACTTTTTTCTTAGGGTGGGGTACGTCAATTTGTCTATAAAATCATTTTTGCTTTGAAATGCAATATTTTGAGAACTATTCATTGGAGAAGATTTTGGGGTTTAGATACGGATACAGTGTACAAAGACCTTTATTTTGATGTAACACTCGATGGGATTCGAGAACATTTGAGAAAAATCATTATTTTGACTTTTTTCTTAGGGTGGGGTACGTCAATTTTTTGTAAGATCATTTTTGTTTTGAAATGCAATATTTTGAGAACTATTCATTGCAGAAGATTTTGGTTTTTAGATACGGATAGAGTGTAAAAAGACCTTTATTTTGATGTAACACTCGATGGGATTCGAGAACACTTGAGAAAAATCATTATTTTGACTTTTTTCTTAGGGTGGGGTACGTCCATTTTTTTGTAAAATCATTTTTGCTTTGAAATGCAATATTTTGATAACTATTCATTGCAGAAGATTTTGGTTTTTAGATACGGATAGAGTGTAAAAAGACCTATATTTTGATGTAACACTCGATGGGATTCGAGAACATTAAAGAAAAATCATTAATTTGACTTTTTTCTTAGGGTGGGGTACGGCAATTTGTCTATAAAATCATTTTTGCTTTGAAATGCAATATTTTGAGAACTATTCATTGGAGAAGATTTTGGGGTTTAGATACGGATAGAGTGTAAAAAGACCTTTATTTTGATGTAACACTCGATGGGATTCGAGAACATTTGAGAAAAATCATTATTTTGACTTTTTTCTTAGGGTGGGGTACGTCAATTTTTTGTAAGATCATTTTTGCTTTGAAATGCAATATTTTGAGAACTATTCATTGCAGAAGATTTTGGTTTTTAGATACGGATAGAGTGTAAAAAGACCTTTATTTTGATGTAACACTCGATGGGATTCGAGAACATTTGAGAAAAATCATTATTTTGACTTTTTTCTTAGGGTGGGGTACGTCCATTTTTTTGTAAAATCATTTTTGCTTTGAAATGCAATATTTTGAGAACTATTCATTGCAGAAGATTTTGGTTTTAAGATACGGATAGAGTGTAAAAAGATCTTTATTTTGATGTAACACCCGATTCGAGAACATTTGAGTAAAATCATTATTTTGACATTATTCTTAGGGTGGGGTACGTCAATTTTTATGTAAAATCATTTTTGCTTTGAAATGCAATATTTTGAGAACTATTCATTGCAGAAGATTTTGGTTTTTAGATACGGATAGAGTGTAAAGAGACCTTTATTTTGATGTAACACTCGATGGGATTCGAGAACATTTGAGAAAAATCATTATTTTGACTTTTTTCTTAGGGTGGGGTACGTCCATTTTTTTGTAAAATCATTTTTGCTTTAAAATGCAATATTTTGAGAACTATTCATTGCAGAAGATTTTGGTTTTCAGATACGGATAGAGTGTAAAAAGACCTTTATTTTGATGTAACACTCGATGGGATTCGAGAACATTTGAGAAAAATCATTATTTTGACTTTTTTCTTAGGGTGGGGTACGTCAATTTTTTTGTAAAATCATTTTTGCTTTGAAATGCAATATTTTGAGAACTATTCATTGCAGAAGATTTTGGTTTTTAGATACGGATAGAGTGTAAAAAGACCTTTATTTTGATGTAACACTCGATGGGATTCGAGAACATTTAAGAAAAATCATTATTTTGACTTTTTTCTTAGGGTGGGGTACGTCAATTTGTCTATAAAATCATTTTTGCTTTGAAATGCAATATTTTGAGAACTATTCATTGCAGAAGATTTTGGGGTTTAGATACGGATACAGTGTACAAAGACCTTTATTTTGATGTATTACTCGATGGGATTCGAGAACATTTGAGAAAAATCATTATTTTGACTTTTTTCTTAGGGTGGGGTACGTCAATTTGTCTATAAAATCATTTTTGCTTTGAAATGCAATATTTTGAGAACTATTCATTGGAGAAGATTTTGGGGTTTAGATACGGATACAGTGTAAAGAGACCTTTATTTTGATGTAACACTCGATGGGATTCGAGAACATTTGAGAAAAATCATTATTTTGACTTTTTTCTTAGGGTGGGGTACGTCCTTTTTTTTGTAAAATCATTTTTGCTTTGAAATGCAATATTTTGAGAACTATTCATTGCAGAAGATTTTGGTTTTTAGATACGGATAGAGTGTAAAACGACCTTTATTTTGATGTAACACTCGATGGGATTCGAGAACATTTGAGAAAAATCATTATTTTGACTTTTTTCTTAGGGTGGGGTACGTCATTTTTTTTTGTAAAATCATTTTTGCTTTGAAATGCAATATTTTGAGAACTATTCATTGGAGAAGATTTTGGGGTTTAGATACGGATACAGTGTAAAAAGACCTTTATTTTGATGTAACACTCGATGGGATTCGAGAACATTTGAGAAAAATCATTATTTTGACTTTTTTCTTAGGGTGGGGTACGTCAATTTTTTGTAAGATCATTTTTGCTTTGAAATGCAATATTTTGAGAACTATTCATTGCAGAAGATTTTGGTTTTTAGATACGGATAGAGTGTAAAAAGACCTTTATTTTGATGTAACACTCGATGGGATTCGAGAACATTTGAGAAAAATCATTATTTTGACTTTTTTCTTAGGGTGGGGTACGTCCATTTTTTTGTAAAATCATTTTTGCTTTGAAATGCAATATTTTGAGAACTATTCATTGCAGAAGATTTTGGTTTTAAGATACGGATAGAGTGTAAAAATATCTTTATTTTGATGTAACACCCGATTCGAGAACATTTGAGTAAAATCATTATTTTGACATTATTCTTAGGGTGGGGTACGTCAATTTTTATGTAAAATCATTTTTGCTTTGAAATGCAATATTTTGAGAACTATTCATTGCAGAAGATTTTGGTTTTTAGATACGGATAGAGTGTAAAAAGACCTTTATTTTGATGTAACACTCGATGGGATTCGAGAACATTTGAGAAAAATCATTATTTTGACTTTTTTCTTAGGGTGGGGTACGTCCATTTTTTTGTAAAATCATTTTTGCTTTGAAATGCAATATTTTGAGAACTATTCATTGCAGAAGATTTTGGTTTTTAGATACGGATAGAGTGTAAAAAGACCTTTATTTTGATGTAACACTCGATGGGATTCGAGAACATTTGAGAAAAATCATTATTTTGACTTTTTTCTTAGGGTGGGGTACGTCAATTTTTTTGTAAAATCATTTTTGCTTTGAAATGCAATATTTTGAGAACTATTCATTGCAGAAGATTTTGGTTTTTAGATACGGATAGAGTGTAAAGAGACCTTTATTTTGATGTAACACTCGATGGGATTCGAGAACATTTGAGAAAAATCATTATTTTGACTTTTTTCTTAGGGTGGGGTACGTCCACTTTTTTGTAAAATCATTTTTGCTTTAAAATGCAATATTTTGAGAACTATTCATTGCAGAAGATTTTGGTTTTTAGATACGGATAGAGTGTAAAAAGACCTTTATTTTGATGTAACACTCGATGGGATTCGAGAACATTTGAGAAAAATCATTATTTTGACTTTTTTCTTAGGGTGGGGTACGTCCATTTTTTTGTAAAATCATTTTTGCTTTGAAATGCAATATTTTGAGAACTATTCTTTGCAGAAGATTTTGGTTTTTAGATACGGATAGAGTGTAAAAAGACCTTTATTTTGATGTAACACTCGATGGGATTCGAGAACATTTAAGAAAAATCATTATTTTGACTTTTTTCTTAGGGTGGGGTACGTCAATTTGTCTATAAAATCATTTTTGCTTTGAAATGCAATATTTTGAGAACTATTCATTGCAGAAGATTTTGGGGTTTAGATACGGATACAGTGTACAAAGACCTTTATTTTGATGTATTACTCGATGGGATTCGAGAACATTTGAGAAAAATCATTATTTTGACTTTTTTCTTAGGGTGGGGTACGTCAATTTGTCTATAAAATCATTTTTGCTTTGAAATGCAATATTTTGAGAACTATTCATTGGAGAAGATTTTGGGGTTTAGATACGGATACAGTGTAAAGAGACCTTTATTTTGATGTAACACTCGATGGGATTCGAGAACATTTGAGAAAAATCATTATTTTGACTTTTTTCTTAGGGTGGGGTACGTCCATTTTTTTGTAAAATCATTTTTGCTTTGAAATGCAATATTTTGAGAACTATTCTTTGCAGAAGATTTTGGTTTTTAGATACGGATAGAGTGTAAAAAGACCTTTATTTTGATGTAACACTCGATGGGATTCGAGAACATTTAAGAAAAATCATTATTTTGACTTTTTTCTTAGGGTGGGGTACGTCAATTTGTCTATAAAATCATTTTTGCTTTGAAATGCAATATTTTGAGAACTATTCATTGCAGAAGATTTTGGGGTTTAGATACGGATACAGTGTAAAGAGACCTTTATTTTGATGTAACACTCGATGGGATTCGAGAACATTTGAGAAAAATCATTATTTTGACTTTTTTCTTAGGGTGGGGTACGTCCTTTTTTTTGTAAAATCATTTTTGCTTTGAAATGCAATATTTTGAGAACTATTCATTGCAGAAGATTTTGGTTTTTAGATACGGATAGAGTGTAAAAAGACCTTTATTTTGATGTAACACTCGATGGGATTCGAGAACATTTGAGAAAAATCATTATTTTGACTTTTTTCTTAGGGTGGGGTACGTCCATTTTTTTGTAAAATCATTTTTGCTTTGAAATGCAATATTTTGAGAACTAGTCATTGCAGAAGATTTTGGTTTTTAGATACGGATAGAGTGTAAAAAGACCTTTATTTTGATGTATTACTCGATGGGATTCGAGAACATTTGAGAAAAATCATTATTTTGACTTTTTTCTTAGGGTGGGGTACGTCCATTTTTTTGTAAAATCATTTTTGCTTTGAAATGCAATATTTTGAGAACTAGTCATTGCAGAAGATTTTGGTTTTTAGATACGGATAGAGTGTAAAAAGACCTTTATTTTGATGTAACACTCGATGGGATTCGAGAACATTTGAGAAAAATCATTATTTTGACTTTTTTCTTAGGGTGGGGTACGTCATTTTTTTTGTAAAATCATTTTTGCTTTGATATGCAATATTTTGAGAACTATTCATTGCAGAAGATTTTGGTTTTTAGATACGGATAGAGTGTAAAAAGACCTTTATTTTGATGTAACACTCGATGGGATTCGAGAACATTTGAGAAAAATCATTATTTTGACTTTTTTCTTAGGGTGGGGTACGTCAATTTTTTTGTAAAATCATTTTTGCTTTGAAATGCAATATTTTGAAAACTATTCATTGCAGAAGATTTTGGTTTTTAGATACGGATAGAGTGTTAAAAGACCTTTATTTTGATGTAACACTCGATGGGATTCGAGAACATTTAAGAAAAATCATTATTTTGACTTTTTTCTTAGGGTGGGGTGCGTCAATTTTTTGTAAGATCATTTTTGCTTTGAAATGCAATATTTTGAGAAATATTCATTGCAGAAGATTTTGGTTTTTAGATACGGATAGAGTGTAAAGAGACCTTTATTTTGATGTAACACTCGATGGGATTCGAGAACATTTGAGAAAAATCATTATTTTGACTTTTTTCTTAGGGTGGGGTACGTCCATTTTTTTGTAAAATTATTTTTGCTTTGAAATGCAATATTTTGAGAACTATTCATTGCAGAAGATTTTGGTTTTTAGATACGGATAGAGTGTAAAAAGACCTTTATTTTGATGTAACACTCGATGGGATTCGAGAACATTCGAGAAAAATCATTATTTTGACTTTTTTCTTAGGGTGGGGTACGTCCATTTTTTTGTAAAATCATTTTTGCTTTGAAATGCAATATTTTGAGAACTAGTCATTGCAGAAGATTTTGGTTTTTAGATACGGATAGAGTGTAAAAAGACCTTTATTTTGATGTAACACTCGATGGGATTCGAGAACATTTGAGAAAAATCATTATTTTGACTTTTTTCTTAGGGTGGGGTACGTCAATTTTTTTTTTTTGCTTTGAAATGTAATATTTTGAGAACTTTTCTTTGCAGAAGATTTTGTTTTTAGATACGGATAGAGTGTAAAAAGACCTTTATTTTGATGTAACACTCGATGGGATTCGAGAACATTTAAGAAAAATCATTATTTTGACTTTTTTCTTAGGGTGGGGTACGTCAATTTTTTTTTTTTGCTTTGAAATGTAATATTTTGAGAACTTTTCTTTGCAGAAGATTTTGTTTTTAGATACGGATAGAGTGTAAAAAGACCTTTATTTTGATGTAACACCCGATGGGATTCGAGAACATTTAAGAAAAATCATTATTTTGACTTTTTTCTTAGGGTGGGGTACGGCAATTTGTCTATAAAATCATTTTTGCTTTGAAATGCAATATTTTGAGAACTATTCATTGCAGAAGATTTTGATTTTTAGATACGGATATAGTGTAAAAAGACCTTTATTTTGATGTAACACTCGATGGGATTCGAGAACATTTAAGAAAAATCATTATTTTGACTTTTTTCTTAGGGTGGGGTACGTCAATTTGTCTATAAAATCATTTTTGCTTTGAAATGCAATATTTTGAGAACTATTCATTGGAGAAGATTTTGGGGTTTAGATACCGATACAGTGTAAAAAGACCTTTATTTTGATGTAACACTCGATGGGATTCGAGAACATTTGAGAAAAATCATTATTTTGACTTTTTTCTTAGGGTGGGGTACGTCAATTTTTTGTAAGATCATTTTTGCTTTGAAATGCAATATTTTGAGAACTATTCATTGCAGAAGATTTTGGGGTTTAGATACGGATACAGTGTACAAAGACCTTTATTTTGATGTATTACTCGATGGGATTCGAGAACATTTGAGAAAAATCATTATTTTGACTTTTTTCTTAGGGTGGGGTACGTCCATTTTTTTGTAAAATCATTTTTGCTTTGAAATGCAATATTTTGATAACTATTCATTGCAGAAGATTTTGGTTTTTAGATACGGATAGAGTGTAAAAAGACCTTTATTTTGATGTAACACTCGATGGGATTCGAGAACATTAAAGAAAAATCATTATTTTGACTTTTTTCTTAGGGTGGGGTACGGCAATTTGTCTATAAAATCATTTTTGCTTTGAAATGCAATATTTTGAGAACTATTCATTGGAGAAGATTTTGGGGTTTAGATACCGATACAGTGTAAAAAGACCTTTATTTTGATGTAACACTCGATGGGATTCGAGAACATTTGAGAAAAATCATTATTTTGACTTTTTTCTTAGGGTGGGGTACGTCAATTTTTTGTAAGATCATTTTTGCTTTGAAATGCAATATTTTGAGAACTATTTATTGCAGAAGATTTTGGTTTTTAGATACGGATAGAGTGTAAAAAGACCTTTATTTTGATGTAACACTCGATGGGATTCGAGAACATTTGAGAAAAATCATTATTTTGACTTTTTTCTTAGGGTGGGGTACGTCCATTTTTTTGTAAAATCATTTTTGCTTTGAAATGCAATATTTTGAGAACTATTCATTGCAGAAGATTTTGGTTTTTAGATACGGATAGAGTGTAAAAAGATCTTTATTTTGATGTAACACCCGATTCGAGAACATTTGAGTAAAATCATTATTTTGACATTATTCTTAGGGTGGGGTACGTCAATTTTTATGTAAAATCATTTTTGCTTTGTAATGCAATATTTTGAGAACTATTCATTGCAGAAGATTTTGGTTTTTAGATACGGATAGAGTGTAAAAAGACCTTTATTTTGATGTAACACTCGATGGGATTCGAGAACATTTGAGAAAAATCATTATTTTGACTTTTTTCTTAGGGTGGGGTACGTCCATTTTTTTGTAAAATCATTTTTGCTTTGAAATGCAATATTTTGAGAACTATTCATTGCAGAAGATTTTGGTTTTTAGATACGGATAGAGTGTAAAAAGACCTTTATTTTGATGTAACACTCGATGGGATTCGAGAACATTTGAGAAAAATCATTATTTTGACTTTTTTCTTAGGGTGGGGTACGTCAATTTTTTTGTAAAATCATTTTTGCTTTGAAATGCAATATTTTGAGAACTATTCATTGCAGAAGATTTTGGTTTTTAGATACGGATAGAGTGTAAAGAGACCTTTATTTTGATGTAACACTCGATGGGATTCGAGAACATTTGAGAAAAATCATTATTTTGACTTTTTTCTTAGGGTGGGGTACGTCCATTTTTTTGTAAAATCATTTTTGCTTTGAAATGCAATATTTTGAGAACTATTCATTGCAGAAGATTTTGGTTTTTAGATACGGTTAGAGTGTAAAAAGACCTTTATTTTGATGTAACACTCGATGGGATTCGAGAACATTTAAGAAAAATCATTATTTTGACTTTTTTCTTAGGGTGGGGTACGTCAATTTGTCTATAAAATCATTTTTGCTTTGAAATGCAATATTTTGAGAACTATTCATTGCAGAAGATTTTGGGGTTTAGATACGGATACAGTGTACAAAGACCTTTATTTTGATGTATTACTCGATGGGATTCGAGAACATTTGAGAAAAATCATTATTTTGACTTTTTTCTTAGGGTGGGGTACGTCAATTTGTCTATAAAATCATTTTTGCTTTGAAATGCAATATTTTGAGAACTATTCATTGGAGAAGATTTTGGGGTTTAGATACGGATACAGTGTAAAGAGACCTTTATTTTGATGTAACACTCGATGGGATTCGAGAACATTTGAGAAAAATCATTATTTTGACTTTTTTCTTAGGGTGGGGTACGTCCTTTTTTTTGTAAAATCATTTTTGCTTTGAAATGCAATATTTTGAGAACCATTCATTGCAGAAGATTTTGGTTTTTAGATACGGATAGAGTGTAAAAAGACCTTTATTTTGATGTAACACTCGATGGGATTCGAGAACATTTGAGAAAAATCATTATTTTGACTTTTTTCTTAGGGTGGGGTACGTCCATTTTTTTGTAAAATCATTTTTGCTTTGAAATGCAATATTTTGAGAACTAGTCATTGCAGAAGATTTTGGTTTTTAGATACGGATAGAGTGTAAAAAGACCTTTATTTTGATGTATTACTCGATGGGATTCGAGAACATTTGAGAAAAATCATTATTTTGACTTTTTTCTTAGGGTGGGGTACGTCCATTTTTTTGTAAGATCATTTTTGCTTTGAAATGCAATATTTTGAGAACTAGTCATTGCAGAAGATTTTGGTTTTTAGATACGGATAGAGTGTAAAAAGACCTTTATTTTGATGTAACACTCGATGGGATTCGAGAACATTTGAGAAAAATCATTATTTTGACTTTTTTCTTAGGGTGGGGTACGTCATTTTTTTTGTAAAATCATTTTTGCTTTGATATGCAATATTTTGAGAACTATTCATTGCAGAAGATTTTGGTTTTTAGATACGGATAGAGTGTAAAAAGACCTTTGTTTTGATGTAACACTCGATGGGATTCGAGAACATTTGAGAAAAATCATTATTTTGACTTTTTTCTTAGGGTGGGGTACGTCAATTTTTTTGTAAAATCATTTTTGCTTTGAAATGCAATATTTTGAGAACTATTCATTGCAGAAGATTTTGGTTTTTAGATACGGATAGAGTGTTAAAAGACCTTTATTTTGATGTAACACTCGATGGGATTCGAGAACATTTGAGAAAAATCATTATTTTGACTTTTTTCTTAGGGTGGGGTACGTCCATTTTTTTGTAAAATCATTTTTGCTTTGAAATGCAATATTTTGAGAACTATTCATTGCAGAAGATTTTGGTTTTTAGATACGGATAGAGTGTAAAAAGACCTTTATTTTGATGTAACACTCGATGGGATTCGAGAACATTTGAGAAAAATCATTATTTTGACTTTTTTCTTAGGGTGGGGTACGTCCATTTTTTTGTAAAATCATTTTTGCTTTGAAATGCAATATTTTGAGAACTAGTCATTGCAGAAGATTTTGGTTTTTAGATACGGATAGAGTGTAAAAAGACCTTTATTTTGATGTATTACTCGATGGGATTCGAGAACATTTGAGAAAAATCATTATTTTGACTTTTTTCTTAGGGTGGGGTACGTCAATTTTTTTTTTTTGCTTTAAAATGTAATATTTTGAGAACTTTTCTTTGCAGAAGATTTTGGTTTTTAGATACGGATAGAGTGTAAAAAGACCTTTATTTTGATGTAACACTCGATGGGATTCGAGAACATTTAAGAAAAATCATTATTTTGACTTTTTTCTTAGGGTGGGGTACGTCCATTTGTTTGTAAAATCATTTTTGCTTTGAAATGCAATATTTTGAGAACTATTCATTGCAGAAGATTTTGGTTTTTAGATACGGATAGAGTGTAAAAAGACCTTTATTTTGATGTAACACTCGATGGGATTCGAGAACATTTGAGAAAAATCATTATTTTGACTTTTTTCTTAGGGTGGGGTACGTCCATTTTTTTGTAAAATCATTTTTGCTTTGAAATGCAATATTTTGAGAACTATTCATATGAGAAGATTTTGGGGTTTAGATACGGATACAGTGTACAAAGACCTTTATTTTGATGTAACACTCGATGGGATTCGAGAACATTTGAGAAAAATCATTATTTTGACTTTTTTCTTAGGGTGGGGTACGTCAATTTTTTGTAAGATCATTTTTGCTTTGAAATGCAATATTTTGAGAACTATTCATTGCAGAAGATTTTGGTTTTTAGATACGGATAGAGTGTAAAAAGACCTTTATTTTGATGTAACACTCGATGGGATTCGAGAACATTTGAGAAAAATCATTATTTTGACTTTTTTCTTAGGGTGGGGTACGTCCATTTTTTTGTAAAATCATTTTTGCTTTGAAATGCAATATTTTGAGAACTATTCATTGCAGAAGATTTTGGTTTTTAGATACGGATAGAGTGTAAAAAGACCTTTATTTTGATGTAACACTCGATGGGATTCGAGAACATTTGAGAAAAATCATTATTTTGTCTTTTTTCTTAGGGTGGGGTACGTCAATCTTTTGTAAGATCATTTTTGCTTTGAAATGCAATATTTTGAGAACTATTCATTGCAGAAGATTTTGGTTTTTAGATACGGATAGAGTGTAAAAAGATCTTTATTTTGATGTAACACCCGATTCGAGAACATTTGAGTAAAATCATTATTTTGACATTATTCTTAGGGTGGGGTACGTCAATTTTTATGTAAAATCATTTTTGCTTTGAAATGCAATATTTTGAGAACTATTCATTGCAGAAGATTTTGGTTTTTAGATACGGATAGAGTGTAAAAAGACCTTTATTTTGATGTAACACTCGATGGGATTCGAGAACATTTGAGAAAAATCATTATTTTGACTTTTTTCTTAGGGTGGGGTACGTCCATTTTTTTGTAAAATCATTTTTGCTTTGAAATGCAATATTTTGAGAACTATTCATTGCAGAAGATTTTGGTTTTTAGATACGGATAGAGTGTAAAAAGACCTTTATTTTGATGTAACACTCGATGGGATTCGAGAACATTTGAGAAAAATCATTATTTTGACTTTTTTCTTAGGGTGGGGTCCGTCAATTTTTTTGTAAAATCATTTTTGCTTTGAAATACAATATTTTGAGAACTATTCATTGGAGAAGATTTTGGTTTTTAGATACGGATAGAGTGTAAAGAGACCTTTATTTTGATGTAACACTCGATGGGATTCGAGAACATTTGAGAAAAATCATTATTTTGACTTTTTTCTTAGGGTGGGGTACGTCAATTTTTTTGTAAAATCATTTTTGCTTTAAAATGCAATATTTTGAGAACTATTCATTGCAGAAGATTTTGGTTTTTAGATACGGATAGAGTGTAAAAAGACCTTTATTTTGATGTAACACTCGATGGGATTCGAGAAAAATCATTATTTTGACTTTTTTCTTGGGGTGGGGTACGTCAATTTTTTTGTAAAATCATTTTTGCTTTGAAATGCAATATTTTGAGAACTATTCATTGCAGAAGATTTTGGTTTTTAGATACGGATAGAGTGTAAAAAGACCTTTATTTTGATGTAACACTCGATGGGATTCGAGAACATTTAAGAAAAATCATTATTTTGACTTTTTTCTTAGGGTGGGGTACGTCAATTTGTCTATAAAATCATTTTTGCTTTGAAATGCAATATTTTGAGAACTATTCATTGCAGAAGATTTTGGGGTTTAGATACGGATACAGTGTACAAAGACCTTTATTTTGATGTAACACTCGATGGGATTCGAGAACATTTGAGAAAAATCATTATTTTGACTTTTTTCTTAGGGTTGGGTACGTCAATTTTTTGAAAGATCATTTTTGCTTTGAAATGCAATATTTTGAGAACTATTCATTGCAGAAGATTTTGGTTTTTAGATACGGATAGAGTGTAAAAAGACATTTATTTTGATGTAACACTCGATGGGATTCGAGAACATTAAAGAAAAATCATTATTTTGACTTTTTTCTTAGGGTGGGGTACGGCAATTTGTCTATAAAATCATTTTTGCTTTGAAATGCAATATTTTGAGAACTATTCATTGGAGAAGATTTTGGGGTTTAGATACGGATACAGTGTAAAAAGACCTTTATTTTGATGTAACACTCGATGGGATTCGAGAACATTTGAGAAAAATCATTATTTTGACTTTTTTCTTAGGGTGGGGTACGTCAATTTTTTGTAAGATCATTTTTGCTTTGAAATGCAATATTTTGAGAACTATTCATTGCAGAAGATTTTGGTTTTTAGATACGGATAGAGTGTAAAGAGACCTTTATTTTGATGTAACACTCGATAGGATTCGAGAACATTTGAGAAAAATCATTATTTTGACTTTTTTCTTAGGGTGGGGTACGTCCATTTTTTTTGTAAAATCATTTTTGCTTTGAAATACAATATTTTGAGAACTATTCATTGCAGAAGATTTTGGTTTTTAGATACGGATAGAGTGTAAAAAGACCTTTATTTTGATGTAACACTCGATGGGATTCGAGAACATTTGAGAAAAATCATTATTTTGACTTTTTTCTTAGGGTGGGGTACGTCAATTTTTTTGTAAAATCATTTTTGCTTTGAAATGCAATATTTTGAGAACTATTCATTGCAGAAGATTTTGGTTTTTAGATACGGATAGAGTGTAAAAAGACCTTTATTTTGATGTAACACTCGATGGGATTCGAGAACATTTGAGAAAAATCATTATTTTGACTTTTTTCTTAGGGTGGGGTACGTCCATTTTTTTGTAAAATCATTTTTGCTTTGAAATACAATATTTTGAGAACTATTCATTGCAGAAGATTTTGGTTTTTAGATACGGATAGAGTGTAAAAAGACCTTTATTTTGATGTAACACTCGATGGGATTCGAGAACATTTGAGAAAAATCATTATTTTGACTTTTTTCTTAGGGTGGGGTACGTCAATTAGTTTGTAAAATCATTTTTGCTTTGAAATGCAATATTTTGAGAACTATTCATTGCAGAAGATTTTGGTTTTTAGATACGGATAGAGTGTAAAAAGACCTTTATTTTGATGTAACACTCGATGGGATTCGAGAACATTTGAGAAAAATCATTATTTTGACTTTTTTCTTAGGGTGGGGTACGTCCATTTTTTTGTAAAATCATTTTTGCTTTGAAATGCAATATTTTGAGAACTATTCATTGCAGAAGATTTTGGTTTTTAGATACGGATAGAGTGTAAAGAGACCTTTATTTTGATGTAACACTCGATGGGATTCGAGAACATTTGAGAAAAATCATTATTTTGACTTTTTTCTTAGGGTGGGGTACGTCCATTTTTTTGTAAAATCATTTTTGCTTTAAAATGCAATATTTTGAGAACTATTCATTGCAGAAGATTTTGGTTTTTAGATGCGGATAGAGTGTAAAAAGACCTTTATTTTGATGTAACACTCGATGGGATTCGAGAACATTTGAGAAAAATCATTATTTTGACTTTTTTCTTAGGGTGGGGTACGTCAATGTTTTTGTAAAATCATTTTTGCTTTGAAATGCAATATTTTGAGAACTATTCATTGCAGAAGATTTTGGTTTTTAGATACGGATAGAGTGTAAAAAGACCTTTATTTTGATGTAACACTCGATGGGATTCGAGAACACTTGAGAAAAATCATTATTTTGACTTTTTTCTTAGGGTGGGGTACGTCCATTTTTTTGTAAAATCATTTTTGCTTTGAAATGCAATATTTTGAGAACTATTCATTGCAGAAGATTTTGGTTTTTAGATACGGATAGAGTGTAAAAAGACCTTTATTTTGATGTAACACTCGATGGGATTCGAGAACATTTAAGAAAAATCATTATTTTGACTTTTTTCTTAGGGTGGGGTACGTCAATTTGTCTATAAAATCATTTTTGCTTTGAAATGCAATATTTTGAGAACTATTCATTGCAGAAGATTTTGGGGTTTAGATACGGATAGAGTGTAAAAAGACCTTTATTTTGATGTAACACTCGATGGGATTCGAGAACACTTGAGAAAAATCATTATTTTGACTTTTTTCTTAGGGTGGGGTACGTCCATTTTTTTGTAAAATCATTTTTGCTTTGAAATGCAATATTTTGAGAACTATTCATTGCAGAAGATTTTGGTTTTTAGATACGGATAGAGTGTAAAAAGACCTTTATTTTGATGTAACACTCGATGGGATTCGAGAACATTTGAGAAAAATCATTATTTTGACTTTTTTCTTAGGGTGGGGTACGTCAATTTTTTGTAAGATCATTTTTGCTGTGAAATGCAATATTTTGAGAACTATTCATTGCAGAAGATTTTGGTTTTTAGATACGGATAGAGTGTAAAAAGACCTTTATTTTGATGTAACACTCGATGGGATTCGAGAACACTTGAGAAAAATCATTATTTTGACTTTTTTCTTAGGGTGGGGTACGTCCATTTTTTTGTTAAATCATTTTTGCTTTGAAATGCAATATTTTGAGAACTATTCATTGCAGAAGATTTTGGTTTTTAGGTACGGATAGAGTGTAAAAAGACCTTTATTTTGATGTAACACTCGATGGGATTCGAGAACATTTAAGAAAAATCATTATTTTGACTTTTTTCTTAGGGTGGGGTACGGCAATTTGTCTATAAAATCATTTTTGCTTTGAAATGCAATATTTTGAGAACTATTCATTGGAGAAGATTTTGGGGTTTAGATACGGATACAGTGTACAAAGACCTTTATTTTGATGTAACACTCGATGGGATTCGAGAAAATTTGAGAAAAATCATTATTTTGACTTTTTTCTTAGGGTGGGGTACGTCAATTTTTTGTAAGATCATTTTTGCTTTGAAATGCAATATTTTGAGAACTATTCATTGCAGAAGATTTTGGTTTTTAGATACGGATAGAGTGTAAAAAGACCTTTATTTTGATGTAACACTCGATGGGATTCGAGAACATTTGAGAAAAATCATTATTTTGACTTTTTTCTTAGGGTGGGGTACGTCCATTTTTTTGTAAAATCATTTTTGCTTTGAAATGCAATATTTTGAGAACTATTCATTGCAGAAGATTTTGGTTTTTAGATACGGATAGAGTGTAAAAAGACCTTAATTTTGATGTAACACTCGATGGGATTCGAGAACATTTGAGAAAAATCATTATTTTGACTTTTTTCTTAGGGTGGGGTACGTCAATCTTTTGTAAGATCATTTTTGCTTTGAAATGCAATATTTTGAGAACTATTCATTGCAGAAGATTTTGGTTTTTAGATACGGATAGAGTGTAAAAAGATCTTTATTTTGATGTAACACCCGATTCGAGAACATTTGAGTAAAATCATTATTTTGACATTATTCTTAGGGTGGGGTACGTCAATTTTTATGTAAAATCATTTTTGCTTTGAAATGCAATATTTTGAGAACTATTCATTGCAGAAGATTTTGGTTTTTAGATACGGATAGAGTGTAAAAAGACCTTTATTTTGATGTAACACTCGATGGGATTCGAGAACATTTGAGAAAAATCATTATTTTGACTTTTTTCTTAGGGTGGGGTACGTCCATTTTTTTGTAAAATCATTTTTGCTTTGAAATGCAATATTTTGAGAACTATTCATTGCAGAAGATTTTGGTTTTTAGATACGGATAGAGTGTAAAAAGACCTTTATTTTGATGTAACACTCGATGGGATTCGAGAACATTTGAGAAAAATCATTATTTTGACTTTTTTCTTAGGGTGGGGTCCGTCAATTTTTTTGTAAAATCATTTTTGCTTTGAAATACAATATTTTGAGAACTATTCATTGGAGAAGATTTTGGTTTTTAGATACGGATAGAGTGTAAAGAGACCTTTATTTTGATGTAACACTCGATGGGATTCGAGAACATTTGAGAAAAATCATTATTTTGACTTTTTTCTTAGGGTGGGGTACGTCCATTTTTTTGTAAAATCATTTTTGCTTTAAAATGCAATATTTTGAGAACTATTCATTGCAGAAGATTTTGGTTTTTAGATACGGATAGAGTGTAAAAAGACCTTTATTTTGACTTTTTTTCTTGGGGTGGGGTACGTCAATTTTTTTGTAAAATCATTTTTGCTTTGAAATGCAATATTTTGAGAACTATTCATTGCAGAAGATTTTGGTTTTTAGATACGGATAGAGTGTAAAAAGACCTTTATTTTGATGTAACACTCGATGGGATTCGAGAACATTTAAGAAAAATCATTATTTTGACTTTTTTCTTAGGGTGGGGTACGTCAATTTGTCTATAAAATCATTTTTGCTTTGAAATGCAATATTTTGAGAACTATTCATTGCAGAAGATTTTGGGGTTTAGATACGGATACAGTGTACAAAGACCTTTATTTTGATGTAACACTCGATGGGATTCGAGAACATTGGAGAAAAATCATTATTTTGACTTTTTTCTTAGGGTTGGGTACGTCAATTTTTTGAAAGATCATTTTTGCTTTGAAATGCAATATTTTGAGAACTATTCATTGCAGAAGATTTTGGTTTTTAGATACGGATAGAGTGTAAAAAGACATTTATTTTGATGTAACACTCGATGGGATTCGAGAACATTAAAGAAAAATCATTATTTTGACTTTTTTCTTAGGGTGGGGTACGGCAATTTGTCTATAAAATCATTTTTGCTTTGAAATGCAATATTTTGAGAACTATTCATTGGAGAAGATTTTGGGGTTTAGATACGGATACAGTGTAAAAAGACCTTTATTTTGATGTAACACTCGATGGGATTCGAGAACATTTGAGAAAAATCATTATTTTGACTTTTTTCTTAGGGTGGGGTACGTCAATTTTTTGTAAGATCATTTTTGCTTTGAAATGCAATATTTTGAGAACTATTCATTGCAGAAGATTTTGGTTTTTAGATACGGATAGAGTGTAAAGAGACCTTTATTTTGATGTAACACTCGATAGGATTCGAGAACATTTGAGAAAAATCATTATTTTGACTTTTTTCTTAGGGTGGGGTACGTCCATTTTTTTGTAAAATCATTTTTGCTTTGAAATACAATATTTTGAGAACTATTCATTGCAGAAGATTTTGGTTTTTAGATACGGATAGAGTGTAAAAAGACCTTTATTTTGATGTAACACTCGATGGGATTCGAGAACATTTGAGAAAAATCATTATTTTGACTTTTTTCTTAGGGTGGGGTACGTCAATTTTTTTGTAAAATCATTTTTGCTTTGAAATGCAATATTTTGAGAACTATTCATTGCAGAAGATTTTGGTTTTTAGATACGGATAGAGTGTAAAAAGACCTTTATTTTGATGTAACACTCGATGGGATTCGAGAACATTTGAGAAAAATCATTATTTTGACTTTTTTCTTAGGGTGGGGTACGTCCATTTTTTTGTAAAATCATTTTTGCTTTGAAATACAATATTTTGAGAACTATTCATTGCAGAAGATTTTGGTTTTTAGATACGGATAGAGTGTAAAAAGACCTTTATTTTGATGTAACACTCGATGGGATTCGAGAACATTTGAGAAAAATCATTATTTTGACTTTTTTCTTAGGGTGGGGTACGTCAATTAGTTTGTAAAATCATTTTTGCTTTGAAATGCAATATTTTGAGAACTATTCATTGCAGAAGATTTTGGTTTTTAGATACGGATAGAGTGTAAAAAGACCTTTATTTTGATGTAACACTCGATGGGATTCGAGAACATTTGAGAAAAATCATTATTTTGACTTTTTTCTTAGGGTGGGGTACGTCCATTTTTTTGTAAAATCATTTTTGCTTTGAAATGCAATATTTTGAGAACTATTCATTGCAGAAGATTTTGGTTTTTAGATACGGATAGAGTGTAAAGAGACCTTTATTTTGATGTAACACTCGATGGGATTCGAGAACATTTGAGAAAAATCATTATTTTGACTTTTTTCTTAGGGTGGGGTACGTCCATTTTTTTGTAAAATCATTTTTGCTTTAAAATGCAATATTTTGAGAACTATTCATTGCAGAAGATTTTGGTTTTTAGATGCGGATAGAGTGTAAAAAGACCTTTATTTTGATGTAACACTCGATGGGATTCGAGAACATTTGAGAAAAATCATTATTTTGACTTTTTTCTTAGGGTGGGGTACGTCAATGTTTTTGTAAAATCATTTTTGCTTTGAAATGCAATATTTTGAGAACTATTCATTGCAGAAGATTTTGGTTTTTAGATACGGATAGAGTGTAAAAAGACCTTTATTTTGATGTAACACTCGATGGGATTCGAGAACACTTGAGAAAAATCATTATTTTGACTTTTTTCTTAGGGTGGGGTACGTCCATTTTTTTGTAAAATCATTTTTGCTTTGAAATGCAATATTTTGAGAACTATTCATTGCAGAAGATTTTGGTTTTTAGATACGGATAGAGTGTAAAAAGACCTTTATTTTGATGTAACACTCGATGGGATTCGAGAACATTTAAGAAAAATCATTATTTTGACTTTTTTCTTAGGGTGGGGTACGTCAATTTGTCTATAAAATCATTTTTGCTTTGAAATGCAATATTTTGAGAACTATTCATTGCAGAAGATTTTGGGGTTTAGATACGGATAGAGTGTAAAAAGACCTTTATTTTGATGTAACACTCGATGGGATTCGAGAACACTTGAGAAAAATCATTATTTTGACTTTTTTCTTAGGGTGGGGTACGTCCATTTTTTTGTAAAATCATTTTTGCTTTGAAATGCAATATTTTGAGAACTATTCATTGCAGAAGATTTTGGTTTTTAGATACGGATAGAGTGTAAAAAGACCTTTATTTTGATGTAACACTCGATGGGATTCGAGAACATTTGAGAAAAATCATTATTTTGACTTTTTTCTTAGGGTGGGGTACGTCAATTTTTTGTAAGATCATTTTTGCTGTGAAATGCAATATTTTGAGAACTATTCATTGCAGAAGATTTTGGTTTTTAGATACGGATAGAGTGTAAAAAGACCTTTATTTTGATGTAACACTCGATGGGATTAGAAAACATTTGAGAAAAATCATTATTTTGACTTTTTTCTTAGGGTGGGGTACGTCAATTTGTCTATAAAATCATTTTTGCTTTGAAATGCAATATTTTGAGAACTATTCATTGGAGAAGATTTTGGGGTTTAGATACGGATACAGTGTAAAAAGACCTTTATTTTGATGTAACACTCGATGGGATTCGAGAACATTTGAGAAAAATCATTATTTTGACTTTTTTCTTAGGGTGGGGTACGTCAATTTTTTGTAAGATCATTTTTGCTTTGAAATGCAATATTTTGAGAACTATTCATTGCAGAAGATTTTGGTTTTTAGATACGGATAGAGTGTAAAAAGACCTTTATTTTGATGTAACACTCGATGGGATTCGAGAACACTTGAGAAAAATCATTATTTTGACTTTTTTCTTAGGGTGGGGTACGTCCATTTTTTTGTAAAATCATTTTTGCTTTGAAATGCAATATTTTGAGAACTATTCATTGCAGAAGATTTTGGTTTTTAGATACGGATAGAGTGTAAAAAGACCTTTATTTTGATGTAACACTCGATGGGATTAGAAAACATTTGAGAAAAATCATTATTTTGACTTTTTTCTTAGGGTGGGGTACGTCAATTTGTCTATAAAATCATTTTTGCTTTGAAATGCAATATTTTGAGAACTATTCATTGGAGAAGATTTTGGTTTTTAGATACGGATAGAGTGTAAAAAGACCTTTATTTTGATGTAACACTCGATGGGATTCGAGAACATTTGAGAAAAATCATTATTTTGACTTTTTTCTTAGGGTGGGGTACGTCAATTTTTTTGTAAAATCATTTTTGCTTTGAAATGCAATATTTTGAAAACTATTCATTGCAGAAGATTTTGGTTTTTAGATACGGATAGAGTGTAAAAAGACCTTTATTTTGATGTAACACTCGATGGGATTCGAGAACATTTAAGAAAAATCATTATTTTGACTTTTTTCTTAGGGTGGGGTACGTCAATTTTTTGTAAGATCATTTTTGCTTTGAAATGCAATATTTTGAGAACTATTCATTGCAGAAGATTTTGGTTTTTAGATACGGATAGAGTGTAAAGAGACCTTTATTTTGATGTAACACTCGATGGGATTCGAGAACATTTGAGAAAAATCATTATTTTGACTTTTTTCTTAGGGTGGGGTACGTCCATTTTTTTGTAAAATCATTTTTGCTTTGAAATGCAATATTTTGAGAACTAGTCATTGCAGAAGATTTTGGTTTTTAGATACGGATAGAGTGTAAAAAGACCTTTATTTTGATGTAACACTCGCTGGGATTCGAGAACACTTGAGAAAAATCATTATTTTGACTTTTTTCTTAGGGTGGGGTACGTCTTTTTTTTGTAAAATCATTTTTGATTTGAAATGCAATTTTATGAGAACTATTCATTGCAGAAGATTTTGGTTTTTAGATACGGATAGAGTGTAAAAAGACCTTTATTTTGATGTAACACTCGATGGGATTCGAGAACATTTGAGAAAAATCATTATTTTGACTTTTTTCTTAGGGTGGGGTACGTCAATTTTTTTTTTTTGCTTTGAAATGTAATATTTTGCGAACTTTTCTTTGCAGAAGATTTTGGTTTTTAGATACGGATAGAGTGTAAAAAGACCTTTATTTTGATGTAACACTCGATTCGAAAACATTTGAGAAAAATCATTATTTTGACTTTATTCTTAGAGTGGGGTACGTCAATTTTTTTGTAAAATCATTTTTGCTTTGAAATGCAATATTTTGAGAAATATTCATTGCAGAAGATTTTGGTTTTTAGATACGGATAGAGTGTAAAAAGACTTTTATTTTGATGTAACACTCGATGGGATTCGAGAACATTTGAGAAAAATCATTATTTTGACTTTTTTCTTAGGGTGGGGTACGTAAATTTGTCTATAAAATCATTTTTGCTTTGAAATGCAATATTTTGAGAACTATTCATTGCAGAAGATTTTGGTTTTTAGATACGGATAGAGTGTAAAAAGACCTTTATTTTGATGTAACACTCGATGGGATTCGAGAACATTTGAGAAAAATCATTATTTTGACTTTTTTCTTAGGGTGGGGTACGTCAATTTTTTGTAAGATCATTTTTGCTGTGAAATGCAATATTTTGAGAACTATTCATTGCAGAAGATTTTGGTTTTTAGATACGGATAGAGTGTAAAAAGACCTTTATTTTGATGTAACACTCGATGGGATTCGAGAACACTTGAGAAAAATCATTATTTTGACTTTTTTCTTAGGGTGGGGTACGTCCATTTTTTTGTTAAATCATTTTTGCTTTGAAATGCAATATTTTGAGAACTATTCATTGCAGAAGATTTTGGTTTTTAGATACGGATAGAGTGTAAAAAGACCTTTATTTTGATGTAACACTCGATGGGATTCGAGAACATTTAAGAAAAATCATTATTTTGACTTTTTTCTTAGGGTGGGGTACGGCAATTTGTCTATAAAATCATTTTTGCTTTGAAATGCAATATTTTGAGAACTATTCATTGGAGAAGATTTTGGGGTTTAGATACGGATACAGTGTAAAAAGACCTTTATTTTGATGTAACACTCGATGGGATTCGAGAACATTTGAGAAAAATCATTATTTTGACTTTTTTCTTAGGGTGGGGTACGTCAATTTTTTGTAAGATCATTTTTGCTTTGAAATGCAATATTTTGAGAACTATTCATTGCAGAAGATTTTGGTTTTTAGATACGGATAGAGTGTAAAAAGACCTTTATTTTGATGTAACACTCGATGGGATTCGAGAACACTTGAGAAAAATCATTATTTTGACTTTTTTCTTAGGGTGGGGTACGTCCATTTTTTTGTAAAATCATTTTTGCTTTGAAATGCAATATTTTGAGAACTATTCATTGCAGAAGATTTTGGTTTTTAGATACGGATAGAGTGTAAAAAGACCTTTATTTTGATGTAACACTCGATGGGATTAGAAAACATTTGAGAAAAATCATTATTTTGACTTTTTTCTTAGGGTGGGGTACGTCAATTTGTCTATAAAATCATTTTTGCTTTGAAATGCAATATTTTGAGAACTATTCATTGGAGAAGATTTTGGTTTTTAGATACGGATAGAGTGTAAAAAGACCTTTATTTTGATGTAACACTCGATGGGATTCGAGAACATTTGAGAAAAATCATTATTTTGACTTTTTTCTTAGGGTGGGGTACGTCAATTTTTTTGTAAAATCATTTTTGCTTTGAAATGCAATATTTTGAAAACTATTCATTGCAGAAGATTTTGGTTTTTAGATACGGATAGAGTGTAAAAAGACCTTTATTTTGATGTAACACTCGATGGGATTCGAGAACATTTAAGAAAAATCATTATTTTGACTTTTTTCTTAGGGTGGGGTACGTCAATTTTTTGTAAGATCATTTTTGCTTTGAAATGCAATATTTTGAGAACTATTCATTGCAGAAGATTTTGGTTTTTAGATACGGATAGAGTGTAAAGAGACCTTTATTTTGATGTAACACTCGATGGGATTCGAGAACATTTGAGAAAAATCATTATTTTGACTTTTTTCTTAGGGTGGGGTACGTCCATTTTTTTGTAAAATCATTTTTGCTTTGAAATGCAATATTTTGAGAACTAGTCATTGCAGAAGATTTTGGTTTTTAGATACGGATAGAGTGTAAAAAGACCTTTATTTTGATGTAACACTCGCTGGGATTCGAGAACATTTGAGAAAAATCATTATTTTGACTTTTTTCTTAGGGTGGGGTACGTCTTTTTTTTGTAAAATCATTTTTGATTTGAAATGCAATTTTATGAGAACTATTCATTGCAGAAGATTTTGGTTTTTAGATACGGATAGAGTGTAAAAAGACCTTTATTTTGATGTAACACTCGATGGGATTCGAGAACATTTGAGAAAAATCATTATTTTGACTTTTTTCTTAGGGTGGGGTACGTCAATTTTTTTTTTTTGCTTTGAAATGTAATATTTTGCGAACTTTTCTTTGCAGAAGATTTTGGTTTTTAGATACGGATAGAGTGTAAAAAGACCTTTATTTTGATGTAACACTCGATTCGAGAACATTTGAGAAAAATCATTATTTTGACTTTATTCTTAGGGTGGGGTACGTCAATTTTTTTGTAAAATCATTTTTGCTTTGAAATGCAATATTTTGAGAAATATTCATTGCAGAAGATTTTGGTTTTTAGATACGGATAGAGTGTAAAAAGACCTTTATTTTGATGTAACACTCGATGGGATTCGAGAACATTTGAGAAAAATCATTATTTTGACTTTTTTCTTAGGGTGGGATACGTCCATTTTTTGTAAAATCATTTTTGCTTTGAAATGCAATATTTTGAGAACTATTCATTGCAGAAGATTTTGGTTTTTAGATACGGATAGAGTGTAAAAAGACCTTTATTTTGATGTAACACTCGATGGGATTCGAGAACATTTAAGAAAAATCATTATTTTGACTCTTTTCTTAGGGTGGGGTACGTCAATTTGTCTATAAAATCATTTTTGCTTTGAAATGCAATATTTTGAGAACTATTCTTTGCAGAAGATTTTGGGGTTAAGATACGGATACAGTGTACAAAGACCTTTATTTTGATGTAACACTCGATGGGATTCGAGAACATTTGAGAAAAATCATTATTTTGACTTTTTTCTTAGGGTGGGGTACGTCAATTTTTTGTAAGATAATTTTTGCTTTGAAATGCAATATTTTGAGAACTATTCATTGCAGAAGATTTTGGTTTTTAGATACGGATAGAGTGTAAAAAGACCTTTATTTTGATGTAACACTCGATGGGATTAGAGAACATTTAAGAAAAATCATTATTTTGACTTTTTTCTTAGGGTGGGGTACGTAAATTTGTCTATAAAATCATTTTTGCTTTGAAATGCAATATTTTGAGAACTATTCATTGGAGAAGATTTTGGTTTTTAGATACGGATAGAGTGTAAAAAGACCTTTATTTTGATGTAACACTCGATGGGATTCGAGAACATTTGAGAAAAATCATTATTTTGACTTTTTTCTTAGGGTGGGATACGTCCATTTTTTTGTAAAATCATTTTTGCTTTGAAATGCAATATTTTGAGAACTATTCATTGCAGAAGATTTTGGTTTTTAGATACGGATAGAGTGTAAAAAGACCTTTATTTTGATGTAACACTCGATGGGATTCGAGAACATTTAAGAAAAATCATTATTTTGACTCTTTTCTTAGGGTGGGGTACGTCAATTTGTCTATAAAATCATTTTTGCTTTGAAATGCAATATTTTGAGAACTATTCTTTGCAGAAGATTTTGGGGTTAAGATACGGATACAGTGTACAAAGACCTTTATTTTGATGTAACACTCGATGGGATTCGAGAACATTTGAGAAAAATCATTATTTTGACTTTTTTCTTAGGGTGGGGTACGTCAATTTTTTGTAAGATAATTTTTGCTTTGAAATGCAATATTTTGAGAACTATTCATTGCAGAAGATTTTGGTTTTTAGATACGGATAGAGTGTAAAAAGACCTTTATTTTGATGTAACACTCGATGGGATTAGAGAACATTTAAGAAAAATCATTATTTTGACTTTTTTCTTAGGGTGGGGTACGTCAATTTTTTTGTAAAATCATTTTTGCTTTGAAATGCAATATTTTGAGAACTATTCATTGCAGAAGATTTTGGGGTTTAGATACGGATACAGTGTACAAAGACCTTTATTTTGATGTAACACTCGATGGGATTCGAGAACATTTGAGAAAAATCATTATTTTGACTTTTTTCTTAGGGTGGGGTACGTCAATTTTTTGTAAGATCATTTTTGCTTGAAATGCAATATTTTGAGAACTATTCATTGCAGAAGATTTTGGTTTTTAGATACGGATAGAGTGTAAAAAGACCTTTATTTTGATGTAACACTCGATGGGATTCGAGAACACTTGAGAAAAATCATTATTTTGACTTTTTTCTTAGGGTGGGGTACGTCCATTTTTTTGTTAAATCATTTTTGCTTTGAAATGCAATATTTTGAGAACTATTCATTGCAGAAGATTTTGGTTTTTAGATACGGATAGAGTGTAAAAAGACCTTTATTTTGATGTAACACTCGATGGGATTCGAGAACATTTAAGAAAAATCATTATTTTGACTTTTTTCTTAGGGTGGGGTACGGCAATTTGTCTATAAAATCATTTTTGCTTTGAAATGCAATATTTTGAGAACTATTCATTGCAGAAGATTTTGGTTTTTAGATACGGATAGAGTGTAAAAAGACCTTCATTTTGATGTAACACTCGATGGGATTCGAGAACACTTGAGAAAAATCATTATTTTGACTTTTTTCTTTGGGTGGGGTACGTCCATTTTTTTGTAAAATCATTTTTGCTTTGAAATGCAATATTTTGAGAACTATTCATTGCAGAAGATTTTGTTTTTTAGATACGGATAGAGTGTAAAAAGACCTTTATTTTGATGTAACACTCGATGGGATTAGAAAACATTTGAGAAAAATCATTATTTTGACTTTTTTCTTAGGGTGGGGTACGTCAATTTGTCTATAAAATCATTTTTGCTTTGAAATGCAATATTTTGAGAACTATTCATTGGAGAAGATTTTGGTTTTTAGATACGGATAGAGTGTAAAAAGACCTTTATTTTGATGTAACACTCGATGGGATTCGAGAACATTTGAGAAAAATCATTATTTTGACATTATTCTTAGGGTGGGGTACGTCAATTTTTTTGTAAAATCATTTTTGCTTTGAAATGCAATATTTTGAAAACTATTCATTGCAGAAGATTTTGGTTTTTAGATACGGATAGAGTGTAAAAAGACCTTTATTTTGATGTAACACTCGATGGGATTCGAGAACATTTAAGAAAAATCATTATTTTGACTTTTTTCTTAGGGTGGGGTACGTGAATTTTTTGTAAGATCATTTTTGCTTTGAAATGCAATATTTTGAGAACTATTCATTGCAGAAGATTTTGGTTTTTAGATACGGATAGAGTGTAAAGAGACCTTTATTTTGATGTAACACTCGATGGGATTCGAGAACATTTGAGAAAAATCATTATTTTGACTTTTTTCTTAGGGTGGGGTACGTCCATTTTTTTGTAAAATCATTTTTGCTTTGAAATGCAATATTTTGAGAAATATTCATTGCAGAAGATTTTGGTTTTTAGATACGGATAGAGTGTAAAAAGACCTTTATTTTGATGTAACACTCGATGGGATTCGAGAACATTTGAGAAAAATCATTATTTTGACTTTTTTCTTAGGGTGGGGTACGTCCATTTTTTTGTAAAATCATTTTTGCTTTGAAATGCAATATTTTGAGAACTATTCATTGCAGAAGATTTTGGTTTTTAGATACGGATAGAGTGTAAAAAGACCTTTATTTTGATGTAACACTCGATGGGATTCGAGAACATTAAAGAAAAATCATTATTTTGACTTTTTTCTTAGGGTGGGGTACGGCAATTTGTCTATAAAATCATTTTTGCTTTGAAATGCAATATTTTGAGAACTATTCATTGCAGAAGATTTTGGTTTTTAGATACGGATAGAGTGTAAAAAGACCTTTATTTTGATGTAACACTCGATGGGATTCGAGAACATTTGAGAAAAATCATTATTTTGACTTTTTTCTTAGGGTGGGGTACGTCAATTTTTTTGTAAAATCATTTTTGCTTTGAAATGCAATATTTTAAGAACTATTCATTGCAGAAGATTTTGGTTTTTAGATACGGATAGAGTGTAAAGAGACCTTTATTTTGATGTAACACTCGATGGGATTCGAGAACATTTGAGAAAAATCATTATTTTGACATTATTCTTAGGGTGGGGTACGTCAATTTTTTTGTAAAATCATTTTTGCTTTGAAATGCAATATTTTGAGAACTATTCATTGCAGAAGATTTTTGTTTTTAGATACGGATAGAGTGTAAAAAGACCTTTATTTTGATGTAACACTCGATGGGATTCGAGAACATTTGAGAAAAATCATTATTTTGACTTTTTTCTTAGGGTGGGGTACGTCAATTTTTTTGTAAAATCATTTTTGCTTTGAAATGCAATATTTTGAGAACTATTCATTGCAGAAGATTTTGGTTTTTAGATACGGATAGAGTGTAAAGAGACCTTTATTTTGATGTAACACTCGATGGGATTCGAGAACATTTGAGAAAAATCATTATTTTGACTTTTTTCTTAGGGTGGGGTACGTCCATTTTTTTGTAAAATCATTTTTGCTTTAAAATGCAATATTTTGAGAACTATTCATTGCAGAAGATTTTGGTTTTTAGATACGGATAGAGTGTAAAAAGACCTTTATTTTGATGTAACACTCGATGGGATTCGAGAACATTTGAGAAAAATCATTATTTTGACTTTTTTCTTAGGGTGGGGTACGTCCATTTTTTTGTAAAATCATTTTTGCTTTGAAATGCAATATTTTGAAAACCATTCATTGCAGAAGATTTTGGGTTTAGATACGGATAGAGTGTAAAAAGACCTCTATTGTGATGTAACACTCGATGGGATTCGAGAACATTTGAGAAAAATCATTATTTTGACTTTTTTCTTAGGGTGGGGTACGTCCATTTTTTTGTAAAATCATTTTTGCTTTGAAATGCAATATTTTGAAAACTATTCATTGCAGAAGATTTTGGTTTTTAGATACGGATAGAGTGTAAAAAGACCTTTATTTTGATGTAACACTCGATGAGAACATTTGAGAAAAATCATTATTTTGACTTTTTTCTTAGGGTGGGGTACGTCCATTTTTTTGTAAAATCATTTTTGCTTTGAAATGCAATATTTTGAAAACTATTCATTGCAGAAGATTTTGGTTTTTAGATACGGATAGAGTGTAAAAGGACCTTTATTTTGATGTAACACTCGATGGGATTCGAGAACATTTGAGAAAAATCATTATTTTGACTTTTTTCTTAGGGTGGGGTACGTCCATTTTTTTGTAAAATCAATTTTGCTTTGAAATGCAATATTTTGAGAACTATTCATTGCAGAAGATTTTAGTTTTTAGATACGGATAGCGTGTAAAAAGACCTTTATTTTGATGTAACACTCGATGGAATTCGAGAACATTTGAGAAAAATCATTATTTTGACTTTTTTCTTAGGGTGGGGCACGTCAATTTTTTGTAAAATCATTTTTGCTTTGAAATGCAATATTTTGAAAACTATTCATTGCAGGAGATTTTGGTTTTTAGATACGGATAGAGTGTAAAAAGACCTTTATTTTGATGTAGCACTCGATGGGATTCGAGTACATTTGAGAAAAATCATTATTTTGACTTTTTTCTTTGGGCGGTACGTCAATTTTTTTGTAAAATCATTTTCATTACAGAAGATTTTGGTTTTTAGACACGGGTAGAGTGTAAAAAGACCTTTATTTTGATGTAACACTCGATGGGATTCGAGACCATTTGAGAAAAATCATTATTTTGACTTTTTTCTTAGGGTGGGGTACGTCAATGTTTTTGTAAAATCATTTTTGCTTTGCTTTAGATACGGATAGAGTGTAAAAGGACCTTTATTTTGATGTAACACTCGATGGGATTCGAGAACATTTGAGAAAAATCATTATTTTGACTTTTTTCTTAGGGTGGGGTACGTCCATTTTTTTGTAAAATCAATTTTGCTTTGAAATGCAATATTTTGAGAACTATTCATTGCAGAAGATTTTAGTTTTTAGATACGGATAGCGTGTAAAAAGACCTTTATTTTGATGTAACACTCGATGGAATTCGAGAACATTTGAGAAAAATCATTATTTTGACTTTTTTCTTAGGGTGGGGCACGTCAATTTTTTGTAAAATCATTTTTGCTTTGAAATGCAATATTTTGAAAACTATTCATTGCAGGAGATTTTGGTTTTTAGATACGGATAGAGTGTAAAAAGACCTTTATTTTGATGTAGCACTCGATGGGATTCGAGTACATTTGAGAAAAATCATTATTTTGACTTTTTTCTTTGGGCGGTACGTCAATTTTTTTGTAAAATCATTTTCATTACAGAAGATTTTGGTTTTTAGACACGGGTAGAGTGTAAAAAGACCTTTATTTTGATGTAACACTCGATGGGATTCGAGACCATTTGAGAAAAATCATTATTTTGACTTTTTTCTTAGGGTGGGGTACGTCAATGTTTTTGTAAAATCATTTTTGCTTTGCTTTAGATACGGAGAGAGTGTAAAAAGACCTTTATTTTGATGTAACACTCGATGGGATTCGAGAACATTTGAGAAAAATCATTATTTTGACTTTTTTCTTAGGGTGGGGTACGTCCATTTTTTTGTAAAATCATTTTTGCTTTGAAATGCAATATTTTGAAAACTATTCATTGCAGAAGATTTTGGTTTTAAGATACGGATAGAGTGTAAAAAGACCTATATTTTGATGTAGCACTCGATGGGATTCGAGTACATTTGAGAAAAATCATTATTTTGACTTTTTTCTTAGGGTGGGGTACGTCAATTTTTTTGTAAAATCATTTTTGCTTTGAAATGCAATATTTTGAGAACTATTCATTGCAGAAGATTTTGGTTTTTAGATACGGATAGAGTGTAAAAAGACCTTTATTTTGATGTAACACTCGATGGGATTCGAGAACATTTGAGAAAAATCATTATTTTGACTTTTTTCTTAGGGTGGGGTACGTCCATTTTTTTGTAAAATCATTTTTGCTTTGAAATGCAATATTTTGAGAACTATTCATTGCAGAAGATTTTGGTTTTTAGATACGGATAGAGTGTAAAAAGACCTTTATTTTGATGTAACACTCCATGGGATTCGAGAACATTTGAGAAAAGTCATTATTTGGACTTTTTTCTTAGGGTGGGGTACGTCCCTTTTTTTGTAAAATCATTTTTGCTTTGAAATGCAATATTTTGAAAACTATTCATTGCAGAAGATTTTGGTTTTTAGATACGGATAGAGTGTAAAAAGACCTCTATTTTGATGTAACACTCGATGGGATTCGAGAACATTTGAGAAAAATCATTATTTTGACTTTTTTCTTAGGGTGGGGTACGTCCATTTTTTTGTAAAATCATTTTTACTTTGAAATGCAATATTTTGAAAACTATTCAATGCAGAAGATTTTGGTTTTTAGATACGGATAGAGTGTAAAGAGACCTTTATTTTGATGTAACACTCGATGGGATTCGAGAACATTTAAGAAAAATCATTATTTTGACTTTTTTCTTAGGGTGGGGTACGTCAATTTGTTTATAAAATCATTTTTGCTTTGAAATACAATATTTTGAGAACTATTCATTGGAGAAGATTTTGGGGTTTAGATACGGATAGAGTGTAAAAAGACCTTTATTTTGATGTAACACTCGATGGGATTCGAGAACATTTCAGAAAAATCATTATTTTGACTTTTTTCTTAGGGTGGGGTACGTCAATTTTTTTGTAAAATCATTTTTGCTTTGAAATGCAATATTTTGAGAACTATTCATTGCAGAAGATTTTGGTTTTTAGATACGGATAGAGTGGAAAAAGACCTTTATTTTGATGTAACACTCGATGGGATTCGAGAACATTTGAGAAAAATCATTATTTTGACTTTTTTCTTAAGGTGGGGTACGTCCATTTTTTTGTAAAATCATTTTTGCTTTGAAATGCAATATTTTGAGAACTATTCATTGCAGAAGATTTTGGTTTTTAGATACGGATAGAGTGTAAAAAGACCTATATTTTGATGTAGCACTCGATGGGATTCGAGTACATTTGAGAAAAATCATTATTTTGACTTTTTTCTTTGGGGGGTACGTCAATTTTTTTGTAAAATCATTTTCATTGCAGAAGATTTTGGTTTTTAGACACGGATAGAGTGTAAAAAGACCTTTATTTTGATGTAACACTCGATGGGATTCGAGACCATTTGAGAAAAATCATTATTTTGACTTTTTTCTTAGGGTGGGGTACGTCAATGTTTTTGTAAAATCATTTTTGCTTTGCTTTAGATACGAAGAGAGTGTAAAAAGACCTTTATTTTGATGTAACACTCGATGGGATTCGAGAACATTTGAGAAAAATCATTATTTTGACTTTTTTCTTAGGGTGGGGTACGTCCATTTTTTTGTAAAATCATTTTTGCTTTGAAATGCAATATTTTGAAAACTATTCATTGCAGAAGATTTTGGTTTTAAGATACGGATAGAGTGTAAAAAGACCTATATTTTGATGTAGCACTCGATGGGATTCGAGTACATTTGAGAAAAATCATTATTTTGACTTTTTTCTTAGGGTGGGGTACGTCCATTTTTTTGTAAAATCATTTTTGCTTTGAAATGCAATATTTTGAAAACTATTTATTGCAGAAGATTTTGGTTTTTAGATACGGATAGAGTGTAAAAAGACCTTTATTTTGATGTAACACTCCATGGGATTCGAGAACATTTGAGAAAAGTCATTATTTGGACTTTTTTCTTAGGGTGGGGTACGTCCATTTTTTTGTAAAATCATTTTTGCTTTGAAATGCAATATTTTGAAAACTATTCATTGCAGAAGATTTTGGTTTTTAGATACGGATAGAGTGTAAAAAGACCTCTATTTTGATGTAACACTCGATGGGATTCGATAACAATTGAGAAAAATCATTATTTTGACTTTTTTCTTAGGGTGGGGTACGTCCATTTTTTTTGTAAAATCATTTTTGCTTTGAAATGCAATATTTTGAAAACTATTCATTGCAGAAGATTTTGGTTTTTAGATACGGATAGAGTGTAAAAAGACCTTTATTTTGATGTAACACTCGATGGGATTCGAGAACATTTGAGAAAAATCATTATTTTGACTTTTTTCTTAGGGTGGGGTACGTCAATTTTTTTGTAAGATCATTTTTGCTTTGAAATGCAATATTTTGAGAATTATTCATTGCAGAAGATTTTGGTTTTTAGATACGGATAGAGTGTAAAAAGACCTTTATTTTGATGTAACACTCGATGGGATTCGAGAACATTTGAGAAAAATCATTATTTTGACTTTTTTCTTAGGGTGGGGTACGTCCATTTTTTTGTAAAATCATTTTTGCTTTGAAATGCAATATTTTGAGAACTATTCATTGCAGAAGATTTTGGTTTTTAGATACGGATACAGTGTAAAAAGACCTTTATTTTGATGTAACACTCGATGGGATTCGAGAACATTTGAGAAAAATCATTATTTTGACTTTTTTCTTAGGGTGGGGTACGTCAATTTTTTGTAAAATCATTTTTGCTTTGAAATGCAATATTTTGAGAACTATTCATTGCAGAAGATTTTGGTTTTTAGATACGGATAGAGTGTAAAAAGACCTTTATTTTGATGTAGCACTCGATGGTATTCGAGTACATTTGAGAAAAATCATTATCTTGACTTTTTTCTTTGGGGGGTACGTCAATTTTTTTGTAAAATCATTTTCATTGCAGAAGATTTTGGTTTTTAGATACGGATAGAGTGTAAAAAGACCTTTATTTTGATGTAACACTCGATGGGATTCGAGAAGATTTGAGAAAAATCATTATTTTGACTTTTTTCTTAGTTTGGGGTACATCCATTTTTTTGTAAAATCATTTTTGCTTTGAAATGCAATATTTTGAGAACTATTCATTGCAGAAGATTTTGGTTTTTAGATACGGATAGAGTGTAAAAAGACCTTTATTTTGAAATAACACTCGATGGGATTCGAGAACATTTGAGAAAAATCATTATTTTGACTTTTTTCTTAGGGAGGGGTACGTCAATTTTTTTGTAAAATCATTTTTGCTTTGAAATGCAATATTTTGAGAACTATTCATTGCAGAAGATTTTGGTTTTTAGATACGGATAGAGTGTAAAAAGACCTTTATTTTGATGTAACACTCGATGGGATTCGAGAACATTTGAGAAAAATCATTATTTTGACTTTTTTCTTAGGGTGGGGTACGTCCATTTTTTTGTAAAATCATTTTTGCTTTGAAATGCAATATTTTGAAAACTATTCATTGCAGAAGATTTTGGTTTTTAGATACGGATAGAGTGTAAAAAGATCTTAATTTTGTTGTAACACTCGATGGGATTCGAGAACATTTGCGAAAAATCATTATTTTGACTTTTTTCTTAGTGTGGGGTACGTCCATTTTTTTGTAAAATCAACTTTGCTTTGAAATACAATATTTTGAGAACTATTCATTGCAGAAGATTTTGGTTTTTAGATACGGATAGAGTGTAAAAAGACCTTTATTTTGATGTAGCACTCGATGGGATTCGAGTACATTTGAGAAAAATCATTATTTTGACTTTTTTCTTTGGGGGGTACGTCAATTTTTTTGTAAAATCATTTTTGCTTTGAAATGCAATATTTTGAGAACTATTCATCGCAGAAGATTTTGGTTTTTAGATACGGATAGAGTGTAAAAATACTTTTATTTTGATGTAATACTCGATGGGATTCGAGAACATTTAAGAAAAATCATTATTTTGACTTTTTTCTTAGGGTGGGGTACGTCAATTTGTTTATAAAATCATTTTTGCTTTGAAATACAATATTTTGAGAACTATTCATTGCAGAAGATTTTGGTTTTTAGATACGAAAACAGTGTAAAAAGACCTTTATTTTGATGTAACACTCGATGGGATTCGAGAACATTTGAGAAAAATCATTATTTTGACTATTTTCTTAGGGTGGGGTACGTCCATTTTTTTGTAAAATCATTTTTGCTTTGAAATGCAATATTTTGAAAACTATTCACTGCAGAAGATTTTGGTTTTTAGATACGGATAGAGTGTAAAAAGACCTTTATTTTGTTGTAACACTCGATGGGATTCGAGAACATTAAAGAAAAATCATTATTTTGACTTTTTTCTTAGTGTGGGGTACGTCCATTTTTTTGTAAAATCAACTTTGCTTTGAAATGCAATATTTTGAGAACTATTCATTGCAGAAGATTTTGGTTTTTAGATACGGATAGAGTGTAAAAAGACCTTTATTTTGATGTAGCACTCGATGGGATTCGAGTACATTTGAGAAAAATCATTATTTTGACTTTTTTCTTAGGGTGGGGTACGTCAATGTTTTTGTAAAATCATTTTTGCTTTGCTTTAGATACGGATAGAGTGTAAAAAGACCTTTATTTTGATGTAACACTCGATGGGATTCGAGAACATTTGAGAAAAATCATTATTTTGACTTTTTTCTTAGGGTGGGGTACGTCCATTTTTTTGTAAAATCATTTTTGTTTTGAAATGCAATATTTTGAAAACTATTCATTGCAGAAGATTTTGGTTTTTAGATACGGATAGAGTGTAAAAAGACCTTTATTTTGATGTAGCACTCGATGGGATTCGAGTACATTTGAGAAAAATCATTATTTTGACTTTTTTCTTAGGGTGGGGTACGTCAATGTTTTTGTAAAATCATTTTTGCTTTGCTTTAGATACGGATAGAGTGTAAAAAGACCTTTATTTTGATGTAACACTCGATGGGATTCGAGAACATTTGAGAAAAATCATTATTTTGACTTTTTTCTTAGGGTGGGGTACGTCAATTTGTTTATAAAATCATTTTTGCTTTGAAATACAATATTTTGAGAACTATTCATTGCAGAAGATTTTGGTTTTTAGATACGGATAGAGTGTAAAAAGACCTTTATTTTGATGTAGCACTCGATGGGATTCGAGTACATTTGAGAAAAATCATTATTTTGACTTTTTTCTTAGGGTGGGGTACGTCAATGTTTTTGTAAAATCATTTTTGCTTTGCTTTAGATACGGATAGAGTGTAAAAAGACCTTTATTTTGATGTAACACTCGATGGGATTCGAGAACATTTGAGAAAAATCATTATTTTGACTTTTTTCTTAGGGTGGGGTACGTCAATGTTTTTGTAAAATCATTTTTGATTTGCTTTAGATACGGATAGAGTGTAAAAAGACCTTTATTTTGATGTAACACTCGATGGGATTCGAGAACATTTGAGAAAAATCATTATTTTGACTTTTTTCTTAGGGTGGGGTACGTCAATTTGTTTATAAAATCATTTTTGTTTTGAAATGCAATATTTTGAGAACTATTCATCGCAGAAGATTTTGGTTTTTAGATACGGATAGAGTGTAAAAATACTTTTATTTTGATGTAACACTCGATGGGATTCGAGAACATTTGAGAAAAATCATTATTTTGACTTTTTGCTTAGGGTGGGTACGTCCATTTTTTTGTAAAATCATTTTTGCTTTGAAATGCAATATTTTGAGAACTATTCATTGGAGAAGATTTTGGTTTTTAGATACGGATAGAGTGTAAAAAGACCTTTATTTTGATGTAGCACTCGATGGGATTCGAGTACATTTGAGAAAAATCATTATTTTGACTTTTTTCTTAGGGTGGGGTACGTCAATGTTTTTGTAAAATCATTTTTGCTTTGCTTTAGATACGGATAGAGTGTAAAAAGACCTTTATTTTGATGTAACACTCGATGGGATTCGAGAACATTTGAGAAAAATCATTATTTTGACTTTTTTCTTAGGGTGGGGTACGTCAATTTGTTTATAAAATCATTTTTGCTTTGAAATACAATATTTTGAGAACTATTCATTGCAGAAGATTTTGGTTTTTAGATACGGATAGAGTGTAAAAAGACCTTTATTTTGATGTAGCACTCGATGGGATTCGAGTACATTTGAGAAAAATCATTATTTTGACTTTTTTCTTAGGGTGGGGTACGTCAATGTTTTTGTAAAATCATTTTTGCTTTGCTTTAGATACGGATAGAGTGTAAAAAGACCTTTATTTTGATGTAACACTCGATGGGATTCGAGAACATTTGAGAAAAATCATTATTTTGACTTTTTTCTTAGGGTGGGGTACGTCAATGTTTTTGTAAAATCATTTTTGCTTTGCTTTAGATACGGATAGAGTGTAAAAAGACCTTTATTTTGATGTAACACTCGATGGGATTCGAGAACATTTGAGAAAAATCATTATTTTGAATTTATTCTTAGGGTGGGGTACGTCAATTTGTTTATAAAATCATTTTTGCTTTGAAATACAATATTTTGAGAACTATTCATTGCAGAAGATTTTGGTTTTTAGATACGGATAGAGTGTAAAAAGACCTTTATTTTGATGTAGCACTCGATGGGATTCGAGTACATTTGAGAAAAATCATTATTTTGACTTTTTTCTTAGGGTGGGGTACGTCAATGTTTTTGTAAAATCATTTTTGCTTTGCTTTAGATACGGATAGAGTGTAAAAAGACCTTTATTTTGATGTAACACTCGATGGGATTCGAGAACATTTGAGAAAAATCATTATTTTGACTTTTTTCTTAGGGTGGGGTACGTCCATTTTTTTGTAAAATCATTTTTGTTTTGAAATGCAATATTTTGAAAACTATTCATTGCAGAAGATTTTGGTTTTTAGATACGGATAGAGTGTAAAAAGACCTTTATTTCGATGTAGCACTCGATGGGATTCGAGTACATTTGAGAAAAATCATTATTTTGACTTTTTTCTTTGGGGGGTACGTCAATTTTTTTGTAAAATCATTTTTGCTTTGAAATGCAATATTTTGAGAACTATTCATCGCAGAAGATTTTGGTATTTAGATACGGATAGAGTGTAAAAATACTTTTATTTTGATGTAATACTCGATGGGATTCGAGAACATTTAAGAAAAATCATTATTTTGACTTTTTTCTTAGGGTGGGGTACGTCAATTTGTTTATAAAATCATTTTTGCTTTGAAATACAATATTTTGAGAACTATTCATTGCAGAAGATTTTGGTTTTTAGATACGGATAGAGTGTAAAAAGACCTTTATTTTGATGTAGCACTCGATGGGATTCGAGTACATTTGAGAAAAATCATTATTTTGACTTTTTTCTTAGGGTGGGGTACGTCAATGTTTTTGTAAAATCATTTTTGCTTTGCTTTAGATACGGATAGAGTGTAAAAAGACCTTTATTTTGATGTAACACTCGATGGGATTCGAGAACATTTGAGAAAAATCATTATTTTGACTTTTTTCTTAGGGTGGGGTACGTCCATTTTTTTGTAAAATCATTTTTGTTTTGAAATGCAATATTTTGAAAACTATTCATTGCAGAAGATTTTGGTTTTTAGATTCGGATAGAGTGTAAAAAGACCTTTATTTCGATGTAGCACTCGATGGGATTCGAGTACATTTGAGAAAAATCATTATTTTGACTTTTTTCTTTGGGGGGTACGTCAATTTTTTTGTCAAATCATTTTTGCTTTGAAATGCAATATTTTGAGAACTATTCATCGCAGAAGATTTTGGTATTTAGATACGGATAGAGTGTAAAAATACTTTTATTTTGATGTAATACTCGATGGGATTCGAGAACATTTAAGAAAAATCATTATTTTGACTTTTTTCTTAGGGTGGGGTACGTCAATTTGTTTATAAAATCATTTTTGCTTTGAAATACAATATTTTGAGAACTATTCATTGCAGAAGATTTTGGTTTTTAGATACGGATAGAGTGTAAAAAGACCTTTATTTTGATGTAGCACTCGATGGGATTCGAGTACATTTGAGAAAAATCATTATTTTGACTTTTTTCTTAGGGTGGGGTACGTCAATGTTTTTGTAAAATCATTTTTGCTTTGCTTTAGATACGGATAGAGTGTAAAAAGACCTTTATTTTGATGTAACACTCGATGGGATTCGAGAACATTTGAGAAAAATCATTATTTTGACTTTTTTCTTAGGGTGGGGTACGTCCATTTTTTTGTAAAATCATTTTTGTTTTGAAATGCAATATTTTGAAAACTATTCATTGCAGAAGATTTTGGTTTTTAGATACGGATAGAGTGTAAAAAGACCTTTATTTCGATGTAGCACTCGATGGGATTCGAGTACATTTGAGAAAAATCATTATTTTGACTTTTTTCTTTGGGGGGTACGTCAATTTTTTTGTAAAATCATTTTTGCTTTGAAATGCAATATTTTGAGAACTATTCATCGCAGAAGATTTTGGTTTTTAGATACGGATAGAGTGTAAAAATACTTTTATTTTGATGTAACACTCGATGGGATTCGAGAACATTTGAGAAAAATCATTATTTTGACTTTTTGCTTAGGGTGGGGTACGTCAATTTTTTTGTAAAATCATTTTTGCTTTGAAATGCAATATTTTGAGAACTATTCATTGGAGAAGATTTTGGTTTTTAGATACGGATAGAGTGTAAAAAGACCTTTATTTTGATGTAACACTCGATTCGAGAACATTTGAGAAAAATCATTATTTTGACTTTATTCTTAGGGTGGGGTACGTCAATTTTTTTGTAAAATCATTTTTGCTTTGAAATGCAATATTTTGAGAAATATTCATTGCAGAAGATTTTGGTTTTTAGATACGGATAGAGTGTAAAAAGACCTTTATTTTGATGTAACACTCGATGGGATTCGAGAACATTTGAGAAAAATCATTATTTTGACTTTTTTCTTAGGGTGGGGTACGTCCATTTTTTTGTAAAATCATTTTTGCTTAGAAATGCAATATTTTGAGAACTATTCATTGCAGAAGATTTTGGTTTTTAGATACGGATAGAGTGTAAAAAGACCTTTATTTTGATGTAACACTCGATGGGATTCGAGAACATTTAAGAAAAATCATTATTTTGACTTTTTTCTTAGGGTGGGGTACGTCAATTTGTCTATAAAATCATTTTTGCTTTGAAATGCAATATTTTGAGAACTATTCATTGGAGAAGATTTTGGGGTTTAGATACGGATACAGTGTAAAAAGACCTTTATTTTGATGTAACACTCGATGGGATTCGAGAACATTTGAGAAAAATCATTATTTTGACTTTTTTCTAAGGGTGGGGTACGTCCATTTTTTTGTAAAATCATTTTTGCTTTGAAATGCAATATTTTGAGAACTATTCATTGGAGAAGATTTTGGTTTTTAGATACGGATAGAGTGTAAAAAGACCTTTATTTTGATGTAACACTCGATGGGATTCGAGAACATTTGAGAAAAATCATTATTTTGACTTTTTTCTTAGGGTGGGGTACGTCAATTTTTTTGTAAAATCATTTTTGCTTTGAAATGCAATATTTTGGAAACTATTCATTGCAGAAGATTTTGGTTTTTAGATACGGATAGAGTGTAAAAAGACCTTTATTTTGATGTAACACTCGATGGGATTCGAGAACATTTAAGAAAAATCATTATTTTGACTTTTTTCTTAGGGTGGGGTACGTCAATTTTTTGTAAGATCATTTTTGCTTTGAAATGCAATATTTTGAGAACTATTCATTGGAGAAGATTTTGGTTTTTAGATACGGATAGAGTGTAAAAAGACCTTTATTTTGATGTAACACTCGATGGGATTCGAGAACATTTGAGAAAAATCATTATTTTGACTTTTTTCTTAGGGTGGGGTACGTCAACTTTTTTTTTTTGCTTTGAAATGTAATATTTTGAGAACTTTTCTTTGCAGAAGATTTTGGTTTTTAGATACGGATAGAGTGTAAAAAGACCTTTATTTTGATGTAACACTCGATGGGATTCGAGAACATTTGAGAAAAATCATTATTTTGACTTTTTTCTTAGGGTGGGGTACGTCGAGAACATTTGAGAAAAATCATTATTTTGACTTTTTTCTTAGGGTGGGGTACGTCAATTTTTTTGTAAAATCATTTTTGCTTTGAAATGCAATATTTTGAGAACTATTCATTGCAGAAGATTTTGGTTTTTAGATACGGATACAGTGTAAAAAGACCTTTTTTTTGATGTAACACTCGATGGGATTCGAGAACATTTGAGAAAAATCATTATTTTGACTTTTTTCTTAGGGTGGGGTACGTCAATTTTTTTGTAAAATCATTTTTGCTTTGAAATGCAATATTTTGAGAACTTTTCATTGCAGAAGATTTTGGTTTTTAGATACGAATAGAGTGTAAAAAGACCTTTATTTTGATGTAACACTCGATGGGATTCGAGAACATTTAAGAAAAATCATTATTTTGACTATTTTCTTAGGGTGGGGTGCGTCAATTTGTTTATAAAATTATTTTTGCTTTGAAATACAATATTTTGAGAACTATTCATTGGAGAAGATTTTGGTTTTTAGATACGGATAGAGTGTAAAAAGACCTTTATTTTGATGTAACACTCGATGGGATTAGAAAACATTTGAGAAAAATCATTATTTTGACTTTTTTCTTAGATTGTGGATTGGTTTTTAGATACGGATAGCGTGTAAAAAGACCTTTATTTTGATGTAACACTCGATGGGATTCGAGAACATTTAAGAAAAATCATTATTTTGACTTTTTTCTTAGGGTGGGGTACGTCAATTTTTTGTAAGATCATTTTTGCTTTGAAATGCAATATTTTGAGAACTATTCATTGGAGAAGATTTTGGTTTTTAGATACGGATAGAGTGTAAAAAGACCTTTATTTTGATGTAACACTCGATGGGATTCGAGAACATTTGAGAAAAATCATTATTTTGACTTTTTTCTTAGGGTGGGGTACGTCAACTTTTTTTTTTTGCTTTGAAATGTAATATTTTGAGAACTTTTCTTTGCAGAAGATTTTGGTTTTTAGATACGGATAGAGTGTAAAAAGACTTTTATTTTGATGTAACACTCGATTCGAGAACATTTGAGAAAAATCAGTATTTTGACTTTATTCTTAGGGTGGGGTACGTCAATTTTTTTGTAAAATCATTTTTGCTTTGAAATGCAATATTTTGAGAACTATTCATTGCAGAAGATTTTGGTTTTTAGATACGGATAGAGTGTAAAAAGACCTTTATTTTGATGTAACACTCGATGGGATTCGAGAACATTTGAGAAAAATCATTATTTTGACTTTTTTCTTAGGGTGGGGTACGTGCATTTTTTTGTAAGATCATTTTTGCTTTGAAATGCAATATTTTGAGAGCTATTCATTGCAGAAGATTTTGGTTTTTAGATACGGATAGAGTGTAAAAAGACCTTTATTTTGATGTAACACTCGATGGGATTCGAGAACATTTGAGAAAAATCATTATTTTGACTTTTTTCTTAGGGTGGGGTACGTCAATTTTTTTGTAAAATCATTTTTGCTTTGAAATGCAATATTTTGAGAACTATTCATTGCAGAAGATTTTGGTTTTTAGATACGGATAGAGTGTAAAAAGACCTTTATTTTGATGTGACACTCGATGGGATTCGAGAACATTAAAGAAAAATCATTATTTTGACTTTTTTCTTAGGGTGGGGTACGTCAATTTGTTTATAAAATCATTTTTGCTTTGAAATACAATATTTTGAGAACTATTCATTGCAGAAGATTTTGGTTTTTAGATACGGATAGAGTGTAAAAAGACGTCAATGTTTTTGTAAAATCATTTTTGCTTTGCTTTAGATACGGAGAGAGTGTAAAAAGACCTTTATTTTGATATTACACTCGATGGGATTCGAGAACATTTGAGAAAAATCATTATATTGACTTTTTTCTTAGGGTGGGGTACGTCCATTTTTTTGTAAAATCATTTTTGCTTTGAAATGCATTATTTTGAAAACTATTCATTGCAGAAGATTTTGGTTTTAGGATACGGATAGAGTGTAAAAAGACCTTTATTTTGATGTAACACTCGATGGGATTCGAGTACATTTGAGAAAAATCATTATTTTGACTTTTTTCTTAGGGTGGGGTACGTCAATTTTTTTGTAAAATCATTTTTGCTTTGAAATGCAATATTTTGAGAACTATTCATTGCAGAAGATTTTGGTTTTTAGATACGGATAGAGTGTAAAAAGACCTTTATTTTGATGTAACACTCGATGGGATTCGAGAACATTTGAGAAAAATCATTATTTTGACTTTTTTCGTAGGGTGGGGTACGTCCATTTTTTTGTAAAATCATTTTTGCTTTGAAATGCAATATTTTGAAAACTATTCATTGCAGAAGGTTTTGGTTTTTAGATACGGATAGAGTGTAAAAAGACCTTTATTTTGATGTAACACTCGATGGGATTCGAGAACATTTGAGAAAAATCATTATTTTGACTTTTTTCTTAGGGTGGGGTACGTCCATTTTTTTGTAAAATCATTTTTGCTTTGAAATGCAATATTTTGAAAACTATTCATTGCAGAAGATTTTGGTTTTTAGATACGGATAGAGTGTAAAAAGACCTCTATTTTGATGTAACACTCGATGGGATTCGAGAACATTTGAGAAAAATCATTATTTTGACTTTTTTCTTAGGGTGGGGTACGTCAATTTTTTTGTAAAATCATTTTTGCTTTGAAATTCAATATTTTAAGAACTATTCATTGCAGAAGATTTTGGTTTTTAGATACGGATAGAGTGTAAAAAGACCTTTATTTTGATGTAACACTCGATGGGATTCGAGAACATTTGAGAAAAATCATTATTTTGACTTTTTTCTTAGGGTGGGGTACGTCCATTTTTTTGTAAAATCATTTTTGCTTTGAAATGCAATATTTTGAGAACTATTCATTGCAGAAGATTTTGGTTTTTAGGTACGGATAGAGTGTAAAAAGACCTTTATTTTGATGTAATACTCGATGGGATTCGAGAAGATTTGAGAAAAAACATTATTTTGACTTTTTTCTTAGGGTGGGATACGTCAATTTTTTTGTAAAATCATTTTTGCTTTGAAATGCAATATTTTGAGAACTATTCATTGCAGAAGATTTTGGTTTTTAGATACGGATAGAGTGTAAAAAGACCTTTATTTTGATGTAACACTCGATGGGATTCGAGAACATTTGAGAAAAATCATTATTTTGACTTTTTTCTTAGGGTGGGGTACGTCCATTTTTTTTGTAAAATCATTTTTGCTTTGAAATGCAATATTTTGAAAACTATTCATTGCAGAAGATTTTGGTTTTTAGATACGGATAGAGTGTAAAAAGACCTTTATTTTGATGTAACACTCGATGGGATTCGAGAACATTTGAGAAAAATCATTATTTTGACTTTTTTCTTAGGGTGGGATACGTCAATTTTTTTGTAAAATCATTTTTGCTTTGAAATGCAATATTTTGAGAACTATTCATTGCAGAAGATTTTGGTTTTTAGATACGGATAGAGTGCAAAAAGACCTTTATTTTGATGTAGCACTCGATGGGATTCGAGAACATTTGAGAAAAATCATTATTTTGACTTTTTGCTTAGGGTGGGGTACGTCAATTTTTTTGTAAAATCATTTTTGCTTTGAAATGCAATATTTTGAGAACTATTCATTGCAGAAGATTTTGGTTTTTAGATACGGATAGAGTGTAAAAAGACCTTTATTTTGATGTAACACTCGATGGGATTCGAGAACATTTGAGAAAAATCATTATTTTGACTTTTTTCTTAGGGTGGGGTACGTCAATTTTTTTGTAAAATCATTTTTGCTTTGAAATGCAATATTTTGAGAACTATTCATTGGAGAAGATTTTGGTTTTTAGATACGGATACAGTGTAAAAAGACCTTTATTTTGATGTAACACTCGATGGGATTCGAGAACATTTGAGAAAAATCATTATTTTGACTTTTTTCTTAGGGTGGGGTACGTCCATTTTTTTGTAAAATCATTTTTGCTTTGAAATGCAATATTTTGAGAACTATTCATTGCAGAAGATTTTGGTTTTTAGATACGGATAGAGTGTAAAAAGACCTTTATTTTGATGTAACACTCGATGGGATTCGAGAAGATTTGAGAAAAATCATTATTTTGACTTTTTTCTTAGGGTGGGGTACGTCCATTTTTTTGTAAAATCATTTTTGCTTTGAAATGCAATATTTTGATAACTATTCATTGCAGAAGATTTTGGTTTTTAGATACGGATAGAGTGTAAAAAGACCTTTATTTTGATGTAACACTCGATGGGATTCGAGAACATTTGAGAAAAATCATTATTTTGACTTTTTTCTTAGGGTGAGGTACGTCCATTTTTTTGTAAAATCATTTTTGCTTTGAAATGCAATATTTTGAGAACTATTCATTGCAGAAGATTTTGGTTTTTAGATACGGATAGAGTGTAAAAAGACCTTTATTTTGATGTAACACTCGATGGGATTCGAGAACATTTGAGAAAAATCATTATTTTGACTTTTTTCTTAGGGTGGGGTACGTCCATTTTTTTGTAAAATCATTTTTGCTTTGAAATGCAATATTTTGAAAACTATTCATTGCAGAAGATTTTGGTTTTTAGATACGGATAGAGTGTAAAAAGCCTTTATTTTGATGTAACACTCGATGGGATTCGAGAACATTTGAGAAAAATCATTATTTTGACTTTTTTCTTAGGGTGGGGTACGTCCATTTTTTTGTAAAATCAATTTTGCTTTGAAATGCAATATTTTAAAAACTATTCATTGCAGAAGATTTTGGTTTTTAGATACGGATACAGTGTAAAAAGACCTTTATTTTGATGTAACACTCGATGGAATTCGAGAACATTTGAGAAAAATCATTATTTTGACTTTTTTCTTAGGGTGGGGCACGTCAATTTTTTGTAAAATCATTTTCGCTTTGAAATGCAATATTTTGAAAACTATTCATTGCAGGAGATTTTGGTTTTTAGATACGGATAGCGTGTAAAAAGACCTTTATTTTGATGTAACACTCGATGGGATTAGAAAACATTTGAGAAAAATCATTATTTTGACTTTTTTCTTAGGGTGGGGTACGTCAATTTTTTTGTAAAATCATTTTTGCTTTGAAATGCAATATTTTGAGAACTATTCATTGGAGAAGATTTTGGTTTTTAGATACGGATAGAGTGTAAAAAGACCTTTATTTTGATGTAACACTCGATGGGATTCGAGAACATTTGAGAAAAATCATTATTTTGACTTTTTTCTTAGGGTGGGGTACGTCCATTTTTTTGTAAAACCATTTTTGCTTTGAAATGCAATATTTTGAAAACTATTCATTGCAGAAGATTTTGGTTTTTAGATACGGATAGAGTGTAAAAAGACCTTTATTTTGATGTAACACTCGATGGGATTCGAGAACATTTGAGAAAAATCATTATTTTGACTTTTTTCTTAAGATGGGGTACGTCCATTTTTTTGTAAAATCATTTTTGCTCTGAAATGCAATATTTTGAAAACTATTCATTGCAGAAGATTTTGGTTTTTAGATACGGATAGAGTGTAAAAAGACCTTTATTTTGATGTAACACTCGATGGGATTCGAGAACATTTGAGAAAAATCATTATTTTGACTTTTTTCTTAGGATGGGGTACGTCCATTTTTTTGTAAAATCATTTTTGCTCTGAAGTGCAATATTTTGAAAACTATTCATTGCAGAAGATTTTGGTTTTTAGATACGGATAGAGTGTAAAAAGACCTTTATTTTGATGTAACACTCGATGGGATCCGAGAACATTTGAGAAAAATCACTATTTTGACTTTTTTCTTAGGGTGCGGTATGTCCATTTTTTTGTAAAATCATTTTTGCTTTGAAATGCAATATTTTGAAAACTATTCATTGCAGAAGATTTTGGTTTTTAGATACGGATAGAGTGTAAAAAGACCTTTATTTTGATGTAACACTCGATGGGATTCGAGAACATTTGAGAAAAATCATTATTTTGACTTTTTTCTTAGGGTGGGTACGTCCATTTTTTTGTAAAATCATTTTTGCTTTGAAATGCAATATTTTGAAAACTATTCATTGCAGAAGATTTTGGTTTTTAGATACGGATAGAGTGTAAAAATACCTTTATTTTGATGTAACACTCGATGGGATTCGAGAACATTTGAGAAAAATCATTATTTTGACTTTTTTCTTAGGGTGGGGTACGTCCATTTTTTTGTAAAATCATTTTTGCTTTGAAATGCAATATTTTGAAAACTATTTATTGCAGAAGATTTTGGTTTTTAGATACGGATAGAGTGTAAAAAGACCTTTATTTTGATGTAACACTCGATGGGATTCGAGAACATTTGAGAAAAATCATTATTTTGACTTTTTTCTTAGGGTGGGGTACGTCAATTTTTTTGTAAAATCATTTTTGCTTTGAAATGCAATATTTTGAGAACTATTCATTGCAGAAGATTTTAGTTTTTAGATACGGATAGAGTGTAAAAAGACCTTTATTTTGATGTAACACTCGATGGGATCCGAGAACATTTGAGAAAAATCATTATATTGACTTTTTTCTTAGGGTGGGGTACGTCCATTTTTTTGTAAAATCATTTTTGCTTTAAAATACAATATTTTGAAAACTATTCATTGCAGAAGATTTTGGTTTTTAGATACGGATAGAGTGTAAAAAGACCTTTATTTTGATGTAACACTCGATGGGATTCGAGAACATTTGAGAAAAATCATTATTTTGACTTTTTTCTTAGGGTGGGATACGTCCATTTTTTTGTAAAATCATTTTTGCTTTGAAATGCAATATTTTGAAAACTATTCATTGCAGAAGATTTTGGTTTTTAGATACGGATAGAGTGTAAAAAGACCTTTATTTTGATGTAACACTCGATGGGATTCGAGAACATTTGAGAAAAATCATTATTTTGACTTTTTTCTTAGGGTGGGGTACGTCCATTTTTTTGTAAAATCATTTTTGCTTTGAAATGCAATATTTTAAAAACTATTCATTGCTGAAGATTTTGGTTTTTAGATACGGATAGAGTGTAAAAAGACCTTTATTTTGATGTAACACTCGATGGGATTCGAGAACATTTGAGAAAAATCATTATTTTGACTTTTTTCTTAGGGTGGGGTACGTCCATTTTTTTGTAAAATCATTTTTGCTTTGTAATGCAATATTTTGAGAACTATTCATTGCAGAAGATTTTAGTTTTTAGATACGGATAGAGTGTAAAAAGACCTTTATTTTGATGTAACACTGGATGGGATCCGAGAACATTTGAGAAAAATCATTGTTTTGACTTTTTTCTTAGGGTGGGGTACGTCCATTTTTTTGTAAAATCATTTTTCCTTTGAAATGCAATATTTTAAAAACTATTCATTGCAGAAGATTTTGGTTTCTAGATACGGATAGAGTGTAAAAAGACCTTTATTTTGATGTAACACTCGATGGGATCCGAGAACATTTGAGAAAAATCATTATTTTGACTTTTTTCTTAGGGTGGGGTACGTCCATTTTTTTGTAAAATCATTTTTGCTTTGAAATGCAATATTTTGAGAACTATTCATTGCAGAAGATTTTAGTTTTTAGATACGGATAAGGTGTAAAAAGAACTTTATTTTGATGTAACACTCGATGGGATCCGAGAACATTTGAGAAAAATCATTGTTTTGACTTTTTTCTTAGGGTGGGGTACGTCCATTTTTTTGTAAAATCATTTTTGCTTTGAAATGCAATATTTTAAAAACTATTCATTGCAGAAGATTTTGGTTTCTAGATACGGATAGAGTGTAAAAAGACCTTTATTTTGATGTAACACTCGATGGGATCCGAGAACATTTGAGAAAAATCATTATTTTGACTTTTTTCTTAGGGTGGGGTACGTCCATTTTTTTGTAAAATCATTTTTGCTTTGAAATGCAATATTTTGAAAACTATTCATTGCAGAAGATTTTGGTTTTTAGATACGGATAGAGTGCAAAAAGACCTTTATTTTGATGTAACACTCGATGGGATCCGAGAACATTTGAGAAAAATCATTATTTTGACTTTTTTCTTAGGGTGGGGTACGTCCATTTATTTGTAAAATCATTTTTGCTTTGAAATGCAATATTTTGAAAACTATTCATTGCAGAAGATTTTGGTTTTTAGATACGGATAGAGTGTAAAAAGACCTTTATTTTGATGTAACACTCGATGGGATTCGAGAACATTTGAGAAAAATCATTATTTTGACTTTTTTCTTAGGGTGGGGTACGTCAATTTTTTTGTAAAATCATTTTTGCTTTGAAATGCAATATTTTGAAAACTATTCATTGCAGAAGATTTTGGTTTTTAGATACGGATAGAGTGTAAAAAGACCTTTATTTTGATGTAACACTCGATGGGATTCGAGAATATTTGAGAAAAATCATTATTTTGACTTTTTTCTTAGGGTGGGTACGTCCATTTTTTTGTAAAATCATTTTTGCTTTGAAATGCAATATTTTGAAAACTATTCATTGCAGAAGATTTTGGTTTTAGATACGGATAGAGTGTAAAAAGACCTTTATTTTGATGTAACACTCGATGGGATTCGAGAACATTTGAGAAAAATCATTATTTTGACTTTTTTCTCAGGGTGGGGTACGTCAATTTTTTTGTAAAATCATTTTTGCTTTAAAATGCAATATTTTGAAAACTATTCATTGCAGAAGATTTTGGTTTTTAGATACGGATAGAGTGTAAAAAGACCTTTATTTTGATGTAACACTCGATGGGATTCGAGAACATTTGAGAAAAATCATTATTTTGACTTTTTTCTTAGGGTGGGGTACGTCAATTTTTTTGTAAAATCATTTTTGCTTTGAAATGCAATATTTTGAAAACTATTCATTGCAGAAGATTTTGGTTTTTAGATACGGATAGAGTGTAAAAAGACCTTTATTTTGATGTAACACTCGATGGGATTCGAGAATATTTGAGAAAAATCATTATTTTGACTTTTTTCTTAGGGTGGGTACGTCCATTTTTTTGTAAAATCATTTTTGCTTTGAAATGCAATATTTTGAAAACTATTCATTGCAGAAGATTTTGGTTTTTAGATACGGATAGAGTGTAAAAAGACCTTTATTTTGATGTTACACTCGATGGGATTCGAGAACATTTGAGAAAAATCATTATTTTGACTTTTTTCTCAGGGTGGGGTACGTCAATTTTTTTGTAAAATCATTTTTGCTTTAAAATGCAATATTTTGAAAACTATTCATTGCAGAAGATTTTGGTTTTTAGATACGGATAGAGTGTAAAAAGACCTTTATTTTGATGTAACACTCGATGGGATTCGAGAACATTTGAGAAAAATCATTATTTTGACTTTTTTCTTAGGGTGGGGTACGTCCATTTTTTTGTAAAATCATTTTTGCTTTGAAATGCAATATTTTGAAAACTATTCATTGCAGAAGATTTTGGTTTTTAGATACGGATAGAGTGTAAAAAGACCTTTATTTTGATGTAACACTCGATGGGATTCGAGAACATTTGAGAAAAATCATTATTTTGACTTTTTTCTTAAGATGGGGTACGTCCATTTTTTTGTAAAATCATTTTTGCTCTGAAGTGCAATATTTTGAAAACTATTCATTGCAGAAGATTTTGGTTTTTAGATACGGATAGAGTGTAAAAAGACCTTTATTTTGATATAACACTCGATGGGATTCGAGAACATTTGAGAAAAATCATTATTTTGACTTTTTTCTTAGGATGGGGTACGTCCATTTTTTTGTAAAATCATTTTTGCTCTGAAGTGCAATATTTTGAAAACTATTCATTGCAGAAGATTTTGGTTTTTAGATACGGATAGAGTGTAAAAAGACCTTTATTTTGATGTAACACTCGATGGGATCCGAGAACATTTGAGAAAAATCACTATTTTGACTTTTTTCTTAGGGTAGGGTACGTCCATTTTTTTGTAAAATCATTTTTGCTTTGAAATGCAATATTTTGAAAACTATTCATTGCAGAAGATTTTGGTTTTTAGATACGGATAGAGTGTAAAAAGACCTTTATTTTGATGTAACACTCGATGGGATTCGAGAACATTTGAGAAAAATCATTATTTTGACTTTTTTCTTAGGGTGGGGTACGTCCATTTTTTTGTAAAATCATTTTTCCTTTGAAATGCAGTATTTTGAAAACTATTCATTGCAGAAGATTTTGGTTTTTAGATACGGATAGAGTGTAAAAAGACCTTTATTTTGATGTAACACTCGATGGGATTCGAGAACATTTGAGAAAAATCATTATTTTGACTTTTTTCTTAGGATGGGGTACGTCCATTTTTTTGTAAAATCATTTTTGCTCTGAAGTGCAATATTTTGAAAACTATTCATTGCAGAAGATTTTGGTTTTTAGATACGGATAGAGTGTAAAAAACCTTTATTTTGATGTAACACTCGATGGGATCCGAGAACATTTGAGAAAAATCACTATTTTGACTTTTTTCTTAGGGTGGGGTACGTCCATTTTTTTGTAAAATCATTTTTGCTTTGAAATGCAATATTTTGAAAACTATTCATTGCAGAAGATTTTGGTTTTTAGATACGGATAGAGTGTAAAAAGACCTTTATTTTGATGTAACACTCGATGGGATTCGAGAACATTTGAGAAAAATCATTATTTTGACTTTTTTCTTAGGGTGGGGTACGTCCATTTTTTTGTAAAATCATTTTTGCTTTGAAATGCAATATTTTTAAAACTATTCATTGCAGAAGATTTTGGTTTTTAGATACGGATAGAGTGCAAAAAGACCTTTATTTTGATGTAACACTCGATGGGATCCGAGAACATTTGAGAAAAATCATTATTTTGACTTTTTTCTTAAGATGGAGTACGTCCATTTTTTTGTAAAATCATGTTTGCTCTGAAATGCAATATTTTGAAAACTATTCATTGCAGAAGATTTTGGTTTTTAGATACGGATAGAGTGTAAAAAGACCTTTATTTTGATATAACACTCGATGGGATTCGAGAACATTTGAGAAAAATCATTATTTTGACTTTTTTCTTAGGATGGGGTACGTCCATTTTTTTGTAAAATCATTTTTGCTCTGAAGTGCAATATTTTGAAAACTATTCATTGCAGAAGATTTTGGTTTTTAGATACGGATAGAGTGTAAAAAGACCTTTATTTTGATGTAACACTCGATGGGATCCGAGAACATTTGAGAAAAATCACTATTTTGACTTTTTTCTTAGGGTGGGGTACGTCCATTTTTTTGTAAAATCATTTTTGCTTTGAAATGCAATATTTTGAAAACTATTCATTGCAGAAGATTTTGGTTTTTAGATACGGATAGAGTGTAAAAAGACCTTTATTTTGATGTAACACTCGATGGGATTCGAGAACATTTGAGAAAAATCATTATTTTGACTTTTTTCTTAGGGTGGGGTACGTCCATTTTTTTGTAAAATCATTTTTCCTTTGAAATGCAGTATTTTGAAAACTATTCATTGCAGAAGATTTTGGTTTTTAGATACGGATAGAGTGTAAAAAGACCTTTATTTTGATGTAACATTCGATAGGATCCGAGAACATTTGAGAAAAATCATTATTTTGACTTTTTTCTTAGGGTGGGGTACGTCCATTTTTTTGTAAAATCATTTTTGCTTTGAAATGCAATATTTTAAAAACTATTCATTGCTGAAGATTTTGGTTTTTATATACGGATAGAGTGTAAAAAGACCTTTATTTTGATGTAACACTCGATGGGATTCGAGAACATTTGAGAAAAATCATTATTTTGACTTTTTTCTTAGGGTGGGGTACGTCCATTTTTTTGTAAAATCATTTTTGCTTTGAAATGCAATATTTTTAAAACTATTCATTGCAGAAGATTTTGGTTTTTAGATACGGATAGAGTGCAAAAAGACCTTTATTTTGATGTAACACTCGATGGGATCCGAGAACATTTGAGAAAAATCATTATTTTGACTTTTTTCTTAGGGTGGGGAACGTCCATTTTTTTGTAAAATCATTTTTCCTTTGAAATGCAATATTTTGAAAACTATTCATTGCAGAAGATTTTGGTTTTTAGATACGGATAGAGTGTAAAAAGACCTTTATTTTGATGTAACACTCGATGGGATTCGAGAACATTTGAGAAAAATCATTATTTTGACTTTTTTCTTAGGGTGGGGTACGTCAATTTTTTTGTAAAATCATTTTTGCTTTGAAATACAATATTTTGAAAACTATTCATTGCAGAAGATTTTGGTTTTTAGATACGGATTGAGTGTAAAAAGACCTTTATTTTGATGTAACACTCGATGGGATTCGAGAATATTTGAGAAAAATCATTATTTTGACTTTTTTCTTAGGGTGGGTACGTCCATTTTTTTGTAAAATCATTTTTGCTTTGAAATGCAATATTTTGAAAACTATTCATTGCAGAAGATTTTGGTTTTTAGATACGGATAGAGTGTAAAAAGACCTTTATTTTGATGTAACACTCGATGGGATTCGAGAACATTTGAGAAAAATCATTATTTTGACTTTTTTCTCAGGGTGGGGTACGTCAATTTTTTTGTAAAATCATTTTTGCTTTAAAATGCAATATTTTGAAAACTATTCATTGTAGAAGATTTTGGTTTTTAGATACGGATAGAGTGTAAAAAGACCTTTATTTTGATGTAACACTCGATGGGATTCGAGAACATTTGAGAAAAACCATTATTTTGACTTTTTTCTTAGGGTGGGGTACGTCCATTTTTTTGTAAAATCATTTTTGCTTTGAAATGCAATATTTTAAAAACCATTCATTGCAGAAGATTTTGGTTTTTGATACGGATAGAGTGTAAAAAGACCTTTATTTTGATGTAACACTCGATGGGATTCGAGAACATTTGAGAAAAATCATTATTTTGACTTTTTTCTTAGGGTGGGGTACGTCCATTTTTTTGTAAAATCATTTTTGCTCTGAAATGCAATATTTTGAAAACTATTCATTGCAGAAGATTTTGGTTTTTAGATACGGATAGAGTGTAAAAAGACCTTTATTTTGATGTAACACTCGATGGGATCCGAGAAAATTTGAGAAAAATCACTATTTTGACTTTTTTCTTAGAGTGGGGTACGTCCATTTTTTTGTAAAATCATTTTTGCTTTGAAATGCAATACTTTGAAAACTATTCATTGCAGAAGATTTTGGTTTTTAGATACGGATAGAGTGTAAAAAGACCTTTATTTTGATGTAACACTCGATGGGATTCGAAAAGATTTGAGAAAAATCATTATTTTGACTTTTTTCTTAGGGTGGGGTACGTCCATTTTTTTGTAAAATCATTTTTGCTCTGAAGTGCAATATTTTGAAAACTATTCGTTGCAGAAGATTTTGGTTTTTGATACGGATAGAGTGTAAAAAGACCTTTATTTTGATGTAACACTCGATGGGATTCGAGAACATTTGAGAAAAATCATTATTTTGACTTTTTTCTTAGGGTGGGGTACGTCCATTTTTTTGTAAAATCATTTTTGCTCTGAAATGCAATATTTTGAAAACTATTCATTGCAGAAGATTTTGGTTTTTAGATACGGATTGAGTGTAAAAAGACCTTTATTTTGATGTAACACTCGATGGGATTCGAGAACATTTGAGAAAAATCATTATTTTGACTTTTTTCTTAGGATGGGGTACGTCCATTTTTTTGTAAAATCATTTTTGCTCTGAAGTGCAATATTTTGAAAACTATTCATTGCAGAATATTTTGGTTTTTAGATACGGATAGAGTGTAAAAAGACCTTTATTTTGATGTAACACTCGATGGGATCCGAGAACATTTGAGAAAAATCACTATTTTTACTTTTTTCTTAGGGTGGGGTACGTCCATTTTTTTGTAAAATCATTTTTGCTTTGAAATGCAATATTTTGAAAACTATTCATTGCAGAAGATTTTGGTTTTTAGATACGGATAGAGTGTAAAAAGACCTTTATTTCGATGTAACACTCGATGGGATTCGAGAACATTTGAGAAAAATCATTATTTTGAATTTTTTCTTAGGGTGGGGTACGTCCATTTTTTTGTAAAATCATTTTTGCTTTGAAATGCAATATTTTGAAAACTATTCATTGCAGAAGATTTTGGTTTTTAGATACGGATAGAGTGTAAAAAGACCTTTATTTCGATGTAACACTCGATGGGATTCGAGAACATTTGAGAAAAATCATTATTTTGACTTTTTTCTTAGGGTGGGGTACGTCAATTTTTTTGTAAAATCATTTTTGCTTTGAAATGCAATATTTTGAAAACTATTCATTGCAGAAGATTTTGGTTTTTAGATACGGATAGAGTGCAAAAAGACCTTTATTTTGATGTAACACTCGATGGGATCCGAGAACATTTGAGAAAAATCATTATTTTGACTTTTTTCTTGGGGTGGGGAACGTCCATTTTTTTGTAAAATCATTTTTCCTTTGAAATGCAATATTTTGAAAACTATTCATTGCAGAAGATTTTGGTTTTTAGATACGGATAGAGTGTAAAAAGACCTTTATTTTGATGTAACACTCGATGGGATTCGAGAACATTTGAGAAAAATCATTATTTTGACTTTTTTCTTAGGGTGGGGTACGTCAATTTTTTTGTAAAATCATTTTTGCTTTGAAATACACTATTTTGAAAACTATTCATTGCAGAAGATTTTGGTTTTTAGATACGGATTGAGTGTAAAAAGACCTTTACTTTGATGTAACACTCGATGGGATTCGAGAATATTTGAGAAAAATCATTATTTTGACTTTTTTCTTAGGGTGGGTACGTCCATTTTTTTGTAAAATCATTTTTGCTTTGAAATGCAATATTTTGAAAACTATTCATTGCAGAAGATTTTGGTTTTTAGATACGGATAGAGTGTAAAAAGACCTTTATTTTGATGTAACACTCGATGGGATTCGAGAACATTTGAGAAAAATCATTATTTTGACTTTTTTCTCAGGGTGGGGTACGTCAATTTTTTTGTAAAATCATTTTTGCTTTAAAATGCAATATTTTGAAAACTATTCATTGCAGAAGATTTTGGTTTTTAGATACGGATAAGGTGTAAAAAGAACTTTATTTTGATGTAACACTCGATGGGATTCGAGAACATTTGAGAAAAATCATTATTTTGACTTTTTTCTTAGGGTGGGGTACGTCCATTTTTTTGTAAAATCATTTTTGCTTTGAAATGCAATATTTTGAAAACTATTCATTGCAGAAGATTTTGGTTTTTGATACGGATAGAGTGTAAAAAGACCTTTATTTTGATGTAACACTCGATGGGATCCGAGAACATTTGAGAAAAATCATTATTTTGACTTTTTTCTTAGGGTGGGGTACGTCCATTTTCTTGTAAAATCATTTTTGCTCTGAAATGCATTATTTTGAAAACTATTCATTGCAGAAGATTTTGGTTTTTAGATACGGATAGAGTGTAAAAAGACCTTTATTTTGATGTAACACTCGATGGGATTCGAGAACATTTGAGAAAAATCATTATTTTGACTTTTTTCTTAGGATGGGGTACGTCCATTTTTTTGTAAAATCATTTTTGCTCTGAAGTGCAATATTTTGAAAACTATTCATTGCAGAAGATTTTGGTTTTTAGATACGGATAGAGTGTAAAAAGACCTTTATTTTGATGTAACACTCGATGGGATCCGAGAACATTTGAGAAAAATCACTATTTTGACTTTTTTCTTAGGGTGGGGTACGTCCATTTTTTGTAAAATCATTTTTGCTTTGAAATGCAATATTTTGAAAACTATTCATTGCAGAAGATTTTGGTTTCTAGATACGGATAGAGTGTAAAAAGACCTTTATTTCGATGTAACACTCGATGGGATTCGAGAACATTTGAGAAAAATCATTATTTTGAATTTTTTCTTAGGGTGGGGTACGTCCATTTTTTTGTAAAATCATTTTTGCTTTGAAATGCAATATTTTGAAAACTATTCATTGCAGAAGATTTTGGTTTTTAGATACGGATAGAGTGTAAAAAGACCTTTATTTTGATGTAACACTCGATGGGATTCGAGAAGATTTGAGAAAAATCATTATTTTGACTTTTTTCTTAGGGTGGGGTACGTCCATTTTTTTGTAAAATCATTTTTGCTCTGAAGTGCAATATTTTGAAAACTATTCATTGCAGAAGATTTTGGTTTTTGATACGGATAGAGTGTAAAAAGACCTTTATTTTGATGTAACACTCGATGGGATTCGAGAACATTTGAGAAAAATCATTATTTTGACTTTTTTCTTAGGGTGGGGTACGTCCATTTTTTTGTAAAATCATTTTTGCTCTGAAATGCAATATTTTGAAAACTATTCATTGCAGAAGATTTTGGTTTTTAGATACGGATAGAGTGTAAAAAGACCTTTATTTTGATGTAACACTCGATGGGATTCGAGAACATTTGAGAAAAATCATTATATTGACTTTTTTCTTAGGATGGGGTACGTCCATTTTTTTGTAAAATCATTTTTGCTCTGAAGTGCAATATTTTGAAAACTATTCATTGCAGAAGATTTTGGTTTTTAGATACGGATAGAGTGTAAAAAGACCTTTATTTTGATGTAACCCTCGATGGGATCCGAGAACATTTGAGAAAAATCAATATTTTGACTTTTTTCTTAGGGTGGGGTACGTCCATTTTTTTGTAAAATCATTTTTGCTTTGAAATGCAATATTTTAAAAACTATTCATTGCAGAAGATTTTGGTTTTTAGATACGGATAGAGTGTAAAAAGACCTTTATTTTGATGTAACACTCGATGGGATTCGAGAACATTTGAGAAAAATCATTATTTTGACTTTTTTCTTAGGGTGGGGTACATCCATTTTTTTGTAAAATCATTTTTGCTTTGAAATGCAATATTTTGAGAACTATTCATTGCAGAAGATTTTAGTTTTTAGATACGGATAGAGTGTAAAAAGACCTTTATTTTGATGTAACACTCGATGGGATCCGAGAACATTTGAGAAAAATCATTGTTTTGACTTTTTTCTTAGGTTGGGGTACGTCCATTTTTTTGTAAAATCATTTTTGCTTTGAAATGCAATATTTTGAAAACTATTCATTGCAGAAGATTTTGGTTTTTAGATACGGATAGAGTGCAAAAAGACCTTTATTTTGATGGGATTCGAGAAGATTTGAGAAAAATCATTATTTTGACTTTTTTCTTAGGGTGGGGTACGTCAATTTTTTTGTAAAATCATTTTTGCTTTGAAATGCAATATTTTGAAAACTATTCATTGCAGAAGATTTTGGTTTTTAGATACGGATAGAGTGTAAAAAGACCTTTATTTTGATGTAACACTCGATGGGATTCGAGAACATTTGAGAAAAATCATTATTTTGACTTTTTTCTTAGGGTGGGGTACGTCCATTTTTTTGTAAAATCATTTTTGCTTTGAAATGCAATATTTTGAAAACTATTCATTGCAGAAGATTTTGGTTTTTAGATACGGATAGAGTGTAAAAAGACCTTTATTTTAATGTAACACTCGATGGGATTCGAGAACATTTGAGAAAAATCATTATTTTGACTTTTTTCTTAGGGTGGGGTACGTCAATTTTTTTGTAAAATCATTTTTGCTTTGAAATGCAATATTTTGAAAACTATTCATTGCAGAAGATTTTGGTTTTTAGATACGGATAGAGTGTAAAAACCTTTATTTTGATGTAACACTCGATGGGATTCGAGAACATTTGAGAAAAATCATTATTTTGACTTTTTTCTTAGGGTGGGGTACGTCCATTTTTTGTAAAATCATTTTTGCTTTGAAATGCAATATTTTGAGAACTATTCATTGCAGAAGATTTTAGTTTTTAGATACGGATAGAGTGTAAAAAGACCTTTATTTTGATGTAACACTCGATGTGATCCGAGAACATTTGAGAAAAATCATTGTTTTGACTTTTTTCTTAGGGTGGGGTACGTCCATTTTTTTGTAAAATCATTTTTGCTTTGAAATGCAATATTTTGAAAACTATTCATTGCAGAAGATTTTGGTTTTTAGATACGGATAGAGTGTAAAAAGACCTTTATTTTGATGTAACACTCGATGGGATTCGAGAACATTTTAGAAAAATCATTATTTTGACTCTTTTCTCAGGGTGGGGTACGTCAATTTTTTTGTAAAATCATTTTTGCTTTAAAATGCAATATTTTGAAAACTATTCATTGCAGAAGATTTTGGTTTTTAGATACGGATAGAGTGTAAAAAGACCTTTATTTTGATGTAACACTCGATGGGATTCGAGAACATTTGAGAAAAATCATTATTTTGACTTTTTTCTTAGGGTGGGGTACGTCCATTTTTTTGTAAAATCATTTTTGCTTTGAAATGCAATATTTTGAGAACTATTCATTCCAGAAGATTTTGGTTTTTAGATACGGATAGAGTGTAAAAAGACCTTTATTTTGATGTAACACTCGATGGGATTCGAGAACATTTGAGAAAAATCATTATTTTGACTTTTTTCTTAGGATGGGGTACGTCCATTTTTTTGTAAAATCATTTTTGCTCTGAAGTGCAATATTTTGAAAACTATTCATTGCAGAAGATTTTGGTTTTTAGATACGGATAGAGTGTAAAAAGACCTTTATTTTGATGTAACACTCGATGGGATCCGAGAACATTTGAGAAAAATCATTATTTTGACTTTTTTCTTAGGGTGGGGTACGTCCATTTTTTTGTAAAATCATTTTTGCTTTGAAATGCAATATTTTGAAAACTATTCATTGCAGAAGATTTTGGTTTTTAGATACGGATAGAGTGTAAAAAGACCTTTATTTTGATGTAACACTCGATGGGATTCGAGAACATTTGAGAAAAATCATTATTTTGACTTTTTTCTTAGGGTGGGTACGTCCATTTTTTTGTAAAATCATTTTTGCTTTGAAATGCAATATTTTGAAAACTATTCATTGCAGAAGATTTTGGTTTTTAGATACGGATAGAGTGTAAAAAGACCTTTATTTTGATGTAACACTCGATGGGATTCGAGAACATTTGAGAAAAATCATTATTTTGACTTTTTTCTTAGGGTGGGGTACGTCCATTTTTTGTAAAATCATTTTTGCTTTGAAATGCAATATTTTAAAAACTATTCATTGCAGAAGATTTTGGTTTTTAGATACGGATAGAGTGTAAAAAGACCTTTAGTTTGATGTAACACTCGATGGGATTCGAGAACATTTGAGAAAACTCATTATTTTGACTTTTTTCTTAGGGTGGGGTACGTCAATTTTTTTGTAAAATCATTTTTGCTTTGAAATGCAATATTTTGAGAACTATTCATTGCAGAAGATTTTAGTTCTTAGATACGGATATAGTGTAAAAAGACCTTTATTTTGATGTAACACTCGATGGGATCCGAGAACATTTGAGAAAAATCATTATATTGACTTTTTTCTTAGGGTGGGGTACGTCCATTTTTTTGTAAAATCATTTTTGCTTTAAAATGCAATATTTTGAAAACTATTCATTGCAGAAGATTTTGGTTTTTAGATACGGATAGAGTGTAAAAAGACCTTTATTTTGATGTAACACTCGATGGCATTCGAGAACATTTGAGAAAAATCATTATTTTGACTTTTTTCTTAGGGTGGGATACGTCCATTTTTTTGTAAAATCATTTTTGCTTTGAAATGCAATATTTTGAAAACTATTCATTGCAGAAGATTTTGGTTTTTAGATACGGATAGAGTGTAAAAAGACCTTTATTTTGATGTAACACTCGATGGGATTCGAGAACATTTGAGAAAAATCATTATTTTGACTTTTTTCTTAGGGTGGGGTACGTCAATTTTTTTGTAAAATCATTTTTGCTTTGAAATGCAATATTTTGAAAACTATTCATTGCAGAAGATTTTGGTTTTTAGATACGGATAGAGTGCAAAAAGACCTTTATTTTGATGTAACACTCGATGGGATTCGAGAACATTTGAGAAAAATCATTATTTTGACTTTTTTCTTAGGGTGGGGTACGTCCATTTTTTTGTAAAATCATTTTTGCTTTGAAATGCAATATTTTGAGAACTATTCATTGCAGAAGATTTTAGTTTTTAGATACGGATAGAGTGTAAAAAGACCTTTATTTTGATGTAACACTCGATGGGATCCGAGAACATTTGAGAAAAATCATTATTTTGACTTTTTTCTTAGGGTGGGGTACGTCCATTTTTTTGTAAAATCATTTCTGCTTTGAAATGCAATATTTTAAAAAACTATTCATTGCAGAAGATTTTGGTTTTTAGATACGGATAGAGTGTAAAAAGACCTTTATTTTGATGTAACACTCGATGGGATCCGAGAACATTTGAGAAAAATCATTATTTTGACTTTTTTCTTAGGGTGGGGTACGTCCATTTTTTTGTAAAATCATTTTTGCTTTGAAATGCAATATTTTGAAAACTATTCATTGCAGAAGATTTTGGTTTTTAGATACGGATAGAGTGCAAAAAGACCTTTATTTTGATGTAACACTCGATGGGATCCGAGAAAATTTGAGAAAAATCATTATTTTGACTTTTTTCTTAGGGTGGGGTACGTCCATTTTTTTGTAAAATCATTTTTCCTTTGAAATGCAATATTTTGAAAACTATTCATTGCAGAAGATTTTGGTTTTTAGATACGGATAGAGTGTAAAAAGACCTTTATTTTGATGTAACACTCGATGGGATTCGAGAAGATTTGAGAAAAATCATTATTTTGACTTTTTTCTTAGGGTGGGGTACGTCAATTTTTTTGTAAAATCATTTTTGCTTTGAAATGCAATATTTTGATAACTATTCATTGCCGAAGATTTTGGTTTTTAGATACGGATAGAGTGTAAAAAGACCTTTATTTTGATGTAACACTCGATGGGTTTCGAGAATATTTGAGAAAAATCATTATTTTGACTTTTTTCTTAGGGTGGGGTACGTTTTTTGTAAAATCATTTTTGCTTTGAAATGAAATATTTTGAGAACTATTCATTGCAGAAGATTTTGGTTTTTGATACGGATAGAGTGTAAAAAGACCTTTATTTTGATGTAACACTCGATGGGATCCGAGAACATTTGAGAAAAATCATTGTTTTGACTTTTTTCTTAGGGTGGGGTACGTCCATTTTTTTGTAAAATCATTTTTGCTTTGAAATGCAATATTTTGAAAACTATTCATTGCAGAAGATTTTGGTTTTTAGATACGGATAGAGTGTAAAAAGACCTTTATTTTGATGTAACACTCGATGGGATTCGAGAACATTTTAGAAAAATCATTATTTTGACTCTTTTCTCAGGGTGGGGTACGTCAATTTTTTTGTAAAATCATTTTTGCTTTAAAATGCAATATTTTGAAAACTATTCATTGCAGAAGATTTTGGTTTTTAGATACGGATAGAGTGTAAAAAGACCTTTATTTTGATGTAACACTCGATGGGATTCGAGAACATTTGAGAAAAATCATTATTTTGACTTTTTTCTTAGGGTGGGGTACGTCCATTTTTTTGTAAAATCATTTTGCTTTGAAATGCAATATTTTGAAAACTATTCATTGCAGAAGATTTTGGTTTTTAGATACGGATAGAGTGTAAAAAGACCTTTATTTTGATGTAACACTCGATGGGATTCGAGAACATTTGAGAAAAATCATTATTTTGACTTTTTTCTTAGGATGGGGTACGTCCATTTTTTTGTAAAATCATTTTTGCTCTGAAGTGCAATATTTTGAAAACTATTCATTGCAGAAGATTTTGGTTTTTAGATACGGATAGAGTGTAAAAAGACCTTTATTTTGATGTAACACTCGATGGGATCCGAGAACATTTGAGAAAAATCACTATTTTGACTTTTTTCTTAGGGTGGGGTACGTCCATTTTTTTGTAAAATCATTTTTGCTTTGAAATGCAATATTTTGAAAACTATTCATTGCAGAAGATTTTGGTTTTTAGATACGGATAGAGTGTAAAAAGACCTTTATTTTGATGTAACACTCGATGGGATTCGAGAACATTTGAGATAAATCATTATTTTGACTTTTTTCTTAGGGTGGGTACGTCCATTTTTTTGTAAAATCATTTTTGCTTTGAAATGCAATATTTTGAAAACTATTCATTGCAGAAGATTTTGGTTTTTAGATACGGATAGAGTGTAAAAAGACCTTTATTTTGATGTAACACTCGATGGGATTCGAGAACATTTGAGAAAAATCATTATTTTGACTTTTTTCTTAGGGTGGGGTACGTCCATTTTTTTGTAAAATCATTTTTGCTTTGAAATGCAATATTTTGAAAACTATTCATTGCAGAAGATTTTGGTTTTTAGATACGGATAGAGTGTAAAAAGACCTTTATTTTGATGTAACACTCGATGGGATTCGAGAACATTTGAGAAAAATCATTATTTTGACTTTTTTCTTAGGGTGGGGTACGTCAATTTTTTTGTAAAATCATTTTTGCTTTGAAATGCAATATTTTGAAAACTATTCATTGCAGAAGATTTTAGTTTTTAGATACGGATAGAGTGTAAAAAGACCTTTATTTTGATGTAACACTCGATGGGATCCGAGAACATTTGAGAAAAATCATTATATTGACTTTTTTCTTAGGGTGGGGTACGTCCATTTTTTTGTAAAATCATTTTTGCTTTAAAATGCAATATTTTGAAAACTATTCATTGCAGAAGATTTTGGTTTTTAGATACGGATAGAGTGTAAAAAGACCTTTATTTTGATGTAACACTCGATGGCATTCGAGAACATTTGAGAAAAATCATTATTTTGACTTTTTTCTTAGGGTGGGATACGTCCATTTTTTTGTAAAATCATTTTTGCTTTGAAATGCAATATTTTGAAAACTATTCATTGCAGAAGATTTTGGTTTTTAGATACGGATAGAGTGTAAAAAGACCTTTATTTTGATGTAACACTCGATGGGATTCGAGAACATTTGAGAAAAATCATTATTTTGACTTTTTTCTTAGGGTGGGGTACGTCAATTTTTTTGTAAAATCATTTTTGCTTTGAAATGCAATATTTTGAAAACTATTCATTGCAGAAGATTTTGGTTTTAAGATACGGATAGAGTGCAAAAAGACCTTTATTTTGATGTAACACTCGATGGGATTCGAGAACATTTGAGAAAAATCATTATTTTGACTTTTTTCTTAGGGTGGGGTACGTCCATTTTTTTGTAAAATCATTTTTGCTTTGAAATGCAATATTTTAAAAACTATTCATTGCAGAAGATTTTGGTTTTTAGATACGGATAGAGTGTAAAAAGACCTTTATTTTGATGTAACACTCGATGGGATTCGAGAACATTTGAGAAAAATCATTATTTTGACTTTTTTCTTAGGGTGGGGTACGTCCATTTTTTTGTAAAATCATTTTTGCTTTGAAATGCAATATTTTGAGAACTATTCATTGCAGAAGATTTTAGTTTTTAAATACGGATAGAGTGTAAAAAGACCTTTATTTTGATGTAACACTCGATGGGATCCGAGAACATTTGAGAAAAATCACTATTTTGACTTTTTTCTTAGGGTGGGGTACGTCCATTTTTTTGTAAAATCATTTTTGCTTTGAAATGTAATATTTTAAACACTATTCATTGCAGAAGATTTTGGTTTTTAGATACGGATAGAGTGTAAAAAGACCTTTATTTTGATGTAACACTCGATGGGATCCGAGAACATTTGAGAAAAATCATTATTTTGACTTTTTTCTTAGGGTGGGGTACGTCCATTTTTTTGTAAAAGCATTTTTGCTTTGAAATGCAATATTTTGAAAACTATTCATTGCAGAAGATTTTGGTTTTTAGATACGGATAGAGTGCAAAAAGACCTTTATTTTGATGTAACACTCGATGGGATCCGAGAACATTTGAGAAAAATCATTATTTTGACTTTTTTCTTAGGGTGGGGTACGTCCATTTTTTTGTAAAATCATTTTTCCTTTGAAATGCAATATTTTGAAAACTATTCATTGCAGAAGATTTTGGTTTTTAGATACGGATAGAGTGTAAAAAGACCTTTATTTTGATGTAACACTCGATGGGATTCGAGAACATTTGAGAAAAATCATTATTTTGACTTTTTTCTTAGGGTGGGGTACGTCAATTTTTTTGTAAAATCATTTTTGCTTTGAAATGCAATATTTTGAAAACTATTCATTGCAGAAGATTTTGGTTTTTAGATACGGATAGAGTGTAAAAAGACCTTTATTTTGATGTAACACTCGATGGGATTCGAGAATATTTGAGAAAAATCATTATTTTGACTTTTTTCTTAGGGTGGGTACGTCCATTTTTTTGTAAAATCATTTTTGCTTTGAAATGCAATTTTTTGGATTTTGGTTTTTAGATACGGATAGAGTGTAAAAAGACCTTTATTTTGATGTAACACTCGATGGGATTCGAGAACATTTGAGAAAAATCATTATTTTGACTTTTTTCTTAGGGTGGGGTACGTCAATTTTTTTGTAAAATCATTTTTGCTTTGAAATGCAATATTTTGAGAACTATTCATTGCAGAAGATTTTGGTTTTTGAGATACGGATAGAGTGTTAAAAGACCTTTATTTTGATGTAACACTCGATGGGATTCGAGAACATTTGAGAAAAATCATTATTTTGACTTTTTTCTTAGGGTGGGGTACGTCCATTTTTTTGTAAAATCATTTTTGCTTTGAAATGCAATATTTTGAAAACTATTCATTGCAGAAGATTTTGGTTTTTAGATACGGATAGAGTGTAAAAAGACCTTTATTTTGATGTAACACTCGATGGAATTCGAGAACATTTGAGAAAAATCATTATTTTGACTTTTTTCTCAGGGTGGGGTAAGTCAATTTTTTTGTAAAATCATTTTTGCTTTAAAATGCAATATTTTGAAAACTATTCATTGCAGCAGATTTTGGTTTTTAGATACGGATAGAGTGTAAAAAGACCTTTATTTTGATGTAACACTCGATGGGATTCGAGAACATTTGAGAAAAATCATTATTTTGACTTTTTTCTTAGGATGGGGTACGTCCATTTTTTTGTAAAATCATTTTTGCTCTGAAATGCAATATTTTGAAAACTATTCATTGCAGAAGATTTTGGTTTTTAGATACGGATATAGTGTAAAAAGACCTTTATTTTGATGTAACACTCGATGGGATTCGAGAACATTTGAGAAAAATCATCATTTTGACTTTTTTCTTAGGATGGGGTACGTCCATTTTTTTGTAAAATCATTTTTGCTTTGAAATGCAATATTTTGAGAACTATTCATTGCAGAAGATTTTGGTTTTTAGATACGGATAGAGTGTAAAAAGACCTTTATTTTGATGTAACACTCGATGGGATCCGAGAACATTTGAGAAAAATCACTATTTTGACTTTTTTCTTAGGGTGGGGTACGTCCATTTTTTTGTAAAATCATTTTTGCTTTGTAATGCAATATTTTGAAAACTATTCATTGCAGAAGATTTTGGTTTTTAGATACGGATAGAGTGTAAAAAGACCTTTATTTTGATGTAACACTCGATGGGATTCGAGAACATTTGAGAAAAATCATTATTTTGACTTTTTTCTTAGGGTGGGGTACGTCCATTTTTTTGTAAAATCATTTTTGCTTTGAAATGCAATATTTTGAAAACTATTCAATGCTGAAGATGATAAGGTGGTACAGCTCGTGGAGAACCAAAAACATTTATTCATCTATTCAAGTGTTGTCATTCGGGAGAAATGGAGAGGACCTATAGTTTTCTGCCATACATTAAGAATTTTTTACTTCCCCACAAGAGATATTACCCCAGCAAAAAAACACTTTTCTTCGTTTCTCCTTTGGTTACTAATTGCAAATACCTTTTACACGACAGCGATTTTTAATGAAATGTGTATTTTCGAGTTTTGACTTTTCCTCTTCATTGCATCTTCGTCTTTGAGAATGTTTTTATTTGTTGGGTTGTAGGTATTTTTGTTAAAGTTAAAATATTAAAAATGGATAGAGATGAAATTGTGGAGGGATTATTAGATTGTTCTTCGGCGGCAGCAACATCAATGGATTTTAATGATGATTCAACAAAAGATGTTTTGGTAGAAATAGTACCGCATTTGGACTTTGATATTCAAAAAGGTATCAGTACACGAGCCGAAAACCGGCTTTTTCACAATTGCACCTATACTCTGTCCAACAAAAATTGGCAGTGTAGGCAAGATAGGACGTTTGCCTCTCATTCTGGCTACAGTGGATTCCATAAATCTTTTCTTCATTAAAGCTTTCACAGGGTTGTCGTAGTGTACACGATAACACTCATCATTAAAAGCTTTTTCTTAAAGCTCGAAAATCAAAGCACCGTAACAGAAAATCAAGGAAAAAAAGCTGAACGAATTACCAAATGGATACGGGTTACTCTGAATGCACATCAAGCTGCAGCCAATCGCCATTGGCCACAGCAATTCAGTGCACATGCACACTCAGATGTGCTTTGAATAGGACGTTGGGTCTGTGTCAGATGCTATTGGAAATTCACGGGCGGGCAAATACTTTTTGTGGAGGAGTTATTTCAACTTAACGTGGTGCAAAAATATGGCATGCTACTGATTTTGAAAAAAACTTTCCCATAAGACGTGTACTGCCTATTTTTGTTGGACAGAGTATAGTGTCATTTGGCCGCCATTTTGTTTTTTAGCGGTGATTTTGATTTTCGCACGTAACTTACGTATTTTTGATCCTAGAAAAAACAATTGCTAAACAAACTTGTAGAAAATTTAATTTCCTACAAAATATGTTAAGTAACTTTTTTCAAAATTCACTCACGTTAAAAAGTTGCATTTGTTGCATTTTGTTGAAAAAAGTACGGGTGGATTTAATTATATCCGTCATATCTTTTTTTTGTCAGTAGAAAAAAAACTATCGCAACAAATGTTGTAGATCCTTCAATTATCTATATTTTTTGCCTTGACAGTTTTCTAATATAAACTACGATTCTCGCTCTGCAGCGCATATAAGTTGAAGAAATCCATATTCTAATGAAATAACACGAAGACAAATTTGGCCTTCGTTTTTCGAAATGATATCACGACATGAGCTATGGTTTAATTATGTATGGAACAAAATATCAGCCAAATGGCCGACGCGACCTAAGCGGCACACCTCCATCCGATGTTCCAAATTTTCGATGACGCTGAGGCATAATTGAGGTTCTATGCCGTTAGTGTGCCGAATTATCTCTTCCTTTAGCTCTTGGATTGTTGCTGGCTTATCGACGTACACCTTTTCTTTCAAATAACCCCAAAGTCCAACGATGTCAAATCACATGATCTTGGCGGCCAATTGACATCGCCACTACGTGAGATAACACGGCCATTGAATTTGTCGTGCCAAAGAGCCATTGTTTCGTTAGCTGTGTGGCAAGTGGCACCGTCCTGTTGAAACCACATATCGTCCACATCCATATCTTCCAATTCGGGCCATATAAAGTTCGTTATCATCTCACGATAGCGAACACCATTCACAGTAACTGCCTGACCGGCCTCATTTTGGAGAAAATACGGCTTGATGATGCCGCCAGCCCATAAACCGCACCAAACAGTCACTCTTTGTGGGTGCATTGGTTTTTCGACAATCACTCTTGGATTATCATTCGCCCAAATGCGGCAATTCTGCTTACAGACGAATCCACTGAGGTGAAAATGTGCCTCATCACTGTAGATGATTTTCTCCGAAAATTGATCATCCACTGTTGCCATTTCTTGCCACCATTCTGACCATTGACGACGTGTTGCTCGATTGTGTATCTTTCCATGGTTCAAATTGAGTTAGTCTGAAATTGATAAATGTCAAATGAAATGCAGAAAAAAACTTGACGTTTAGGTGTGGTTCACATTCCACATCGGCTCTCAAACTTTAACCACCCTTTATAATGTATGTGTTTTTGAATTCTTCATTTTTGTTTATATTAAGTCCGGTACCGCAGCAGTACATAGATCCTAATCTTAACTAGATCTAATCAGGATCCAATGAAAATTCTGTTTGATGATGAATTCAATGTTTGTGGTATTAAAGTCGGCTCAGTTGTTATGCTTGCATTTGTTTGAACTGTTGGCGGAAATATTGTTTCCACATTCTACGCCTGCAGTTTTGTTGATGAAGATGTAATATCATCTGGACAAACGCTGCTGCTGTTGCCGATACTGGTCGATGGGAAATTTGTTGGATTTTGTGAACAAAAGTTATCCAAATCAAATCCACGTCTGAGCACCCTATACCTCCGTATATTTTCCAGCAGAATGTTTTGGTACTGCCCACGCCTCTTCTTCCTGGAATTCTTCATCCTTGATCTTGTCCATTTCAAAAATAACTTCTTTTGCTAGCCAATTGTATTTGTGCTAAGTTTTATTTGTGATGGCATTTTGCAGTTTGCAAATTTTCTGTTGAAGAGTTTTACTGTCTTTCTGAAAGTAAAAATAAAAAACGTTGTAGCCGGTGGTGTAACAGTTAGTGCGTAAGACTGTTATGCTGGAGGTCTGGGTTTGGTTCTCAAATTCGTCTGCCTAAATAAAGTATCGGTTATTGCCTATTGCTAGGAATTGACAAATCCTCTAAGAGCATCTCTTGTCATGAATACCTTAGCCGTTCGGATTCGATTGAAAATTATAGGTGTCCTCCATTCCTGCAAAAAACAAAACGCACGCAGGACTGGTTGAGAGTTGTAAGTTACTTTAGGCCCTCTGGCTCTCCACGAGCTGTCCCGACACTAAATTTATTTATTTGTATTTTGGTTAAAAATGTTATAGCTACCTTTACAGCCCTTTAAATAAAAAAAAGCTTAATACACCTTTATTCCACGAGTTTACTAAACCATAGAATAAGAGCTAAGCTACGGGTTAAAATAAATAAAAACAAAATGCTCATGGGAATAGTAAAGCGACTTTTACGAAAAATCCCTTACGAAAATCTACTACAATATGAAAGACACCTGTTTGTTCATATGAGTTTTGACAGCAAATTTTGAGAATTTATAAAAAAAAAAAACAAAAAGCTCACGTTACATCAAACACATTTTCTGATATTATATTTCTGTCAACAATATTGTTTCTATTGTTTGTGTTGTGTCTGTTGTGTGTTATGTCCACCTCTTGTATCCCCATTTAGGTTATCTTCATCAATTGCTATGAGTTCCCTCATATTTTCCTTGGAAAACCCATATTTCTTCCTAAAATCCTCCTGAATAAGCACTTGCATTGGAATTTGGAACATATCTGGTTTTTTTTATTTTTCTTTTTATTATCGTTCATGGCTGATTGTCCAATAATTGCAAATGGTTTAAGAACTCAATAAATCTAGTAAACATTATTATTTTATTCAAAATTAAACTTGAATCTTCACTCAATTTTTTTAGTTTTAGAATAAATTTGACACGTCTGATGGTTCTTATTCCTTCGCTAAACCACCTAGTTCGGTGGTTTAGTTTAGTAAACGTCAACTACTAATTTTGCTTTATTATTAACATTTTGCACTTAGTTCATGCAATAAGGACTAACCCTTCGCCATTCCACGTTTATTAATTTGGCTGTTTAATGTTCGGTTTCACAAATATTTAACAGGCTTTTAAATTTTTAAATGACGTATTTTATATGGAACAAACGTCATTTAAATATTTAAAAGCCTGTTAAACAGTTAAAAAGGCTTTATGAAATCGGCCATAAGTTTTATAAATCCATTTTGTAATAGTTTTTTTTTTTCAATCTAGTATTCCAGAAGCCACAAAGATTGGGTGGGTATTGCAAATGAATTTGCAATAAAATGGCAGTTCCCTAATTGTAAAGGGGCCTTAGACGGGAAGCACATCAATTTCAGAGCTATGCAAAGTCACGGTGCATTACAATTATAAAGGGGTTCACAGTATTATATTGCTCGCTCTTGTTGACGCTAATTATCGTTTTATCTTTGTGAATATGCGATGCAATGGAATAACTAACGACGAAGGTGCACTAGCTCAAAGTGCATTGCAGAATGTTCTTAATAAGGCGGAGCGGAGCAACATCTTCCGAAAAATACAAGTGTTGGCGAAAACAGAAGTCTTCCCTATGTAATTGTAGGCGATTACGCTTTTCCCTTAAAAAAAAAACACACATACTGAAACCATACCCTTACAATACTCCAATAAAAGAAAAATACGCCATTGTATATATATTTTTATGGTACTATCATGAAGAGGAACGAACGCGACGCCACCTGGGCAACCGCGGCCTAACTAAAATCAGATGATTTGTGCAGACTGAGGTGTCCAGTTTTAAGAGTAGGTAGAGTAGGAAATAATTTAATTGAAAGTAGGAGATAATAATAAGAGAATAAATTATGATGGCTAAGGGAAAATTGCCGATAGAGAAGAATCTATACAAAATGTATGGGAGTTCAAGGGGGACAGGAAAAAAGCTGATTTGTTCTTTTTGCTTTTATCATTTTTTATAGAAAGGGGAAAATGTTTTTTTTTTTGGTTTTTTGGGTATAAAAAGAACGGAAATAAAATATTGTTCAAAAGAAGGCTGAATTTTTGTCTTTGCTGTGACGTGTGTTTGGGTATAGAGCAAATGTATAATATGCATAAAGGTATATGCATGCTGTGACGTATGACTGAGAATGCCCACAAATGTATAATATGCATGCAAATTATTCAAACTCGGTTACCACTGAGAAAAATAATTTTGTTTTGAATAAATACTTTTTGACTGAATTTTATAGCGGAGGATGTTATACACTTTTGTAGGTAGAGGTTTTCCGTTGAGATTTAAGTTATGTAAATACTATACGAAGCTATTAGAATGGCTGTATTTAAGATTTTTTATGAACTCAGGTTAGATGCCTTGCATTAGGTAGGTATTTATTTGTATCTATATAGGTATGTATGTAGGTAGATATACACAGATGATTGGTCATTTATGTTGTAAAATTCAAACTAACCATCAGATCGAGCTGAAATTTAGAAAATGTATTCGTTGTTGAATCAGAAGTTCCCGTATATAATTTTTTAAACTTTTCTATAAATTGAGCTGAAGATCAAAATATAAAAATTAGTTAAAAACTAAAGAAAAAATAATCCGTTTGAGCTGAAACTTGAAAAGTTTTAAATTTACCATCATACCTGCCTATCATCTGATGCATTTATTACGTGCAGTTTTTCATTTAATTTTTAAATTCATGTTGCCTTAGGTTTTTTATTCAGCCAAATTTATAGTTTAGACTTTAAGAAGATAAAATTATCCTAATTAAATTAAAATTAGTGTGCTTTTTCTTGAAAATTAATTATCAATGTTCTGGAAACAACACACTTTTTTTCTGCATTGGGCTTTAATTTATTAAAAACATGCTGATAAACCAAGTTAGAAATACTTAATTAAGTTAAATTTTGTAAGAACTCGGTTTGAAATGCTAAACAATTAACAAATGTGGTAAGCACGTCTTACTTTTTCATATAAGTTTGACCGTTTTTTTTAGTAAAATTGGGGATATAGGTTGGTTTGTTTCTTATAGTAACGACTAAGTGGATGTTTGAGTGGGAGTGGGATTATTTGCTTGCGAATAAGTTTAAGAGGTCATTTTGAAATAATAAATTTTTATTTATGCTCACAAAAACACTTTTTTGAACTTAATTTTATTTAAAAAAATAGTTTTTAGGAGTATTGCAATTGTTTTTTTTTTTTTTATTAAACACCAAAGTTCTGTCTTTTTAAAATTTTTCAAAATAATTTGTATTTAAAAAAACTAATTTTTTCGAAATATTTTCCTTAATTTCTGTGAAAAAATAATTTTTACATTGCAATTGTTTATTTTTAAATTAAAACACCAAATTTTTGTTTTTTTTTTTTTTTTATTTTTAAAAATTGTCTACTCATATACTCTATTTTTTTCGGAAAAAATGTACTTAATTTTTTTTGAAAATAGTTTTTAGGTGTATTTCACTGGATTTTCAAAATTGACTAGCCAAATTTAATTTTTTCCAAAAAAAAAAACATTTGATTTTCTTCAAATTTTGCTAAATTGCCCATATGTATTCCTAATTCAGTTTCAATTTTTTTTTTTCAATTTAAATACACAATACCTACTTAAAACAGAATTTAATTTTTTTCTAAATTGTATAATTAGTCAGGTTACCTACCTACGAAATATTTTTTTTACCTACCTACAGAAAGGTACCTTTTATACCCAGAAATAGGTAGATACCTAGGTTGTATTTTTTCGAAAAAGAAAGCTAGGTAGGTTGTAGGTACCTACCTATAAGCTATTTGATTTGCTTTGAAAAATAATTTTTTTTAGGTGGGTGGTTGGTTAATATTTAAAATTTACGTACATACCTACCTACCGAATACATTCATATCTATGTAGGTTAGGTACATCTATATTTTTTTTAAATGTTTAAAAATTAAATGTCTCAACAGGTAGGTACAACCCTGTGCATACACACCCACCCACCCACCTTCATTCCTACATTGATATTTACATATGTACCTAGGTATATATCTTCATACCTACCTAAACGTTAAAAAAAAACAAATTATACCTACCTACCGAATACCTACATTATTATTATTATTTTTGTTATTCAAAATTCCAACTACCTATCTTCTTTTTGAATAACAAACATAGTAAAATACCTACTGTGAAAAAAGCCTACAACATCAATACATTAGTATTTATTCTACCTACCTACCTAAAAGTTAAACAAAAAAACTTGTTTGAAAAAAATATTCAAAAAACTCAATATCTTAATCGGTACCACCCTGTGGATACCCACCCACGTACCTTCATCCCTACATTAATATTTAAGTACCCACCTACATACATACCAACCTAAAAGTTAAAAAAGGATTATAACGGGTGATTTTTTAAGAGGTTTAGAACTTTTTTAAAAAAAAAACACAAAAAATTCGAAAAAATGAATGAAATATTTATTTGAATCGATAGTTTGAACCTTGCAATTTAATGTTTAAAGATAATTTCATGCAAATGTTGACCGCGGCTGCGTCTCAGGTAGCCCATCCGCTGAGTCCAATTTTGGCATACTCTTTCACACATATCGGCCGGTATCTCACGAATGAATGCATGGATGTTGGCTTCCAGTGCGTCAATCGAAGCGGGCTTGTCCCTATAGACATTAGCCTTGACATACCCCCACAAAAAATAATCTAATCGTGTCAAATCGCACGATCTAGGCGGCCAATTGACCGGCCCGAAACGTGAAATTAACTGTTCACCAAACTCGCCTCGCAATTGCGCCATTGTTTCGCGTGCTGTGTGGCATGTGGCACCGTCTCGTTGAAACCACATATCATGCAAGCCAAGAACTTAAATTTCGGGCAAAAAAAAGTTTGTTATCATCGCTCGGTAGCGTTCACCATTGACAGTAACGCTGCGATTCGCATCATCTTTGCAGAAATAGGCCCAATAATGCCGCCGGCCCATAAACCGCACCAAACAGTGGCTTTTTCGGGATGCATTGGTAGCTGTTGCAATGCTTCTGGCTGATCTTCACTCCCAATGCGGCAATTTTGCTTATTTACGTACCCATTCAACCAAAAATGAGCCTCATCGCTGAACACAAGCAGCGCGCGATGAACATTTCGAACCGAGCACGAATTTTGATAGTAAAATTCAATAATTTGCAAGCGTTGTTCATTTGTAAGACGATCCATGGTTAAATTGCAAACCAAACTGAAGCTGTTTGACAGTGACACAAGGTACTAAACACACGTCAGCTGTCAAAACCAGTGTTGCCAAAACCAAACCAGCTTAAAAATCACCCATTACCTACCTTACCTACAAAATTATTATTTTTGTTATTCAAAATTCCAATTTTCTTCCATTTGAATAACAAAAATAATAAAATACCTACCTCTGATAAAAAAAGCCTAACAGAAATAAAATAGGTATACCTATGTATAATGTATAGTGGGTATACCTATACAGCATAATTCAAACTATAGCAACGTTGTATTCCACTAAGCTATAGTGAAATTTAACACCGTTGCTTTGAAAATCAACTAAACTGAAAATCTAAAAACAAATTCAAATCGTGCTGAAAAATAAAAAGCATAATGTATAAACATATAAATATAAGTCTATAGCTCATAGGAAGCAAAAAATCTTTTCTTCAAAAAGAAACGTCAAAAAATGACAACAAAATTTAATTTGCTCCTCCTAATTGTTGTCGTTGCCATGACGCGAACAGCTGATTCAATTTTATCTCCCTTACTCCCGTTATTAATATAGAAATTGAAAATAATACAACCTTCCCTTTCTCGTTTGCTCTCTTAACTCTGCTCACAGTTAAATATATATAGAATGCTCTCAATCTGCAACGTCAATTTTGTTGACTACAACGCCACCAGCACAACCGAGGCCCAAGTAAAAAAGTCTGTTCCATGAGAGAACTATAGAGTTTATATACAATGAATACGCCTATCTCGTGCCAGGCATGTTGTTGAACATTCATTCGGAATCCACAGCAATAGATTCCAAATTTTCCAAACAACAATAAATCTATTCTCACGCAGTGGAATAGGAGAAGAAGTTCGCCAAGAATTTTTGAAGTATGGATCCCTGCCACCAAATGTCAGAAGTGTCAGTGTGAAATTAAAAAAAAAAAAAAAACAATCTGACAGCACTCCCTGGTTGGAAAACAAAACCAAATGCCAAGGCACGAAGGCGAGCCAAAAAAGTCGGGTGTTTAATCATAGTGATTAATATGTAATAAAATTAGTTTTTTTGTATCAAACACTTGAAAATATTCTCACTAAAATGTTTAAACACTAATTAATAGGTAATTCGATCGCAAATTTAAGTTTTCAGTTCCAAATACAATAAATAATCAAATGACCGGATTTTTAACACTGCCAAGAGCATGTAAATATTTTCCAACCAGGGACTTTTTTTGTTGTTGTTTTTAGATGTCAAATTAGAAAGAGAAAAGACAAAGACAAATCTTGGAAGACCTCTATTTCAATAATGAAGGACGAGTGGATTGGCAAGATTCAAAGGTTTAATTTTATAAAACCCACGACTAGATCGAACGTACTAATTTTTGCAGTAAACAAATTTTATATATGATAATAAGTTGACTAAATATTTTGGAAAAAATGTTATTAAAAAGATAATTTTATTCTATCAAGCGATTAAACGATTTTAAAATTAAAATTTTTGTTTTCATTTATTTGAACTCTAAAAGCTTCTCTATCTTCAGTAGAAGATCAGGGAGATCCTTCTTTGACAATGGAGTGTATTCAGCTCATATTTATAATATGATCCTAAAACATGTATAAAGAAATAAGACCGTAGCAGAAAATAGATGGAATCGATAGAATACATACATATCGTCCCCCGAGTCAGAAGCATGAATATGCAAATTTTCCAATTTTGAGTTAATAGGTTGCGTTCATTAACTTTTGGATGTTCTACATATATGGTAGATATACCAAAACCTAGAATGCAATGCGTACTGGGAAACAACAATATTTTAAAATGTCAATTACCTACACGAATGTAGAGTTCAGTCTCATTACTTTGAGCCAGATATATGAATGTGGTACATTCATGATTCTGAATTCCAACTGAAAAGTATAGACCTCACGCAGTTAATATTAATGTGCTTCATTCGTGGATCTGGCATATAATACTATTTGCTAGAAAAGGTGCATTCATTCCAAAATTGGAAAAAAAAATTAAAAAATATTCCCATATGCGTCCCTGTGCCTGTAGGATTGGCGCAAATAATCAGAGGTGCACGTATTCAATTTGCAGATATTTCGACTAAAACAATTTGAATAAAAAACTTTAATTATTTTAATCGAGGAGCGATTAAACTGTTCTTGCGAATGCGAAGTATTTGCTGCTTGTATTAAGCTAAATAAATAAGTAAATAAATAAATGAAAGCTTGAGGTACAGAAAATATGAAAATATTTAGAAAAATCTAAAGGACAACAGTGGAGGTTCATGATGCCTTATCGGCACCCAACTTTTCAGAAGATTCTGATTCCAAAAATGAGAACTATACGTAAGTGATTAGTTAAACAATTTGTATCATTTGCTTTAATTGTTATCATTCTTTTCAATAAAACATACCTACATGTATGTCTATTGCTAATTAATTGGCTTTTTGTTTAATTTACCTTTAGGAAAGTCATTCTTATTGAAACATGAATGGGGTTATTTTTAAAAATGTTTGTGCCAGAAAGATGAAAGTGCCAAATCTCGGGAAAGGAGGGAAGAGGTGCCATCTTAAAAACTATGTCAGCTTAAAAAGCAAAATGAAGAAATAATTAATGAATAAAATGTTTGTTTTTTTTTTTTCAGAAACCAAACCTTCTAGTTTTACAATTAACATTCAAGCATGATTTTAATTTTTGCACATTCATGTTCCTGGCATAAGGGGGACTATATATTATTATTCCTTGCATTTTTTGCAACTAGCTCCACTTTTTCCAAATCAACGTCAGCGGTAGTTTGAGTTTCATCCAGATCTTCTGAAATAGGCTAACATTTTATTGAATGTATACTTATGTATGTATATGTATATATATAACAATATTACAAAAGTACCTTATCTACATCTATATTACTTTTGAACTTCCTTATTTGGATGTGCCTGATAAGGAATTTAAGTTAGTCAAAGTACCATAACTTCGGTATATATACTTCGTCAGCACGCATTCCACTTTTTTTTATGCTTCAACTTGCCTATATTCCTTGGTGGAGGAGGTTGTGAATCTACGCTTTCACTTGTTCCATTGGCACAACTTTTTTCATTTCAGTCAAAATATTTAGATATGAATCTTCTTTTTTAACTCTATTTTTGTAGTTCTGACTTGTTATACAATAAATATTTTCATTGTTTCGATACAGTGAAATTAACTTTTTCACAACTTCATGGGTCCAAAATTTTGTATCCATTTAAATATTTTTATTTTTTTTCAAATCACTAAAATCAACCAAATACAGCCCGGCAAATTTCCTCTTGACAGCTTTAAATATTCTCCAATGAACTACGAAAACAGAATAAAACATAACGCGAATAATAAGGAAAAGCACAAAGAAGAAAGAGCGATTACTCTGTAATTTGTTCAACCTTGCCAACGTGCTTTAAAAATCGCAAGCAAAAATTGCATCGTTTAAAAGCAGTCTAAGGTATCTCTCGAGCAAAAACACTCTATATGAAGATGCCAATCTCGGCTGTCAGCCGAGTTTGCCTACAAGCTCATATACGGAAATTCAGGAGAAACACGCATACATATGCAGTAAGCGTACATTCACCATGCTTTATTTGCACACACATGGAGCAAACGTACATTCACCACCCAAATGTCGGTTATTTACGAGTTTCAATGGGTATGTTCAAAAAGTATAATAAAATTAGCAACGAGTTATCAAGTGCTAACCCAACCTTATAAGGATAAGTTTGTGGAAACAAATTGAACGTGAAAATTTATAATCAATTTAAATATATTCGATTGTCTTTTGTCATTATTTGTTTTGTTTTTACAATTGTTTGGTATTGTATTTCAATCTCGATTTATTGAAACAGACTGTGAACATGACAAAAAAAATCGAATGAGAAATCAGAGAATCAACACAACTGTCGTAAGACAATTTTAGGCGTGTTTTGTTTTTGCAGGAAGTGACTCTAGACATGCCAATTATAACAGTTTTTATTTATAAAAGAACTGTTTATGGGCCAGGGTCCACCGCCGGTGGACATAATTCAAGCACCTAAAGTTTTTTTTTAAGTAGTGGGAAGCGCGTAAACGTACAAACGTACCCACTTTTAATGGTAAAAAAATGTCAAAACTGTTATAAATTGGCATGCCTCTAGTCTCGTCCTTTTCTGCAAGCCTGGAGGAAATTGATCGAAAAAAACTATGTCACGTCGGGGCTGAAGAATTTACATTTTAAATGCAACAACAACTAATCCCCTCCAGGCATAGCTAAGGGCACATAAACGGCGTGAATTACATACATACTTCTAATCAATAGTTTTTATGGAAACTCCATTTTTTTTTTGTGATGGCGTCGATAATCCCCAATATCATTTTTTTAACCAAATCCCTCCGGGCTTGCAAAAAAAACACGGCTTTTATGAACATAATGCTATGTATATGCGAAACTAATAGAAAACTATCGAAGACCGAAATTTCAATGTATAAATCCTAGCTTTTCACGTAATTTATTTTATTACAGACTTTTCTGTGAAATGCCAAAGATTAAAAAATCATTGCGTAACAGCGCACTACTCAGAGGATGAATTTTCAAAGAAAAATTTAAAGAAGTTTCATCACGCGAAATTCGTAGTGTGATAGCAGACTAAGCACCATTAAATTTGTGTTTTTTTCTAACCTAACATCCGCCATTTTCATGGTGAAAAGCTGGTGAGTTGAAATTTTTTTAAAGATGGCTGCGGTATTTCCACATACAAAATGGTTGTTCTGGCAAAACGGAACAATCCCACCCCGTTAAATTGTTGTTGCAATTCACATCTATTCATGGACACAAATCGAAATTACAAAAACAACAATGTAAACAAATGGGTTTTGGAGGGTGATACGTACGAAAGATTGGCATCTTCATATAGAGTGTTTTTGCTCTCGAGCATCACTCTTCTTAATCTTTCGGTCACTGAACGAATGTCGCCAATCTTTCGTTCACTGAGCGAAAACGAAACTGCGCAAAATAAATTTCAACGAAATTCAGCAAGAAATATTCTGTGATTTAAGATGGAGGAGGAGGTCTTTTCCGATTTTGCCCCCGACCAGACACCACCCACAAAGTAAATCCTAAAGCGAATCATATATAATAACAATTCTCGGGACGACTAAAACGTTGGTGGATTGGCTATAAAAATCCAAATATCTACTCAAAATCAGGTAGTATTAAACCACAGTTCACAAATCTAAGGTAATATATCGAGGGCTTATGGTGATAAAACGCTATCCCACATTTTCTATCAATTTTTTTTTATTAATTAAGTAAAATGAAAGCCATCACAGTCCTTCATATTGCTGCCAAATATTGTTCATCACAAAACACTGTAAACCGTTACATTTTCATGTTTTTTAAAAATCACTATCCCCGGTCGCAAAATGCCAAATGCAAAACCTCTATCCCACACAATTTTAATTAAAAAAGTTGCCTTTAGTTATTCAGAACCCCAATTCGTAGCACAAACAAATAAAAGGAGCTTAATTTTGCGTTTCTTTTCCACGTTGAGATTAAAAGGTAGGTAATTTAGAGAAAACTTATAAAATGTTAAAATATTTTGTTCAAACCCAATTGTTTTTAGACAATTAGTTTAGCTATTGCTGATAGCGTTTTTTCTACAATTTTCATTTATGTGGGATAGAGGAATTTGAGGTAAATTTGCATTAATTTATTACTTAAATCTATTTAGAACTTGGTTTTGCAATATTTTTCTTTTTAATTTAAATAATAATATGTAGATAATGTCTGACCGAGCCAAGAAAATGGTGCAACTTGCGTTGGCAAAAAATGGCAAACACAATTCTATAAAAACATTTTTGAAAACGAATGTGCTTGTGGAAAGTCTGGAAGTAGGAAGGGTGTATGAACTAGATATTCCATCAAGTGTTGAAAATTCTAAATTTCTTTGGCAAGATGCTATAGTAGACTTTGTGTCTGAAGATAATCATGCTGATGAGGATGAAATAGAGGAAATTCAGGATGAACATACAGGTGTAAGCACAATACTACAAGAAGTAACTGCCGTGAATATCGAGAATCAGGTTTATGCGGATAATGATGGAATAGAGGAAATGCAGGGTGAACATACAGATGTAAGTACAGCAGCAACAGAGGAAACTACCGTGAATAAAGAGGATCCAGGTAATTTTTCTGAAGACTTTGAAGCACAGAGTGGTGAAAACCGAAAGAGCTCTAAGCGGACCTATGCGCCCCTATCCATTTCAAGGTCAAACAATAAGACTAGGAGGATGCAAGGCCTAACCTACAATGGGTATACTCGAAAGGACTCAACAATGGAACAAAATATACCTAGGCCTTGTAGAAAAATGGGTCCGTCTTGTACCTACTTACATTGCTCAAAATCTTCAAAAAGATTTTGCAGTAAGTTTGATGAACGTTTGAGGCAGAACATTTTCTCTAATTTTTGGAAAATGAGTTGGGATGCTAAAAAAGTTTATATTACTAGCCTAGTGAGGTATGGTGATAAAAAACGATGTTATGCCGGTCCAGATTCACGAAAAAAAGGTACTTACGAGTATTTTTTGAAATTCGGGGGAGAAAACTTTCAAGTTTGTAGAGAAATGTTTCTGAACACAATGGGAATGAAGATAGACATGGTTCGCTCTTGGATTGGAGCTCAAGAAAATGGTATCCCTATACTAAAAAACAACTCTGCTGAAGAAATAAGAGTATGGAGCCGACCTGTGATAGCTCCGAAGTACACACTTTTATTAGACTTCTTCAAAAATTTGCCAAAAACTCAAAGTCATTAGTGTCGGAAAGATACAAAAAAAAGTGTACTTGGAGATGTCATTCCGAAGCAAGAGCGAACTTTTTAACCATTATAAAGAAATATGTGCTCAACAAGATCAAGAGGCATTATCAATAGCCACTTTTTCGAAAATATTCGAAGAACAAAATTTGGGGATCTTTTACCCTCGTAAGGACAGGTGTGATACTTGTGTTGGGTTTCACGAAGCTAAGCTTATTTCTGAAACTGATTTCAACTTACATGTCAAAAACAAGGATAGAGCAAGGAGTGAAAAAGAAATTGAAAAATGGAAAAAGACATATTTTCACAAAGGACATGCAGGCAGTCAAATTATCACCTGACATTAATGCGTCTGCCATTTATTATAAACAAAGGCTACAAGTACATAACTTTACAATCTACAACTTAACAGATCATGCTTGCACCAATTATTGGTGGAACGAAAGTGAAGGAGATCTCTCGGCTTCTTCGTTTGTGAGTTGTATTATTCACCATTTAACGAAATTTTGCTTAAATGATACGCTGCCTATTACAATCTATTCTGATGGTTGTGGCTACCAAAATAGAAATCATATTCTTTCCAACGCTCTCTCAAATTTCGCCATAAAAAACAAAAAAGAAGTTGAACAAAAATATCTTGAGAAGGGCCATACTCAAATGGAATGTGATAGCGCGCATGCCAAAATTGAAACACGACTTAAGCAGCGTTCCATATTTGTCCCATTTGATTATGTTGGAATTACAAGAGATGCACGACAAACGGTTGAAATTAATGGTAAGAAAAAACCGTTCCAAGTTGAATATCTAGAGCACACTTTTTTTTAAAAATTATGCTGCCCCAGCACTTATGAGATTTATGAGTATTAGACCTGGTCACGCAAAAAATGATCCAACAGTAAATCAACTTCGAGCTCTAAGATATTTTCCCAACGGTGACGTTAAATTTAAAATTGATTTCGATCACGAGTACAAGGATTTGCCAGTTCGTGTCAAGCTAATCAACCATGATGTTCCTCTTGAACCACTTCACTCTTCTCGATTAAAAATATCATTTTCAAAGTGGACGCATCTGCAAAACTTAAAGCCTATTATTCCCTCCGAATACCATTCGTTTTACGATAACTTAGAACATAACCAAAAAGACTAATAACTAAAATGTAGCACTTTAGTTTTCTTATCAACTTTATGATTTTTTTTTCGTTGTATTTGTGAATTATTATTTCTTAATACTTAATATCTTTCTATAAATACTTAATGTTAAAATTCTTATACTTAGTAAAACTAGCAATGTTAACTAATAACCAGACATGAAATTAAATCTTTTTTATTTCAATATTAACTTCGTCTTCTAAATTACGCTATCCCACCTTGCTTGTTGGATATGAATTCCGCTATCCCACAGAAAAAGTTAAATAGATCGAATATTTTGATTTTTTTTTTTTTTAACAAAAGCAATTTTTAATTTGTTAAACTTTGAATTTTACTTCGTAAAAATATAATAAAATGTGTTTTCAAAACAGTTTTAACTCCCCACTGCATATTTTTTTCATTTTTTTTCGATGTGGGATAGCGCTTTATCACCATAAGCCCTCGATATTGCGCAGGTTGTCAGTCAGAAATTAAACAACACAAAATATAAGCATTTTGACAAGTAAAGAGACACTGGATCCGCCAATTTCACAGATGCGCAGAACTGAACAAAAATTTAAACGCTAATGATATTACCTTTAATATATGTGTACCTTGGTATCAAACCCCATACAAAAATAAAAGTGTAAATTATTGAAAATAAATTTTCCCCACAGCCATTTTATTTTTTATCATTATCTGCGTTCGGCGCCGGCGAAGGGAACTGCCTTTGTCAAGCCTCCCAATAATTGCACAATTCACGTTCGAATAAATGCACTGCATTGCCCAGTCTGCAAAAATGTTTCGCAATGCACAAACGAATAATTGCACAAACCTGCCGTACAACATATCCCGAGCAAACCCAGTCGGTGTGGACATTAATTTTGGCCAGGCAATGGCAAAGTTGTCGCTCTATCTTTCTTCCAAAGACGCCCATGGGAGGCGGCAGTTTTGTGGCCACAAACTTAGCGAACCCAGTGGTAAAAGAAGAAGTGGACAAAAAAAGGAAAAGGGAATGTAAGGTAGTAACTTCATAATCGGACCATCCGTACATTTTGTTTATTAGTAAAAAAAATAAGAAAATAAAAACCATTGATATTGAAAAAGCTTGATTTTATTTGTACATCAATTATTAAAATCCTTATCAGACAGTTATTATAGAATGGGGGCTATCGTGAATAAAATTTCCCTGGGAATGTCCTATCTTCGAAAATTTGAAACGCCAATACTTTTCAACTCCGCTTCGTAAGCTCAAATTTGGCTTATTGAGATGATAGCCAAATTAACCTGGAAAATTTATTCCCGATACCATTAGATTCCGATGGATACTTTCAACCATTATTCACGTTCCAAATTTTCGAATGAGGGGAACATTCCCAGGGAAATTTTATTCACGATAGCCCCCAATAAGTTTCAATTTATTACAATCGTCGTTAACTGAAAAAAAACTATCGCTGAAAAGAAAAATAAGATTAATTTTCCTGAAAAGAAAAAAAATATCATCTATCAGCTATCAGCCAAGTCTTGTCCTACACTCACAAATTTTAATAATCATAGCAGGATCTTTGTGTGCACGGATCAACCTGAAAAAAAAACTGAAGGTAATTTTATAATAAAATTTTTATATTGAGCTGATATATTCATAAATATTAAATGATTTCTTTTATAACAAATACATATTTTCATATTAAAAAAAAATTGTGTGAGTGCCGGGACTCACGCTTAATATGTGTAAACATCAACGTGCGCGGATCCAAAACGGACTTGTTTTTGCTTGAAGGGGATCTTAAGATTTTTTTCACTGAACGCAGCCATCCTAGTATGCAGATCGTAACGTTGCACACCGTAACGTTGCACGACGTAACGTTGCACATGAACGTTCACGTTTTTTTTCACTCTACCGCCAGCATAGATGTTTACACTTCAAAAAAGAACTTTTGAAACCTTCAACAGAAGTTAATTTAAATTATCCTAATTCCGCCTCCCTCATTTTCGTTACTTACCGAGTTAACTTAATTTTATTTTTGACTTACCTTTTTCAATTACATTTTTTGTTTGTTTTTTAACGTATCGGATTCACTTCTTTGCTTTTTTAATTTATAATTAACGAATTTGAATTTTATTAACCTAGGGCTAGGATTCAACTTAGAGTTACCAATGTCCTTTTATTTACACATGAAATCGATGTATAATAAATAACTTATTCAAAAAAAAAGTTGTATTCTTGTATCTTGATGATTGATATGACCACTATGATGTGGTAACCGGTTTCAAAATTGGCGACATGGGTTAGCCCAGGCAAAAGTGATGTAAGGTAATCAGGCATATTGAACCATGTTTGGGGCCGTCATAAAATGTTGCGGCTTTTGATGGTTGGGTGGGTACTGCGCTGGGTTATTTTTGTGGACGAAGGACAGCGGAAAAAAAACCCCTTCCGACTAGTTACGGACGCGCTTATAACCAGCATGTCGACAACTCCGGTAGGTAAGAAAAATTTTGCATTAGCCGAAGGAAAAGTCGTCCATTATTTCTTTCAATGATCAACTCTAACCTCAAAACTGTTTGTTGTGTTGTGAATTGTTTTTGCTGAGAGATGGATATTTATGTATATTACAGTTTTGTTTTAATTTCTTTATTTTGAATTTTAGTTTTGTATATGTATATGTAAATAAAAAAAACTCGGTGAAATAATTGACCGCAGTCGAACTTCAATGGGAATTTACGAACGCCGACCATCTCTTCTTTCATGTGTGTGTCCTTTGATGCACATTTTGTTCTTGATTTATTTTATACTAAAATGCAGAGCACATTATCAATTATGGGGCGTATTCATAATCATTTTTATACTGTTGCTAAGCTAAACCTGAGTTTAATTGTATTTTCTATGATAAGACTTTTAATATTTGAAGTTGAATATTTCAAAAAACATACCTTTATTTGAATTGAAAAAGTTTTATTTCTTTCGCTTTGGACACTATCTACAAGGAGGAATTTTAATTATAGACTGTTTAACCATTTAGTGATTTCTTTTTGAGTGCACATTTTTATTCATTAAAAAATGTATTTACTAAGAGCTTTTTCAATTATAATTTTTAAAACAGACTCAATACATATGTATATTTCACTTTCTGTCACTTTTGTAAATAATTGGAAGCCTGTAATCGAAAGTCTATCGATAACAACATATAAAAATATCGAATGGATGTCGATTATTATTAAAAACGTGTTTGTTTTATTTTAATGATTTAAAAGGGACAAACACATGGTATGATATTCAACGTTGAATTTTAATGAAGAAAACATACATATATTTTTATTATTTTTTGTACTATTCATACTAGAATGTCAGTTGATTAGACTTGACCATTCTTTATTCCGTCAATTTCATTGAATTTTTTGAACAACAACAACGACTTAAAGGTGCTACCACCAATTGTTTACGAATTAGTTTATAATTCGTTTATTTTGGCTAGAGATACAGCTGTTTCAAGGGAAGGGTTGTTCAAAAAATTCATATATTTTCAAGTTATTCCTTTTTTTAATTATCTCGAATATTTATTTATTTATTTATTACTTTATTAACCTGTAATTAATTACAATGCTAATATTTTTGTGAGCACCAAGCTACCAGGGCTATTTACTCGAAAATATAAAATAATTATACATATGTATTTACATAAATATGAAATAATATAAAATTTTAATTTAAATATGGTTGTCCATGTTAACTTCGCAAATAAGTTTGTAAATTAAATCAATGTTTTGTTCAGATGGATTTTGAAGAAGGTTTGTTATTGTAGTGTTTGGGAAAAGTTTTCTCGATGTGTTTTTGATTGTTGAGCAGTCATTGATGATGTGTTTAATGGTGAGGGTTTCGTACTTGGAGCAGAGATTGCATATGGGCGGAGGGTTCTTTGATATGAGATGGCTATGTGTGGCGTTGGTGTGTCCTAAACGTAGGCGGAGGTATATTTTGATTTTCTTCCACGAGCAATTGGTAGGATATCGGGTGTTTAGAGCATTTGGATTGACTTGAACGTAGTGGTGTACATAATGCTTCCAATCTTCTCTGTGCACAGTATCCCAATGGTAATTTATTTCTTTTTTTGTGTCTTTGTTATTTGGAATAAAGAAGGTGGTAAGTGGTTCTTTGATGGCAGATTTTGCAGCAATATCAGCTGCTTCGTTGCCTTTTATACCAACATGTCCTGGTACCCACATTAGTTTGATTTTATTTTTGCTTTTAATCAATTTGTTGCGGATAATATCTGGAAGGAGTGCTTTGTTGTCGACATTTTTAATTGCTTTAATTATCGAAAGGCTGTCAGTACAGATAATAGTTTTCTTTAAGCCTGATATTTCTATTGCTTTTAATACAGCCAAAGCTTCAGCTGAAAAGATTGAAGAAGACTGTCTAAGAAGGCCTTTAGATAGTGTAATTCCGTCTTCGTCGGTAACTGCAAATGAAGTTCCATGGTCATTTTTAGACCCGTCTGTGAAAACAAAACTGTATTTTGCTTGTTTTTCAATATTCTTTATCTCCAAAAAGCATTGTTGGTATTGTTCATTATTTGTAGTTGTTTTCGGGAGGATACTGAGTTGGGTGTTTAGGCAGGATTTTTGTAAAGACCAAGGTGGCAGTGAAACCGTTTGGATAGCTTTGGACAGAATTGGGATCTGCAAAGCTTTTGAGAAGTGAATAGCATTGTACAGTGTTGATGGGTTGCTTGGTGTTTTTTTCCGGCTAAGGATTTGTTTGGCGTCAAGTGAAACTAAAGAGTTTTGCGTTGTGTTTAGCTTTAGTATAATGAGTGATGTAAGCTGCTCCACTCTCCGTTCAATGCAGGGTAGGCCAGCTTCCGTCAATATATTTTTGATGGGTGTGGTTCTGAAAGCTTTAAGACTCAGACGTATGGCAGTATGGTATTGAGGTTGTACTAGTTTTAAAGATGATTTTGAGCATTTCCCATAAATACTTAAACCATAATCTATTTTAGCGAGGATGGTGGATCTGACGACGTTTATAAGCGAATTAACGTGCATAAGGCTTTTTTTTGAACTTAAATATTTTACTATGTTAAGTCTGGTAGCTAGGCTTTTTTTTAGATACAAACAATGTTCCTTAAAGTTAAATTTACAGTCAAATATTATTCCAAGCAAACAGAGGTTTTGTACGTTAAATATATCCTTAAAACTAGAATTCAAAACAATAGTTTTTGAACATGTATATTTTTTACAGATATGTAACATTTTGCATTTAGCTAGTGATATTTTCGACCCCGAGTGTAAACACCAAGTCGAAATATCGTCCAATATTCTAGAAAAGGTAGAACCTGTTACAGCTATATCTTTGCATTTAGAAAAAATGGCGAGATCGTCAGCATATAAAAAGTGATCTATGTTATTATAATTTCTTACAATTTTACTGAGATCGTCGAAAGCAATTATAAAAAGTGCTACTGAGAGCGGTGAACCTTGTGGAATTCCGTTAGCAAGTTTTTTGACGGAAGAATATGTAGAACCTATCTTAACCCGAAATTGTCTGTTGCATAAAAAGGATTTTATATAATTGAAGATTTTTGGGCCGATTCTCCATTGAAGAAGTTTTTTTAGGACAATGTGGATGCCAATTCTGTCAAAAGCTTTTTCAAAATCTATTGATAAAATAGACACATGATTTTTGGTAGATATTGCAGATGCAACAAAGTGGTCAATGTGAAGGAGAGCATCCATGGTAGAATGACCTTTTTTAAAAGCTACTTGATTCGGGCTTATAAGTTTATTTGTGTCTAAGAACCAAAATATTCTTTTTGAAATTATTTTTTCCAATAGTTTTCCAGTGCATGGAAGGAGTGATATAGGGCGGTAGCCACTTATGTCAATTGAGTTTTTGTCGCGTTTTGGGATCGGAATACAACTCGCTGTTTTCCATACTTGAGGTATAATTCCATCGTCAAATATTTTATTGAAAAGACTCAGAAGTCGATTTCTAAAATTCAGTGGAGTATTTTTGAGCATCATATACGATATTCGATCGAAGCCAGGGGATTTACCCTTTGCCGAGCGAAGGCAGCTCTCAAGTTCGATTAAGTTAATGGGAAGTTCAATGGGTATGGATTTTGAATCGGTATGTTGTGGATGGTTTATTTCTCTAACTGATAATTGCTTTTCATTCAAAAATTCAGGGGAGAAGTTAGTATCTTCTGAGTATTGTGCCCAGTTTTGGGCAAATTCTTCAGCAATTTCAAATGGACTACTTAAAGTTTGTGTAGAGGTTTTTATAGTTGTTACTAGCGGGCTTATGTAATTCCCAGTGAGGGATTTCACGTCCGCCCACAGTTTTTTGGAACTGCAATTAGGGTTTATATTTTCTGTGAAGTTTTGAAAACTTGTCGATTTGGCGGACCTTGCAGCTCTTCTGAAAAATGCATTCGCTTTGCGGTATGCAACTAAGTTGGAGTTTATTGGATGTTTTCTGAAAGTTTTCCAGGCATTTTTTTTGTTTTGTCGAAGTTCGGCAAGCTCATTGTTCCACCACGGGACATGTTTTTGTTTGTGTGGTGCATAGTGAGTCTGAGGTATAGCAAGGTTGGCTGCATGACGTATTGCTTTCTGGATTGTGGCTGTTTCCTTGTTTGTGTTCGGAGATGGAATATTATTCGACAAGAATTTTGATACCTGTGATTGAAATGAAGCCCAGTCAGCTCTCTCAGTCTGAAATTTTGGGGAGGATTTTGTTTTGTGTTCACGATTATCCGCAGTTATTGAAATTAAAATCGGAAAGTGATCACTACCGTGTAGGTCAGGAAGTCTTGACCATAATGTTGTAGCGCAAAGTTGAGCAGAGACGATTGTTAGATCAATGTGGGTGAGTGTACCGTGGGTTGAAAAATGAGTTGGTTGACCGTCATTCAGTAAAACCATGGTGGAATGGCTTAAAAAATCTTCTATTATTTTTCCACGACTGTTATGGGTGGGAGAACCCCATAGTGGGTTCCAAGAATTAAAGTCCCCAGTGAGGATTAGAGGAGTGTGGAAGCCGTTAGTTATATCTTCTAAATCTTTGGCTACAAATGGTTGGTCAGAAGGTAAGTACAGTGAGATTATTGTTATTTTTGTATATAGGTCTATTTCTACCGCTAACGCCGATATACTGGAGTTTATAGGAATGAACCTGTGAGGTATAGATTTATGAACAAGAAGGCCTACTCCTTGAACTGATGAATTATTTGTGGATAGGTTGTGGAAATATGAGGAATATTGCTTAGGTGGTTGTGGCTGAAAATTGTATTTAATGTGAGTTTCCTGGAGTGAGATGATAGCAGGGTTAATTTCGTTAACTAGTAGTTGGAGTTCATGGTAATTATTGAAAAAACCGTTAAGGTTCCATTGCAGGACCTTGAGTGTAGGTCTATGTGATTTAACAGACTTTTGTACAATATAATCAGGGTTATATTGTGAAAAATCTGCGTTGGCAAAATTGGGGTTGTTCGTGATCTGGTGACTCTGCAGTCCAGATGTTGAAGCGCCCAAGTTCACTATTGAGCTTGGGCGATTCAATTCCGGGACTGCAGAGTCAGCTTGGGGAGCGACATTATTATGTTTGTGTTTCATCATCATCTATTTCAATGGGGGACGTTTGGTAGGAGGGAGTGGTTGTTTGAGAAAATGGTGGTATTGGAAAATGTGTGTGTATTTGAGAAAGTTCACTGCCTGTTAAGGCAGAGAGATTATAGTTTTGTGTTTGAGTGGCTTTGAGAGAATTTGAGTGTAGAGGATATTGAGAATGATTTGAGTTTAATTTGACGGTTTGAGTGTTTAAATGGTTTGGTAAAGAGTCAGAGTTGTAAATTTGGTTTGATGGTTGGATGTTAGTGAGTGGTATGATTGATGCGGTTTTATTGTTTTGTGTGATTGATAAGTGTTTTTCTTTGTTGTTTTCATGCAGTGGAGCGGTTGACGTATAAGTGGAAGTGGTTTGATCTTTTTCTGATGTTGACTGTTTTGAAGATGGTGGGGTGGAGAGGTTTGATTGAGTTGAAATTGACTCGGAAGATGAATTTATTTTTTCTATTGTTGTAGATTTCGTTTGAAGATTTTGAGTAGGTTTTACCGGAGGTGTACTGTGTAATACAGAGGCGTATGACAAAGGGAGATTTTGCGAGGGATTTTGCTCATTATAAATTTGTTTTGCATCAGCCATACTGCATTTTTTGACAGTTTTTATTTTGAGAATTTCTTTAGCCTGCAGGTATCGTGGGCATTGTCTCGATGATGATGGATGCGATTCAGCGCAGTTAGCACAGGAAATACGTGTACAACTGGCAGGGGAGTGAGGTGGTAAATTACAGTTATCACAAGAAGTATTACCTTTACACCTTTTAGCTGTGTGGCCCAACAACTGGCAATTACGACAACGCATCGGATTAGGGAAATATTCTTCGACTTTTACGTTATACCAACCAATGTTGAGTGAGGTAGGGGGGCGGAAAAGATCAAAAGTAAATAAGACGAGACCTGTGCAACGCTCATTTTCCTTCTCCTTATCCTTCTCTTTATCATTCTCTTTATCGATCTCTTTATCTGTACCGATCACTTTCATCTCCTCTCTACCTATTGGTTTTTTAAATTTGAAAACATCCGTAACACCTTGTGATTTCATTTCCTCGACAATTTCTTTTTCTGGCACATTTTTGAGGCAGGGAGCGTAGACTGTACCTTTGGATTGATTTAAATTGGAGTGAAGTGTGACTGATATTGGGCATATGTTAGAGAGCATTTTTTTCGATAGGAACAGGTCGGCTATTTTTTTTGATTTCGTTAGGATCAATAAATTGCCGTCGCGCAATTGGGTTATGTACTCATAACCAGTACTTATACTGTCGATTGCTTTTTTTAGCAAAAATATGCTGAAAGATGTTAGTTTTTTACTTTCGTCTGTCGGTGAGATGAGTATAAATTTAGGGTTTGGAGAGTTCAGACTATTGGGTGAAGATGTGTTCAAATCAAGAGGTGATAAGTTTGTAGTTTTTCTTTTTTTAGTGTTTATAGGTGCGGATAGGTACTCTAAGTCGAGTATCCCAAAGCGACCGCTCGAATGAGCACGTGGCCCAGAGGCCATTATATTGTAGTAATTTCACTTACTAATTTATTGGATTTTCCACTCACTAACTAAATAAAATTAAGTATTATAAGCGAGAAGATTTCACAACTAGGTATAAGCAGTTAACGTACCACTGAGAAAAGAATGTTATAAACAATCACACAGGAGGTATCTGACCGGCTTGAAGGTTAGTCGGTGACTGATCTCGAATATTATTTGTTATTCGATATGCAAGGTTAATTGCGGTATTAACATCATTATTATTTTTAACATTTTTTTTTTTTAATTTAAACTTGCTTACTGTCTCAAAATCGGAAGACAACATTTTCAATAATGGTTTTCAACGAAAGATAACTGGCCCCTAAAAATTTAAATTTTCAATGATTAATAAATGCCAAAATACCATAAGAAGTTAGTTCAATAATTAAAAAAACAAAATATATCGATAATAGTAACTTTAATAAAATGTTAAAAATAGTATGATACAGATACTAGACAAGATTTAAATACGCGAAATCCTACTTCTAATAACTTGATACCAAATTCTAGTTTTAGCATCGTATTGAATAAGTTTAAATTTTGCACCTATGAGAAACTATCAAAGCTATCGAGAATTATATATCAATCGATCTTGTACCAACACTAGTAAAATGTTTGTGATTTTTCTTTTGACTGACAAATAATTTCAATGACGCCCAGTTTTTATCATTGGTATAACCGACCTGTCAAAAAAAATTTCCACCGTTTCACTGATTTGTGTTTCAACGATGGTTTTCAATGAAAGTTATAACTGGTGCCTAACCCCGTAGGGGATTAGTTGTTGTTGCATTTAACATGTAAATTGCTTAGCTCCGACGTCTTTTTTGTTGACCAATTTCCTTCGGGATGCAATAAAACACGGCCACTGTGTGGCTGCTGGGGATGATTCTTTTCTAATAACATAATAGGCGTATTTTGTTGAGCAATTAGTTAATGTGCTGATTCCGCAATGTTCCACATTAGGCCACATATAATAATTATGTTGTTACTAAAGAACAATTGTGCTTTCAATTTGTTGTTTACTCAATTAAACACTTGAAAATTTAATGCATAGCTACTCAAAACTCTCTTCCTAAAGTTTTGACATTTGAAGTCGGAAGCGCTCTTTAGAAATGGTCCCTTTATTTGCCTTCACTTGCAGCCACCTATGAACTATCAACCAATAGTTTGATTTGCAGATTTTGATGATAAAATCATTGATAAATGACCAGTAATTTCCTATCTTCGCTGTTTAGGATCCTAATTATTTGTTAGGTATTTTGTTTGTAGAATGTATAATATTGTTTATACGAATAATGTATGGTTGACTATGTGATACTTATCTGTTGTGTGTTTGGTGTTCTGTAGTTTAATATAAAGTATAATTATACAAATTAGGTTATACTGTTAAATATTGTAAAAGATAAAAAATACTCTTTGTTTTCTATTTTAATATTCATATATTTAATAAAAATGATCCTCACTTTATCGAGGCTAGGTTTTAACTGCGCTTTTACTTTTACTTTTAACATTTATCTTCGTGTAATAATTAGGTTGTATAGTATTAATATATAATGAGGAAGTGAGAGCAAAGTAAACTGTAGTATTTTAGTTTTTATGAACATTATGTAACGTTAGGTTAGGAGTATTTAAATTGGACAACTATAAGAGACATATATTTGGTACATTTAGTACAAAATTCATTTAGAGGTCGCCATAGCTATAATTTCCTCTCGTTTACCTTTTTATCAATTTTTTTTTTTAATTATGATCATTTTTTAATTTTTGATGTTGAAATTGCATTAATTCTCCCTATAATTATAATTTTAAAATTTTCAAATTTAATATTGTGAAGAATTACATCAATTATTTTCATTTTAATTCCCACAGCATGTCTGGGGTTTTTAATTTCTTCTTAAATTCTTCAATATTCGCATTATAGAAAAACTATGATCTGGTAATTCAGTTAAGTTCAGTCTACTCTGGAATGAATATCAAAGAGTATTGATTCAAATTTAACAATTTATTATTATTCAAAAACTCAAAATGTCAGCTAACCCAACTGACACGGTGATGGAATCCTTCGCCAAAGTGTTTACATTCGGTTTAGAAGATTATGCTGTTTTTGTATCGATGTTGATTGTATCGGCCGGGATCGGAGTGTATTTTGGATTTTTTGCGGGTAAAAATGATACCGCGGATGAATATTTACTTGGTGGTAGAAATTTAAAAGTATGGCCAGTTGCTATTTCTTTGGTTTCAAGGTAAAAACGCTGCATAAATATTGTGTCAATATTATTTTTAAATTGTTTTATTTCTTTTAGTCAATTGTCAGCTATGTCAATTGTAACAATACCATCGGAAATGTATAGCTTTGGAGTGACATTTGCATTGACAGCATTGACGGCAATGTTTGGGGTTCTGCCTATCTTGTTGTATGTTATAACTCCTGTGTTTTACAACAACAATATTTCAAATTGTTATGAAGTAAGTTCAAACTACCTATCCATATACATATCTCTTTCTAAGTGGTTTTATTTTTCAACAAGATATGAATATGCTTATAACTATATTATACACAGTAGGACCTTGGTAATTCGAACGGTGCATTAATTCGACCACCTGATTTTATGCATACATATGTACGTATATGATATGATTTTTTCAGTATATTGAAATAAAAACGTGGGCTTTCCTCTGTGCGACGTTACGAGTTCACGCTTTACGATGTAGCACGTTATGTTACGAAAATCTGTATAGTAGGGTATTGGGTAGATACGTTCAGTCACAAAAATTTGAAGATCCCCTTCAAGCAAACTACTCCGTTTTGGATCCGTGCTCTCATAGTCAACAACGTATGGACGACCTAGCATATGGATCCGAATATGGCTCTACTGCGCTTGGACAAAAGTTGATGTTTACACATATTAACCGTGAATCTCGGTAATCACAGAATTTTTTTTTGTTCAAGTCATGGCAACAAACTGTTATAAATTGACATTTCGTCCTTAATTAATATAACCGAAGATGAAGAAAATTATAAGAAATGAGTTCTTTTTAGGTTAAGCGATTTATTTTCAATAAATATGTATGGAGTTAAAACTTTACGCCTGGTGAATAACACTACTACACTACACCTGGGGGGTGATTTCGTAAAACGATTATCGTCAGACGATAGCGTTTCGGCGATAGTTACGCTTCACGTAAGAAGATAATCGTCAAAGTGATACCATCAAAACGATATCGTCTACACGATAGCTAAATAGGTATCGTTTGGCATTGAAATCTGTCAATTTAGTAGATAAATAGAAGTAAAAATGTTTCAGCGCAATTTATTTTTCTTGTAAAGTGAAAATGAAATTAAGAAGGGTCATTCCGTAATTTTCAAAATGATAATCGTCAAAACGATTATCGTTAACGTAATCGTCAATGATTTGCTTCACGTAACTCGACCACTAAGGTCTCGTCTATCGTTTTCAGTTTAAGAATGTTTGGTATATTTCACAAATTCTCAAACTGTAGTGAAAATGTTTGTTTTTGCTATCTCTTCCAACCCGCACGTAAGCACAATGTTTTTATGTTTATGTACTATTGTAGAATATCTTTAATGGCACTGGTTGCTAAATAAAATTAAACAAACAAATAATCTTTTTATTATTGTTATAATAATTCAAACCATTATAGTATTGTTCAACGTTTTTGGCTATCAAAAATGAAGCCTTTGTGATGGTACTCGAAATAATAAACTTGCCAGACGGCTTTTCAATCCAATCGGCGTCGGCGTCGGCGGCCGCACCAAAACAAAACACAAATCAATAAACAACACAAAAAAGTTGTAGGTGTGCTTTTTTATTGTCCAACCCTTAGAGGATATATAATATGGATTGCTCGTTTCTATTCCTAATGCATTGTAACGCCTGGGCGCTTGATAGGGAGCGCTATTTCGGTTTAGATAAAGTCTAAGAATATCGTACAGCTGCTATCAAAGTCATAATTTGCTTATTTTCTCTCTAAATTGTTCTAATTAGAAGTAATTCTTGAAATAAATAAGTGCATTTGTTTATTATTTTAAAGATTTCAATGTCTTATTTTTTAGTTTTTTTCTCCAATGTGCAGAAAACTCAGACCGAAACTTCAAACAGCGACCCCTTTGAAAGGTACGCATTCGAATAAAAACAAGTACCTACTTCATATTATATATCCTCTTCCGTGCTGCCACCCTACTCCTTTAGCAGTAGATCTACTGCGCTTAGTCCCAAACGAAAATCTACTGCGCAGCAAAACGAATCTACTCCTCTTTTAAAAATTTTGATGGTTATCCAAGGTTCAACAACGGAAATAGCTTGTTTTTTTGATGAACTCCAAAAATAAGTTGTATCTCCTTTTTTTCCTCGTATTAAATTCGATAAATAAAAGCAATAAACTTTTCCAAATCGTATTTACACAAATTCATTTGCTTCATCAAGTAATGCAAGATTTGTTCATTGAAATACTTAAAAAAAACTTATAAAGCTTGATATGATAAGCGTAATTATTAATGTTGAAGATTCTGCCCTGTAAAGTGTACAACTATAAATACTTCTTTCGATATGTACTGTGGCATTCAGTTTCAACAGTATCTAAATCATAATTCAAATGATTTTGTTGAAGATGAGTCGGTATTGAAAATAATTTATTAACGATTCAAAATAGCTTTTAACGGCCTTTAGTCCATAAAAATTCAACAAGTCCAATTAAATAGTGCTAAGTCTTCTACTTGGCTGATGTATTTCAGTAGTATATAGAATTTGTATTATAAAAACCTTCATATAAAAATAAAGCCTGGCCCTGGGCAAAATTTCCAGCTTAATGATTAAGAATTTTAATCTTGTTGGATATAGTTCACATTGGATTTTTGTCAAAAAGTTCATGTAAGTTGAACTGAACTTAATAAAAATTGCGTATTGACAAGGCACTCACTAGTCAACTGAACAGTCCAAGTGAGATCGCCGGGACGAAACGCCAATTTTTATGGACTAAAGGGCGTTAAAAGCTATTTTGAATCAATAATTCAACAAGTCCAATTAAATAGTGCTAAGTCTTCTACTTGGCTGATGTATTTCAGTAGTATATAGAATTTGTATTATAAAAACCTTCATATAATAATTTATTAACGTTGTACAAGGAATTATGCAGCCAAATTACGAAACGGTTTGACTTCAATAATAAAAAATTACAACTGCTTAAGTATTCAGATGTAAGCCAAATAGTAGGTGGCACCTTTAGATCAATATTACCAAATTTTGACGAAATTCCATTTTCATCTGAAAATTAAATGTCGAAGTCCCAAATATCCAATGGAGGTGTTTGTTAGGCAATAATGTTATTGATAAGAAATTCAATTATCCTTTAGACATAACAAAGTTTTGGTCAAAACCAAGTGCAATTAAAAACGCGGTAGGTCAACTTGTATTGGCAAAGCCATTATAATGTATGCTTTTGTTATGCTCATTACCCCATGCTGCTGAAAAGAAATTTTCGCTAGGCAACTTGGTAAAAACAGATACTAGGAACAGCCTTAACACTAATACCTTTCAAAATATTATTTAAGCCAAAGAGCTAACAGAGCCGAAAGAAGATTGTTGGTCTCCCTCAGATTCAACAGGTATTATTGAGTTTTTCAATGAATTTAAATTCATAAATGGCCAATATAAAAGAAAGTTAGGCCAATAAATTTATTATGTATACATATGTAATTTTCCAAATGAAATGTGATTTTTTCTTAATTTAGTTTAAGAAAATAGTTTTATTTTTTTTTTATTGTGGAGTTTGTTTTTGAAGTAATTGTTATAAGTTTCCAGATTCTTCTGTTTTTATTCGTAAATAAAATGTATTTTAAATTAATTGAAATTTTGTTTTCGTATATTGTAAGATCTACTGCGGTTTACTGCAATCTACTGCGTTTTTTTCTGAATATATACTGCGCTCAATCATCTAGAGGGTGGCAGCGCTGATCTTCTAAGGTCAAACCCCATAGAAAAAAAAAAACATTTTCACTACAGTTTGAGAATTAGTGAAATATACCAAACAATCTCAAACTGAAAACGATTGAAGAGACCTTAGTGGTCGAGTTACGTGAAGCAAATCATTGACGATAGCGTTAACGATAATCGTTTTGACGATTATCATTTTGAAAATTACGGAATGACTGGCAATTTTCAGTTTGTGTAGGTACTGTGACGAAATCGTGTGTGGTTGTCTATTCAACCAAGCGTTAGATACACACAGCACACGCTGAACAAAAGTCACAAACAATTGTAGTACGCATCTGTGAAGAGACGATTCGTGTGCAGATGCAGAAGGCCTAAAGCCTACCTCCAACGACAAATTCACAGCCACACCATCGTTGACGATGTGGCACGATCGGGCTTTTTTGACACATCAATTTCCTTGTGGCACGGTGGCACGAAAAAATTATTTTTTCCATGCTTTTTCTAATTTCCATTATTCTATTTACTTGAAATAAATAAAATTTTTTGGAAATTTGATTAATATTGCTTCAAAAGTATGGAATTTCAGAAAACATGGCACGGTTTTATTTGTTGGGATGAAAACGCTGAACTACACCCAAATAGACGCTGCCTAGAAAAAGTACATTACTGTCGAGTCGCTTTAATATTATTTAAATCAATTTTTTTAACTTTCTTTTGTATGACCCGTCCCATCGTCTTTATGAGAGCAACTGGGTGGAAACACTATTTCGATGCAGCAGATAATTGTAATTAGTAGTAAAATCCTATTCCACTTGAACCGGTCACCAATGGGTGGCCCTTCTGCAGAAAGGAGTTCCGCGATCACATTTCACATAGATCTAGGTTTTATCGGAGTGCGCGCTCTCGGCTATAACACCGATTGTTTTACTATTTTTACTCGTATTTTAGATTAAGAACTATCATAACTATTATGTACCTACAGTATGTAATAACAATTCACAATTTTATCATTTCAGTACTTGGAATTGAGATTTAATAAAATTACCCGGCAAATTATGACGCTGGCTTTTGTATTGACATTATATTTCTTAATGCCAGTGTTTATATTTATACCAGCTATAGCATTTGCACAAGGTAAAATAATGTTTTTCTTACGAAGAATAAATAAAAAAAATGTTGTATGTATATTTGGTTTATATAGTTACAGGTGTTAACATTCATCTCATAAATGGAATTGTTTGTTCTATTTGCGTTTTCTACACCTTGTTGGTAAGTTGTGAGTTTATAGCGAACTAAAGTAAGCAGTTTTTGATAAAACAATTTCAAATCCAAATTTTTTTTTTACGAAAATTTGAAAAAAAAATTAAGAAAAAAAGATTATTTTATTTTTTCAAAGTTTAACGTAGTTAAGTAGTGATGAAACATTGCATATATACTGCTTTTTGCTTTTATTATGTTTCTGTTTATTTTGGTTGAATAGAACTATGTCCGATGAGTAAATAGGTACATATATAGTGTTCCTTAAGCCCCATCTACAAGAAAGGAGATGCTCTCAACTCTTCGAACTGCAGAAGAATAAGAGTCTCCTAAGCGTGCGTCGCATCGGGCGCATATAAAATCTTGGTGGTTCTACTTCGTTATCGCTTAAAACCTTTCGTGAACTACCTGATCTGATGTCGCGACGTATCAACCCCACGATTGTAAGCATCTATCCCTGATGGGCTACGCAGTTAGGTACAGAACTGCCTGTCTGGTGGGTCGAACTGGTTGAAGCGTTTGTTCATTATGGACTATAAGCCCCATCCAAAATACATAAAGTAAAGTAAAACCATATTGTTTCATTTTTAACATTCGACTAAAAATTGTCAAAAATGTTGTCAAAAAATTCATGTGAGATGAACCCAACTTAACAGAAATTACGTATTGACAAGGTCCTCGATAGTCAACTGATGAGTCCAAGTGATATCACCGGGACGAAACGCCAATTTTTGTGGACTTGAACGCCATTAAATGCTATATTTTGAATCAATAATTCATAAACTCCAATTATTTAGTGCTAAGGGCCAGTTTCACAGTCAGAAAAGTGGCACTTAAATGCTTAAGTGGGTAATGTTAAAGATTAAGGCGCAATATAACAGTGCAGAATTGTCTGAATGAGTCGCACTTAAGTCTCCGATGTTGTTGACTTAAGTTCCACTTATAAAATGAAACTTAGCCTAAAGTCCTAATATGGGAAATTTAAGTGCCACTTAGTGCCGGTAAGTGCCGACTGTGAAACTGGCCCTAAGTCTTCTTGGCTGACTTATTGATGTGTAAACATCTATGCTGGCGGTAAAGTGAAAAAAAAACGTGAACGTTCGTGTGCAACGTTACGATCTGCATACTAGGATGGATCCGTTCAGTGAAAAAAATCTTAAGATCCCCTTCAAGCAAAAACAAGTCCGTTTTGAATCCACGTACGCTGATGTTTACACATATTAACCGTGAGTCCCGGCACTCACAATTTTTTTTTTTAGTATAGTTCCTATTATAGCAATTTAACTATAAAATAAAGACGGGTTGATGTTGAAATGGAATAAAACAAGCCGTGTCTGAGTTATTAACAAAATTCTTTTTTTATTTGAAAGGCCCATGTATGCCCTTATGTATGGAATATGACATCGTTCAAATGCCCACCTTGGCTTCTTACGATGGCACGGATCCGAGTGGGCCAATTTTCAATCACTCTTCCGCATGGATTCGGGTGAATTTGAGCGATGGCCTGTGTTATGTTCACCTTAAGAACATCGGTCGATTGTCGTTTATTCGCATAGACCTGTGACTTCAGGAAACCCAACAAGAAAAAGTCTAACTGGGCCAATTAACGTCACTTCCGCGAGACTTAAGCGGGAACCACACTACTCTCGTGTGGTGTGTTGTGGAGTAGTGTGTCGCTGTCATTTCAATGTATTTCATAGATTTCGGCACAGCACAGCACACGATACAAATATGGCTCTACGCATATGAAATACATTAGAGCGATAGCGACACACTACTCCCCAACACACCACACGAGAGTAGTGTGGTTCGGGCTTTAGCCTTACTTGTTGTTGGTGATGGCAATGCCATCGTCGTTTTGTATAAGAAGTCCGGACTCTCACAAACATCGGCTATGTTTTCGGTAGATCTTGCGTTTCTTTGACTTACGGGTATTTGCTGATTGTTCACTGAATCGGTCCACTCAATTTTGGCCACCAAACGTCGAATAGTCGACTAACTTGCTATGGTGATTTGGCATCTGTAACTGAATAATATACAACAGATTTGACAGATGTCACCGAAAAAACATGGCCGCCACAGGCCACCAATATCTACCCGCACCAATTTTAAAACCCTTTACATATATAGAAGTTAGTTTTTGTTTCTATTTTTCAATTTTTGTATTGGAAAATCACTTAAATCCAAATGAAGTTCTATCTTAAAGCTTCATAATATTATTTCTATTTGCTACCAGGGTGGAATCAAGGCAGTCGTATGGACAGATGTTGTACAGGCTGTTGTAATGCTTATATCCGTTACCATTGTTGGTATAATGGGAATAATCGGAGTTGGAGGATTAGAAAAAGTTATTTCAAATGCTAAAAACGGTGGACGTCTGGATGTTAAGTATGTTTGAAATCTCCAGAGAAACAACTCGTGATGGTTTTATTCAATCAAAATTACTCTTTTTAACAATTGTCATAAATTTATTTAAGTATGAATTTTGATGCTACGACTCGAACTACCCTTTTGAATGCATCTGCTCGAGGAATATGCTTGTGGATAGGTCATATTGGTCTTAGTCAAATTTGTGTACAGAGGATTGTTGCATTACCATCTCTCAAACATGCTAGAAAGTGAGATATGGAATATTGATTTATATTTTTTCTAATTTTAACACAAGATTCTCTTTTTTTAAAGGGCCTTGTTCATCTTTGCCATTGGATTTACTTTCGTTATGTTTTTTAGTTGTTTCACTGGGATAATTATGTATTCGATGTACTACGATTGTGATCCACTTAAAATAAAGGTGGGTATGATTTCAATTTTTTAAAAAAGTAATAGTCGGTTTACACACGTAAGACATTTGGAATATATTCAGCCTGTGAGTTTCACCCGAACATCATTCCAGCCGGAATGACTGAAATTTCACTTTCCGCCTATTGCGAGTCTCACCCGTGAATTGTAAAATATTCGGGAAATTCCCCTTATTGTCGTCATTTCGGGCGAAATTTAACCAGCCATTATGAGGTTAAAATGTTCACTTATTTTTTTGGAATTGAACGGAAACGGTAGAAATCATCATCATTTTTAAATTCCGGGTGAACAACAAATTTTAAGTTGATTTTTTTTCGGTTGAATTTAAAATAGACTGATTTTTATTAGCAAGTTTACACGCATGCAAGCTCAAAAACTAAACCAAAACTTTACACATGATATATTCTATGTATTATCTTTGTTGTTTTCTCTTCAATAGATAGTTGATAAACCTGACAAAATGATGCCATTTTTCGTTCAAGACGTTGGTGGCCATTTAAAAGGCATGCCAGGGCTGTTTATATCCTGCGTTTTCAGCGCAGCTTTAAGGTAAATAATACAGTGCTACTAACTTTATTAGAAGCAACAATTTGTTGTTTTATCCTAATTTTATTTTGCGTATTATATCAAGGTACATTTATTACAAGGAATTTATAAAAAAGCTATTTGGTTCTCAGTGGGTAAAAGATGTTGTTTGTTGTAACGACCTTAACTTAACGACTTTTAAAATATAACGACTTCCCGAATAGAAACACCTTTATGGCTAATTTCTAATCGCGCGTTCACGTTTAGTGATGCGTTCGTACGTTTAGAAGTATTACGGTAGCATCGACATGACAGATGCCTTTAAGATTATCAGCTGATTAAAAAACACGGAAGTGTTATTCTACAAATCAAGTGCAAATATTTTGTGAAATTTTTTAAATTTAAAATGAACAACAATAATCTAAATATACATTTTTTCCAAATTTTCTTTTAATACTTGGTACCTTTTTTACAAATGTTTTTTTTATTATTAACGAAAGTAGAAATAGTTGCTTAAGCAGCCTAGGTGCCCTCCTTAGCACATTTTTATTTTTTAGTATTATACAAATACTCATGCTCCTTCACTAAAATATTCAATTTCTCTTCAGACATCCTGTAAAACAACTTTTTTTCAATAACTACAAGTTTCTTTCAAAATATTTGTAGAGCAAAATTATTTTCTTACCTCTTGAAAACAAATTCAAACTTTTTTGAACACACACAAGATACATAGGTACCTCCCCTTCAATTGAATAAGTAAACACTTTTTGAAAACCATTTATAGCTATTGCTCCCAACTTAGTTAACTCTATTGATTTTTGTAAATGGTGTTAGAAAGAGCATCAAATGTTAAAGAAAATAATACAAATGCAAACCAAATTATGCCGTTACTTTTGGTTCCACTCAGATTTGTTTACTTACGTTACGTAGGTTTGCGTACCTGCTAATTGATACTAAATCCTAACATTAATGCCCAACGCATCATTGTTAACACTTACTGTAAATTGCTATGGCTGAACTTTCGCCAAACTTTTGACAAAAAAATCTGTCAAGCGACGCCCAAGCCCATCAACGCGGCATTGGAAATCAGCCATTAGAACTTAACATTTAAATTCATGGCGTCATCTTCCAAAACATAAATGTAACTTAATTACAAGTGACTCTAGACGTGCCAATTATAACAGTTTATAAAAGTACTAATAACCGCTACAGTCACAAAATATAATTATTTATTTCAGTTTACACGAAATTGCTTATAAACATTTTTGCGTCTAAGCAAACGTCACTATAAACACATAAAGGGTTTTCCAATAAGAGGTGTTATATTGAATAGCCCGCTATTTCGGTAGCTGTCACTTTTGAAGCTGTCATTTTTTGACATTTGACAAGTAGAAACTACGCCATTAATAAAAATGGAACGATAAACGCTTCAACAACGCATTGAAGTTATTAAAATTCACTATAAAAATGGTGAAAATTTGGCAGAGACGGTTCGTAAAACTAAAACATTTTTGGGTCGTCGTGAAGCACCTTGTCGGACCGCAATACAGAAATTGGTGGACAAATTCGAGCTGTTGGGACAAGTTAGTGATGTGAAGAATAAAACCCGTGCACGTCGCTCAAGAACAACTGAGAATATTGCTGTTGTAGCCCAAAGTGTTGAAGAAAACCCAGGTTTGTCCATTCCTCGTCGTTCTTTGGAATTAGGCATTCCACAAACGTCATTACACCGTATTTTGCATAAAGACTTGGGTCTTAAGGCTTATAAAGTTCAGTTAACACAAGAACTCAAGCCGGCTGATCATCAACAACGTCGCGTCTTTGCTGATTGGGTCCTTGAAATGCATGAAAATGATCCGGAATTTCATCGAAAAATCATCTTGACTGATGAGGCCCATTTCCACCTCGGAGGCAACGTCAACAAGCAAAACTGTCGCATCTGGGGCTCGGAAAACCCAAGAGTTATTGTTGAAAAAGCCTCTCCATCCTCAACGCGTGACTGTTTGGTGCGGTTTATGGTCCGGCGGGGTCATTGGACCTTACTTTTTCGAAAATGAGGCTGGAGCAACAGTTACGGTCAACGGATTGCGCTATCGAGAGATGATTAATGATTTTGTATGGCCGGAATTGGATGGTATTGATCTGGACAACGTTTACTTTCAACAAGACGGCGCTACGTGCCACACAAGCAATGAAACCATCGATCTTTTACGGGAAAAGTTTCCGGACCGTGTTATCTCTCGAAGAGGTGATCACAATTGGCCACCGAGATCTTGTGATTTAACACCTTGCGACTTCTTCCTTTGGGGCCACGTGAAAGATAAGGTCTACGCCAACAGCCCAGCGTTGATTCAAGACCTCAAAGATGGAATTCGTGAGGCTATCGAGGAAATAGGGCAGCCACTTTGCGATTTGGTTATGGAAAATTTCATGAAAAGGATATGGTCCTGTAAGCGTGGTCGTGGCGGCCATTTTGCTGATGTTGTGTTCCATTATTAACGGCATACCTAATAATGAAATAAACATCCGATCATTTATCTCAAAAAATGCCATTTTTCTTCGAATATCAAAATAACACCTCTTACTGGAAAACCCTTTACCTACACATTTTACCAGCATGAAAATCTTTAAATTTGAAACCTTAACCATCTTTACAATTTTATAGCGCAATGTCAGCAAGTATGAATTCTCTAGCAGGGATTTTTTATTTCGATTATGTGAAGCCTTTCGTGAGGCATACCGAACGAAAAGCAAATCTTTCCATGAAAGGTTTTGTTTTATTTACTGGTGTCTTTTGTGTTGCTGCCGGATTTTTAGTTGAAAAATCAACATCTCTCCTCCAAACCATTATGACTATCAGTGGAATAGTCCAAGGAGCTACAGTTGGTATTTTTATGTTGGGATTTTTGGTACCAAAAGCTAATGGAAATGTAAGTTCATTTAGCAGAAGTTTTCAATCTCAATCAAAAAAAATTGAAAACGATTTTCTATTCAGGGTGCATTAATTGGACTTCTGTCAAGTATGTCAGCCATTTTCATTCTTGCAACTGGCGCCCAACGAAGAATGGAAGCTGGAAAACTATCATATTCTCCTTTGCCAAGCAGAGATGATGGGTGTGATCGTTTTAACTATACCTTGCATGGATCAATGTAAGTTTAATTAATAGATACCCATTTATATGCATGCATACATATGTTTCTATATTTACTTTTTTTGTTTCTTTTTAGTTTCAGATCAAATGGAACAGTAGATATAATTCATAAGGTCGAGAATGATGAAGGATTTTCAATTTTTGATATTTCTTTTCAATGGTATACCATTTTGGGTACATTTGTTGTCTGGATAGTTGCAATTCCATTGAGTTATATCATCCCTGATAGTAAAAAACTGGATCATAATCTATTATCACCAGTTGTACGAAAGTTTGTTAAGTATGACAGTGTGAAGACTGAGGAGTCTTCTATGGATACATTTTGGATAGTAGACAAATTTGATAAAAAACTGATAGAAAATATTTAGTGATAATATCTAAAAAAGTATTATTGTTTTGCACTATTATAGAATAAAATTGATTGATAACACTTTTAATATTATTTTTTTTAATTTTAGTACTTCTGCTGATAAGGTAAGGACCGTGAGCCTTTAACAGCGATGTAGGTACATAGAACAGGCACGCATCTGAACTCATGGTCTGAATCTATGTATGTTTCATCCAGTTAGAGAGTAAGACTGTATAAGCAATTTTGCTCGCAGTTTCCATAATGGCATCACGGCTTAACTATATTCAAGAATTTTTGCAAAAAGTGGAAAAGTGTAAAACAAAGACATGCGCTAGAGATGGCTGTGTACGAAAAGCGTCCGAAAGTTAAGTTTGATCTGACATTTCGGATTGATTTGACAGATCAATGTGTTCGCACCCAGGCATCTCAGAGCGTATTTTTGTTTTTCACTTTTCCACTTTTTGCCACTGTTTCACAAAAAGTGTTGAATGTAGTTAAGCCTCAAATATATTACAATTCATATCGACATTAAATTTGTTTTTCTACAAAACCAATTTGAAACACCAATTATTCAAACTAAATTTAAGTCAGTTTTAGAACAAATTCGAAAACCTTTTGTCGGCGACAATGACGATCTACAACGCACATAACAACAAATTATTGTTTAAGATTAGGTATAATGAATTTAAAAATTGGTTAGATAAATCAAAATAAAGTCGACGATTTTCGCTTAGCCAATAGAATTATATTGGTCCATGTTCTGACGAACTTCAAGTGATTCGAGTCATGTTGACGTCTTTCTTTTTAAAAATTGAATACTTCTGCCTCACTTGGCCATCTCTTTCTTTCCAAGAAATGTGAGTGAGATAAAAACGAGTGACGTCAAAATGAGTCGCATCACGTGAAGCTTGTGTGAACACCGTTTATTTTCTTCCCTTTTGTCAATAATTTGTTCTTCTATGATATCTAATTGTCTATAGCTGTTCTTGTGTCTACAATCGTAAATGATATATAAATATTCCCATATTTTGCATCCAAGCAAATCAGTTAAAAATTGTATGAGATAAACTGTGAAATTAGGTGAGATGAAATTCTATATTCTCTTTACACACTCTTATATATAACCCGCGGGACACCAGTTCCATCATTAATAACAGTTAAGAATATGTCTAATAGATGTCACTCAAATCGATAATTGTTGCTGAAGTAGCCTTTTGCGTGTTTGAATGCATTCAACTCAACTCAAATGTGATACGCTGTTTCCCACGGAGGTATTGCTGGCATAATTATGAGTATATTGTATCGCTTTGGATAGAAGTAAGAGTAACCCTAAGGGCCAGTTGTACAAACGTCACCGTCGTTCTAACTTTGATCCGTGGTTCAGCAATTTAAGTTCACCGATTCGGGTGAGTTAACTTAGGTTCAACGTTGGTTCAAATTTTGATCCGTGGTTTAGCAATTTCAACTCACCGATTTACCTCGGTAAAATCTCAGAAAGCGGGAATTAAGAAAAGAATGACTCAAAATGCGCAAGAAAACGAGAAGAGAGCACTGTTAGAATTTTGTTATTATAAAACCATTCCCATGGTCTGAATCTATGTATGTTTCATCCAGTTCATTCCATTCCATTCAATGGCACGATTTAATTTAACAAGAACGAAGAGATCTCCTCACACTCACGTCTCGTTTTCTTATCGCATCGATTGTGTTAGAGGACTAAGGACTTTTCCAAATGCATGGCAATGCTGCTTTAGATTTGTCAGTGGACTTAGGATTCCTCATATATGGCAAAATGCTGGTCTACTTTTGCCAACAAGATAGTTTTCTTTATTTCGTGTTTTTTTTTTATTTTAGGTAAATTTATTTGTTTATTTAAAGTAGTTAGTTTATAAGAAAAGTTGAAAAAAGTGATTTGTGTTATTTAGTATTAAGTGTTTAATAATTTAAATAAAAAAAGGTCAATTATGTATGTGTATATGTTTGTTTGTGTTTTTTTTATTTTGATAATGAAAACGGTTTTCTGCTCTGGTCCTTGTTTTTCGTTGCGCTTAATTGAAAAAAACTACTTTCATAAGGTTTTCTAATGAAATTATGTGTTTAAATGTTATGCCGCGGCATGCCGGTTAGTTTTTGGGGTTCTTTTTTTTCGGTATAAAAAGATGTTTTTTTAAATATTAACTGGTGGGTAAAAGTTTTTGTAGAGAGCTGTAGTAAAATCTGTCGCGGAAAATTCTGCCGGTATTTGACAGATAAAGTGTCGGTTTGATATGTTACTGACAGCTCGATAGGAAATTTTTACCCATACCGCCGAAAAAGAAGTTTTATGCGCGAAACAGATTGAACCAGCACCAGCAAAAGTGGCCGCCATTATTTTGAACCAATGTATTTCAATCGTTCAACACAGATTAGACCAGCAACGTCAACACCGCCGTTTGGCCAAGGTTATAAATTGGCTGTTGCTGGTCCATTGTTGACAACTTTAATTCTGCGATATTCAGAGGGACCACGCTACAAAAAATTATAAACTCCATGCATTTCTGGTGGCTGGTGCTGGTGGCAAATTGGCAATGTGTTTCAAAAATATTTGCTGGCCAGCGCTCTGTTTGCTGTTGACGACGCTGGTGCTGTTGCTGGTTTAATCTGTTTCACGCTTTACTTCAAAAATGTAAAAAAGATATGTTTTCTTATGGCGAATTCCTTTCAAAAAAGAAATCGAATTTTTTCTGTCAATTGAAAGGAATTCGTATTTCGTAAAACAATCGATTTTTTTGGTGTGATTGTGTTTGTGTTACTTTAAAGCTGCATTTGACGCAAAACGTCAAGAAATTATTCACAAAACTATACAAATTTTTTTTTTGTTGTTGTGAGAAAAATTTTGTATCAATAGAATTAAATTAATAAATAAAAGATATTAGCCAGCTTATACGGTGCCAATTTGTTGGTGCATTTTATTTGTTTGAACTTGTATTTGCACATATATTTTTAAAGAAAATTGTTATTGAAAAGTTTTCACTTGCACTGAAAGTTTTTAACAGTGATAGTTTTTTGATAGTGAAAAACGCACAATAAATTATTTTTATAGCTGTATTGACTGAATATATGTATTGTTGAATATTTTTTATGTTAAATTATGTAGAATTCGTTGCAACCAAAAAATAAACAACTCGTCTTCCAAAGATTCCGCGACTTTCAATTTGACGTATTAGAAATGTCAAGTCTTCATAGTGTGTGTGCAAATCAGTGTGAAATCTTGCTAAAAACGCAAGATTTGTTTTGACAGAAAAGAATCGATTTTGTGTAGAAAAAATTCGATTCTGTTTAGAAAAAATTAGATTTCTTTGTTGTAAGGAATTCGCCATTACTTTTTTGCACGAAGTGTCATTGTTTTAGGTGCAGTTTATTAAGAACACAGACAGTATGATACCCATTATGGTTTTGTGTTAGCACACCTAGCGTAAATGTATAGTATGTGTTTCTAGTTTATATCAGCTGCATTTTATTATCCTCCAAATCTGATCCGGTTCAGATCATGATAATAAAATACAAAGGATCACAGTGAAAACAGTGTTATATACCCATCTCTTTTTTTCCTTTTTCCTTTTGTGTTTTTATTTTAATGCGTTCGTTGTCTTTTTTTTACTAAAAAAGTCATCTATACCCGTCAGCGGTAAAACTATTTTTTGGAAGGAAGAACTGGAAAAATGGATTTGCTAATCCAAAAGCAAAGCTGGATCTTGAGTTGTTTTTGTAATACAAGAATTTCGTGTGCAAATCCAATCCGGATCAGATCTGGGGGAAAATATAATACAGCTATCATAACTTTATTAGTGGGTCTGTGTATGAAGTTTCTTTCCCTCTCAATAGTAGCGACAAATATTTATAACCGATTTCAACATTCGGCCTTATTAATTTATATACATATATGTAACTCGAGCTTGTTGGTCTTATCTTATTTCATTAGTATAATACATAACTATAGCTTATCACATACATACTTTTGCATAATGTACTATTATTAAATTCCGTTTCTTAATTATTTCTAAGATAAAAAACTGTATAAGTTTGCATGTAGGGGAGTAGTCAAAAAATGTATTGTACTTGGCTTTATACCCCAATTGGCTTCGAATAAATTGTGAGCATAAAAAAACAATCAACAATTTTTATTCATCCATTCAAGTGGGTGTGTTGTCATTCGATTAAATGAGAAGCACTTTTTTCTGACAATTTGGGAGGATTTTTTACTTCCTCACAAGAATTATCACCACTGCAAAAAACACGTTTTTTTGTGAAAAGGCTTGGTATTTAAATTCCGAGACCAGCAGTGGCCATAACACAGGGCGTGACAGTCCAACACACTAAGCATTACGTCACGGGGTACGGGGTACTAGTTAACTAAAAATAAAATCATATGGTTTTTTAATTGGGCTCTAAGCCAAACCTGCATAAAAAGCGGCAAAAGGATTAAGTGCTGCGTAGACAAAGAAAAAAAATAAAATGCCTGTTCTTGCCCTTATTCTGCAAGTGTTTTGGATTTTTTAAGATTTAGAAAATAAAAAACGTGTATTTAGCTAATTAACGGGAAATTATAGTAATTGCTCCGATATGTAACTTTTAAGTAAACTTTCTGTAACAAAGTTTACCATATTTGCTGAGTATTTTTGTGATGTGTATAATACGTTACGTGCAATACGTTATATTGGGTACGTTCAATCTTAATATTATGGGGTTTTCCATTGGTAAATTCAAATTTCAATCTAAAAATTGATTTTTTTCGTGGCGAATGGAACACGATTTCAAATTGATTAATTTTTGTCATTGTATTTGTTTAGTTTCGTTGCTGTGTCAATATTTCAATACAAATTTCATCCATTTTAGAAGAGAAAGATGAGCTTGATGAAGTTACCGATTTTTTTTTTAAACTTTTCCATTTATAATCGAATATTGCTCACATATTTTCCATACAAATTTCATTCCTGAAATACCTACATTAATCCAATCAAACCACACATTTGCCAACTGACAGCTGTAAATTATTTTGGTGTTAGTACATTGAGGGATAAACCTGCCAAAAAATGTAGGTCTGCAAAATTGATTTTAAATCAAAAATAAATCAATTTATTTTGGCCAATGGAACGCAAAAATGGGCAAAATCGGTTTTTGACAGATCCAAATCAAAAATAAATTGATTTATTTTACCAATAGAAAACCCCATTAATCTTAACCATAAGCCCCGACATCACTCACATATTTTTTTTCCTCCTATGCAAAAAGGGGGATTAACCCCCATTTGCTGAAACGAAACTTAAGAGTTTATGCTCTACATAAGAAATTATTTGACAGTTTACGCTAAGGGAAAAGTAGAATATAAGCGTTTAAGTAGAACATAAATATTTATGTTTCGTATGAGCAAACGGCTCTAAGAGCTTCATTCCCTATGATTCTGTTCTTATAACTAATAGGCGTGTTTTGTTGAGCTATTATAAATACTTACTCTGCAGATTCCACTATGTTTCACATTAGGCCACCTATAATAGTTATGTAGTTACTAAAGAGCAAATGTGCTGTTAGATAATTTGATGTTGATAGAATTTGCACTTGAAAACATGATGAATACTCAAAAATCATTTCCTAAAGTTTTGACATTTAAGACGGAAACGCTATTTATAATATGGTCACTTGCACCTCTCTTTGCCTACACTTCCAGACGCCTATGAAACCAACATCCAATAATTTATTTTTCTGATTCTAGTGATAACATCAGTGATAAATGACTAGTAATTCCTTATCTTGGGATTATAGAAAAACTGTGATGTGCTTATATGTATTGAACTTCATTTATTTAAGTGTTTTCTTTGTCTCAACAAGTCTACTCTCGAATATATATCAAAGACTATCGATTAAAATTAAACAATATATTATTATTCAAAAACTCAAAATGTCAGCTAACATTACTGACACGGTAATGGAAACCTTCACCAAAGTGTTTACATTCGGTTTAGCAGATTATGCTGTTTTTGTATCGATGTTGATTGTATCGGCCGGGATCGGAGTGTATTTTGGATTTTTTGCGGGTAAAAATGATACCGCGGATGAATATTTACTTGGTGGTAGAAATTTAAAAGTATGGCCTGTTGCTATTTCTTTGGTTTCAAGGTAAAAACGCTGCATATATATTGTGTCAATATTTTTGTTGATTTTGTATTATTTCTTTAGTCAACTATCAGCCATATCAATTGTAACAATACCATCGGAAATGTATAGTATTGGAGTGACATTTGCATGTACAATGACGGCAATGTTTGGGGCGCTCCCTATCCTGGTGTATGTTATAACTCCTGTGTTTTACAACAACAATATTTCAAATTGTTATGAAGTAAGTTCAAAATACCTACATACATATATCTCTTTCTAAATAGGTTTATTTTGAAACGAGACATGAATGTTTATTTATAAACATATTATACACAGTAGGACCAAGGCCGTAGCAAGACAATTTTTTCGGGGGGATATCATTTTTCGGAAAATAAAATTCACCAATTAATTATCAAAACAAGAATAGCCCATTATCCGAAATTCAACCATATCATACAAAATTTTGTTTTAAACATTTGGGCACGTAGGTTTATGCATATAAATATATATGTATATATCATGCATTTCCGTTGAATAGTTACCTAAGCAGAAAAATTTGCGACAAGGTATACAAAAGATAATCGTACAGTTCCAATTTAAGTTATTATTTATTAGGCAGGTACATAGCATCAATATCCGTTTATGGTGGTGCGTTGAACCCTTTCCCCAACGAGTGATCCTTGGTTAAGTGAACAAAGGTATCAACTCGTCCATCAACTTATTGAGCAACCATATTGAAAACGCAGTTGATCAACTCGCAAAATTTTTTTTTTCCCAAAATCGAACAAGTTCATCAACTAGTGTACGAGGTTATTCAACATTTGGGAAAGTTCATTTCGTTCAACTTTCGTTTCTTAACGTGAACAACGTAAGTTGCTGCACTAGTGTAAGAGGTTGTAATTTTTGTTATCCAACGAAAGAGTTGAACAAAAATTTGAACGAAGTTAGTTGAAATTACCGGCATTAGCTGCATATACATCGAAAACTTTCACACTCACAGTTTCAATCTCAATTTGTCGATGAACTGACATTAACGCCAATCCTGTTAGTCTTTCTTCACCGATAAATAAATAAGTTTTCAGACGTTTCATTCAGACGGTAATGTCGCCAGAATTCTTAGAAGCTTGTGGATGTTAGGAAACAGATCCTTGTTGCACTCTCCAAGAGCTGCTATTGCACTATTTGACCGCTGTGTGTCTAGTGGCACAAGGTGTAGAAAAAATCAAAATATGTAAAGTCAAACCCTGTGACCCCCCCTGGCTACGGCCTTGAGTAGGACCTTGATAATTCCAAAGCTCCAGCAATTCGACCATCTGATTTTGTTTTGAACATATATGTGCCTATATTATATTTTTGTAATATACATAAATCTTGTAATTTGAACTCGCTGCGGCAAAATAAATTTATTAGAAGCACAAATCATTTATCAGCTTTCAAATTTGTTATTGAGATAATATTGAATTTAATTGTATTCAATCGATTTATAGAATGCTAGACTTTTTATGGTTTTTCACACACACACACGACGCAATAATCAGCCGTTTGAATCGATACCACTCTTTCATCGATAGGTTATAATCTTTAAAGATATCTGAATTCAAGGCATACTTCGGGCACCCAAGGTTTTTGATGTGTAAAGATCTAGTTATGCCGGCGGCGGTAGATTGAAATAAAAACGTGGACTTTCCTCTGCGTGACGTTACGAGGTCTCACTTTACGATGTACCACGTTACGTTACGAAAATGTGCATAGTAGGATATTGGGGACATTGAGTGACAAAAATCGGAAGATCCCCAAGATCCCCTTCAAGCAAACTAGTCCGTTTTGGATACGTGCTCCTAGTCGACAAAATATGGACGACCTCGCATAAGGATCCGAATATGGCTCCTCAAAACTGCACTTGGAAAAACGTTGACGCACTCACACAATTTTTTTTTTAAGTCATGGCGACAAACTGTTATAAATTACATACGTCTACACTCGTCCTAAATTAATATCACCGAAGATGAAGAAAATCATAAGGAATTACTTCTGCTTAGGTGGAGCGATTTATTTTAAATAAATATGTACATACGCCTGGCAACTGACACAGCTGTACACCCGGCAATTTGCAGTATTTTTACTCGTGTGCGGTTGTCTATTAAACAAAACGTGAGCTACACACGCTGAACAAAAGCCGCAAACAATTGTAGTACGCGTCTATGACGAAACGATTCGTGTGCAGAAGGCCTAAAGTCTACTTTCAACGACAAATTCACAGCCACATCAGCGTTGACGATTTGGCACGATCGGGCTTTTTTGGCACATAAATTTCCCGGTGGCACGAGAAAATTCAATATTCCCTGCTTTCCTGATTTCCATTATTCTATTTGCTTAAAATAAGATGAAAATTGCTCCAAAAAAATAGAATTTCAGAAAAATTAGCACGGTTTTATTTGTTGGGATGATAACGCTGATCCACACCCAAATAGACGCTGCTTAGAACAAGTACACATTACAGTCGAGTCGCTTTAATATTATTTAAATCAAAGTTTATGTTTGTGTTTAAGTTTATGGATGTGTTATCTGCTTTGTAGCTGTTTAAATGGCGAAAAAGATGCGAAGCTTTTATCATCATGCAGCGAAACACACCTTCAGGAGCAGCTTGCAGTCCAACGATGCACAATGTCTCTATACCTAAATTTAGCTATTTGCTCGTCGCCGAAAGATGAGCTTCAAAAGTTCCGTTAGCCGATATGATTCGGTTCCAAAGCTTATAACTATGGTTAAAGAAATATTAAAATTCAAACATTTATCTATAAAAATGATTTTTGATGAGTATGCACAAGTGCTTCGGATTCGGATGCAGCTCTGTATGTACTAATGCGTGCAGGTATGCTGCATATTCGTTATAAACTTTAGGCTTCCGCTTTCATTGACTTATGGTTGAAAATTTTAATTTTTAGTCTTGTCACAAAATGTTCGTTTTGCCCAATCCGTCCACATAAATTAACTTTTATTGTTTTAATGATTGAACTATGTAGGTACGTTACCAATCATCATTGAAAAATTAAAAGTTATTTCATGGCGCGAAGTTTGGGCCCGAAGTAATTTTTTTTAACTAAAATAATAACTCAAGACTCAAGCCATCAGCTTTATTTTTGCATCGAAATAATTACTGATTTTACTGTCTAAATTTTCAATGAAAGCTATAACTGACGCGTAAGCGTAAGTGACATTATATCCAACGTATAAGCATGCGTCATTGTTAAGTCCGTCCCTATCTAACCTTTTTTGTTGATTCGGAACTATATAACTTTACGTGTCCCCAATGGAACGACCCCAGTCTGGAAGACCAGAGTAATTAGTAGTAAAATCCTACTCCACTTTAACCTGTTGCCAATAATTGGCCATTCTGCAAAAAGGAGTTCCGCAATAGTCGCGCACCGTCTTAGAAATAACCGAGATTTATGGCCGATTTCATAAAGCCCTTTTACCTATTTAATAGGCTTTTAAAACGTAAAATGACGTTTGTTCCATACAAAATACGTGATTTAAAAATTTAAAAGCCTTTTATAAAGGGTTTTCCAATAAGAGGTGTTATTTTGAATAGCCCGCTATTTCGGTAGTTGTCACTTTTGAAGCTGTCATTTTTTGACATTTGACAAGTAGAAACTACGCCATTAATAAAAATGGAACGATACACGCTTCAACAGCGCATTGAAATTATTAAAATTCACTATAAAAATGGTGAAAATTTGGCAGAGACGGTTCGTAAAACTAAAACATTTTTGGGTCGTCGTGAAGCACCTTGTCGGACCGCAATACAGAAATTGGTGGACAAATTCGAGCTGTTGGGACAAGTTAGTGATGTGAAGAATAAGACCCGTGCACGTCGCTCAAGAACAACTGAGAATATTGCTGCTGTAGCCCAAAGTGTGGAAGAAAACCCAGGTTTGTCCATTCCTCGTCCTTCTTTGGAATTAGGCATTCCACAAACGTCATTACACCGTATTTTGCATAAAGACTTGGGTCTTAAGGCTTATAAAGTTCAGTTAACACAAGAACTCAAGCCGGCTGATCATCAACAACGTCGTGTCTTTGCTGATTGGGTCCTTGAAATGCATGAAAATGATCCGGAATTTCATAGAAAAATCATCTTGACTGATGAGGCCCATTTCCACCTCGGAGGCAACGTCAACAAGCAAAACTGTCGCATCTGGGGCTCGGAAAACCCAAGAGTTATTGTTGAAAAGCCTCTCCATCCTCAACGCGTGACTGTTTGGTGCGGTTTATGGTCCGGCGGGGTCATTGGACCTTACTTTTTCGAAAATGAGGCTGGAGCAACAGTTACGGTCAACGGATTGCGCTATCGAGAGATGATTAATGATTTTTTATGGCCGGAATTGGATGGTATTGATCTGGACAACGTTTACTTTCAACAAGACGGCGCTACGTGCCACACAAGCAATGAAACCATCGATCTTTTACGGGAAAAGTTTCCGGACCGTGATATCTCTCGAAGAGGTGATCACAATTGGCCACCGAGATCTTGTGATTTAACACCTTGTGACTTCTTCTACGCCTACAGCTCAGCGTCGATTCAAGACCTCAAAGATATAATTCGTGAGGCTATCGAGGACATAGGGCAGCCACTTTGCGATCTGGTTATGGAAAATTTCATGAAAAGGATATGGTCCTGTAAGCGTGAGCGTGGCGGCCATTTGGCTGATGTTGTGTTCCACTATTAACGGCATACCTTCCTCTTTATAATGAAATAAACATCCGATCATTTATCTCAAAAAATGCCATTTTTCTTTGAATATCAAAATAACACCTCTTATTGGAAAACCCTTTATATTTATAAAACCGAGCATTAGGCAGACTGTTTTACTATTTTTACTCGTATATTGGGTTTAGACCTATCATAACTATATAAAATAACAATTCACAATCTTATCATTTCAGTACTTGGAATTGAGATTCAATAAAATCACCCGGCAAATTATGACGCTGGCTTTTGTATTGACATTATATTTGTTAATGCCAGTTTTTATTTTTATACCAGCTTTAGTATTTGCACAAGGTAAAATAATTTTCGCCTTACGAAGAACAAACAAAACAAAAATTTTCTATATTTCGTTTATATAGTTACAGGTGTTAACATTCATCTCATAAATGGAATTGTTTGTTCTATTTGCGTTTTCTACACCATGTTGGTAAGTGTTGTGTTCATAGCGTAGTAACGCAGTTTTTGACAACAAATTTCAAATTCAAGCTTTAAAAAAAAAAAAAATTAAAAAAAAGTCTATACAAGTACAAAGGTAAAATGAGATGTTTGTCAAAGTTTAAGGTAATTAAGAAGTTATGAAGCATTGCCAACGGCTATTTATTTAAGTTCACGAGAAGAACATTGTTCTTAAAATTTTGTTTGGGTATATAGTATCTATGTGCTAGGTTTCACTACGCGACCTTAACGAATTTCTTGATAACGGCTGCCGCTTGCAGCCAAGAACGAGGCCTACCAAAAAAGGCCAATGCTGCAGACTGTATTGGACCAGAGATGCTGAGGGAGCAAAACGGGCTCAGGAAGAAGAAGCGGGCGGTCGAATCTATTGAGGGTTGCTATTGCAGGGGTAGTTTTCGAAAAGTAAAACGACCTAACCAAAGCTAAAATACCAAAACAGAAACCTGCGAAGATTTGGAAAGATCACTTTTTTATACTACTAAACGGTAAAGTCAGCCAATATTTCGCTGCTAGGCAATGGCACTTCATGCAACTTGGACAATGATGGCCAACATTTATGTCCAGCCTAACTATACTTAAGTCAGCGGGGATGACTTGGTAACAAGTAAATAACAAATTATCTGTTTAATTTGGTTAAATAAAACTATGTCCCATGAGTAAATAGATACATATATAATATATATAGTGTTCCCTATCCATCCACATCCACAAGAAAGGAGATGCGCTCAACTCTCCGAACTGCAGAAGAATAAGTCTCCTTTAAAATTTTAGTACATCTACTTTTAAACCTATCTTGAGCTATCTGATCTGACCGATGCATCAACCCCAATGTTATTGGCATCTACCCTTGATGGACTACGCAGCTAGCTATAGATCCGGCTGTCTGAAGGGTCGAACTGATTGAAGCCATGGTTCATTCTGGACCGTAAGCCTAATTCAAAATAAAGTGAAGTAATTTAAGTAAAACCATATTGTTTTATGGTTTTTAACATTCGACTAAAAATTGTCAAAATTGTTGTCAAAAAATTCATGTAGTTGAACCGAACTTAACAGAAATTATGTATTGACAAGGTCCTCGACAGTCAACTGATGAGTCCAAGTGATATCACAGGGACGAAACACCAATTTGCGTGGACTTGAAGGCCAATTAATAGTGCTTACGGCGATTTTGTTCACTATTGTTCAGCTTGCCGGAAAATCCAAAGTTTTCCAACTTCGGAGTTGGCCTCAACTCGAGATTTGATCGGCAAGTTTAAAATTGGTATTGTTCACTACTTCAACTCTCAATTTAGAAGTTGAATTTTAAAAGTTGGTTAACTAGCAGTTTTGAAAATTTCCCTAGGATATTTATGACAGATGATAAAATAATGGCCAATCCTCCCAGAAATAATTATTACGAAACATTTTTATTTATGTTTATTTTATTTTTACTTATTTTCGACATCCGAATCCGATGTCAAGAGAAATCGAACAACAACTAGAGTGAATAAATAAAAATCAAACAAAATCCCAAGTTTGCTCCTTTAACTTCTACAATTTTCGGGAGTTGAAAAAATCCAAAGTTGATCAACTTTGGATTTTCCCAACTTTAGAATATCGAAAGTTGAGACAATCAACTTGGAGTGAATAAAATATAAAACCAAATTCTCAAGTTGACAAGAAAAATCATTTAGTTGTGTTCAACTTCGAGTGAACAAAATCGCCCTTAGTCTTCTAGATGTTGAAGTGGAGTAAAACAAGCTGTGTGTGAAGTATTAAGAAAATTCTGCTTTTATTTGAAAGGCCCATGTATGCCAATATGTACCTATGGAAGAAGTCCGGATCTACCAGCTATTTTTTCATCTCAATTTTGGCCACCAAACGTCGAATAGTCGACTAAGAACGAGAAGGCATCAGTAGGCGTGTTTTTTTGCAAGTCCATATGGATTTGTCGAAAAAAACGACATCGGGACTTAGGAACTTCTTACTTACAGTACGTAAGTCCCGATAATTATCTGGACTTAGCTAAGTCTATATGGATTTAAGTTGTTGTTGTATTTACGTGTAAAACTATTAGTCCCGATGTCGTTTTTTTCGACAAATCCATATGGACTTGCAAAAAAAACACGGCCACTCACGGTTAATATGTGTAAACATCAACGTGCGCGGATCCAAAACGGACTTTTTTTTGCTTGAAGGGGATCTTAAGATTTTTTTCACTGAACGCACCCATCCTAGTATGCAGATCGTAACTTTGCACACCGTAACGTTGCACGACGTAACGTTGCACACGAACGTTCACGTTTTTTTTTCACTCTACCGCCAGCATAGATTTTTACACATCAATAAACAACAAGCTTAACAGATGTCACCGACACAACATGGCCGCCACAATCGACCAAAATCTATCCGCGCATATTAAACATCCATAGAAGTTAAAATGTTTGTTTCTATTTTTCAATTTTTGTGTTTGAAAATGACAACTCTATTTCTATTTTTTCAATTTTTGTGTTTGAAAATGACTTAAATACAAATGAAGTTCTGTCTTAAAGCTTCATAATATTATTTCTATTTGCTACCAGGGTGGAATCAAGGCAGTTGTATGGACAGATGTTGTACAGGCTGTTGTAATGCTTATATCCGTTGCCATTGTTGGTATAATGGGAATAATCGGAGTTGGAGGATTAGAAAGAGTAATTTCAAATGCTAAAAATGGTGGACGCCTGGATGTTAAGTATGTTTGGAATCTCCAGAGAAACAACTCTTGATGGTTTTATTCGAAGTTAATAATTTTAACAATTCTCATAAAATATTTAAGTATGAATTTTGATGCCACGACTCGAACCACCCTTTGGAATGCATCTGCTGGAGGAATATGCTTGTGGATAGGCCATATTGGCCTTAGTCAAATTTGTGTACAGAGGATTGTTGCATTACCATCTCTCAAACATGCTAGAAAGTGAGATATAGAATATTGATTTATTTTTATTCTAATTTTAACACAAGTTTTTTTCTTTTGAAAGGGCCTTGTTCATCTTTGCCGTTGGATTTACTTTCGTTATGTTTTTTAGTTGTTTCACTGGGATAATTATGTATTCGATGTACTATGATTGTGATCCGCTTAAAATAAAGGTAGGTAGTCAGTTTACACGTTACGAGGTTTGAAAAATATTCAGCCTGTGAGTTTCACCCGAACAGCATTCCACCAGGAATGACTGACATTTCACTTTCCGCCTATTGCGAGTCTCACCCGAAAACTTTTAAATGTTCGAAAAATACCGCTTATTGTCGTCATTTCCGGAGAAATTTAACGCCCGCCATTAAGAGGTAATAATATGTTCACTTAGTTTTTGGAGTTGAACTGTAGAAATCATCATCATCGTGCGGGCGAAACTTGCAATAGCTTTTAAAATTCAATGCAAAAAACAAATTTTAAAGTGAAATATTTTTTCGGGTGAAACTCACAAAAAGGCTGATTTAAATTTCAAGTTAACACGCATTACAGTACAGGATTTGAAGACAAAAGCTTAACCAAAACCTTAGCAGTACTATACTGTCTATCAGCCTTGTTGTGCATGAGATTCACCCGAACAACATTCCACCCGAAAAATTGACAATTCACTTTTAAATGTTAAATGTTCGAAAAATTTCCCAATGTGAGTAGGTAGTCATTTCGGGCGAAATTTCACGAAAGGATAGCAAGCGATATCATGCTGGAAAGTTCTTTATTCTAGGAAAACGGAAATATGAATTGAATTTTTTATTTCAGAAAAAACAAAATCAGCAATATATTACATTGAGGTGCATCGCGCATTCCAAAAATATTTCCTGAAACCTCTTTTTATGTTAGTTTTAACTTTACATACGAATTGCAATACGAATGAACAATTTTATTTAATTATCACTTCTTTATTTAACTATAATTTCTTTTACCTACAAGAGTTGCAGCGTGATGCTTATATTTATAAAATTTTATGAAATTTGTGTAGTTCGCACTTTGTTTTAAGATCTTTTAAATGGCAAATCACGTACATCCAGTGCTGGTACATTTAGGGAAAAATTCCTTTGAGGTTTATTTTTTGTTTGAATTATAAAAATAAAAGAAATAAAATATGTCGACCTCTAAGTAAAACTGTTTCTGATAATCATATTTTGCTTCCACACTTACATCCAAACAAATGACAAATCTGTTTCAACATAACCTCAAACCTTCAAAAAGGATAGAATGTGTAATGGTCTTAAAAGAAATCCTAAAAATGTTCATGTATTAATACATGAACGATATTGTGAGATGGAGTAAATAAATTAAAATAAAATAGTTTCAATTCCATTGGGGAAGGGAAAAATTTGGGATTTTTCTTTTATGTCGTTTTTATTTTGATTATTTTCATATCCCATCACAGCTCATATCCCAACTATTTGTTCGAAATGTCATTTCTAGTTCGATGTAAAATTTCGTTCGAGTGAAACTCACAATAGCTTTTAAAATTCCGAGCGAATAAAAAACTTTTAAGGTGAAATATTTTTCGGCTGAAACTCACAATAAGGCTGTGTATTATCTTTGTTGTTTTCTTTTCAATAGATAGTTGACAAACCTGACAAAATGATGCCATTTTTCGTCCAAGACGTTGTTGGCCATTTAAAAGGCATGCCAGGGCTGTTTATATCCTGCGTTTTCAGCGCAGCCTTAAGGTAAATACAGTGCTACTCACTTGATTAGAAGCAACAATTTGTTGTTTTATAAATCTTTTATTTTATTTTTCGTTTTTATATCAATGTATATTTATTACAAGGAATTTATAAAAAAAGTTATTTAGTTCTCTGTGGATAAAAGATTTAGTTTGTAACGACTTTTACTACTTAACGACTTTTAAAATATGTATGACGACTTCCCGAATAGAACCACTTTTGGAACTACACTTTTAAATTCACGGCGCCATCTGTTAGAACATAAATCGAACTTAAATGGAAGTGAATCTAGACATGCCAATTATAACAGTTTATAAAGTACCGCGAACCCGCAGGGCAATGGCCCTCCGCCAGGGGTTTAGTTTCAAGTCACACGAAGCGCGTTAACGTCCACATTTAATAACGATAAACTGTTATAAATTGGCATGTCTCTAGTTTCGTCCAAATAAGTAGTAGGTGCCTTGGCTAACTGTTCGAGTTTTCAATTTCTCCTTATGAGGAGGTGTTTCCAGTCGTCAGTTATACGATTCCTCCGCAAAAAAACAACTAAACCGTAAGTCTCCCTTCTAACCATCAGGCCAAGATAATTCTTTCTTTAGCCCTTTGGCCGTACTACACGAATGTAAAATGCTTTTTCTATCTCATTAGTTTTTTTTTTAATATTTGTACGTCCAAGCAATTGGACTTCCCTGTAAACATATACACATTTTACTGGCATGTTAATATTTAAATCTTAAACCTTAATCATCTTCACAATTTTATAGCGCAATGTCAGCAAGTATGAATTCTCTAGCAGGGATTATTTATTTCGATTATGTAAAGCCTTTCGTGAGGCATACCGAACGAAAAGCAAATCTTTCCATGAAAGGTTTTGTTTTATTTACTGGTGTATTTTGTGTTGCTGCCGGATTTTTAGTTGAAAAATCAGCATCTCTCCTCCAAACCATTATGACTGTCGGTGGAGTAGTCCAAGGAGCTATGGTTGGTGTTTTTATGTTGGGATTTTTGGTACCAAAAGCTAATGGAAATGTAAGTTCATATTGCAGAAGTTTTGAATCTCAATCAATAATATTTTAAAACGATTTTCTATTCAGGGTGCATTAATTGGACTTCTGTCAAGTATGTTAGCCATTTTCATTCTTGTAACTGGCGCCCAACAAAGAATGGAAGCTGGAAAACTATCATATTCTCCTTTGCCAAGCAGAGATGATGGGTGCGATCGTTTTAACTATACCTTGCATGGATCAATGTAAGTTTAATTAATACCCATTTATATACATGTATACATATTTTTCTATATTTATTTATTTTTGTTTCTTTTTAGTTTCAGATCAAATGGAACAGTAGATATAATTCATAAGGACGAGAATAATGAAGGATTTTCAATTTTTGATATTTCTTTTCAATGGTATACCATTTTGGGAATATTTGTTGTCTGGATAGTTGCAATTCCATTGAGTTATATCATCCCTGATAATAAAAAACTGGATCCTAATCTTTTATCACCAGTTATAAGAAAGTTTGTCAAGTATGACAGTGTGAAGACTGAAGAGTATCCTATGAAGAATGGATAAGAAACTGATACAAAATATTTATTGATCATATCTTAAAAGTATTAATGCTCTGCGCTATTATAGAATAAAATCGATTGACAAAATTTTTGATATAAAATTTTTGAATTATAGTTATCAACAGAATGAACCTTTAACAGCGATGTTCATAGTACGAGTACTTTTACTCATGCTCTAGGGCCCTATTTTGTAAATCGATTATCGTTGAAATTGCCTCGTTATCGTTAAAATGCGATTATTACGAGAATCGTTTTTGCTGTCCTTACTTACTTAATTTACCTATCGTTAGCTTTCGTTTAAAGTTTTTTTTGTCAATTATTGTATTTTGTTTTGGATCATTATTTACATAAAATATAAACAATAAACAACAAGAATTAAAATGAATTATTCATTATTTTTATCAACATGTCCCTTCGCACTGGCAACATTTTCTAGAGTGGATTCTCGCTCTTTATCGTGACTATCGTTAAATTCAGTATCGTTTACTTCCCAGTCGTTTCGTAATACGAAATTGCCCCTCCGAATCTATGTTTCATCCAGTAAGAGAGTAATCGCCATATTATTCACTAGATAGACCAGATTATTCACTAGATCCAGATTAAAACTTAGATCCAGATGTATTTACATTGAATTTGTATGCTTTACATCTGGATTTAAATTTTTAATCTGGATGAATCGAGTGAATAATATGGCCGTAAGACCATATGTACAACCAGTTTTAATCGCAATTTCCATAACAGCTTAAAGGCACTGAGGCTGAAAGATCTTACCCCCAATTATACTTGTTTGCAAAATTGGAACCAGAAGTGGTCCGGCGACCTCCATGGGGGTTGCAAAATCTACACGTGGCACTGCTCACTAGGCCAAGAATGTTGAATCCATAAAAAAAGGGAGAGTAACGAAATCCCGCCACACAGAATCCCGTGTAACGAAATCCCGCCGGAAATTTGCTCCGTAGGGTACTATTTGGCGGCATTTTGAGTACATTTTAAAAAGTATTTTTTTGAAATAATGGTACTATTTGCCGAGGAAAAGTATTTAAGCAGAAGTGGATGGAAAATAATTTTCAGTTGTTATTAGAATTCCGTAGAGGTAAGACCTCGTCGTAGACAGATATCAACATTGATTAATTTTGGGTAGTTGTGGGTTGGGTTGGATTTGAATGGGTGGTTAGGTAGGATGGGTGGGTAGAGTAGTTAGGTAGGATGGGTGGTTAGGTTGGTTTGGTGGGTTGAGTAGTTTGCTGGGATGGGTGGTATGGTAGGGAGAGTGGTTAGGTGGGATGGGTGATTAGGTTGGATTGGTGGTAAGTTGGGTTGGGCAGTTAGGTGGTATGGTAGGAAGAGTGGTTTGGTGGGATGGTTCGTAAGGTAAAAAGAGTGGTAAGGTAGGAAGAGTGGTAAAGTGGGATGAGTGGTTAGGTGGATTTGTCAGTGGGTGGGTGTAGGTTGTTTCGAATGGTTGTAGGTTGATTAGTTTGATCGTTTTGTAAGGGGTAGGTTGTTGAGAGTGGTGGTACTTGGATGGGTGGTATGTTGTTTTTGGTGGTAAAGGCGGATGTTTTTATGTTTATTATTTTAAGGTGTTTCTTGTGCAGAGTTCTATTAAGAACTGAAATTTATTTCGAAATTATTTTTCCTTTAACTCTCTGTTTGGTCGTCGAATTCGTTTCCTTCGTTCTTGTTGATTCTCATGATTTAGTGTGACTTAAACAAAATATATTTTTATTCTGAAAACAGTGCGGTGCACGTGTGGCGATGATGCCGAAGCCAAAATTGGGTGCCAATGACGATGAAAACGTGGAAAATAGGTCGAATGTTTCCTTGTCCATCATCTTTGAACGCTGATGAAGCGAAATACAACTAAAAAAAGTTCTTTTAAGGGCTAAAAAAAATGATTGTATGGAGATATCAATTTATCTATAATAGGTAATTTGATGCAGAAAACTGTTGACATAGGCGCCTGCCTGGCGACTGAACATACCCTAAGCGGAGCGACGGAGTCGCGTGAGCGGGTGTGTCCCCGAAAAAGGGAGTTAAAATCCTTAAGACCCGCGGAGCGGGCCACCCAGGGTACTGTTAAACAAGAAAACTGTTGGTATAGGCGCCTGCCTGGCGACTGAACATACCCTAAGCGGAGCGACGGAGTCGCGTGAGCGGGTGTGCCCCCGAAAAAGGGAGTTAAAATCCTTAAGACCCGCGGAGCGGGCCACCCAAGGTACTGTTAAACAAGAAAACTGTTGGTATAGGCGCCTGCCTGGCGACTGAACATACCCTAAGCGGAGCGACGGAGTCGCGTGAGCGGGTGTGTCCCCGAAAAAGGGAGTTAAAATCCTTAAGACCCGCGAAGCGGGCCACCCAAGGTAATGTTAAACAAGAAAACTGTTGGTATAGGCGCCTGCCTGGCGACTGAACATACCCTAAGCGGAGCGACGGAGTCGCGTGAGCCGGTGTGTCCCCGAAAAAGGGAGTTAAAATCCTTAAGACCCGCGGAGCGGGCCACCCAAGGTACTTTTTATGAAACATAAACTGCAACCACACTAATTGACAACAAACATTACAAGAAAAAACAATTTCTATCTTTAAACGCGATTTGCGGCTAAACGGAGCTTCGTAGACCCCCCAAAGTTGACATCTTCAAACGTGATTTCTGGTTAAACTAGGCATCGTAGAGAATTAAAAATTACATATTTGTGATCTAGGGATTGCCACCTTTCAATCAACCCAAGCAGGGGGGTAAGGGGGGCAGCAGACGCCTGCGACTGAAAATGGAATAATTTCATATCTGACTTTTACTCAAAAACCTTTTGAAATATTAAGTTTTTATCTCTTTTGGATTTTCCGGTCGTCCAAAAAAGGACGGATTTGTCAACAATAGACGTGTGCTTTGTGTTGTGTTTTGTGTTGAGTTTTTTGTGTCTGGTCTTAGGCGATGTTAATGCTGTGGGATATGTTGAGAAGAAATTTGTTGTTGTGCGTCGGCTTAGAATTCTTTGGATGGTTTCGTTTCTTTTCACTATTTTACTCTTAGGTGGTTCCTCTCCTCGTCTTATCTTGTCAATGGTCAGTTTAGCCACAATTGACTCTTTGCCGAGGTCAGCTACAAGCTTATAGACTCCAGCATGTCTTTGACCTACCACTACCTTTATTAGGAAAACAAAAAAGTTAAGGAAATGATATATTTGGCTTGTTTTTTTTATTGAATTACCTTTAAGCGCCTGTGCCATGCTTCCACGCTATTTTGCGTTCGTGGAAAGTGTAATTCAGATGCAGAAGCTCCAGTAGTCCAAAATTCTGGATGATACCTTGGCGATGTCGTCTCGTTTCCAATGTATACACTTTTGAACCATTGGTAAAGTGGCTTGGACTCCACATTTACCAACGATAAATTGATGGCATCAAAATACGCTGGAACTTCTTCTGCAGGCACAAACGCAAGTGATTTAAGCATCCTGACTTCTAAAGCAAACGATTCATCCTGGCCATATTTACGTGCAAAGCCAAGGCTTTGCACCTTCCTATAAATTATCTGCCCGAAATGGAAAAGACATCCTTTTGCTGTTGCTTGTTGAAAGAAACTGGTTGCTGACGTTATTATGGCTTGTTCAAAATCGGATATTATAACTTCTGGCAGCAAGGCAATATTGTTTTCGCAGGCGCATGCGAGTAGTTGAATCCAAAATTCATCATACGCCTCCCTGCACTTGCTGCTCATCAGGCAGTATATAAGAGGAACCTCTGTGCCTTCAATCTTTCCGTGCACAGAAAATAGCTGCCGCAATATTGATGGGACAACCGCAAACGTCCCATCCACTAGCCAGCACTTTGCTTCCGATAGCATTTGGAGGCTGGTTCTTGTACCCATCAAAATGATCTTGCATCCGGTTCCGAATGAGCTTTCTTTCAGAATAAATAATTCACCGTCGATGTATTTTAAATTTTCGGGAATATTTATCTCTTCCAAGTTTTGTGGCTCTTTTAATGAATTGGCACGAACCCGGTGTATTTTCATCTTCTGGGCGGCTTTTGATGGTAGATGAGGGCGACAAATTGGGTCGGTGTTGATAATGCTGTCCCTTGTTATCACACTTGGAGGGAGAGCTTCCTTTGCCTTGCACTTGACAAAGAAATTTGCCTTGGCAATTTCTTTCTCATATGCCAGTGGAGCGTGGCTGTGCTCATTCACAATATTTTTAATGGCATATTTTTCGTCATTTGTGAAGAAAGTCTCCATTCTTGCTTGCACCGCAAATTTTTCCTCTCGGCACAACTCCAAAAGGACTTTTCTTCCTTTTTCTTCTCAAGATGAAAAAGATAGCCATCTTTTACCAACTTGACCCCACCTTTATTTGATCTTACGATCTAATCAAAATTTATTTCCAAAAATTTTAGAAAGGAGTGGAGAAAGTAAGGAAAGAAATAATATGCGAAAAGAATAATAAGGAAAAGCATTGTGGATAGAAAAAAAATGAAGGAAAAGCTTTTTTGAATTGCTTTTTTAAAAGAAGAAAAGGTGAATGATAGAATGAATGAAAAAAAGAAGAGAAAGGATAGGAAAAGGAAGATTTTTCACTTTATTTACGCTGATGTTAACAAATAGCTATCACACCACTGGAAAATAATTCACATTCACGAAACAAAAACCCACAATATTTCACTTTTTTAACTCACGCAAATTGAAATTGATTATATTCGTTCTTATTGATTTGAATTACTGTAAAATAAATGTCGATGCATTTCTGCAAAATCAAAAAAGACACATTTTATCACAAATAAACTGCACCAAATAGAAATCACTAACACAAAAGAACGAATATAAATCGATAACACTTTATTAATGATAATAAAAAGTAAATTTTAAACATAGCTACCTCTGCAAAATTCGACATCTTGATATGTATTTATGTATGTTTGTATGTATTTATGAAGTATGTATGTATTTATGGCGTATGTTTGTATTTATGACGTATGTATGTATTTATGTTTGTTTTTATTCACTGTTTTCACTTTTATCACTGTTTTCACTGTTTTCACACTGTTTACACAATATAATAAAAAAATATTTGTAATTTACTTGAATAACTATCTTTGATGAGAATCAATAAGGACGAACTTAAAAATTTTGCGAATTTTCATCACTTATTTGGCAAAAAAACCCGTTTTAAAAACCACCGAATTAATTTTTTTGGTATATAAACAAAATAAAAAATATATTTGTTTGATGAGATCTTCAAACTGGCTAAAGCGAAAAAAATCAAAAATTAAAAAAATCTCCAAATAATGCCATCCCTACCTCTGAGCTTAAGAAATGTTAAGTTTTTTTTTTTTTATTTGTTTTTGACTGATTCGTATCTCATAACACGTATTCAGTTAAAAAAATCATTCATTTTTCTTCTATTTTCTCAAAGTTTGAGTTTGAAGATGAAAAATAAAACCATACAAAATGGCCGACAAGAGCATTTGAACAAGGAAAAATGTAAAACCAACCCCCTAAATCATCAACGAATGATAATCCAGCGTTTTCTTTTCTAAAATTGTGCGTCAGACACGCACTCCACCACCCACCCACCCACCAGCCCTACCTACCTACCAGCCCCACCTACCTCCAAACCCACTTACCTACCTAACACCCCAACCCTCCAGCCTACAACCCAGCCAGCCACCCAACCAACTAACTACTAAAACGAAATAATAGCTAATCTCTCTTTATGAGGAGGAGAACCTACCTCGAATGAGTTCTAATAAGAACTGAAAATAATTTAAAACTCACATCTGCTTTTATACTGTTTTTGGACGGCGAAATTGTTTTCGTCGTTTTTGGTCTTATTCTTTTATTATTCCCACTATTTAGTGTGATATGTCACATCCTCAAGGGGCGGGGCTTAACCAACCGACCACCCCATCCACCCACACAACAACCCCCAACCACCCCCCAACCAACCAGCGAAACCAAACCACTTTCCAACCCCCTATCACTCTTATCAACTCCACCCAACAAAAAAAACCCAACGAAGCCAACCATCCACCTACCAACCAACCCAGCCACCCACCCACCTGCCAACGCAGCCACCGCCCACCAACCAAACTACCCCTCCACATACCAACCATCCAACAAAAATATTTTTTTTTTAAATATTAATTAGGAAGAGAACCTGCCTCCTCCGATGTGTAATAAGAACTGAAAATAATTTCGAACTGACATTTCCTTATATACTTTTTTCAAAGGGGGAGTGGCCTAAACCAGTGCGGTCTTTTACATATTTGTGAAAAAAGCACGAATGTAGGAAACTTCGTTCTCCTTGCTTCTCATGAATTTGAGTCACCTTTTATATGAAAATAAAAATCAATACAGTCATGTCGATTTAGTACTGAATCGGCGGGATTTCGTTACGCGGGATTTTGTTTGGCGGGATTTCGTACCCAACCCATAAAAAAACTATACTTCATTTTTAAATCAAATTAACCCATTTGATTCCTGACAGATATTATAAAAATATATAGAAAAACAATAACAAAACAAAATTGTTTATTATTTAATTACCCCTCCAAATTAGACACATGCGAATCCTTTTATATTCAAATAATTGAAAACTTTATGAATTTGGAGCCACATGCCACAGAATCTTCTCTTTTGAACTTATTAAAGTAATTCATTATTAAAGGGTATTCATGCAACGTCGGAAAACCATCGTAAACATCGTAAAAGTCGGAAAGTTTACGATGTCGCAAACGAAATGTCAAAATTTGTATAGAAAATCTTTTCCAACAAATCGTAAACTTTCCGACGAGAATTTGTGTTGTTAAATGTTAAACGTAGTAAACTTTTTTTAAATGGGATTACGACATGGATTGAATCAGCTGATTGGTTTACCACATCATTTACGCAAAATGTTTTGGGGGGCATTGATGAACCGTGCGTCGGAAACTTTACGATTTTACAACGTCGGAAAGCTTCCAACATGAATACCCTTATTGTTTTGCTATTTTGTCTTAACTTGTTCGTTGCTCTCATTTGACAAATTTGTTGTTGTTTTAAATGCTCCTTTTTGTTACATTAATAATTGTGTTGACTCCTCAGTGAATACGAGTATGTTTCATTCATTTTGCCTCAAATTTTGTACTTAAAACTTATGCCTTTCCAATGCAAATTTTAACCAATACTTGTTTTTGAAATTCTAAAGAGGATCTTATTGTCTTAATCATATTTTTATCACAATTTATACGCATTATGGAACGATCATTTCCTTACCGCGGATAGCAGAATGCAAATGTACTCACGCCAACGTTTAGCAGAATATGGCTGAATATAGAGCTGAAGACGAGTTGTCAATATAGAGCTCGAAATGCTTACGATGACTATTAAAGAATATATAAACTAAATTCGACCTTTTGTTTTTCATATTTTGATGGATTATTTGCGGCCAGTAAAGAGCTCAATTAAATTTTAACATTTAATTGATTGCCCATTTGACATTCGTTAATGACATTAGCTTTCGATTTCGAGTACACTCTTTTCAATTCTGACAATTTTCTTCATTATTACATTTAAGACGTGTCCTTCAATTAAAATCTTTCAAAACCGTCCTAGTCCCGTTATTAAAGAAGAATTCATCAGTTTCATTTTTATTTTATTTATGTATTTATATAAATAGTATATATTTTTATATACAACAAAGAAAATTGTTTTGTTAAAATGAATCAAAAAAAAAATATGGCGCTGCTTATATGTTTCTCTTTGTGGTTATGCAAAAATATAAATATATATATACTATTATATAATATTTTGTGAACTATATACTTTTTCATTTTAATTTTAACAATAATAAAGAAGTTGTACTAAATTTTGTGATGTTTTCGTTTTCTGTTCCTGCACAACTAACTACTATTTTTCATTTATGTTAAATACACATTAGAATCTAATTTAGTATCAAATATTGATTGTACCTTAGTTGGTGTTGTTTTTTTTTTATTAAAATTTTATACTTACGATTTTGTACGAATAAATATAATTAATTGCACTCTTGATAAGAGTTTGATTGATACAGTATATTTTGATCATTTGATGCGATTTTTTTGTATTCAGAATGGCAACACGCAAACGATTTTTTTAAAACAAAAATATGTTTTTCTTTTCTTGTATTTTTTTTTTTGTTTTTTATTTAATTTATTATTTCATCTTTCTTTTAACAAGGTTTTGTTTCATTACATTATATGGATTTGATTTCAATTTTGAAAGTTATTCTATGAAATACATTTGTGCTTTTTCGTAGTATTCAATTTAAATTTAAAGAATCTACTATTAAAACTTTTATTAATAACTATCGTTTAATGGAAAATGGGCGGGGCGAGAGGGTTTCTTTAAGTAACAGATTTTATATTTATTTATTTTTTCGAAAACGTCTTTGTATGTTGAAGGACTTAACAGTTTTAAGCATTTATGAGAGAAAAAAATATTTAATATTTTTACAGAAAATTTTCCGGAAACGAAGTAACGTGTTTTAATTTGTTGATTTATTTTTTAACAATATGGTACATCAACCAAGACACAACTTGAGCTCATTTATAACTTTTTGAAAGTCAAAAACAGCATCCATCAGATTTTATTCTAACGTTAATCATCAATCTCGTAGGAGAGATATGTTTTTTTTTTCTTTTCTAATTTTTTGTTTCAACTTACAAACTACAATAGTAGCTTTTCCTAAGATTTAAAAAAAAAAAAAGTTATTATTGGTAAGATTGTTGCTTTGTTTGTTTGTTGTATTTTTGTATATTGTTTGTTTTTTTTTTAGTTATAGTTTAAGTTTTTTTTTAAATTTATTTGTTAAAACAAGAAAATAAAATGCAGGTGTTGTGTGATAAATCCAGAACTGCTGCATAAATTGATTTTTTATGACAGAGCAAGGTGGTGGTTTTGTGATTTGTGGTCTGTTTTAACTATTTTACTACAAGTTATTTCATTATTTAATTTAATTACCAATCAAAGAGAACTAGAACTATTTTTTAAAAACATTTCATACCTTTTTGATTTTTTGTTCACCAGAGATATTGCCTATTTTTATGTAAAAATTTTGTTTCTATTTATTTTTGAAAATAACATGTTTGCTTTATATATATATATATATATATATGTTTGTATATACGCATTTATAAAAAAAAGTCACTGCATGTATATTTAAAAAATACATAAACGAAAAATTAATTATAAATTGATTTTAATTACAATATTGCGGCGTCGCTCCATCATTGTTTGCTGTTATTGGCGGTGATGCAATTTTTGGTTCACCTGTAAATAAAAACAAAATTATGATTAATCATAATTGCCTTTAATATTAGTTAAGAGAAGTTAAAAAAAAAGAAAAAAGATTAATTATTTTTTCGTCACCATGACTTTTTATCTTTTAGCTTTAATTTTGGATTTGAAGCCATTGCTGTATACAGTATTTGTCTTAGTTATGACAAGACTTTGGCCCATACGCATGGATTTTTTATTAGAAGTTAAACTCAGTCGAGTTTCTTTGGATTTCTAGCAAGTCGGTGCTCCAGTAGGCAATTTGGCTACGAGCCAATGACTCGTTGGTCATAATAGGTCTATTTGGTAACGTGAAATTTCTTGCGAATTTGAACAAATTTTCACAAAATTGCACAATTTGTTACAAATTCCTGTTTGTTAACTCGAAAAAGTTGCAACGAGAGAGCACATCGAGAGAGAAAAAAAATTTCCCCTCCATTGGATAACTTGTGAATTTGTGCTACATAAATTTCTGTGTGCAAGAAGAGTAAAGTCTGTCAAAACACCCAGTTGTTAGCATCTTTTGCTTTTAATTTGAAATTGTGGTTTCTAATATATGAAAATTAACTTTATAAATAATTAATAACTTGGGAAATTTATAATTTATGTAATTTTTTTTTTAATTAAACGCAAATTGTTAACAAAACCAGACTTTTGGCACGTGATTGTTGATGTGAGGAGTAAAATTCTGACATTTTGTACACAAAAGTGGTTCAATGCGTTTGTTAACTTTCTTGTAAATTTCTCCATTTTTGAGAAATTCGTCCTCTCTTTGGTGTTTTGACAGGTTTTACACATTTTGCTGAAAAAGATACCAAACAGACCTAATATCATATCGTAAAGTTCTCTCCAACTTGTACTTAATGTACGTGTTTTGTATAATACTGTTATAGCTGTTACATTTATACGAGAAAAAGAACAAATCACCCATATTCCGTAAGGCGTTTTACGAAAACGACACGGCTCCAGAAGCGTTATTTGGCGTTTAAGTAAAACTTTAAAGTTCTCTTCTTTCTTCACCCTTCTAACCATTAAAAAGGTAGTCGTTTTAATAAAACTCCAATTTCCACTTCTAGAGCCGTGCGGTTTTATTGTCGTTTTACTAAAACGCTTTACGAAATAAGGCTGAATATGTATTGAAAAGCAAATTCAGAGTAAAGAGACAGTAGCATAGAGTACCTATGTATATTCAGCCTTATTGTGAGTTTCACCCGAAAAAATATTTCACCTTAGAATTTTTTGTTCGCCCGGAATTTTAAAAGCTATTGTGAGTTTCAACCGAACGAAATTTTGTTCGCTTAGAAAAAAGAAGTGAAATGACATAACATTCCGCCCGAAATGAATGTTAACAACAAGGGGAATTTTTTTATCATGAAATTTCGTGGGAAACTCACAATAGGCGAAAAGTGAAATGTCAAATTTTCCGGGTGGAATGTTGTTCGGGTGAAACTCACAATAAGGCTGATTATCTAAAGAACCGACTTAAGGAGTTCGTTCTCTTTCACCCTACAAGCTGTAGTGATAGAATTGTCTTAAATCTTTTGAGCATTTAGTAGTATGCAAGTGGAAGGGCTTTTTAAATGGGTAACCGAACTACCACCCTCGAATTGAATTGGTAACACACAATTCATTGAATGAAAAACATTTTCTCTTCTTCACCTTATTTTTACTGCCTCGTATTTCCAGCACACGTAGGTAGTACATATTCACAAAAATGAACTAAAAAAGAAATTAAAATTTTATTTCGAATAAAATTTGAGTGTGTTACATGCAAGGATGGTAACAGTCGGTTATCTATACAGGGTGATTTGCATAAGATACGACAAAAAAGCTAGAGCGTGTAGGTTGGATGGAGTCAACAATAAAATCATATAGGAAGGCGAGGCCAATTTCCCCCGATTAGGCGGGAGGAGCAATTTTTCAAAGACTGACATTTTCCTTTTAAAAAAATTGATTTAATCGATGATTTTTCAAAAAATTATTTTGAAACTAAAAACTTTGCAAACAAAATTTAATAAAATTGTTTAAATCAAAAACCAGCAAATTGAAAATGACTTAATCTACTTTAATATTTACTTAGGCGAGAGTTAACTAACCAAATTTGATGATTTAACTCGGGTTTAACTTTAATCTCGCACTGAAAAACTGGACCTTAGTGGAATTAGGATCTTAAGAGCAACTGAAATCAAATTAACGGAATTTTATTTCTGTTATTTCAATTTTGTTATCAAAAACTAGTTTTTAAAAATGGTTTTAGTGCTGCTTTTCGATAATTTCATATATGATCAACAAACTTATACCATCAGAGGCTCGTCGACAGTTTTTTTTGCTAAACTGATCAAATCTTATGATTGGAATTGGTAGGTAAATGCAGCGCTGAAAGTAGTGGTTTACAGCCGTTATATTGAAACTTTCGACTTTTTGAAAAGGGTTTCTGAATTTTTTTGTTAATGAATATTTATTCAATCAATCAATGATAGATCATAAATAACCTTCTAAAAGTTGAAGTGCGCTAGCATTCTTGCTAGAATCAACTTTAACCTAACCTTACGTAAGGAGAGCAATGATTTAAATTTTCATTGTTTTAAGGACTCTATACTGAAATGACGCTCCAAGTTACCAGGAGACTTACTCTTACTTTTGAAAATTTTTTATTATTCTTTTCAACACTATTTAGTTAGATAAAGATTAATTTAACTTTTCGAACGTAAATTTGAAGGCCTAGATAAGTAAGTAAGATCAATTAAATTTAAAGTTGGAAATACAAGAATTTGAGCTTATGTACTTGAATACATTACGAAAGTCGTTACATCTACTTTAAAAATGGAATTGTCGAAGCATTTGGAGTTGGACGCCTTTTTAATTACCTATCGGAACCGGGCATTCGGCAGCGTCTCGGCCATTTTCAAGTCCAGCGATGTCTGTTATAAGAATGATAGTATTCAATGAAGCTGTAGAAAATAAGCCATTTGGTCAACAGAAATCCAAAATTACCCAACACAATATTACGAAACACAAATTTTATTTTAACTATATTGTTAACTTACATAAATCATTACTTTCAGCTTTATGTTCATTACCCGCTACTGATACTTGTGTAGCTGGTGTTGGGGTTGGGATTGGCAGAGACACTTCAGCCGGAAGCGACTTCGAATTCATCTTTATATCATTTGCTTTCACATTGTTTTCATGTGCAGTGTCAGCACTTTCATTATCCAAAGAGGCATTTTCTTCTGCATCCGTTGATAATGGCGGATCGGCTACTACTTCAGCAGCTTTTGAACTCTCGAGAGTTTCGATAACAACCTTGTCAGATTTGTCTAATTCATCGTCATTTGTTTTTGTCGATGACTCACTTTTATTTTGCGCACTCTCATCAACTTGTTCCGATTCTGTAACAGTTTCTTTGCTGACGCTATCAACTTCCATGGCTTCTGGTTTATCGCCTTGTTTCGCTGGAGATAATTTTTCTTCGGCAACGTCTGATGGGGTTTCAGTGGTCTCGGACTTATCATCTTCGGCCTTTTTTTCTGTTTTTGCGACATCCACTGCAGAACTTTCGTTTTCTTCATGAATTGATTCCGGCTCTGATGGAGCTTTTTCGGGGCTTGTCTGAAAATGAAAATGTTTTTATTAAAAAAAGAAGTCATTTAAATATTATGTATGTAGGTATCTTACTTTTGTATCATCTTCGATTGTAGTCTCCAGTTTCCTGCCTCGACCACGTTTTGGTGTTCCTGTGGTGGCCCGTGCTCTCTTGGTTGGTGGAGGAGTATGGACTACATTTGATCTTGATGGTGTGCCTCTTGTACTAGAACGTGTCTTGCGACCACCCTCAATATCTAGACTACCACCAAGAGTTTTAACAAGCTCTTCACTTTCGCGTTGAGCACGCTCAACAGCTGAAAGTCGTTTAGATGGAGTTCGTTTTACCTAGAAGATAACAAGAAAAAATTACTCACTTATACTCTAGGCTGTAATATGGAAAATACAAATGTTAAATAATGGGCCAATAAATGTTAATACATATTAAGAGCTTATGGATGCTTTTTTAAATATTATAAGAAAAAACTTAAAAGTTCATCTTATTCAAATTTGTGTGTTTGTTTTCCAATTTCTTATCCAAGTGTATATCGGGAATGAAAAAAACATTCAAATTCACATAAAAAGTATTTTCACGATATTTCAATGATGACATTTTTTTGAAGAGGAAACATTTTGAAACATTCCTTTTTCATTTTTTTTTCTTACAAACAAATATTTTGAAATAATAAAAAGCCCAGAATTCATTTCTTTTTTTTTTCAATGAATACTGACCATAATAAATTATTTAGTTTTCATTTACTGAAGGATCCCCCAAAAAAAGTTATCGAATTCACTAAAAATGGATAACTTAAATTATTTCGATTTGATTAATCGGGCAAATATTACGAATTAGGTAATTAGATGAATAATAGGTTCCAATATTCAAACGTCAAATTTGCCAGTGCATAGCGCGGTTAATGACTACGTTAGCTATATACCTACAATGGTTTATTTATTAACATGAGTGAGTTAACCAATATTATGAAAAAGCATGTATAATAAAAGGACTTCAACGTTCTATCAACAAAGATGATGTTGTGTGCTATAAAGCATTATTGGACCTTCTTTCTTGAGTATAATTAATGCATCGTTAGGTACTGGTATTTTCCCAATAGAAAAGGTTAAGAAAACCGTAAATCCAGCTGAATTTGCCCGGTCAACATGCTCATGGCAGAGAGTAAAATTCTGGGGAAAGTTGTGCAAAACAACTACATGCTATATGGAAGACAATCTTTATCTGACAGACTACCAGTCAGGATTTAGACAACACCACAGCTGTTAACCACTTTTGAATCTGGTAGTTACGCAATGGTTCACGACATGAAGGTTACATTCGGGGTATTTCTGGACTTACAAAGGGCTTTCGAAAAAAAAGATTGAAATATATTGGTGCAGAAGCTGTAAAGATATGTTATTCAAGGAGTAGAACTTGAATGGTTCAAGTTATTTATCGAACAGAACTCAATGAAACAAAGTGGCGAATAAATTTTCAGAAGTTTGGACGGTTACTGTTGGTGTACCTCAAGGAGCAGTGTTGGCTATACTTCTCTTCATAATTTATATTAACGATGTGGAAATTGTACTTTAACATGCAAAGGCTCGACTGTTTGCTGATGATACTTTGCTTTATGTATCTGGAAGTTCTGGAAAAGAGTGCATCAATCTACTGAATACTGATTTAAAAAATATTGAAACTTATTTTAAAAGTACTGAACTGAAGATTACCACCGCTAAAACAAAAGCAATTGTAACAAATGGAGATTCTGTTCAAAATATTATTATTAATGAAGAAGCAATTGAAATTGAAGAATTGAATTGAATTAGTCACGTATGTAAAATGGAATTACACTTAGAACCGAACTATATACTTGATTGTAAAATCTAACTTTAGGTAATTGTTAAGATTTTTTCTTTTAACTAGTTTTAAGTTAAAATTGTTATAAAGAACTGAAGCTAAATAAAGAATCAAATCAAACTCCTTTGTATGTGGTGATTAGTCTTACTATGTATGTATTTTAATTTTATGTTTCCGTCACTGATTGCATTTGAACATAAGAAGTTCTAGGTATGTACAGTTTAATAAAACCTGAATTTCAAAAAATAATTGTGTATACCTAGTAATGTCCTTGTAACTCTTTCAAAAGAACAGTTATAACAGTTTTTCGCCATTTAAAGTGGGTGTGCGCTAACGCGCTTCGCTTGACTTGAAAAAGGAAGTGACTCTTGCCAATTATAACAGTTTTGGTTTATAAAAGGACTGTTTATGCGGCCCCGCAGGGCCAAGGGTTCTTATTCTGTTTTTAAACGCTTATATCTAAAAAAATATGCAAGATTTTTGAAAAAAGTATTTAACATAAATTGTTGCAAATGTTATTTAGAATATTTGTTGTCTGAATTTGTTTTCTCTTAAACTAATATTTACCGATATAATTACATTAACACTTAAAGTGCACCAAATTCAAGATGGCGGCAACCCTTTATGGAAAATGAAGGGGGGATAAGTGGGTGTATTATGGTGGTACCCCCTACCTACAGTTAAAATTTCATTGGACTCCGATTTAACGCAAACCTACCTACCTACCCCTTTTTTCCGACGATTTGATTGGACTAATTTATTTGGTCAGTTAGAGTGCGCACTTATTATGCTCCGTCAAAAATTAAGCAAATGTAAATGTTTGTTTCCTCAGTATTTGGCACAAAAACTGAGAAATTTTACTGAGGAATCGCGTTTTGTGAAATAACTGAGATCTCAGAAAGATAAACGGACCTATTCATTTGACAACAAACCCTACAAATTCTACATTTTCGAAATCCCTCTGTAAAACAATCGGCAAATTAATATCGAATTGTTTTTTTTTTTAATACAAATTTTGTATGTACATTAAAAGGTAAAAAATATAATAAAATGTTTTGTGAGAAAAATACTTAAATATTTTTCTCTATATGATAACTAGGTACCTTCTTGAAGTCCAATTTTTTTTCTGTGGTTTATTCTTATCTTTTCCCTTGAAAATAATTTATTATAGTGAATAAATATTTCATAGGATTGGCTTACATATTGCGCCAAAAAAAAAAAAAAAACAAACAACTGCACAAAGTCACAAAAGCAAAAACTGTATTGGATACAAACGAAAAATAACGTAGATCAAAATGCAGAACACCGGTCTCTGAATTTAAAGATCTCATAAAAAAATAAAGTGAACAACTTGGATTAAAATTTTCCAAATTTTACGATTCACCCGTTAAAAGGCGAAAGAGACTGTACATGAAATATGTAGGTACATACATATATAAAAACAAATAAATTTTTAAACTTTTTTTAACTGTCATCTTTATGACGTCAAATCTATCTTTATCTGTCATTGATGAAACATGTTACAAAAACAAAATTAATAACCCTCACAAATAAAACAAAAACTAACAAATTCTAACCTTAAATTTAAACAAAATAAATTAGAAAAGTCCAACCTAAACACGTTGTTACATATTTAACAGAGTGTGAGTGAGACAGAAAATCATTTCTATATTTGAAAAAAAAAAAAAAAATAGGTATTCGGCTTCCAGTTCCACGTAAAATTTGGAATCAATATTTGAATTACCAAATAACTAATGCTAAGTATGTAATGCATAACCACGCTGCAATAGTTTATGAAGTAGATGTGATTTTTTCTCAAATTAACATGAAAAGAAGTGTTAGCTTGTAACAAATGCAGGTAAATACAATAACACACCCCCTTTTCCCTCTTAAACGACGACTTCCATCACCACAATGGACACGATCACCCATGATAAGAACCCTTGGGGCGGGAAGCAGCGACGCAGCGACTAAAACTCTGCAAGAGTCATTCTACGAACTCTAGCCCGAATGCCATCTCTCTGATTCTACGAACATTCGTAGATCGTAGCACTTCAAAGTAAACACGACAAACAACAGCCGACGAGAAACGAGTGTTATTTCTCGAAAAATGGCTTGTGCCTTGTGCTGCTTGCTTTGGTTTGCCTCTTGGCAGCTCACTCCCGCCATATTAAACCTAAACGATAGGTAACAAGCGGCAAACGAGGAAACGACATTTTCATGCATATTCTGCGCGACTACATTGATGCCACCTCTGCCGTCCTGCCTGCCACCACTCGCTATATATTTTTTTATGGCGCTTCCATTGCATAAACCCTCGCAGCAACACGCAACGTTTTTTCTATATTTTTATTCAATTGCTTCGCTTTATCTTTTTTCTTCCCATTGAACATAGATGACGAAAAATAAAACGGCGCAATGGTGGAAATTAAAATAAAAAATGCATTTTTTGGTAGAAACTAACAACGATACGACGAGGATTTAACTATTTTAAAAATGCTTACGGGTGTAACTGGTTTATTTTCAACTTCTGGTACCGCCTCGGCTTGTGATTCCTCAAGGTTTACGTCTTCTTGTTGTGGTTTATTATCACAATTGCTTCCAGTGTCCGACATTTTCACACGACTTTGTTTGGATTTCGATTGCAGATTGTTATTCAATTGGAAAAGAAATTGCGCGCTGCGATTATTGTACCTGTAATTTTTCTTTTTTTTTCAAAAATTCAATTACAAAAATCACTCGACAAACTCTGGTTTTAGATGAAAAGAATTTTGGTTCTTTTCCGTTTTTTTTAATTCTTTTTTTCGCGCTCACACACTTTCGCTGGCACACACAAAGATTTTAGATTTCACTGCTTGCTTTTGCTTCTTGTGTCGCTGGGGCTGAATAGATTTTCGATTCGATGATGATGATGAGATACTTTTTCGAACGTTTTGCTTTTGCTTGCTGTTGCCTATACTGAAATTGAAGTTGCTATAAAAACTCGCATGCACGTTTTGGTATGCTGCCGTGGTGTTTCTCTACTTCAACGTACGACGGCGACGGGTTTTTCTTCACTTTTTCTTTTTTTGCTTTGCTTTGAATATGGAAAATTTTCAAATGGCGGGCATTTTTTTCTATTTGCTTTTTTCTTTTGTTTTGTATGGTTGGTAGCGGTGCAGCACGCAAAGATGCTAATGTTATGAGAAAAGAGATGGCGCAGAATTAACCTTCAAAGATAGGTTTGTTTGATTGAAAAGTATGGAGAAGCTTTAAACGATGCAGTTTAGTTTGACGATTTACTGGCTGAACAGAATAGAAGCGCGTTCGAACGCGCGTTCGCACCTGTCAAAGTTAAAATACGTGAAATTTCGTTAAAGTGAATACAATGGAGACGCAGCCGCGAATGCGACTCTGGGAGTTAAATAAGTTTTAATAATCACGCGCGTGCGAACGCGCGATCGAACGCGCGTCTATTGTGTTCAGCCAGTTACAAGCACGAAGGAAAAAAACGTATGACTGCTTTTAAACCATGCAATTTCTTGTTGCGATTTTTAAGCACGTCGGCGAGGGACGTATGTGGTGGCCGGGGTAGACGAAATTGCTGAGGTTGAACAAATTGCAGAGTTATCGCTCATTCTTCTTTGTGCCTTTCCTAATTGTTCGAATGTGTTTTATTTTCATTCGTCGTCCACTCAGATAACTTCGCTTAATCAAGTGGAGTAAAGAGTGTAGTGAGAAGATACTTCTTCACTTGCACAAAGTAAACTTTTCATTAAAAATCGCTGTCTTGTAAAAGGTATTTGCAATTAGAAGGAAACCAAAGGAGAAACGAAGATTAAAAATCGCTGTAATGTAAAAGCAGTCATAGACTGCTGCATAGGTGTTAAGGTATTTTGAATAACACGCTTATGTTAACTAAAGCCGAAACCACATTACTCTCGTGTGGTGTGTTGTGGACTAGTGTGTCGCTGTCATTCCAATGTATTTCACAGATTTCGACACAACACATCACACGATACAAATATGGCTCTACGCATATGAAATACATTAGAGCGATAGCTACACACTACTCCCCAAAACTCAAAACGAGAGTAGTGTGGTTCAGGCTTAATCCAAGCAACGCTTATCAGCGTTGTTTTAAAAGTGGCACTCACACAATTACAAAACAAACTAAAATCACGTTTTCTGTTCTTTTTGCCACTAAGGATTTAAGATCTGAAACCCAAATCTGAATTCACTTTGGTTTGCGGAATGAAGTGAGATGGGTCAACGAATAAGGCGAGTCATCTCACTTCACTCGGTGAAATAGCTAAATCTTGGTACAGATTTGAATTTTTAGATAATTTATTGAACCCACCCATTGGGGTCATCAACGAAATTTGAATCAAACCTACCGGAAAGACATGTTCGCTGAAACTGCAAAATATCGTAGAAAATTTGAAACAAACACGCTTTTGATCCGAAGATATATGTCAAGATATCTGCCACCGTAAACCGTGCAGTTTCACCAAAAGAATTTTGTTTTATTTCAAATTTGAAAGAACTTTTAAGGTACATATGTATATAATTATTATTTCTTTATTAAATATAAATATTTCTTTGTACGCAAATTCCCTTGGCAATCCTTTTGTAATATGGTTTATTTACATTCTTATCATTTTGACAGCTGTTTCTGAAGCACATGTGAAACCAAATAGCAAACCAGCCACTGCACATCTTCGCAATTTCATACAATTATTATTGAAATGTCTGAATCCGATTGCAACTACTCCTCTGATGACGAACCAGTTTCCAAATCCCACAATAAACTCCTGCAGGCCGTCAGCAACCTCAGCAAAGTCCAGCACATAAAGAAAGTAGCACGCAAAGAGCCATCGGCAAGTCAAAATGAATTCGACCTAACAAAACCCCGTGTTGAACTACCAAAGCGAATACTCCCATCAAAAAAACCTGTTAGTGTTGTGGATCTTGTGAAAACCCTAAAAGGAACAAATAAACATGTAAACATTGGAAAAGAGTTGAGAAATGTCGCCACCACGGGTAAGGTGCTGCCGAAACCGATGGAAAAGCCTCAAGCTGATCGGTTGATGCGTTCCATAACCTACGACAAAACAAAAAAGGAACTGCAACGATGGGATGCCGTCGTGGCACAATTTCAATCTGCCGAAAGTCAAACTTTTCCCCTAGATTCTGAGACAGTGTATATAAACACCGCCAGGTTAAAGAAACCTCTGCAATTGTCTTTAAAATCGGAGTTGCAAATTGCAGTAGAAGAGGCAGAATCGAAATTGCGTGCTCTGAAGGGCGAAAAAAAAGATGAGATTACGGATGCTGATTTACTAAAAGAGCAAATGCAAGCGACGAAGGATGAAGTCAAGAAACGTCGCCAAGAATTGCTTTACTTGAAAATGCGCCAATCTCAAAAATCCGCCAAATTAAGGTTACAAAACAAAATTAAGTCTAAGAAGTATCACAGGTTACTAAAGCAGCACAAACTCAAAGAGCAGCTCAAGGATTTCGAAACTTTGCAGAAGCTAAATCCTGAAGCTGCATTGGAGAAACTCGAAAGCTTAGAGAATAACCGCATTTTGGAACGTGCTAATTTAAGGCACAAAAATACTGGAACGTGGGCTAAGAACAACCTTGTCAAGGCAAAGTACAACAGAGATGTACAGAAGGACTTGTCGGAACAGTTGGCTTTGAGTCGACAGTTGACAGAGAAGAAAGATGTCTCAGAAGATGAGGATGACGAGAAATTAGACGATGCGGTGGATTTTAGCTTTGAAGATAAAATGAATCCTTGGATGCAGGCAAATGGCAAGAAAAGTGATCTAAAGACGGAGGATGCGGTTGAGGTTGGATACAGGAAGTATTGGACAGAGCGTAAAGAGAATGAGCAAAAACTTAAAAACCATCAGGCTTTACTGGCCGAAGATTCAAGCATTGGTGGAGAAATAGAGCAGTTCGATAAGAAATTACCTAAGGCAATGAAAAAGGAAGTAATTAAAATTTCAAACGTAAACAAAGCAGCGAAAACGGAGTCCCAAAAATCGGCGGTAAAAAACGTACCCAAAACAATGAAAAAGAAGAAAAATAAAAAGACGCTCGGCTCCAGTCCGAGTCCAGTAATAGAGAATGGTTGGCTAGTTGAAGATGTCAAATGTGTAGACTCCGAGGCAGATATTCACAGTATCGATAAAATGTTTGATAAGGCCGAAGATGATGTCTTGCGGAAACTCACAAAAAAACAGATGAAGCTTCAAAAGCAACTCGAAAAACAAGCTATCAAAAACATTCGCAAGGCAGAGCGCCCAAAAAGAGAGAAGAATGAACTTAAGAATTTTGAAGATTTAAAATTCAAAAAACAAACTACACGCTTAGATATCGATGAGCAGCTGCTAGAGACAGCAAATGGTGCAGAAACCGTTTTTCCTGCTAAACCAGCAACTGGTGGCGTTTCTCCAAAGGGAAGTCCAAGTGTGGATGTCATAAAGCATGACAACTACGCCGATGTAAAGCCAAAGGAACTGAAGACATCTCTTGTTGAATTAACCTATTGTGATGAAGATGTGGACTTTGACAATGAAGACGAAGGAGTTGCAATTGACCGACAGGCAATCATCAACGATGCCTTCGAAGACGATGACATAATGGCTGATTTTGGGAGAGATAAGAATGCAGAGAAGAAAGCTTTAGCTGATAAAATAACACTGACAATGCCCGGTTGGGGCTCATGGGCTGGAACGGGCATTTCCCAGAAATCAGAGCAGAACAAAAAGAAATTGGTTCTGGACTTTGCAAAGACCGATCAGCAGAAAGTTGATGACTGCAATAAGAGTCGAGTTCGTATCAATGAAAATGTCAATAACAAAAAGTTGAGAGAACATTTAGTTTCGGATATTCCATTCCCATTTACAACGGTTAAAGATTATGAAGCTAGTATAAGAGCTCCGGTTGGAAGGAATTTCGTACCCGAGACAGCTTTTCGGGTATTGACCAAGCCGGCGGTTATAACAAGAAGGGGACACATCATTCGGCCGATGGATGAAACCGAATTGGTTAAGCCTCCGAAACGTGCACGATCGGTGGTCGAGAAGAGAATTTTGTATGATGCTCATGTTACGAAGGAATAAATGTTTTTTTCTTTATTTAAAATGGTGTTGTTAAATATTAAGCTTCTCAAACTGTGCCAAAATAATTGGCAGGATGCAAGACGGGCTATTTTAGCTCATCCATAATCACTACAATTCAAATGTGAGTTGCAATAAAAATACCTAAAGCAATTTGAAGATCAAATGATCACAAGCAGAAAATGTAGCCTCAGAATTATAACTACTATTACATAGTTGCAACTCGACTGGATAGTCAGGGAACGAAAAATTTGGTAGGGAATAACATTTTTCTATGATCTTATGTAAAATATTTTTGAACACAACCTACACTACTTGTAGAAACTAGAAAGTGTTGATGAAGGTAAATAAAATGACAAAAATATTTTCTCAAGCGAAAAGTTATAAAACGTCCCAAGAACAAAAAAAAAACATCAAAACCAATCTGAGGAAAGCAACTTATAGATGGGAAATGTTGGAGCAAGAGAAATCCAAAACATTGGTAGTATGGGTCATTTTGTTTGTCTTTTTTAGATGAACAGTTCCATTGTACATGTTACTATTATCAAAGGTTTTGAAAATGTGATCTTTCTTTATATGTATGCGATTTATTAAAAAATGCGAAATTCTTTTACTAGAACACTCCCTTTTCTGAAAGCCCAAACTATAGTAAATTTTCTATAACCACGTGGTTATTTGCATAGATTTGGAAGGTTTGAAAAATGTTTATGTATTTATAATAACTTGAAAGTTTTTTATATATTTGAAACCGATTGAAATAAATTATTTTTGTAAATATCCTATCTTCAAATTTTTCTATTTTGTGGTTAGGTACAACCGGAAGACAGGTCACCTCCGCAATTTCAGTTTTTTTAAGTTTTTCTTTTCCTCCAAGAAATAGCATGAAATAGCATGTACCTAAATACATAATCCAAAAATCGAACTTATATTTAGAAGACTCTAATGCGATTTATATCTATACAATGCGGTTGACTGCTTGATTAATTAATAAGAATAAATAACAAAATACTAGGTACATTGTAAGTTTTAATATCAATGGGTTCGAAAATACTTTTATTTTAACACAACTCGCTTTGACAAATATGTACATATGTAGCTATTTTCTTCTTTTTTTTTTTAGTTCAATAATTTTTAGAAAAGGATTTATACTATTCAACAACACCACAACCAATTTATTCATACGAACCCTGTTTTACTCAAAAAATTGCAATTTTGTCCGGAAAGGTCTACGCCTCGAAAAGGAAGATACAATATTTGCATCGCTATGTGGGCTAAGGTGCTCAGGTGCTCAGGTTAGGACTATTAATAAGCTGTTTTCGCAAATGAAACGATAAAATAACTTGTGCAGAAATCGAAAAAAAATTACAAACATTAAAGCAAACTTATATTTAATATACATATATACAAATTGTGTTAAACTTTTATAATTTGGTGAAGAAAAGCTTAAAAATTGTTCAGGGAAAGCCAGTAGCTATGTATTAACTAAAATTTAAGTGTTTCGGTTTTGCTGACAGCAGTTTATAGTTTGATCCACAAGGAAAAATTTGAATTTAAAAAACAGTTATTATGTACCTGGCTTTCCTGAGCGCTATATTTTACATTATTCAAGGATGTTAATCATTGTCTTTGAAAAACTACATATGTATCTTTTATAATAAAGAAAGGAAAAGTATTTTTGCATGCAAATATGAAATAATCTATGCTTAATATTTGTTTGCATATGTTACGGATACCGAATATTTTATTTATAATTATTTTAAGATCATTTAACTTAAATAAACTTAGCCACTATCGGTAGAGTTCTTCAATAATAATAAACGCAGGCTTTGCAGAAAGTTGAAAAGAAAGAGATAGGTGTCAAAAATGAGTTCTTTATTTCATTTTTGAGCAAAAAAAAAAGGAAAGGAAAAAGAAGAAAAGAATAAATGCAAGATTAAAAAGAATAGTTTATTCAAGTCTGCAGGATGAGAAAATGTTTAAACAGAAACTGGAAATAGGGGAATATATAGGGTTAATGAACTGAAGTAGGAACTCACCAGGCTGGAGAAATTTAGCTGTTGCAAAAAGTCATTGCTAGTTACAGTAGATAGGAACAGTACATTTAATAACCGAAAGTTTAAAGACGTTAAAAATAAAAGAAGTCTATAAAATTCTATAGAAGAAAATTTACCAAATCTTAAGAACATATAAAAGTACATATACCTAATTTTTATGTGTTACCAAAAAAAAAGAAATATCGAAATCAAATAGAAACAAAGTACCTACTTAAACTATCTTATAATAACTTTTCACATAACAAAAACAAAAGTCTTATCAAGCAAAAAAAAGAGGATTTATTTTACAAGTTGGTGGCTACGTTGTTCGTGCCGCTTGATTGTACAAAACACTATCCAAGGATTTACTTGTTCAAAAGGAACCAGTCTCGGACAAAGAAAAGGAGATTCCACACAGTCTGTAACTCCAGAGCCCAAGATTTTGAACGGAATCATATAGGACTTCGAACCATACAGAAGAGGTAAACCTAGCAAAGAACTAGGTTAAGAAAGCTGATAGTAGCGGGAGAATCATTTTTTTTTTAATTTTTTTTTGCGATTTTTGAATGTAAAAGACAAGTTTGTTTAAAGGTATATCGGTTCGTGAAACGTACATAATTATAATTTAATAACTGAAATTCAAATAATTAAAGGTAAACTACCTATATAATATTTAATTTAAAGTAAAAAGTGTAAGGCGATACGTTCCACTTCGGATCCAGATGCTGTGGCCACCTCATCAAAAGATACGTTGGTGAGTTTATATTTTTTTTTAACTAAATATGTATAACATGCGAAAAAGGCATAATCATATCTGAATTTCAAGGGGTTTTAAGTGGGGATTTTATATAAGTAAAGAACTGAGTGAAAAGACAAAAGAGGCAGTAAAGCCCAATTTTTTTTAATAAATCAAGTGCGAACTTATAGATTGAGATACCTATATTTTTTTTAGTAGTTAATAAAAAAAAAAAAATAATTGTAAAATCTAATAATCCTTATTTAAAAATTCTAGAATAATGAATAAACGGAAGAAATTTCAAAACACACATTTCAATCCGAAAATCTGAACAAATCATAATTGAACAAAATTTAACGTTTTTCTGTTCAACTGCTCCCGAAATTACATTTTATCAAAGGTCTATAAAGTTCTGAATCCGATGTCAGAATCAGAAAATAGAACATAGTCATTTCGCAATGTTGTTTCCTTCCTTTTGATAAGAAGGGGGTAGAAAAGTTCCACTCACACAATTACAGGCTATAATACTTTCCGATTTATGGATTTATGACCCTGTTTAGATTGGGAAGATTTAGTACGGACGGGTGAGGGTGACGGTGAGTTCCATCGTGAAAATACATTAAAACAACAACAATTTCAACATGAGCATGAAGCACATCGAAACCAAGGTACATATATTATATTATAGATAGATAGATATATTATAGATAGATAGATATATTATATATAGATTTGTGTACTGTGCATCGAAACAACAACAAACGAGACTCATGAATCGGGTTTTCATGTTTTCTTCTTGTGTTAGAGTTATGAAATAGTTTGTACGCGCCTTAAGATAAAGTTTAGTTTAAAGTTTCAAACGCACGATGGCGCTCGTGTCTTCAGTTCAAACAATTATAATTTGAATTAACGACTTTCTGTCTACTCTTTTTTGTCTTCAACGAATTGCGTTTTACGAAGTAGCGTGGTTATTCCTTTTGTGCTTAATAAATAACTTTTATACGAATTTCTGGTTTTTCCTTTTTAATAACAACAGGTTATGGGCCCAGACCATACCAGAATATAATAAAGTTATAAAAGTGTAGTTTTCTTATATTTACATAAATATTAATTGTTTGGCAAAAAAAAATAAATCGAGTCATGGAAGGAGAACGTTTCCAGATTGATCGATTGGAGGGAGGCTCTAACTGGCTAACATAGAAATTCCTAATGAGACAGTTTTTGGAAGCAGGTGAGTTGTGGGACGTTGTGGATGGGTCTTCTGTTGCTCCAGCATCTAGTACTGACAATTATGTGGTGGCACTTTCTGCGGTCAGCCATCAGCCGAATAGGGGGAATAACATGTAGCATACGAAAACATGCACGTGCCGTAACTATTCGGACTGGTGGAAGTGTGATCATAGCCTCTTCGCGGCGGCCGCTAGAAACAAGCCTTTAAAAAGGTTTGGCTAATATGATCAGGCTGGTTCCACAGGTTGGCAACAGGTTAATTCCCTGTTCCGTAAAACAAGAAGAATTACGAGACCAGCAACAAGCCTCGGAAACGGACTGATCTCACGACGACAACCCACGCAAAGAAAACGGAATAACGATTTACGAATTTTCTTATGGAACGTACGATCGCTCTATAGAGCTCGAGCTGCTCAGCAGCTAGCCGATGCCCTGTCAAAATATAAAGCTGACATAACAGCACTTCAAGAAATAAGATGGACAGGGAATGGTGTTCTACAGAAGAAAGATTATGACTTATACTACAGCTGTCATACAAAACACCATGTGCTCGGGGTAGGCTTCCTAGTCGGCGAAAAAATGAAGTCTGCCATCATCGGCTTTAACGCTATAAGCGAAAGGCTATGCACCCTTCGCGTGCGAGGCAAATTTAAGAACATCAGCCTCATTAACGTTCACGGACCTACGGAGGAGTCCTCAGACGAAGAAAAAGAGACTTACTACGAACAAGTCGAGAGGGCCCTCAATGCCTGTCCAAGGTATGACGTAAAAATCATCCTTGGGGATTTGAATGCAAAAATAGGTCGGGAGCCGGTATTCAGGCATTACGCAGGCACCCATAGTTTGCATGAGAACACTAATGACAATGGACTTCGAGTCTTAGAATTGGCAGCATCGAAAAACATGGTCGTTGCGAGTACCAGGTTCCCGCGTAAAGATATCTACAAAGCCACCTGGGTATCACCTGATGGAGTCACTCGTAACCAAATTGACCACGTGTTGATAGACCGTCGCCACTACTCGAACTTGATGACGGTACGAACGTACCGAGGTGCCAATATCGACTCGGATCACTATCTTGTTGGTATGGTTTTCCGAGGGCGGATTGCCTTGCGAAGACGTATTGCATCCGCCGATCAGGTTCGAATCAACACGGCTGCTCTGCGCAATGAAAACACCAGTAACACCTTTGGTAATGCGTTAGGACTCGCCCTAGAACTGGGTAGAGTAAGTCCTGGAGCCAGTTTGCTGGGCGTAGATGAGAAGTGGACACGCCTTAAGAATACTGTCATTAGTACTGCCAACTCCATCTTAGGCAGCAGTCGTAGAAATCGGAACGACTGGTTTGATGATGAATGCAAGCTAGCGACTGAACGTAAGAATGTTGCGTACCGAGCAATGCAACAATCTCATAGAACGCGGGCACGCGAAGACGAATATAAAGAGCTCAGAAGAATTGAAAAACGGCTTCACAGACAGAAAAAATCAGCCTGGGAGAAGAACATAATCTGTGAAATAGAGAAAAGCCGAGAGCGAGGTCCGCACCAGGCGCGGAAGTTCTACCAATCCGTCCGAAACATGACGCAGTACACACCACGCTGCACATACTGCAAGGACGGAGAGGGAAATCTGATCACCGATCCTCAAAGCATACTGGAGCGATGGGAAGTGTACTTCAATGAATTGCTAAATGGTCAGCTCACTGCAGAAGTGGAGGCTCCACTACTTCAAGAAGAGTACCCTATGTTGCCGCCACCAAGCATAGAAGAGGTTGAGAAGGCTATAGGCCGGCTAAAGAAAAACAAAGCCCCGGGAGCCGATGGTATACCAGCCGAACTATTTCAACACGGTGGGCCAGCTTTACGTCAAGCAATTCATGAGATTATAGTGCACGTGTGGGAGCATGAAGAAATTCCAGAAGACTGGCGAAAAGGTATCATTTGCCCCATACATAAGAAGGGAGATGTCACAACGTGCAGCAATTATAGAGGTATCACGTTGTTGAGTACCGCCTATAAGATACTCTCCTCTATCCTACAAGACCGGATAACCCCATACGCTAAAACCATCATCGGACAATATCAGTGCGGTTTCATTCCAGGCAAATCAACAACTGATCAGATCTTTACCCTTAGGCAGGCGATGGAAAAATGTCTAGAATTTAACATCCCAACATACCACCTGTTTATAGACTTTAAGGCCGCCTACGATAGCATAGCCAGGGTAGAACTTTACAAAGCCATGAGAGAATTCGGCATCCCAAATAAATTGACACGACTATGTAGGTTGACCATGACCAACGTAACAAGCCAAGTAAAAATAGCCGGATTGCTATCCAAACCAATCAACATCTTTAATGGACTCCGACAAGGGGATGGTTTGGCCTGCCTCCTCTTCAACCTGGCGTTGGAGAAAGCAATCCGTGACTCTGGCACGGCAACAAGAGGGACCATCGTCAACAGGTCCAGCCAGATACTGGCTTACGCAGACGACATCGACATCATCGGAAGAACTGAGCAAGCTGTACATGATTCCTTCATCCAGATCGAGCAGGCGGCACAAAATCTGGGGCTGCACATTAGTGAAGGTAAAACAAAGTACATGGTGGCGTCGAATGCGAGAGGAACAGTTGGTCAAACAATCAAGGTAGCGGAGCACGAATTTGAAGTGGTGCAATCCTTTAAATACCTTGGGTCAATAGTAGCAGCCGATAACAATATAGAAGAAGAAATACGCGGGCGGCTTCTCAAATCCAACAGAGCCTACTATAGTCTGTCAAAGCTCTTCAAATCCAGAAATCTCACCATAACTTCAAAACTGCTGCTGTACAGGACCATGGTCCTGCCAGTACTCACATATGGATCCGAGACTTGGGTGCTTAGCAAAAGGCACTCCGACCTCTTAGCCGCGTTCGAGAGAAAAGTCTTAAGGAGAATTGTTGGCCCCATATGTGAGGAAGGACGATTCCGGAGACGGTACAATCATGAATTGTACGCAATCTACCTTGAAGCAGATATCGTGACAAAAATTAAGCTCGGTAGACTCCGGTGGGCAGGGCACCTAGCTCGCATGAGCGAAGAGGAACCTGCTCGGAAAGTTCTTTGTGGTACATTCTATGGTAGACGACAGCGTGGTAGACCATGCTTGCGCTGGAGAGATGGCGTAGACCAGGACGCCCGGAGCCTTGGGGTGCGCAACTGGATGGCGGCGGCTCGAGACCGGGATGGGTGGAGAGACTTGTTGAAGGAGGCCAGGACCGGACCCCGGTTGTCGAGCCGACGATGATGATGATGACTTTCTGCTTGGAAGAAGACCGATGCAAAGGCACGGCGTGCAATTTCTGGTGCATGTCACAAGCAGCCGCTGTTGCAAATAATGAACTGCGAAACAGCCTGTGAAATGTGGACGACACTTAAGAGCACCTATGAACAAGCTTCCAAGTCCAATATTTTATTTTTGCAACAAAAATACTACAGCTTTACGAAGGATCCAGCTGACGATATTGCTGAAATCGTGGAATTGTGGAAATCGTGCAGCAGATGAAAGACCAAAAAGAACTCATCTCCGATTCAATGGTTATGACAAAAATTTTAATGTCTCTACCAGCGGAGTTCAATCATATCCATAGTGCTTGGGAATCAACAAGTTCCGGTGAGCAGACTATGAGCAATTTGCGTGCAAGGCTAATGGCTGAGGAACTTCGACTGAAAGCGCAAGGTGAAGTAGAAAGCATGGAAGCTCTGGTTATGAAGCGTCATTTTGTCAGGAAGGGCAATCCGTCGAATCGAGGAAGAGAAACTGGCATCAAGAAACAAGGAAAACCAAAAGGAGCATGTTTTTCTTGTGGTGAAAAGGGACATTGGAAACGTGACTGTCCACGCAAGCACAGCGAAGCCAAAACAAAATCGACTGGTGCTTTTCTTAGTCATGTCTCTTTTTCACCTGCTGATAAAGATATGTGGGTTTTGGATTCCGGAGCAAGCGACCACATGAGCCATCGTCGTGAGTGGTTCCAAAATTTCAAGCCAGCAGCAATGAACGTTACGGTTGGAAACGGCAAAAAGATCGTAGTTCAAGGAAAAGGAGACATTCAAATCCTTGCATACAACGGCAGTGAATGGATTCGGAAGCATATAACAGATGTGTTGTACGTTCCAGAAATTCATATGAATCTGTTTTCTTCAGGAAAAGCTATGGATCGAGGGTACCTGTTTCGCTCCGATAATAAATGCTGTGAGCTGCTGAATGGAGAAGAAATAGTTGCAGTGGGAGCACGACACGAAAAGCTTTTCAGAATGTTCTTCAAAGTGGTTGAAGTTGAAACAACACAGGACGATAAAGTGTTAGCAAATGTTGTAACGAAGAAGGATTCACTCCGTGTTTGGCATGAACGTCTAGCTCATCAACACGTGTCACATGTGAGAAAGTTCCTACAACATAAAGGTATTGATTTCATCAACGAAGAGTTCACATGTGAAGCATGTGTCTACGGAAAACATCATCGTGGCAGCTATAAGAGTCGTGAAGAGGTATCAAAGATGTGCGGGCAGATTATTCACGCAGATGTATGTGGACCGATGGAAGAATACTCACTGGGTGGATCAAGATACTTTTTGTTGCTGAAAGATGACTTCTCCCATTTTCGTCGTGTGTTCTTTTTGAAGCAAAAATCAGAAGTGGCGAGCAACATAAAACATTTTGTGAAAATGGCTCAAAAGGAGCAGGGCCACAACATTCGTGTTATAAGATCTGACAATGGGACTAAATTTGTCAATGATGAATTGAGATCGTTTTTCAAAAACATGGGTATTCACCATCAACGCACAGTCCCATATACTCCGCAACAGAATGGGTGCGCCGAGAGAGAAATGCGAACGATTGTTGAGTCGGCAAGAACTATGTTGCATGCTAAAAGAATGGGAAAGAAATTCTGGGCGGAAGCTGTAAACACTGCTGTTCATGCTCTAAATCGCGCTGGGTCGAGTACTGTTGCCGAAAAGTCACCGTATGAGTTATGATTTAACACACAATCGAAAGTAGACCATCTTCGCATTTTTGGTTCTTATGTCTACATACACATTCCGAAGGAGAAGCGGCAAAAATTGGATCCAAAGGCAGTCAAATGTGTATTCGTTGGGTATGACAATAACTCAAAAGCATACAGAGTATACAATCCTGAATAAAACAGCATAGAAGTTGCACGTGATGTGGTTTTTCTTTTGGAAGAAGCTATGGCTGTTGTTGATACTGGTGACGTTGTGGCAAATGCTGGTGAGGAAGATGGCAATGATTTTTGCAGTCAGATGGTGCTGAAGCAGATGATCCTGAGTTGGACTCATGGAAAACACCGGTGGATCAAATAAACGGTGGTGCTGTTTGTAGTCTGGACGACAAAAACATTGTCAAGAGTCGTCTTCGAGTAAGAGTTGCATCACCACCACGACGACGTTTATCTTTTAATGAAACAGCTAATCATGCAGCAGCCTTAATAGCAGTTTATGAAGAACCTAAGTCATACGAGGAAGCGATTGCATCACGGGAACACAAGCAGTGGGAGAAAGCCATGGATGAAGAAATCGAGTCACTTTTGCAAAACAACACATGGACGATGGTTGAACCGCCAAAGGATCAAAAGGTAATTGACAATCGTTGGGTGTATAAGGTGAAGCAGAAAACAGATGGCAGCATCGACCGTTTCAAAGCACGTTTGGTTGTGCGAGGCTTTACGCAAGAGTATGGGATAGATTACCAGGAAACGTTCAGTCCTGTAGTAAAATTCACATCTATTCGCTCCATACTTGCAGTAGCGGCTTCCAAGAGCATGTTGTTAAAGCAGTTCGATGTGAAAACTGCATTCCTGAATGGTGATTTGTCGGAAGATGTTTTCATGCGACAGCCGATGGGGTTCAGCGATTGCAGTAATAAAGTCTGCAAATTAAATAAAAGCCTATACCTTTTGAAGCAGGCTTCCCGTTGCTGGAACAAAAAGTTCACAGCTTTTATATCGAAATTTGATTTTACTGCAAGTGTTTCAGATCCTTGCGTTTTTGTTCATCATGGTGCTGATGGAATGATGCTTTTAGCAATTTATGTCGACGATGGGTTGATTGCAGCAGAAAATGAAGCGGCTATTTTTCGGGTGATTGAACATCTGCGGAAGGAGTTCGAAATTAAATTTTTCAAGGCAAAAAGTTTCCTGGGCCTCGAAATTCATCAGATGTTGGATGGTTCAATACATATCAACCAGCAATCGTATGCAGAAAAGATCATTCATCGCTTTGGAATGGATAAATGCAATCCTGCAGCAACACCATCTGACAACACACAGAACTTGAGTGATTTTAATGCCAGCAAGAAAGTTGATTTTCCATACCGAGAAGCAGTCGGCAGCCTGATGTATCTTTCCGTAGGAACACGTCCAGATATAAGTTTTGCGGTTGGAAACGTCAGCAGATACATGGAAAACCCTGCGGAAGCACATGTTAATGCATTAAAAAGAATTATAAGGTATGTAAAAGGTACACCTGATTTTGGTTTGTATTTTACATGCAAAAACGATTTGAAACTAAAAGGCTTCAGCGACGCAGATTACGCAGGTTGCAAAAAAACAGCAAGATCGACTTCTGGTTACGTCTTCCTGTTGGGTGATTGCGTCATAAGCTGGGGATCAGAACGGCAACGAACAGTGGCATTGTCAACAACAGAGTCCGAATACATGGCAGCTGCGCATGCCATCAAGGAGCTGGTGTGGATAAAAAGCCTTCTGACTGACGTTTTCGAACAACAAATTGAGCCTCCAATGTTCTTCATGGATTGTCAGAGTGCGATTCGTCTCGTAAAGAACCCAGAATTCCATAAACGTACGAAACACATAAACGTACGTTATCATTTCATCCGGGAACAATTTGAAGATGGGATATTTAATCTTGAGTATGTGCCAACGTCTGAACAGCTGGCAGATGTCTTCACGAAGCCTTTGCCAAAGGTAAAACACCAACTATTTTGCCAACGGATGAATATATTTTCAAGAAAAGTTGATCCGACAGCAAACAACAAATTAGTTTGAAAATTTTTCTTTTAAAATATTTTTTGATTGTTTTTTGATTTTTATGAAATTTTTTGCTCCGCTTTTATAACTTGATTCAAGTAAATTCAGTAAAATAATGAATATTTTATTTGTGAATAGGGGGGTTCACATTCAACGACGTGTCGTTCGACCTGAGTCGTTTTGCTAGCGTTCACATTCAACGACTATCTTACCGACATCATTTTCAAGAAAATTTTTAGAGAGCCAACATGCTGCGAATTTGGTTATTTACACAAATTCTACTGCATCCATTTATTTTTTCCGCTTTCTTTTTGTTGTTTACTTCGATTGTAAACCATTTTCTTCAAATCTTACTTAAAAAATAGAAAAAAAGATGTAAAATTGAAATCATCGGTCGTTCGACTAGAGTTCACATTTACTACAGCGGTCGTCCGACAGAGAAAATTATTAAAAAAATTGAACTACAAACTAAGTCGATCAACGGTCGTTCGACTGGTGTTCACATTACAAAAATCTGACATAACGACACGTGTTGATGAACATGTCGTTGAATGTGAACCCCCCTAATAATAAATTTTCTTTTGATGAAATAATATGAAGTAGATTGCTAAGATATTATATTTGTGAAGTATTTTTAGTAGAAACTTTTAACTAAAAGTGGGAGTGTTAGAGTTATGAAATAGTTTGTACGCGCCTTAAGATAAAGTTTAGTTTAAAGTTTCAAACGCACGATGGCGCTCGTGTCTTCAGTTCAAACAATTATAATTTGAATTAACGACTTTCTGTCTACTCTTTTTTGTCTTCAACGAATTGCGTTTTACGAAGTAGCGTGGTTATTCCTTTTGTGCTTAATAAATAACTTTTATACGAATTTCTGGTTTTTCCTTTTTAATAACAACATCTTGCCTCCCGAGAATTTAGAGATATTACTGCTTCCCTGGCACAAAGTTAACTTTTCATTAAAAATCGCTGTCGTGTAAAAGGTATTTGCAATTAAAAAGAAACCAAAGGAGAAACGAAGATCCCAAAACTACAAATTTCTGACATTTTTAGCCCAATTTTATTAGCTGTGTTCCTTACCTAGTTTCATGCACTGATCTCTATAATACACTGGATAGTGGATTCCCTATGTGTATAACAGTTTTGTTTGACTCCAATTGAAGATGACATTTTGGTGCCAAGCGCACCTTTTGCACTGATCTCTATAATACACTGGATAGTGGATTCCCTTTATGTATAACAGTTTTTTTTGACTCCAATTGAAGATGACATTCTGGTGCCAGGCGCACCTTTTGACGTCTTTCTTAAAAAAAAAAAAGTAATTTGACGTACATTTTTCAGTTCACTGGTTGAACACAGTACGCGCGTCAGGACACACGGCAGAGCGCGCGTTCATATGAGCGTGATTATTAAAACTTGTGTCGAATTTCTTTCAACCATTTCAGATGGCTTATTTTTGTTTATGATGGTGTGAGTTCTATTTGACAGGAATTTGAACACAAAAAATAATGGTCCTTCAAATTCACAACAAATATTTCAAACTGCATTTAATTTACCATGTCCCTTTTATAAGATGAAGTACAAACTTATTTTAGTGAATCGATGCAAAACAAAAAAAAATTGTGCGTTTATCCAAACAACAAAAAATTACAATGCAGTGTTAGTTACAATTTGTGCAAATTCGCAAGAAATGTCACCTACTATTTAACTCCCAGAATCGCGTTTGTGGCTACAGACACAAAACCTAATGTGAACACATCCTACTCATTCTGACGTGTAGCAGTCGTTAAAACAAAATAAAAATCTTTGCTTGTTGAAGGATTAATTAGAAACATTTCACTTACAAAATATAAATCTTATTAGGAAAATGCTTTCAATTAAAAGAATTGGATTCCGCAGGATTTAAGTGCCAAAAATAAGGTACAGACAGAGAGAACAGATATCACAAAAGAAAACGCCAACAAAATGAACAATCTTAAGCAAAAAATCAAAAAATCCTTACTTTCTTCGCCATTATTTTCTCACCATGAAGTGTGAGTGAGATAAAGTACAGAGACGCGGAAAAAAAGTCGAAGGAGACAGTCCAATGTGAACACCGTTCTATAACGAGATTTTATGTATTTTAACCACAGATTAGCCACATGAAGATGAGAATCCCGGCAGCCATTTTAAATTGCCTACAAGCTTGAACTGGCAGTTATCAGATAAAAAATGAGAATGTGTGTATAAAAATCTCACACATAGACAGTAGGGATCTTCACACACCTGGTTAAATTGTTGTTGCAATTCACATCTATTCATCGACGCGGGAAAAAATTACAAATACAACAATGTAAACAAATGGGTTTTGGAGGGTGAAACGTACGAAACATTCTCATCTTCATATGGCTAATCTGTGATTTTAACATTGTAAGATAAGGACGCGCGCCATGACTACTCGGGTGTATTGTGTTCAGCCACTTTGACAAAAAGAAGTTATACTGTTATACAAACCTGGTGCCAAGCGCACCGTATAACAATCTTCAATTGGAGTCATTTTGTTTGTATGAATACGCTATCCAGGGGGGTCATTCCGTAATTCGATTATCGCCACACGATATCGTTCTGACGATAGCTTTGCTTCACGTAAAAGCGATAATCACTATCGACTGGACGATATCGTCTTGACGATCGAAAATTTGCTCTCCGTAACTCAAAAATCGTCAAAACGTTATCGTTAAATCGTTACCGTTTGAACGATACCTATTTAGCTATCGTCTTGCGTCGTCTTGTTTGTTTTTCGAAACAATTTATGCATTTTATCATATGTAGGGTTTTTCAATAAGGGCGCGTAGATGTTTTCGGTTGATCCTGGGTTTCGTTGACGAAAAGGCGTTGGCTGATTGTCCACAGAATTGGTTGACTCAAATTTGGGCACCAAACTTTCGATTATAGACATGGATATACAACCATTTAAACCTTAAAATGGGCGCAACGCACGTATCGTTGCCTAAAAGATTTTTATATCAAAGTTCTTTCAATTGGACGTGTCGTTCAATCGTGTAACTTACCATGATGATTTGGCATCAGTAAATAATAAACAAAAGATTTAATAGACGTCACCGTCAAAATCTGCCCGCTGCAATTGAAAACCCTATAGTAAATTATATGTAGTTTGAAGGATAGGTGGATAACCGATTTGTTTAGGCGACTTCACGTTTTGCCCGCACTTTTCTTCACTTCTTCTAAATAAAAGTTGATATTTTTTGGGCGTTAAGCTAGGAGCAGACGGCATATGAAAAGTCGCAAACGTTTGCGACTCTGACGTCACGTAAATAGTCGCAAATGTGTTGCAAATTCTATACCTACATCATTGCTCGCAAACTTGCATATGGCGGTGTTCACACGATATGCAAAAACTGTCCCAAAAGTCGCAAATGCATTTGCGACCAAGGATAAAGTCCGCATATCACCCAATTCCAATCATATGCAGGTTTGCGAACATTCATATTTTTTTGGAACTGAAAAATTCTCATCTGAAAATTCATAACAAATGAATTGTGGTGGGGAAAATATTAAAAGCAGCCAGAATCGGAAAATTGTGGAATAATTTTTTCTTTGAACTTTACATAGTTTTGCTGTATTTTGTCAATAAAAAGATTAAACAAAAATAGAAAAAAAAATAATGTACTTCATATTATAAAAGCAAACAATTTTATTTAAATTTTTAAAACCCTGTTGCTGCTTTACATTATAACATCATCCCCAGAACTACCCACGCTTAATTTTAAATTTACGAATATACCTAATAATTAAAGTTCCATTTTATTTCGTTTAAATGTAAATCCTATAGGCTATAGGTATGTACATGCAAGAATTTGACACAACAACAACACTACTAGTAAAATGAAGAATCACAGTGGTCCGTTCTTTTTCTAACAATAGTTAACTATGGTTAACAATAGTTGACTATTGTCGTTCCTTTAATCAAAAATAGTTACGATTTGTAACTATTTGACACATTAACATCGTTCCTAAATTCATTTTGAAGTGTCAAATAGTTACGTTTTGTAACTATTTGCAACTCATGTCCATGATATGAATTGAAAGTGTTGATCTGTCAAAGTACACATGTGAGCCGATTTGTTTACAAAACAAATCAAATATTTGGTGCTTTTTGTGAAGTTAGAAATACGAACAAGATTAAAATGCATTTTTTCCAATTGAAAATGAGAAATTAGAATTTACATTGCAAAAAATATGATTTTGTGCCATAAAAATGAAAATATTAATATTATTTTTATTTTTCATTAATATTCGTTTGACAGATCAACAATATCTAACAATATGTCGTTCCTAAATGAAATCGTAAAATCCTAACAATGTCTAAAGCTGGATTTACATCTTCTTTCTTCATTCAGTGAACGTTGTTCGCTGTTCGTTCTTCCTAAAAACAACGAACAACGAAGAAGCATCTAGATTATTCCGTTTTTGTATTCAGTTCGTTCTTTACAGCAAAATGGATAACAACACATTGTTGGCAGTGGCGGCGCTTTTAACATTGAACAAAAAAGAAAAGATCCTGCTGGACGAAGAGTTGGCTACTTAAATGTACACTAGAATTAATCTTTCGTAACTTAGCTACGGAGAGTAATATTTCTTAAATTGTTTCACAATTTTCTATCTGTAAAATTATAAAGTAATAATAAGATAAACGTGGAGAGTGTCCCAATTCATTGCACGGCACTGAAAAACAATGTTCGATTAAAAAATTTTCGCATTTACACTCACGTTGTTCGTTGTTCGGGTAACATCGAACACCGAAAATTCAAAGGCACTTTGAATTTATTCGTTCTTCGTTCGGTGTTCATTCGTTGTTCGGTGTTAGCATTTAGACCTTCGTTGTTCCGCGTACGACCAACAACGAACAACGTACACGGACGATAAAACCGAAGGTCTAAATCCAGCTTAACAATGACACTTCAACAATTTTTTTTGACATAACAACAATAGTTAACTATTGTTAGAAAAAGAACGTACCACAGCAGCTGATATGCTGCATATGTGGAGATGTGCAATGTTCGGTTTTCGTGTCATCGCAAATGCTTGGGATGGTCGCATATGGCCGCACATGATCGCAAACTGTCACAAATTATATGCGAGGGTGTTCACACGATATGCAAGAAAGTCGCAAACTTATATGCAATTTGGGTGTCGCACATAATCCGCAAATGGTTTGCGAGCATATGCGGACTGTCCCAAAAGGGTGTTCAGACGATATACTCTCAAAGTCGCAAATGATGACGTAAAAATGACGTCAGAGTCGCAAACGTTTGCGACTTTTATATGCCGTCTGCTCCTAGCTTTACTGACAAAAATAAATTACAGAATTGTCATTTGTGACTGTGACACTGTGATTTATAATAAACGATTGTCGAGACGATAGTGATTGTGTTACGTGAAGCAAATTGATGACGATATCGTGCACGATTATCGTTTAGACGATTATCGATTTAAAAATTACGGAATGACCCCCCAGTGTATTATAGAGATCAGTGACCTTTTGATGTCTGACTTAAAAAAAAGAAGTAATTTGACGTAAATTTTGTATATAAACAACAAACAAAACAAATTTTCTTCCGTGCTCTAGATGTAAGTGCAAATTCTTCGAAATATGTTTGTGTATTATAGAGATCAGTGTAGTTAACTATAGTTAACTTTAGTTAAAAAAAGAACGCACCACAGACAAACCAAACAAATTTTCTTCCGTGCTCAAGATGTTAGTGCAAATTCTTCAAAATTGTTTTTAATTAAATAATTTTGTTACTTTCAACTTTTGCATCTAGTAAATAACATAAGTGCCGTGGCTAATATATTTTCATTCGTAACTTTTAAGAGCTTACAAAAAATGTTTTTTTTTTCAGTGGCGTATAGGAATGGTATGTGAATATCGAATCCAAAAGGATCGGCGACCTATCCACGTTTAAGTCTAAAATACAGTGTAATCGTGATGCATTTCAGCCCCATATATTTCCTTCGTCATCAATTAATTTATTGGTGTGGCTGACGAGAAACAAGCTTCTTTTATGGGTAAAAATCCATTCGAAAGTGATCTATGCCTTAGGTCCATCGGGTCTTTGTATATAGTTAAACCTTTAAGGCTTAACTACATAAGCCCAAAAAGTGAAAGAGTACAAAAGTGAAAATTTTCAAACTCATTTTGGAATAGTTTTTCTGACTGGAAAACTTATAAAAATGATGCAGAAAGATTAAATTTTGGTTTAAAAAAAATTCTATATTCTTTTTCACAAAACAACTGCGCTAGCGGGAAAAAAATATTTGTACTTTTGTACAAAAGTACTTTTTGGCTTATGTAGTTAAGCTTTTACTGCCTTAATTTTATTTTTATCGCAATTTGTATGCATTATGGAACAATCATTACCTTCGCACGGATGGCAGAATACAAATGTTAACGCGATCGTTTACCAGAATAAGGCTGAATATTCTTTTTTTTCCTGTTTTTATTTTTGTTATTGTTAAATGTACAAACATTACATTAGCCTACAGCACGCGAAAAGAATCGAATGTACCTATCGTTATTTATGCCTCGTAGCATATACACATATTTTAATATAAATATTCATTGATGTTATAATATTGATTTGTGTTTTTTTTGTATTAATTTTATTTTTAAATTTAATAAACTGGGGCTATCGTAAATAAAATTTCCCTGGGAATGTTTCCAAACTTCGAAAATTTAGAATGGCTGCTAGTGCGAAAAATATTCTTACTTAAAATTTTTGGTTCCCCGTAATTTTAAAAGCTATTGTGAGGTTTCGCCCGAATGAAATTTCGTTCGCCTACAAAAAAGAAGTGAAAATGACATTAAATTCCGCCCGAAATGAATGTTCACAATAAAGCTAGGACCGCACTCGGCGGAACTGCACTTCAGCGGAACTGAACTTCACGACTTATTTGTGGGAAATTGTATGAGCTATATCGCACTAAGCGACAACTGCACTTCACGACGCGACACTATGCGACAAAGTTGGTAATCTGACCAACTGTGTCGCGACGTGAAGTTTCGTTCAGTTTCGTGCGAAAGTGCGCACGGTGTCGCTGAAGTGCAGTTCCGCCTAGTGCGGTTCTACCTTAAGAGGAATTTTTCGATCATGATATTTCGGGCGAAACTCACAATAGCCGAAAAGTGAAATTTCTAATTTTACGGGCGGAATGTTGTTCGGGTGAAACTCACAATAAAGCTGAATGTGAATAATGGTCGAAAGTTTCCATCGGAATTTAATGGTATCGAGAATTAATTTTCCACAGGAGTTTGGCTATCATTTCGATTAGCCAAATTTGAGATTACGAAGTGTAGTGGTAAAGTATAAGCGTTTCAAATTTTCGAAGTTGGGAAACATTCCCAGGAAATTTTATTCACGATAGCCCCCAATATTTTTAAGAATAACCATTCGCATCTTGCTGTTTATTGAGCCATGGCTGGCTGCTTTGAACTGTTGCTTCTTAACAGCGGTTATGCACTTAGCTATTGTTGGAGATGCCATTGAAATTGCATCTGTCATAAAGTATAGTCCTTCAGAAATTTGTCGACCTTTGTATATTTTCAATTAATTTTGCCTTTAAAAAAAATGTAATAAATATTTAAAATAAAACTGACAAAAATCAAGAATTTTGTTATACACTTTAATTAAAACAAATATGAAAGATAAATAATGATTCCGTGTAAACGAAGGTAAATTCTTTCTTCTGCCTACTTTCTGTACCTAACCTACTTTTAAATCTCTGCCGCAAATATTAACACAAAAATACGCATCTGATTTACTTAATAGTTCCGAGTGATATTTGTAATATTATTGTAACTTTATTGAATTCTTAATCGATTTTTGATTTTTAATCTAACCAATCCCGGGATTTCGGGATTTAAAAAACTGAATCCCGGGATAATCCCGGGATTTAAAAAATATTTTATAAAAGGTGATTTCAGTTAAAATTTCATTGTTTCTCAAGTTAAAAACGCTCTTCTTATATTTACATACCTAAGCAGAGAGCTTATGTTCCTAATTTGGCTTCAGCTTGGCAATACAAAAAAAACAAACGAGTTTGTGTTTAGTATACAAAAATAAATATCATTTATTAAATACTAATTCTTAAACTCTTAAAAACAAACAAAAAAGAAAAACAAAACAAATATATATATTTATTCTCTAAACAAAAAAAAATTAATTAATTCAGTCAGTAGATATTAAGTATTCTACAAAAAAAATAATAACACATTCACATTAATTTAACCACCAAAATAGTATATGTTAATGACATTTTGAATTACAACTTATTTTTATAGTAAAAACGAAGAAATAGCAAAGCATCCAAAGTTTCGTCTGAAAGTCTACTTCTAATTTTAGTGCCAAAACGTGCAGCAGCAGAAAATGCACGCTCCGGCTCAATACTTGTTGGAGGAATGGACATAAGATATTTATAAGCCTGCTCTAAGTATTACGGTTGTTTAATGGCGATGGCGACCCAGTTTGATAGCATGTGTATTTTTTATTTCTCTGTCTGCGCTGTTCTATACCTTGATGTGACCAGGTTTTTCTTAACATTATCCTGATTTTATTTCTGGTTATTTAATTTCTGTTTAAGGTATGCATTGAATATTAGTATGCAATTTTAATTTTTTTTTTTATTCTAAAATATGAAAATTATCATTTGAACATTATTTTGTATCCTCTAAAAAAATCCAAACTTTGTTTGGATAACAAGTAAAGTATTTTTAATTTTTAGTTGCTTTATTTTAAACCTGTTGGTCACACTTAAACGAAATAAGGGATGAATATGAATTGTTTCTTTCAAAGAAGGGAAAGAAGATGCTTGTTAAATAAAAAAAAAGGTTTCGTTTTGAACAACAAAACGTTGGTTAAACTTAACTACTTTCTGAATCTTTTTGCAAAACGTGGCAAAAATGTGACAACAAGTGAAAAACATGAGCTGGAGTACCTGGGTGGGGCATTTTGATCTGTAAAATTAATCTGAACTGAAAAGACATATCAAAAACTGTTATTTTAAACTTTCCACACACAAATGCCTTTATCGTATACCTTTTTAATTTTCACTTTTCCCTACGTTTTTCTAAAAATATATTAGGTAATTAAATTAATAATATTGTTAAACCTTTAGATGTTGCTGTAAGAAATAAGCAAGCAGAAAAGTAAATTAAGGTATGCGAATATTTAAGCCACTGATCCCGGAAATCCCGGGATTGCAGCATTATAATCCCGGGATTTTCGGGATCGAAAAATGGGCCGCATGCATTCTCTATTTACAACATACGTATAAAATGCAGAAAGAAACAAGATTACAATACCAGTAGGTTTGTTCGTTGAGCCCTGAAGTCACCCTGGGGTCGCCCCAAAGCGTTTTTTGAAAAACCTTAAGTCACCCTGGTGAAAAAATTAATTGTTTTTTTAGTCCTGGGGTCGCCCTAAACTCACCCTGAAGTAGAACTAGGTATTTCGCTGTGGCGAGTTAAGGTAAAGCAAAAACTGCCAAAGTGACATGAGTTGTTATGCATATGTTTTGTTGTGGATTCACGTCCTGCAGGTTATTGTTTATTTTTGGAAAACATATTGCAAGAATATACAAATTTAATTTAATGCTAATAAATAGCAATACAAAATGGAAACGGTAGAAGTTGTTTTTTTAATTTTTAAGACACATTTGAAACAAATTTTAAGTTTTAATTATCCAAGCACAGAACTTTTTTTTCTTGCTTTATGTGTTAACAGCCCTTGAGCGTTTTTTGAGAACCAAAAAAACCCAGTTTTTTTAGACAATTCTTGGGGTTGTCAAGAAAACCTGGGTCAACCCTGGGTAAAGTTCAACGAACGAAGCTAGTATTTGCCTTTTTTTATTATTTAAGAACAAAATTCATGACTTAAAAGTAAAACAAATAAATTTTTCGAGATTGTGTTGATATTTGTTTTTAATTTGAGATGAAACTACTACTCCCTGCCACAGGTCCTTAAACCGTAGGGCGTTGAGAGAAAAAATCATTCAATTTGCAAATCATTTTTGGCGGCTCTTTGATATTCTTGTTTTCAATCAACCCTATCACGAATCCCATTCGTAATCGGAAACTCCAAATACTAAAAAAAAAACACCGATTTCGTAATGACAATTTGTATGAGATTTTCCATTACGATGGATTTCTGTGATAGTTTATTTTAAGTAGTTATTTTTAATAGATTTTAGTTTTCCATGCGCACTACCGGAAATAAGCGCACTTTTTACCTCGTTGCGATTTAGTAGGGAATGATTTGATAAACCGCTTAGAAATTATCTGCTTGAATGTGTTGATAACAGTAACGATTCCAACAACATTATGACATTTAAAGATGAAGACGACTTGCTTTAGTTGATTGAATGAGCATGTTTCCACATTGGAAATGTACATTTTTCCATGATCGGATTTTTCTGCCAATCTCAATTGCTAATTTAGGAATACATAAAATATAAGGCTGTCCCAAACCAACGCGAAACATTCGCGCGAATATGCGACGACTGAATAATGTTCGAAGATTCGCATCGCGCCAGTGTGGGTGCTCCCATTAATCTCCATGTAAATAAATTAAGACAGGCGGGAGTTTCGTTGTCGCGCCGAATGTTTCGCGTTGGTTTGGGAGAGCCTATAATTAGTTTCTATGTTTAATTAATATTTTAATAAAATAAATATAATATACAATTAATCCTTTGAAATCAATTTTTTCAGCATATACAAAACATTGTTTCTTCGATGATATTCCGTTAGAGCGAACGTTTATAGTTAGTTCACTATTTGGAATAATAGATTGATTTCTAAACTTCGTTTCTTTTTTGAGCCAGTAATGTTCTTAGATCGGAAATTTCCTTTTCTAATTTTTTACACTAAAATAAAGTTTAAATTTAATAAGTTTATAGAAATCGTTCTTAAGTTGTTTATTTTTACCTCTTCAGCAGGCAATTGACTCTTATGTGGTTTTCGTTTCTACCAAAAAAATCGATTTTTCTTTGACTTTTTTGATTCGTGACAAGTTTTTCCTTTCCTTTCAACCAAAAAAATCGAATTTTTGTCGATCTGAAGTCGATTTTGCAGATCTCAATTTTTAGCAAGATTTACACAGATTTTCACACGCACACTTGCACACACATCAAAGAAAAGTGACTTTTACCCAGTGTCGTTTTAAAAAAGGCACTCATATAATCATAAAAAAAAATAAAATCACGTTTTGTGTTCGTTTTGCCAGTAAAATTTAAGATCTGACACCCAAATCTGAATTGGTCGAAACGAAAGCCACATTAAATTCTTCCATTTTGGTTTCTGAATCATGAACAATACTTTCTCCTTGGTTTACAAGATTGCAAACTCAATCAATTCCCTCTTTTGTTTATCTGTAGCTGCATACCCTTCGTCCTTCTTTATCATTTTTTCGATTCCGTCCTTACAGAATCACAATTTGTTGCTTCTTTCCGGTTCCCTTGTCTCGCGCTTCAATCTGAGGAACTCCACGTGGTGCTGGTGGAATGCCAATTAAAGTGAAACCATTTCACGTTCGCCCTGGTGCAATTTGATTTCAACTTGGGTCTGTCCATCGGCCGCAGTTGAGAAGACTTGTGATAGCTAATACACCACCTTGAATTGCAGCGCCAACAGCCACTGGCTTCATCGGGATTAACAGCACGTGAACGCTGTCGTCCAAATATATCTTTATCTAACAGTTTGTACTTTTTGCATTCTTGTCATACCACCTACAAGCAAGACCACCGATTTTTGATTTAGATACTTCAGCGTCGGTTTTAGAGCCTTTTGACAGCGTTGGATGGTCCTCTTAATGAGATCTCCAACAAGAGATTCCAACTTCGAACAGCTCATTTTTAAATTCATGTGTTGATTTCCACATGAGTCCATTGTGAGCTAGGGAAAATTGATGTCTGTTAGAGACTCCGCAATAACTTACAAAGAAATTTTGTAGAAATACCATTGTATCATTGTATTTAGAACCTATAGTACTACCACGAGACTGATTTTTTCTTCTTTATATGTGGCCGTTACGCGGCGCTGGGCTCGTCGATTAGTTGGCAGTGGAGACTTGAGACACAAGGAAAAAATAAGAAGTAAAAGAAATAAATAGAAGGAGAGGGTTGTATTTTATTGTTCTGACAACAATAAGGGGAGTAAAGGAGATAACTAAATCAGACATTTTTGCCATGACAACGACCAGAATATAGGAGAAAAATCGCTATATGTTTACATTTGTATGTAGGTATTCTATCGTTTATTATTTTTTACAAGGAAAACTTGAGTAGGTAGGTATTTGAATGTATAAGAATTAATTTTTTTTCTATTGCCAGGCTATAGGCATATGTTTATATATAATTACTTCATGATTTTATTTTTCAACACAATATTGAATTTGTTTTTAAATTTTCAGTTTTGATTTTCAAAGCAACGTTGTTAAATTTCACTATAGCTTAGTGGAATACAACGTTGCTACATTTTGAATTATGGTGCATAGGTAGGTATACCCAATTTTCAAGTATAGTAGGTACATAGGTATAGCTACTACATATATTTAATAGATTTTTGGTAGGCTTTTTTCACAGTAGGTATTTTATTTTATTATGTTTGTTATTCAAAAAGAAGATGGGTAATTGGAATTTTGAATAACAAAATTAATAATAATTATGTAGGTATTCGGTAGGTAGGTATAATTTGTTTTTTAAAGTTTAGGTAGGTATGAAGGTATAGTTATAGGTACATTATGTAAATATCAATGTAGGGATGTAGGTGGGTGGGTGGGTGTGTATGCACAGGGTGGTACCTATTAAAACATTTAATTTTTAAACATTTGAAAGAAATGTAGATAGGTACCTAACCTACATACATATATATGAATGTATTTGGTAGGTAGGTAGGTATGTACGTAAATTTTAAATATTAACCAACCACCCACCTATTAAAAATTATTTTTCAAACCAAATCAAATACCTTATAGGTACCTACAACCTACCTAGCTTTCTTTTTGGAAAAAAAATACAACCTAGGTATCTATCTATTTATGGGTAAAAAAGGTACCTTTCTGTCCAAAAAAAATATTTTTTAGGTAGGTACTTGACTAATTATTTAATTGAGACAAAAATTTAAAAAATTAATTTTTTTTAAGTAGGTACCTATTTATGTATGTATGTAGGTATTGAGACTGAAAAAAAAATTGAAATGAAAATAGGAATACATATAGCCAATTTAGCAAGATTTGAAAAAATCAATGTTTTTTTTGGAAAAAATTAGCTTTCATCAGCAAACAATTTTTCAAAAATTAAAAAAAAAAATTAAATTTGGCTAATGAATTTTGAAAATCCATTGAAATACACCTAAAAAACATTTTCAAAAAAAAATTTTGTACATTTTTTCCGAAAAAAATAGTTTATGTTTAAAAAAAACAAAAAATTGGTGTTTTAATTTAAAAAAAAAAAACAATTTCAATACTCCTAAAAACTATTTTTTTAAATAAAATTAAGTTAAAAAAGAGTTTTTGTGAGCATAAATAAAATTTATTATTTCAAAATGAACTCATTCGCAAGCAAATAATCCCACTCCCTCTCAAACACCCACTTAGTCTTTACTATGAGAAACAAACCAACCTATATCCCCAATTTTACTAAAAAAAAAGGTCAAACTTATAAGAAAAAGTAAGACATGCTTACCACATTTGTTAATTGTTTAGCATTCCAAACCGATTTCTTAAAAAATTTAACTTAATTAAGTATTTCCGAAGCCGAATGCAGAAAAATAAGTGTTTTGTTTTAACCTTCCAGAACATTGATAATTAATTTTCAAGAAAAAACACATTAATTTTAATTTAATTAGGATACTTTTCTCTTCTTAAAGTCTAAACTATAAATTTGTCTGAATAAAAAACCTAAGGCCACATGAATTTAAAAATTAAATGAAAAACTGCACGTAATATATTCATCAGATGATATTCAGGTATGATGGTAAACTTAAAACTTCTCAAGTTTCAGCTCAAACGGATTATTTTTTCTTCAGTTTTTAACTAATTTTTATATTTCGATGTTCAGCTCAATTTATAGAAAAGTTTAAACAAATTACTTACGTGAACTTCTGATTCATCAACAATTGCATTGTCTAAGTTTCAGCTCAATCTGATGGTTAGTTTTTGAATTTTACAACATAACGAACAATCATCTGTCAATACCTTTCCATATATACCTACCTAGATACTAACCTGATTTAACCTGATATCACAAAAAAACCTTAAATAGAGCCTTTCTAATATATTTATACCTATGTATTTACTTAACTTAAATCTCAACGGAAAACCTACCTACAAAGGCGTATAACATCCTTCGCCATACAATTCAGTCAAAAAGTATTCATTTACAACAACATTATTATTCTTAGTGGTAACCGAGTTTGAATAATTTGCATGCATATTATACATTTCCTCTATTCCCACACTACGTCACAGGCAAAAGGCAAAAGCCAAAAAATCAAGCCTTCTTTTGAACAATATTTATTTTCGTTCTTCCTATACCCAAAAAAACAAACAAAAAAAAAACATTTTCCCCTTTCTATAAAAAATGATAAAAGCAAAAACAACCCCTTCCTCTGCAAAAAAACCAAATCCCATTCATAAAACAAAAAGCACAAAATTGTTACTTCCTGCCTCCCTCTAACTTTCATAAATTTAGTGGGCTCTCATTTTTGTATTAAAAAACTATTCTCCTTTGTTGGAGAATTCAAAATCTCCACTTTCCTTTGCAACAGTTGTTAGCAACATTAGCTTTATGTGTGGCCGTATGGTAGCGCGTCGGTCGTTCGTCATCATGATAGTACTATAGATTATATATACAATGATTGTATATATAATCTATAGTACTATCATGATGACGAACGACCGACGCGCTACCATACGGCCACACATAAAGCTAATGTTGCTAACAACTGTTGCAAAGGAAAGTGGAGATTTTGAATTCTCCAACAAAGGAGAATAGTTTTTTAATACAAAAATGAGAGCCCACTAAATTTATGAAAGTTAGAGGGAGGCAGGAAGTAACAATTTTGTGCTTTTTGTTTTATGAATGGGATTTGGTTTTTTTGCAGAGGAAGGGGTTGTTTTTGCTTTTATCATTTTTTATAGAAAGGGGAAAATGTTTTTTTTTGTTTGTTTTTTTGGGTATAGCAAGAACGAAAATAAATATTGTTCAAAAGAAGGCTTGATTTTTTGGCTTTTGCCTTTTGCCTGTGACGTAGTGTGGGAATAGAGGAAATGTATAATATGCATGCAAATTATTCAAACTCGGTTACCACTAAGAATAATAATGTTGTTGTAAATGAATACTTTTTGACTGAATTGTATGGCGAAGGATGTTATACGCCTTTGTAGGTAGGTTTTCCGTTGAGATTTAAGTTAAGTAAATACATAGGTATAAATATATTAGAAAGGCTCTATTTAAGGTTTTTTTGTGATATCAGGTTAAATCAGGTTAGTATCTAGGTAGGTATATATGGAAAGGTATTGACAGATGATTGTTCGTTATGTTGTAAAATTCAAAAACTAACCATCAGATTGAGCTGAAACTTAGACAATGCAATTGTTGATGAATCAGAAGTTCACGTAAGTAATTTGTTTAAACTTTTCTATAAATTGAGCTGAACATCGAAATATAAAAATTAGTTAAAAACTGAAGAAAAAATAATCCGTTTGAGCTGAAACTTGAGAAGTTTTAAGTTTACCATCATACCTGAATATCATCTGATGAATATATTACGTGCAGTTTTTCATTTAATTTTTAAATTCATGTGGCCTTAGGTTTTTTATTCAGACAAATTTATAGTTTAGACTTTAAGAAGAGAAAAGTATCCTAATTAAATTAAAATTAATGTGTTTTTTCTTGAAAATTAATTATCAATGTTCTGGAAGGTTAAAACAAAACACTTATTTTTCTGCATTCGGCTTCGGAAATACTTAATTAAGTTAAATTTTTTAAGAAATCGGTTTGGAATGCTAAACAATTAACAAATGTGGTAAGCATGTCTTACTTTTTCTTATAAGTTTGACCTTTTTTTTTAGTAAAATTGGGGATATAGGTTGGTTTGTTTCTCATAGTAAAGACTAAGTGGGTGTTTGAGAGGGAGTGGGATTATTTGCTTGCGAATGAGTTCATTTTGAAATAATAAATTTTATTTATGCTCACAAAAACTCTTTTTTAACTTAATTTTATTTAAAAAAATAGTTTTTAGGAGTATTGAAATTGTTTTTTTTTTTTAAATTAAAACACCAATTTTTTGTTTTTTTTAAACATAAACTATTTTTTTCGGAAAAAATGTACAAAATTTTTTTTTGAAAATGTTTTTTAGGTGTATTTCAATGGATTTTCAAAATTCATTAGCCAAATTTAATTTTTTTTTTTAATTTTTGAAAAATTGTTTGCTGATGAAAGCTAATTTTTTCCAAAAAAAACATTGATTTTTTCAAATCTTGCTAAATTGGCTATATGTATTCCTATTTTCATTTCAATTTTTTTTTCAGTCTCAATACCTACATACATACATAAATAGGTACCTACTTAAAAAAAATTAATTTTTTAAATTTTTGTCTCAATTAAATAATTAGTCAAGTACCTACCTAAAAAATATTTTTTTTGGACAGAAAGGTACCTTTTTTACCCATAAATAGATAGATACCTAGGTTGTATTTTTTTTCCAAAAAGAAAGCTAGGTAGGTTGTAGGTACCTATAAGGTATTTGATTTGGTTTGAAAAATAATTTTTAATAGGTGGGTGGTTGGTTAATATTTAAAATTTACGTACATACCTACCTACCTACCAAATACATTCATATATATGTATGTAGGTTAGGTACCTATCTACATTTCTTTCAAATGTTTAAAAATTAAATGTTTTAATAGGTACCACCCTGTGCATACACACCCACCCACCCACCTACATCCCTACATTGATATTTACATAATGTACCTATAACTATACCTTCATACCTACCTAAACTTTAAAAAACAAATTATACCTACCTACCGAATACCTACATAATTATTATTAATTTTGTTATTCAAAATTCCAATTACCCATCTTCTTTTTGAATAACAAACATAATAAAATAAAATACCTACTGTGAAAAAAGCCTACCAAAAATCTATTAAATATATGTAGTAGCTATACCTATGTACCTACTATACTTGAAAATTGGGTATACCTACCTATGCACCATAATTCAAAATGTAGCAACGTTGTATTCCACTAAGCTATAGTGAAATTTAACAACGTTGCTTTGAAAATCAAAACTGAAAATTTAAAAACAAATTCAATATTGTGTTGAAAAATAAAATCATGAAGTAATTATATATAAACATATGCCTATAGCCTGGCAATAGAAAAAAAATTAATTCTTATACATTCAAATACCTACCTACTCAAGTTTTCCTTGTAAAAAATAATAAACGATAGAATACCTACATACAAATGTAAACATATAGCGATTTTTCTCCTATATTCTGGTCGTTGTCATGGCAAAAATGTCTGATTTAGTTATCTCCTTTACTCCCCTTATTGTTGTCAGAACAATAAAATACAACCCTCTCCTTCTATTTATTTCTTTTACTTCTTATTTTTTCCTTGTGTCTCAAGTCTCCACTGCCAACTAATCGACGAGCCCAGCGCCGCGTAACGGCCACATATAAAGAAGAAAAAATCAGTCTCGTGGTAGTACTATAGGTTCTAAATACAATGGTTTAATTTAAAAAAAATCACATAAAATATAAATTTATCAAGTTATTGATTATTTATAAAGTTAATTTTCACATATATCAGAAACCACAATTTCAAATTAAAAGCAAAAGATGCTAACAGCTGGGTGTTTTGACAGACTTTACTCTTCTTGCACACAGAAATTTATGTAGCACAAATTCGCAAGTTATCCAATGGAGGGGAATTTTTTTTCTCTCTCGATGTGCTCTCTCTTTGCAATTTTTTCGAGTGAACAAACAGGAATTTGTAACAAATTGTGCAATTTTGTAAAAATTTGTACAAATTCGCAAGAAATTTCACGTTACCAAACAGACCTTTTGATAGAGCTTTGGTTGACTGGCGGTTTTGAGAAGTAAACGAACAGAGGTAATCTGTCAAAATAAACATAACCGGAACACATTTCACCATTTTTTTATATCCGTAATCCACTTTGTAAATTTTTATCCAAAAACAATGACAAAAATATCTTTAGAACAAATCCATTCCATTGGAGAAGTTCTGAATAACAAAGAGCGGCCACTTAAAGAAAGATTCCGTGCATTGTTTACATTAAAAAACATCGGTGGAAAGGAATCCGTCCAAGAAATAAGTAGATGCTTTGAAGATGATTCAGCTTTGCTTAAGCACGAACTGGCTTATTGCTTGGGACAAATGCAAGATACATCTGCTGTAGATGTCCTTACTAATGTTCTCGAAGATATCAAGCAAGAACCAATGGTCCGCCATGAAGCAGGTTAGATTAAGAGTATAAAATAATTAAATCATCTTATAACTTGTTTAATACACAGCTGAAGCTCTTGGAGCAATTGGCGTCCCTGAAGTTATACCAATTCTTGAAAAATACGAAAACGACCCGTGTGTAGAAGTCGCTGAAACATGTAAAATTGCTCTTGATCGTGTTAATTGGCTAAAGAATGGCAACATTGTAGATGACAACAATCCATATCATTCCGTGGATCCTTCTCCGCCAGCGAAAAATCAACTAACTGTTGACGATTTGAAGAAAACTTATCTCAATCCGAATGAATCTTTGTTTGACAGATATCGAGCGATGTTCAGTTTGAGAAACTTGCGAACCGAAGAAAGCGTATTAGCTTTGACCGAAGGTTTGAAGGATCAGAGTGCTCTATTTCGACACGAAGTTGCCTTTGTTTTGGGTCAATTGCAGGAACCATGTAGTATTCCATACCTAAAAGAAAATTTGGAGGACGCTAGCGAAAACGAAATGGTTCGCCACGAGTGTGCGGAAGCATTAGGAGCCATTGCAACGGAAGAGTGTATGACAATCCTTAACAACTATGTGAACGATGACAAACGAGTGGTAAAGGAGAGTTGTATTATCGCCTTGGACATGTGTGAGTATGAGAACAGTCCAGAGTTTCAATATGCCGATGGATTGGTTATTAACCAAAAGTAGAATCAACCTTGTTACTGTAAAATTTGTATGAAAGGTGATAATATAACTAATTGGCTGAAATAAATTTGTTGTTCATTGCTCCATATATTCTACAGCTTGCTAATTTCTCAGTTTCCTTTGGTTTGATTTGAACTGATTGAGATTTGTTAAATGAATATGAATAAGAAGATATGCCTTAATGTTCCACAATGATTCTAGCACATGCTTTAAGTTTAAAGTTTGTCAACAACGAAACCAATTTGAGGAGTCGTGGAATCGTCTATCGCCAATTTAAATGTGCAGACTAAAAAAAAATATGTAAAACCAAGAAGAAACGGGGAAAAGTTAGACCAAGAAAACAAACAAAATACTTGAGTATGAATTAATTCACTCTCCTATCCGAACTACTATAGAGCCTTCTTATAGATATATTATTGTCAGCGGCGTAGGACGTAGCTAGAAAAAATGTATTCGTAAAATTATAACATTGGTATCAACGCAGAAGCTTACCCTTTATACTATTTCCAAAGTCCCCGCGTGGTTTTTGTACACTCAAAAGAGGTCAGATATGAAATACAATGGTACAATCTCAGCATACGACACATGCTTTTAGGGACCTAAACCTATAACAAAACGATTACCCCTAAAATAATGGTAAGTTTAGTGAAACTTAATAACTGTTATAAATTTGCATCTTTAGAGTTCACTTCCTTTTCCTTGGTAATTATCTTTAAGAAATTAAATAAAAAATAAAAATTTTAGAAAAGTAAAGTGCTGAATGGAATGAGATTTGACAGCGAAAACAAACAAATGTACGACCATACACGGCTAGAAAGAGTCAATGTTAAAAGAGTAGAGAAAAAGTATTGAAGTGATTCATTTTTGAACTTGAGATTATGAGTATTCGAGATTATGTCCCGAACCTTAAGTAGATATTCGTTAACATGGGCTTATTAAAAATGAGAACAAATCTTATTTATTACTTTTCTTTTAAAAAAACTGCAATAATCTTATTTAATTTTTCTTTGTTCATTCTTCCGCATCGGCAAACCTTTCATCGTTGATATTCAAATCCTGCATATTTCCTCCTACATTATCATCGTTCTCATCGTCGTCTCCTCGATCCTGTCCAACCGACTCAAAATCCATATAATCACTCTCGGAACCTGAAATACTTTCAGCTGAATCTGGATGCAGAGCTTGACAGTCGGTCATGGCTTGATATATCGAATCAACAGTATTTGGATCGCTGGGAATTAGCCACATTTCGGTCATCTCTTCGCTATTTGACTCTTCATCATCCTCACTTTCGTCCCCATTTAGTTGATTTCCATTTGGAATGAGGACATCACCATAAACACCTTCCCACACTAACTTATGATCCAACATAAAATAAATGCATTTAACTGGATTTGGTGCTACCCCATGAACACTTATCTGTTTCCAGAGTATGGACAGACCTTCGGGCCCATCGGTGGGCATCCATTCTAAGGAACTACATAGAACTTATTTTTATTTCAATATTCACCATAATTAGAGGGCCGTATTTACTCTTGGTTAACATAAAGTGTTCCTGTTCCAATGATGCGGTCGCCAATCTTCAATTGTGTGTTGGTAGAGCTGTAAACCAGACCGGCATCAGGGAGGTTAATTGCTCTAATGATAACCATTTTCGACTGGAAAAAAACTATTATTTTCAATTAAGATAGTGGATGGAAATAAATTTAAGATATACTCAATTGAAAATAAGGGGTATAATACTTGAAATCAAATAAGTAAAATGATTTTGAGAATATTAGCGCCTTTAACAAAAAATTAAACGTATGTGTAGAAGGGGGGATACAAAAAATGACAACTGAAATATTTCCAGGGCTGCCGAAATACAAAAATTAATTTAAAAAATGAGGTTGGCACCGATTTACTTGCTGAACACAATAGACGCGCGTTCGAACAAGCATTCGCACGCGCCACACATTAACATTTTAGGAACAGAAACGTCAAATTGTACAACCCATTTCAACAGAAAGCCATGCTGTAAAGAAAGAAACAATAAAGCTCTTCCAAGATTTGTCTTTATTTTTTCTCTTTCTAATTTGTCATCTAAAAACAAAAACAAAATAGTCCCTGGTAGGAAAATATTTACATTCTCTTGGCAGTATTAAAAATCCGGTAATTTGATTATTTTTTGTATTTGCAAATGAAAACTTAAATTTGCGATCGAATTACCTATTAATTAGTGTCTAAACATTTTTTCAAGTGTTTGACAAAAAAAATATTTTTAGTACGTAATAAATCACTATTATTAAACATACGACTTTTTTGGCTCGCCTTCGTACCTTTGACATTTGGTTTTGTTTTCCAACCAGGGAGTGCTGTCAGATCGTTATTTTTTTTTTACAAATTTAATACTGACACTTCGACTTTTGATGGAAGAGTTCCATAAATACAAATACGAAGAAACCTTATTGTCATTTTTTCCACACACAATTAATGGTCCGGGAAATTAATTCAGTGCGAAAGAAGAGCGGAGACTTTTCCAAATAAACTTCTACAGTAATTATCAATTTCGCTCATCACACAGCTTACTGCAAAACGAAAAGAAGAACGCTGCATCAGCAGCGTACTATTCTTAAGCCAATGTATTTGAATCGGGAGCATCTAAAAGTTGCCGGTGTGAGCATCTAAAAGACTGCTTTTAAACCATGCAATTTCTTCTTGCGATTTTTAAGCACGTGGGCGAGGGACGTATGTGGTGGCCGGGGTAGACGAAATTGCTGAGGTTGAACAAATTGCAGAGTTATCGCTCATTCTTCTTTGTGCTTTTCCTTTTTGTTCGAATGTGTTTTATTTTCATTCGTCGTCCACTCAGATAACTTCGCTTAATCAAGTGGAGTAAAGAGTGCAGTGAGATGATACTTCTTCACTTGCACAAACTAAACTTTTCATTAAAAATCGCTGTCGTGTAAAAGGTATTTGCAATTAGAAGGAAACCAAAGGAGAAACGAAGATTAAAAATCGCTGTCGTGTAAAAGCAGTCAAAGTTGCCTAGTGGGCGGCAGGCCTAAAATGTGTTCATACCTTTGATAAAAGTATACACATAATATCCGCTAGAGGTCAGCCATTAAACGATTTCTGACATTTCTCTTTGAGAACAAATTCTGTTCCGTTTTACTTCAAATTTCTCATTTTCCCAGTGTATAGTATATGTATATGTTTTTTGTGAGGTGTTTAAGCTGGTTAGGCCGGGCATTTTTCAATGCATTTTCAAGAATAAATAAAAAATAAACAATTTATATAAATAATTGACTTCACTTAAAACAATATTACACCATGGATATTATAATAGCAAATGTAACTCATATCGAGTTCAAAATCGAAAAAGATCTAAATGGACAATTTGGTGCGCTTCCACTACCCTTTCCTGGAATGGACAGTATGTATAATTTTTGTTTTTTTTTTCTGAATATGAAGGTTTTTAATTAATACACAAAATATATTCTAGAATCAACAGCGGCAGTTTGTCAATTCTTTAACTGTGCTGATGGCTCTATGTGCGACAAAGGAGCAGCTTGTCCCTTCCGACATGTTCGGGGGGACAGGACTGTTGTGTGCAAACATTGGCTACGTGGATTGTGCAAGAAGGGCGATCAATGTGAGTTTTTGCACGAATACGATATGACCAAAATGCCCGAATGCTACTTTTACTCCCGATTTAATGCGTGCCACAACAAAGAATGTCCCTTCCTCCACATCGATCCGGAAAGCAAGCTCAAAGACTGTCCGTGGTACGACAGAGGTTTCTGTCGGCATGGCCCCCATTGTCGCCACAGGCATGTGCGACGCGTGCTGTGCATGAACTACTTGGCCGGATTCTGCTCCGATGGTTCCGCTTGTAAATACATGCATCCGAGATTTGAACTTCCAGCGCCACCGGAGATCCCCAAAGATCAGATGGTTAAGCGTTTACCTACATGCCACTATTGCGGTGAATTGGGTCACAAGGCATCCGGCTGCCCGAAGATGCCTCCTGAACAAAGAGAAATGACAATACGGCAGGAGGAACAACGTTTCCGTTCACTCTCCTATTACAAACAACAAGTGCAAAACCATCACCACTACCACCATCAGCCGCATCATCAGCAACAACAGAATAATCCGAATGTTATGAACATCTCGGCGCCGGATGAAAATGCTGTCGAAGGTGGTATTAAACAAGAATCCCCACAGAAACCCATTCCTAGACCTCTGGAAGAGATAACTTGCTACAAATGTGGTCACAAGGGCCACTATGCCAATAAATGCCCCAAAGGTCATCTGGCTTTCTTGTCAAACCAACATAGTCACAAGAAAAAAGACAGCACCTAACATAGGGCACATCATACTTAGTAGGACTCTTACCCCACAGTCTTGGCTTAGAGATACATAATATCGTTACAAAAATCAGCAACATGGCATCCCCAGTTTTGTTAATTTTTATTTCGTATAATTAAATAAAAATAAAAAAGGCTAGTTTTTCTGATGGCTAAAGTCTTCATTGTCAACATCGACCATCTCTCTCCAAAGCATCGTCCAAAAGTTCGTAAGCTGGTCGGTAAGTTACTTCGCCTGTAACAGGATCTTCCCTTCGAAGGTGTTTATTTTTATTGGTATTCGTCGTCTCACCCAGTGACGTGTATCCCATGTCGTAAAGCGAGCAATAGGCAACTTCTTGCTCCTGAATATACGCCCAGATATCCCGACACGTCCAGTCCAGGATTGGATTCACTCGCAGCAGTGGAGGCCAACCTGGATCTGTTTGCTGTGTTTTATTAAAACATAAATGTAACTCGTAAAGGAAAATTATAAAGTTATCATACCTGCATGACCTTCATGTCACGACCATGAGGGTCTGTTCGGCGAAGTCCCATAAGAACTGCTTTGAGTTTGGGCCTCTCAGCGCACATCAAGTCCAGAACTGGCTTAATGCTTCCCTGCTGTTCGATCATATCCACTCGATAGTTTAGCTTACATTGTGCTACGAAATCTTCAACTTCTTGAAATGGGTTCTTCGGACGGATATATAAAACGGGAATCACACAGTTTCGTAGATTGTCATTTTGTTTTAAGTACTGACTTAGTAGATCTAGAACAACAGTGCAATCTTTACCGCCGTTAAACGACACAAATACTTCGTCTGGGGAGTAGTTTTGAAAGATTTTGTTGAAAAGCTATCGAAAGGAGACGACTCATTATGTCACCAAAGATAAGATCTTTTATCTTGTCTCGAAATCATTCATGCTCACCTCAAATACTTGAATTATTTTAGGATTTATCTTACAATTACTGATGTTTCGTGAACCATTTGAATTGGAGACATCCGAGTTCTTGTAGTTTGTCATCGTTTGGAATATAGTGACTTGGATTTTATTTGCGTAGAACCCTGTTGTGAATATGGAATATTGAATTGATACAACTTTAAAGAAGCCAATAAATAATTTTATTACTTTTGCACAAGTTTCCAAGTTTAAAGAAACGCGCACGATGTAAACTAAAAGGGGCATAGAGTGGCATAAAGTGGCATAATTAAAATTGAGATGGGAGAACGAAGAAAAGTTTTTTTTGATGACGATAGGTAAAAATGTTCTTCGAAAAATTAAATCAGCTGGTTTTATTTTTTAATTTTCGTAACGTAATGTAAGGTGAAATGGGTTTATATTTGGATACGTTCATTTGTTTTCGGTTGGATTTCCGAACTGTTCCATTCCTAACACCCCGACTCCACAGGGCATTCAGGTGCCCAACATCACAACCACAATCCAATCAACAATCAGCGAATTTTTTTCCGCTGGGCAAATTATGTCATGTCGTTTCACATACATACATTTCTTTTACCACTACTTCTACCTTTTTACTTCAACATTTACCAATGCATTCAGCGAGAAGCAGAAAAAAACTCTCACACACGTGAAACGTCAAATCTCATGCCCAAACTTTGAACAGCGGTCATGTCGTGTTCAAAATGAAGTTTTCGTCGACATGTTGCTGCACGGACATGGATTTTTGTGCCTCCATTGGATTTTTTTAGAGATGTTTATAATCCGAGCATCGTTCATGCCCAATGGAGGCGGCATGTAAGTCCCCTTTCACACGAGGAAATAAATTGCTGGAGATTTTTTTGACGTTTTCTTTCAATTTCCTTAAAAATCTCCTGTACCTTTCACACGAAGAAACAAAATCGTGGAAACTTTCTGTATTTTCCTTTTAAAATAGCTTGGGTAAACACACTCTACTGTGTGTGTGAAGAGGAATGTCAAAAAAATCTCCTCGAATCGTTGACCGGGGAGATTTAATTTTTCCCTCTTACTTCTTGCCCTTCTCACCAACAAACTCATTGTTGCTGGCAACTCAGTTTCCTCGTGTGAAAGGGGACTAACGAAAATGGAAAATTTGGAGTGTCTGCTATTACACGACGACTTTTGCGTCGTGACTCTTCTTCGAATTCTTCTTTGAAATTTCGTCCTGTGAGTCGTACGCTATTACACCATGAGTTTTGAGTCATGACTCAAATTTGGCAATCCCCTATTATTTTTTTTTCGGTAATGAAATTCTCGTAACAACCAAACAAACAACAAACATAAATGAAACGTTTTTATTCCAGCATAGAAATTCTCTATGCTCTATACCTTAGCAACCGCAGCTATAGGTACATGTGCGCTCCACAAATAATGAAAATAAATAAAGCAATTTCCTAAAATAGTCATGACTCAAAACTCATGGTGTAATAGCGTACGACTCACAGGACGAAAATTTAAAGAAGAATTCGAAGAAGAGTCACGACGCAAAAGTCGTCGTATAAAGGCTGTCAAAAACCAACGCGAAACATTCACGTAAATATGCGACGACTAAATAATGTTCGAAGATTCGCATCGCGCCAGTGTGGGTGCTCCCATTAATCTCCATGTAAATAAATTAAGACAGGCAAAAGTTTCGTCATCGCTCTGAAATATTCGCGTTGGTTTCGGAGAGCCTTAATAGCAGAATTAGCAACCATACAGCTAAGGTACATGTGCGCTCCACAAATAAGGAAATTAAATAAAACAAAAAGTGTGGTTCGGACTTAAGAGTACGACATACATTGATTTATTTTTTTTATAGATAAAGATATGCCTGTGTCCGAAAACGAAAATTGTGTTTGTTCTGTCATTTCAGATTGATTTGACTGATCACACACAAGCATCTCAGAGCATGATTTTATTTTTCACCTGTCCATTTTGTGCAAAAAGTCTTGAATGTACTTAAATTGTCAGTTTATATTTGAGAGCCCTGACCAATTGACGTGGCTATTTCGCTCCCCTTACTTCATTAAGGGTATTCATGCAACGTCGGAAACCCATCGTAAACGTCGGAAAGATTACGATGTCGTAAACGAACTGTCAAAATTTGTATGGAAAATCCTTTCCAACAAATAGTAAACTTTCCGACAATAATTTGTGTTGTAAACGTCGTAAACGAAAATGGTAAACGTGGTAAACTAATTTTTAATGGGATTATGACATTGACTGAATCAGCTGATTGGTTTACTTCATAATTTACGCCGAATTTTTTGAGGGGCATTCATGAAACGTGCGTCGGAAACTTTACGATTTTACAACGTCAGAAAGTTTCCAACGTTGCATGAATACCCTTAGGACAGGCGCGCACATGCAGTTAAACAGTTTGGTTTCGATTTTGAGCACTCGGGATTATATGAGAGTCCGCCGGTTTATGTGCGCCGACTCTCATACAATCCCATAGTGCTCAAAATCGCAACCAAACTGTTTAGTTGCATGTGCGCGTCTGGCCTTAGGCTAGCCCCAAATCAGTTCCTCAGTTTGTATCGCACCTAATTATATGTAACTGAGCGCACATTAAACCAAATAGTTGAACTTTTTTCTTTGAGTGCAAGAGAGAAAATCGTTGCAGTCAATATTTTCCTTTCACCAAAAATTCAGAAAGAAGAGAATAGCCTTACATCCCAAATATATTGGTTTTCTCTTTCATCTGTTGATGTATCTTTGCCACCAAATGTCAGAAGTGTCACTGTGAAATTAAAAAAAAAAAAAAAACAATCTAAAAGCACTCCCTGGTTGGAAAACAAAACCAAATGCCGAAGGCACGAAGCCGAGCCAAAAAAGTCGCGTGCTTAATAATAGTGATTACTATGTAATAAAATTATTTTTTTTGTACCAAACACTTGAAAAAATGTTTAAACACTAATTAATAGGTAATTCGATTGCAAATTTAAGTTTTCAGTTCCAAATACAAAAAATAACCAAGTGACCGGATTTTTAACACTGCCAAGAGCATGTAAATATTTTCCAACCAGGGACTTTTTTTGTTGTTGTTTTTAGATGTCAAATTATACAATATATTCTTCTCATGTGTTCGTTTGGATTTGACAGTGTTGTTCAAGTGTTGTTTTTTTTTCAAACAAATGCATGTACATATTTATCCCTTTCATTCCTTAGAATAGGAATTGAAGTAGGAATAGAAATTGGGAGAAAGAAAAACTGAATAAATGTTGTCTGTGTGTTGATTTATCTCGGTTGTTGATTTTTAAGTTTCTTATCTGCGCCATCATTGTTCAACTAGTGATTAAACTATTCACTTTCGGAAAAATTGCATGTGCGCGCCTAGCCTTATTATCCCCATTGCTCCTAAAAACTGAAATTTGCTTAAATCAAAATGTTCTCGTGTAAAAGGCGTAAGTATGGAACCCGATCATTTGAACATGTTCCGTACATCAGCGTCAAAAACGCAATGTAACGGAACGTAATGTATAAACGTAACTACCCGGCTTTCAAAAGTGACGTGACTCATTTTCCCCTTTCAAGACCAAAGTTCCACTTCCAACTGCGACTGCGACCTCACATCAACCAAAATCCAAGGCCAACAAAGAGATTAAAATTGCTTGGTGACTTCTCACAAAATCGTAGACTTGTTTGTTATTTCTATTAATTTTTCATCCTATTTCCAAAATGTAAGAAAATTTTTATCTAATAATAACAACTTTTACCTTGAACTAACGATCTAATAATTTATCATAGACTAAATGGCAGATCCACGACTAAGACAACTAACAATCAAAACGGGTGTTGTTAAAAGATTGACCAAAGAAAAGGTGGTATATGAAAAGGAAGCCGTCCAACAAAAAGATCGTATTGAAAGATTAAAAGCTGCTGGCGAAGATGAATATGTGCTGAGAAAACAAGAAGAAGTTCTGCAAGAATCGCTCATGATCATTCCAGATTGTCAAAGAAGGTAAGTCTTAACAAATGAGTCAGTTTTTCTTGTTACTAGATTATATACTTTATACTTAAAACTTCCTTTGTTACCTTATGATAAACCACCAGATTAGCAAAAGCTTTTGAAGAACTATCAGATTTTGTAAAGAACGAACAAGAACTCAAAGAGACAAAAGAGTACGAAACAGCTTCGCAAATTCTAGAAGAAGCTAAGCTGCAACTAGTTAAAGTCTAGTAAAAAACATCTTAATCTCTTTCTGTTGTTTATTGTTGATTTGCAGTAAACATATCTTTTATCTTTTAAGTTCTTATATTAACACCAATAATTCCCACTATGAAGATCTCACTTATTAAATGGAACATTAACACTATTGTAACTTCCCTGAGCAAACTGCAAATGCACCGGGATAATATTTCACAAAGTCCCGAAAGTTTGCTCACCGAAATCGCTGAAATAGCTAAATGTAAAGCAAGTCTTGAAAATGCATTTTCTAATTTGGAATCCGAGTCTTTAAACAAAATAGTAACTCAATTAGAAAAAAGAAAAACAAAACGTTACACAAAAAAGCTTAAAACAAAGAGAAAGTATGGCGAAGCTACGAAAAGGAGGAGTCATTGCCAGAATGATCCATCCGCTAGTTTTCTCTTTGTTTCAGAACGACTAACTTTAAGTAGGTTACAAAAATGCAAACTACGTAGTTCCAAAAAGTATCTTGCTTCTATAGAGTCTTTGGAAACACTGCATCGGCTCAGAGGCGGTGGAGATTCATGTAAACTTAAAGAATCTCTTAGTTCCATCAAATCGATTTGGCAATCTACAGAACATTGCATAAATGAAGAGATAAACCAGAATTCATTGGCAAAACGTTGGGATAATGTTTTATTTGGTGGAAAGTCTGAAATCGAAATGGCGTCAGGACTAGGGCAGTTTGTGGAGAGACGGTAAGAAAACTATCTTTGACAATTTGTATGTTTATATTTTTATATCCGAAATATAAACTTACCTCAGCAATTTTGTAATTTTAATTAATTTTCTTTTAGTTTCATTTGGGATTCTTATCTAGACAGTGCAAATGGGTCACATATTCCAGTTGGTTGGGTAAATCCAAAAGAAGATGCTAGATCAGAATGGAAGCAATTTCTTCAGCTAACATAATTAACAATATTAATATCAAGTATTTCTGTTTGCATTTAAAAAAAAAATATTGTTTCCTGTTACTAGGAAAATTAATTTTATTAAAATAAATTTTTATTATTATTTGACTTTATAATGATTGTGTTAGCTGCAGCTTGCGATGAATGAGTTTTATCCAGTATTTATTTCCAGGGTATAACTATCATGAATTGTTTAGCTAAGAGTTCCGCAAACGTTGTTCAAATTTGAAATGTTGCTCAGCTATTTTAACTCACAGGTTAACACGTTCAACGATGGTTTTAGCATGAAGTTGTCACGTACTTGAACCATCGTTGGACCTCAGTTACTCACAAATAGGTGAGTAGAAATCACCGAACCACAGATCAAATCACACAGATAAACCACGTTTGTGCAAGTGGCCCTAAGTTACATTTGCTAAATTTCGGGCCTCTAGTCTCTGTCTTCGAATGCTGTAATAACGTCCAATTGAGCACTAGTTTGTTTCTTTGAGTGAGGCTTAAAACTTAACTGCCTTCTTAGATCAAGGAAAATCTATTTGACATTCCATGAAAACCTGCGTCACATTGGTATTAACTTCAATAATTAAGTGAAATTAAAATCGCGCTGACTTGAATGAGAATTGATACCACCTAAAACGTTGTGGTATTGTTTTCCACCTAAAATTTTAGAGCATTATTCAAACAAGTAATTTGCTTAGGCGCTTTTGGTAATATTTTCTATGGTGTTCTAATGGAAAGTACTGTGGTTGCAGCCCTTTGCAACTTCAGACCCAGAAGATCTTGTACACTTCCCTGAAAGATGGTCAGTTCTTACGAAAACTCGTAGATTTATATCGAGGCAGCGATAAGAAATCAGAAGCACTCGAGACTCAAACTGTTTAAGGGCCCTATTATGACTCGCGAGTCGAACGTTCGACTCATGTCGAACGATTTGCCGAATTATCTGTTCCGTGCTATTACGAATAGGGAACTTCGAAGTTCGCATTTGAAGACAAAACTGCCAACATTTTGACATTAAAGGCGAACTTCAACTTGGCGATTCGCAAATAGTAATGCCAAACAGTCACATTCGCCGATTTTTTTATGTGACTCGCGAGTCATAATAGGGCCCTAACACACTACTTTTAACCTATTTCACATATGAAATGTTTTTAAGGCCACACAAGTTTGGTGTCTCGTCCCGGCGATCTTACTTGGACTCATCAGTTGACTAGTGAGTGTTTTGTCAATGCGCAATTTTTGTTAGGTTCAGTTCAACTTACATCGTTTTTTTTTTTTGCCAAAAACCCAATATGCAAATAAAATAACGAAAACAAGAGCAGCGATTATTTTGAACATTGATCCAAGCAATTATGTCAATGTTCATGGCTTAATAGGTATATATGGGGCAAATTGGAATCTACATTTAAAGAGAAAGGTGGTTCCAGCTGAATCACATTGTTAAATAAAGACCATTAAAAAGTACCAAACTGGAAATATATGATCATAACGGCATTCAGTGAAATTTTGAAAATCTATGCAGGAAAAACTTTTACGCGTATAATATGGAGAAGCCATAATATTTGTTTGTTTATAATTTTAAATCAATATAAAAAATGGCTCAACTTAAATATGCAACTTTCTAAAATACTACAAAGTCTGTCAGGTATTTTCGCTTGTACTAGTTTTTTTTTTAAAAGGACGATATTTTCGTTTTTTTTTATGGATATAACCGGGTTGTTTGACAAACAGTTGGTACAAAATAGCCAAATATATGGCGATCTGCAGTCGTGTAAATCCCGCATTTGACTAACAGTTGATGTATTCGATAATATAGGTGAACTCAATCAATTTAAAAACCTGTTATTTTTTTTTATATTTTGAGCGCACTCAAGGGGTTGTGACTACCCTTATGATGATAAAACACAGTACGAGCGTTTAGTAAAGTGGGAGAGGATTTGAAAGGATATACCGATGCACATTGGTTTTAAATGTTTGAACATCGAAGTGGCAAGGCAAAATTGAGCCGGGTAACGCATTCCATTCCACATTCTTGTGGTGCGACTAATGAAAGAATCTCTGTACTTAACAGTACGTCCGAAGTTGGGCTCAAGGGTAAACTGATGCGCATTCCTTGAAGTACGAGTATTACGGTTAAATTGTTTTAGGGGAGGAATGCAACTGGCTATTTCACTAGAACAATCTTTATGAAAATAGCGATAAAATAATGAAAGACATGAAACTTTACGGCGGTGTTCGAGGGTTTCAATTGCTTCCGTTATAGTTTTATCGCCTATCATTTTTAAAGCTCTCTTTTGAATTCTATCTAATAGACTCAAGTGGGTTATTGGAGCACCTGCCCATATATGAGAATTGTATTCCATTTTTGGACAAATGAAGGCTTTATAGATTACAGCCAGATCAGAGGGGGAGAAAAATTTCTTGCATCGACGGAGAAAACCTAGACACTTAGCAGCGTTTTTGGCGACGTCGAATATGTGATCATTCCACAAAAGGTGATCTGTGATGCACATACCAGGAACTGAAAGTTTTTCAGTTTCCTTTATGCAAGTGTCGCTCATGGATAGCGGCATTGGGGGTGGGGTTCGCTTTAACGACAGAAGGCAGCATTGTGTTTTTGAAGCATTAAATTCTACGCGATTTTTATTTCCCCATTTCACAATGCTATCGAGATCAGAATTTAATGAGCTTATCATACGCTGCCTTTGAAGTTCCACATCCAAAGGACAAGGGTGTGAATCTAGAAACGAATATGAAAAGCTGAGGGTACTGTCGTCAGCAAAACAATTTAAAGGATTAGAAGTTTCAGACAAGAGATCATTAATGAATATTAGGAAGAGAGTCGGAGACAAAACGGAGCCCTGGGCCACAGCAGCGTTTATTATATGAGTTTTAAACTTGAAACTGTCCACTACAACTTGTATTGATCGGTTCGAAAGGTAATTTCTAATCCAACGAAGAAGAGATTCATCGATACCAAATGCATGCATTTTCGATAAGAGAGCTTGATGCCAAACTCTATCAAATGCTTTTGAAATATCAAGTGCAATAATCTGACTTTCGCCAAAACGATGTAAAGATTTGTGCCACTGTTCGACTGTTCGGTGAGATATACCATCAAATCACCAGTGGACCTATTGCTACGAAAGCCATATTGCCGATCATTAAGAAGCTTTCGTTCCTCAAGATATTTCTTAAGCTGGTGGTTAATCAGCATTTCCATGACCTTGGAAAGAAGGGAAATAAGTGCAATTGGACGATAGTTAGAGGGGGAAGAAGATTCGCCTCTTCAGAACAATAGGAGGGATACTATCCGGGCCAGCGGATTTGTGAATGTCAACATCCTTCAACACTCTTGCAACTGTACGAGTACGAAACAAGATTGGTCCCATGAAAACGTTTACGTTCTCAAGTACAGGAGGAGTCATATGATTTTCTGGCAGCGTCGAATTAACAGCAAACTGTGCTGCAAGCAAATTGGCTTTATCAAGTGAGCTGACAAAAGGAATGTCGTTGAAGACGAGCGTTGGAACCGAAGACGAAGTAGTATTTCGTATAGGGTCAGAGGTAAGAAACAAGTCTAGAGTGCTAGCGGATTGACCTGTAACGTCAGGAATCCGAGTGGGCTCGTCAACAAGCTGAGTCAAGTTGTTTAACTCAGCAAAAATCTCGGCATACCTTCCTTCGGGTGTTCTCTGACCAGAATAGCGCAGCCACGAAGAATTGTGTACATTGAAATCGCCCGTAACAACGATTTCACTGTGCGGATAGTGGCAAACAATTCTCTGGATGGAGTCGGATAGCGCATCGAATTCGTTTGAAGTCGAATTACTATCCAAGCTTGGGCTGCGATAAACAAAACATGTATGAATGATGTGCTTATGTACGGTGAATTTAAACCAGATGAAATTAAAGTTTGTATTCAAACAAGGGCCATTTTGCGGTTGAAGCTGATAAGCTACATCGTTACGTACATAAATTGCGAGACCATGGTGTGAGAAAAATAAATAAATTTCGGATAATATGTAAGCGTGTTACTCTTCTGAAGTTTTTTGTCAGATTATAGAATAGTTCCATCGTTGCTACTTTATTATCAAAAGCAAATCATTGTTTTGCGGTAAATTCAAAGCCTAGAGAAATTTTTTTTGAAGTTCCAGGTTTAATTCTTGAAATATTGTAACAGGATGGTACCAGGCCTTGAATTGTTTTTGTGCAAAAAACATCAGGAGTGTGGCGTTACCGCTGTGCGACCATTTTTGCATCTGCGCGACTAAACGACTTTAGAAAGTTCGACCTTTTAATAAGTGCGAATGTTTTTATTCAAAATATCAATAACAGGTTTGCCGAACTCAACCATTTGAATCGAAATAGAAAGAGAAAGGACATTTCAATCGACTTATTTTAACTTCAACATTCATTTCAATGAGGGTGTGTTAGTGTGTAAGTGTGTTGATTTTTACAGTTCCTGTGCATTAAGTATATACAGGGTGAATCGCATAAGGTATGACAAAAAGCTAGAACGTGTAGGTTGGGTCGAGACGAAAAAAAATCTTGTATTACTAACAAAAAAATTACCAATTGTGAAGTTATTTTTACTTATACTTAAATATTATTATACTTAAATATTATTTAATTCTATGTAAAGAAATGATATCCCGGTTGGATGCAAAAAATCAAAAGCATTTAGACCCAAATGTCACTAAATCCAAGCAAGAATTTAACCATGCTCCATTAGTTTAAATTTAAAAAAAATTTACTAGTGACCTAGATAAAGTAATTGAGCAGTACAAGTATCTTGAGCTCAAACCATTTGATAGGAATTTCCAAAAATGTTTTTATATTAATGACACAGTAGAACAATTTAGATGTTTTTACTAAAAAAAAAATTTATAATAAGGTTGGGTGACTTTTTGGACAAAATTGCGACCTTTTGTACAAAAGTGCTACTTTTTTAAAATTCTTTTGATTCGCGACCTTTAGTTTTTGAGTGCGACTTTTTTTTGCGGCCTTTTCAAAATTTTCATCGGTAACCCTAGCGCCTACCAGCTTTGGCTTTTTTGAATTTATTGGCACAATCCTGATGTTTTAACTCTTATCACTTCAAACGCTTCAACAACTATACTGTGTTAATAACCCGGTACCGATATTCTGTGGCACAATAATTAAAATGTCTTGTTGAAATTTCGAAAATAAATTTTTTTTCACTAAAGAGACCGATTTAATTGGATACATATCATTCTTTTTAGCAAGTTTTACCCGCTACGTAAAGTTGGTGAACTGAAAAAAAATTAAAATAGCTAGAGACCACAGAAATAATGCACGTGTTACTGATATGAAGCCACTAAAAATCATTTGTTACTTGCGATATATAAATACATATGTATATGTATGTACATAGGTACTGTATGGCAAGTTATGGATTCGTACAAAAAATGGAACTCAAGGTTTTAAGGTCGAGAAAAGTGTGTCTCGCAATTCTGTTCTTCCGACTGTCTGTATATTCGGCTGCAGTCTAAACGTATGTTTCGAACTTAGAACTTAGCTTTTCTCGAAAACGGTTCAACTGATTTTGATAAATTTTGTTTATGATTGATGCATTTTAAATAGTAACTAGGTACTGTGTACAAAAATTTTCAAAAATATATTGGTTATGGATTTTTAAAAAAGTTTATTTTTTTTTTTGAAAACTCAATATTTCATAAATGACTTAGCAGATTTTTACATTTACTAGAAGAAAAATTAACTAGAAAAAAAATTAAGATGACGGTAACCCGGAGGCCACACGAGCCAGTACTGGCAAGCAAGTTGCAATACATACACATTTTTTCACTAACACATATAAACCCAAGCAACTTGCTCGTCAACTGGCTTGCCTTTTTCGAAGCCAGTTGAGCAGCCAGCAGAGAAGCAAGTAGGGCGTTCATTTTTTTAACTATAGTCAACAATCATCGTTCCTTTTATTTAAATTTCTGAATTAATTAGATTTTGTGCAAAAAATAAGTTAAAATAAATTTAGTGTGGAATTTGATTGCATTTTAAAAATGTTAAAATTCACTTTCATACGAAACTTGACATTGCTTGACAGAATATTTGACATTTGCGAATATTTCGTTACCAAAAAGCTCTAAAATTGCCCTTTTCAAAAAATAAAATTTCAAATTTTTCGGATATATAGAGGTTTTTTAATCCATTGACATCGTAGACTTCCTTTAATGGAATTTGAAAGTCTATGGCTCGACAGATAGGGGACAAATTATATTTGATCCTATCGAGAATATTTCGTTCCAAATGTCAACCGATTGCCCTAAAAATCCATTTTTCCGGAGCGGAAAATAAAATGGAAAACAATTCGGATTTTTAGACGTTTTTTAATCCATTGACATCGTAGACATCCTTCAATTGAATTTGAAAGTTTCTGGCTTGACAGATAGGGGACATAAATTATATTTGATCCTATCGAGAATATTTCGTTCCAAATGTCAACCGATTGCCCTAAAAATCCATTTTTCCGGAGCGGAAAATAAAATGGAAAACAATTCGGATTTTTAGACGTTTTTTAATCCATTGACATCGTAGACATCCTTCAATGGAATTTGAAAGTTTGTGGCTTGACAGATAGGGGACAAATTATATTTGATCCTATCGAGAATATTTCGTTCCAAATGTCAACCGATTGCCCTAAAAATCCATTTTTCCGGAGCGGAAAATAAAATGGAAAACAATTCGGATTTTTAGAGGTTTTTTATCCATTGACATCGTATACAACCTTCAATGGAATTTGAAAGTTTTGTGCTTAACAGACGGATGGCTAACAAAATGTATTTTGACGTCTGTAGTTTTTTTTGGTACATGAATTTTAGTTAGAATATATGTTATTCCCTCTTATGTTTCGTTGTCCATAATTTCAATTATTAAAGTTTGTTAACCATTTTTGCATTTTTCTTTAATATTCTTTAAAAATGTATTTTGATTTTTTCAATCCATTTTGTTTGAAAGATCAACCAAAATTGTTTACTATAGTAGAGAAAAAGAACGACCTACTTGCAAGCAACTTGCTTGGCAAGTGGAGTGCCACCTACGTCACAGCCAGTACACAGATACGAATTTGGCAGGCAATGTATGAACCCAACTTGCTTGCCAGTACTTGCTCGTGTGGCCTCAGGGTAATGCCCATACAAATGTATAAAAACCGGAAAATCTTTATTTTGCCCGACGTTTTAGATAAAAAAAATCTTCTGTAATTCAAAATTCGTTTAAAATCAGATAATTAATTTTTAAATAATGACATTAGAACCACAGTGATCGTACGTAAGAGCAATTTAGTGCGACTGTGCATTTAATTTGTTTTTGATTTGTGGTTAATGGGAACTTCTAGATAGCACTATATTCATTTGCACGTACATACATACATATTTGTAGAGAAATTATAAAAATAGAATTTTTAATAGAATATCAACTTTTTTTTTTGTACGTAATAAATATTTTGTAAATTTGTTTTTGCCCACCTAGATTGGCAAACTAGACACTATAGCGACTAGCGGTTGCGCTGAGTGTTTGATTGCAATTGGAAGGAAAGTCATGGTTGGTAATTTTTTGGTTAGTGATTTAAAAGATAAGTTTGCAACAATGGTAATGGATTTGACAATACCGTTATAAAGCCTACTACGCTGCTGGATGCAAAACTAAATTTTTCGGTGGTCTCCAACACGACAGCGAAATGCTTACGAAAACCACAGCGAAAAAATGACAATTGAAAGCGTCACCATTTGCAAAAACAAACACAAGCGCAAATCACCGAAAGCCATGTTGTATTGAAAGAAACAACAAATACAAACACGAACAAACCTCAAATGTCACTTTTCCCCACACAATTAATGGTCCGGGCAATTAATTGAGTGCGAAAAAAGAGCGAAGACCTCTCCAAATAATCTGCTACAATTATCAATTTCGCTCATCGAACAGCGAATTGCAAAACGAAAAGGAGGACGAAATTTTTCGTTTATGATTTCGTTGTGTCATTTTTGTATGGGATTTTTCGTTTCGCATCAGCAGCGTACTAGGCTCAAGTAATAAAAGTGGAAATAAAAATGAGTGCGTGGTTAAAGTAAAAATTCTTTGACATTGTGGCGGATATTACGATTAAATTAAAAATAGGCCAGGCTGGCGTTCACTGTGGTGACGTTCACAAGACAAGGGACTAAATGAAGTTAACTAAAGTAAACTTTTGTCGTTATTTAATTCCGAAAAGTAACTTTGAGTAACTTTATGATGCCATAAAGTCGTAACTTTATGGCCTTTTCGATTGGAGCCAGAATGACAGTTCTTTTTCTGAAAAGAAGAGAAATTCGCTTCTGGTTTTGTTTTCAAAATCGCTCCAGAAGGGTTCACACGCATCAAATCGTGCTCCCAGATTACAAATCGAAGCGGCCATTAACTCACGGTTGAAGTGTCAGAAAGTAACTTTTATGTTCGGTTTCACAAATATTTAACAGGCATTTAAATTTTTAAATGACGTATTTTGTATGGAACAAACGTCATTTTAAGATTTAAAGGCCTGTTAAATAGTTAAAAGGGCTTTATGAAATCGGCCATTAGTTACTTTTTCCAACTCATCTCCTTGACATGAGTTTAAATGGTTAATCTGTCAAACACAGCTGGAATTGCAGTGTTTTCATTTTGTGGTTATCATTTGTTTACTCTTCGTTCTTTTGATTTGGAATTGCATTAATTTTTGTAAATGTATTTTGAATTTAACTAAATTTTTTTGTCGACTCGATTTTGTTAAATGTTTTCTGTTATTATCTGATTACCTAATTTTCCTTTTTTTATGTACACGTTAATGATTCGATTTTGTCCAAAAATTAAGTTTATAGAAATTTAATTTGCAAATTGTTTCCATTTTGAAGTGCAAATAATAATTTTTGCATTTAATTTAATGGTATCACGATCTTATCGTTATTATTCAATCCAATTGTTTTTCAATTTTTTTTTTTGTTGGACAGTTCAACCATATTTTTAATTTTTATCGTTCCTAAATGATAAGTTTACAACTTTTATTTTTGATACATCAAACATAGTTAATGTCGAATTCCTTTCAATAAAAGAATCGGTTCTGTTCCGATTTTTTCTAAACAAAATCGATATTTTTTGTCAAAACAAATCTGTTAGGCAGGATTCGCCCGATACAGAAGGAGCAGATACGTCAGGAAACAGAATTTCTTCGTGCCCTGAACGTAAAAGTGGTTCCAATCGCTGTTTGTTTCGGTGGTAGGTTTCAAAATTATTGTGCTCTTGCAACGAGACCATAAGGATCGTGCCACAGTTATTAGTTTTCGCCGTCTTCAGATTTGAAGAAATTTTGAATAACTTGTATGTTTTTCAGTCCTTCCCATTTACTTTCTAACACGCCCTTCCCTTCCTCAATGAATGCATGAAGTTCAGCATTTTCTTTAAGTTTTCACCTATATTGCTGTGAAGTTTTCTCTTTTCCTTGGTTCCCTGCATTTAACGTGATGTTTTTATAAAAAAATAATTAAATTCAATAGTTAAAAAAACAACCTTGAACAGCAGAACTTCTTATTAGAGGCATATTTAATCCATAAAATATGATAAACGACGTAATAATGTGAGGAGTCAGTATAAGTTGCACCCGCGATACTTATATCGCGATCTGCACCCGCGATTTGAATCAATGTTTTTTGTTTATTCAACTTACAATTTACTCCTAATTACGCCTGATTTAAATTTAATTGTTTTTTATTCCTTCTTACTTTTACAAAATTTCAAAACGTTAGCACTTTTTCTTAAAAAAAACAAATTTGTATATCTTTTATATCGCGGGTGCAACAAACTAACAATGGTTGTTTGTAATCAATAATGCTAAAAAAGTAATAAAAAATACTTATGGCGAATTCCTTACAACAAAGAAATCGAAATTTTTCCAAACAGAATCGATTTTTTTCTAAACAAAATCGATTCTTTTCTGTCAAAACAAATCTTGCGTTTTTAGCAAGATTTCACACTGATTTTCACAAACACTATGAAGACTTGACATTTCTAATACGTCAAATTGAAAGTCGCGGAATTTTTGGAAGACGAGTTGTTTATTTTTTGATTTCAACGAATTCTTCATAAGTTAACAAAATATTCAACAATATATTCAGTCAATACAGCTATAAAAATAGAAGTTCAAACAAATAAAATGCACCAAAAAATTGGCACCGTATAAGCTGGCTAATATAACGGGTGATTTTTAAGCTGGTTTGGTTTTGGCAACACTGGTTTTGACAGCTGACGTGTGTTTAGTACCTTGTGTCACTGTCAAACAGCTTCAGTTTGGTTTGCAATTTAACCATGGATCGTCTTACAAATGAACAACGCTTGCAAATTATTGAATTTTACTATCAAAATTCGTGCTCGGTTCGAAATGTTCATCGCGCGCTGCTTGTGTTCAGCGATGAGGCTCATTTTTGGTTGAATGGGTACGTAAATACGCAAAATTGCCGCATTTGGAGTGAAGATCAGCCAGAAGCATTGCAACAGCTACCAATGCATCCCGAAAAAGCCACTGTTTGGTGCGGTTTATGGGCCGGCGGCATTATTGGGCCTATTTCTTCAAAGATGATGCGAATCGCAGCGTTACTGTCAATGGTGAACGCTACCGAGCGATGATAACAAACTTTTTTTTGCCCGAAATGGAAGTTCTTGACTTGCATGATATGTGGTTTCAACAAGACGGTGCCACATGCCACACAGCACGCGAAACAATGGCGCAATTGCGAGGCGAGTTTGGTGAACAGTTAATTTCACGTTTCGGGCCGGTCAATTGGCCGCCTAGATCGTGCGATTTGACACCATTAGATTATTTTTTGTGGGGGTATGTCAAGGCTAATGTCTATAGGGACAAGCCCGCTTCGATTGACGCACTGGAAGCCAACATCCATGCATTCATTCGTGAGATACCGGCCGATATGTGTGAAAGAGTATGCCAAAATTGGACTCAGCGGATGGGCTACCTGAGACGCAGCCGCGGTCAACATTTGCATGAAATTATCTTTAAACATTAAATTGCAAGGTTCAAACTATCGATTCAAATAAATATTTCATTCATTTTTTGGAATTTTTTGTGTTTTTTTTTTTTTAAAGTTCTAAATCTCTTAAAAAATCACCCATTATTTTATTTATTAATTTAATTCTATTGGTAAAACATTTTTCTCACAACAAAACAAACAACCTTAATAGTTTTGTGAATAATTTCTTGACGTTTTGCGTAAATTGCAGCTATAAAGTAACACAATGGGTCATCACACACTGGTTCAATTTTCAAGGTGACTTAGTCCTTCCTAACTTTTGCTTCAATCGCACACGGAATTAAGATAGATGCGAGAAAATTTTATGTATATGAAACACATTTGATTGTATGAGTATTTTTTCTTTCAATTTGGGAATCAACAACAAAAAATCCTTTGCTTTTACAATAATAATTACAAATATGACCGATTGTTTTTTTCGCCTAGAAACAAACAACTTGTAACTTATTAGTAGTTAAACATTTTTATTCCACTCGAATTAAGGATGAACATTTTGTCCGTTTCATTCTGAACTCTTCACCTCTCTTGCCTATAAACTTCCATTTCCCCAGGCTCAATTGAGCCTGGGGAAATGGAAGTTTTTTTACGAAATACGAATTCCTTTCAATTGACAGAAAAAATTCGATTCTGTTTAGAAAAAATTCGATTTCTTTTTTGAAATGAATTCGCCACTAGATACATGTTTTTGTGCAAACGATTAAATAGCATTTGTCAACACACGTTTAACAAGTAAATCATAACCTCAATCTGTCGGTAATGGCTATTTCAAGCGTGAACTTCTCCTAAGTGGGCTTTAGGTCAGATTAGCCCACTTAGGAGAACTTCAAATTTTTATATAAGAAAGGTCACGAAAAAGGAAATATTATTTCAAGCGTGTGTTATCAGTTATGATAATAATTGTAGTTCCTACCGACTCTTCGTATGATAATGTTAACATTGTCAAGGTTTTCTTTGAGTTAGGTGTCATTTTTTGTTGTTGGTGGTATTAAATAAAGTCCTACTTCTAAAAAGTGCTTATGTTCGCAGACGATATCGTTGTGCTTGCCGAGTCAACTGAAAGTCTCGAATTAATGATAAATCCATTGTTCGAGTACTGCAATTAATGGAGACTCCAGGTGAACCTCGACAAGTCAAAAGTAGGAGGGCGAAATTGTCGCAGTGAAAAATGGATGTTTGGAGAGCATAACATTGAAATCGTGAGTGAATAGAACTATCTTGGTATGCGGATTTCTAGAAATCTAAACTTAATGAACCACATGACAGATTAATTAGCTTAGGTGAAAAATGCGTTAAATGCGACTTGGAGAAGTGTGATGCACTGCAGAGATGTTCAATATGAAGCAAAATATCAAGTTTTCAAAACAACGGCCAAAGCGAAGAATTTGAAGAAGTGGAGCAGATTCTCAGATACTTTTTGAAGCGCACCTTATCCTTTTAATGGAAACAGGTCATTCTCCGTTGTTTATTTCAACTCTTAAAATGCAGGTTGATTATATACTAAAGACAATCAAAATGGACGATAGACGATTGCCTAAGCAAATAACAATGCTGGTGATCGGAAAGAAAATTTCATGGTTTGAGTCTTGGAGTAATTTAGCCCAGTATTGTGGACTTTCACTCTCTCTTCACTATGAATCGATTGACACATGGAAAAGCCTAATCTACAAATTAATCAGCCTATTAGATGAAATAAAACGTGAAGACCTCGTGTCACTTGTTCTAAAAACACGGGGAGAGTTAGGCCAAGCGCGCACATGCAACTAAACAGTTTGGTTGCGATTTTGAGAAAAATCGAAACCAAAATGTTTAGTTGCATGTGCGCGCCTGGCCTACTCCCCCTGAATCATATACCTCACAGGAGCGATTTACAAGAAACCTGCAACTTGTGCAACATTAGGGAAAGAGAGAACGTGTTTCATTTTGTGGGTTGACGTCCTATGCTTGTAGAAACCAGGCGAAGTGTTTTTAGAAAGAACTATCTGAATGAGGATTGTTGATATCCTTAATGGAGGAACTGACTGACAGATACGTCAAAATAGCATTAAGTTACAGAACCCGAATCTTCACTGAACTCATCTTAAACATATAAGGTCTGTTTCTTTACTTTTGGGAAAAGTTTGGGAAAAAGTTTGGGCTGGAGCTTTTTGATGTTGTTGTTGTAATTTTTGACCAGAAATAAAAAGTAAAGAAACGCATTTGGGATGTTTCTGATTGGCACTTACCATTTTGGGCTCTTTCAAAGGAACCAGGAGAAATATTTATTGTTATATTTGTTGCCATTGCTTCATTTAATAAATTTATTTTTTTTTTGTTTTATTCTTTTTATGTAGACACTACTTGACAAGTTAATTTTCAAATTTTCCGATCAGCTGATTTCTTGTTTGACAAGCAAGAAAGTGCAGTAGGTAAAATGTTCGGGTAGATTCTTGCTGGAGGGGAAATGAATTAAATAACAAAAAATTCAAAAGCTCTGGCATTTTCGTGCCAGAAAAAAGTAAAGAAACACGTTTCGGGTAGATTTGGGATACCACGGGATCCCGCGGGCGAGTAAAGAAACAGACCTATAATAACACAAAAACAAAATAAAACAAAAACATAAAAAAACAGTAAATTACATTTATTTGAGTATTATTTGCCAACTGGGCAGACGGCGTAGACCATGTCATATAATGAAACAAATCTTTTGTAAACTTCATGAAATAAAAATCGTTTAAAATCTAAAATCTTATCCTTCTCCTTTGCATTTGGCGTTTTTCTTTTTTAGCTCTGAGCAGAGGCTGAGCGATCAGATCAGATATAATAATGAAACACACTTGAGCACTGAACTGTCATTTCATAAGGAATCCATTTTTATGTGTGAAGTTGGGGATCGTTAAGAAATCCCGCAGCATGTTGGTGATTTCGAATATAATAGTCTAAAAGCCGGAAGCAAATTTTGGGAGTGGAGTGATAACCAAAACTCATATAGATGTATGTGTACGTATACGTAACATTATTCCAAAATCAACCGTCTGGCAGGTTTTTATTTCAGCCGGGAGCGGGGGTGGGCGTTCGAAAATGGTCATTTTTCCGTTTTTGGGGTCGAAGTGATAACCACTTAAATTAATATATGAACAATAGAGGAGGGTTCACTGATGTCAAAAAAGTGTGTCCAAGACGTTTTACTTTCAGCCTTCGCCTTGCCAGACGGCCAACAAAATGCGCGAAAATCAACTTTTTGGGTCGAAGTGATAACCACATGAGTGATACATCAAAAAATCAGAAAAATTCTCCTGATTATGAAAATGTGTGTCCAAGACATTTTGGTTTCAGCCTTGTGCTTGCCAGACGCATTTTAACATTTTTGTAATGCATTTTTCAACTTAAAACCTTTATAACTTTTTTCCTATGAAGTAGAACCAAAAGATTGAGACACCAAAAACTCAGAAAAATTCTCCTGATTATGAAAATGTGTGTCCAAGACGTTTTGGTTTCAGCCTTGTGCTTGCCAGACGCATTTTAACATTTTTTTAATGCATTTTTCAACTTAAACTCTTAATAACTTTTTTCCTATGAAGTATACCCAAAAGATTGAGACAACAAAAACTCAGAAAAATTCTCCTGATTATGAAAATGTGTGTCCAAGTCGTTTTGGTTTCAGCCTTGTGCTTGCCAGACGCATTTTAATATTTTTGTAATGCATTTTTCAACTTAAAACCTTTATAACTTTTTTCCTATGAAGTATAACCAAAACACTGAGACAACAACAACTCAGAACAATTCTCCTGATAATGAAAATGTGTGTCCAAGACGTTTTGGTTTCAGCCTTAAGTTTGCCAGAAGACCCATAAGAAAGAATGCACAAAAATAACTTTTTTCCTTTAAGGCATAACAAATAAATTTTATTTAAAAAAAAACTATTTATATGTACACATAACGCAAAATTTAATGAAATTTTAAAATTTTGTTTTCAAACTAGATATTGTTAAAAAAATTATTCTTCATCAGATTCATCCGATGAAGAATTCTGTGTAATATTGTCTTCTTCATTATCATTTTCATCGTTATTGATCAAAAGTTCAATGGTTTCTGGGGCCACAACTCCGTTGAACCATTTCAGTTTGACCATGTTATCCTCCATGGACCAGTCGCAGTGAAATGGGGAAAGTTGTATGCCTGTATTTAATATTGCATTTTTCCAAATATGGCATATATAGTTGCAACGATTAATTTATTGCAGTAAAACGCTTCTGTTTGGCGGTAATAAGCTTCCTTCAAAACCTTCCGATAAAATGTTTAAGCATATAATTACTTATTTTAATGATAGGCGTCTGGCAAGCACAAGGCTGAAACCAAAAAGTCTTGGACACACATTTTCATAATCAGGAGAATTTTTCTGAGTTTTTGGTGTCTCAATCTTTTAGTTATACTTCATAGGAAAAAAGTTATAAAGGTTTTAAGTTGAAAAATGCATTAAAAAAATGTTAAAATGCGTCTGGCAAGCACAAGGCTGAAACCAAAACGTCTTGGACACACATTTTCATAATCAGGAGAATTTTTCTGATTTTTTGATGTATCACTCATGTGGTTATCACTTCGACCCAAAAAGTTGATTTTCGCGCATTTTGTTGGCCGTCTGGCAAGGGGAAGGCTGAAAGTAAAACGTCTGGGACACACTTTTTTGGCATCAGTGCACCCTAATCTGTTGTTAATATAATTATTAATTTAAGTGGTTATCACTTCGACCCCAAAGTCGGAAAAATTACCATTTTCGAACGCCCACCCCCACCCCCGGCTGAAAAAAAAATCTGCCAGACGGTTGAATTTGATATAATGTTGCGTATATCTACATATACATGTGTATAAATATTGGTTATCACTCCACTCCCAAAATTTGCTGCCGGCTCTTGGTCTATAATATTTTTCTGGATTTCTGGACCTGGACAAAGGTGGTTCTGGACCTAGACAGAGATGAAAATTTATATAAAAATATTTATTATTTATATAGAAATATTTAAAAAAATTAACTTTTCTTTTGGAAAAATTGTTTTGTGTCAAAAAAAAATTTTTCCTTTGTCGAAGTTCCAGAGTCACGTCCAGAACTTTTGTCCCGGTTCCAGATCCACCTCCAGAACCTTGTTTCAAAAAAAAAATTGTCCTTAGTCCAAGTTCCAGATGTTGGATTTCGTGATACGGGATTTTGTGATGCGGGATTTCGTACCCAACCCGTGAAGTTGGCTTCGCTCAGCGTTTCGCTCGATTTGCTCGGTGATTTTATTCTGAATTAACTCCGATGAAAAAAAGAAACACACTTTTAATCCTCTATGTCTGAGCTAAAAAAAAAACATAGATTTTTTTTTTGACAGTTCCGTGATCTGCTCTGAGTTAAAAAAGAAAAACGCCAATTGTTATTAAAAAAAGTAAAAAATATTGCAATTTAGAAATTGGTGTCGAAAATCGTCTAAAGTCATCTGTAATTAGAACTTTACATTTGTAAATATCCAATATATAAAATATCTTACCCAAAACGGAACTGAAACACAACTAAAATTTAGCATAACTCCAATATTGGAAGCATCTTTTTTATCAGAATTGAATGCATATTGAATGAAAGAAACATTTTGGTTATTTTTAAGCTTTTTGTTTTTATTGGTAAACTTTTCTCTTAATAATCTTTGAATTGCCAAATTTTATAGTTGTTTTATTTCAAAAGCAACTCTGTGTGTTTCTCATTCTCTGCAACATGAATAACTTTTAGTTAATAAATATTGCAGTTTATGTTGTTTTTTTGTTTTTTTTTTTTGTTTTTTACTGAGTGAAGAATTAAATTCTTGTTTACAATCTAAAGATAGATACATATTTTATATGAGAATAGCTTTTACATATATTTTGCTTCCTTGCGGGGAACTTAATGTAAAACCCTTGATTATTTTGCTTATCAATTTTCCGTTTTTTTTTTTTTCATAAATAAAAACAAAGTTCGATAATTAGTACTTAAAAGTTAACAAAACGTACAAATTGCACTCAATTGCTTTTCGGGCTGTGTATAATATATAATGATGCGAAATGATTGAGGACATTAAGATGATAACAATGATTAAATGAGTAATATAAAACAAAACAAGATATTGATGATGTGATCGCGATGAGAAGAGTAACAATTAATGACAAATATGAAATCAAATGAATGATGGACAGAGACGTTTTTAAAAGATTTAAATAGCAACTGCCATTTGATTTGTGTCATGATTCTGGGATGGATAGTAGTTTATATAATGATTATTATTTATGATTTCTATGCTTGGTTTCCTACGAAATGACTTGCGATGGCGGTACAGATATAGATATATATAGTATATAATAAAATTCAAGCACATTATTATGTCTAAGAGTATAATTTTATGAATTATAATTGCTGAATCGGTGTTTGATGATTTGCTTCTACTGCCGCGTCGGCTGGATATTCCGATAAAGTTTGCTTTCTTCCTCAACTCCAGCGATTTTTCCATTGGAAATTCCACAAAATGGTTTGGTTTTGGTGCCAATGATGATGAATAATTAAGGATTTTTGGGATGGAGTGCACTGCAGCACCGCCGATTATGATACCGACAATGGCCTGCAGCTGTTGGTGACATTGGAAATCATATAATTTTTTATTATTATCAATATGAAGAATATTTGTATTATTATTATTAATATAATTAATAAGTTCAATGTTGTCGTTATTCTGATGGCACTCTAGTTATTTCTTCTTTTGTGCCTTCTCGGCGGCTTTTGTTACTTTGCCCGAAGTTGTTTCTTTGAAGTTAACCGATTTGATGACACCAACAGCGACGGTTTGTCGCATGTCACGTACAGCAAATCGTCCCAGCGGCGGAAATTCTTGGAAACTCTCAACGCATAATGGTTTGGTTGGAACCAATATAATAATTGCCGCATCACCGGACTTAATCGATTTCGGATCAGATTCGGTGGTTTTGCCGGTACGACGATCACATTTCTCTTTTATTTCGGAAAATTTGCAAGCAATATGAGCAGTGTGACAATCAAGAACTGGTGTATAGCCGTTTGCTATTTGCCCTGGATGATTAAGAACAATCACCTGTAAAGTAGAAACACAATTAAAAAAAAAAAAGTACAAACTTGAGCATATGTACATTATTTTAGAAAAACTGTTTTAAAATATTATTTTTTTAAAGAATCCAATGAACCATTGAACTATTCAACGATATTAAAAATCATCGTTATAAAAAACAACTTCGCATTCGGATTTTGACATGAAAGAAAAGGACAAAAGCTGCCCCTTGGAGTAGACTTTACATATATTTGTTTTTCAAAAAAGAATGTATTCAAAAGAATGAGCTATAACGAGCATTTAATCTACATAATTAATAAAGCGGAACTCTTGCTATGTTTGTTTGTTCGGGCTAATCTCAGAAACCAGATGCCCGATTTCAAAAATGTTGTTTGTGTTTGAAAGGTTCTTTTTAGAATAATTATAGGCATATATATTTTTTTTTTAATTTTAGCTATTTATACGTTGAAATGGGGTAAAAATAAAAACAATTGTCCGATTTAAGAAATTCTTTTTGAGTTTCGAAGGTTGCTTTTAGGGGATGGTTGTAGGTATTTTTTTTTTTTTTAATTTTTAGCTATTTCAGGGGTAAAATAAAAAAGATGTATACGATTGAAAAAAAACTCTACCTGGGCTTAAAAGGTTATTCTTAGCAAATGGCTTTAAGGATATATTTTCAAAATTTTGTTATTTGTAGGGTTAAATGGGTAAAAAATAAAAAAAAATTCCGATTTAAGATTTCTTTTTGTGATTTGTTATTTTTAGTGAATGGCTTAAGGGATATTTTTTTCAAAAATTCGGTATCTATTGATTTCAAAAATTCAGTTTTTTTGAAAGATTTTTGAAAAAAAATTGCTATTTACAGAGTGAAATGGGATAAAAACAAACAAATGGTTTTCGATTACAAAAGTTCTTTCTATGCTAGAAAAGTAATCAAGGTTGGCCTTTGATAATCATATTTTTACAAATTTAGCCATTCATAACGTGGAGTTGGTTAAAACCCAGAAATTATAGTATTTGAAGAAGCTTAAATATTTATTTATATTTTCTTTTGTAATTTTTAATGCGAAGCTTAGGTTTGTTTACCCGTGCGGAGCCGGACGGGTTCAGCTAGTTACATATAATGCACTTTTTATTTTTGTTTCGTGATAAAATTACAAAGTCATGAAATATATTGGCATATTTATATTGGGCGCGTTCAATGCACATCTATCTGAATTTTCAGAATTCTGAATTTTTGGAGCTTCTGAATGGCCAGCTATCATAAAAAGTTCTAAAAATTCAGATGACATCTAACATTTTATGACAGCTGTCCAATCAGAAGCCCCAAAAATTCAGAATTCTGAAAATTCAGATATGCATTGAACGCGCACACTCCCCTTTGGCCCTTTGTAGGAGGTTGAAAGATTTTCTACCAACCGTGTATACACACAACTAATTGTCAGCTCATTTGTAGATAACTGTCAGACATTGACAAAATTTTATGATGTTAACAAAAGTACATCTGACAATTTCTTCACTGTCAGCAACGTCAGACAAAGATACGAATTGGCAGACCAGACAATAAATAATTGTGTGTTTACACGATTATCAAATATCTAAGAATTTATCGTCTTACAATTTATAAATTATCAGAAAAATTTTCTGACAATTAATTGTTACAATACGCGCCTGTTAGACATTGTAAGCATGTTTTTCACTGACAGATCTGGAAATATTGTAAGATCTACCAATTGTGTACCCTTAGCTTTAGGAATTTTTTGTTTTTACTCATTAGACATGTTCAGAAAAATGAGATCTCGAAGATCTCAACAATCTAAGTGAACACTATTTCTGAGCAAAATTTCTCAGTTTTGCCAAGGAAAAAAAAAATGGATTCACTTGCTCACTTATTTTTGATGGAGCGAAATATCTGAAATATCATTTTCCAGAACAATCTGAAATTTGACGTATAAACTGACTTATTGGAAAAAGAAGATTTACCATTCTATGCTAAGCTATACCAAATGTCGGATTAGTTTTTTTTTTGTTCACTTACCTGAGCAGTAAAGTCAGCCGCTCCCCTGGGTGGGCAGTTCTTGGAATCACCAGCCACATATCCACGACGCAATTCCTTAACAGAAACGTTCTTAACATTGAATCCAACATTATCACCGGGCAATGCTTCGGACAGAGCCTCATGATGCATTTCAACAGATTTTACTTCAGTAACAAGGTTGACTGGTGCAAAGTTTACAACCATTCCTATAACAAATAAATGACAATTATTTATAATTTATTATTTATTTAACAGATGCATCATTTATTTACCTGGTTTCAAAAGTCCAGTTTCTACACGTCCAACTGGTACAGTTCCAATACCGCCGATTTTGTAGACGTCCTGAAGCGGTAAACGCAATGGCTTGTCGGTTGGTCGCTGAGGTGGTAAAATAGCATCCAAAGCATCGATTAAGCATTTTCCTTCAACTTTACCCTCCTTACGTTCGACAGTCCATCCTTTGAACCAGGGCATCTTCTCCGATGGTTCTAACATATTATCACCATGCCAGCCAGAGATTGGAACAAATGCGACCGATGCAGGATTATAGCCAATTTTCTTAATATACGATGAAACTTCTTTCTTGATTTCCTCGTAACGTGACTCACTGTAGCCAGGTTCAGTAGAGTCCATCTTATTAACACCAACAATCAGTTGCTTCACACCCAAGGTAAAGGCCAAAAGAGCATGCTCTCTGGTCTGCCCATTCTTTGAGATGCCAGCCTCAAACTCACCAGTACCAGCGGCGACAATAAGCACAGCACAATCAGCTTGCGAAGTGCCAGTAATCATGTTCTTAATGAAATCACGATGTCCAGGTGCATCAATGATTGTCACATAGTACTTAGCTGTTTCAAATTTCCACAGGGCAATATCAATGGTAATACCACGTTCACGTTCGGCCTTTAGTTTGTCCAAGACCCAGGCATATTTAAAGGAGCCCTTGCCCATTTCTTGGGCTTCCTTTTCGAATTTCTCGATGGTTCTTTTATCAATGCCACCACATTTGTAGATCAAATGACCAGTAGTGGTGGATTTACCAGAATCTACGTGGCCAATAACCACGATATTTATATGAATCTTCTCCTTGCCCATGACTTTTTTTCGACACTGAGCAACACTCAAAAAATCAAATTAAAATTAACTAAAAGACTTTTGATTTGATTTGGTGTGATTAGAAAATTTTATGCAGGGCACTGTTTTTTTGCTGCTACTGGTTTGTTTTATTGGAATCGTCCTCGAAGGCACTCTCAAAGAATCTCTGGAAGAAGACATACATATTGTTTTTTTTTATTTTTTCATAAATCTTAAAAAAATCAATCTTCCAATTTTATTCCATAATAATGACCGCCTTAATGTATACAAATAATTCGAAATAAATTTGATAAAATGAAGTTCCACTAATTTTTCGACAAATTTAAACAAAATTGTTTAAACTTTAGTTTTAAAATATTATCGGCAGACAAGCTTAGCCATACTCGAAATATATAATTTTTATAAATAATTATTCAGCCTTATTGTGATTTTCACCCGAAAAATATTTCACCTTAAATTTTTTTTTTCGCCCGGAATTTTAAAAGCTATTGTGAGTTTCGCCTGAACGAAATTTTGTGCGCCTACAAAAAAGAAGTGAAAATGACATTACTTTCCGCCCGAAATGAATGTTCACAATTAGGGGAATTTTTCCATCATGCAATATCGGGAGAAACTCACAATAGGTGAAAAGTGAAATGTTAAATTTTCCGGGTGGAATATGTTGTTCGGGTGAAACTCTCAATAAGGCTGATTATTATTATTAGTAATTTCATTACACATTCATTTAATCTGGTCCTCCCGACTTAAAAAGTAGGGCCGACCACGATGCGACACAACACAAGATTTTTTGGGAATGTCTCCCCCAACTAGTTAAAATCGAAGAAATTGAATATCGTCTCGGTATCAGAGAGCTAGGGTCCGAGCTGGCTGGAAGAATCTTGTTGGTTGAGGCCCTTGTCCACTCCGGACCGTAGGGTTCTCTCAAGTTAGGGTTATTGGGGTCGAATAACCACTCCGGAACGTGAAAATAAAGTGCAACAACTGGCGCTCAACGTGGGGCGTATTACAATATGATGTTAGATAATACGCATTATTTTTGCATCAAATCAACTTTAGAATAAACGAAAAAACATGTTTGCCGACAAGAAACTATTTCGATTTAATTTCTTTGTGTCAGCTGTTTTGGTCGTTCAGAGCCGCATACATATGGATACTCGAGTATTTAATTGGGGTTTCCATTGTTAAATTTAGTTTTAAAGTTAAAAATAGGTTTTTTCGTGGCGAATGGAATACGATTTCAAATTGATTTGTGTTTGTCATTGATTTTTAGTAGTTTCGTTTCTGCGTCATTAGGTCTGTTTGGTAACGTGAAATTAGTAAAATTAGAATTTCAAAATTGATTTTAAACCAAAAATAAAAATTTATCGTTTCGAATGGAACCCAAAAATGCTGAAAATTGGCTTTTTTACAGATCCATATCAAAGATAAATTGATTTGTTTTAGCAATGGAACCCACAAAATTCTTAAAAAAATAATATTTTATATTGAAAAAAAAGAAATTAGGATGCCATTTTTTTTAAGTATTTAATAGAATAATCCTACACCTAAAACGAAATTTAAAAAAAATTAAGTAATCCGTTATTAAAATACTGATTTAGAAAAAACTCTATGGCAGGTACCGTTTTTAACGGTTATTGGTAAATTTTTTTACCAAAATAGGAAATAGGCATTAAACAGAGAAAATTGTCTTATTTTGGGTAATTCACTTATATAATATCTTTTTGATATGGTAAGACCGATTTTGCTATAATACATATTAAATTTAAAGAAATAAAAACTACTCTCTGTTATTTTTTGAATTTTTATTAACAAAAAAAAAAATAATAAATTGTAAATAATTAAATCTTAAATCACTTTATGATATCTATACGACATCTATGGTCTTGCTGCCCAGATGATGCCTGACTTGTTAAATAATTTTTTAAATTTATTTTTATAAGTTATTTTTGATAAATAAATATAAATAAATAACAAAAAGTCAATGATCAATACTTCAGTCTCTTTTAATATTTTCAGGTTAAAGATATCATAACATCATGTATCAATGTTTTCAATGTGTGTCTATATAGGTACAGTTATTAACCAAAAAAGCAAATTTGTGCGACACCAGTCGTGCATTTTATTTTATAACGCTTTTATGGCAAATACCGTTAAAGTAAACAAAAAAATTCCATTTCTCGTCTAGAGAATCACTAATGTCGTTTTCGGTTGGATTTCGGAACTGTTCCGTTCCTATCGTAACTGGAAAATTTGGAGTAAAAGGAGTGAAAAAGGAGTAGCTCCGAACGTCCACTCGAAAACGACGTAAGTAACCTTAAAGTTCAAAATTTCAAGAAAATCGCATCAGTGTTTTAAGCTGTAGTTCGAGGTACAGGCAGACAAACAGAATTGTAGGACTCACTTTTTTGGTGTTGACTATCATCTCGGGTTCGATTTTTTTTTAGGAATCCAAAACTTGCCCTATAGTACTAACATACATACATACATACATATGTAAATGCATATTGCAAATAAAAATATATACAAATGAAAACGATGTTATTAAAAAACAACGACAACACTTAAAATATCGGCACCTATACAGCTCAGTTTGTCATGCCGCCTCCTTACTAAACATGAACGATGTCCAACATCACCGCCACAATCCTATCTGCAATCTAATTTGAATTGGATTATGTCAGCGATTGGACATGGATTTTTGTGCCTTATTGGTTTTTTCTAGACATATTCATAATCGAATCGAAGCATCGTCCATGCCTAGTGGAGGCAGCATGTGAAAAGCCAGGAATTTATTCCTTAATTTGGTTTTTAAATATACTTTGTAGGTATATGAGCAAATTAAAACTAAAAATGAAACTTTTCAAAATATTAAATAAAATTGCATATCTCAATTTAGAAACGATTTTGGATTAAAAAAATTGTCTTAATTGCTTTTCGTTTGCAAAAATGGGTTGATGAAATTATAAACAAAATAAAAATAAATTTGCTGGTACGATAGCTCGTGTAGAACCAGAGCCTAATGATTTACAACACTCAACTATTCCTGTGCGCGTGTTATCGGCAGGAATTTAGGGCTAATGTGAGAGGCACTAACTTATTCATGACAAGAGAAAACTCTTTGAGGATTTGTTACTTCCTCGCAAGAGTCAGTAGCTGTGAAAAAAATATTTTCTTTATAGGTAATAGAGGCTGGGAATCGAACTCAAACCTCCGATATGACAGTCCTAGGCACTAACCTAGGGGCTAGGGGCTACTACTAATCCCAAATTAACAAACTTTAATTTTTTCACTCAAGATAAAAGGTTACATAGCTGGCGAGGGCCTGACCAATTTTAATAGTCATCCTTGCTAGCTCCTCATTGAAAACTAGATTTTTCTTCTAGGCGGATTACCATCTGATTTATTGAATAAATTTAAAATGTTGATAAAAATATTCAAAAATTCTTGCAGCGGTTTTTTACAAAAAAAAAAATATTTGCATTCGACTATTTTTTTTAAACATTTTAAGAAAAAATATTAGTACGCCAATTTTATAAAAGTGCGGTTCAAAACTAAATTGAAAATAAATTATCAATCCATTTTTGAAAACGAAAAACAGTACAGACAAAATTTTTAATCCAGAATATTTTTATTTCTATATTTAGATAGGTATGCAATTTTATTTAAAGATTTTAGAACCTTCAATTTTTATTTTCATCATAGTTAAGTCGATAATGAGAAAAATGAAAAATTGCAAAATTATTTCTTACTCAGTGGCTTGACGTGAATAAATTGAAATGGGAATTCGGAAAACCCAGCAAATTTAAGAAACTTAAATCTATGTACCTAACCTACTTGCAACGAGAGCATGTGTAAGTAGGTATAAATGTTTTCCATATCAAGATAGAAAAAGCAATTTTTGTGCGTAATTCACGTCATTAATACTCATTTAAATTTACTGTAAACTTAAAGCATAGCAAAATGAATAGCAATAGGAAAATTTAGACTAATTTTATGATTGAAAATGAACGAAATCGACAGGTTTCTTGAATAGTCACATTATTAGCGGTGTTCCTTTGGAGGTGGCGAAGCACTCACGAGTATTTTGCTAGCCATTTTCAATGGAACGCACAGAATTAATTTCCCTCATCTACTCGCCGTGAAAGCCCGAGTAGTTGGTAGTAATAGATTATTGTTTGCATCTACTCATGAGTAGTTCGCCACCTATAAAGGAACACGGCTATTTTCTCTTACCCCAAATTGCTTTCGTTAGAACAATTGCATGTTTCAATGAAATCTTGAGATACGTCTAGTATTTTTTTAATTATACATACAACAAATTGTTTATGAAATCATACTTAACCTTTTATTTTTCGATTAATGTTTTTATCAAAAAAACGTAAATGCAATGGGGCATATTAATAGTTATATTTTAAACCCAAGTCTAACTGAACCTGAGTCTAAATTTAAGACACAGCAGCTATTCATAAGCAATTTGACAGCTCTGTTTAGTTAGAAACATGTCTAAGGATATTTTACTACAATTCTACTACAATTTCAGTTTAATCTGTCAAAAAAAGAACCACTGGTCGCGAAATCGCAAGCAGCTGTTGTCTTGTTTTTTCGTTATTTCTGTGCAGTCCTTTTGTAAAGAAAAACATAAACAAGGAAAGATAATGTATAAAAATGTTTTTGATAAGAAAATAAAATTTTAATAACATCGAATACAAAAATATATAAATTGCAGATGGATGGAAAGTAAAATTTGAAAGGGACAAAACTAAAAATTGGTCGGAATCAGAAAAGGAAATGCTTCGTGAATTGGTACTACGGATTTATTAGTTGCAAATGATAAACGGAATGATGTTCGTATGATTTTAGCTAAAAAGCCACCATACCAATATCCAACAGAATATTAAAATTTTTATAAATAGTTAAATCAAGTGACATTTGATTTTATTATTAAAAACACTAAAATCAAACCACTCGCGCTGAAAATTTTTAATTTTTTTGTTTCTTACTGACGTTTGGTAGAGTTAAACACAGCTTAAACATACCTTCTATCGTGTATATTGTTTGACTCTAAGATATCGTTTGAAAATGGGTGTAAATTGTCTATGAATAACATAAACTGGGGTTTAGTAAAGCAAAGACAAAATTAGAAGTTATCGACGAAATATGATTATGCCACATTATGTATGTATGTAGTACAACCTTGTTTTTTTCTACTAAATCATTAACATTAAAAAATAAAATGCACGACTGCATTGCACAAAGTTGCTTTTGTGGTATGAGTGACTTGGAATTTCAAAGATAACGTTTTAAAAAATGTCGTTTTAAGGATGAGTCTTGTACTTCCCGAATTTTGTATCTCTTTAGCAGCCAATTGTATCCGTTTCGACAGTTTTTAAAACGCTGCCGGGCTTTTGCTGCCACTTTAAAGTATTAAATAAAATACACCTTTAAACTTGATTTCAAAAACATTCATTAATTCTTTTTTAAATATTGATTTAAGAAAAAAATATTTGTTTTGAACATTTTTAAAATACAATTAATTTGTAAATGTAATGAAGACTTAAAAGAACCTTCTGTATAAAAATTTCATAAAAATGGGATAACCCGTTAACGAGAAACGTTAAAAAGAAACGGTTCTATACCAGGTATACTGTTAATAACGGTTTTTGGAAATTTCTTGTTTTACAAAAATACATATAATATTTCTACGTAAACAGGTGCACACAAAAACTTTTAATCAAATAAAAATTACCTTTTCATTAAGGTTGTACTGTAGGTACCGTTATTTTTCATGCTACAAATTCTATTTCGCCTCTAGGGAATCGCCTAAAAATCTTAAAATCCAAGTGTCAAGAAAATTGCTCCAGTCAATTAGGCTGTAGGTCAAGGTATAGATAGACAGACATACAGAATTGCGGAACCCACTTTTTTCGTGTTCTCTGTTATCGTAACGTTATGTTTGATTGAAATATCGAGTTCGATTTTTTGCAAGAATCCAAAATTTTTCTATGTACATTATGTATATAATGTACAATTCCAAATAAAAAACGTTCATACATACCATTTTTTTTCTTTCTACTAAAACATAATATTTAAAAAAAAAATTAATGTACTTATTTAAGCTTTGAATTCTAGTTCATCATAATTCATAAATAACCTTTGTGCCAAAAGAACCTCAAACTTTCGTGTGGTTGATTCTATTAAAAATGCAATCAAACAGAATCATTCAAATCTTGTCTACATAACTGGAATCCAATGCGACGTTGTAAAGTTTATTTCGTTGAACTAAAAACAACTAAAGTAAAAATCAATTATGTACAACATCAACTATGCCGGCATATACTTATACACATGTCACGTATTTTGCTCGTTAAAATTGTCTTGTTCATCACTTCCTAGAACTAAGTACATAGTTAGTATAAATTCTCCATATTCCAATTCTTTTGAATATAAATGCTAAGAAAAATATACATACCTTCATACATATAATGTACATTTATTGATTTGCAATATTAAATTATAACAAATTAAAGCAGAAAATCATTTTTCTTTCTAGGTCTTGTGTAATGAATTGGATTTCTCCAACGATATAATAATAGATATGTACTTTGAACACAAAAAATAAAATTAAGTTTTCCCAAAAAAGTTGCAAAAATGAGGTCAGTTGCAGCAGCACTACAGTTAAAGTACTTAATCAAAGATGCAAAAGATTATATTAACAGAAACGCCCATATCCAACTTTTACTTAATTTTTTTTTTTTTTTTGATAAATCAACCCCAACTTTATATAGGTATTTATTTTGTTTTAATCCAAATTTCATAGGTCAGGAAAGGATTTACATATAAGAAATGAAACAATCGGAAAAAATGCCTCAACAAATTACATACATATACATATGTTCTCTTTTAATTTATTTTTTTTATATCTAATTCTGTTTAAAAATGACTTTATACCTGATTTAAATTTAGATTGCACTTCGTGTTAAACGTTAAAAAGAATGTAGTCACAAATGTTCATATTACTGCGAAGTCGGCAAGAGAAAACTGAATTATTTTTATGAAAAAAATCAATCCAAGCAGACGACGATGACGACGTTTTCCATCATTTCACCACACAAGGTATATGTAGGTTGTAGTAGGTGTATCTATAGCGGTAACTATAACCGCAGCTGAGGTTGGGATTATGGGAATTCAAAAAAGAAAACTTAAAATGGATACCCGAATATCCTTGTAAGGTAAAAAATCGATACAGAGGGGATAAGAAAAACAAGCAAAATCATAATGCACCGGCCTATCTGAATTTTTTGAAAATTTTATAAAATCAAAGAAAGAAGATAATATACAAATTATATTTTCCATCACCACAAAACCAATAAAAACGTGAATTCTTTATAATTATACAAATGCATATTTGCACTTATAGTTTCATAACCTCCCATCAGCAATGTGCAACGAATCTTTTTCTTCGAGAAAACGTATTAGATAAGTGCACTGACAGCATACCCTCTACCTACAATAATTAGCGAGTTAATTATGGCGAAGTCAACTTGGATGCATTTTCATAATCATCAATATATACTTTGTTTTTAATTTTAACACAAACCTTTATTTTGGAAAAAAAAAACTTTCTATAAGAAGATGTAATTTTGAAAAACTACCAGGTTTATAAGAAAAGAGTACTGCCGGCCGGCTTCCGATGAAAAATTGATTTTCCCGAATGAGCGTTTAATTTATCTTTATTTTTTTCAAAAATTTACACAATTCACATAATATTGATTATTCAAACAAAATAACTAACCGTTGGAATGTAACAATTTGATTGAAAATATTTTCTTTGGAATTTTAAATTGGATGATTGATTTTTGATAGAATAATTTAAAGATTTTCACGTAAGTAATAAAATTTTCTTCCACTTACCTCGAGCACAAAAGACGGAAAGGCCGATTTTCAGTACTTGGGAGATGCACATGCGCTGGATTCAATTGTCAGCTAAACAGCGCAAGTACGCAAGAGAGTGCACCTCAGTACCATATATTATCAACCATTCGGTTGCAAATCGCAACCATCAGCCGTCATTGTCACCCATATGTGTCCCCGAAAAGTCGAGGTGATTTAGGAGCACTATATAGTTTTGTCGATTTTTTTCTTTGATTTTATTTTACCCCTTGCAGTGGTGAGTCGAGTGAAGAAATGCCCGATTTTTCAGAAGAAGAAAAAAAAAACACAGTTGTATTTGGATATTGTCCTCACCCTTTTTTGTAGCTCCCCAATGTTGTTTTTTTTTGTAAGCAAGTCTACATAGAACGAACCACATGCATGCGATTTCCGTTTATATTGCAGTCAACTAAGTCTATGCTCACGATTCATTTACAGGGTGAATTTTTGTATTCGCAGAATGTGCATAATGATGATGAATACTGAAAATAGTTTAAGGAAAAAGAATGAGTCTATTTTAGAGTCTCACGATCACTTAGTGATTGGAATTAGTATAAATAAAGAAACATGTTTTTTTCTATGAAAATATATACATACATACATAGGTAGGTATACCTTCTGCTATGTGAGTGCGAAATGCAAGTGTACAAAAAATGCAGCATAATATTTAATTTATGGGTTATATTTACACGTTCCATGAATATTCAGCTCTGCAGAGTATTAGGAATTTATGTACATTATGTACAAAACCCGATTTATGATCCAAAGTGCCCCCTAATTTGTAGTTTTTGTTATTCGTATTACAATTATTTAAATTAATTAATACAAAAAATAATGCACAAAGGTTCCGCATACGCCAGAGTGTCCTATAAGAGATGGTCATGTTTTTGTTAATAGGAACAATGTAAAGCATGGTTCAGTCGCATGCAATATAGCTTTATGTAGATGCCGATGGACAATAAAGCGCTAGTTCGGAAAGTAGGTAGACTCACCCTCAAAAGCGACGGCGCACGTAGTATAGGAAGACCACGACTCAGTGGTGGCGCAAGTGTATATCATCAACCAGCTTGACGTGTGAGACTGGAAACAGCTAGCTAGGGACTGAGCTGACAGAAGTGATTTGTAGGTGGAGGGTGCAGGTCCACAACCGAAGATTCGTCAGTTCATAAAATGTTTTTAAAAAATTTCTCAATCTTCTTGATTTTCTTGAGTATATACAATACCAGATTTTGTCCATAAACCCGTGGGAATAAGCAATATTTCCGCTACAAAATATTAAAATCATGAAAAAAATTCAATAATTGTATTAGCTCCTCCATACACTACACACGTCTAACCATGCCACGTTATCAATTATTTTTTCATGCTTCAACCTTTTAGTTAAACGGCCCTTATTGTGACTCGGAATAAGCCGAGCCAAACTTCAGATTAAAGTTATTTAGGGGGTCGCAAACAGTAATGTCAAATTCGCCAAATCTTTGTCCCCTTTCAAACGAGGAAACAAGTTGCTGAAGATTTTTTGACGTTTTCTTTCCTTTCACACAAAAAAAAACAAAATCGTAAAGATTTTTTATAGTTTACTCATAAATTCTCTTGGTTGAACGTAAACAACGTTTAGTGTGAAAAGGAATGTGACAAATATCTGCTCAATCGTTGAACGGGGAGATTTTGTTCACCCCACTTTACTTCGTTTCACCTCTCTCCTAGAAACTGAAAGTTGCTGGAAACTCAGTTTGTTCGTGTGAAAGGAGACTTAATTGCAAAAATATTTCACGTTCAAAATTTTTTTTTTTAATTTTCAAAAACTAATTCCACTTTTTCTCTACTCTATATTGCATAATATCTAACTCTAAATATTTTTGCCTTGGCATAAGCAAGCCTCCTAGTGCTTAATTCACAATGTCAAATAAACTGAAGAATTTGAAATGAAAATCATTTTTTCTTTCTAACATCAAATTACGGTGGAATTTTAATGAATTAATATAATGTACATTCTTGCATTGCTTTTTTTTTACGGGAACAGGCTTTGAGGAAAAAAATCCTATTAAATTTAATCTCGCAATTAAAAAAAAGGAAATTCATAGATTTTGAAAAAAATCATTTATATAACCTTCTTCAACAATTTAAAATGACGCTGTCTCCGTTAACTAATTATTCATTTTTATTATTTTAGATGTTTATTTCGGCGTTACTATTTATTCTTTTTCAATTAACCTTGATATTCAATTGTTTGTTTGTTCAGGTTGTTGTAATTTGAAAGTGCGAAATGGATAATAAATACAAACAGAATATACGCTTCTAGATGTTTTTGATGCACTGAATCAATATTTTAACACAAATCCGACTTCGAAATTGTTCAATGACCAATGGCTTTTGAGATATGCAATAAAAAAAAAAGGTTCGTAGTTTTTAATTAGAATATCTAGAAAACCTTACTTGAGGGAGCAATGCTGAGGTCCGTTTTGGATTCAGTTCATCCAAAACATTCGGAAAAGTATAGTCTGTTTTTCCATGAAGATAGTTAAAAATTTTTGGGCTTCATCATATATTCAGATTACAAACAAAAAACTGAATATCATAGCTAATTGAGAGTCAATAAATAGACGATTAATGTTAATCAGTCACAATAACAACATTACCTTAGGATTTTTTTTAAAAAGCATTTAAAACCATTAAAAGTGAGTCATTTATCTAATAGAGATTGAATGAATTGAAAACGTAATGCAGTGTTATGACATCATTGCCTTCAAATTGAATTTATTTACATCGAAAAAATCAGATTTCAATGGAATGCGAATACATTGGCCCTTATTAACAGTTTCACAATAAATCCATTGCTTATTACTTCTACAAAAGCTATTGCTTATATTAGGTGTGTTTCCTAATATAACCCCGGGGGAATTACACGAAAAAAAAAACGAAGTCGATGCTAAACAATTTACATGAACACTGCAACAACAACAAATGCCCTGCGGCTTAGCTAAACGCCGAGTATTGTCTGGGCTTAAGTTAAGTGCGAAGAAAAACTGTGTTGCCGGCGTGAAAAACACACTTATTATGAATGTAGTTGAAAACGTGAAAAATTTGTTGATGTCGTGTTTTATCCAACCAATACACCTATCGTATCTTTTGAACTTTGTTTTATGTCAGAAACAATGAAGGTCTCGATTAAAATTCGGATATTTTTTGGATTATAATTACGGTGACCATATTTTTAAATTCCAAATAATGAACAAAAAGAAGGAACTCTTAATATGTATGTTAGGCAAAATAAGTAAATAAATATAATTCAGTCTTTACTTTACCTAAATGTTAGAGTAAAATAAAGCGCGTTAACGGACACCCACTTTTAATTGCGAAAAACTGTTATGACTGTTATAAATTGGCATGTCTCTTATCTCGTCCGTTTTTGTCAGGTCATTACATAGTTTCGACTTTACATGCAGTAAATTAGGGAACGTTCGGATTATCATTTTATTGAAAGAATTTTGGTTTAGTTAATTTGTTTTATAATTAAATAAAATACTGAACAAATAATGAACAGCTTTTGAAATAATGAACATTTTTATGTCTTTGAATACAAAATAATTCATAATGAACATCTACTTCAAATAACGAACAGTTAATTATAATAATGAACGGATTAGTCACCGTAGTTGTAATGAGTATAAATGGCATCCAATTCTATTTTCATAAGTAGTACCATTCCTTGTGTTTAGATTTGTATCCATTGGTCATATGATAACTATCTAAAATTGAGTTGTTTTTGCAACACAACAACACAAAGCTATCCAAATCACTTTGGATAAAATACTGCACGCGGCCATTTTTAAGTAGACATGCATAGTTGGACCCCTCAGTGGACTTCAACTGTTTTACCCCTAGACCCTTCAGATGTACATAATTCGAAGTCAAAGCCATGTCCCATATCACCATAGACTAGAAATGCTAACAGTATATATTTTTGGTTTGGAAATCTAACCAAAAATTGAGTGCGAGGGTTTGGTATGCATAAAATCAACAAAAATCTCAAAAACAAGCCGATAAGGTTCGTTTAAAGAGCTTATACCATGAGTTCTATTAATAGGATCGTCAAGATAAAAGTCTTTACACTTATGAAAAATGACAGTGCATCATTTCTTATGTAAACAAAATGAATTTAACCGATAATTCTTCTGAACAAAATTTGTCACCCCCACCACCGGTGCCAGCCAGACTTTTGTTTTCGATATCACGACGCATAGTACAAACCCTCGTACTCAATTTTTGGTAATATTTCCAAAGCAATATGCGGTCAGCTATAATACTAGCGCCTTTCAAACAAAATAAACGTTAAAAATAGATTTCCAAATCTAAAAATATTTATAAATTAACGAAAGACAAACGTTCCATAAAAATTCTTGGCCTTTATCTTTAAAAAGCGAAAGTAATTTTGAACAGTAATTTGAGAAAAAATCCGATAACTGTAAAAAAATGTCGACTTAAATTTTTGGTCTTGATCTCCAACCTTCAGTTTCGATCCATGCTTCATAAATCAGGCCGTGCAGTTCGATTTTTAGTTTTTTTTTATTCTGAACACAAAGACGCGTGTTAAAACCAAATGAATGTCAAGAGTCTTTCAGTAAGGACGTAACATCAGACAGTTATATCTATCGAACCAAATTTCTAAAGAACACCATGTGGGACTATAGGTATACCAAATTCCAGCTTTCTGTCATTTTTCCCGGAATTTTTATGATTTCATCTCTATTATGACTGGACTAAGTAGAAAAAAGCCTGGAGATGCTGTGAATTACATGCAAAAAAAAATTGTAAAATCTTTTTCACAAGAACGCCGGTGATATTTTTATATAATCATTGACAAAATATTTTTATTTAAAATAAAGTTAAATAAAACATTTAAATCCTATCAACAGCTCTTAATAAATAACCTTATCTTACTTCCATTCACTTTCGGAATCGTACTCGTTTCCCAAACTTTCACGATTGATTTCTCTCTCCTTCAAGTACAAATCGAATTGTTCAGGAATCGACATAAACTTTCGAGTTTTCATGCGAAACTGTTTCCATGTCCACTGATCGAAATTTTTGCGATCATTTACCATAGCTTTGTAATTTAATTGATATTTGTCAATGAAATACGATAGTTGTGTACATAGCCCCTTTGGTAATCTAAAATAAGTTAAGAAGAGTCAAGCAAGCATTTGGGAATGTATTTCATTTGGGGTTACCTTAGTTTAGTTTCCCTCAATTCATTGGCTTCTTTCTCTAAAATATCTGTAACGAAAGCTTTTCGACGTGGCTTCTGTACGGGTTCTTCATTAATATCTTCTTCGACAAAACCATTTGCAAGCTTCACAATCTTCAAACGATTCTGTCTGAAACTCGGCAAAGGGATACTTTTGTTGGAATCTGTGGCCAAACCCATGTCAAAGTAGTTTTTGTTTGGAAGTCTCCTTTCATTCCAATACTCTTTGACTTCGGGGCTTAATAACAAAATTCGTTATTTTATTTATAAAAAAAGAGAAAAAAAAACCTAGATGTTACCATTTAATTTTTCCTGTGTTGGACCGAGTTTTATTTAGCCGCTTTCTGTTTACATTGTAACGATAATGCTTCCCAATGTGATTCTTACGAATTTTCATTGTATTGTTTTAAATAACTAATTCGATGGAATTATTAAAAAAAAAATATAATATTAAATGCTTATTATTCCCAAGTTTGCAAATAAAATATAAAATAATAGTGGCACGTGTTTTTGTTGATACTGAATCTGACAACTTGCTGACAAATGACATGTTTCAAACTTCAGAGTATTCCTGTAGGTTTGTTCAAATCTCCGAGGACTTATTATTAGGCCCGTTCTCGAACTTTTAGATCAAAACTCACAAGTCTTTGGATCCGTATTTTTTTCCATTTCTAGTAGCCCTAGACGGGTTTGTGTCATTTTTCAACGTTTCTTGACCAGTGTTATTGATGCGAGAGAGTCCCATTTCACACAAGGAAACAGAGTTTCCAGCAAGTTCCAGTTTGTTGCTTAGAAGGGCACGAAGTAAGTGGGGTGATTAAAATAAGGAGATTTTTGTTACATTTCTTTTCACACTTAAGGGGTGCATTCAAACAATAACAGAAAATCTCTCACAATTTTGTTTCTTCGTGTGAAAAGTACAAGAGGTTTCAAAGAAATTAAAAAAAAAAGTCAAAAAATCTTCAGTAAGTTTCTTCGTGTGAAAAGGAACTTTACATAAAGTACATGACATAAAATACATACATGTATAAAGAAGTTTTTTATGTCATAAGACGTATCACGAGTTTTCCGCGTTACCAAAAGTAATCTGACACATGATTAAAAAAAAGTTTCAAATTGAACGAGTCGTGCCGTGTAATGCAATCTCGCTTTTTAAAGTTTGGAATGGTTTGGAGTTCCCATCTGAAAATACCTACTCGCCCTTAAAGGAAATTCTACGAGAAACGAAATGAAACGAAATATGGTATAATATGACAGACGTCCATTTTTGTTTATAAAAGTGCAAATAAAAAATATAGTACCTACAAAAAAGCTTAAAACATAAAATTTAAAGAAGATAACATGAAAGACACGGAAATTTTAGATCCAAGAAATTTAGTTAAAAACAGAGAAGTACTTTATCGCCTTATAATAGGGTAAGTACAAGTTTCACAAATCAATCGCAAAACCGAATCTGCTACTGATTTCTCGCAGGCAACTTATGTACGATGGCTTGGAGAAGTTTGCCAAGGAGCTCTCACTTTTGGTCAAAGCTGATGAATGCTCACCAACCGAACAGTTACTTCACATCATGATCGCTGGAATGCAAGCAACATCTAATGCTAAGGAAAGCAATGTCTATGATGATGTTCTGCCTGGAATAGATCTTGAATTTGAGCCTGAAGGCTCATCACTTGCCCCTGAGCCGGCTTCCTATGAAACTGCGTATGTCACATCTCACAAGCAATCTTGTCGCGCCGGAGCATTCAGCCATGATGGACAGCTAGTAGCAACTGGAAGTGTGGATGCTAGTATCAAGATTCTTGATGTAGATCGTATGCTTGCGAAATCAGCGCCAGAAGATTTGGAACCCGGAAGAGAGCAACAAGGGCATCCAGTTATTCGAACGCTTTACGATCACACCGACGAAGTTTCGTTTCTCGAATTTCATCCGAAGGAACATATCTTGGCGTCAGGTTCTCGTGATTGTACCGTAAAACTTTTCGACATTGCGAAGCCATCGGTGAAGAAGGCTCACAAAGTTTTCACTGATTGTGAGCCGGTATCGTGTTTGTCGTTTCATCCGACAGGGGATTATATTGTAGTAGGCACGGAGCATAATGTTCTCAGAGTTTTCGATGTGCAGACAGCTCAATGTTTTGTAAGTGCAATTCCTTCACAACAACATAAGGCGGGAGTGTCATGCGTGAAATACGCTCCAACAGCCAAGTTCTACGCCAGTGGTAGTGTCGATGGAAGCATTAAGCTATGGGATGGAGTAAGTGGTCGATGCATCAACACAATTGCTGATGCACATTCTGGCGCTGAAATTTGCTCCCTTCAATTCTCAAGAAATGGAAAGGTGAATTACAATTCTCAAATTTGTAAATTTTTCTTAAAACTCGGTCTTTTCTAGTATCTTCTGTCATCTGGAAAAGATTCCATTGTTCATCTGTGGGAATTATGCACAAGTCGCAGTATTCAAACTTATACTGGTGCTGGAACAACTGGCAAGCAAGAACACAACACCCAGGGGGTATTCAATCACACCGAAGACTATGTCATGTTTCCTGATGAAGCCACAACATCCTTGTGCTCTTGGAATTCCAGAAATGCTGGTCGATTGAATCTTATGTCATTGGGACATAATGGGCCTGTGCGGTACATCACACACTCGCCTAACTCACCTGCGTTTTTGACATGTTCTGATGATTACAGGGCAAGATTTTGGTATAGAAGAACTTCTAATCAATGAGGAAGCTAGATGTTAATTTTAACAGATCGATCATAATGTCATCAGTTTATTAGAACATAAATCTTCATTTTGATAAAAACAAAGTCTATTTTTTCTATAAATATTATATATATGGGTAGTTTTGTAAACGAAAACCGAATTACAACAAATTACAGATAGAGATATTAAAGTAGGTATGTAGTTAAGACGCTTCGCGTGATCCAGATTGATAGTTTTCACTATATCATAAAGTTTAAGGCTAAAATAGAAATTTCAGAGACCCCTTTAAAACGAGGAGAAGGGAATTTTGTGATGTCACAAAAGTCATGACTGAAATTTTATTGATTAAAATCTAGCTGGCCTATTTATGTCACATTGCACACGCACACGTTATTTATACCTTAACGACAAAAATTCGGACTAATTTATTGCCTAAGGTATCTAATTAACATCAGACAAAAGTAAACACGCTTGATCTAGCTAAAGTAATTTACCTACTTATACATATCATTAATTTTATTTCATAAAGCAAAGTATAGAAAAAACAAAATTTAAATACATCGATTTTTACCATCAACTGTACCGTTTTAAGCTACATACATTTTGAATTTTTAAATTGTTTTTGGACTTACTATTTTAATTTCTTTTTTATGCTGAATCGAATGAGCTATCATTTATCAAAATCGGGCAGAAATTGTGGAAGCTATGCGGTCACTTCAAGAGGAATAAATTTTATTGTCCTTGTCTTAAGCTCATATCTTTCGTTTCGACCAATTAAATCTTAAATTTTACTGGCAAAACGAACACAAAACGTGATTTTATTTTGTTTTATGATTGTATGAGTGCCTTTTTTAAAAAGACACTGGGTGAAAGTCACTTTTCTTTGATGTGTGTGCAAGTGCGTGTGAAAATCTGTGTAAATCTTGCTAAAAATCGACATCTGCAAAATCGACTTCAGATCGACAAAAATTCGATTTTTTTGGTCGAAAGGAAAGGAAAAACTTGTCACAAATCAAAAAAATTAAAGAAAAATCGATTTTTTTGGTCGAAACGAAAACCACAAAAGTTGTATTGAACGCACAGAAAATCTTGATATACAGAAATGTAGGAAATTTAGTGGTCTTCAAGAATCACAATATTCATACTTCAGTCAGATCAACGGAAGACAAGATAAACGGTAAAAACCGTTTTCAAGTACAAAAAATTTGAAAATTCTTGTTTATTTAAAAGAGCTGTCGAAAATGTTTGTAAGCAAAAAATTTAGAGAATATTTTTTCCATCACATTTATATATAAAAATCCATTATAAGGCAGGAGCTTAGAAAATCTTATAAGCGCCTTGTTGAAAACTGTGTATCTACACCTATATATCAATGCACGCATGTGTATGAGTAACATCATATTGATATGGAAAGACTTTTGCTGTATTATATTATAAGTAGAAATAAGTTAGTCACTAATAAACATTTGAAGAATAAACACGTTGATAGTTTTCGTTTTTTCTTTGGTTACCACATCCCACTCCGTAAACTGAAAACTCAACAGGTTATGGGCCCAGGTAACGGACTGTGGTGAAGAATAAAGAAAAAAATTGGCAAGCCCTGTGTAAGTTTTTTTTTATTGCGACATACGTGCATAGCTTAGCACTATGAGTGCGATGTACCAAATAGAGAAGCTGGAGGAGAAGAATTACGATTCTTGGAGCATTCAGATGCGTAGCGTTTTGGTACATGCGGAGCTATGGAATGTGACATCGGGTACGTTGAAGCGGGAGGATGCCGCTGATGGTGTGGACTGGTCAGGCATGGACCAGAAGGCGCTGGCCATGATCACACTAAGCGTTAAACCTTCTCAATTAGGTCATGTGAAGAATTGTGATACATCGCTTGCGGCTTGGACAAAACTCAAAGAAGCCCATCAGCCTAGTGGACCTCTGCGCAAGGTATCTCTTTACAAGAAGTTATTGAATCTACGGATGGCAGATAACCAGAGCATGTCCAGTTATCTAAATGCATTTGTCGAAGTCATAGATCAGCTTGCAGTTGTTGGGATAGAGATAAACGATGAACTGCAAGCAATTATTTTACTTTCTAGTCTACCAAAAGTGTATGAGAGTTTCGTTGTCGCCATCGAGACGCGTGACAGTTTACCAAAATTTGAGACCCTGTGTATCAAGTTGAAAGAAGAAGGGGAACGCCGAAATAATGAAGAACTACACCACGAAAAATCGCAGGCGTTTACGGTTAGCACCGATCATCAACGGCCGAACACCTGTGCTAAAGCCAACACGAAAAGGAAACTGCAAAACGTTATATGCTACAAGTGTGGCGGTCGTGGCCATCTGAAAGCACAGTGTCGCAGCAACGAAAGCAAACCGAAAAGAGAACAACAAAAGCAATGCAGTTTATTGGGTGCGTTAGATTCCGGTAGTTTTAACCGTTCAAAGTGGTGCTTGGACAGTGGTGCGACAAGTCACATGTGTTGCGAAAAAGAATTTTTTACGAAATTCGAGACACATTCAGAGATGATTGGGTTGGCTGGCGATGGCTTTTTACATGCAGAAGGAAGAGGTGAAGTTAAACTACAAACTGACCTCTGCGTATTAAAATTGGTAGATGTATTGTATGTGCCAAGCATGAAATGCAATTTTATGTCTGTAAGTAGAGCTGTAGAAAATAATTGTGTTGTGCATTTCGGAAAAAATCATGCTAAAGTTGTACAAGAAGGCGAATGCATACTAAACATAAATAAAGTTGGAAATTTGTACATGTTTGAAGGCCAACGTAATAAATGTTTTTCTGCCGTTGAAGCTGATGCGCTTTTGTGGCACAGAAGATATGGTCACCTAAATTACGGCAGCTTAATGGAAATCGTCAAAAAGGGGTTGGTGCGAGGGATTGAGAACATCAATTTTTCACCCAAAATAGCCTGTAAAACTTGCATGGTCAGCAAAATTCATGTGCAGCCTTTCCCAAACGCGACAGAAAATAGAGCACGCGAGTTACTGGAGTTGGTGCACACAGATGTGTGCGGTCCTTTTGAGACGAGGTCGATAGGTGGCTCGAGATATTTGTTGACCTTCATCGACGACAAATCCAGGCGCATATTCGTGTATTTTCTGAAAGCCAAGGACGAGGTATTTAGCAAGTTCGTGGAGTTCAAAAATCTAGTGGAACGGCAAACTGGAAAAAAGCTGAAGTGTATCCGCAGCGACAATGGTCGCGAATACGTGAACAAAACATTCGATGGTTTTCTAAAGGCGAATGGCATTGCAAGGCAGCTGACGATTCCATATACACCGCAACAAAATGGCGTTGCGGAGCGAGCCAATCGGACTTTGGTCGAGATGTCAAGATGTCTGCTGGTACAGTCTGGACTGTGTGAGTCATTGTGGGCTGAGGCAGTTAATACAGCTGCGTATTTGCGCAATCGTTCACCCACAAGTGCGCTAGTCAACATGACACCAATGGAAGCGTGGACAGGTAAGAAGCCCTCTATTAATCATCTAAAAGTTTTTGGTTCTGTTGCAGTGGCGCTGGAAAAGGCACGTAACAATAGCAAATTCCAAGCGAAAGGCAAGGAATACCGCATGGTTGGCTACTCGAGAGAAGCGAAAGGTTATCGACTGTATGACGCAGGGGCGAGACAAGTGGTTGAAAAACGAGATGTCCTATTCGACGAGCTAGGTCAAATGGAGCATGGTAATGGCAACAACATTACATTTGATTTAGCAAATGAGGCTCCAAGAAGTACCAGTGGTGTTGATGTCGATGGCGAGGTTACCGGAGATGCGAACATCAAGGGTGAAGACGATGATTTTAATGTTGATGAGCTCAGTAGCGAAGGAGACGACTATTTCGAGGCGGTTTCAGATGAGCGTAGTAACTCCACTGATTCCAAAAGCGCAGCTAAAAATGTTAAAGAAAATGATTTGACGGTTGGGTCCAGCAAACCAAAAACGACTCGGTCTGGAAAGCGATACAATGTACTAAACGCGTTGGTTGCCAGTGATGTACCGATTCCCTTATCATACGAGCAGGCGATGAGCAGCAAGTACGCTTCGTCTTGGCGTGAGGCTATGCAGAGGGAGTTTGATGCTTTGATTGTGAATCAGACCTGGACAGTCGCAGATTTACCAAGAAATCAGCGAGCAATTGGCTGTAAATGGGTTTTCAGTGTGAAACGAGGTGCAAATGGCGAGGTAGAACGGTTCAAAGCACGTCTTGTGGCGAAAGGATGCTCACAGCAATATGGTTTCAACTATGGTGAAACTTTCTCGCCTGTATGTCGACTGGAGAGCGTACGTTTCATCCTGGCACTGGCTGCGGAGTTGAGACTTTACTTGCACCAGATGGACGTATGCACTGCATACCTTAATAGCGATCTCACAGATGTCATTTTCATGAAGCAACCACCAGGGTACGAAGACAGCAGTCAACCAGGCAAGGTCCTATTACTGAAGAAGGCTATATACGGCTTAAAACAAGCAGGAAGGGAGTGGAACTGCAAACTTGATGGTGTTTTGCGAGGAATGGGGTTCATTCCATGTGACAACGAGCCCTGTCTGTATAGGCAGCATGGGAAAGGTAATTTATCACTAATCCTTGTATACGTTGACGATCTCATTATAGCATGCCAATCAAAACGAGACTTGATCCACATAAAAGCTGCTATTTCAAGTTCGTTTGAGTGCGTTGATAAGGGACCGTTGCAGCTGTTCCTTGGAATGGGGATCCAACGTGAAGGTGAACTTGGCGATATCAGTTTGGATCAGACACAATACATTAAAGAGCTGTTGCAAAGACATGGCATCGAAAACTGCAGGTCAGCATCAACGCCGTTAGATGCAGGGTATCAGGTAGCATGTGATAGCAATAAATGTAACAAGGTAGATGCTGTTTACTATCAGTCAGCAATTGGCGAGCTGATGTGGTTGGCCTTATCGACCAGACCGGACATTTTGCACTCAGTTGCGAAATTAGCGCAGCGGAACAAAGATCCGCACAACGAGCATCTTTCTGGCGTAAAACATATCATGAGGTATTTGGCATCCACGGCTGATATGAAGCTGCACTACAAAGAGTGCGGGCAAGCATTTACTGGTTACGTTGACGCTGACTGGGGCGGCGACAAGGTCGATCGCAAATCATATACTGGCTACGTGTATTTCCTAGCAGGTGGTCCGATATCCTGGAAATCGGAGAAGCAACGTAGTGTGGCCCTCAGCAGCACCGAGGCTGAGTACATGGCGTTATCGACAGCGTGCAAGGAGGCCATAGCCATGCGAAGGGTCATTATTGAAATTGGATGTGGTGAGGCGGACACCCCAACTGTTGTGTACGGCGACAACTTAAGTGCGCAGCAACTTGCAAAGAACCCTGTGCATCATGCGAGGACTAAGCATGTCGACATTAGGTATCACTTCGTTCGACAAATTGTTAATGAAGGTCAGATTGTCTTGAAATATGCATCGACAGATGTGATGGTAGCTGACATATTAACCAAAAATCTGCCGAAGAAAAAGCACAATGAATTTAGAGAAATGTTAAATTTGAAGTGAACATATTTTTTTTTTTTTTTTTGTAAAACATACTTGCATTGAGGAAGGGTGTTGAAAACTGTGTATCTACACCTATATATCAATGCACGCATGTGTATGAGTAACATCATATTGATATGGAAAGACTTTTGCTGTATTATATTATAAGTAGAAATAAGTTAGTCACTAATAAACATTTGAAGAATAAACACGTTGATAGTTTTCGTTTTTTCTTTGGTTACCACATCCCACTCCGTAAACTGAAAACTCAACACGCCTTTTTGAAAATGATTTACAGTCCCCCAAACTGAGATTTATGTTAGTCACCATATACCCCACCACGTTTAATTTGAATTAAAAATCGTTTCAAAAAATGTACACTTTGGTAATTTTCAATTCCCTATTGCCTGTATTTATATGGAAAGCGGATCTAATCAAAATGTAAATACATACATACATATGTATGTATTTATGAAGAAAACAATTCGAATTTGACATTGAATTTATTATATGTACATTTTCTCGTTCGCATTTGAAAATAACCAAAAGCGGACACGCTCGAAAGTGAGGTATCGCTTTTAAAGCGATCCGCCGCGCATTTGAGAATAACCCCGTTGTGCCCATGGGCTTGCGCACGCAGGAGGAATTCTATTTAACCTTTACTTCAAGCGCACAGAGGATGAATTGTTCAGGCAGAAAAAATATTTAAATGCAGCTCTTTTTCATCGGTTAAAAAGTAGTGTGTGTACTACTTTTCCACTTCGTTCCTTAAATCCGACCATGGTAGAAGATTTAAGTATTTTTTTTTACATCCGTCTCCTAAGAACTCTGTTTTCCACCGTAAGAATTCATCTCGCGTGCGCAAGGCCAATTTCATTGAAGTCGCGCCAAGAACGAAGATATCATTTTTTTTAAATCCAACGTCTTATTTTTATATTCGCTGCTCCACTAGAACTCGCTTCTTCTTTATTTTCAGACTTATTGTGAGTTTCACCCGAAAAATATTAAACCTTAAAATGTTTTGTTCTCCCAGAATTTTAAAAGCTATTGCGCGGCCTGTGGTACAAAAATACAAAAGCCTGAAAAAAACAAATTTATTCATTTTCATTTTTGCAATTAAGGCATATTCCACGAAAAATCATACTTTTCTTCAATGTTGCGTGGTTGTTTTATTTGTAAGTAAATAAATGAAATTAAAAATATTCTTAATACATAAATAAAACCCAAAAAAATTACTTCTTTTTATAAGTTTTTAAAGTTTGAATAGAACTAAAAAAAAAAAAACAAAAGTATGTAGGTAAATACTAAAAACACACCAATCTATTAAACTCCAAATACAGGCACAACCTCCTGACCCAACACTTCACAAAATTGTGGACCATAGTGGAGAACTTATGAAGCATCAAATTTTGCCAAAAGGAGAACTTTCAGAAGAAGCACAAGAATCAAGGAATAAAGACTGCAAACGACATATCGATACCAAAATACCTGCAAGGTTTCACTGAAACGTCAAAATGAAGATTTATATAATAATATGCTGGCTATATCATCGTATAAACTTATTTCATTTTTAAGGCCTGGGATCACAAAAAGAGCTGAAAAAGAGTTATTGCCCAGAAAATGATAATGATGCCAATGATTGATGTTCTGGAAGTTAAAATTTAAAACTAATTTAAAAAAGACGTGTAATTTTTTCTATATTATTTTATTTAAATTTTGGTCCGTTTACTTTTTTCCTACACTGTTTCACATAAAATTGGTTACTGTAACAGTTTGTAAAATATATCGATGAGCCAAAAAATTAAAAAAAAAAAATACAGTTTTAATCAATGCTTTGGTTCACACCAGAAATATCAAGGCTTATGTACCGCCGAAATCAAGCCTACCTCCGGTGGAGAAGATATATCGGCTGGAAGATTTTTATAGAAAGTATCAAACGCTGCGAAACCTAGTCGTTTGCAAGGTTCGCACCGAAAGAGCAAAATATTTTAATAATCGTCTTAATTTATCAATGAATGGTAGATAACTGTGGAACAATCTACGAGATGTCGGTATTGGAAGGCAAAAAAGGTTTGACAGTTTTAATATTAATATTAATGGGCCATCACACACTGGTTCAATTTTGAACGAGACTTACTCCTTACTAACTTTTGCTTCAATTGCATATGGAATGAAGAAACCTGGGTGAACATTTTGCGTGCATGAAACCGTTGTATTTGTATGCGTATTTTTTGTTTCAATTTTAAAATTCGAACTACAAAAAATCGTTTGCTTTTACAAAAAAAAAATAAGTGGTCATGACAACCGATTGTTTTTTTTCGCCTAGAAACAAACAACTTGTGTGCATTAGTAATTAAACTTTCTTACGGTCCGACCCATAGAATCCGTCGCTTGCGTTGCGGCAACGGATCCGTTGACGTTGACTTATGAAACGCATTGGAGTGGTCCAATGGATGCGTTGCGTTGTTTTGACAGCTTAATTCGCGCGGATTTGTGTTGAACTGATATTTTTCTTAGTTTTATTGAAATAAAATAACCAATTAATTTTAAATGGATTTGGACGACATTTTGGATATTTTACTCCTTGTGCTATTACTAGCCGAGGCTCGCGAGTGCTTAAATATTATGCAAAATGGAAATCGTCGCTTCTGGGTACGACCATTGTATCAGGATCGTGATCAGCACGGATTTTTTAATTTAAACTTCGATAAAATGTACAATGATGATCCAGAACAATTTAAATTGGCAGTTCGAATGAAAATGGACGTTTTTGATTTGCTTTTTAGTCTGGTAAAGGAAGATTTGACCAAACACTCAAACAGTCCCGGCATACCAGCAAAGTGTAGGCTGTTTTTGACTTTAGTGTAAGTTTTATAATTTACTTTTTGTAAATTGAAGAACTTTATGTTACATAGGTAGCAAGCAATTATATTCAATGGCTTTCAAAATGGGGCTCACAAGTGTAAAAAGAATTGTAAATGAAACATGCGAAGTTCTTTGGGATTCACTTGGCAACATATACTTGTCAGTTCCATGCCAATCGGAATGGAATCGCATAAGCAGAGACTTTTACACTATGTGGAATTTGCCAAACTGTTTGGGAGCTATCGATGGCAAGCATATTAACATAACTTGCCCACCAAATACCGGATCCCTTTTCTATAACTATAAGGGGACATATTCTATTGTGTTATTGGGTATTTGCGATGCTAATTACACCTTCACTGGGATTGACCTTGGGGCATATGGCTCACAAAGTGATGGTGGTGTTTTGTGGCATTCCGAATTTGGTCAGAAATTGTTTAGTGGGAAATTGGGAGTACCGGAAGAAGACATTCTGCCAAATTCAAATGTTAAATTTCCACATTTTTTCGTTGGAGATGAAGCATTTCCGCTAAAAACCTTTTTGATGCGCCCATACCCAGGTTAAAGTTACTAACTTTTCTATATAAATTTATTAATTATTTATAACATCGCTTAGGAGATCACTTACCATTTGATCGGGAAAACTTCAACAAACGTCTTTCCAGAGCCAGACGCGTTATTGAAAATGCTTTTGGGATTTTGGTGTCGAGATGGAGGATTTTACTGAATCCCTTACAAATGAGTCCGGAATCAGCGGAAAAAGATTATGTTGACAGCTACCGAGGCGAACACGTCATGAACGGTCTGTGGAGGAGTGAAATTGTTCCATTGAGGAGACCGAGAAGAATATTTTCTAACAACGCATCAAAGGATGCATTTAAATTGCGGGATCAGCTTAAGGATTACCTTCTTAACGATATATTTTAAAATTAAGATGCTTTTATTTAAAACCTTATTATAGAAGACAACTACAACCAGATAAAATAAATAATTAAGAACCTTTCAAATAAAATGACTCCTTAAGGTTTAAAATATATGTTAATTTTCAATAATGTGTTTCAATGGAAGCTATAACTGGTTCTTTAGTACTACTTTTTATTATTCAGTCCTTTTCAAATTTTGAAACTCGGAAACTTTTAAAAGGACATCGTTGTATACCTACATACCGAGTTCTAGAAGTTTCTTATGAGAAATATCTTTAATGTGGCATAAACCGATAATAATTTACGAGAATGGATGCTTCAAAATGATGCCAGATATAAATTTAAAAAAAAATAACAGAACGAAACCCAAACAACAAACCTAATAAACATGTGATAGCTACACAAAGTCACGAGTCAAAACTATAGTCCCCAAGTGTTTTTAATACCCATTTTCAAATCTTACAACTATTTCAAAGAATTTCCATTAAAAAGTGATTTCGGCATTTTTTGATTTTCAAGCAAATGGCGAAAATACTTTTATATGAAATTTTTTTGAAATATTTATTCGATTTGAAAATGGTTTTCATAAATACTTAGAGGAGTTAAGTTAAAATTCAGAACCAATTCAATCATCCCGATGAAGCAATTACTTTTGCAATGACAGCATTTCAAAAGTTCCACTTACAGGAATTTCAAGAGAAATTCATACGAAATTTTTGTAAGGGTTACTTTTGAAATGTTTTCATTGCAAAAGTAATTGCTTCGTCGTGATGATTGAACTGGTTCTGAATCTAAACCTAACTCCTCTCACTATTTATGAACACCATTTTCAAATCGAATAAACATTTCAAAAAATTTCCATTTAAAAGTATTTTCGCCATTTTTCGATTTTCAAGCAAATGGCGAAAATACAGAACATTTTGTCCGTTTCATTCCGAACTCTTCACCTCACTCGCCCAGGCTCAATTGAGCCAGTGTGTGATGGCCCAATGACTCGAACGCACAATTCTTAAAATTGCCAATTTCATATTCGCTAAACCAAAATGGACAATTAATTGAAGATAACTCTTATAGCTCTGAATCTTCTTTTGAGTTTTCTGGAAAATCAAGTGCAGTCGGAATTGATGATGTACACCTTGTTTTTATAAGAGCTTTACTTCCACTGATTTTGACTTATGTCACATTTTTGTCGAACACTGTACTAACATCTGGCATATTTCCCATACTTTGGAAGCAAGCCAAGATAGTCCCTGTGCCAAACACTCCGATTGGAAAGGAATTTCGTCCAATATCTTTACTTTCTTTTCTTTCGAAGGTATTGGAGAAGATAATCAGCCTTATTTTGAAATTCACTTTCATGCGAAAGTAAGTCGAATTCGAATAGTTTGTATTTTGAGTTTCGAACGAATCGAAAGTTCACTTTATCAAACGAAAGTTCATTTTTTGTTGAAAACTAAGCAAATTTTGACTTTCGAATCATTCGAAACAAATGTCATTTATTTGACGCTAAAAATTTTCTGGCGAATAGATTAAAAAAACATGTGAGCTCAAATATTTTTGTTGAAAAATAAAGAAAATAAAATACTTTTATGAATTATTTGTTGACATTTTAATTAAAGGTCGCATTTCAATTGGACTTAACGGGAGCAGAAAGAAGTTCTCATCAAATTGATGGAAGAACATCCGGAGATAGCCATAAGGGATTTTCAATCTTGAATGGATTTGATGCATCCATTATCCCTCTCCTCCATATCTGCTCTTCGCCGCCGTCTTCACTTCTTATAAATAAAATAATTGCCATCTGTTTTTCTTGAAAATTAAACAATCAACTCTTGCTCATGAACTAGCAAATAACAATGAGGTACAAGCATTTACAAATAACAAAAAAATACCGGCGAGGGATTTTACTTTTTTTGTTTTGTTGAAAATTGAAAAGTGTGACCAGGTGTGTATAAAGTAAAGAGAGACTTTGAAGTTACATGTTTTTTTTGTTAGTCAATTTTAAACACAATTAAATTGACATGAAAGCTAAAAAAAAATCTAGTATTAAACTATTCAAAAGTTTTAAATTTATTTTGTTACTTTTTCATGTCAATAAACTTACCATACTATTTTCTAAATGCTCCCAAATTTTAAAATTCCAGTTTTTATTGATGTTTTTTAAATAGTAAACTTTACCGGGCCTTCAACATTACTTATCTTTACTTTATTTTTCTTAAATGAGAACGCATTATTTTGACCATCATTTTTATAAAAACAAAAATTCTTCGAAAAAAACAGCTTGGTCACACTAAATTAAATAGAAATGTCAGTAAATGTCAAAGCGGTGATGTTCATTTTAGGAATTCATTCGATAATGAATATTATTCGTTCGATTCTCAAAATATGCAAAGTTCATTCGAATGAATAGATCTATTCTATCGAAATAGCTATTCATTCGAATCTCAAAATAAGGCTGAATGCAAAGGCAAATCTTAACATATCTAAGCAGAACCAATTTTCTTACATCTTTTCAGTCTGGCTTTCGCCCAAAGCATAGTCCCCTTTCACACGAGGAAACTGAGTTGCCAGCAACAATCAGTTTGTGGGTGAGAAGGGCAAGAAGTAAGAGGGGAAAATGAAATCTCCCCGGTCAACGATTCGAGGAGATTTTTTTGACATTCCTCTTCACACACACAGTAGAGTGTGTTCAACCAAGCTATTTTAAAAGGAAAATACAGAAAGTTTCCACGATTTTGTTTCTTCGTGTGAAAGGTACAGGAGATTTTTAAGGAAATTAAAAGAAAGCGTCAAAAAAATCTCCAGCAACTTGTTTCCTCGTGTGAAAGGGGACATAGCTGTATGACAGCACTTATAAACGTGACTGAAGATCTGAGGCAAGCTGTTGATCAAGACAAAGTGTGTTTTTTGGTTCTGCTGGATTTTTCGAAAGCTTTCGATACTCGATCCTTATACATAAGGCCGTTTTCGAAAACGTCATCTGCACCAAAAATGCGTTTGCAGAATGTTCTTAAACGCAAACTGCAAAAGTCTTCTGTTCGAAAACGCAAAGACAAATTCTACTGCATTAGCATTGTGTTCGATAATGCAGTTTGCTAAAGTAACGTGTTCGAAATCATCATCTGCGTTGCAACGGTGCAGTAAAAAAATGAAGGTGACGAAAGAGACAGATATGGTGGTTCGAGAGATTGTTAGCTAATTAACATTTTTGGATGTCAGTCAGGGAGTCAACAAAACGATAAACACGTCGCGGCTGAAAATGACGAGCGAAAGTGAATCTGAAAATTCTGATGAAATTAGCTTCTGTTCGAAAACGTCAACTGCGCTTGCAAAAAAATCATTTGACGATCATCAAAAGGCATGTGTGCAAGCAGGACGATTGCATATTTGACGATTGCAACTTTTGCTTTGACGTTTTCGAAAACGGCCTAAGTTTTTCCATCAACTTAATTTTTCATCTTCGGCAGGTAACTTGCTACTTTCATATCTGAATGAAAAAAAAACAGGCTGTAAGTGTATCCAATACACTTTCTTCTTTTTTGCCAGTCTTGAAGGGTGTTCCACAAGGTTTGATTTTAGGGCCAATTCTCTTTTCACTCTATATCAATGAATTGCCTTCCATTCTTATTTCTAAAAGTCCTTAGATCTTTCTTATTTTCCTCGTTTAATGCTTAATAATATCGCTATTTATTTTGTGGAATCAGCTAAAAATCTTAGAGTTATTTTCACCAGGTCCTTAACTTGGGAAAATCACATTAATTCCACTGTTGGCAAATTATATGGAGCCCTGACAGTTCTTCGAGATTGCAAATACTTAACTCCGATAGAAACTCGTAAGATGTTGGCAAAAACTTTAATTATACCTCTTCTTACATATGGTTGTGAAATTTATTGTAATTAAGATGCTGAGAGTCGACGAAAACTTATAGTTGCCTTCAACAACACAATAAGATACATTTATGGTCTTAAAAGATATGACCACATCTCAGGCTTTGCTGAAACCTTATACAACACGCAATTTAAACATTTTCTCCAGTACCGTACACTTCTTCTTCTTTTCAGCATAAAACAGACGCATCAACCTCATTATCTTTATTATAGATTACAATTTTCCGCATCAAATAGATGAAACACGCTTAACATCCCACGACATACCTGCCTTACATCCGAGCGACAATTTTTTGTAAACTCTATACGCCTATGGAATTCTTTACCTATCGACATAAGAAGAATTGAAAACCTTAAAATATTTCAAAACAAACTCAAACTTCATTTTTCTTTGCTGCAAATGTGAGAATTTACCTTTGATAAATTAAAGTAATCAATCTTTATGTCATAAATTCTTTAATTTTGTTCTTGTTTTTCTTTCTTTTTCTTTTCTTCAGTAATTAATTATATATATTAATTATAATTACATATTTTAAATTGAATTATTGTATTTATATACTACTCATCCGATCTTAGCTTTTATGCTCAAATTTTTAAATTTTAAAGCTATCACTCTTTAATAAGATATTGTATCTTAATGTGTATAGCTTACCAATAAATTAAATAAACTAAAACTTGCTAAAAACATCAAAAAATTAATTAGGAACACCCTGAGAACTAATTGGGCGCATTCACTAATGTAGTTTCTACGTAGTCAACTCACTTCTGATTGGCTAAAAACAACTAAAAACTTAGTTGAAATTTCCCCTCCGACCCAGTGTAAAATTTTCGGCTACAAAGTTAGTGGAGAAAGATTTTGACATTTCACAATCAGCTGTTCGATGAAAATACAAGTTTAATTTTTGGTAGAAGATATTTTCAAAATGAAATTGATGGTACAATATAAAAATTTACATTTTATAAATTTTGTTTAGTTTAAACTGTAAAAAAATTTTATTAAAAGTTCTCAAAACACAAATGTTTCTTATTTAACATCTCTACATCTGTCATTAATATGACAGTTAAGGATTGACTAGCTTTGTAGTGCAATTTTGAATTCACAAAGCTAGTTGAATTTGGACTACGTAGAAACTACATTAGTGAATGCGCCCATTCTCTTACAAATTATAGCCTTGGAAATTTTCTCTACCCTGAGGCCACACGGACAAGCACTGGAAAGCAAGTTGGGTTCATACGTTGCCAGTCAAATTCGTATCTGTGTACTGGCTGTGACGTATGCGGCACTCTAGGTCGTTCTTTTTCTCTACTATAGTAAACAACTTTGGTTGATCTTTCAAACAAAATGGATTGAAAAAAATCAAAATACATTTGGAATGAATATTCAAGAAAAGTGCAAAAATGGTTAACAAACTTTAATAATTGAAATTATGGACGGCGAAACAAAAGAGGAAACAACATATACTTTAACTAAAATTCATGTAGGTACCAACAAAAAAACTTTTTTGTTGCGAAATATTTTGCAGACGTCAAAATACAGTTTGTTGGCTATCCGTCTCTCAAGTACAACACTTTGAAATTCCATTGAAGGATGTCTACGATGTCAATGGATTATAAAAAAACCTCTAAAAATTCGAAAAAATTGAATTTTTTTTTTTGAAACGGGCAATTTCAGAGCTTTTTGGTGGTTTGTAACGAAATATTCGCAAACGTCAAATATTCTGTCAAGCAATGTCAAGTTTCGTATGGGAGTGAATTTAAGCATTTTAAAAATGCAATCAAATTCCAAACTAAATTTTTTGCACAAAATCGAATTACTTCAGAAATTTAAATAAAAGGAACGATGATTATTGACTATAGTTAAACAATGCACGCACAACTGGCCTCTCTACTGGCTGCTCCAACTGGCTTCGAAAAAGGCAAGTCAGTTGACGAGCAAGTTGCTTGGGTCTATATGTGTAAGTGAAAAAATGTGTATGTATTTCAACTTGCTTGCCAGTACTTGTCCGTGTGGCCTCTGGGTAAAAAGAAAAAAAAAATTGTAGCGAAAGCTTCATGCGTTCAAAGGTTTTGATTTTAGCAACCAAAAAAGTCATTTTGGACCACAGTGGCGCCGAGCCGAGACGAAACGCCAATTTGTATGGACTAAAGGCCGCTAAAAACTATTTTGAATCAATAATTCAACAAGTCCAATTAAACAATCCTAAGTCTTCTACTTGTCTGATGTATTTGAGTATTATGTATATAGAATTTTTATTATAAAAACCTTCAAATAAAAGTTACCTTACTTCGAGCCAATTTTTTGACAGCTGGCCAATCAGAGACGAGAAACTTGTCCCTTATGTCTGGATTTACATTCACCGAATTTTTCACGAAGATTTTTCTAGAAATCGGATGAGATGTTTTTTTTATGATTTTTTTTCCGATGTCCTCGTAATCAATGTAGCAAAAAAAAGAACGATAGTTTTCAATAAAAAAAACTCAATTTAATGCGTTATACATGAAAAAATTCTTACACATAAAAATGATTTACAAAATTAAAAACTTATTCATTTTCATTGTTCTAACTTAAAACAAAGTCATGTTTGCGATAATTTAACAAATAATATTTTAAAAATAGTAAATAATAAAGTAATAACCTCGAATAAATGTAAATGTTTATTGTTTTCACATTTAGATTTTAAGTTTTTTTTCCGATCTAAAATAAGAATAATTTGTTTCTTAATAAAATTTGATTTGTGTCTATTTAATTTGTTTTTTTTGTTTTTTTTTTTTTTATTATAGTACAAAATATCAAATTTCATAAAAATTAGATGCTATAGTAATAAAATATAATAATAATTACATTAATATTATAATAATTGCATATGGTAATAAATTATATCAAATTGACTTATTATTATTGTAATAATTTATATATAATATATATACATAATGGGTATGTGTTTGTATACTATATATCTTTATTTAAATTATTTTCACTGGAAGTCCATTTGCATTTTGTTGTTGATAAATTTGGGAGGCTATTTGTAGAGTTGGTGTTGCTATCTCTGACAATAAGTCAATTAAATAATAAATCAATAATATTTCCTAAAATTATATTTATTTAAAGTACATTGGTTGATAAAATATTAAAAAAAAAAAAAACTACATAAATAGTTTATTAAATAAGTCTTATTTTGTTATTGATTTTTGTAAGGTTTTTGTTTTATATATAGCAATTTATATAAAGTTTACAAAAAGTTTTTTTTTTAAGATAAAATAACAAGAATTGCACAATAAAAATTCTAATAGTGAATTTAATTTGATTTCAATTAAAAGGAGGAAGGAAGAAATATACATACATGAGTATTGAAAACAAATTTACAAAACCATTTTTGTTTAGTAATATGTTGTAACAAATACCTAGTTTTTATTTTTTTTAAGTTTGAAGAAACTTTGAAAGTCTCAAATATATTGCTACAATCATAACATTTTTTTTTCTTATTAGTTTTTAATTTTTATTTAAGTTTAACTTAAATTAAACGCCAATTTTTTTTACATTTTAACATTTTGGAGGTATACAATTTGTTAATAATTAAAATAAATAAAATCACAAAATTTTAAATAAAATTTTTATCGCTTTTGAATTAAAATTCAAACTATTTTTTTTTATTCAGCAAAATTAAGAGAAATACAATTTTCATAAACTTAGAAGATAATTAAGTAAATTCATTTCAATCACTGGCATTTAAATCTATAAATTTTGTTTTCATAAATATTTTTTTTTTGTTTGTTACTAAAACAAATTGCTATTGATAAAATATATGGGCAGACTTAAATATATTGCTAGTGTATTGAATACTGAATGGATAAACGTTTTACATATTTAATTTATATAATTTCTATTTAAAGAATAAAACAATGGGTACAAAATATTTTTAAGGCACGTTGCAGCTTTTATGTTATTGCTTGGAAAAAATATTATACATAATATTTTGTTTTCTTTTTATTGGAAATCGTAATGTACAAATAGTAGGTTTAATAATATACAATAATTTATGCATTTTTAAAGCTTTTATCAAACTATATATTTATAGTTTAATGTTTTGTGTTTTTAGTTGAAATTTAAGGTATGTTCGTTTAGTTTACAAAACTGCCAATTTTTACTCATTTTAATCAAATTTAATTTTTGTAATGACGTTTGACAGAAATTTGTAGAAATTTTGTCTGTTCACAAATGTTCACAACTTGCTGTCAAAACCCAAAGGAAAAACCCCAGCTTTCCGAAGCTTGTTGAAAATAAGCATATTGACAGTTTTGGGAAGTTTAAATTTTGTACGCATCTATTAATCTTTTCTTGAAAATATTTAGATTGAAAAACTCCATGTTTCTAGTTAACTATGACCTTTTCAGTAAATTATGATAGTCTTTGATTAATGGTGTTTTCTATTGGTAAATTTAGATTTCAATTTAATTATTTTTTTTCGTGGCGAATGAAACATGATTTCAAATAGATTTATTTTTGGTCATTGTATTTGTGTAGTTTCTTTTCTGTGTCAATATTTCAAAAAATCTTCATTAGGTATCTGATGCACTTTTCGAAAAGAAAGATGAGCTTGATGAATTTACCAATTAATTTTTTATTGCTTTAATTTATTACAGCTCTTAATTATGTTGGTATTAGTACAGGGAGGGGTAAATCTGTCGAAAAATTTAGATCTGCAAAATTGATTTTAAATCAAAAATAAATCAATTTACTTTTCCCAATGGAACGCAAAAATGGTAAAAATCGGTTTTTTGACAGATCCAAATCAAAAATAAATTGATTTATTTTACCAATGCAAAACCCTATTAGATTAAAAGGTGTTTTTTTAAGCACCAGTGAGTTGCTTGATACTAAAACAAGGTGAATGAGAATATGGAGATATTTTTGGCAAGGTTATGAGTATGCTGAGGGTTTTTTTTAATTTTAATTTTTTTGTAATTCTGAAGCTTAACAGGTTTTACCTGTCGGAAACCGCCAATATATGCTCGTCATACTGACTCCAATCGAAAAGGCCATTATTTAAATGAACAGGATTCCTTAGTCTGCATTTACATTGATCAATTTTTCCACGAAGATTTTTCCAGAAATCGTGTGAAATGTTTACATTGATCGATTTTTCCTTTGAGATTTTTTTCGTTGTTCTCTTCACTTTTCATTGCTATCCCCTTCATTTTACTTTAAGATTTGGTCACACCATCAAATAAACGGCACATTAACACTAAATACAAACAATAAACTGGAAAGAAGGTAAAAGAGAACGAAAACCGACTGGAAAAATCGTGTGAGTTTTGAGGAACAAACGATTTTTTTCTTCCCCCTCACTTTTTACTCCCTTTACCTAGAAACAAAAGATCGGCATTGGAAAAATCGTTCAATGTAGACGCAGACTTAGCAAAAATATTCAGTTTTTCTGTCAAAATACTGAGGAATAGGAAGGTGTTCAAATTGGACTCACTCCGCGCGACTTATTTTGACATTTTTTTCTTTTATCTCTCTCTACACAACTAATGAGAAAGTGAGGCAGGATTTTTGAGAGACTCTCTCTTTCTCATCATGAGTTGGAGTGAGATAAAACAATGAAATGTCAATATGAGTAGCGCGGAGTGAGTCCAATGTGAACACCGTCCTGAGATCACATTTTTTCTGAACGAATGTATGACATTTTTTATCAATCAATTATTAAATTTTGTTTCACGTTGGACTTGAAAATCAAAGGTTTTCTAAAGGATAGATTTTTCCCGTTAATCGAATTATTTATTTCCGTTAGAAGAAAAAAATGCTTAAGTACAGACATACTAGACAAAAAAAAAATCACAAAAATTGGTGACAGGCTAGACTTTGGATTTCATTGTTTCTCAATGCCTATAAAGCATTAAAAAGAAGTTTGGCGTTATACACTTTTTTTCTCCGACCAACAAGAACACAAATGGAAAGAAGCGCTGGGTGCTAAAAATGTTTGCGATGACAAAACCTGGTTTAACTGTAAGATTGTTCAAAAAAATTGAAACCTTATAGAGTAAGCTGGGGCGGCCGACCTGCGAGATTTTATAAAGGCCAAGATTTTATCATTGAATGTAGGTACATAATGTATACACTATAAGAACACCATCAGCCTTATTCGGCTATTTTTTGGATGAAAGTTGGTAGGTATTTTACTATCCGTGGCGGACGGAAACGACTATTTCAAAATCAAATAAAACGCGTATAAATTGCCACCAAATTGTATGCAATGTCTGTTCATAAGAATTTCAATCATGTACGGCCAGCCTAACACATTGCACTCCACAGACAGAAGATTATGACACGATTATTATATAGATTCAAAGCTGTCTGGCTGATATTAAGTCCAATGAGAAATGTCTATATGAAGTGCCAAAGTGAATTGTGTCATGAACTCACACCGTAGAAAAAGTATAAAGTGCAACTTTTTTTTATGAATCTTTAGTATTTGTTTCCTCCCTAAAACAACATGGGCGTATTCACGATCCGGTGCAACAGGTCTAGTAAAATGGCCTGCGTTCGAGGAACTATTTAACATTCTGCCTCCACTGGGTATTAGCGTTGCTCGGATTATAAACATGTCTAGAAAAAAACTAATTGAGGCACAAAAATCCAATGGGGCATATTCATAGTCACTTTTAAACTCCAGTTTATCTTAGACTGCGGTTTATTCAATGTTATTTAGATAGGATAAACCTAGGTGTAAGATAAACTGGAGTTTAAAAGTGACTATGAATATGCCCCAATATGTCGAAGAAAGTAACTAGGTTTGTTCATTGAGCCCTGAAGCATTTTTTGAAAAAACCTGAAGTCACCCTGGTGAAAAAATTCTGTGTTTTTTGAGACCTGGGGTCGCCCTGAACTCGCCCTAAAGTAGAACTAGGTATTTTGCTGTGGCGAGTTGAGGTAAAGCAAAAACTGAAGCCTAATTCACAATGCGGCGAGGAAACGAGACCGGAGCGTTACGAGAACTCGTTTTAGTTGTCAAACAAATTTCAAACAATGAAAGCATACCTGCATATACACAAAATGTGGCGTTTCTCGTCGTCACGTCACGCCAAGAATTCGAAAAATTGAAAGAAAAGACGCGACGTGACGACGAAAAATTGTGTCTAACAAATAAAGTTATTGATAAATCTATTGTTTTGTAAGTTATTTTGTTTATATTTTATTGATTTTTTTTTACAAAAATTAGTTTTTGTCGTAAAAACGCTCGCTGCATTGTGAATTGGGCGACGATTTTGTAACTAGAAAAATATGACAGCGGTTCTCGTCACGCTCACGTCCCGTTTCCTCGTCGCATTGTGAATCAGCCATGACAAAGTGATATGAGTTGTTATGCATATGTATGTTTTGTTGTGGATTCACGTCCGGCAAATTATTGTTTATTTTTGGAAAGCAAATTGAAAGAATGTAAAAATTTAATTTAATGCTAATAAATAGCAAATTGAAACGGTAGAAGTTGTTTTTATTAATTTTTAAGACTTATTTGAAACAATTTGTAAGTTTTAATTATCTAAGCAGAACTTTTTTTCTTGCTTTAAATGTCAACAGCCCTTGAGCGTTTTTTGAGAACCGAAAAACCCAGGTTTTTTTTGACAATTCTTGGGGTTGTCAAGAAAACCTGGGTCAACCCTGGGTAAAGTTCAACGAACGAAGCTACTGTTTCACGTGTGTGAGAGTTTTTTTCTGGTTTTCGTTGAATGTGGTGGTAAATGATGCGGAAAAAGGTAGTAGTAGTGGTGAAAGGAAGTTGTGTTTTATGTTCCCTTTGCTCTGACTGCCATTAGTGGAGCTTAGCTAAAAACTGAAACACCATGACATAATTTGCCCATCAGCGGAAAAAAAAAAGCTGATTATTGATTTGATTGTGGATGAGATGTCAGGCATCTGCAACAACAACCCAACGTATCTGAACATTTTTGGATAGGTGGATAGTCTGTCTGATAGTTTCTCGACTGTGGGGATTGCGATTTTTTTTAAAGGATATAGTGGTGTGTGTTTTTTATCTTTAGGAACACTGAAGCTAATTCACAAAATTTCACAAACGAACAATATGCCTGTTTGGTTAGCTAAAAGCAAAACCATTCCCAAAACTGTTTTTTTTTTTCCTCTGTATTTTGACAGCAAATTGTGAAAAATTTCACGTTACCAACAAAACTAATAGCTGACAGTAAGAAAGACATTTTACGTGCTGCCCAATACGCGAATTTTTCTGTTTTGCTTTAATACTACTCATGATCCAAGGTTCGGATAGCATCCATCTATTTTTGTTTACCATTTATGTAGCCTGATTACACGATTGCCTATTGACAGACCATTTCTACACCTCTCACCCAATCTGTCAAAATGACGAAAGATGAAACAACCGAAAAAAGGAAACGTGTAATCAGCCTCATAGTGTACATTCACTGATAAATTCTTGGTCTTGATAAAAGGTATATGTTTGGTAACGTGAAATTTTTCACAATTTTCCCATAGGAAAAAAAAAACAGTTTTGGGAAGCTTGGTGAAAATTTTAGTTATCAAACAGGCATAAAAAGACTTACTATGTCTGGGATCTTGGACGGTGTTGACATTGGACTTACTTCGGGCGACTCATTTTGACGTTTCCTTATTTTTCATCTCTCCTACCTCAAAAAAAATGGTCAAGAGATATTTTAATATTTATTTGAAAAAATCCTACTTTCTCTTTCTCATCATAAGGTGGAGTGAGATAAAATAAAGAAATGTCAAAATGAGTTGCGCCGAGTGAGTCCAAATGTGAACACCTTTTTGCTATACTAGTTATTCGGTACGGTACCATTGGCCACCGAAAGTTGATAGATGGACATTTCACCACCGCCGATTGAGTGTTGGATCTTTAAGTGCTGCCATTAAGTGCTCAATATTTGAGTGCCACCTATTTAAGTGTCAGATTTTTCGTGTCTGGATATTTTGTTTTTGTTTTGGAAAAGTAGTGTAGATTTTATTAGAAACGGTTAATTCACAATAAGAATTCATTTATATTGTTTTCAATAACAAATCGTATTCTTCCTCAGCTTATTTGATCATTTGCATTTTATTTAGGAAATTTTGCAGAACAGCGACTTTTGCAAAATAAAACACGAAAAATAAAAATAAATGATGCAAACTAATAGAAAATCATTTATTAACACTATTTTTACTGGCGATGGCGGGAGGACATTTCTTTTATGTTTTATTGTCAATCATAGCAAATTGAAATTTGCGTCAAAAATTGTAATAGAATACAGAATTCGCTTGTTTAGCAAGATTTCACTTTACATTGCAATGAATAAAATGTTCTAAAATGTTGCACCATGCAAAAGTTGTCAAAAAAAACATGGCTATAACTGGAAAATTGTGACAAACCACATTTATACTCCTAACATTGGCCACATGAATAATTAGCACTTCATTGTTCAATACCTGTCTGAAGGCAGTGGAAAAAAGTCTAGTGTTGAAAGATCGACAACGAACTACCCAGTGGCGGAACCGCAGTAACAAAAATTCCAAGCACTAAAAGGCAGGTGGTGAAAATCTGGTGGTGAAGTGTCCAACGGTGAAAGTTCGGCACTGAATAGTCCTGCTTCGTAGTTATTTCTTTATTTATTTCAATACGTTAAACCAAACGTTAAGAATTGTTTACATGCCGCGTCCAGCATCACAACCAGAATCCGATCCACAATCTGAGTTATATGGGCATGTCACCACAAGACATGGATTTTTGTACCTCAATTGGTTTTGTTCTAGACATATTCATAATCTGACATCGTTCATGGCCCAGCGGCATGTAAGTTTTTGAGGTGGGGTTTAAGTAATTTTGTTTGTATCCTATCCTACATATGTACATAATTAGATGCCATTAGAAAAAAACAATATTATTAAAAATTATTTAAATCAGAGTACGAGGAGTATTTGCAATTATATTTTTGTTAAGGTATTCTGAGATACAAAAAGTTAAATAAATTAGTTTGCTTTTTTGTTAAATTTTAAAAACGTTGCTAGTTTAAAGATTTCACTTAAACTTTTTTTGTGCGAACAATTCATTTCTTTAAATGCAAATAAATAATAATTATTAAAATTAATTCAATTATGCATATATGTAGTAATATAGAAAAAAATATAATATAATACAAGACATTTTAAAACATATGCAGTGGATAATACCAGAGTATTTTTCGTTTACAGGTATTAATAGTTATTGTATTGTTTATAGTTTTTGTGCTTTTTTGTTGTTGTTGTAAGTCAATATTTCATGTGAGCTTATAAAAACGATTATATTTAATTTTTGTATGAATTCGTTTGTATTATTTGTTGTTTATTTTTGTGCATTTAATGTTTACAACCATTATCTACGGCATTAGGTGGAGTTTTAATACATTTTCGTTTGAGTAACCACCATAAACGGTCTGTTTATATTTTTACAAAGGCATAGCACCACTGAATTATTATTTTTTTTTTTTTGTTTACTATGAGAGATAAATAATTATTAAAAAATAGGATAATACATGTACTTATCTAATAACTTAAAAACTTATTGAAAAGGCGTATTATATATATATAAAAAAAAACTATTAATTATAAACTCAAACATTGAGTTTTCATTGGGAGTTTGGAAAATATTTTTTGTACGTCCAAATGTAGGTACGTGTTTTTTTTTAAGTTTTTTTTTCATATAAAGCTAAGCGGCAGTCGTTACAATCAATTATTATATGTAATTCAAGAAATGTAATATACATTTCTTCTTTAACATTTGTGTGTTTTTTAATATTTTTTTAAATACTGTTTTAACGTTTTTTTGCTGCCAGGACGGAATTAGAAAATATATAAATATTATGTATGTATGTATTGAGATGAAATAAAACGTTTTAAGGACACCATTAAGACGCTTACTTGACTTCTTCTTGGGCGGCAATAATACTTCCCTCGCGGGTGACCAAAGGAGGAGGTGGTGACGGTGATGCTTCATGAATAGTATGAATTTCGTTTTTCATCTTAATCAGAGACTGCGGTGTCGAAGGATGTTGATTTGACGCCGTGCATTCTCCCGAATTGTTTTCTGGATTATTCTGATCAATTTGATGGAATAAATGCTGAATTTCTCCAGCTGCAGCAGCAGTGATTAAATAATTCAGTGGATGATAGCCGACATCTTTTGGTACGAAACCTTCGTGGGTCATTTTCATATGGTTTTTCATTTTGTCGGGACGAGAGAATTCTTTGCCGCAAACGGGGCATGGGAAGACTTTGCGATGTTTGCCTTCGTGATAGAGGAAAGCATGCCTCTGGAAGCTGTACTTATTTTTGAAGGTCTTTTGTACGTTTTCCTTTGCACATTCGGTACATTGGTAGACACCTTCGGTTATGCTAGCATAACGAAATAGATCCAAACCTCGAACAGACATTTCTGTTAAATGTTCAGCTTGATCGTCCATTGAGGATTGTGCTTTGCGGCGAATTCTTCGTCGCTGGACGGGACGCGGATTTCGTGGCGTCACTGGGGGAGATTCCTCGGGCTTGGACTGCTGATTCGTACCATGGTCGTTGTCATTTGTAGGCGAAGGTACAAGATCAATTATCGTTGGTGTAGCACCTTCAGTTTCAGACTTATCGTTTTGAGCATTAGAGTTGGAGTGTGGTGATGAAGATACCTCGATTGGCATCACATTTTCATCGTTGTTCACCTCGTTGTTGATCAAGTATTCAGTTTTCACAATGGGATTTGTAGCCATATGTAGCAGGAATTGATGGTGGAGATTATTCGATGAAGGTGGCTGAATAATGTTCGAATCATTACATGATTGTCGCCTTTCTGATGGATTAGTTTTGCATTTTGTCTCAGCAGATAAACATGAGTTATTATTTTTGTTATTGTTGTTGTTGTTCGAGAGGGAATCATTATTCAACTGCTGCTGAAGCATGGATGGAGTTGATTTGCTGGTTTTGGATTGTTGTTGATTAGACTGCTGTGACTGTGAAACTGGATGGACACGAATTTTCAATCCCAGAGCTGTTGGCAAATGAGTGGCAGGATCGAGTATTTCTGGAATTTGTGCTTGTGCCGATCCGAGATTGGTTTGTTTTTGCTGCTGATTATTAGCTGCTGCGGCTGCTGAAGATATTTGTATTATCTGAGTGGAGTTTGAGACTTGTTGATTTGTTGTATGAGTGGCTGCTGTTGAATGTATGGTTTGTGCTGCTGTAGTTACTGGTAATAATGATGATGAAGCGGATGATGTTGGTGCCAGTGGGGTCGGTGGTGGTGGTTTATTAACACCAAACAGTCTTTGTGATAACTCAGGCGAGTTATTGAGGTGAACTGAAAGAAATTAAAGCTTATCATCAGAAAAATCTATTTAAATATAAATTATAAAGTATATTAGTTATTTGTTCAATCGTATATGTGATAGTTGAATGTGTGTGTTAATAAAATATTTGAAACTTGGCTTGATTATGCAATGGAGCAACATATCTTTGCCTATAGTGTCTCTGATCTTTTCTAAACAATACTTTCGAACTTAAGATTGGTTGATACCTACTCTTATCCCCATCGGGCCGATGCATACAAACTAAAGATATCAGGTCTGTCATTTTGTAAAGCGGACTTAACATATAATAATATAATTTCTCTTAGCCCTATACATTTAAAACGAAAACGTGGCAAACGAATGCAAGACATGCGCCCCAAGTTTAAAAATCTGTAGCCTGATTAGGGAATACGAAGCGAATCGTTTTAATTGGCGAAAATAAGGTTTGGTATTGCTACTTTCGCTTTCGCCTCTTTCGTTTTACATTCGCCCTATTTGCGAAATCGAAAGCCAACGTGAAATGACATTTCCACTTTTACGGCGTAAATTTCCGATAGGTTTTTATTTGCGGATTGGGTTATCGACGGGCGAAAGTGAATGTTTGGTTTTGTTTGCAATAAATAAAAATTTATGTTTAATTGTATAACAATATATTTGTATCCAATCATAAAACAAATTTAATAAATAATAAACACTTAACACAAAAACCCTCACTCAAAGCAAAAGGAGAAGAAGGACTTTATAATTTTCTTGAAAAGTCTGTCAAGTCTGAGGATTCTTCCAATTTCACACGTTCGGCATTTATATAAAACAATATAGAATCCATTTTTAACTGAGACAATATTTTAATTTCATTTAAAAGTTAATAAAAACAAGTTTTCTTTGCACCTCGCACAAAGATTTTACTTCAAAACAAAAATTCCTTGGAAATCAGCTGTCAATTAACTGGAAATTTTGGAAGTATAATTTACGACTCGCTTCGTATTCGATAATTGATGAATTCGAGGCGAGTCGAAAAGGAGATATCGAATTGAAAACGATTCGCTTCGTAATCCATAATCGGGCCACTGTATTGTGGAGGTTATCGCGAATATAATTTCCTTATAAATGTTTTCTGCATTCTAATGGCCGATTTCGTAAAGCCCTTTTAATTGTTTAACGGACTTTTAAATATTAAAATGACGTTTGTTCAATACAAAATACGTCATTTAAAAATTTAAAAGCGTGTTAATTAATTGTGAAACCGAACACAAGATTGAGAACCGGAATGAAAGTTTTCCACTGAATTAACTTGTTAACACTTTTCATAATTACAAAATCCATGGCAGGTTTGCAAGAGTAAAAAAAATTTTGTGGAAGACAATGTCGGAAATCATTAAAACCCAACATTTTCTGGTCCGGCCGCAGAAGACTACAACTTCGCCGTCATTCAATGAAAACCCACTTTGACCATTTTTTTTTTTATTTCACTTAAGGCTCAATCAAATAGAATGCGATCTGGCGGTCCGGGCAGAACTCCAGTCGACCGCCGCGTTCTGTATTGTCAAACATCATTCGGCGTTCTAGTTGTTGCCATTACCTAGAGAATACAAGATTTGCTCTGCACCTAAAATGAAGAGTACAAATTAAAAACATACATTTGTTTGATTATTGCTAGCACCCTATCTCCTCCTAAAGTCTTTATTTTTCTTTGTGTTCATAAATTCATGAGTAAGTTTTCTGACACAAACTTTTTAAAGTGTGCCCTTCGCGTTCTCTGTTAGACCACTTTAACCGACCGCTTTCAGTTTGCATGTCGAGGTAAGAATTTACAGAGCACAGATAACGCAACGGGCAGAACTGTTGCCCGTACCGCTTGACCACGCTCTGTTTGACCAGGCCTTTTAGGGAGTTTTAATTGAGTGACGTAAAATAACTTCTCAGATTATAAAAAAGAAAATTTAAAAAAATCTGTACAATGAGGTCGAAGTGATTCTTTGCTTTTTGAATTGCCCACCGCCAGTAAATACCACAAATCCAATAATTATTTAATTTATTTCTAAAGTTGGGAAAATCATGTTTAGTGCTGTCAAAATTACTTTGAAAGTGTGAATATTACTTCGAAAGTGTTTTCGAACATTCTTATGTTGATAAGACATTTCGTTCGTTTTCGAAAACGTTAAATCAAAGTCTATTTGACTAAAAAATTATCGTCATTTTATGACGCAGAGTTACACTAGTCAAGTACGTAATCGTCAACTGATTTTGTTTCCAAGTGCATTTGTGTTGGAGATACAAACATGTTCTGTTTCTTAAACGGACAGACCCACCACTCAAAGTCATAAACATAATTATCCTTGCTATCCATCTCTTTCTAATCCTTCTTTTCTTTTCTCACTTACTTGTTCTTTATCTTTTAAAATTAAACGGACGTTTTAACTTTACGCTCTATAAAAATTATCCTCAATAAAGATAAATTAAAAAATAATTTATTAGGAAGAAAAAAGTACGCATACGCCACAGTTCACAATTGATTAATAACTTATGTTAAAAAACTCTATACTGCATGCTCATTGTAAAACAATGCAAAGCTAATAATTTATGACTTATGGGAATTGCTTTTATATTACTGCATAAATGATCGTACTTTCTTATAAAACATCTAGATTGAAAGTACATAACTTATACAACAGACTCAATTTCGAGTATCAAGTCTAAATATATATTTATTATGGGGGAAGCCCGTCGCATCCAAAATATGAATTGCAAACATTGATCAACTTTTGGGATCCATTGGAAGTACAGATTTCCCTTACGGTAGGAAAGTAAGAGTACCTTACTTACTTAGAGGAGGTGTTTGCCAATATCTGCCGGTACAACCGCCAGCAAATCAAAATGAGTTGCTAAATTTGTATATAGAAGAAGGTCTATTGGACAAGTTTATGCAATAACTAAATATATCCAATAATCGTTACAGATGATCAAAAAGTACACAACACCCAGGAATCAAAAGGTCAACTCGGATGTACCATAGAATGACAACAACTTCCAGTTAAATCTGCATTTGCCATTACAGAACAATGAACGTGATATTGTATGTGGGATTTTCTAGAATGAATCTAAGTTCATTCAAAGTAAAAAAAATCCTGGACATACTCGCAACATAGTATGAAAGGAGCTTTTTTAGATTAATTTAAATGATACAACTGAAAATCATAGTAACAGTAAAACCTGTTGCCTGATTATGGATTTCATTTAATTTACGTGGGAGCAAAACCCCCATATTTTCGGCTTAATGCAAGCTACAAACATACCTTAATCTAACTTAAAACTAAGAACTTAATCTAACTTAAAAAATTAAGAAGCTTAAAGCTAAGATAGGGATGTATTGGGGCAGGATTGAGTAAACGGAGTTTAAGACTGGAATTGATTAGGTTAAAGTCGAAACAATTTGTGTTCAAATTAACACTTCGCAACACTCGAGTTCCATATGAGGTGCGTTGGGTAGGCAAGTAGAAGAGGCGAATTCGAGGCAAATTCACCATAAGAATAGCCACTTTGTTTAAACAAAAAAAGTTTGCCACAGTGTCTTCAAGTGAAGAAAGTAAAGCATTTCTTTTTTATTTTGTGTAAATTCCTAAATATCATTATATTTGCTGGGTTGCAATACTGATGCGCAAGTGATTATGTGAATTTCCGATGCAAAACTTTGGTCCACCACCTCCATTTAATGCATGAGGACCTACACATATTGTTCAGCTACCAATTTCCTATGCATTTTTTCAAGCACTTCGAAAAACCCAGAACTGTATCTGATTTGTTTTTTTTTTTATCATCAAATTTAATGATTTTCGTTGATAAATATGTTAGTATATTAACAAGAAATTATTTTATAAATTAAATAGTTTAATAAGGGTACTTATGATTTTGTGTCCTTCCATTTTCTTGTCGTTAGCAAAATTTAGAACGACAGATAATGTCGTTTTTTGCGTTAGTCGTCGTTTCTATTGGTCGTACAGAATGCAAGAGTGTCGTACGGTAAAACGTGAGTGAATGATTGAAAACGAAAAATGGCTTTCGATTTCGAAAGTGGGGCGAATATAAAACGAAAGAGGCGAAAGCAGTAATAATCAGCCTTATTGTGAGTTTCACCCGAAAAATATTTCATCTTAAAATTTTTTGTTCGCCCAGAATTTTAAAAGCTATTGTGAGTTTAGCCCGAACGAATTTTTTTTCGCCTATAAAAAAGAAGTGAAAATCACATTACAATAAGGGGAATTTTTTCGATCATGAAAGTTCGGGGGAAACTCACAATAAGCGAAAAGTGAAATTTTCCGGGTGGAATGTTGTTCGGGTGAAACTCACAATAAGGCTGATGAATAAATCTCATTTTCGCCAGTTAAAACGATTCGCTTCCTATTCCCTAAATTGGACCGGTCCACCTACAACGCAGAACGTCTGCTTAAAAGCCACATAAAAAATTCAAATTGTTTCATTTGCCAACTAACGAAAACTAAAATTACACACTTTGGAAAATTCCCAAATAAAAAAAAGGAACCGGCGGCGCCGTTTTAAACTTTGCGGTACCAACAATTCGAAAACAAAAAACGAAATGCGATGCATACATATTTCGTATTCCCTACGCTTGGTTCAATTAGTCTGGTAAATACATTAACCAACGCATGTTATTTTAGTGGTCCATGGTCTGATTAGCAAGTGTCCCGATTGTAGAGGAAAATTTATATGAAAAATAGCAGGGAATGCATAGAGTGCGGTCCGAATAGGAGGTGGTCCAATTGTAGAGTGTCCCACTCAGCAGGTTTCATTGTATTGTCAAATGAAAATAAATAAATAAAAAACGTCTCTAACGAGTTTGATGAAATTTTGAATATTTTGCATCTAAATTATCTTTTTCTCTGGATTGAGCTATCACATTCTCAGTCATAATTTGAAAACACAAACACTATAACCTTGATTTACCAATCATCAAGTTATTTAAAATACATAATAAACTTGGATATTGCCCGATTTGTCCAGTGTCAATGTTTTTGCTGTAACACTTTGCTTGCAAAAAACAGCTGATAACCGATAAGTAATCCAGGACGATACAAAAAGCGACAATCAACCATCAGCTAAGTCGTTTCCATCTCCATATAAAACTTCCAGTCAACAAGGAAACGAATCTTACAGCCATATTATTGACTTGTTTCAAAACTAGTTTCATGACAAAACTAGTTTTATAGATGTTTGTAGGTGTTCAAATCGGTGTTATTCAAAAATATTTTTATACCTACGTACAACTCGAAAAATTATTAGAAGTAGCTCCGGATAAAACTCTAAATCCATAACACCATCGTGCAAAATTTGGGACTCCAAACTTAAGATAAAACTGAGATTAATTTAAAAATTTAAATGTAAACCGAGAGAAAAACAAAAATGTATTGTTTTATATTTTTGTTTATTATGTTTTTTTTTTTGTAATTGTGTATAGAAAAAGATAAAGGAATAGATTCCAAAAGAAAACACCTTTAAATTACACACTAATTAATTTTTTTTCTTTTTGTAATATAAAGACAAAACAAATTTAGTTCAATAAAATCATTTTTTTTTGTAACTTCCACTTTACTTCTTTTTCTTTTGTACGAGTACACATTAAATGCGTGAAAAAATCATTTTTTTTTTTAAATTGTATTTCTAATCCTAAAAGAGTTTGAATTTTAATTTGTTCTCCAATCTAAAAATTATTAATAAAATAAAAATATATCTAAAATTTATTTAAAAAAAAAACACGTGTGTCGGTGTTAACTTTGCACTTAAAAATTTTGTTTTTGTTTGTTTAATTTTTAAATTATATTCTTTTATATTATTTGCTCCTTACAGATAAAAACCATCCAACACAAAAAAAATAGTATTATAATTATTATTAAAAATACATATACAAATTCAAATATATTGCAATACAGGTAAAAGAAAAATAAAATAATTAAAACAAATACAAATAAAATTAAAAAAAAAAAATGAGGAAAATCCAATTAACTAAAAACAAAAAAAAATTAAAATTAAAGTATTTATAATATTAATAATGTGTGGGTGCTTCTATTAGGAATTTATTATTCAATATGTATAATTTTTATTTTATATATATAATATATTAAATTAGTTTATTGATTTAATTAAATTAAAAGTTTTTGTTTTTATATTTAAATTTCTAGCTAAATTACGAAATTATTGGTAAATATATATTGTATGTATATATATTTATATTTATAGTTATATAAATATATATAACTTAACTATAAACATCCCTTAGAAATAAGAAAATAGTTTTTTTTTTAATTGATTGATTTTTTTTTTTGTATTGTTTTGTTTTAAAATGCTAGTAACACATTTATATTTGTTCCTTTAATTTACAATATTATTGTTTTGGATTTTTTTTTTGAAATTTAAAGTTGATGCAATTAAATTAAACTCATAGTTAAGCGGAAATAAAGTATTTTGCGTGTTATTTTATATTTTTTGTATTAATAAAAATTTCAAGCCAAAATTTTAAGTAAACATTGATTGAGTGTAAATAGAATGGACAATTGAAAGTAAAGGGACATAAAATGTTTCTTATAGGATAAATGAAAATAACTAAAAGCTAAAATTGCACTAGCTACCACTATACAAAAATTAGTTTGCAAATTTATCAGTGTGTATTAGAAATACTCTGATTGCAGTTATTTTTTTTTTTTTATTTTTTTTGAAAATATCTTTGAAAAACACTATTTTTTGCGACAAGGTATAAAACTTAATTATTTAAGTCCCAACATGCATTTCAAGTTATAAACTGAACCGAAAGATAGATTTCAAAATAATGCCTATTGGAAAGGATTTTAAATCATATTACATCTTTTTGAAGCAAATTGAGATCATGCATTTTTGAGATTTTGAAGGTTTTTTTTCTTCCATTTAGGGAAAGTGCTATCGATTATTAACGTTTTATTTTGTGTAAAAGGAAAAGTTATCGCGAATAATTTTTTCCAGGAAATGTGTTGAATATTTGAAAAATTGTCGTGCTGAATGATGCTCAAGTGTTTAAATCCGAATTTAAAAGCTGTCGTGAATAGAATTTTCCATCATTTCATTTTGCTTTATTTTTTTTTGGTGAAATTAATTCGGATGGAGTTTCGCTGTGGTTGAAAATTTTCTATGGCAACGAAATTTTCTGCAGGAAAAACATTTTAATCGAAATCATTGATAGCGGCTCTAAAGAGCTCCTATTACGATTAGAATTATGGATATTTGATGCATATTGAAATTCGATAGTTAACAACTCGATTGATACAAATTTTGATTGAGAATGATGTAGACCGTTGTGGAATACAAGAAAATTGATAATTTTCAGTGAGTGAAAAGAGTTGATCAGTTTTATTTTAATGAATTGAGTTCTAAATACAAAATTTCAATATTTATCAATTAAAAATTGATAATTGGCAACCATGATATGGGTGTAAGGTCTTCAAAAATGGAGTTTTTTTTTTATTGAGTAGGTGGTTGTTTTTTTTTTCGGAACGTTTCACTCTTTTGCAACACTTTCCTGCCTTGTAGGGCAATTAACGAATCTGTCAACGTTTAAAATGACAGCAATCACTTCTGGCAACTGACAGATGAAAAATTATAAAGCGAAAATAAAAGGTTTTTTTTTATATTTAAAGCTGTTTGTGCTAAGTTTTGATATTTTCAGTGTAATTTATATAACTTTAATCGTGCTATTTATAATAAGACACATATCGCACACAATGCTAGTATATTTGCTTAACATAAACAAATGTCAGTTTCCACAAAGTGACGATTTTGACGTTTGTGAATAAACGAGAGAGGGATATTTTGCTATTTGGTTAAGAGCTCTAGTAGGCCAACACCTAAAGTAAAGTATGACAATCGTTAGCATCACAATGGAAAAGCTATGGTCTGAGTGTGTCAAGCTTTCCTGCTTGGCAGCCACCTTAACCTTTCGTTTGGATATAAAATATGACTGTAAGGGTAACAAAACTAATCATAATAGAACTTAAACGTGTGAGTGAATTCAGATTGCACTCCTAAATAATAAAAGATTTTCAATCCTGTCACGTATTACATACATCGTTATTGGAATGAGAGTTCTCACCACGATGGAATCTGTGGTAGTTTTTTTTTTGTTCTATAACTTTCGCATGGATAAAATTGATCGAGAAACGTTGGAAATGGAACAAAACTCATTTGATTTGTTTCAATTTTCATCGTTAATAGACTGATTTTATAGATGCGAGAGTTACAGAAAGTAGGCACAGATTTTGATTACTATGGAATTCATGTTAAAATATTTTAAACCAAAATCGATATTCAATATTTGAAGCCGTGTTTCGTCTGTTACTCAGCAGCTAGCTACTCATCAAATGACAATAAGTTATATTAATAATTTTGCTTATAAATGGATATTTGAACGGAACGAAAGGGGTTACCATACATACATTAAACAGGTTTTAAGTTGTTTTTTTTTTTTTTTAATTTCAAAAGGAAAAGCTATCCAACAAATAGATATGTAGAGATATCAGTTAACTTCTGTATATGTAGCTGTGAGGAGCCCTAAGTGGCAAAACAGAAAACTGCTAAACTGATGCAGAACCTTCAAAAAACGCATTATAAATGATCTATTGAATCAATAACAACTTTGGAACAAAGCCGTGAGGCTGAATCCATGCACGGAATTTTTCTTTAAATTTACGCAGGTTTTTGCATACTGAGCAAATCTGCAATATGTGTAATTGATGGTTAAATTCTTCAAATTGTCATACCTTATCGCATCTAGGTTCTAAAGATTCAAATTATTTATCAACAAATTTATATTTTAACAATAGAACAAAAACTGTATTAATTCTAAACAAAAAAAAAAGAAATGAAATAACAGTATAAGACGCTTTATTGCAATGTCAATCTTTTTTTTTTGTAACAAAAATAAGAAAACGAACAAAAACTACTTTTATAAGGCCTCTTTGTGAATACACCTTCGTTTCATTTATGAAGAGAATTTATTTAATTTTGATTGTAAATAGGAGCACTTTGTTCATAGAAATTTTAACTTTTGATTGTAAATAAGCTCACTTTTGTGTTTCATTTCGATTTTGTTATTAATTTATTTTGCATGTGTATTGTTTAAATTATTTTTATTTTTATATATTTTTTGTTTAATTAATTACTGTAATTTTTTCTTTGGCGAAATTTTAAGCCTCCGATATATATACTATACATATATATCCATATATAAAATATATTCTTACTTTATAAATTATATATTTTGTTTAATGTTATTTATAACACTACTTAACAAGTTTTTTTTTTTTGTTTACGTGTAATTTTTTTTAAAAGTAATTAAATGTATTATTTGTTTATTGTTTTATTTTCTTTGCATTCAATATTTCTAACTATATTATTTTTTTTTTTTAATAAGAAGAAACAAAAATAAAATAAAATGAAATAATAAATTAATAATTATTAACAACATAAAATAAAATTACAAATTATTATTTTTTTATTTTTACAATTGCCCAAAATAACTACTGTATTTTGTTAATTTATGTTTATAAGAAACATTCGCGGGTAAGAAACCCGAGAAAAGAGAAAAAAAACTAAACAAAAAATTGCACAACGGACATTTTCTCAGTAACAAAAAATGATTACTCATGTTTTTTTTGTATTCCAAATATTTAATTTTTAATATGCTTTGCAATTAAATTTAAGAAAACAAAAATTAGAATTATAGAGACAGGTTTTGTTTTTTAAATAAAAATAAACAGGTAACAACATTAAATATTATTTATAGATATATATTAAAAAAGAGAAATTTATGACCGATTTTATCGGAGCTTTTGTTTTTTTTTTTACAGTTTTATTTCAAAAAGTCAACATTTGTTTTTTGTTAGAATATTTTGTATGAAATATTTATATAATTTTAATATTATAATAATATTTATAACTACTATTAACTATAACTAAAAAATGTATTAATTTTTTTTTTGTTGTTTTGTAAATTAATTTACTTAAAAAAATTTTGGAATATTTTGGAAGCCTTTATAAGGTGAAGAGATAAAAAATTGCCATTTTTTTAATAGTTTGTTTTGACGCTTACGTGACGATGCAATGGTTAATGCGATGCAAGACGAACTATATAAAAAAATATAAGCATTTCATTATCTCATAAATAAAAAAAAAGTTAAACATTTTTTTTGTTGTTGTTGATTTTACATAAAGTTTTGTTTGTTTTGTTTCTTTAATTTTAATGTGTTGGTGGTACGGTTACAGCTGTTGTTTTTGTTGTTACAGGTGTTTGGTTTAGTAAATCTGTCTGCGTTGTGGGCTCCGATGTACATGTCACAGCTGATGGTGATGCAGATGATGAGTATGAGGAGGAGTTATTTACTGCAGTTCCGCCTGGTGTAGCTGGCGACGCAACAAGTGCAGACGTTGGATTTTCAATTTTATGAATAATCTTAACGTGCGCTGTCATATTGTCTTTTCGCGTGAACTCTTTGAAACAAAACGGACACGGATAAACTTTGACATTTCGCTTGTGCGACGTCACATAATGCCGACAGAAATTACTAATGTGAGTGTAGACACGGGAGCATACTTTGCATCGGTAGGTGTGTTCACCCTCTTTGGTACAAAAATCCCTGACAGATCCTTCCGAGTCATCTATAACATATTTAGCGGTTCGATTACTTGTTATTTGGGATTCAACTTTAATGCTATCATTACTATTATTTCCCGATCCCATTGAATCACCCCCACCACCGCCCCCTCCAACGCTGCCAGAGCCTTTCATCTTGGTTAAGCTGACAGTGTTTCCACCGCCAGCTCCACCGGGTGATGACTTCAAACTTAGATTGCTAGAGTTGTTACCACCGCCACCTGGCGTCGTCCCTGACATCTGTGTGTTAGCGGCAATGGTTAGGGTTGCTTTTAGTTTACCTGGGGCTGTGTTTCCAGGCATAAAATTGGTGGCGAACATGTCAATGAAGTCATTGTTGTTGAGGGGCTAAAATAAAGACATAATAAAGTGGTTTTATTTTTTTTTAAATGAGTTATTTAGTCGCCTGTATGGTTTAGCACTCAAAGGTTTTTTTTTTTTTTATAGATTGGAAAACATTCAAAGGCGAACGTGTGAATTTTTTGATCGATTTCATGATAGCCATTTCTTTCTTTTGTACTTAGATCTTGGTAATGGACCGCAAGCAAAACTGGAAAGGAAAAAAAACGAGAGAGGAAAACTTCAAAAGCATTCTACACTTGTAGTCGAATTTTTAGAAAAAAAATGGGGTCCCAGCCCCAGAACCATTCATTGGATGTACGCATGTCTGGTTTGGTGGCCAGCCCTAGAAATGGCAACTAATCAAAGAACTATAACAAAAATTCCGAGACTTGCATGTATTGGCACTACTAGTGCCATTAAAACTACTCCTAAAGCAGCCCTGTAGCCCTAACAGATGTCCCCTAAGGGACCTTTTGGCGGCCAACCGGGTCATAAACACTGATCATGTTTCGATCTTTACAGATGGTTCCAAGACGATTGAGGGGGTAGGGTCAGGAATCTTCTCAGACAACCCACCCCTGAATAGATCAATAAAACTTCCAGATTTTTGCAGTGTTTTCCAAGCGGAAGTGCTTGCAATCTACGAGGCGGAAAAAAGTATTGCCACTTTCGAACTTGTAAATAGGAACATCAGCATCTTCGTTGATAGTCAGGCGGTAAATAAATCCATTGCTTCAATTGACACAAATAGACTGTTGTCGACGCGAGTTAAAATAACTCAGTGCATCAAATACAGTTAACCTCCGATGGGTTCCAAGGACATCCTGACATAAAAAGAAACGAAATGGCGGATCAATTGGCCAAAACAGGATCTTCCCTTGATCCAAGCCAAACTGAATCCTCCGTTGTCATGTCACTAGAAGTAGAAAAAGGCAGAATTCACAAATGGTCACAACTCAATGGGATCCCACGTGCGTAGAATGGACATCAACTCATCTGACTTATGCACAGGGTGTCAGGGTGAAGAGGCGGGGAGGGCTCTTATCACTTCATTTGTGAATGCCCTAGCTTAGTAAGAACCCTTTTAACCATACAAGCGAAGAAATAAAACACACACTTATTGACATACCTTTACGTCCTGTTGAGTCAAACCGTTCTGTTTTAGTTTCGGACGTTTTGACAACTTTGGTTTTGACTTGACAATGGGCGTAAGTTTTGGTATAGCACCCATTGTATTAAGTATTGTCACAGTACCGGGCACTGACCCAGGACCTATTATAGCTGCACCCTTAGCTACAGCAGCTGCAGTTGCTGCCGCCACTGCCATTTGTTGCTGATGTTTTTGTTGTGCCAGCAACAAAGCCTGTTGCTGTTGTTGCTGATTATTTTGAGCAACTGATTCGGCGGAGGTGGCTTCTTGTGAATTAGGTGAACTTGATGGATCATATTTGAACTCAACAGGTTCATCATATTCATCAAGCATTAGCTGTGGTTCCATGAATGATGCATCCATTTGATCATCGCAGTCACTATCGTTGGGATCTATAAGAAATAGGATAGAATGGGAAAAGGGTTTTTTTTTTGTTTTGGAGAAGGGAAAAGAATAAAAAAATGAATTTATTCATAATTTCCATTTTGTTGCATAATTATAAATATATAATAATAATAAATTATATTAAGCAATTTATCGGAAAAGCTATAGGGATTTTAAAGCCATTTTTTTTTTAATTTTCTTTTGTACACATACAACACAGATTTTCTTCTCTTTCGATACAAAAAATGCTTTTTTTTTAAGATTGCATAGTAATTTTTGAACTGAGAATATAAAAACATTTAATATTTGGTGGAACCTAAGTAACTTAATTGGAATTGGTAATGAAGAACACATTTTTCACGTCGGCCAAAAATCCCTATGCTCGTCCCGATTAAATAAAAGAGAGTAACGTTTTTTTTTTTTTTAATTTCTATTTTCTTTCATATTTTATAAATGTATTATATTTTTTTTTCCAATTTAAAAAAATATAGGGTAAGACAAATATTACTTAATTCGTTTTAATAGAAAAAAAAGAAAGAAAACAAGGAAAAAAAAACGCAACACCTTTAAATTTGCTGAATTGCTGAATATAATTGGGGGAACACTCACCTGCCGACGGAAAAAACGTTAAAACTCGCGACTTTAATTAGAAATAAAATTAACACGATGACGCAGGCCACAGTTATTAATTATGTATTACATATTTCACAGCACTTTTGAAAAATGTACTTAAGTTTGTGTTTTTTTTTATAACTTTCTTTTAAAATATAAATATATATATTTTTTTAAGAAAGAAATACTGAGAGAGAGAAAGAGAGATAAAGATTAAACGCACAAAATCCCTTTTAGCTTTTCCGATAGATGGTTTTTGTATTTTTTTTTTAAATTGTTCTAAAAAATTAACCTATGGTAAATTGTGTTATTTTAAGATGAGTTTTTGATGTTGTTTTTTTTTTATATTTAATTTTAGTTTTTTGGTGCATATATGGTGATCACAGATTGAATGCTGTTAAATTTTGTTTATGAAGTGAATGTTAAAAACTGCATGAAAACTACATACATACTTTAATTTATTTATTCGACACGAAATTTAATTTAGTAAACTTTTTTTTTTTGTTTATTTTTTTTTTTGCAGGTGTAAAGGAGGTGTAATGATATTTAACTTTGAAATGAAGGTAACGATTTTGTGATTTTTAAGTTTTGCTTAATTCTTTTTACTATAAAAAAACTATTTTTTTTAAAATATCTTGTTTAATCTTTTTTTTTTAACTATACGCCGGGTTTTATATTTAAGCTTTACTGTAGAAATTTTATTATTGAGAAAGAAAAAAAGAAAACTTACCGGAAGTACTATTATCATTGTCATTATTTATTCTGTCTTTGGACTGTGATTTGCGTTTTTTTGTTCTACCATCTCGGGAATCTGTGCAGTCCTATTGAGATAAAAATATTTTTGTTTTAGTAAAGTTATAGGATTAAATGTTTAATATATTTTTTTATGATTTTTAAGTATGTGTATGTATTTACATTTGCATCCTGTTCATTATCGCAGGATTCACGTTGATTCTCGTCGGAGCCTTCATTGCCTGAATAACCATCACCAGAGATTTTAACTTCATGTTTTGGGGAGTCCTTAAAACAAAGAAGTTGAATTTAAAATACAAAATACATAAAGGGAAACTATTTAATAAATGTAGAAAAAATTGAAGTCATTAATAGAAAAACTGTTAAAATTTCATAAGGATTTGATCCACAATCGAAGAAAAATTAACATACATATTACATAGGTTCTTATAGAAAGTTAAATGTACCGCCTTTTTGTTTGTCTTTAAGGAAACTGCATTAAAATATTTTAATTTTTGTATATGCTTTAGACATTGACAAACAATAAAATGCCGAATTCAGTCTGTTACGAACGTCCCATAGATTAGAAGCGTGATTAATATTTTTTGGTTGCAAATTTAAAAAAAATAAAACAATAACTTACATGCATCATACCATCCCTGTCGTAGTCATCGAAATCATTACCGGTCCCATTCGAGCTGCCCGATAACTTTCGAGGCCGACCGCGTTTTCTTTTGGGCATCGATGATAACGCGTTACCCAATAATGATTGCTGATTGTCATTTATGTTTAATATATTCTGTACTTTAGTCCTCTGTTGCACCAAATATGGTTGAATTCGATGCAGTTGTGGTGGTGGAGGTGTAGGCGCAGCCCCAGCTGGCTTATCGTCATTAACTTCTGTCAGACCTTTAATTCGTAGACTCTCGGCAACGCGCAGAAACGCCGTTAGACGCTCCTGATCAACTGATACTTCACCGCGATACATGAAGTCAAGTAGACTCTTCATATCTGAGTAGGGAACATCTTTTAATATAACAATAGGATGTTTCTCTGGATGATTGACGAAGAGTGCATTAAAATATGGGCTACAAGCTGATAAGACCATCTATAGAAAGAACATAAGAGCAATATAGTTTAATCAAATTATATAGAAAATTTTTATTTTGTTAAGTTACCTTGTGAGCCTTCAGGTATTGTCCTTCCACGGCCAGCGTGACATCGGTGAAGGTTTCAGCGTGTAGCAGTTGATCAAAAACTGATAGAAGGTTGCTTTGATGGTTATTCCATCTTAAGCAGAATCTTTGGGATGCCATTTTAAATTGCTCTTTTAATTTGTCCGATTTTGTTTTTTTATAAATTTTTTTTTTTTTTTAATTTTTTTTTTTCAAACTTAATTTTCACTTATTTAACAAAAAAAAAATAATGTTTTTTCCCTCATAGGTATAAATATAGGTATATTTTAAAGTATGTAAAATATTTTTTTTAGTTTTGTTGTAAAAATGTTTATATTTTTAACTTATTGCTTTCACGTTACAAAATTACTATAATAATTTAACAGTTTTGTTTTATTGTTCTGAAAATAAAAGAAAAAAAACGTTGGTTAGGTTATTTTTTTTTAATAAATTTTAAGTTTTAAGTAAAAAGTTTTCAAAAATACGTAGTAGAATATCTATCTATATACAATAACTGTATGTCTGTTTTAAAGTGTTTGAATTCTTAAATTCCTTTGTACCTACATGTATGTATGTATATACCCTCGGCTATTATCAAGATAGATAACAATTTTGATACACATTTTTCTGTTTACTATTTAAGTTGGTATGAGCTTCCATTTTGTGAAAATGAATTTTGAGAACAACCGTTAATAACGGTACCTCCCATTGAACAGGTTTTTTTTTTTTTATTTTCGGCTTTCTAGTTAACCAATTTTGATCAAATTCATTACATATTTTTGTTTTAATGCCCAGGGCCCAGGCCTTAAGCCGTCCTGCATACATCCTCAACTCAGAAACTCATTCTTGAATCAACTGTACTTAAATCTTTGTTCAGAGTTAGCTAACTCTAGTTTAACTCAACTTCCAGCGATTTAAAAAAAAAACACACAAAACAACACTGTCGAAGTTTTTGAACAATTTGAGGAACAAATTGGTGTTTTTTATTTGAGTACTATTTTCAAATTATATGCCGCGTAGCTAGGTTCCTAACAGGTATAACATGTGTTATTTTTTATAGAGAATACTGTTTTTTTTTTTTTAATACAAGTTCCATGACAGCTGACAGACGATTTGTGCTCAGTATAAACTGGCAACACTGTTTTAGTTTTTATGTCATTTTCGAGTGGACGTTCGGAGCTAATCCTTTTTCACTCTTTTTACTCCAATAGAGGTCTTCCAAGATTTGTCTTTGTCTTTGCTCTTTCTAATTTGACATCTAAAAACAACAACAAAAAAAAGTCCCTGGTTGGAAAATATTTACATGCTCTTGGCAGTGTTAAAAATCCGGTCATTTGATTATTTTTTGTATTTGGAACTGAAAACATAAATTTGCGATCGAATTACGTATTAATTAGTATTTAAACATTTTAGTGAACATTTTTCAAGTGTTTGATACAAAAAAACAAATTTTATTACATATTAATCACTATTATTAAACACACGACTTTTTTGGCTCGCCTTCGTGCCTTCTGCATTTGGTTTTGTTTTCCAACTAGGGAGTGCTGTCAGATTGTTTTTTTTTTTTTTTTAATTTCACACTGACACTTCTGACATTTGGTGGCACAGATCCATCTTCCCATTTTAGATAGGAATGGAACAGTTCCGAAATCCAAACGAAAACTTCATTAGTGAAAATAAATTTGACAGCTGAAAGATGATTTGTGCTCACTGCTCAGTATATTTTGCCATTTCACCATGAACAACGCTTGCAAGTTCAAATGTCGAATTCCATTCAACAAAAGAATCGATTTTGTTCCGAGTTTTTTCTAAACAAAATCTATTCCTTTCTGCCCAAACAAATTTGCATTTTTAGCAAGAATTCACACCGCTTTGCACACACTATAAGATTTGACATTTCAAATACGTCAAATTGAAAGTCACGGAATTTCGGGAGGCCAAATTGTTTTTTTTTTTTTTGGTTGAAACGAATTCTACATAATTTAACAAAATATTCAACAATATTTTCAGTGAATACAGCTATACAAATAATTAATTTCAGCTGTCAAGTAACACACACAATATTTTTTTGAATTTTTTAACGAATTCTTTTCAATTGACAGAAACAAATCGATTGGGTTCAAAAAAAAAAATCAATTTCTTTGATGAAAGGAATTTGACATATGTATTTAATTGCCGATAAATCTACGAGTCCAGCTGCTCGATAAAATGGTGTGAAAATGAAACTCCCAGACTGAGGTTATGGCAGAAAATTATCTCTTCGATAAAGCCATGGTTATTGGGCATGAGCACGTTCAATCACAAAATATGAATTTATACGGCTGAACGCAAAAAATTTGATATTTCAATCATTTTGATAATTTCAGGATGAATATTAAGATTTAATAAAATAGAAATTTAACTTTATTTGTAAACTTAAATTTTTAAAGTATTTGCTGTTACGAACTCCATTATTATGTTCTGTTTTAAAATATTTTATTGAGATGTATGATCGTTTCATTTTTTGTATGAAAGTTGCAGTGAGGCATAAAGTTTCATGTTTGACAAAAGAAGCAAAAAAGGTTGGACTTTCTAATGAATGCGTTGAGTGCGACATAAAATAGGTTTGTTCGATTTGTAAAACAATTGGCCCTATGAATTGATTTTAAATCTACTAGATTCACGAAATAAATTTGTATGGTAAATCTTCGAGAATTGAATAAGATTATGGGCATATATTATCAAATATCGGGTTAGTGGTTGGTGAAAAAGTAATATTTATTATGTATAAGGTATTAAATTAATCAACATAAATCAAAAAAATTGTGTGAGTGCCGGGACTCACGGTTAATATGTGTAAACATCAACGTGCGCGGATCCAAAACGGACTTGTTTTTGCTTGAAGGATATCTTAAGATTTTTTTCACTGAACGCACCCATCCTAGTATGCAGATCGTAACGTTGCACACCGTAACGTTGCACACGAACGTTCAAGTTTTTTTTCACTCTACCGCCAGCATAGATGTTTACACATCAAAAAGGTTCAACTTCTATGTATAGTACTTCAGCAGCTTTTGACACTTCGCCACCATAATTACATTATTCTGAATTTTCAGATGAGAATTTTTGTTTGAAAATTGAGATGAAACGTAACTTTAAATCATCTAACTTTTGATGACAGCTGGATCCAAAAATTCAGAATTCTGAAAATTTAGATGTTAAACGTTAATTCGTTGAACGCGCCATTTACATTATTTTTATGTGTTTTATTTCATTTGAATGCAGCCTCTAAAAAAAAAACACCCTTTGCCTACATAGCTTTAATAAATCAATTCTCCAAAATTATAAGCCACTTGGAGTGTAGGAACAAGTCGTGTACTTTTTTTTAAATACTGAATAAATCAATTATTCCTCAAAATTAAAAGCAACTGGGAGGAGTATAGCAGCAAGTTTTAATAATTATTGAATAGGTACTTGTTTGTTGTTATTTTTCCCCAAGTTCATGGTGAGGAAATCAAAAAGAATTCATTTTAGAACAGTCAAGTTTTGAGTTGAAGTTTGGGATAACCAACAAATATATTATTGGATTAGTTGTGTGTTTTCCCAAGGCTAGACATTACATTGACTTCAGAGACAAAGTTTTTTTCGTTTTATTTTAACTTCAGAAAAACCCATACTTTATGCAGTAGACGATGGTCAAACGCGCACCAATCTATTAAAGGAGCTCTACAGTTTGGAATTTTGCAATATTACGGCGGCAATGTACAAATTTACAAATCTGAGATGTTTTAACATCCCTGTCCAATGGAGTGGAACAACGAAGTTGAGGTGTTTTTTAGTAAGAGGAATAAAGACTTCTGCTCAATAAAGGAAAATAAAGTTTAAACAATCACAATCTAAATAAATATTTTAAAAACTGTATCTTTTTCAGCCAAAAATTATTTGTTTGGAAGTTCTTCGTGTCAATTTTTGTATTTTATTGATTTGCTGTTTAGTTGTGTTCGATTTCTTCAGCTGTCAAATTTGGGCTTGTTCAAATTAAATTAGCTGCCATTACGTTACGAAACCAACTTTAGTTAGAGGAGTTGATTATGGTGTTGATAATATTTGTGAAAGAGTTACGAAAAGGGCTCACAATTTAAAGACTGCGCCAATGTAACGACCCTTAAACTAAGTCTTCGAATTCTAAATGTCTATTACAATTAATTTTGTTTACATTAAGGTTCTAACCACCTAACTCATGCTTAAAATTGAATTTCGTTTCGTGATTAAGTATATATACGACATATATGTACTGTACGTGCTTGTCGTTTACTATCGATGACCCTCGTTTTGTTTGTATCCCATGTATGGAAGTCATCAATATCCGCCTATCGCTAAAACAAGTTCGAATTTCTCTCCCATCAGCACATACTACACATTCTATTAATGATATAAATGTAGTACATACTATACGTACGTACCTGCTTATATCTACTTTATTTTTGAATTGAACTATTGTGCCGTATTAAAAAAAACTAACTTAAGTAGAGGTACCTGTTTGAAATGTCTATAGAAAATCTAGATTTTTGTGTTTATCCCTCAAAATTACTTTTTATAGAAATGTATATGAGAAAACTCTATAATCGCGGACGCATTTAACTGGGAATTAATGTATTATTTGAATTCGGAACAATATTATATTTTTTAGTCTTTTACGCCTATAACAGTTATTATTCATTATTCATTGTTCATTTTCATGAGTGACTTTCCAAACGGGGATAATACACAGGGTGTTTTCAATTTGGCTGTCAATACTTTGGGAAGTAATTCTTAGGCTTGGTCTAAGAAAAAATCATATAAGGAAGCGAAATAAACCAGTTTTTTTATTAAATGGAAGCAACATATGATTGAGCATTGGGAGGAGGATATTGACCATTTAAATATTTTACGCATAAGACTTTAAGGAACAAAAATCGGAAATTGAACGTGTTATTCATTTTTTTTTATCAAAAATAATGGAAAAAAAAGCTATCGAAAACTACACAAGGATGATCTCATTTGTCAGAAACTTCAATAACGAAAAAAAAAACCGAAATTTTGAATGTCCATATCATTTCAGGTAAAAGCCTGATTTAAAAGTCCAATTTTTAGGGTTCTTTTCATATTATGTCTAAACTTTAACTTAAGCATGAAGAACAACCTAAAAAGAACTAAAAACTGTTTCGGCATATCCCCTTTTGAAAAGATGGTAACTAGGTAGTTAACTCCTTATTTGATGGTAATCAAACAAATTTGTCCAAAACAAAATATCTCTTGTCAAAAAAAAAAAAAAAACTGTTGTAAATAAGTGCGCACGATTTTACAAGAATGCCGACCAAACAAAAAAAAAAACAACAACAAAGCAAAACAAAACTAGAATTTCCCCCTAACCTATTAACATTTTTAACAATAACAATTATTTAATAATAATTAATTGATTTCTCTCCTCTCCCGTTATTTTCTTCTTTTCTCTATGATTCGATTTAACGAAAACAAAAACCCACAGTGAGAAAAAACACCAACAACAGGTGGTAGAAACAAATATCACCCAATGCTTTGCTATATTTTACAAAAAAAAAATAAAAATCAAACTCTAGTTGCAGCTTTTAGCTGTAGTAGTTGGATTCTCATCATAAAAATAAAAAGAAAAAAAAAAAAAACAAAATAATGTCGCAATAAAACTCTTTACAAGTAAATCCAATATTTTATAGGCGGAGAGTTATTCATCAGAAAATGCAGTTGTATGATGTTCATCTTTGTTGAGGGTGGGTTAGGGGGAAGTAGCGAGAAAAGAGAGCGTCAAAAGTTGAATCAACTTGCTGAGATCGTCAAGAGTTGCCAAGCCAATGAGATGTTGGAGGCTTAAAATTGCAATGTTCGTTTCTGAATGCACTCATTAGGAGGTACATAAACCAACATCCACAAGAAACGAACGTAACATAACGTAGGGGTTGTATGTGCATAGTGAAGCGGGCGTTTGGCTCTAGTGCTTCTGTTTTGCACGAGACCTTAAGGCAAATACATAGGTACGATGTCTAAGCTATTTTAGTATCATATCAAGCCAAAAAGACGATTTTGCAAATTATAATCGAGTTTAGCATCGTAATGTCTCTGACATTTTATTAAAGTTAATATCATCAAATACGTATTCTATCGTTGGTAAATGTCAAAAAGTCATCACCTACTATCTATGGAGTAATGGTATTCTGTCAAAAAACTGGAAAAAGAATGGAAAAATCATTCGTTTAGCAGTTTACTGACAAAAAACTGCTAATTTATCAGTCGTTTAGGTAGGTATATCCAGCATAAATATGACAATTAGACATTATAAATGTCAAAAAAGGTGTGTTTGTTTAGTTTTTTGCCACAGTTATAGCGTGTCCAGCTCCAGTTTTTGGAAAAAAATAGGTTCAGCAAGATACTAGTTCAAAAGCGTTTCAAATTACGAAAAAGTTAGTAGGTAGGTTCCTACCTTAACTACTTTGAAATTAGAAAAATGTTAAGTAGTACATACCTATCATGCCAACACCTTACTTTAGGCTGTTTAAAACTATGCGCCAATAATTTTTGCTCTTTGCTTAAATCGATTTGCAAGATATTAAGTTTCAAGAATTCAAAAGCCGTGGATGGCAACCCTGAAAATCATCATTGATCCGAAGAGAGATTTTTTTGTCTATAATAGCTAGATAGCAATTAAGAGAACCAACAGCTTAGAATGGAAAATAAAATAAAAAATGAATTAATGTCTTTTTTCACACAAACACTTTTTTAATAATAATTATTAAAAACAAAAACATCCATAGGAGTATCATTTTAGAAGAAATGTTTGCAGGTTGGTATGTAGGTATTGTATAAATATGTAGCTATAGGTATAAATGTATGAATGAACAACTGTTTAAAATGAGAGCGGCACAGCATAAACTCTTAACACCCACACAATATCATCAGATTACGAAAGAGAAACAAAAAACTTGTAAACACTAAACAACCACCCTCGCTTAAGATGGGTTTTAGGAAGCAAGAGCCTCCCACGTCCCTTAAAAAAAAAATAAAAAATAAAACAACATATATAGGTAGGTATAGTTAATCAGCGCAAAAAAAAAAACCCTGAAACTTGTTCCTGGAAGGAGAGAAACTTCTAAGTAGGTTCGGTTCGCACCCAGTCATCGAAATACCCACACGTTTTTTTTTTCTTTTTTTTTTTTTTTCTAGAAAAAGCCTTCTTCTGACTTCTGATCTACCAGTGTGTCGTTTCGGTTGTGGTGCGTGGTTTGGGGATCAAATGAAAAATTTATAATATGTATGGAAAATTCTACACTCGTTGTCGTACCGTATAGGAATAGTTAGATACTTTGGTAGATCCATAAGCTTTGGGGATGTCTCCCTGCAGAAATGGAGATTTTTTGTTCATCTTATTTTTAAACTTTTATTTTTTTGCTTAGGTTAGGTAGAGGTATTCTCCCTGTAAGATTAGAAAGAGGGAAAAACATTTATTTATTTTAGGACTTTCATGAAACAAAATTCCTTTTAAGACGAAAGTACAGATAAGAAAAAAAATAAGAATGACGAAAATGTAAAAAAAACAAAGAAAGGAGAAGAAAGCCACGACGACGACGACGACAACGACAACGACGACAACAACGAGAAGGGTGTGTTAAAAGGAAAACGGAAACGACAAAAACAACAATTATTTAGTGGTTAGGTTTTATTTTATTTTTTGTTAAAATTATTCCTACACATCGCGCACCCCAAAGGAGAAAGAGATGGATACAAATCAAAGCAGAGGAGGTGAGGAGGATAGAAAATTCAGACGACGACCGAAGAAACGATCCTTTCCCTCGTTGTATTCTGATGGTGATCGTGCCAACAAAATTCCTCCTTCATAGGTATTTATACATATAGAGATAGCGTTTCTATATAACAAAAAAAAAAAAAAAAAAAAAACAATATAGCGAGAGATCGGTGCTCAGAGCGTGTAGTAGGTAAGTATACATATTCTCATCTCCCCCCAAAAAAGCGTAAAATGGATTTTTTGTTTGTTAAATCATTTTTTATTTTTGCTCCCTCTCCCTTATGGACACTAAATTGTTGATTTTGTTGCTATAAATGTATACTTTTATGCCGTGCAGTGTTGTTGTTGTTGTTTTTTTAATGCCCTCTTATCGGGGACATTTTACACACACACACACACACACACACCCTTACATAGCTACAAAAAGAACGGAGAAGAAAAATAAAATCCACTTTGCACGACAGAAAAAAAAAGAAACACAAACAAACGTTTTTTTTTTTTTTTTGTGAGTAGGGGTACACAGAAACACTGTACACTATACGAAGCGAATAAGAAGACGGACGTGTCTGATAGGATTTAAGGCGAACAGAAAAATATATAAAAAAAAAGAAACAATTACACAATATTCCTTGGAAGAGGAACCTATATGACTGATAAAATTGTAAGTTCTTGAGAATTTTTGTTCACGGTACACAATTATTTTGCATGATCACTTCGAATTGGAGACGATAATTAAAATATCCAACAGAATAGAAGTTGACAAAAATTACCCCCCGTGGGAAAGGAATTTTTTTTCATTAAATTGCCAGATCATCAAATCTGACTTTATCTCCTCTTGGGCACTTTTTTATTTTATAGGATACGCCCTTTTTATAGATTTTTTTTTTTTTTTTATTTGAAACACTTGCACCCCTGTTTGTTAAAGATCACAATAAAAGAACTTATATGACAAAACAAAAAAAAAAAAACAGTTCATACGAATTAATAATCACCATATATTTTCTTTTTGCTCCCCTATTTTATAAAAAAAAATATAAAAAATTCTACTCCATTTTGTTTTATTTTACACTTCCATCGCCGTCGTTCGTCGTCCATCTACAACACACACGACACGACACGTCCTAGTAAGGCCAAAGTATAGATCACTTGTGATCGCAAAAACTTCGTAGAACAAAATTCTACACTACACGGGTTTATAGAGTGGCTACATTTATGGTGGAGAAGCGGAGCAGCGACGAAGGCTCCAAGAAACTATAAGGAGAAAAGGTGGGAAGGAGGAGGAAAACACGAGCAACACAAGAATACAAAATGGAAATTGAAATAAGGAATCTAACTCCCCAAACCTAATGGTCTTTGGAGCGCTGATGGCTGCTGCCACCATAGTTGAAAAGCTATACACTATACTCTCCACACTTTACTAAACCAAACTAATACTTGTCTATATTTTTCAGCCCCTGAACATTTGTTTATTAGTGTTCATATACATATGTTTATCTATATGTATAAGTGATGAATGATAATTGTTAGGTTACAGTGCGATGGCTCCCCTCTTCTCTCGCCATCTCTATTCGGGTAGAATATCCCCAAAACAAATACTGTAGCAAAACCGGATTCGAAATTATATTCTGACTTATACACACACAATTTATATGGCAATGTGGTGCCGTGGTTAAGTGTGTTGGACTGTGGAGAAAGTAAGCTCTTTTTTGGGGTGAAGTGAGAAAGAGAGAGAACAAAAGCTCCAAAGTAAATTAGGACGATCGACGTTGATGTTGCCATTGCCATATTTATATCAACCTATCTATGGTATAAAATAAACTACAAAAGAGATTGCATTAATTTTTGTATACCTACCTACCTGGTAGCCTTTACGCTAGTGCTAATTAACGTGAGTTGGTAATAACCTAAATACCTACCTATAGGGCTTTTTGTGCTAAAAGATATGCTGGTAGCTTGAAACATGACACATTCCTACATACCTATCGTTCGAATCGAATACCGTATTAAAAATCAATAAAGCTGGAAAAGGTTTTTGAAATAACTGAAATGTTAATTTTATCATTAATATTAGGGCTGTTCGGGAAATAGCAAAATTTCACTCACTTGTTTATTCACTAAAATGTCAAAATCTTTACTGTGTTGAGAATGACATTTGTTTATCCATTGCTGAAAGTAAATACTGGAAGTAAATGAGATACAGAGGCTGATTACACGTTTTCTTTTTCGGTTGCTTTTTCCTTTTGATAGATTGGGTAAGAGGTGTAGGAATGTAGGAGGAAGGAAGTTGCGTTTCTACGCTTCGTACTCTATCTGTCAAAAAGACAAAAGACTAAACAATCGAAAAGAGGAATTCTTTAATCAGGCTCATTTTTATATAAGGTGAATTTTTGTTTTTACAAATTTTGGCAATTTTCAAAATTTGTTGTCAAAACCCATAGGAAAAAAAACCTAGTTTTGGGAATCTTGGTGAAAGTTTTAGTTACCAAACAGGCAAGATTATTGTAGTTTTACACCTGTCAGTCTCAACAGTAGTTTCGTTAAGTTCCCTATTCTCAGAATGTTTGTATTCAAAGATCTGTTTATTTACTATTAAGGTAAGGAGTAGGTTCTAGTATTCTGTAACTATCTATTGAAAATTCCACTTAAATGCTTCCATTACTTTTTGTTTAACGTTTGTGCATCATTCAACGCAGTCCAATAACAATTCGACTTTTTATGTCAAAAATTTGTGATACGTTTAATAAATTCTTAATTTATTTAAACAATATCTAAACATCCCTTAAAACTAATAAACACAACAGATCGCAGACTTAGCTGTTGTATGTCTTCAAGCGAGCTGTGTAAAATTAATATAGGTTTCGATGGTTTGTTTCGCAAATAAATCGATAACTTTGCAGAGATAGCAAGTAAAATAAAGTTAATCCTCCATTAAAAACTACTTCATGAGTTATCGCTGGATTAATTTATCTGCAGCATTAACTTGTTCGGTAACATTAAATTTTTAACTAACAATCCCAAAACTATTTTTTTGTTAACTACAGCTAATTGTGAAGATTTGTAAGAAATCAAGTTACCAAACAGACCTATTTTGACAGCAGTCTAGACAGCTGATTGAAAGATTCATTTGTGTCAAACGATGACAAATAAATAAAATGGGCGCGTTCAACGCATATCTGAATTTTCAGAATTCTGAATTATTGGAGCTTCTGATTAGATAGCTGTCATAAAAAGTTCTGAAAATTAAGATGGCATCTTACTTTTTTTTGACAGCTAGCCAATCAGAAGCTCCAAAAATTTAGAATTCTGAAAATTTAGATTTTTAAACAAACCAATTCAGTGCGAAACAATTTAGGTTAGTAAAACTTTTGACCCTATAAAAAATTAATAAATCATTATTTCTTATGTACAAAAAGTCGATTTTTCAATCATCAACTAAGCAGTCAGTTAACTATCAGAGGAATAAATAGGAACAAAAGTTTGATTTATTTGCAGGGTAAGTCTTCGAGATTTTATGATGATTTAATGCAGGTATACCTAAATCTTAATAAATCTGGGTTTAGTGATAGGTGGAAACATACTTAGTACCTATTTAGTATTAACACAGCACTAAAATACCGAGTCTTAATATAGAGCATTAAACTGAAATGTTTTATCTAAGTTTATAATTTATATACCTACCTACCTACCTATTTACGTAAAGTATGTATGGTCCATACCTACGTAGTTATATATGTAGGGACCTAGGTAAAAAAGGAAATTTTAAAAATTCTCGTGTATTGTTACCTAAATAAAAATATTTGCTTGGCAATGCTGAGTTCTTAGAGCCAGCGACGAAAGGGGGATCAAACCAATAGGTATATCTTCTCCTTGTTAATCCTCCGTATATGTTCATGTTCATGTCCGTAGAACAAACAACGTGAGAGAATGAGAATTTTTCTTTGTAGAGATTTCTCAATAATGTGCTCTTTAAGAGTACCTTCCTACCTTCCTACCTATCTACAAATACCCATTCCACTTTATTTAATCTTTATCTGTATTTCTCTCCCCCTACCCCTTTTTGCACCTGTATTTATTTTGCTTTGGTTTGTTCATGATCGTTCGTTTAAATATCCATTTGGATATTTTCAGGCTCCACTCCAAAAAGTTGTAGACTTTGGGCGGCATAACTACATTTATACAGGTAGCGGTAGGTATCTGCTGCTACCTACATAGCACGACGAAATGTTTTTGTAGAGATTCACTGAAGTGAGTCGTGCCTTGCTTGTTTGCCTTGCCCTATTGCGTGTTGTTTTTTTTTTTTTTCACTTCATATTATTTTCTCCTCTTTCTCCCCTTCGTCGACACAACTCCAACTAACGATCATTTTTTATTGTCTTCTTTTTGCTGTGCCTCCTCCTTTACACGTTCACCTACTCTATAATTTCGTCGTTGGATGGTTTGGCTCTATGCTGCCTACGTGGTAAAGGAATTTTATTTTTCTTCTCATCACGGGACATGCATATGGATGGGGGTATCCAAACATGCACACAAACACTACCATGGCATGGAAAATGGGCACACTTGGAGATGTATGCGTGTGGGGAAAAATGATCATGATACAGCCCGACGAAGGAGGGAGGATGAGGAATGGATGGATGAATCGCGTGGAGTGGACGACAACGACAGTCGACAATACAACCGACCGACCGACGACGGACGTGCAGGCAAGTGGAGCGTCGCATTGGCCGCGGTGTTGTGCCAGAGAAGAAGAAAAAAGGCAAAGGCGATTAGGTACACCAAAAATAAAATATAAAAACAAAAAAAATAAATACTACTCATGGATTATGGAGTGGAGATTTTTTTCCATTATCGAAGGCAACAACTAGCTAAAATGACATAGAAAAGAAGAACAGGCACACAAAACAGCAACAAAAAAAAAATACGTATCGAAGAAAAACAGCGTATATTGAGGTTCATGCGGCTGAGGTGGGGCCCCAACAGTGTGGGGATATGCATGCTGTGAATACCTTACAAAGGGAAAACTGTAAAATTGCCTCCACATTGAGGTCTCCCTGCCTTTTTCCGTGTGCTACTCTTTGCTCCCCGTTTTCCTACTCTAAAAACGTTGAATTTGAAATTAAAACACGCGGCTGTTTCTTTCCAATACGACAAAATTGACCTTTTTAATAGTAGGTAGCTAACTATTTCTTTAATTAGGTAGTCTCAGGTGTTTTTAGAAAATATGTACCTACCTATTACCTACCTATTTGAAGCAAAATGCAATCCTATTAGACATAGGTATAAGTTTGTACCTATTGAAAATTCTTCACCTCTCCTCGATACAAAATACTCCCTCAAATTTGGCTAACCGTTTTCTTTTAAGTCCTTGAATATTGAATTCAAATTATAACTTCATGTACCTATTTACATTCGCCAACCCTCTTGGTAGATGTATAACCTTCTTTTGCCTGTGTAAGAATGAGCTATCATTGGCGATCAAGTTGTTTTTTTTTTTTTTCAAAAGCCATTCTCAAGATGTAACACGAGCGATCGTGGAAAACTATACCTAACTGTCGAGGCAGCAGGGGGTTGCATCAGAAAATATTACCCTGCAAGAATCAACAGGTTGGTGTTCATAAATGGTGATACTGATTTGATTACACTGCACAAGCTCTGTGGCATGCCACATACATACCTAGGTATGTATTTATATAGTAAAAATGCTGACTGATGGGAAAACTAATTAGTGCTGAAAACTCCACTAAAAAAGGGTGTGGGCCATGCCACACCATCATGTTTTTTTAGTGGATGATACCACAAAGTGCATAGTGGGAATTGGTTTTTATTTTTGTATTTTCCTTTTCTTCCGATTATGATCGTTCCGATCGAATTATACGACCCCTTTTTTCTCTCGAACAAAAGAGGAAATATAACAAACAGGGCGTCTCTTTTTGTCTGGTGGTGATGGCAGGGGCAGTATAGCTGTATCCAAGACCAAGTATCCATGTCCAAGTACAAAACTACTGCGCATAAGGGGATCGTTGTAGTATGTCTATATGGGCACAGGAAAAATCACTGCTTTCTCCCTGTGATGGCATCAGCCAGCAACTCAGCACTGTGTGTAATTTTTATTCCTCTGTGTATTTTTTTTTTTTTTTTGTTCAGCTGTGTATGTGTGTGTTTGTTCAATATAATTCGCATCCTCTTTTCGAATTGACTTTTATGCTTGACTGATAGAGCGAACAGGATAGGGGAGGCTGAGGCTGGTAGCAAATAGAGGGAAAGGTTGTTTTGTGTGAAGGGGATGCGAGAAGAGGAATTTGTAATAGAAAACGTTGAATTAGAAAAAAAAGAAGAAAAATATAGCTTCATACATACATATGTACCTACCTATATAAAAATTAGAGGAGGCTTTGTTGTCGTCCGGATTGTGTGTGTAGGGATTGAAAAACTATGGGCGGATTGTGCTGGACACTGCACACATATGATATGAAAAATAATTATCTTGAAACATTTTATCATGCATCATGTTTCATCCCTATCGGTGTACATATACATATACAAATATGTATGTCCCTACATACTTACCAAAGTTGTTGCGATAAAGGCGAGGACGTTTAGATCTGACACTCAATTGAGTTCATATTTTAAAAAAACTACATTAATGTATACTCGTACATCACATCATGAGTGTTATTATAGGAGAGAGTGGGTAGGAATGAAACTTAAGATGAATGTGACAACAGCTTTTCTTCAATAATAAACCTACCTATGTATGCCTAGCCAGTTTTTTTTTGTAATCAAAAGATACAAATGTAGGTATAGAATTATAAAATCCTCGCTAAACCGAGATAACACTGCATGGACATACATACGCATGTGCCTACCCACCTACCTACATATACTTAAAATGTTCTGCCAATGATTCATAAATTTGCTTAATTTTGAATAATAATTTGCCTACACCTTCATTCCTACAGTTATATGACCTGTAAACCACAGTACACATATTAAAGGTAATAATATCATAAAGCTACGATTAGACGGTCAACGAAAATGGTCAACGCGTTGATTCTCTGACGTCAAAATGACGTCAAATTTCGTCCCAAAGTTGTCTTATCGAGTGATCGTCAACGCAGAATACTGTCCATGCGTTGACGGCTTCTTTGACATTGTTTTTACCTTCAACGCATTGACTTTTTTCGTTGAACGTCTAATCGTAGCTGTATGATATTATTACCTTTAATATGTGTACTGTGGTTTACAGAGCAAATGTTAGAATACATTGACGCAAAGCGTTGACCATAATCCCAACGTTGACATGGCATACTTTTCTGCCAGGTCAACCTAGACTGCGTTGACTTCCATGTGACATTGACGGACTAGCGTCATTCGTGTGATCGTCAATGTGCTATGCGTTGACATGGTCAACATTGACGGTCCATTGGCAGTGTGTTGGTGACTTTTTTGGTGACGTCAGAGCGTCAATGCGTTGACCATTTACATTGACCGTTTAATCATAGCTTAAGCGTTTTCATTTTTGTTCAGTACTGCGCATCTGTGAAAATGACAAATGCAGTGCCTCTTCACTTGTCAAAATGTTAAAAGTATTTGTTGTTGTTTCTCTTAATGCCATGTGCAGGTTTTGGGGGCACTCGAGTGGCCAACTTTAATTTCTGACACCTTGAATTTTGACAACCTGCGCCTTAGATTTGTGTACGGTGCTTGTAACCTAAGTTACTAGTTTAAGTCCAAATTTTTGTTGACCGCAAGAAGTTGACATATGTGAAGTCAATTGTGACTTTTTGCGAGTCCAATGCACCCTTGAAGTTTTGGCAAATAAAATGAATGAACTAGATATTGTTAGCCAAATATTGGAAACACAAGACATCGATCGATATGCCCGAATAAAAAACCGGAAATTGGGACATTATATTTTTCGTTCCGTAAATACCTATAGGTGCCTAAGCGATTTTGTGGCGTTTTTGATTACCAATCAAAGAACTCTATCAAGTAACAAATTTTCAAAAGGTGATTCGGAACAAAATACCCCAACTATACCTAGGCGTGTTTTTTTTTGCAAGCCCCGAGGAAATTAGTCGAAAAAAACGACGCCCTGTCCTGAAATTTACATTTTAAATGCAACAACAACCAATCCAATTCGGGCTTAACAAAGTGCGGAGACTTCTCGGGGCTTGACTTAAGCACGGAGAAAAACTGTGTTACCGGCGTGTATTGCATACTTGTTATCGATAGTTTGTATGGAAACTCCATTTTGTTTCTGCAATGGCGGCGCTAATCCCCGATGTCGTTTTTTTTTCAATCAAATCCCTCCGGGGTTGCCAAAAAAAAAACACGGCTTATATCTTCTTTGGATTAAAAACAAAAATTGCTCCGGAAAAAGGCGATCTTAGGGCTTTCGAGTGAAATTTGGAACAAAATATCCCAACTATATGTTTCGTCGATGGATTAAAAACAAAACATACTCCAGAAAAAAGCGATTTAAGGTCTTTCCAGAGACGTATGTGTCAAAATATGGTTTGTCCTCTATCTGTCACAAAACAATGTGTCAAATTGCATCGAAGGATGATGTCATTAATTTAATTTTTCCATTGACAATTTGAACTACTGCTATTTTCGATTGGTCCTCCAATCTGTTTTCGTTTCTGAAATCAAATACAAAAGCTTAACAGTCATTCTGAAGGATTCAGAAAGCTTCTGGATGACCAATCGAAAAGAACATAACTAACATCACGCGAATATCAACATAACCACTAACCCGTTGACGATCGTTGAACTTAAAAAACTTTTGTGAATTCTGTGAACATGAGGAATTGCAGAGAGCGTGAAGCTCAGTTTCACCCCTATATAAACACTCACAGAGTTGAAATGCTGCACTCAAAAGTTGAAAGGAGGTGAATGCTTGCAAATATTTTGACATCTAGTCCGGCTGCAGATCCGTCTCCATTGTGTTCAGGCAGTTAACCATTTGCGTTGACGTTCTAGTTTGGCTTTTTCATGACAAAACAACTTTAATTTTAAAAGCTATAAATGTGGTTATGAATAAGAACCATTGATCTCTAATCCCAATGTAGGTATGGGTAGTCTAGTAAGCCATGAGTTTCGCAAAGGTAATATCTTATTGATGACAAAATTCTTCTTAATTGATAGGTAGGTATTCAGATTTTCGAAGAACGTGACCACAGATTTGTCAGTGTAAAATCCCAAAACAAGACTCTCACCCTAGTACTACTCAAACTTTTATGGCGAAATGCAGTTGCCTACATTCAAAAACTTATAAGATACAAAAATAAAGGAAGGTACAGTAACCTAATTCCGAATTCTCGATTATTTTGTCTTACTACATAGGTACCTACATATGTATTGGTATATCGGAGATATTGCGTCATTTTGTGTTTATTTTTTGTTTGTTATTGGAATTCAAGGCAGTAACCAAATTTGATATTTTTAATCATCCTCCCACTAACATATCTAATCTGTAAAAGGAAGAATCAATACCATATACCTACCTACACTTGTGTTAAACGTATTTTGTTGCTCGGCGATCTCGACTGCGAAAAATAGAATAGTAGATAGGCATACCTAGTAAACTCAGAAGCAACAACAAATCACCTAAGAACCACAATACTATCCTCAAAGCTCTTATATTCCCACCCACCTACTAACCAACCAAGTGATCATGAGCTTTTCTCTTTTTGTTTTCTTGAATTATCTTTCTTTTCCTTCTGGCTTTTTTTTTAGTTGCTGTATGCCGTTATCCGAGCCACGTTTTTATATAATTTCAATTAATTTCTTTCTCTCACGTATCACTGCTGCGCGCTAGCTCTTGCGTATACAGCACTATGAAGAGGGATAAAAAAAAAAGCCTTTCGCTTTGGTAGTGTTCTAGAGGAGATAATTATGTTATCCTACTACAACCTACTTCCCTCTCACGTCTTTTCAACAGTCAGTGCAAGCCAACGTATACTGAGTACTCACACATACTATCGTACGTTTTTTGAAACTAAAAAAGGCAATTGCAGTAGAAAGAAACACAACAGATATAGAATATTGACTCTAGTTCAAGTCAGCCCGTCTTTATCTCTGGGGATACATTTTCATAAAATGATGGGGTTTGCCTTTTATTTTTCTAGCCTGATGGGTCCGTTTGCCGTCTCCTTGGTGTCGTGTGTAAAATCCTCTTTTATAGGATTAAAAAGTCCAACAACAACAATAACATGAGTGGAAAATGAGCTTAAGGCACCCATATTATATGCATATAAGAGTATAATAGATACATAGATGTATATGTAGGTAGAAAGGGGTTGTATACAAAAGAATCTCCTTCACCCGTTTCCTTGCCACGAAGGTGATTTAAATAGTTAGGTAGGCAGATAGGTACCTACCTACCTATCTATGCATCTATATACAGGAAACAAACTTGTGTTAATTAAATTATGGACGAAGAGGAAGAACTTAAAACTGATGGAGTTGTGTGTGTGTTTGTTTCCAGAAATAAATCCTTTTAGTTTTTTTTATATACCTATGTTCATAAAAAAAAGCGATACGTAAAAAGGGCAAAAGTTCATTTCACTCAAATGTGTGGCCAATGTCCAACTTATATTGTTTTTTTCCTCTTTCTCTTTTAGCTCTTACCTAAAGGTAGGTATTTTTTTATTCATTTTCATTCATTTTAACATAATTTGGTCAGTGACCTTTTAATATATTGTTCCACTTTTTCAAAAAAAAAAATATGTTTTTTTTGTGTTTCCATCTTCCAACCAACAACGAGCCATACGACAGCCACAGCACAGCAGTGATATGGCTAAGAAAGATTTGATGAAGGTGGATGTGAAGGGAAGGAGGAGAAAAAGAGAGAAGTAGGGATGACAGAACGAAAGATGTCACTCTCTTTTTATTCTGTTTTTTTTTTTTTTTATTATTTTTGATATTTACACATGAGTGCGACACAATTTCTCAAGATGCAAATTGTTTTCTTTTTTCTCTTTTTGGAGCAAAAGTCATTATCATTTGTTTGGGCTTTGGGGACAGGTAGGTATAGATTGGTAGATAGATAGTGGTACATTCCTATAGAGATTGAAAGAAATTCATAATGCCAGAGTTAACAGTTAGGTATCTCGTAACAATAATTCAAATTACAAAAGAGAGTGATCTTTTATCGGTTGTACACTTTACCTAGGAACAAACCTACATAGATACCTACCTGTAGTTTTAAGGAAATACCTGAAGCTTAAATTAAATTTCGAGGGAAGTATGTAGGTATGCCCCTTCCCGACATAACATAGTGTTTATTAACCGTTATCAAAAAATCCGATATGGTTTTTAGTCCATGCATATCCGCTTAAAAAATAATTCCTCTTATTTAGCGGCGTCAAGTATCTCTGCTTATGAACTAATCGGATAAAGAACCAGAATTATAACGGCGGTGGGTGTTTGTTTGTGAACATTTATTTTAAGCGAAGAAGTGCGTACAACAAAAAGCAGACCCTTGACAAATCTGTAGGTACCTATGTATTTCCTATTGCATACATTTTAGAATTGGTTCTAAGACCATCACACATTCTATCCCATTTTAGGGTTTAAGGTTATGATGAATCTGATTTGTATAGATGCAGGTGTGGAAGCAACATAAATGAAAATCATTTTCAACACACAAATTTTGCAGTCGTATGTAATTCTATCTCACTTTTTGTTGACATGTGTTAATACTCAATGGGATAGTGTGGAAGGACTTTAAACTGCTATAAGATAACTGTTATAAATAAGCACATCTCTAATGTAGTTTCGACCTATTTTTTTTGTAATCTCTAGTCAACTAACTGATATTTTCGGTGCCCGAAATATCTGTGGACAAAAAATCACACTTCAGCAAATATCAAAATGAGAGTTAAAGAAAGATATTTTTGTGTCTTGCCTCTTGTGTTTGTCATTCACATTTGGTAATATGAAATACCTGCCTACTTTGATTTTGTGTGAATTCGCATTCCCGTACTTTTTCGAGACATTTTTCATCCGTACTCACAGTTTGTGAGTTTCTCTGCAAAGGGCTAGGGCCCTCCGCCGGTGGGTATACTTCAGGCACCCAGAGTTTTTTTTCAAGTCGCGCGAAGCGCGTTAACCAACGCCCACTTTTAATGGCGAAAAACTGTTATAAATTGGCATGTCTCTAGTCTCATCCTTTTTTTAAAATAATTTTTATAAACCACACATTTTTGACTTAAACCTCTACAAACACCCCTTTTGAAACATTCATTGGTCAATCAAACGTCAAAAAACAAGATGACGGGATGCTGTCAAGAGGAGAAATTTAGGCTAGTTTACGAAAATGAGATCTCAGATATTTTTCACTTTCAAAAAGTTAGCATTACAATAAACATAAATTAGTTTTCCTCAGTTTTTTGACATCAACAATGAGACATTTTGCTGAGGAATCATGTTCATATAACTCTGAGATTACTGAATCCTCCGATATATTATTTTCCTGAACATGCCTATGGATTTAACCGTGGTATAATTTTTATATCTACAGATCCTTTATAAAATAAATCATAATTGTTTTATTTACCATACAAAAAATTTCGAGAAGAACTGTCGTTAAAAAAATTGAAATTTTAAAGGAAAAAAGTGTAAAATTTCGGTGTGGGACGCTTTGTACGCCTTTGTTAAATTTTTGCTAAAAATCGCGGCTATGGTTTGATGTGCAAAGGCTGTAATTAATTAGACCCTGATAAAAAGCTTAAATATTTGTCTACTACTTAAACGCTCATTTGCTACTTTTTCCCTAAACTGTCACCTAAGTGCTTACATTAAACTAAAATGTTTAAGCTTCGTATCTGCAAATGAGCCTTAGTTATTATGTAGGTAGGTATCCAGTTGTTTTTTTTTTGTTTTGGAATGTTTTCGTCTTGTTGTCTCTAGAAAAGACAGAACTAAAGATTTTGATTTTTAAAAGGAATTTTAGATCTGTTTATTTTTGAAATACCTAGGAAGTTTTTTCATCTTCAAAATAGGTTTATAGGTAACCTATAGGTAATTTGAACACGAATTGTTTACATGTGAGGGATTTTTGTTTGTACTTCCTATAAAGTAGGTAGGTATGTATGTACCTACCTTCCTAGCTATTCATTTGCGAGTGTCATTCAACGTTTGAGCGATAAAAGTCGATCATATTAAAAAGTACGTACCTATGACGCTTTTAAAATTTTATCCAAAGCTATCTGTATAGCTTTATGTTGTAATCCATTGTGAAAACAAATTTGATGACACCCGATGCAACAACAAATTAAGATATAGGTACCTATACCTACCTAATGTAGGTATCTCAAATTTTCGATAGTAATCAACATGAATTTGTTTAAAGTAGGTAGGTAATAGAAAAAAAAAACACTGACTTAATTTAATTTTACTGGACTCTATTATGTAGAGTAGATATTTACGGACCTATACTTACTCATATAGGTAAAACTGCTACCACACAAAAAATCAGTTTCCCTATTATTTTCTTCTACCTACCTAAAAACTCTAGAAGACACCTGTTGCACTAAAACTATAAAACAAGGACATTGGCAACACTAGTTTATAATCACACAACATAACAGATAACACTATTTTTGATTGAATGAAAAGCTTTGAGCAATCGCCCTCCACTTCACTCATACATTAATAAAACTATTCGAATTTAATCAAAGCTTTCTCTCACCATCTCTCCCTCTCTCTCTCTCTCTCTGTCTCTTTATTTCGTCTTCTCACAAATAAATAAATTATGTTAATGTACTACAAAAATAATATGATCAAAAAAAAAAATGACACCACATTATCACTATCCCCATCTCTCACTTTTGTCACTGTTAGGCTCTCTATGAATGGATTGATGATGAGAAATTTGAGTGAAGACGGAAGAAAAAGAAAACTTTCAACCAAAATAACGGAAGATTGAGAATATTTTAACGGTACAAGGAAATTTTCATTGTATAAAACAAACAACATAAATATAAACTAAGTGGTGAGCTGGTGATGACACCAAAAAGGCAGTAGTAAATGCGCCCGTGGCATATTATTCTACTGTTCTTCTTATTATTATACCCTCCTTCCGACTGTGATTTAACCCCATTTCAGAGGACAGTTACAAATACACATTCGTAGGTACAAACAAAAAAATAACTAACGGTAAATGGGCGCTTGGGGAGGAGACACATAAAAGGCTAAATGACAAAAATATGTATTTGCATACCTACCTATAAAAAAATCACAATGGTTGAAGGATATTTTTTATGTTTTTAATTTAATTTGTTCGATAGGTATGTATGTGCATAGCTAGTTCTTTGGTTTACATAATTTCATAAAGTCCAATACCCCTCTCACCCACTACTTAACACTGTTACCTACTAGACATAGCTATAGGAATCTATGCATATTTGTTTTAATAGTGGACGGTAGGTATTATGATTGCACACATTCCTTTATTCCTTCGTTGCTTAATAATAGGTACAAATTAAAAAGCCCTTCCTTGCTTCTTTCTGTCTCTGCTTACCTGTTAGATTCAAATGCAATTTTCTTGAGTGTAATCCGTTATGTTTATTTTTTATGTCTGCTCGTAGATTATAGTTCCAAGCTTCCAAGTGTGATAGAAAAAGTCGGGAGGAAGTGTAATCCTAGGGTTCTTATAAAAAATTCTAAGCGATATTTTTTTTAATAAAAAAAAAAATGGTCCGAAAATGTTTATCTGAGATCAAGGTCCCACAAAGGGGTTGTTGATGGTCGCTTTGGGGTTTGCTTCACTTGTCCACTTTTGATTTAGGTATTTTCAATATTTTTTTTTTAATTTTTAAAAATTATATTTTTTTCATATAAATTATGTACGGTAGGTATGAATGTAAAACCTCTCCACTTCACTTTGATGATTAATGCATTTTTTTTAGATACCAACGAAAGTATCTTTATCTCTTATAATTCCGGGAAGATTTATTTTTTTTTATATCGATATTCTTATAGCACACAATAGGGTGGTTTTAAGTTTGAGACTTTTATTTTTTTTTTAATATCAAATTAGAGAGGGAATTGAACATTTGTATTAAATAAAAAGAATCAAGAGTTAACATAAAATATATATATAAATATAAAGGCATAAATCGAAAACCCAAAACAACGAACGAAAATAAAACCAAATTAAAAAAAAACCACCGCACCAGCGGCGGACAACCACGAAACTGAACTGAACTAAGTAATTCGCTGGGATACGAAGTATAACTTAACTATCTATCGGTGCGCGCTGCGGTTGGACTAGTGTTATGTTGGACTATGTATCTCTGGCTGACTGACTGAGTTGAGTTGATGTGGTTGCCTTTGCCTTTGCCTATCGTTGCGTCTGGCGCGGCGCATTCGCTTCCTATTCTCACCCCCGCGCCCTTGTATAACTGTTGCTTGTGTTGGCTGGCAAAGTGAATGTGATGATGATGCACATGCGTATGTATGTGTTGTACGATGAAAAAGGAGAATTATTTGTTTTTGCTTTGCATGATGGTAGCCTATTTCAGGTCGTGGATTTGTTTGATTGTGTGTAGGATGTATACATATGTTTAATATGATATCCACCAAACCACTACATAACAATATCGGGGATAATGCAATTAGGGTTGCCATCATGAGTTAAATGGACTTTTCTATAAGTTCCTTGAAATGTCGATTTATCAACTTCAGTTAGTTCCTGGTTAAGATTGGAAAGTTTGGAAAGATTGGAAAGTTTGAGTGCATTAAGAGAGGTACGGGGTGGCAACTCTCGGTAGGCCCATTAGCCTTTCATCCCTGAAATAGGAAGGTACCTACCTGTTGCATTTGTTGCTGTTTTGCCCGTTAGCAGATTATGATGATGCATATTTAGGCAACATGGTAGTAAAATAAAGAGGATCAAAGTGAGAAGAGTGTTATATACCCATCTCCTATTCTGTTAAAGTCAAACTTTATGCCTTTCGGTGTGATTGATTGATTGGTGTTTGTAGAAGGGACGAGACTAGACTTATAACAGTTTTTCGCCGTTAAAAGTGGGTGTGCGTTAACGTGCTTCGCGCGACTTGAAAAAAAAAACTCTGGGTGCCTGAAGTATACCCACCGGCGGATGGCCCTGGCCCTGCGGGGCCGCATAAACAGTACTTTTATAAACCAAAACTGTTATAATTGGCATGTCTAGAGTCACTTCCTTTTAGAAGCGCTTCCATATTCATACTATCTCACAGTGTATTAACACAATCATGTCAAATCTCATTGTAAATCTCCTCACACAAAATCTGACAGATATTCCCGTTTAATTTTTACAGTATATGTATCTCACATGATTTAACTTGTGTTTATATTTACATGAACGTGGGTGGGTAGTTCAGTAAAAAAATGTAGATCAATTTGGTGAGTTAACTCTGGGCTAGCTGAACAGATACATATTTCTGTCAAAAATCTATCGAAATCGAAGAACGAAAACATAAGAAGTGTGATAGTAGCACTTTCTTGATTTCAATACTGAGATGGTGATTTCCATAGTGCTGAACTTCAATTTCGAAAGAATTTTGAGAATTAAAAGTTAAAGTTACCCCTGCACTGAAAAATTGCTTTTGAGTTTACAAGTGGGTTGTGGATTAATTAAAATCTGTTTATTTCAGAGTTAACTTACCACTGATAAACTACGAATAGGAGTACCTATGAATTATTTTAGCTGATCATTTTAAAAAAGACCGTTTGAAATCACCTGACTCTATGAATTAGGATTTGGTGCTGGTGGATAGAGACAACAGGTATCATGATACAGTTTGATATTTAAATTCAGTGAAATTTTTTCATCTGAAGTACATTTAAATGTCATCTATATATGTAAAAACTAGCTGCAATGAAGTAACTCTAGACATTATAACAGTTTTGGTTTATAAAAGTACTGGTAATGCGTCCCCGTAGGGCCAGGGCCCTCCACCGGTGGGCATACTTAAGGCACCCAGAGTTTTTTTTTCAAGTCGTGCGAAGCGCGTTAACACACGGCCACTTTCAATGGCGAAAAACTGTTATAACTGTTATAAATTGGCATGTCTCTAGTCTCGTCCAAGAAAAAAATGATACGCCATTTGCAGTTTGCACGTTTAAAATAAATATAGGTACCTACCTCTCTCTCTGTGCGGTGAATACACTACATAGATTTATTTTAACTAAGCTAACATAAACCCTCGATTGAGGGTTTATTACCTATAATATAACAGTTATTTACCTATAACAGAACCTGTATGATCTGGTTTCGATTCATTTCTACCAGCATTATTATTATTAATTCTATTGGTAACCCTGGAAGCAGGAAAAATGCTATTTAGGCGAAAAGTTGCTATGAAAGCACACTTGCGAGAAGCCTACCCTTCGGGTTAATTTGTATCTTGTTTCTTGTATTGTTGCCGATTTATTGTCCTACTATCGGGTGGTAGGTATCTTATGCTTACACATGATCGAAATACATTCATATAACCAAGAAATCATGTACAGTTAGCGATTAATGTGATTTGATTGTATTTGTGTGTTCTCCGCGATGCGGCGGCGAACTCCTAGAGGTGGTGGATTTACTTTGGTGTTGGTGTGTGACTTCTTTTTTGGAGACCTGGAGATGGAGACGGAGAGTGCCACTGCGACTGCCAGTCAGCCACACGATCGGGTAGAAAAGTCATTTTTTTTTTATTTTATTTTAAATTCATTTTAAGTTTTGTGATTGTGTTTTCTTATTCTTATTCTTTTTCTTTGTTGTTTTTCTTTTTCATTAATGTTGAGAAAATCAAAATGATGAAACATTCTCCCTTGTAAGTGGGTTGTGTCAATGTAGGGTAGAAGAAGAGAAGCAAGGATGGAGGGCATGTGTAATGGGGGCTTTTTTTTTGTTGTTGGTTCGTGTCGTGGCAAACGCGATGATGGCAATAGGAGGGACACAACAGCAAACACAGCTACCCTTTTGGGCGACAGAAAATTTGGAATTGCCAGCATTTGATTAACAGCTGATAAAATTTAAAAAAATAAATTAAGTAAGCTTTATCCTTTTAGGAGATAGGTATAGGATTGGCCAAGTTTAACGCACACCTGAATATTCAGAATTCTGAATTTTTGAAGCTCTTGATTGGCCAGCTGTCAGAAGTCATCTGAATTTTCAGAACTTTTTCTGACAGCTGGCCAATCAAGAGCTTCAAAAATTCAGAATTCTGAATATTCAGGTGTGCGTTGAACTCGGCCATTGCATAGCTTAGTACTGTACAGTGCACAGGCATACGGCATATACCTACATTCCGCATACATTGTCAAAATTGAAAGTGTCAGAAATTAAAAATGGCTGTTCGAGTGCTCTTAAAAACTCTGCACGTCGCATGAGAAGAAATTTTAACAAGAAAATGGACACTGGGATTTGCCAGTTTCACAGATGGGCAGAACTGAACATAAATGAAGACGCTAATGAATGATATAATTGCCACCTTCTCTTTCTCTGATAGTGAAATTGGTCTTTAATCAGCACAGTGATGTGCATTGTGTACTGTGAAATTGGGCCTCAGACATAAAACGAGGTCTTCCTTCTAGGGTTATTTTAACTACTCATTTACCTACACTTATTTTTGCTCAGAACCAATCACTTTTAATATTATAGGTAAATAAAAAGAACCAAATCCTCTCCAGTTTTTCACTGCAAGATTAAAGTTAAACTGGAGTTAACTCATTAAATTTGGTGAGTTAACTCAGGACTAACTGAACAGATCCTTTTAATGTTTTATCCTCCGAGTTCGTTTCATCGTTCGCGCATACATTCTCCAACAAAAAAACCACTTCCCCAGTTAACTGTGAGTTAATTTACTTCTAGCATTAACTAACTGTGGTTTAACTCACCACTGAAAAACTGGGCCTTAGAGTCATAGATAACTTGTGTAGTTGGCAGTACTCTATTTTCACTGGTTCGATTCGGACAATTTGTCTTTGAGTTTCATTTTTTCATGCGTTGTTGCCATCATCACTCTTTTTTTTAATGTGTGCTGTATATTGTATTAATGGGAGGAATCATGAAATATTCAACGAGATTTCCTTCGATAGAAACCTTTCTGTCAGAAGCTTAAAACTTGAGTCTTTACCGCTAAATCTTCATATAAGCTTAATTTGTGTGTACGAACTAAATAAAGGTTTAAAAAAAGTCAATTCAATTTCATCCAGGAACCCGTTATAATAATTATTATATTCTTAAGCAACGATGACGTTTTTTGTGGACTTTCATATTATGCATAATATATACCTATATATATTTGCGTACAAAAAATACTTATTTGTAATGTATAACTCTAAATTTCAGACTGAATACCTAATAAAATTAGAGCAAGACTATACCTATAAATGCCAATTTATAACTGTTATAATAGTTTATCGTCATTACTAGATTAACGCTTTGCCGGGGCGCATAACCAGTACCTTTAGAAACAATACTGTTATAAATTGGCAGATATGTCATTCCATTAATTTAATAACTATTTTTTTTTATAAAAGTTCTGCTTGTGCGGCCCCGCAGAGGGTCAGGGCCCTTTGCCAGCAGACTTACTTCAGGCAGCCAGTTATTTTTCAAGGCGTTAACGCACGCCCACTTTAAATGGCTATAAACTGTTATAACTGTTCTAAATTGGCATTTTCTCGAGTCTCGTCTAAAATAAATGTATAAATATACCTACACACAAATTTACTTTAATGGTTTTCTACTATCACAAAAATTAAATTGATATTGGCAATACCGCACCTATTTATACCACGTAAACTATAATATTCGTTATTCTACAAAATCAGTTTGTTCATATTCTGTGCGATCAGTAAGACCCATATTACCAGCTTGTTTGTAGGTAGGTATGTACATACATACATAAATATGCATTAGTTATGTATGAATTTTACTCCTTAAATGGAACCCAAGGGCAGGCGTTTAGAAGAATAAACGAACCACAAACCGGGAAATACGAGAACAAAACTATGTAGGATTGTAGGTAGGTATGTATATGAATATGTAATTGAATAAAATGCAAAGCTATTTCATTTAGCTTGCAATATTGCAACCTTTAGAAATAATATCTACGATAACAAATTCACAAGTCAGAGGATTTCTTTGTCGTTGTTAATGATTTTATAAGGAGTTTTATTTATAAAAAAAAACGAAATTAATTATAGGTCTATACATACATAGATAAATAAATAGATAGAAACCTACCTACAACTTGTTGGTAGGAAAATAAAAGCTCCCACGTAGAGTTTTTTTTTTAAACAAAAAAAATCTCACGGATACCTACATTTCGTAATCATCATAGAGTCATAGTCATCGTTGTCTTGTCTATCGACCTCCACACAAGCTATGGTTAGACGATCACATTGGCCACATCATCATCAGCCAACCTCATCAGATCAGAGTGTAGTGTTGTATCCGCTCCTAGAAGCTTCGAAGATCATAGAAAAAAATGATGTCACGTTTGTGCGTCTTTCCACATCTTCATCATCATCCCTGCTCCATCTAACCACCTAACCGCACAAAATATCATCAACACACCCATTTATCACATTTGTGTTGTTGTTCGATGGATTGTTGTAAAAATCCTAAAACGCAAAAAGCTACTTTAGATACAAATATGAAGGTAGGTATATACTTAGGTAGGTATATACATTTTATATCTGTAGATACCTTATGGAAGAAAAATGTACATAAATATCGAACTGAGAGGATACAACAGTATCTACAGTCTACACATACCTAGCCTCAACCAAAAGTTTTTTTTTTTTTTTTTAATAGAATTCCCTAAAGGAAACAACAAGTATCTAACCAAGTGTATCTCGAGCCAGATGAGTACTTAGAAGAACAATAGATAAAAACACATACGACAAATGAGAAGAGAACTCAAGTTTACGTAGGGACTAGGGAGGCGGATTTGAGGTGGAGATGGAAACAGACATCACCAGCAGACTGGAGTATTGAGTTCCTATCGCCAAAGACCACAAGAGCGAGGGGGGGAATTTGAAGAGAAAATTTATGTATAGAAGACCGACTTGTTGAAAAAAAAAAAAAATTAGAAACTAATACTACAATCCGTTGATTTCGAAATGAAGTAACAAAAACGAAGACGAAGACGGCGACTGCGACTATACGAGATACTACGACGACGACGACGACGGCGACGCTGAAATTGGAATGGGGTTTTCCTTGATGGTTTCCTAGTTTTTCGCCTCGTTGATGGGTTGGCTGGCTTTGCTTTGCTTGACTTGGTCGGATGGTGTTGGCTAAGCTTGCTGTCGTGGGCTTCTAGCATCAAATACAATAACAACACACATAGTGTAATTTTTAAGGTTGGATTTTTCAAGGGGCTCTTCTATAACTTCGGTTGGTATGGTAGTTATGTACATACATACCTACATATATGTAGGTAGATAAAGGTATAGCTGTATATTCAGATATTATAATTATTATACCTACCTATGCTATTTTTTAACTTCTTCTTCATTGTTGGTGTGGTTACATCTTCAACAATACGAATCTCCTCGAATGATGGCCTATGTATGTAGGTATAGGTAGGTACCTACCTACCTAATGGAGAAAAATGTGTTTTCTGTGCCTTTTTCCAGCTATTTCATAGTGCAACAAAAAAGGTACGTCCATGGGCATTAAGTTAACGGGATTTGAGTAGGTATCGTTTTTTTTTTTTTATTACGGATTTTCTATTTTGCTTTCCAAAAGCTGATGTTGATGATGATCAAAAAAATACCAAACACAAGAGGCTATGCTGCACAGAGAATGGGATTAAGTTAAAGAACATGTTATTTTTTGGTTTTTTTTTTTGAGGTTATGGAACAAAAATAAATTGAAATTTTTTCTGTTTCCTTCAAATTTTTGGAAAAAAATACCTTAACCTATATTTTTGAAAGTGTGGTCCGCTAGGTGTTTAGTATAGAGAAGGTTTTATAATAATTTACTGTAGGTAAAGGTAAACCTGCCTACCTTCCTACCTACCCAGAGCATAAAGCAATCAGTTATTTATAGTGTGGTGGGGTGGCCTTTAAGTAAGATGGTCAATGGTCATGCAAACGAACCCTTTATAGAGTTTCAGTGGACTTTGAGTTGTTTTTTTTTTTTGTTTACCTTATAGGTACCTACCTACCTATACTATGTACAAATGTGTTATGCATATTTGTTTTAAGAAAAGGGTTTTTGGTAAGTATAGGGCGGTTCATACATATGTGTTATTGATAGAACGGCTTTCAAAGTTCCAAAGAGGAAATGGAAGTAAAAAAGTTGCCCAAACTTTAAACAGTTGTAGGTACCTATACCTACCTACGATTGTTGTCTATAGGTAGGTAGGTACCTAAACCTATATGAAATGTGCAACAGGTACCTCGAAGTTTGGTTAGTTTAACTTAAAATTATATCACTTATTACAATTACTTATTTTAAAATCCTTAAATTAAATTAACTTTTATCGCCTGTTTTTTGAACTGATTAAATATTGACTATAGGTACCTATACCTAATTGAATTAACTGAAAGACTTTTTAATTTTTTCCCTCTCCTACATAAATATTGGCACAGGGTCATAAGTCCAAAATCCCAACAAATCCATTTTTTTTTTTAATTTCGAACCTACTCAGGTGGGTCAAAAAACGACAGTGATTTTTTCTCCAGTGGACTTACGACCTTGTTCCAATATTTATGTATTGAGTAATTGATCACAACGTTACCCAGACATTGTGAAACAGAGGCCCTTAGCTGCGGCTAGATTTTCCAGCGGCCCCTTGTCAGCTATCCAAATACATCCGAGAAAAAAGCAATGAAAAACAATTATGTCGATTATGGAATTCGCATTATTTGACTCCCGGGGAGTTGACTGAATTTGAGGTGAATTCAAGTTCGCGTTAATTTCAATTACTGAATTCGCCGAATGAACTAACTACTTACATACATTATCCTGTCATTTAGAAACAATTTAAATTTGAGCGGGAATGGATACCAAGGCGAGAAAAATCTGGATGAAGATACTTACATAAGGTACAAAGCGAAACGTAGATATGTATTTGTATTGGAGCAAAATTTTAGAAGATTTAGTAAAAATAATTTTTTGTATGATAGTAGCTTAAAAAGAGGATTTTGCTGATTTTAAACGAGTTTAACATATGATACCATCTCTTAACATTTTACTAAAGTTAAAATCGCCAGATTGCTGTTTTATCTTTTTAACATATAAGTAAATCCATATGTCACTTTGACATAGAAAAATTTTAAGAAGGTATGTTCGCTTCATTTTTTGCACGAAATGTCACTGTTTTAGGCGCGTTCAGCTTGAATTTCGTAAGCAAATGGGTTTAGTATGATACTAGTTAAAAACTTGTTTAAAACTAACAACATTTTAGTAAAGAGTTTTAAAGTTAGTAAAGTGTTAACTAGTATCATCCTAACACCTTAACGCATCAGGCTGTTAAAAATTTGGCGCCATTATCTCTGATGGGCTGTAAGCTCCTTCAGCAACTGCTACATTTCTTTGAATTGTTAGCGATTAGTTGTCCTTTTCTCTATACAGAAAAAGTTAAATAATGTACTTTAACCTTCAACATTATTAATCTTAACTAACTTTTTTTGTAAATACTATCCATTTTATGTATGTGTAAACAAAAAATTGTGTGAGTGCCGGGACTCACGGTTAATATGTGTAAACATCAACGTGCGCGGATCCAAACCGGACTTGTTTTTACTTGAAGGGGATCTTAAGATTTTTTTCACTGAACGCAACCATCCTAGTATGCAGATCGTAACGTTGCACGACGTAACGTTGCACACGAACGTTCACGTTTTTTTTTTCACTCTACCGCGATCATAGATGTTTACACATCAAAAAGTAACAACAGAAGATTCGTGACAAAATTGTCGCGGATAAGAGAAATCAGACTTGTATGGAATGCGAATAATTTGTGATTTCATTAATACCAATTTAGTTGAAAAATATATGGGAGGTGCAGGTCAAGTTACCTACACAAATGGCAAATTTTTCGAAAATGAGTGAAACTGCCACACAAGCTCATTCGCCGAATTTTGTAATAGGGGTGAATATCCGATTTGGAGATTATGGTAAATTTTATCTGGAGATCACCACGGAGTTTGCGAAGTTCTGGTTTTTCTGCAATCTATTTTTTAAATTGATCGTAAAAGACCAGTATTCGGAGTACTCATTCAACTGCTCAAAAATTTTTTTGAGTGAAATTAATACAGTTAAAAATAAAAAAATACAGTTTAAACATTTTTTTCTGGAGAAGTTATAGGCTCCGTCACGGGCTTGGCGTTTAACAAGTCGAAGTCATCTGGTTTTAAAAAAATAGGTTCAACTTCAACTTCTTTAGTCAACTCTTTCGCTGTTTAAATGGCGCTTTTGAAAGCAGTTTTTCTCCAATCTTCCAAGAAAGCACAACATTTTTTCAACAATTCTGTGCATTGTGCAAATACTCAGATCCATATTTATAGATTAGTAGAGATTTACTAACAATATTAATGTGAAAAGTAATTCATACCCAATCACCAATGAAACTATAAAGCTGAAATCATTTAACTGTTCCGCTAGGGTAGAGGCCTCATAAACACCTTGAATATAATTTTTATCAGGTTCAGTGGCAAAAATAATTAAAGGCACTAAAATAAATGAATGGCACTAATTTGATAAGGGACTGCCTTAACACTGCTTATTTTTGCTTCCCAATGTGTTTCATTAAATTTCTTTAGAGTACAGATAAAGGTAATCCTAAGTGATTGGTCAGAATTGTCCATCCATAAACTGAAATTTGACGTAAAAGTTTGCCGCGATTAACAAAGTGCCACCTATCATGCAGCTCTTTGTTTCACTTGTATGAGTGGACAGAAATTTATGAGCGCCTGTGGGAACCCCTTTATTTCTGGCGCCCTAGGCCTTCGCCCAAACGTGCCCTGTCCTAACACCGGTACTGGCCCTTAGTATTATACTAATTAAAAATTGTATTAAACTACAAACATTTTAGTAAAGAGATTTAAAGTAAGTTATGTAATTAGGCTGGTTAAAATTTATGACCATTATTCTTTACTTGTCAAAGTATTCTAGGAAAATTTGCAAAAAATATTGATTATTTCATAGAAAAGGGAAATTAGTAGATGCTTTTCTAAACTATGCTAATATCTACTTTTCATCCTTTCTCTTTTCTGCTGGACACATTTTGAAAGAATTCTGTTTGTGTACAAAACTTTGAGTTTCGTGTAAGTTTGTATTTTAGGATGTTATCTGAATTAACATGGTATTTTTACTGCCGATAATGGTTCATACCAGGTAAATTTTAAAATGTATTTGATACTTGGTGAAAATATTTTGTTCCTTTTACTTGGCAAGTAGGTATTAGTTCTGTGTAAACAATAATCGAGGTTTTCACCATACCGTTTATCATCTGTTGGTGTTCTTCGAGCTTGAGCACACAAAAGTGGACTTGGTGCTTCAAAATTGGAAGAAAAATGTTCTTTTGTTTTAAAGTAGGTAGGTATATCAATATTGAAAAATATCGGTTATTCAGGTTTGATAAATTTTTTCATCGATTTAACACCGAGTATTTTAATCGGCGATCAATAAAATCAATGCAAAGGAACGATGGAAAATACCTGTCAAAAAGGTGAATAACGAAACGAACGAAAAAAGGAATCGGCTCATACTCACAACCACGAACCGAGATGTTTGTGTGCTGTTATTTTCTTTTTCCACTCACAAGCACGAACACATTAGGTCAAAAATTTTAATTAAATTTAATTCGAGATTAAATTTTTCATCTCATTAACGTCAAAAATTAATCTTCCGGTAAAATTTAACGCGATTTTTTCAATTCACACACGGTCTGAAAATGTCAAAACAATTTGTTTCTATGCAAGTCAATTGACCAGCAGCTTGAACATTTTTTGATTTGCCATTTTTCATTTTCTACTCAAGGGAGATTTATCCTATAGAACAGATCTGTGCACAAAAATGTATCAACTTTGGGGATTTGATCTGCATTTAATCAAACATGTACCTAAATAGACTCTATCGTAAAATTGAAAATATCCTTGTTCAGTGATTTGTTCAACAATACTTATCTCTGTTCGTGTTTTCTTCCCAAAACTGCCAATTTCTAGTAAAAGTCTAGGTTCTATCAAAAACTTAATAGGTAGGTACGTAGGTATACAAAAATTTAATTGAACTAAAATTGGTAGAAAATGAGAGTTTTCGGAACAAAGCAAACCTAACTCTTGGTATTCCACAATGTTCTGCTTGCTGTTCAGTGGCTCGAACAATTCAGAGAAAATGTTCTGAATTGTTTGTTCCATTAAAACAGCGTTGGCCACACTGCCAACAAAAAGCGTCATTATTGTTGATCGATCGTTTTTTAATTACATACATTTAAGTGCATACAAGTGCATTTTAATGAACTCTTCTGACATTAATAATGTGCTGTTCTCTTTCTGCTCTGACCTCCTACTCAAACTGAACATATAGCATATACCTAGGTAGGTATATCAAGTGTGTTTGTGTGAATTGCCTGCTCAGGGATCCTGCTGAAAAATCGGATGACATTTTGAGAACATGCCTATCTTTCACTTTAGGTATAGTTAGGTACTTTAGTTAGGAACAGTACCTACTATCCAAGGTACATATATTAAAGGTAATATCATTAGCGTTTAAATTTTTGTTCAGTTCTGCGCATCTGTGAAAATGGCGGATCCAGTGTCTCTTTACTTGTCAAAATGCTTATATTTGTTGTTGTTTCTAGTAATGCCATGTGCAGTTTTCGTTGACACTCGAGCCGCCCTGTTTAATTCTTGACTGACAACCTGCGCAATATATTACCTTAGAATTGTGTACTGTGCCTACTATCGTGCTTATTGTAAGACTTCAGTTTATCCACTAGAAATGGATCTATAAACTCCAGTTTAATTTCGCAAAGAAAAAATCAGAACTTATCAAAGAACTACCTATGAAAAACGAGTAGCGTTTTAAATAACTAAATTGGTGGTGCGATAGTTCGTGGAGAATCAAAGTCTAGTGACTTACAACTCTCCAAACATTCCTCTCCCCCTTTTCATTATCAAATCCACCAACCTCTGCCCCACACCATCAATTTCATTCATAAAATTCTCATTATTCGCGCCAATTGTGTGTAGAAATAATAAACAAATAAACAAAAAAATGTATCTACCTATACCCACTATAATGCCATTCACTATCAATATAAACAATAAAAACAAAAATAAACCTAACACAACTTTTAAGAGATACGAAAAAAGAAGCAATGTCAGATTACTCAGATACACTAATCAAGATCATACAAAAATAAAATAAAAAAAAATAATATAGGTACCTACTATTTATAAAAAAAAACGCTAAAGATTGATATGAAAGCAAAATTTGTTTGCAACCTGTGCCACCGTTATGTAGGTAGGTAGGTGTACCTATGTGGTGTTTCTATGCATCTAGATACATTATTTTATTCACTTGACTTCACCTACCTGTGTCATTTTGTCGGGACATCGGGTGAGGAAATAAAAAGATACAAATAGAAAAACAAAAAAAAAAAATAACAAAAAGTGAGGTGAAAGAGAAATAAAAACGATTGATCAAGCTCAAAAACAAAAATCGAATTATTGTTGTTATTTTCTTCGTGAGGGAAAGAGATAGAATAAATTATGTTTACACCTAATATACCTACTACAAATATAAAAATTAAATAAAGCAATAAATAAGTGGATATGACTCGTAGGTAGGTAGGTACCTATACTGTTTTAAAATCCGTATAGGAACCTTACCTAGCCATACCCATACTTAGTTAATGTTTGTATTTTCTCTTTTCTTGTTTTCCTGCTGAAAACACAATATAAACTTTAATCATCGAAGCTTTTGTTTGCTGTCTCTTTTGATGTACTCACTCGTATAGGGTGTTTTTCCTGAAAAGATAAATGTACGAGTACCTAATCGATAACTCACTAAATATACAAAAAATGCCGCGCGCCGCCTTTGTGTGATTTTTAATAATTTTTTTACTTACGATTAGCTAAGGTAGGTAGGCCTAGGTACTCAATTAGAGATTCATATGGCAATTTTGAGACTCGTAAAAAATATAACTCGAGTTTTTAATCAAACCTGAAATTACAAATTTCGATGATAACAGCAGGAAAAAATGTGTACCTATTCGCCTGTACCTGGATCGGCAGGCATCATCTATCACTGAAACTTGGGACCTCACGTTCTAGGTGACTTTTCAGCTCTAAGAATACCTCTGCAGTTAAACCAAATATAGTTTATATAAGGTAGGTATACCTAGATAATAAACTGAGTTTGCAGCTACTTTCAATTTGTTGGACAGAACGGTACCTACAAAGTAAGTGAGGTGAACAAAATCTCCCGGTCAACGATTTGAGGAGAATTTCTTAACATTCCCTTTCACACTTAAGAACTTAACTTAGTTAGCGTTCAACCAAGGGACTTAAAATGGAAAATACAGAAAATCTCTTATTAATTTGCTTCATCGTGTGAAAATCAAAAGATTGTAGAAGAAATTAAAAGAAAACGTCAAAAAATCTCTTCGTGTGAAAGGAGATTTAGAACTCTCTTGGACAGTTTTCCAGCTAGCCATTGTATAAATAGTGGGATAACCCATACTTTTATAAACAGTGCGAGAGTGAAGTGAGATGACTCGCCTTACTCGTTGACTCATCTCACTTCATTCGAAATGAGTAATTTCGATTTTAGTTTCGAACACTCAAATGCCATAACCAAAGACTATATTTTGTTGTGTTGTCTTTGTTTTTATTTGTTTGACATCTGAGTTTTCAACTCCATAAAGAATGTAAAACGCAAGAACTAAAATAATCACCCCGATTACAGAATCCGATGAATGAGCTGCGGAAGGATTCAGACTCAATTTTGACATATCTTTCATAGTAAAACAGTCAGAATTGAGTCTGATTCCCTCCACAGCTCATTCATCGGATTCCGTAATCGGGGTGAATGATTTATGCCAACAAAATTTGTATTTAACCTCTCTTTGAGTAGGTATATTTTATCCTTTCGTTTTCGTTTTTCACATTCCATCTATCATTTAAATCTTACAACAAAGTACACCTCAGACCTCACATTGATCTAAATTTCGTAAAAACTCCATCTGAACACAACAAAAACAGTGACAGTTCATGCAAAAAAGTAAGCAAACATACCTTTTTCAAATTTGCTATTGTCAAAGTGGCATACGGAGTTAGTATGATAGGTACTTAAAAGATAAAATAGTCATTTGGTGACTTTAATAAAATGTTAAAAAGATAGTTCGATGCTAAATCGTCTAAAATGTTACTATTAAATCTACTTCAAAACTAAACAGCCATAGCCAATGCATACCTTTACATATTTTTGATCACCTGATCAATAAATAATGAAACTTACATATATACTTAGAACCAAAGAAATGCTATTATTTCTTAAATTATGTTGAAAGCACTATGATTTTTGTCAACATTTTACTTTTTAAGCATTATTTTTTGTTTGCGATTTAGATTTAGTGGAACTCATCTTGATAAAAGTGATTTATTTTCTTTACTTAATTTTAAGTGTTAAATGGTATAATTTTTAGAAAGTTTCATTTTCAAAAGACTATCATCTTAAGTTTTCAAGATTTGAGGATTGGGCTCAAAGGCCAACGTGATAAGCAAACAAATATGTTCGAAAAGAAACTAAGCTAAGCTAAATGATAACATTAACAGTTTGTTTGTCCTCTACGACGCACGTTGTGGTATTATTGAGGACGCATAGAAAATACGTGATATTTTTCTGAAAAAAATTATCTAAAAAGGAAATTTTTGGCGTAGGGAACTTTTTGGAAAGGACGAGACTAGAGACATGCCAATTTATAACAGTTTCTCACCATTAAAAGTGGGCGTGCGTTAACGCGCTTCGCGCAACTTGAAAAAAAAGTCTGTGTGCCTGAAGTATGCCCACCGGCGGAGGGGGCCTGCGGGGCCACATAAACAGTACTTTTATAAACCAAAACTGTTATAATTGGCATGTCTAGACTCTAGAGTCACGTCCTTTTTACTTTCTTGCAATTATGGATTTACCATGTACCGTTGAGCCAGTGTTGCCAGATGAATTTAATAAACAAAACTTGTGAGTGCCGGGACTCACGGTTAAGATGAGTAAACATGAAATTTCGTCAGAGGATTTTTGTTATTGGAACTACCCAATATGCATTAAACAACCACCGTATCCTAACGCGAACGTCTTACACGCAATGTATAACACGGAATGCTTTTGCTTTACAAGTAAAGGTAGAACTAGAATAGTCGGAAGACCACGCAAGTGGTTTTACAAAACCGAGCGAATACAAAGAATTCATATCTTGTGCCCATAATGGCGATTTGGTACTGTTCGTCTAGTTTTAGTTAACTTTTGCGGTCGGACGTGAAGAGCGCTCATCGACCGCTCATTCGTAAGCGGATGGATGCAAAAATCAAAATGGTGAAAGCAAACTAAAAAGAATTTGGCGTTTGGTGCTTAGATTTCGACTTTTTTTCTGATTTATTTCTGATTTATGAATGAGTTAAGTAAAATTTTAAGTTTTCTTTTAATTAATTTATATCACATCGAATTTTAGTTGTTTCGCAAAGTAAATAATTAAAAGCCTCTCTTCTATGAAGAGTGACATTGAACAAACAATTATTTAATTTGTTTTCTCTTTCAACAATTTAAGTGCATTATGGGTTACTTGTGAAATTGACGTTTCGGAAAGCGACTTTTCGGTCGGTTTTGACATAAGCTTCCGACAGCTCTCGCCTATTCTAGTTCTACCTTAAGCCTCATATTTTTAATTTATCCTACCGCCCGCGAAATAGGTGTTTGCACCTTAGAAATTCAGATCTTTATTTTTAGAATTTTTTATTGAACGATCCTTCAATGAAATTTAACACTTTGTAGTTGGATATTTGGAAGAATAACAGACGAACTATATTTTGACTTGCATATACAGAATATTTGGTTCCAAATGTCTGCGGAATGCGGAAATCACCAAAATCGTGGTTTTAATCCATTGACACCATAGAGCCAACCTCCAATGGAATTTATAACTTAATATGATTTGGCAGATGGACGAGTTATAATATTTAGTTTGAACTTCGAACTGCCAACCAACTTCCAACCCTAATCTAACTCGATCTTTCGATCCTGTAAATAACTCCCGAACAAAATTCTGGGCCCAAATTACCGCATTAGTGACTGATCGAGTGAGTGCCATCAGTGATCGAATAAACGAGTTAAACTTATGGGGATGATGGCTCCATAACGTGAGCGATAATGCCAAAATCACATTATTCACTAATTCAGTCACGTATTACTAGAGAACTGATGCGGTAATTCGGGCCCGATTTTCAAATTGTTGGCATTGAACATACCACATAATGCAACCTATCGTAAAGTGAACTTGTGACACGGAACGTATTATTAAGGCTCACGTTTTTAGTTTACCCGTTATCGCGCGTCGGTATAGAGTTAAAAAAAGAAAAAACAGGGCCCTATTTCATAAACATTGACAACTGCGACAGGTGACAATTTGTTAATTTACAACTCAACAATTGTCAAGATCTGTTCCATAAACAATTTGACAATTTTATAGAGGTCATAAAATAATTGTCAAGACAATGAATGGTCAAGTATTTTTCTACAATTGTCAGGAATGTTCTGACAATTCTTTTATGAAATGAAAAAAAATATACAATTTACATAATTTGTCAGTATTTAATTGACAATTGTGACAGGAAACTCCGTTACGGTCAAGTGTTGACAGTGAAAAGACAGAAGTTGAGCTAAAATGCTAAATAAAATTTTTTCAAGTGAAAGTTTTGACGATTCTCTGTTGGAACTCCGTCTAATACGCCGACTCCCTCGACATTTTAAACAGAGAATAAATAATGATTTTGACACGTTAAATGGCTATATTATACACTTCAATTTTTAATAATAAAACACAACTTCGACAACTGTGACAAGAGTGCGGAAGAGTGCATGCGTTCTGTAACTTCTAACATCGAAAAAATCGCCCGAGAAACGATGAGAATTGAAACAAATAGGTACATAGGTTTTGTTCCATTTTTCATCGTTTTTCGACGTGGGCACTGCATACTGGCTATTTTTTCGGTAAAATCAAATAAACGGATGCTATTCGCAAAAAAACGAACTTAACATTAATTCAAAAAAGCCATAACCCTGCAAAGTTGACATACAAAACAAACATGGCATACCAACGCATCAGAATGGGTTCAGCGTTCCACTGGATTAAGAATTTTTCATTGCAAAATCAATCGACTACAAAAAAGAAAACACCCTGTATAAATAGAGTTGCCTTGTTGCACCTTTCTTTGGAATCTATTTTTACTTCCTATTTTCTCGGTTCGGTTAATAGCATAGGCAGAAATTTTATTCGTTCCGTATATCTCTCAATGTGGGCACCTACAAATTCGCAAATCAGCAATCTTTATCGGAATTTGTCGTATTAAGTTGCAGATTGCTTGGAATTTTATCGACTCTGCCTTTGCTTCGCAATCTTTTCATCTGTCTGCATCTCTGTCTGGATTAAGGTAATCCAAAAGATATTTTCACTTTGCGTGATGCAGGCCGTGCGGGAGTGAAGCGGGAAGCTTTTCTTTTCTCATTGCTCATTCAATGGATATAATGTCAGAGTGATCAACATTTAACTGGAAATATTGTAGTAGTTATAGCTATGTACCTACCTACCAGCTGGTAAGAGGTATACAAAGATAAAAATAATCGAGCTTGGCATAGGTTCGTTCATTCGTGTTTATATTGTGTTGTACTTTTATATTTTATGGATGTGTATATGCATAGGCACTTTGCAAAGGTAACTATCATGAGCTTGTTGGGAAACACCATGTTTGTTGTTCCGACTATGCTGCAAGCCAGATGACCTTGAGATTTTTGTTCTTCTATTTTTATTTTGTTTTGTTTGGATTATGGCTAGCGAAAAAAATAAAGTTGAAGAAAGTGCAAATTCAAATAATTCATCGACATCGGCGTCTTCGCATGGTAAGATATAGAAATAGTAACCAAAGTGTCAGGTGTGTGTGTTTATAAAAAGGAGGACGCGCTCGGGTGGTTTGAGTTGAGATTGAGAGTATATGTAAGTATTTCGAGGTGAATGTTTGAAAGATGAAACGCTGCATAAAATGCGTTGCTGGTGATTGTAAGTTTATGATTCAAATCGTCGCGTCGCATTTGTAGGTACTTCTTCTATATTGGCAAACTCTGACAGTCCTACCTACCTACATGATAATAATTTGACCGTCAAAATGACAAGCTGAATTTTGAGTATAATGGAGTGTTGAACCAGGCTTAGGAAGAGTGAAGTGTCTGGGAGATTCATTCGTCAAAGTTTAAAAATTAATTTTCAAGGCAATTTTTTAATTTTAAGAAGCATATGCTTATCTTTTGGCAAACGAAAATCCGAAAAATTGTTATTAATGGCACCGTAGAACCTTTAATTGTTGATTTTTCTCGAAAACTATTATTATTTGGATATTTCTACGGAGAATATTTTCCAAAAAAAAAAAAACGTAAATTTCCAAATCATTTCATTTTCTACATTCATACATAATGTACATAGTAATACCTAAAGGGTCTTCCAATAGGGACTTCCGAACTTTGACAGTTGGTAACGGCCATATTGTTGAAGCTACATCTGTCAAATTGGTTGTCATTTATTCAGTCTGTTTTGCCAAATCACCATGGACGGATATAGCAACACGTGCAAATGGTAAAATTGTTTTATCAAAATGAGTGTTCTGTTCTTCACGCTTCGCCAATTTATGGACATCTTTAGCAATGAGGCCCACTTCTGATTGAATGGGTACGTCAACACACAAAATTATTGAATTTGGGACGATAACAATCCAGAGCGTCCAATGCATCTCGAAAAAGTAACTCTTTAGTGTGGATTTTGGGCTGGCGGCCCATTGGTCCATATTTCTGGGAGAACGACGTTGGCCAGGCCATCACCGTCAACAGCGAGCGCTATAGGTCGATGATTATCAACTTCTTTTGGCGTGAAATGGATGATATATACACCAACAACATGTGGTTTCAACAGGACGGCGCGGCGCCCGCTACGTGGCACACATTGGTAAGTGATGTGAACTGAGATCATGCGATTTGAGCCTGTTAGACTTTTTCTTGTGGGGTTTTCTCGGAATTTCGAAAAAAGGTAATTAAAACCAATTTGTACGAAATTATTACCATCTTGTGCGCCTGTTAAAGCCAAAAATTTTGATACCTATATCTCAATTTCGGCCTTTTGGCGTTTGTTGAGTTTTGAAAAAACGGTCCCCGATTGACAACCGTAATAGGGGCCTCACTCTAAGCCATTTCTGAATTCTGAGGCAGTTTGTCAGTGCGAGATTATCCTTGATGATTTGGGATCAACGCCGAGTTAATGCGAATTGCTGAACCATACAGATCAAATTCGAACCACGTTTGTACCTACAACTTAATAAGTTAAAATTAATATTTCACTGAAAAACTGCTTTTGATTTGACTCGGGTTTAATTTATGTGTAGGATTAACTTAGTCAAGTTTAACCTAGATTCAAAAAGGGTACTGAAATAGTGGCCCTAAAATCTCAGCAATGTCAGAAATTTAAACGTATTTCCTCACTTTTACTGCCAAAAAGCTGAGCTTGAATATTTCTTAGATTCGCTGGCTCAATTATTTTTTCTCTCCTTTTTGGATTCTAGGAAAGAATGATATTCTCCTCTTCCGTTATTTTGACAGATCAAAATCTCTGAAATCACAAAAACATGAACTGGCTAACTGGCAAAAGAAATTCAAAAAAATATCCGTACTCATAAATTCAAAAACAAAAATGAATTGTTTTGTTAGATCTTTGTTTTTATTTGGTGTCTATTATCTGCTATCACATGTATAAGCGCTAGCATACGTAGTATTCCTAGGCCTTTTATACCTTCAAGTCATACATACATGTATCTACATTCGTACGAATCAAATCAGTGTATTTTATTTGTCAAGGAATTTTGATTCATTAGATTTATTTTCAAAAATATACGATGTGTGCGTCATCGGAATATACGACTACTTAAAACGATATATATTACAACAGATAAGCAAGAAACCAAAAAAGGACATTAAATAACAATATTAATTCATATCCCTTATCACAAAAATGAACTTATCTATATATATAATAATCAACAAAACAACAATATAAGGCATACTTGCACGAAAAAAACACAACAAAGTGGTAACATAAACCGTATACCTATCTATAGTGAAAGGATGAAAGGGGCGTTTAAAGTCATAAACTAATCCCTCATCCGATCCCTCAAATAATGGCTGATTTACATAAATAAAGTAGTCCTTGTCATATAAAAATAAAAATAAATTATAAAAACATGAATAAGGGAACCTTAAATATTGGAAATGGAAACTTACTTGAATCTGTTTGTTTCCGAAAGGCAACTGCACGCTTATCGAATCTCCTTGAGATTCATGTCACATTATACATATATCGAGCTAAATGTTATCAGCGAGTGACATCTTATCAGGTTTATTCTGCTGTTGTTTGTATTTTGCTTTATAGTGCCATGCCAGGACAAAATAACGAAACCAACCTCGTTATTATATTTTCTTTTTTGACAGTAAATATAAAGGAGATTACAATATCGCAGGAGTGAAATGATAAAAAAAGGAAAATATATTCCGCATGTTTAATTTGAAGATAACAATATTGTATTTACGCAGCCATTTTGAATAAAGGAAACAAGAAATGTTAATAAAGTGCAGGACGAATGTATATTTATTAGTTTATCATTTTATCAATATTGTACACTGTGGGGCCAGTCAGGGCAGTGAGGCTAGAAAGAAGAGTTATTTATTTCCCAAAAAGGATTAGGTGTAGGTACCTACCTATAATATACCTAGTCGAGGGGAAAACAAATGGATTTGAATAAAAAAATAAGAGTGATCTTAATTTTTAGGCAAGAATATAGTCTATAGTTTAGCTATAGATTTAATCTTCACATTAAGGCTAATCATGGAAAGGACCAAAGAATTTAATTACCTTTCCTTTGTTTTGAAAATCGCATATGGAAAGCATTCATCACCGAGAGCTCTACAATGGCGATGGCCGAACTCGGGATCCCGAGAAAACTGATCAAGTTGTGTTGCGTGACATAAGAAAACACACGGTGCAATGTTTGGAATCATAATCGGCCGTTCCCAACACACAGTTACAGAGTCATTTACCGGCAGTGGCGAACAGAAAATTGGTTAGCCTTGAAGTAAACGAGAACAAAACTAAGCAATTATTGCTATCAATTAACAAACGAGTTTATGAGTTCACCGCCCAAGTCCAAACGTCACTAGATAGCAGTTACTTAGTCCGTGTGTGAAATCGATTAAAATGTCGATTAAATTGTAATCGAGGTTAAATTTTGACGTTTCCACGTATAGATTCACCTTTTAAGTGTCAAAAAATTACAAAATTTAACGATATTTTAATCCAATTCACACACATGGCCTTAGTGGTATTAAGGAGCTCATATACCTCAGAGTAGCTCCACAAATGAAACTGTAATGGATATCCGGCGAAGAATTTACCCTATTAAACCGCAGTTACTTCGGATTGACGAAATGAGTTCAACACTTTTTACAACGCGGCGTAAGACGAAGTGCACTCTCTACAAAACACTCATACTGATGCCAGTTCTGGTTAAGGGCTCCGACTGACGGTCCGACTCGGATTGTTGGACAAAAAGTTGAAATAGAGAGCTGATACTGAGTTTTCGGAGAGAAAAATTCTTCAATGTATATTTGGTCCTGTGTGGGAGGAGGGCGAATGGAGAGGAGAAAATACATTAACCACGAACTCTATACGAGAATAGTAAAATCACATCGACTATATTTGTTCACATTGAGCGCATGGACAGCAATGATCCTGCAAAGAGGGTCTGTGATTCAGAGATTACAGCCACTAGATGCGGGGTGACATCGAAACCAAGCCATCACGGATCAGAGAGCACTTGACCTGGATGACTATGGAAGCAGACTATACGAAACCAGCTCTTTTACTAATCTATAGCCGTAACGCAACAGTCAAGGTCGGACCTGCGTCTCAACCAACTACCATAATAAGCCAGCTTGGTCTTAAGATAGCTGACTCTAGTTTCAAATTCTCCTATGTAAAGGGTTTTCCAATAAGAGGTGTTATTTTGATATTCAAAGAAAAATGGCATTTTTTGAGATAAATGATCGGATGTGTTTTTCATTATAAAGAGGAAGGTATGCCGTTAATGATGGAACACAACATCAGCCAAATGGCCGCCACGACCACGCTTACAGGACCATATCCTTTTCATGAAATTTTCCATAACCAAATCGCAAAGTGGCTGCCCTATGTCCTCGATAGCCTCACGAATTCCAACTTTGAGGTCTTGAATCGACGCTGGGCTGTTGGCGTAGACCTTATCTTTCACGTGGCCCCGAAGGAAGAAGTCGCAAGGTGTTAAATCACAAGATATCGGTGGCCAATCGTGATCACCTCTTCGAGAGATAACACGGTCCGGAAACTTTTCCCGTAAAAGATCGATGGTTTCATTGCTTGTGTGGCACGTAGCGCCGTATTGTTGAAAGTAAACGTTGTCCAGATCAATACCATCCAATTCCGGCCATAAAAAATCATTAATCATCTCTCGATAGCGCAATCCATTGACCGTAACTGTTGCTCCAGCCTCATTTTCGAAAAAGTAAGGTCCAATGACCCCGCCGGACCATAAACCGCACCAAACAGTCACGCGTTGAGGATGGAGAGGCTTTTCAACAATAACTCTTGGGTTTTCCGAGCTCCAGATGCGACAGTTTTGCTTGTTGACGTAGCCTCCGAGGTGGAAATGGGCCTCATCAGTCAAGATGATTTTTCCATGAAATTCCGGATCATTTTCATGCATTTCAAGGACCCAATCAGCAAAGACACGACGTTGTTGATGATCAGCCGGCTTGAGTTCTTGTGTTAACTGAACTTTATAAGCCTTAAGACCCAAGTCTTTATGCAAAATACGGTGTAATGACGTTTGTGGAATGCCTAATTCCAAAGAACGACGAGGAATGGACAAACCTGGGTTTTCTTCAACACTTTGGGCTACAACAGCAATATTCTCAGTTGTTCTTGAGCGACGTGCACGGGTTTTATTCTTCACATCACTAACTTGTCCCAACAGCTCGAATTTGTCCACCAATTTCTGTATTGCGGTCCGACAAGGTGCTTCACGACGACCCAAAAATGTTTTAGTTTTACGAACCGTCTCTGCCAAATTTTCACCTTTTTAATAGTGAATTTTAATAATTTCAATGCGTTGTTGAAGCGTGTATCGTTCCATTTTTATTAATGGCGTAGTTTCTACTTGTCAAATGTCAAAAAATGACAGCTTCAAAAGTGACAGCTACCGAAATAGCGGGCTATTCAAAATAACACCTCTTATTGGAAAACCCTTTATATATAATAATTAAATAGCGAAAGCGAAAATGGTAGTTTATAAAACTGCACCTCTGCACGCTTGATTACTGTGCAAAGTCAGCGACACAATAACACGCCATTCCACACCAGACGAGACATGTGTGATTCCGGCTTACTGCCTGAACACAATAGAATGCAGCTTCCAAAGATACTCAATATAAAGATGGGAATGTTTCGTACGTTCTTACACATAATTTCTCATTTTTATTCGCAAACCAGTTCTGGGGGATCATGGGAAAAATCCCTTAGTCCATTTTATGTAACTAAAATCAATTTTCGGTTCAAGTTATTTTTTGTTTTGCTTTTCATTTGTACCAAACTTTCTTTTTTTTTGTATTATTCTGACAGCTGTTCGATTGTGCCATAATTTGAAATATAATAAGCAGGCTACTACAGGTGGGTTTTTTTGGAAATTACTATACTATGTATAAAATCCCAAAAAAAACACGGCTGGTATAGAAGACTTCTAGGATAAAATTGAATTCTGAATTTTTTCAACAAGGAAATGAATTTACTCAAATAAATCCAAATATGTAAATTAGTTGGAAAATATCTTCTTTTATGCTGTGGGAAATAAAAAGGGAAATAAGAAAAGATATGTGGGACAAAAAGGGAATTTTCTAAATGTCTGAAGGGATTTTTCTTTAAAATGCCCCCCAGCACTGCTGCGAACTGACATTTCAAGCTTGTAGGCAAATTGAAATGGCTGCCGAGGATTCTAATCTTCATGTGGATAATCTCTGGCTGTAACTGGAATTGGAGCTGGAATAGCTGATGGCAAAAAGTGTCGAACGTGCAGTTAAGCGACCTATGACGAACTTAAGAATGGGCCATGTCAGTCGCAGCTACAGTCGAAATTTGAAAGAAATAATCTTAAAAAAATAAATGTTAATAATGGTTCTTGTGTATGATATTAAAAAAAAGTTACCAGATTTAATTGATTTTTTTTATTTGCGGGATTAAAGTTAAACCCGAGTTAACTCATCAAATTTGGTGAGTTCACTCAGTATCAACTGAACAGATGCTTTTTATGTTTTACGTCCACCGAGTTTATTTAGTCGTTTCGCATGTATCCTCCGCCGAAAAACTGCTTCCTCAGTTAACTGTGGGATAATTTACTTCCAGTGTTAGGTACCACCGATTTAACTCACCTTTAAAAAACTGGGCCTACATGAATCTAAATGAATAAACTAATTATTTTTTTCTTTGGACTTCTTATTATGATTTTTATAGTATTTTTTTCATTGAAGTAATTTTCATAATTGAAGTAACCCACGGCGGCGGTGGCGAACTACTCATGAATAGATGCAAACGATAATCTAGTACTGTACCAAGGCTAAGTAACTACTCGTGTTTTCTCGTGAGTATAGATAAGAGTATACCAGAATTTTTAGGACAGCTTGAGATTCCTGTTTTGACAACAGCATGCAGAATGCTTTGGATACAAATCTGAACGCGGGCAATGGTTTTCAAAAAAATATCAATCCATGCCTCATCGGACAACTGGTTTTTGCTGTGTTCCTCCTCCAGTCCCACCTCTTTACCATATACCTCTACAAAAGCACATTGTTGAAAGCAGGTCAAGCACCCAAATTTAATTTCTTGTAGACTTTTCATTTTTGAATAAAAGTAGGTACTCTATCTTAGAAAGGAAAACTGCATAGTAACTTGCTTGGAAATTGTCTACACTACAAAATATTGATTACAAAATATACCTTACCTGAATGGTTTTCTAAAAATGTTTCTACTTTGTATAGAATTAAGTCAATTCAACTGCTTTTTTTGCTCTTCTTCATAAGTATTTCTATTTATGAATTAAAGCTTTAGTTACATCACAGGGTTTCTATTTTTATTTCATTTCTACCGTCAATCATCGATACGACACCTGCCTTTTCTTACCTAGATATGTATGTATATGTGTGCATGCACAACATATGTACATATATTTATGTTAAATGCTTATTAAACTATAATTCTTAAAATGTTTTCTTTGAAGATAGACAAAGTAAAATGTTCGCAAAACTTGCGTTTACATTGAATTTGACAAGACTTGGTAAGTTAGCACTTGACATTAATGTTAAGTTGGATTTTCGAATCATTTTTACCTAATTATAACAATATATGTCTACTATTTAAGTGCTGCATCAACGGTAAACTGTTTAAAATTTAAATAAGGAAGTGACTCCCAAGTATGAATAGTCTGGCCCCATATATTTGTTTCGTTTTTCTTTTTTTTTCGTGTTTAATAGCACTTGTCCTTCATTCTTTATAAATTTAAAACCAACACATTCCACCTCTTCTTTCTCAACTTATGACCTTCTCAACTATGTGCAACAATAAAAACCAAAAAAAAAAAACCACGGGAAACAACAAAAAAATCTTAAACAATAAAAACAATAATCTATTGTTGGCCTAGGAGCATGTTGCTCACAATGCAGGTTCCATCATATTATACACTTAGAGAAAAATAAAAAAAAAAACTGTCAATTTTAAAATAAACCAATATTTGTATTTTTTTTACGATTTTAAGATCGAACTTGGGATTTTGAATAAACTTACCATTAAGAAAAGTGGGTCTCGCAATTCTGTCTGTCGTCTATCTGTCTGTTCAGCTGCATCATCCTTCACGGATGTGTCGATTTTCTTTAAACTTATGGGCGCGTATTTGCTAAACTCATGTTTTATTAAACTGCAGTAAGATTAATGAATATAGGCCCTACTTTGACCAAATTCCACTCTGTATTAATCAAAACAGAAGTTTTTTGACATAAAGGGCCTCAAATATTGGAATGAAAAACACTAAAAAATTAATATAAATGTTAAGAAATTCAATTAAACCTAATTTTAACTTAGCATAACAGTTTAAAAATGACTAGGAATATGTCATATGCAATTTTTTTTTTTAGGCGTTATTTAAAATCTTATTTTTCTCATAAATCACTCCACAGATCTTAATACAAAAAATCGTATTACTACCAAAGTGAGTTTAAAAAATCGTAAAATTAAGCTCATCGAAATGGATAGCCTTCGATATGTCCACAATTGTGAGCTTGAAAGATATGAAAATATAGGTTTTTTAAGATAAATAATGTAAATGTTAATAAAGGAAGTGAATCTAGACATTTTATTTAAAAAAATATATGCACGACTGGATTGCACGAACTTGCTCTTGTGGTTAACAACTGTAATGCAGATACACAGTGAAGATAAATGTTATTGGTTTAGTAATAAGTTTCTTTTAAATGCCGTTTCCCGTTTGAAAAATAATATCCATGTAAAATACAAAAACAATTCCCCTTAGTTAATGGCGATTTAGTATAAATACTATAGTATAACTGTTATATACATGGGGTAAGCGTGGTGATGGCGTATGTTTGTGCACTTTTATTCTAAGCAAATAAGTGAGTAAAAAAAAAATACACCTTATATTATGATACCTATCTTAAATGAGATACCTAATGGTAATTAAAAAAGATTTTTGTGTTTAAAAAAATATTTTTGAAAATTTTTAAATGCAGCTGTCTTGATCATTCCAGGTACGAAGTTAAATCAAAATCGTTAGAGCCGTTTGAAAAAGTAACCGAAATTGCTGTATGGAAGCTTCCCGTTCAAGGTGAGCTTTGAGCTAAAACTAAAATTCTAATTTCCCCTCTAGGAATCATATAAAAGTGCTCTGTACCAAATTTGAAGTTAATAGGCCCAACCGTTTAGGCTCTAGCTTAAATTACAGTAGGCACACAGACCGACCGACGCCAACGCACGCCAATACTTGCCCTATACAGCAAGTAAAAATTGTCACTGATAGTGTTGAACCAGAACCATTTTTACAAAATTTACTGCCCAGGACCCATGTTCTGTAACCTTTTCATCAGTAAAATTAGTCGAGAAACGATGAAAATTGGAACAAATGGTATGAGTTTTGTTCCATTTTTCATCGTTTCTGGACTGATTTTAGCGATGCGAGAGTTACAGAATATGGGTCCTGGATAGTAAAGGGTGGTCCGCCAAATAACTTCTTTTTTTTTTTGAAAATGGCGCAAAACATCGAGTGTAGCTTCGGCTGTGTGGCACGTTGCACCGGCCGTCCTGTTGAAACCAAATGTTGCCAATATCCTCGTCTTCAATTTTTGTGAACAAAAATTCGTTCAACATGGCCCGATAACGATCGCCATTGACTGTAACGGCCACTCCTTGCTCATTTTCGAAAAAATGGCCCAATTATGCCTCTGGACCAAAATCCGCACCAAACAGTGACTCGTTTTGGGTGTATCGGCTTTTCAATGTATGCGTGCGGGTTTTCTGTGCCCCAAATGCGACAATTTTGCCTGTTTACTATCCGCCAAGATCAAAATGAGCTTCATGTGAAAAGATGATCTTTTTGGCAAAATCGGCGAAGCGTATACACAACCATATTAGTTCAGCGGAAGGATAAAACTAATTATCTGTCAAATCAGACATGAGCTAAGTGTTACCATTCACGAAATAAGCACTAGTTAGATGGCGGACCCTTTATTTTTTTCCACCGCCTTTAAAACTATTAATTTCAGGTGCATCAATCATGAGGACATTAATTTCCTAGAGTCAAATATAGCGGAGGAACTGAAAAAGAGTAGAGTCGACTCCGCTTATTTGCAACACAAAAAATAAAGAAAATTTGTTGCAATCAAGCGGACTTTCCCACAGTAATTGAAAAACTTGCTCAACAAATGTCAGTGAGTCTAACCAATCGAAAACCAGAAAAAATTAAAATTCAAGAAAATTCCGTGGCGTTAAAGGTGTCGTTACTGACATAATCAGCGGTGACGTGAGTAAAAGGAAAAGGTGGTATTCTGTTGTATATTCTGTTCCCTGCGTTTGCATTGAATTCTATTTTCCAAACATGTCTCGATAACGCGCAGCTGACAACGACCATTGTCGTGGTGAAAAGCGGAAAGTTGTTAAAATATGGCTGGGTTTTTTCTTAAACACACAAACTAGTATAAGTATTTGACAGAAAACTAGCTGAGGCATAAATAAAGATGTAGGTACGTGAAAAACGGGAACAAATTGCCGCGTTCAGATTTGTATCCAAAGCGATCTAATGTGGTTTTCGTTTCGACCAAAAAAATCTATTTTTTTTTTTATTTTTTTTTATTTGTGACAAGTTTTTCCTTTCCTTTCAACCAAAAAAAACGAATTTTTGTCGATCTGAAGTCGATTTTGCAGATCTCGATTTTAAGCAAGATTTACACAGATTTTCACACGCACTTGCACACACATCAAAGAAAAGTGACTTTTACCAGTCACGTTTTGTGTTCGTTTTGCCAGTAAGATTTAAGATCTGACATCTAAATCTGAATTGGTTGAAACGAAAGCCACATAAATAGCCGCGTTCGGGTAACGATCCAAAGCTATCCGGATTGGTTTCTGTTGTTAGGTGTGTTCCTTTGGGCTCCAGTATCTACTGCCAAGTACTTCTGGCTGCAGTCAACTACTTCTACTCTGTGGTCGAAGTAGTTCAAAGTAGTTCATTAATCTAGTGACAGAATGTTTCCGAACAAGAAAAAGACATCACCAATCAACAGAAATTACGTAATAGATTATTGTTGTTGACATTTTTCACATTTTAAAGTAAAATAAGAAAACAAAACCGAAATTAAATTGATATTGAGGTTAGATTTTACTTTTGGCAAAATGAAAGCATTCCATTCATCATTCAGCCCAATGGAACACGGCTGTTGTAATCGCATAAAAAATTCAGCTGATGAACCCATCCGCTGTTGTCAGAAACAAATCCCAAGGTATCCTAAAATTTCCGATGGAAATTTGGGGAACAGCTGATCACAGCTGATTATACCTACAGCCGACTAATTATTTTGCTTTTTGGTGTCTCGTCTGATTTTGTTCGTTTGAAGAATAAAATAACAAATAAGGGTTAAAATGTATACCATTGTGATAAGAAATGGTACTGAATACTTAATTGATGATTCAGAAGGGATTTGCGATAAAATGGAAATCAAATCGTCGGGTTAAAAACTCAATAGTTTTCCCTTTTATTATAGCTGCCTTGTCTTTTGACAGCAGAAATGTAATCTATCTGGTTTCGGTCGTTCGAAAAATAATCGCATACTAAGGTATCTTGGATAGCCTATCGGATTGGCACCCGAACGCGGCCAATAGCTTTCTGTTGTTTCAATTCCTTGTGGAAAAAACAGCTGATACCACAACAACTCAAGGTATCTGAACATTTTTAGATATATTGAAACCGTCTCGGATAGATTGTTGAACGCAAGGTATGCAATAGGGGTACCCCGAAGTAGGCATCTTTGCCCTCTCTTATTTGTATTAATATTAAATGGTTTACCCTGCTAAGCGTCGACAAAATGACGAAGCTTTTCCGTCAGAAGTAGATGTAATATTTGTATAAGTTTTCTAGTGGACCCAGAACGTCGCCCGTGACACATAGGTAATATCCACCTCCTAAATCGATTAGCGTACTCCGTTTCTCCGAATTTAACGAACACTGTACCGATTTTGATCGAATCCAATCGGACCCATATTTCTTTTATCCGATAAAATATATAAACAATTGAATAGAGATTGATATCGAAAATCGAGATTCACTGAAATCATTGAGATTGGGATGGTAAATCGAGAATCATCGAAATGATTGAGATTGGGATGGAAAATCGAGTATGTTCGAAATGATTGAGATTGCGATCGATTGAAATGAAATTTTGTGATTTCAATCATCAATACTTTTCGATGATCGGATCAAAAAAATAGAATCGTTTCTGATTGGCACAGCCCTACTCGGCGATTATTTAGACCAAGAGCCCGCAAGAAAATTAAGGTGTGAATGATAAAATAATTCGCTGAAACCGGTTTTTCGTGTCATCGTCAACATTATTGAATAGTTTTCGATTTATGTGTTGATATTTCGTATTCTCGTTGACTAACGACTTTATTGTTTGTTATATTTATTTTTTGATGAATAATAGGTAACAGTGGGAAAACTAGTTTTATTCAACATTTCTTTATGTAGAAATTTAAACTTTTAATTAATATTTTGACATGTTACCGTCAGAGGGTCCGGTATTGAGATATGGATACCACGCATCAACCTATATTTTCATGAATTAAAGTGTTTAAGTGTATTAGAGTTCCACCGCTATTCACTTCACATTTCAAAAAAGAGTGAAATCAGCTTTGAAAAGTAATAACCTCCTAAGAGGGCTTAGCAAAGCACACAGAATTCTCGGGGTTTAACTTAAGCACGGAGAAAAACTGCGTGTTAGCGGCGGCGTGCATTGCATATTTGTTATCGATAGTTTGTAAGGAAACGTCAATTTTTTTCTGTGATGGGGTCTCTAATATCTGATGTCGGTTTTTCATCCAGTTAACTCTGGGATTGAAAAAAAATAAGCGTAATGTAATATAATTAATTTTAAAAAAATGTGATGCGTGAAAATAAAATGTGTGTTTAAAATTGTGAAATTAATAAAGTGTTTGTATTCTTCTTCATTGTAAAGCTGTTTTCGCTTAGTGTACTTTTCAGTGTACACTACTGCGCGCGAACAAGCATTCGAATAATTTGTTTGTCATAAATTTGAATCTTTTTTTTTATAAATGTAATGTTTTTTTTTGTTGCTGTTGTTGTGCATTTGTCTTTTATAATAATTATGCACTCCAATTAATAAGCTCACCTGAAGGGTCAAACAACAAAAAAATAACTACATTCAGTCAAGAAAAAGCTGTCACATCAGCTGAAATGTCATATTCTGTAATTGGAAGGTCGGAAGGGAAATCTGACCTCAATATTTTTACAAAGCGAACAGTTGCAAGAGTTTGAAATTGTCAAAACAGCAAAGAATTAAAAATATTTTGAAAAAGACAAGAGAAAAATGAAACAAAATAAAATAAAATAAAAAAGAAATATTATAAAATGCGATTAGGATAACTCCAGCGACGACCAACACAGCGACGACCGACGCGACAGACACACGGTAGTCTGCAGAACTTTTTCCAAAAATACTTAAAATGCACTTCAGATTGCGATTGAGGGAGAGAGAGAGAGATGTTGATGGTTTGTCATTATTTATGATGATGTCGTCGCGTGGCCGGGATTCATTGAATCTGTCCCTCATTATCTCACTATCATAAGAATCTCATTATTGAACATTGTATTTTGTAGGCAGACTTCAGGTAGGCAGATTGATATGAATCATCACCATCCATGACCATGCGTTGTGTCAGAGCCAGTAGCAGATATTTAAATTGAGATTAATATTCGCTAATGTCATTTTGATTCATTTTTGTGATTTGGTTATTATCGATATCGAATTCGAATTAGAAATAAATGAGTGAATGCAGAAAATGCGACGAAGGACTCGGAATGAGTTTTTTTTTTAGTTTGTCAATTAAATCCCAATCAATTTAGAAAATGCGCCAGCTAGTGTTGTGGATTTGTTTAAATTGGTTTTAATTTTTCCCTTCAACAACTGGATGACAATGACTGACGTTTTGATGTTTGTATTCCTGCGGGTTGTTCGACCCAAATGCATCTATAATTGGAATATAAGGACAAGGAGCATAATAATTAATGTTTCAACTGCAAGGAGCGTCGTCGTCGTACGGTTTCTGTTTTTTTTTTTTTAAATATATTCGGACCTAATGTTATGTCGGGGTATCTTTATACATTTATATGTACTTTACATGGAGGTAGGTACATAATGTGGGTAGGGTCGATAAAAGTTATTCTCAATACACATACACATATATAATATACCTACGACCTACTTTAATATATGTACATATCTAACATCAAAGTAAAAGAAGTTAAATTAGGTACAAACTGAAATGCTTTTACGTTATGGAATAAATAAAGACTTATTAACTGCCTATCCACCCACCACTAAACCAATATTTGATAAGATTTGACAATAAGCTTCTTCAAATCTCGATGATTTAGTCCCCTTTCACACAAGGAAACTGAGTTGGCAGCAACATTCAGTTTGTTGGTGAGAAGGGCAAGAAGTAAGAGGGGAAAATGAAATCTCCCCGAACAACGATTCGAGGAGATTTTTCTGACATTCCTCTTCACACACACAGTAGAGTGTGTTCAACCAAGCTATTTTAAAAGGAAACTACAGAAAGTTTCCACGATTTTGTTTCTTCGTGTGAAAGGTACAGGAGATTTTTGATGAAATTAAAAGAAAACGTCAACAAAATCTCCAGCAACTTGTTTTATCGTCTGAAAGGGGACTTACGATACAAATTTATTTCGTAAATCTAGTTGATTTCAAATAAATCTTGTCAAATCTTCATAGGACCAATAGTTCTACAAATCGAACAAACCTATTTTATGTCGCGGTGAACGCATTCATTGGAAAATCCAACCTTTTTTGCTTTTTTTTGACTAACATGAAACTTTCCTTCTCACTTCAACTCCATACGAAAAAATAAAACAACATATTTGTATTTTGAAAGGTACTGTCAAAGTTAATCTATTTTCTAATCTTTTTGTGTAGTGGAAACACCATACATATATTTATTTAAACTAAATTAAGATAAACTTTTGGTGGAAACATTCATGGTATCAACTACATTTAAGACTTTTTGCAAAAAGTTGAAAAGTGAAAACAAAAACAACCGCTGAAAATGCATGTGTGCGAAAAGGCATATAAAAATAAATTGTCTTTGATTCGTCATTGCAGATTGATTTGACAGTTTTTTTTAGCATGTTCTTGATTTTCACTCTGCCACTTTTTGCCCTTTTTTTTGCAAAAAGTCGTGAATGCAGTTTAAGCCTTAATACCATTAAACGGAAATTCGGGGAAAAATTTTATATAGGTGTTTTGTCGGGGATTGAAATTTTCAGTTCATTTATAATACTTAATAATTTGTAGTAGTTTTAATTTCATCGATTTATTTAATAATATTTTACAATTTAAATGGTATCTGAACTAAAAAAAAAAAAAACTTTCTCCTTTTATTAGATTCAAAAACCATTATTTTTGACTAAGGGGCAATGATAAGTGCATCCCACAAATTGCAATAATCTTAAGTCGATTTACCTGCAGTTGAAGCTTGAAGTTTTGAAAATTGTGTTACACTCTATCCGTATCTTAAAACCAAAAGCTTCTGCAATGAATGATTCTCAAAAAACTGCCTTCCAACAACAAGGTTATTCGACAAAAAAGTGATGACCCACACCCAAAAATGTTTCCGAACCCCATCGATCAAGATCATCGGTGTACACTAGAACGATAACTGTCGAATAACCAAGCTTCGTCAAATAAAATAGCAAACAATGACGGGCTCAGCACAGAACCTGGAGGATCTCCTGTTTCTGTTTTGAAAAATTCGGACGTGGTATAGTTTGGTTAGACATAGAAGAACAAATTTCTGTTACATTTGCACGCACGTGCAGAATAATAAACTTAGATGATAAGCCAACCGCCGATAATAAATTTGTTAATTAAAGAGTTTTCTTTTAACGGCGTCGAATGCAGCCTTAAAACCTTAAAGAAGCGCAAGGTTTTTGATGTGTAAACATCTATGCTGGCGGTAGAGTGAAAAAAAGTTAACGTTCGTGTGCAACGTTACGTCGTGCAACGTTACGGTGTGCAACGTTACGATCTGCATACTAGGATGGGTGCGTTCAGTGAAAAATAATCTTAAGATCCCCTTCAAGCAAAAACAAGTCCGTTTTGGATCCGCGCACGTTGATGTTTACACATATTAACCGTGAGTTCCATCACTCACACATTTTTTTTTTTTGTATTGTCAATATAGTGCTCGGGCAATTAAATGTGTGCAAAAAAAGAGAGCGGAGACTTCTCTAAATAATCTGCTACAGTTATTAATTTTGTTCATCGAGCAGGGTTCTGCAAAACAAAAAGCAGAAAGAAATTTTTTCTTTATGATCTCGTTGTATCATTTTTGTATGGGATTTTTTGTTTCACATCAGCAGCGTACCAAGCTTGAGGAGTAAAATAAATTTCCAACAAGGTGAGAAATGGAGTTATGTTTGAGAAAATGAAATTGAAAGTCATACTCAGGTAAACATACAAAATGTAAAATAAAGCTTATTGAGAACTCTATGAAATCCACTGACATTTTACAGTGCATATTGTTAGTACATCGGGGAACATCGAACAAACCTAGTCAAAACAACGCAACCTATTCATTAACGGTGTTCACGTTCACCTAACTCCTCCGACTTTTTGTTGACTGTTCCGTATCTTTATCTCGTCCAATCTGTCAACAGATTCGTTCGCGCAACGTATGTGACGGATTCTATGCGTTGGGCCCTCAATCTCCCGCATTCAACAGTTTATTATCATATTTAAAAAAGTTTTGGTGGAGTATTCGAAAAATTCAAACAGAACTCCACCAACTCCTGAAGCCATATTATTTTTCAAATTTTTAAACTCAGACGGAGTTTTTGGCAAGGTGAACTGAGGTCAAAGTCGAAACGGTTGAAATTAAATTAAAACTCGAGTCATATGGCGTTTTTCTTTTTTAACTCACAGCAAATCACGGAACTGTCAAAAAAAATTCTATGTTTTTTCTTCAGCTCAGACGTATCAGAGCAGGTGTAGAAGAAAGATACGGGGAAGATATTTGATGCGATTACGTAAAAAACTGATTGATTGGCCGCTGGAAATATTTAGCTAATCATTTTGTGAGGCACTTGAATGAGAAACTATTGAAATCTAGTTTATTTACAATTTACACAATACAGTGAGATCTGTACGCTTGATTTTTTTTGTAGTTCGTATTTTAGTTCGTTGTTGTTGAACAGCACTGCATAATTTCGATGGACTAGAGACTCCGTAAGTTTTAAATATAATGTAATATACATAAGAAGACTTAATTTTTCATACAAAAGCCAACATCTTCCAACTTATTTTGCCTACAATATTTAGTTTTTTTTATGATTTCTTGTTTTTTTTTCTTGTTTTTGTTCTGACTGACCTGAATTCGTAAAAAAAAAATTAAATGAATCACGTTTAGAGTTACAAAATCCCGATATAGTAATGTTTTTCTTTTTAGCCTATCATTTTTCAGCTCCAAGTTTTAAGGGTATAAAGTTTTGTTACAATTTTTCCAGATATCATACTAAAAAGCCTTAACAGTAAAAAAAAAAAAACATCACGTCTGTAGATTTAGTCATTCTATTTATTATTAAATTAAAACTTATTATTTTTAACGATTTTTCATAAAAGAAAAATATTAAACAGTAAAATTTAAAAAAAAAATAAAAGACATCACGTTTAAAAAATTCTACGCCTAACACAATGCTTTTTAAATATTTGAAAAATCATTTCAAAACACCTACAGATACGTACAGATGGAAGTGACTCTAGACTTACCAATTACAACAATTTTGGTTTATAAATGTAGTGTACGCCTACTTTTAATGGCGGTTAACTGTTCTAAATTGGCATTTCCTAGCCTCGTCCATTTCTCTAGTCTCGTCCTTAATTATTAATAAGATTTATAGCTATCAATTAATTTCAAAGTAAAATTCTGATGTAACGGTTTAGGACTTATTCGTATATTCGTTTATCTTATAGGAGTCATCATATACCTAAACTGCAGAAATTATTTTAACCTCATCCCAACCCTTTTAATAAACATTTACTTTCTAGATAAATGTACCTATTGAGGTATGACTAAATTTAAGGAATACACAGGCACAGGGCTAGGGCTCTATCTAGAGAAAGAGAGAGAACTCAACTTGTTGAATACAAAAATTAACAAAGAAAGCAAAAAAGAGAAAACCTTGCATGTAAGTAAACTTTATTTAAAAAGAAAAACCGCATGTGCACGTTTTTACGTAATCCATATAAGAAAACATGATGACACACATTTTTTCTGCTGCTCAGAACAAAAAATGTCGCTTCCTCGTGTGACATTTCAATTACGATACGAGTAAATAAATACACCGTTGTTATTGTATTTGTATTTATGTATATGTGGGTACCTACATTATTATATGAACATGAACAAGCTTCTTGTGAACATTAAAATAATAAATGACCAAGTAAAGGTCGAAGGTAGCTCAAGTCAATACACACTCTGGTCACTCTTATTTTGATCTCATTTTTAGGCAAGATAGTACAGCAATGCGATGATAATGGGAAAACTGACATTTTTTTTTGTAGCTTGCTTGTCATCAAGAAATTTACACAATCTCTTAAGACTTTCCTTTATGATATGCTGTCATAAGAAAATTTTGTTAACATAAGGCGTTTTTTTTTTTTTAACTCAGAGCAAGGCAATTTAGCTTTCAAAAAAAGATCTATATTTCTTTTTAGCTCAGATACATTAGAGCGCTCAATTTGTGTTTCTTTTTTTAAACAGAGATAGCTCGGAACAAGGAGGCGGATGGTTTCATACATGGCTGAGCGATCAGATCAGAGCTCTGAGCAGATTATGATCAGAATCCTCAGATTTAATTATAAAACACACTTGAGCAGAGCACTGAACTGTCATTTCATAGGGAATCCATTTTATATTTTTATATTATGTGTGAAGTTGGCTTGGCTCAGCGTTTCGCTCGATTTGATCGGTCATTTTATTCTAATTTATAGCTAATTGAGGAAGCTCTGAGCTAACTCCGATGGAAAAAAGAAATACACTTTTTATGCTCTGTTATGTCTGAGCTAAAAATAAAACATAGAACGTTTTTTTTGACACTTCCGTGGTGATCTGCATTGAGTTAAAAAAGAAAAACGCCAAATTTGCATCAAATGACAATTCAATGCTCAAGTGTTTTATGGCTTTTTCAATTGGTGTCAGAATGACAGTTCTTCTGAAAAGAAGAGAAATTTGCTTCTGTTCACACGTATCAAATTGTTCTTCTGGATTACCAATTGAAAAGGCCATAGGATTATGAAAAGGTACCTATCTCCAAAATATAGTTCAACATTTTACTTTGGTATTTTACCTTACGCACGCAGTAAAAGTCGAAAATGGCAAGCCACGAGTCCTCCACGAGTTTTCGCGCCACCAAATTTATGTTTGTATTTTTTGTTTATCTGCCAACGGTAAAAGAAAAGTAACAACAGTTCTATAGTCTCCACTTCCACTCTACACGATGACCTAAGAGAAAATAAATAAAGTACGTACCTACTCCCTGGAATAATTTTGAATACACAATAGGCATACGAAACGAATGAAAGGAATGTAAAAGGAGCTGTTAAAATAAATTGAAAGGAGCCTTTAATTTCTTTATAAAATCGGGCATTGAACTCGCATGCCCCAGAGATGATTTTAAAAAGTCAACAGAATAAACTAAGGGCATACAACATCATTCGACGGCGAGACGATAGCGCTGGGATGAAGATCGACTTCTACATTCTTCTCTCCCATACTTCCATAGTAAGCCGCAGAGCTCAGAGTGTATCCCATGATGCGTTGGGGAATTTTTCAAAAGGCATCAATGTACAAAAGGAATATCAATCTGACGGATGTGCTGGGCGCATAGTATATCCTCAATTGACTTTGCGCATAGTTTGCCTAAAGAGAACTAGGTATATAACTAAATACTTTGACATCGCATATAAACATTTTTATTTTGTGTGGGTACAATGCACTCTTTATGGATATTTGTTTCTTTCTTGGACCAGTATTTTCTATTAGGTTTCGGAGGACACCTCTACCAGCATGTTATTTTTCTTAAGCATATGTTTGAAATCCGGGAGAGTTTGTTACCCCCGCTTGATTTAAATTGGAAGACAAAACCAAAAAAAAAAATAAAATACAGGATCGAATCAATTGAAGAATTTCCTTCTTTGGAGGGCTTATTTATCCATCATCCCCTAACTCTGTGTACATACATTATATGGTAGGTATAGATAATTTGTATTTTTGATCCCTTAATGCGATTTGTCATTCAACCCCCATGGACTGTTAATAAAGAAGAATTATTATATTCTTCGCTGGGATTTCTTAAAATTTAAAAATAACACATCATCACAGACCCACACATGAGGGTGCTAAAAGGAGAGGGTGGATGATTTAATTTTAATTGATTTAAAACGACAATGTGGTCGTTAAAAAAAAAAGAATATTTACTCAGTCGCGTCTTTTTTATTTGAATTATATTCGTCAAAAAAGATGCCAAAAGCATACACATATTAATTTCTTTCACTATTTTTTGGAATCGCATAAAATGCGACATAAAGTTCGAGTAGGTATATTACGTTTAGGCAAGCAAAAAATTGTATGGAAGGTTGAGTCTCTTTTACTCTCTTAAGGCGGGAGGGGTAGATTTCTAAAAACAAAAAATATTAAAAAATCAAACAAAGTATTGAAAAACAACGGCAACACTTACAATATAATACAGTCAGAAATGTATTTTTTTTATTTTTGTAAAATATTTTCAAATGATTTACATATTTACTATTTACTTTTAAGTTGTCTGTACCATATAAATATAATTTAATTTAGTACTATTTTTGCACTTTAAATGCTCTTATCAATTTTTTGTCACACATTTGAAACCAGGTGCTTCAATGCCTTCTAGCCATTGAGAAAAAATCATATTTCCACTTAGTAAGTAACGTGTGTTTTTATAAAGCCCAACTGTTCACACACTCTCTGTAAAGTAAATCAGACCACAACAGCAATAACGTGTCGAAAGTTTGCTTCCCAGAGCGCTCAAATGTTTCTTTTTAATCGGGCGTAGACATGCGAAAATAATAGAATGGCGTGAAATCGCACGAACGAGGTGGCCAGTTTTCTAACAGGTCCATTTCGTGAAATTAATCGTTTCTATCAGTAAATTAATTGTATTGCGCTCTGTGTGGCATTGGCATGTGGCAACGTTCTGCTGCCTCCTGATTGGCCAGCTGTCATAAAATGACAAAAATTCACAATACTAAAAGTTCAGATACGCGTTGAACGCGCACAATACCATCCAACCTCAAAACAACGGAGAACTGTCAACTCGGCTTTCACCGCAAACAGTGTTGCCAATTAAAAGATCTCCGCTTCTGACAAAAAAAAACAAAATTTATAAAAAAGTATGGAACAGAAAGAAGGTACTTTGGAAAATTGAGTTAAAGTGCCTCCTGCATCGTCGATATAATATACATATGTACATACCTACTTGTCTAGCTACCAATAATATTTCTGCAGAAATAATTTAAAATATAGCAGCCCTTTTAATTAAAAAAAAAAAACACTATCCGCTCCTTCACACACGTTTTATCTGGTACACGGATTAAGAACTTGTTCGGTCGATATCTTTTCCCATTAATAAACATATTTTTGCTTTATATGACATACTTCCAGTCTTTATAACTGGAACATGGCAACACTACATCAAAATGTACCAACATACCAAATACTCTTAAACGTCAAATTTGGCGAGCTATAGATATTGCATGCTATCACATGTCACAGGCCATTCCAAATTTATTAATAGCTGCGTTTAATTATCGGTATAAAGGTAAGACCGCACTCGACGGAACTGCACTGCAGCGGAACTGCACGACGCGACGCGGCAAAAGATTATTTGTATGAAATTGCATGAGCTATATCGCACTAAGCGGCAACGGAACTGCACGGCGGCGCGGCCCTAAGCGGCAAAGTTGATAATGTGGGCAACTATGTCGCGTAGCGCCGCGCTGTGCAGTTCCGTTGCCGCAAGTGCGGTATAGCAAGCGTCGAGAGTCGGTTGAAATATTACAACATTTTAGCCAAACCTTGCATTTTGTAAAGGGTGATTTTTTAGCTGGTTTGGTTTTGGCAACACTGGTTTTGACAGCTGACGTGTGTTTAGTACCTTGTGTCACTGTCAAACAGCTTCAGTTTGGTTTGCAATTTAACCATGGATCGTCTTACAAATGAACAACGCTTGCAAATTATTGAATTTTACTATCAAAATTCGTGCTCGGTTCGAAATGTTCATCGCGCGCTGCTTGTGTTCAGCGATGAGGCTCATTTTTGGTTGAATGGGTACGTAAATAAGCAAAATTGCCGCATTTGGAGTGAAGATCAGCCAGAAGCATTGCAACAGCTACCAATGCATCCCGAAAAAGCCACTGTTTGGTGCGGTTTATGGGCCGGCGGCATTATTGGGCCTATTTCTTCAAAGATGATGCGAATCGCAGCGTTACTGTCAATGGTGAACGCTACCGAGCGATGATAACAAACTTTTTTTTGCCCGAAATGGAAGTTCTTGACTTGCATGATATGTGGTTTCAACAAGACGGTGCCACATGCCACACAGCACGCAAAACAATAGCGCAATTGCGAGGCGAGTTTGGTGAACAGTTAATTTCACGTTTCGGGCCGGTCAATTGGCCGCCTAGATCGTGCGATTTGACACCATTAGATTATTTTTTGTGGGGGTATGTCAAGGCTAATGTCTATAGGGACAAGCCCGCTTCGATTGACGCACTGGAAGCCAACATCCATGCATTCATTCGTGAGATACCGGCCGATATGTGTGAAAGAGTATGCCAAAATTGGACTCAGCGGATGGGCTACCTGAGACGCAGCCGCGGTGAACATTTGCATGAAATTATCTTTAAACATTAAATTGCAAGGTTCAAACTATCGATTCAAATAAATATTTCATTCATTTTTTCGAATTTTTTGTGTTTTTTTTTTTAAAAAAGTTCTAAACCTCTTAAAAAATCACCCATTACAAGGCAACATTTATTTTTTAATGTAAAGGGTGGGTCAGTGTGAGTATACCATTTGGTTTTCAAGGTTGAAAACCCCCCCCATTTGGCCGCCATCTTGGAAAAGGTGGTGTAAAATGCTTTTTCGCGATATCTTGCCAAAAAATTGAAAATAAAAAAGTTATAACTAAAAATAGACGAAAATTTATTAATTTTTTTAATTCCAATGAAGAAACCCTCTGGTGAGACAAAAAGCTAGAGCATGTAGGTTGGGTCCAGACAAAAAAAGTCGTATGGGGGAGGGGGCGGCGTCTTTTCCCTCTCCCCTCGTGAAATGTTATATTGACTTTGCATCAACAATTTGTGTCAACATTTTTTCTGTGAGACCTATGGTTCTCAAGATATAGCCAAAAAACATTTTACACCACCTCTTACAAGATAGCGGCCAAAAGGGAGGGGGGGGGCTTTCAACCCCGAAAACCAAATGGTATACTCACCCTGACCCACCCTATATATTAGACAAACAAAATTTTGTCCTGTACAAAATGCAAGTCAATGTAACATTTCAAATGCATAATTTGACGCGTACTGTCGTGTTGCTTCATATCAAGTGCGGTATATCAAAAAAGTGCTGTACAGTGCTGCGCAGTTCCGCTGAAGTGCAGTTCCGTCGAGCGCGGTCTTACCTTAATCCTTATAGTAAGAACGATCTCGTGGTGTTTTTGTAATTTATGTTTTTTTGATGATCTCTATCGATTCAAAGTTCAAGCACGCCAGCCGTTTATTAATAAGGTGATATAGGTATTTACCACCTACAATCAGTATAACTACACCCTTTCTTCACCGCCGCGCACCGTTTATTAATTTGCATATACAAAGCAATCCCGAATCACCGTCACTAACGACCCCCGAAGCTCCAGGGCCACTTGTTGATAAAAGAAAATATTAATAAAAGTTTTTTATTGTGGAATTATAGTTCACAGTCGGTTTAAACCGAAATATATATAAGAGACCGTGGATGAGCACAAGAAAATCGAGCTAGGCCATAGTAGAAATAAGTACCAATCACGAGTACTTGCTGCGAGTCTCCATTTTGAAAGACTTATGTCCGGTTTCACAAATATTTAACAGGCTTTTAAACATATTAAATGACGTATTTTATATGGAACAAACGTCATTTTAAAATTTAAAAGCCTGTTAAATAGTTGAAAGGGCTTTATGAAATCGGCCATTAGTTTCAGTAAAGACAGTGGGAGCCCAGGTTTTAAGTACAAGTAGTTAGTTAGTCACATTTTCTATCTCAGATTGTGCTTTAGTGTCGTCTGCTGTTTAGGGATGTGCTCTAGTGACGTCCCAGACTGTGCCTTAGTGACGTCTGCTATCTCAGACTGTAATTTAGTGACGCCTAATGCTATCTCAGAAGGTAAGTTAGTTACCTACCTTTAAGATTATAAGATGTATATAACTTTAAGCATATACATAAATAGGTATAAATTTTGAATTGTATATATTGCTATACCTATAAGAAAATACAAGAATTGTGTAGTAATTGTAAAGAACCAGCGTTTGGTGAATAAAAACAACTTTGAATAGGTAAATAGGTTAGGTACCTGCCTACACTAAAGTTTGTTGCTTCTTTGGTAAAACCCTGGACCCGACGAGCGTACCTCATCCTATGACAAAAAGAATCGCACAAATTAATTTTAATCGACTTAACGAGTTTTTAATAATTTTTTTTTCAGAAAGCAATAGGTATATCTAGGTACCTAATTCCTATATTTTGAGGATTCCTAAAATAATGAACAAATGGGAACGCAATTCGCGGTTTTGTTTTTATTTCCATCTTAAGATGCCTATATTTAAATACCACCTACCTTTAGAGATATCGATAAATACAGTCTTACCATACCTACCTAGCTACATATGTATATCCTACTTACCTACCTATTCTATCAACAAAAATATTTCCCAGTTAGGTTGGTAGGTATCTATCCTGTTGAAAAAGCAAAACAAACAAAAAATATAGAAAATATAAATAAAAAATAAGAAAGGGTCCTTAAAGGTAGGATCCTAGCTATATATGTACGTAGGTAACTACCTATCAGGATTCAAATTATATATTTATTGTACCTACCTACGCGTATTGATAGCATAAAAAGGAAACAATATAAATCCATTATAACATGTATCTTCACAGCATACCTATACCTTCATTATGTATGTAGGAACTTTTACTTTTGTATTTACATAAATATCTTTCGGTATGCACTGTTTCTCGAAAAAGGACATCGTGGGGGAAAAGCAACTGATGGTAGGTATAGCCTCAATACACAAACAGGTTCCATAAAAAATCTCGATCTCAACTCTTCGATCCAACCTGTGTAACCAGTTCCAAACCACGTATAGATGACATAGCTACTCACTCCACTACCTGCGCGCACAGGGACATGGATGGCATACAAAATATTTTATTTACTTTGTATCTCTCCTTCTTTTTTTCTTAATGTTACGATGCCCATGCCACGCCACAATCCTTTTTCAGTTGAAATTTTTATATTTTTTTTTCTGAACTCATGCTTTAAAAAATAAAATGCTGAGTCATTTTCCAAAGTATTCCTTGTCCCCCACGGCAGCATTATGATATCCTCCAGAACGTTCAAAATTAGTTTCCTTTGATAAAACAGACGATGGAGGGCCAGCATCCAGATCCAGCATCTCTATACGAAAAGTTATTCCTTCCCTTCGTTTCCAACGTCGCGTCGGATGAATCTATAAATACACAAATAAACTCTAAGCGCAAACGAAACGATGAGGTTTATTCAAACACAAGGCAACAAAATCCTCCTGCGCAGGAACGTTTCCAGTGAACAAGGAGGACGAACGACGCGACGAAGGGATTGAGATTTCATATGCAATGCCCGTCTCGCTGTCCGGGACCGGGTGGAGAGCATCAATGCCTCGCCCGATCGAGGATAAAGGAAAAGTGTATACTGTATACAAGAAAGATACAAACATAAAGCAACCCACACCACGTTTATAAAAAAAACCAACGCGTTTGTTGCTGATGCTTTCAGGACAGTGGAGGGTCTTAAAGGAAAGGATGTATCCTTTTTATGTGCCTGTGCCACCAAAAGTAATGAGTTTTTCTTGTCCTTTTCTCCCCACGTCTTCACAAAAGATCGAATAAGGGGTTTCTATTTATGCTGCCGATGGTAGCGGCGCGCGGCGGCCGGCGGTACAATCCTCTTCCCTCAACCTCAAGGGTCTCTATACCATGATCTTTGGAAGATAGGTATAGGCAGAGGCACTCCACCAGAAAAAGGTCTATATTTAGAATCTATTCGTAGGATATTGAGAAAATATACATAAATATGTAGGTATGTATGTTCCTATCTAAAGTTATCCTGCTTTGTTCCTGCGCGTCGAGTCGAGTCGAGTCGCGTCGGTCGTCGGTCGATCTCGATTCGATGTGCCTCCTTCTAATTTTAAATTGTTGATTTTGACTTTGCAGTTGCATAGCCCTATCTTTCAAGAGGATGGAGAATGAATTGAATAGTATGTACTAGGAAAAGGAAGGTATAGGTACATGCCTGTTGTTTAACCGAGTATCCTCCTTGTTGAGAGAAGCATCGTCTTTTCTTTTATCCTCAGCGCAGTATTGCCATTGTTACCTTCGTAGTGGTCTCAGGGATTTGAAATACTCGTTGCTCGTTCACTTTACGTGGTCTTTGACTCTGAGTTCATAGATGGGAAAAAAACTCCTTGCTGTAACATTTTGTTGGGGCTAACTTTGATATTGACTGTCTCCGTGTGTATATGTTTAGTTTTTTTTTTTAAGTTGGGTCGATGAACTTTTTGTTTGTTGAGATTTAAAAAAACAATCCAGTAAAGGTATTCGACACACGAACGGACTGCGCAAACAAACATCCTATAAGGTAGGTAGGTATATAGGTGTATATGTATTGGTATGTGTTCCTGTCCATAATGTTTTTCGGTGAAAAAAAAGTTTACATCATGTTTTGCATTTTCCATTCAGGTATGTATTTTTAAATCCAGATCGTGAAAATAAAATTGTGAAATATTCAATTGGAATTTCGAAAATGAAATTAGTGTTTCAGCATTTCGGCCTATCCCGTATTTTGATCGTACATTTTATACCGCAGTAAAAATTTCATTTTACAGAACAATGTTTAATTATAAATATCTACCTACATTTAATTTAATAAACTCCAGCTAAACATGCCTAAAACAGAGACAGTTCGTGCAAAAAAAGTAACCAAACATAACTTTTTCAAATTTGAAATTGTCAAAGTGACATATACATACCTACCTACCTATAGAGTTATTAATTTGATACCTACTTACTAGGTCTGTTTGGTAACGTAAAATTTCTTGCGAATTTGCACAAATTTTCACAAAATTGCACAATTTCTCACAAATTCCTGTTTGTTAACTATACAAAGTTGCAACGAGAGAGTAGGTACATCGATAGAGAACAAAATTTCCCCTCCATTGGATAACTTGCGAATTTGTGCTAAATACATAAATTTCTGTGTGCAAGAAGAGTAAAGTCTGTCAAAACACCCAGCTGTTAGCATCTTTTCCTTTTAATTTGAAATTGTGGTTTCTTATAAATATTTGAAAATTAACTTTATAAATAATAAATAACTTGGGAAATTTATAATTTATGTAATTTTTTTTTAAATCAACCGCAAATTGTTAACAAAACCAGACTTTTGGCATATGATTGTTGAGGTGAGGAGTAAAATTCTGACGTTTTGTACACAAAAGTGGTTCAATTCGTTTGTTAACTTTCTTGTAAGTTTCTCCATTTTTGAGAAATTTATTGATGTGTAAACATCTATGCTGGCGGTAGAGTGAAAAAAAACGTTAACGTTAGTGTGCAACGTTACGATCTGCATACTAGGATGGGTGCGTTCATTGAAAAAATCTTAAGATCCCCTTCAAGCAAAAACAAGTCCGTTTTGGATCCGCGCAGGTTGATGTTTACACATATTAACCGTGAGTCCCAGCACTCACACAATTTTTTTTCTCCCTTTGGTGTTTTGACAGGTTTTACACATTTTGCTCAAAAAAGTTACCAAACAGACCTGCTAAAAAGATAAAATAGGCATTTGGTGATTTTAGCCTACTCGTTTAAAATTTGAAAAATCCTCTCTTTAACCTAGCACCATGGTACCTATGCTTGACTGATTTTGACGTCTCTTGCTTTTATCACTCTTCCACTTCATGATGAGAAAGAGATAATGAAGTTGGGACAGGGTTTTCTTAACTTTTTGAAACGACTATTTCATTTTTATAATGAGGTACAGTGAGATAAAACAAAGAGATGTCAAAATGAGTCCAACAGACCGAACAATTATTTTGACGTTTGACAGCTCAAAAATATTGTTCGTTTTGAATTTATTTTTATTTTTTTCGATTTTTGGTTCTGTTCGTTTCCTTAATTTAAATAGTCCCCTTTTGATTTTTAGAATAGGCAATAAATTGATAAAATTAAGTAAGTACTTTAAGGCCCAGTTTTACTTACGCTTAAGTGACCAATATGGGAGATTAGTATCCAATGACTGTTCTCTTACCTGAATAAGTGGCACTTACCTATAAGTCTCGCATGTAATTTACTTTAGTGCCACTTATCTACTCAGGCTATAAAACTGAGTATAAGGTTTCAATATGGGTATAATTTAAGTGACACTATAAGTGTGCACTGTGAAACTGGCCCTAAGTGATGAATAGAAGACGGAAAATCACGGAAAACCCGGATAGATGGCAACGCATCAACGCAATAATTGAAAAACTTTGGGCAACGATCCCAAAAGATCATGGAATTTAATTTCGACTTAAATTGAGAAAATATTTTAATTTGATTTTGATCCGAATTCGTTAGTCAGAAAAAGAAACCCCGAACGATGCATGGTAAACTGTGTGAAATTAGTCAACGGATGATTATGTACCGCGTTGAAAATTCACCAGCAGCTGCCTCCACTGGCAATATTTGGGTCGATTGTTCAGATTATAGCTACCTATTTTAGGGCGCTCAATTGACCATACGAATATCCAAATTGACAGCTGATTAGTATCAAAACTGAGGAAACTGATCCCTCTGAGGTTTTAGAATTGTAAACTGATCCAAATAAATTGCTTCGCTCATTTTAATTTTCATGAATAATGTCATAATGGAGACGATTTGCCAATGAAAATAGAAATACCCATTGCTCGGCAAATGCAAGACAATAACCTATGTACATATTTTGCTTAAGCTTTTCATAGCCTGAGACATTAAATTTTGACGTTTTACCTTTTTAAAACCAGCCACCCCTCCCCCCCCCCCCCAATTATTTGAAGAGATTAAGAATATTTTGGCATTTATTTTCACGTAGCGTTCATTCGTTCAATCAATAGACTTTTAAAGAAAACTTCAAGAAATTTCTTACAATTTGTTTCCTCGTGCGAAAGGGGTCTGAGTAGGTTAATTTTAATTAAGGTCATTCGTTGCCCCATGCAAACTGTATGGACAAGTTCGAGATCGGATGGAAGTAAGTTCCAAATCGAATTTTAAACTTATACCCGACCACATCGCTACATATATCCGAAAATTACATACCTAATTGTATTCCCAGAAATTACTTTAAAAAATGGTAAAAACTACATATACGTCTCTTTTCGCCATACGTCTTTACTGAGTGTGCGTTTCAAAACTGCAAACCTCAATACATATCTTATGTAGGTATAAACTTTACGCTGCACATACAAAACACAAATAAAAACAATAATCTGCAAGCACTTCAACCCAACAAATACACATTTCTTGTCTTCAAAACACGAGTTCCTATAAAGTTAGGTAACCTTTTGGCCTGACAAAAGGAAGATGGATTTTGTCCTGCTTTTATGCTTTCGATTTTCAGGTAAAATACAGAGGCACTTACTTTAACTTGAATTTGACGAATGCCCTTTTGGACTGTGCTCAGAATAATGTTGTGTTTATTACAAACATTTTGGTATTTAATGGGCAAAATGAGGAGCACTACATACTTATAGGCATACAAAATGATACACTAAATGCATAGGGCTAAGAACCCTTTACCCTTACACTGAATTTCGGATTTCAAAGGAATCAGACCACCGAGACAAAACATAAAAAGTAAAAATGAAGAACTCCTTAAAACTAACAAAATTATCATGTACTCGTAAAATTTTTGACTCAATGTATATTACCGCGATCTTCTTTAGCAGATAAGGGCAAGACCCTATATCTGCGTCCATGGTATATTATATGTTATGTTACAAGGCGAGAATAAGGTTCGTTCAACTCTCTATCATTTTTCCCTTTTCTCGTATTTCATCGTGTGGATCATTTCCGTGTATAGTATTGGTGTATATGTATTGGTATGTGTTCCTGTCCATAATGTTTTTCGGTGAAAAAAAAGTTTACATCATGTTTTGCATTTTCCATTCAGGTATGTATTTTTAAATCCAGATCGTGAAAATAAAATTGTGAAATATTCAATTGGAATTTCGAAAATGAAATTAGTGTTTCAGCATTTCGGCCTATCCCGTATTTTGATCGTACATTTTATACCGCAGTAAAAATTTCATTTTACAGAACAATGTTTAATTATAAATATCTACCTACATTTAATTTAATAAACTCCAGCTAAACATGCCTAAAACAGAGACAGTTCGTGCAAAAAAAGTAACCAAACATAACTTTTTCAAATTTGAAATTGTCAAAGTGACATATACATACCTACCTACCTATAGAGTTATTAATTTGATACCTACTTACTAGGTCTGTTTGGTAACGTAAAATTTCTTGCGAATTTGCACAAATTTTCACAAAATTGCACAATTTCTCACAAATTCCTGTTTGTTAACTATACAAAGTTGCAACGAGAGAGTAGGTACATCGATAGAGAACAAAATTTCCCCTCCATTGGATAACTTGCGAATTTGTGCTAAATACATAAATTTCTGTGTGCAAGAAGAGTAAAGTCTGTCAAAACACCCAGCTGTTAGCATCTTTTCCTTTTAATTTGAAATTGTGGTTTCTTATAAATATTTGAAAATTAACTTTATAAATAATAAATAACTTGGGAAATTTATAATTTATGTAATTTTTTTTTAAATCAACCGCAAATTGTTAACAAAACCAGACTTTTGGCATATGATTGTTGAGGTGAGGAGTAAAATTCTGACGTTTTGTACACAAAAGTGGTTCAATTCGTTTGTTAACTTTCTTGTAAGTTTCTCCATTTTTGAGAAATTTATTGATGTGTAAACATCTATGCTGGCGGTAGAGTGAAAAAAAACGTTAACGTTAGTGTGCAACGTTACGATCTGCATACTAGGATGGGTGCGTTCATTGAAAAAATCTTAAGATCCCCTTCAAGCAAAAACAAGTCCGTTTTGGATCCGCGCAGGTTGATGTTTACACATATTAACCGTGAGTCCCAGCACTCACACAATTTTTTTTCTCCCTTTGGTGTTTTGACAGGTTTTACACATTTTGCTCAAAAAAGTTACCAAACAGACCTGCTAAAAAGATAAAATAGGCATTTGGTGATTTTAGCCTACTCGTTTAAAATTTGAAAAATCCTCTCTTTAACCTAGCACCATGGTACCTATGCTTGACTGATTTTGACGTCTCTTGCTTTTATCACTCTTCCACTTCATGATGAGAAAGAGATAATGAAGTTGGGACAGGGTTTTCTTAACTTTTTGAAACGACTATTTCATTTTTATAATGAGGTACAGTGAGATAAAACAAAGAGATGTCAAAATGAGTCCAACAGACCGAACAATTATTTTGACGTTTGACAGCTCAAAAATATTGTTCGTTTTGAATTTATTTTTATTTTTTTCGATTTTTGGTTCTGTTCGTTTCCTTAATTTAAATAGTCCCCTTTTGATTTTTAGAATAGGCAATAAATTGATAAAATTAAGTAAGTACTTTAAGGCCCAGTTTTACTTACGCTTAAGTGACCAATATGGGAGATTAGTATCCAATGACTGTTCTCTTACCTGAATAAGTGGCACTTACCTATAAGTCTCGCATGTAATTTACTTTAGTGCCACTTATCTACTCAGGCTATAAAACTGAGTATAAGGTTTCAATATGGGTATAATTTAAGTGACACTATAAGTGTGCACTGTGAAACTGGCCCTAAGTGATGAATAGAAGACGGAAAATCACGGAAAACCCGGATAGATGGCAACGCATCAACGCAATAATTGAAAAACTTTGGGCAACGATCCCAAAAGATCATGGAATTTAATTTCGACTTAAATTGAGAAAATATTTTAATTTGATTTTGATCCGAATTCGTTAGTCAGAAAAAGAAACCCCGAACGATGCATGGTAAACTGTGTGAAATTAGTCAACGGATGATTATGTACCGCGTTGAAAATTCACCAGCAGCTGCCTCCACTGGCAATATTTGGGTCGATTGTTCAGATTATAGCTACCTATTTTAGGGCGCTCAATTGACCATACGAATATCCAAATTGACAGCTGATTAGTATCAAAACTGAGGAAACTGATCCCTCTGAGGTTTTAGAATTGTAAACTGATCCAAATAAATTGCTTCGCTCATTTTAATTTTCATGAATAATGTCATAATGGAGACGATTTGCCAATGAAAATAGAAATACCCATTGCTCGGCAAATGCAAGACAATAACCTATGTACATATTTTGCTTAAGCTTTTCATAGCCTGAGACATTAAATTTTGACGTTTTACCTTTTTAAAACCAGCCACCCCTCCCCCCCCCCCCCCAATTATTTGAAGAGATTAAGAATATTTTGGCATTTATTTTCACGTAGCGTTCATTCGTTCAATCAATAGACTTTTAAAGAAAACTTCAAGAAATTTCTTACAATTTGTTTCCTCGTGCGAAAGGGGTCTGAGTAGGTTAATTTTAATTAAGGTCATTCGTTGCCCCATGCAAACTGTATGGACAAGTTCGAGATCGGATGGAAGTAAGTTCCAAATCGAATTTTAAACTTATACCCGACCACATCGCTACATATATCCGAAAATTACATACCTAATTGTATTCCCAGAAATTACTTTAAAAAATGGTAAAAACTACATATACGTCTCTTTTCGCCATACGTCTTTACTGAGTGTGCGTTTCAAAACTGCAAACCTCAATACATATCTTATGTAGGTATAAACTTTACGCTGCACATACAAAACACAAATAAAAACAATAATCTGCAAGCACTTCAACCCAACAAATACACATTTCTTGTCTTCAAAACACGAGTTCCTATAAAGTTAGGTAACCTTTTGGCCTGACAAAAGGAAGATGGATTTTGTCCTGCTTTTATGCTTTCGATTTTCAGGTAAAATACAGAGGCACTTACTTTAACTTGAATTTGACGAATGCCCTTTTGGACTGTGCTCAGAATAATGTTGTGTTTATTACAAACATTTTGGTATTTAATGGGCAAAATGAGGAGCACTACATACTTATAGGCATACAAAATGATACACTAAATGCATAGGGCTAAGAACCCTTTACCCTTACACTGAATTTCGGATTTCAAAGGAATCAGACCACCGAGACAAAACATAAAAAGTAAAAATGAAGAACTCCTTAAAACTAACAAAATTATCATGTACTCGTAAAATTTTTGACTCAATGTATATTACCGCGATCTTCTTTAGCAGATAAGGGCAAGACCCTATATCTGCGTCCATGGTATATTATATGTTATGTTACAAGGCGAGAATAAGGTTCGTTCAACTCTCTATCATTTTTCCCTTTTCTCGTATTTCATCGTGTGGATCATTTCCGTGTTCCTAGTACAAGTCTACGAGTACATTATATATGTACATATGTACATACCTACACTACTGTAGTAGTCAACAATTTTCTTCAGAAGATGAAGAAGTAACAACATTGAAGAAGAACTTCGGAACGTTCTGCTTTGTTGGATTCGAATTCGACGAACAAAAAAGGATTTTCTGTTGTGGCATGATTTCTTTTTTTTATTTAGTTGATAAAATAGGAGATAGCTTTTGTGCTCGGAGGATAAATTGTAAAAACCCTTTAGCATAAACGAGAGATATGGGGACAGGGAGGCATTTTAGGTGGTGATTTTATACAGATTTTACTAGCATCTATATGTATAGCATTGATAAGGGTGACTATAGCCTCCAGACCAGTGCTGGGGAGGATTTTAAAGAGAAATCCCTTCAGCCATTCGAAAAATTCCCTTTTTTTCCCTTTTTAATTCCCACAGAATAAAAAGAAAATTTTTTCAGTAAATATTTTCTTAAATTCCTTTTTTTTTTAAATTAATATGATAGTATATTTTATCCGAACAGTCTTCCAATTATGGAAATACATTTTAATTAGTTTAATTTGTTTGCTTTTATTTATTCTTTCAGTTGAATTAAAGACTTCTTTGAGGGATCTTTGAGAGATAAAGTATTTTTTTTCATTTTGATAAATTAAAAACTATTAAATAAAAATTCTTAAAATGTTGGCCTAAAATATATATATAAACTTAAGCACAGGTATCTTCTACAAATTCAGTCGTTAGTACTATATTCAGCTTCGTAAATTATATTGTGTTATAAATTTTAAACGAATCGATTATAATTTGATAATATTTTTTGCCGAGTAAGATTAAAATAAAATAAGTAATTCAAACATAATGGGGCATATTCATAGTCACTTTTAAACTCCAGTTTATATTAGACTGGGGTTTGCTCAATATGATTTAGATAGGATAAACCCAGGTCTAAGATAAACTGGAGTTTAAAAGTGACTATGAATATGCCCCAATGAGTAAGATTTCCTTTTGTTCCGTTGGACGTCAAAATGCCGACAGAATATTTTTTATGATCCCCTAGCGCCTAGCACTGCTCGAGACTATTGGCGTTTTTCTTTTTTGGCTCTGAGCAGAGGCTGAGCGACCAGATCAGAGCTCTGAGCAGATTATGATCAGAGTCCTCAGATCTAATTATGAAACACACTTGAGCACTGAACTGTCATTTCATAGGGAATCCATTTTTTATTCTTAATTATGTGTGAAGTAGGCTTCGCTAAGCGTTTCGCTCGGTTTGCTTGGTCATTTTATTCTGAGCTAGCTCCGATGGAAAAAAGAAACACACTTTTTTTGCTCTGATGTGTCTGAGCTAAAAAAAAACAGAACGTTTTTTTGACAGTTCCATGATCTGCTCTGAGTAAAAAAAAAACGCCAGACGGTGTTCACATTGGACTCACTCTGCGCGACTCATTTTGACATCTCTTTCTTTTATCTCACTCCACCTCACTATATGAGAAAGTAAGGCAGGATTTTTAGATTTTTTTGAAAAAATCCTGCCTCACTAGACGTTTTCTTTCTCATCATGAGTTGGAGTGAGATAAAACAAAGAAATGTCAATATGAGTCGCGCGGAGTGAGTCCAATGTGAACACCTTATTTGCCAAATTTTTTGAAGTCACATACTCCGGATATTATTAGGAGTTTATCTATAGGTACATATGTATGTATATTGAATAGAAATAGGGACCTACGAGGTGGGGCAAAAGTAATGTCAAAATGTCATTTTTCGAATGGCGTCAAATTTCATTGTGTTTTCACATTTATGATGTTTACAGATAGAGAATTAGTTGACAACTTCAACTTCAAGAACGCAGAATCATTGTTATTGACCGTTTCACCAATTTGCGGCCTATTTGTTTTAACGCCAGCCGTATCGTGCATTTCGTCGTCGTTTTATTCGTCGTCCTACACCGTGCTTACAATTAAGCAATCGGCTGTGCTACTGGGTCCACTAGAGATGACGCAAGAAGTGCCCGGTTCCGCATTGCTTGTTCAACCGACAATATCACTGCAGTCGCTGTGGCCGAGGACGTCCGAGGGCGAGAGAGTCCACAAACATCGATGAAACAACACTATGCACACAATTTGACATCTGCAGACGTTCGTTTCGTCGAATTTCGGTGAAAGACCTGAAGATGTACCCTTATATAGTGCAATTCGTTCACCAATTGCTGACTGTCCTGATAGTCATGTGAGGTTAACTTACTCCCATGCTCTGTTATATCACGAAAAGGCTGATTTTGTATCCAAAATCATAATGAGCGACGGAGCCCATTCCCACGGTGGTTAAGTGGATACATAAAATTTGCGTTTCTCTAGTAGGGAGAATCAACTTGAAATAATCGAAAAGCCATTACATCCCCTCAAATTGACTTTTTCGTGATGCGACATTTGCAGTGAAAAAGTGATAAGCGCTTTGTAAATTTCTGTATGCTACAGATTGATGCTAAACGATTTTTTTTTCAGCCGAAAGTTGCTGAAGATGTTTTGCGAGCAACATATGAATGTCTTAAAACGTAAACGATAGCTTTTGTTAAACTTAATCAGCCGTATATAATAAAGGGTCCGCAATCTAACGTTTTTTTTTCAACGAGTGCTTATTTCGTGAATGGTAACCACAGATTAGCCACATGAAGATGAGAATCCCCGGCAGCCATTTTAATTTGCCTACAAGCTTGAACTGGCAGTTATCAGATAAAAAATGAGAATGTGTGTATAAAAATCTCACGCATAGACAGTAGGGATCTTCACACACCGGGTTAAATTGTTGTTGCAATTCACATCTATTCACCGACGCGGGAAAGAAATTACAAATACAACAATGTAAACAAGTGGGTTTTGGAGGGTGAAACGTACGAAACATTCTCATCTTCATATGGCTAATCTGTGATGGTAACACTTAGCTCAAGTCTGATTTGACAGATAATTAGTTTTATCCTTCCGTTGAACGAATGTGGTTGTGTATACGCTTCGCTAAGTGGGCCTGCGATCGACTTAGAGAAGATACCGATTTTGCCAAAAAAATCAACTTTTCACATGAAGCTCATTTTGATCTTGGCGGGTAGTAAACAAGCAAAATTGTCGCATTTGGGGCACAGAAAACCCGCACGCATACATTGAAAAGCCGATACACCCAAAACGAGGCACTGTTTGGTGCGAATTTTGGTCCAGAGGCATACTTGGGCCATTTTTCGAAAATGAGCAAGGAGTGGCCGTTACAGTCAATGGCGATCGTTATCGGGCCATGTTGAACGAATTTTTGTTCACAAAAATTGAAGAGGAGGATATTTGCAACATTTGGTTTCAACAGGACGGCGCTACGTGCCACACAGCCGAAGCTGCACTCGATGTTTTGCGCCATTTTCAAAAAAAAAAAGTTATTTGGCGGACCCTTCATAAATTTAGACAACGTTTCTGTTTTCACAAAAAAACATATCTTTTTGATGGTTAGACAGACTTTATTAAAATTACAATCTCGCGCTTCTTTAAAGTTTAAATAATATTGTATTTAAACATTTAAAAAAAAAATTTTAAACAAAAAAGAAATAAAACAAAAAATCAATTTTTTTTTTAGTTCTCTTGACTGGTTTAATATTTTCTCTTTAAAAATATCATAACAGCATGCATCTTCAATGTGTGACTACATACAATTGTTAACCAAAAGAGCAACTTCGTACGATGCAGTCGTGGATATTTTTTAAGGACCATTTTGATGAAACGAAACTGAAGCTACATAAAGACGATTGGCAGATCTTACAATATTGTCAGATCTCTCAGTGAAATAACTGTCCCAAATGTCTTACAACATATTGTGTGACAATATTGCCAGAACCGTCATTGTCAACCAATTGTCAGACGACGATTTGACAATGAAATTATCAGGTATGTGACAGTCGTCTGAAAACAACATTTTTATTATTGACAAATGATGAGGATATCGTCAGACTCGTTTGAAATTGTCAGATTTCTTTGGTTAAGAACTCTGACAGTTGCTGAAAATTTTTTCATTGTCATATAATAAATCTAGCTACGCGGACAAAAATCGAAGTTGTTTTAAGTTTTTGTATATTTTCGTGTTTTTGTTATACCTATGTATATACATACATATGTATGTACAGTAAATACATATTTTGATTGAAAAGGAACCAGAATTATTTTAAAAATGTTCTGAAGTGGTAGAGGGTGCACTTTCACATTCACAGTCACCAAAGCCAAAACATTTCCAAAAAAAAAGAAGTACCGAAAAAAAGTGGAGATTGAATGGACTCACAATGTGTGGGCTCACAAAAGCAAGAATATAGTCGAATTGCTTAGAGTGGCAATTCCTCCTCCTCGCTGTCTTTCAACACGTAGGCAATAGTTTATTAATTATTTACACTTCTTATTTCTGCACTGAACACTACCTACGAGCAAAACTTTAAATTTTTTGTGACGTGACAATGTCTGTCGTATACTGTAAACGGATCGACCAATTTTTCGCAAACAAATATCTTCCAACCATATGAACTGACAATTTTAAACCTGACAATATTGTCAGAAAAGTTATTGTTAGACAATTTTCAGCTAAACATCTTACAATGAAATTGGATAAAATCTGCCAACCGTGTGAACAGACAATTTTTCACTGTAAAGTATTTGACTATTGTCAGCTCATTGGCAACTTTTGTCAGATAATTGACAGATGTGACAATATTATAAGATCTGACAATGATCTGCACTTAGCTTTAGATATTTAAGTTCTGCATAGGAGCTTATCTGAGGAAAAAGTAGGATTTGGACATAAATATTTAAGTGTCGTATCAGCAAACGGCGCTCAATATTTTTTTATTAAAAGTGTAATGTGATAAATCGTTGCTAGTTAAATTCTTATTGTGGACCAGGCAAGTTAACAATTTCTTTCACCAATGATATCCGATTTTAACTTAATAAATACTAAGGGCCACTTTTTCAGTGGGGGGATTTAAACCTACGGTTAATTCAAGAATTAGTGTTTTCCTGAAGGATGCTTGCAGATCGACTTTATAAACTCAGAGGCAAAAATATCAAAAGAGTGCAGTAAATCCAAATTTGCTGCTTTAACTCGAGCTTAACTTTAATATCGCACTGAAAAATTGGACCTAATCCTACTTTTTCATTATAGTGCTCACCGATCGATTGTGAGTGGATAATAATCTGCCGTTAATTAGTTGTGATAATTTCGAATTTCCAGTCCATATTTTCTGTTTTTTTTTCTGCTTTGTTAAGTTGATATCAACTTAGCGAAGCACCTTCTCAAAAAGGGTTAAAAACTTCTTAGATTATGTATATGGCTTACTGCTTAGTAATTTTCGGTTCATCAGTCGTGAATTAGTTGTGACAATTTAAATTTTGTCGTGCTATGTTTTCTATGTTTTTTTTTTTGCTTGCTACCTTTGTATGAAGATTGAAGTTAGCGAAGCACCCCCTCAAAAATGGCTAAAAACTCCTTATATTGAATGACTTATTGCTCAATAATTCGACGTTCATCAGTCCTCAATTAATTGTGGCGATTTCAATTTTGTCGTGATATTTTTTCTATGTTTTTTTTTGCAAATTTGCTAGAATCATATAAAGTTAACTTCCTATATTTAATGTTTTTGCTTAATAATTTGCCGTGCATCAGTCGTGAATTAGTTGAGGAAATATCAATTTTGTCGTGCGATATTCTCTATGTTTCGTCTGCCAATTTTCAAAATGCATACGAAGTTAGCAAAGCAACCCAAAAAAGTGTAGGTACAAACTTCTTGTATTGAATAGTTTAGTGATTAATAATAATTTGCCGTTTATCAGTCGTGAATTAGTTGTGACAAATTTTATTTTGTTGTGCGATGTTTTCTATGTTTTTTTTTCACGAATTTTCGGTAAATTCATAATAATGAATTAATTTCATGATTTCTTACCGAAATTTGTGCAAATTACCTCATTTCGAAATGTGAATTTGTATGGGAAATAAGAAAATTTGGAAATTTTGAACAAAATTTTCTCATTTACCGTAATAAAACCGTAGTAAGTACCTATAAGAGATTCTCATTTTCCTTATAAAATACCTAGTTTTTAAATAATAATAATTTAAAATTATTCAAATGATTTCATAACTCGCACTCCCACTTTAAAACTCAAATTCCTTGGAGAAATGCAGATTCAGTCGGTACCTACCTACATACAAACAGACATTGTATGATTTACATATATAATATAGGTACCTCTACCTACATACCTAAATACAGCAATCCTTAAGTTGATTAAAATTCAAAGGCTTCATCTGCATATAACAAAACCATTTTGGCATTCCAACGGACGCGATGATGACTGTTAAAAAATGTAAATATTCTGTCACAACTTATCAGATGTAGGTAAGTATGTAGGATGTTTTTGTTTTTTATTTGTCTCCTTATTTTTGGTGGTTAACACTCTGATCTCTGAATTGACGATCCCCAAAAACTACAAAAATATATTTTTGTTTAATATATCTCACACAAGGACGAAGCATAATAAAAACCGAGAAGAATTTAATAAAAAAAAACGAAGCCTCGTTCGGTATGGAGGTTTCATCCAAAAACGTTTCTTTATTGTTGACTTTAACATCAACTTCACAATTCACATCCTCTGGTTTCTGGTATGATCCTCGTTCAAATTCAAGTTATCCTCTTCAGTGCTAAAAATACAATTAATCTTCTCCCCTTTTCTTGCTTGGTTTTTGCTTTTTTGCATTGCGCATTCCCCAAGCGCAAATATCACAAACGATCCAAGAGAGTTCTGGTTCTGGAGGGGAGCCATTCAGGGACAGGATATTTGCTGTCCCGAAATTGCTACGTAAATAAGCTCTCACACACAATCATAGCCAGAATATTGTTTTATTGTATCCAGCAGCACTTAGAGGAGGGTGCGAAACGGAAAACAGAATATTTGTGGAATATCATCACACTGACTGAGGAGAGGTTTACTGTAGCTATCCGTCGCCATTGCGGACATGGACAGTCCCCAAGCTCCACTTCAGCATACCATACCCTTTGGTTTTTATCTTTTTATTGCGCGCTCTCTTCTTGATTAGGGTGGCGACGACGACGCGGACGTGAGTTCCGATTCCAGCAGCAACCGCTAAAAACTCGGACTGTTTCTTTTTCTTTACGAAGGATTAGATCGCGCAAGTCGATAGTGGCAGAGCCAGAGCAAGAGCGGAGGATCGGCGGCACAACGAGGGTTGCAGAAACGAGGATACATCAGAGTTGTTTTTTTTTTTTTATTTAAGATTGACAACACACCCAAAGCGCGTTGTGATGTGATGTGATTGCGGTGGTAAGTGGTTATTTTTTTTCAACGCTTTGTTAGCGAACGAAATTTGCATTTTGTGTGCGTTACTTTAAGTGGATACCTACCTACCTACGTTAGGGACGTTTCTTTATGGGGAAGATTCTCAAACCAGGCGAATAATAAATGAAGCTCTTTGTTGATAGACTATACATTATGTATATCTAACACAATTTAAAGCGAGGGTTTATTCTTATACATATGTAACTACTTTATATATATTTTAATAGCTTGGTTCCTTATGTATGTAGATACGAGTGATTTAATTTAAAAACAAATACATATAGGTTTACCTACACCATTAAGTAAAATATATGAGCTCTTAACGATTTGCATAGCTTCTTTGTGTCTCATAATTTAGGTCTGAAATTAGGAGAGTCGTTTGCTTCAGAATTAGGCAGACATAGGCACCAGATGGGTACCTAGACCTACATATCTAACTTACCTATATTTTTTTCAAGCTAATAGACTTCACACTCCACCGATAAAGAAAATGTTAAAAAAGGTTCAAGTGGTCCTAACAATCAAGATTCTTTTAGGTACTTATAACTTATAATGAGTAGTTTTTCATAAAAACGATAGGAATGTGACCCAAAAGTTCTACAATATCTTATTCTTCTTAAAGACTTTAAATTTATTATGAATATTACAATTTTCTCCCTATTGACATTTTCAAGGTCGACAGTCGACTGCTCGACAGGTGCGAACCAGAATCTTATTTGTCAAGCATCAACAGTAGCCGAATACAGTAAAATCTCCCATTATGGACTTCTTCTTTAGGCGGACATATCAATTGTATGAACAATTTTTTTCTAACTAGCTTCTATGTTTAAGATTGCATACAATTTACATGAGCAAAATTATTTTTAGAAATTATTTAATTTAATTACCTTAGTAGGCTCAGTTTTTTCAGCGCGACATCATCTCATCAGTTTAAGAGTTATCTACTAAAATATGTTTTTCAGTCTATTAAGATCTCGAGTAATCTTGAGGTAAGTTTCAAAACTCCATCAACATAAGACAATCGAAATTCAAATAGTATAGACGTTTTTTTTATTATAAGAAATGATCCATTATATATTTACATAGATCATCAAAATCAAAATACATACATTACAACAACAACCCGAGATCCTATTCTCTATACGGATCACGTTTCATGATCCAAAATGTTGTTTTTACTCTCGCGGATAGATGGCTTAGAAGTTTTGCGTATGGTAAAGTAGTGTGAATTTAAGAGTAAGGAAAAATACAGCAAATACCTACCTAAGTGAAAAATAAACAAACATAAGAAAAATATATGCCAAACCTGCTCTTATGATTAGCAACTGTGCGTAACCACACATTGAAGATGCATGATGTATATAAGTACCTATTTAACGAGAAAATATTAAAAGATTCAAAAGTACACACTAAAAAATTGATTTTTGTTTGATTTTTTTTCGTTTATAAATAATATTTTTCAAAATTTGTCAATACAATATTGTTTAAGCTATTGAGAAGCACCAGATTGAAAAATTATAACAAAATCGGTCGAACTATCAAAAAGATATAATTGAATAACCCAAAAATAAGACTATCTTCTCAAAAAACCTGAAGTACCTAATCCCGTTGTGTGAATTTTTTGAGTTAAACCTGAATTGCAGTTTTCTAACAATTGACTTGGTTATTACAGGTACGAAGTTTAATCAAAATTGTCAAAGTCGTTTTCGATAAAATTTGAAAAAAAAACAAAATATTTTTGTATGGCAGCTACCTTTTCTAGATGAGCTAAAAACAAAAATTCGAATTTTCCCTCTAGGGAATCACAAAAAAATGCTCTGTACCAAATTTGAAGCAAATCGGTCCACCCATTTAGGCTCTAGCTAAAATAACAGTGGGCGCACAGACGCACAGACCGACGGATGGCATGACGAAATACGCTTTTTTGGACTCCTCGATTATCGTATAGTGTTTTGATTACAACCTCAAAATTTTATTTTTTACACGAAACCAATACTTGCCCTATAGAGCAAGTAAAAAGAGATGGATATGAAACACTGCTCTATGATCCGTATTATTTTATTTTTTGAAAGAAATAGTGTCGCCCTCTTTGTTTCGATAATAAAAGCCCATTTTTATAGTGTCGCACTTTCATTTCAATAGATTCCTCCGCTGAAAAGCTATACTTCATGAGATAACTCGGCTTTAATGTATTTGCAGGATTAAGGTCCAGGTACACAAGTGTGGTTCATTTTCGGTTCAGGGTTCAAGTAAGTATGTAATAATAGCCAATCACATACGATAACCTCAATTAATCCGTGGAAAACGGAAATTGGTGAGTCGTCATTTTCTTCAATTACAACATTACAAGGTGTTCTAAAACGCAAACGGCAAAAGTTAGCAATCTTAAACCGAAATTAAACCACGATTGTCTACAACTAATTAAACTCGGCGTTAACTCACCACTGAAAAGCCAGTTTTTAATTGCTAAAGTTTACTCTGAGTTAAATCAGAGTTAGTTAATCCTGCAAATATATTTAACCCGAGCTTACTCAAACGCGGTTTTTTAGTGAAGTATTAACTTAAGCTCCCAGTTGTTCTATAGTTCTATAGAAATCGAGATGGCGCCACTATGCAAATAATAATTTCCAGTGTCGTATCTCCATTTCAATTGATTTTTGACACGGATCTGTCAGAAACACCTGTTCAGTTCTAAAGTTAATTCACCACATTTTCTGAGTTATTTCGGGATTTAAATTGACTGAAAAATAATAAAACATATTTCAAGAGCTAACTCGGAATAAACTCTTAAGCTAGTATGATTTCGTACTGAAAAAATCGGCATAAGTTTAGTATTTTGATGTTATTGCATCATAATTTTTAAACTTGGGTCTTATAGTGTCCAAGCCACCTAAGAGCGATAATCTAGAAAGTGCCACCTTTTAATCTAGTACTTTATCAAATAATATAATAATAACGAATGTGCCAAAAGGAAAACAGTAAACATTATAATCTAAGAACTATGTTTGGTTGTTTTGATTTGATTTTTTTTTATAAAATGATTTTGAGATAATAAGTTTGTTCCTTGACGAAAACTGCCATTTGTCATAATTTGTTGACAATTTTTGCCAAATCTTGTTCAACACTTCACGAATTGGCTTATTTTGGGCCGAAGAAAACGAGTGAGTAAATCATTTCCCCTTCCTAACATAAAAGATTTCTCCATAGCAAAAATTGGCTAGAATAAAAAATAAAGTTTTTTTTTATCATTTTCCGTTGGATTTTGGAACTGTTTCTGCTGGAAATGGAAAATTGGGAGTAAATGGAGTGAAAAAGGCTATAACTCTGAACTTCTAAACGAAACGAAATTGAAATCAAATAACTAAGGGTTGCCCAAGTGTTACTTTTCTTTTTATTTTATTTAAGTTTCAGTATATATTGTCATTCATTTTCATAGCATTTATGTTTCGTTTAGCAAAAGTTTTTCTGAAAAAGAAAATGTATTTACGATTCGTGTAAGGATGTGCTCTTTGACAGCAGATTAAGTTTTTATAATTTAGTGTTAAATTGTTTTTATCAAAATAAAATTTATAGGTATGTATGTACGTGATACTTTGCAATTTTTTTTGCTTTGGTTACGATATTTTGAAAATTATAATAGTGATTTACAATTACGGTAACCATATTTCTAGGAGCAAAACCCGGGACAAAAAGTGAAAAATTTTAAAATGTGAAAAATATTAGCCGTTTCATTAATTTTTATTTATAATTTCTTAAAAGAGACAATACAATAGATTTTAATGAAACATAGAAAAATTAAAACTAAAAAAACAACTTTAAAACTTAACATTTTGAATTTCATTATTAAAATAATTCAGTCTTCTTTAAGAAAGCAAATAAGCCTTTAAGTAATATAAGTTAAATGTACATACATTATGTATTGCTACAAAAAATATAACATATCGAAATGCACACTAAGCCAAGTTTACAACGTACAATTTTGTTTTCTTTTCCTTTAATACTTCTTGGCAGAAAGAATTTCTTTTACAATTTTTCTTTTAAATAATTTTTAAATTCATGTAAGCTCAAAGTGTTTTTATACCTAACCATAAAAATGGCTTTAAGAGTTTTCACATTTAGCTAGGATTTTTCGCTAGTCCACATATAGTTAATTACTGAAAAAAACCTTTCTGTGCGATCATTAGAACCTGGCAAACACAAGCTGAACTCCACAATTTGTAAAAGATTTGCAAAATCAATGCTTTTATCTGAGAAATGCGTCAAATTTCTACAGATTTTTCAACTACTGTCTTTTTGTTTTCCGTCCAATATCTTGTGATTTCTAAACTTAAAAAATATCTTTATCTAACTTATAAAATAAATATTCACCTTTTTCATTTTCAAGACAGTTGTTGTTGACAGGTGAAGTTTGACAAGTTTGAATACGTTCAGTGGGCATGGAAATATAATTGTAATAGATGTGTTTTGCTATTAGGCTTTTCCAGAAGGACGAGACCAGAGACATGCCAATTTATAACAGTTATAACAGTTTTTCACCATTAAGAGTGGCTGTGCCTACCGGCGGAGGGCCCTGACCCTGCGGGGCCACATAAACAGTACTTTTATAAACCAAAACTGTTATAATTGGCATGTCTAAGAGTCACTTCCTTTCCAGAAACTATCTTTGTCTTTTCTCTTTCTAATTTTGACATAAAAAAAATTTAGGGAAAACAAACAAACGCCCAATCAGAATCACGTGTTTTTTGTTTTCCCTACATATTTTACTGTCAAACTATTGATTTTTTTTGCTTGTTTGGCACTGACGTCTGACGGAAGTTCCAAATTGCAGTAGATCCGTCTGTGTGAGTTGTTAATACTATGTTTCCACAGAAGGTTTATCTCAATTTAGATTAAATAAATCTATGTAGTGTTTCCACCACACAAAAAGATTAAAAAATAGATTAACTTTGACAGTACCTCTCAAAATGCTAACGTTGTTTCATTTTTTCTTATGAAGTTGAAGTGAGACAGAAAGTTTCATGTTTGGCAAAAGAAGCAAGAAGGGTTGGATTTTCCAATGAATGCGTTCAGCGCGACATAAATTGGCTTGTTCGACTTGTAAAACTATTTGCCCTATGAAGATTTAGCAAGATTTATTTGAAATCTTCTAGATTTACGAAATAAATTTGTATGGTAAATCTTCGAGATTTGAAGAAGATTATGGCAAATCTTATCAAATCTCGGTTTAGTGGTCGGTGGAAACATAGTAATTATAAGGTCATAATACTATACTGCATCGATTTATATTGTCGACGAGGATTTTTGGTGGTGTGAAACGAAAGTGTGTCGACACTGTAGTTCGAACTCTGGAGTTCGTGAACAGTGAACGGTTTTGGAAAAATTTTACGTTATTAAGTAGTATTTTTGTTATTAATATTCAATGCTCTTGTTAATTGTTAGTAAAACAACAAAACTCGGATGCTAAACACTCTTCTAATTTTTAGGGAAATTGAAAGTAACAGAATTGAAATTTCCTTAAACTGATTCCAATCCGTTGATTAAGTTGCTCTATCCTATTTCCACATTCCACTACGTAGGTAATGCAACGGATTTAGTAAAAGGTATTTAGCATCCGGCTATCTTTTCTTGACTAAAAATCTATAAGAGCATTAAATTTTCAAAACAAAAATAGAACTTAATCACGTACATTTTTAAAAAAAAATTAATTTTTCTTTTTTTTTTATTAATTTTGAGTTTGAAAATTAACTTTTCAAATGTTTGCTAAAACAACTTTATTTAAAAACAAAATAAAATAAAAGATTTCTGGCCTTACAAAAAGGTATAGCATGGGATTGTAGGTGTTTCCGTTGTTTTTTTAATATTTTTTTTCTGTTTTAAGGCATTTTTTTTTAGAAAATTGCACCTCCTGGCTAAACGGGGGGAGGGGGAATATACACCTCCCCTATACTATCTCGATTTTTGTTGTCACACCTAATGCGAATCACCCTGTATATGTATAAGATTTCTTGAACATTTTTTCAAACAAACATTGAGATGCCATTTTTAAGTAAAATTTAATTTAATAAAATTTCAAGATTTTAATAACCAAAACGTAATTTCAAAAAGAAGTATTTTGAAAATATTTGTGGCTATGGGTGTCCGCCGGGAAGGTGTACTACTTTGTTTTTCCGCCATTTTGGTAAACATTAGTCTTGACAGTTCATATTTGGCAGTCGTGAAGTAGACACCGTGGCAAATTTAAAACATTTAAAACATTTTATCAAAATCAATCATCGATTACTGTGACGATGAGAAAGTTACGTGAAATTTTTAGGAGAAACAAAGTGTCAACAAAACGCACTATTATCATGTAGCGAACGATTTCGAAGAAAGAGGGTCTGTAGGTGATAGGCCCAAGCATGGACCACAACGTACTGCAAGATCGGCTGAAAACATTACTGCTGCTCAAGGAAGTGTTCAGAACCATCCATCAACCTCAATTCGACGCCGTGCTCAGCGTGCGGAGCGGTATCGTCATATGTTTGAAAACTTTTTAACGCCACAGCTGCGTGCTTTGGGCTTGATTAACATGTGGTATCAACAAGACGGTGCCACATCGCATACAGCCAGGATTACAATGGAATTACTGCGATACCTCTTTCCACAAAAAGTTATTTCAAGAAATGGTGATGTTGATTGGCCTCCACGGTCGCCTGATTTGACTGCTCCGGACTTCTTTTTGTGGAGATATCTGAAAAGCAAGGTTTATGCAAACAAACCAGAAACGCTTGAACAACTCAAACAAAATATTCGTGATGAAATTAATGAAATACCGCGTGAAATGTTTGAGAATGTAATGAAAAATTTGCTCAAAAGGGCTCGCATTTGTGAGACTAACAGAGGAGGACATTTACCTGATATTGTATTCAATACATAATTGCCGGCATTAAATAAAACATTTATCAATATAAGATCCAATCTCTTTCATTTAATCGAAAATTATAAAAAAAAAAACAAAGTAGTATACCGTCCCGGCGGACACCCTGTACAATATTATTTCAAATTTAAAGGAAATCGGTCAAGCCGTTAAAAAGAAAGTCGAAAATAAAAAAAAAAAACTGTTTTTAGTATTTTTTTTTTTTCAAAATGAATATTATGTCCACAATAATGCAAACAAAAATTTGTATCAAAATCTTTAGAACCGTTTCCAAAATAAATTATTTTTGTCTTAACTGTTGAATGGCAGGTACCGTTATTTTAAGAGCTTGAACAAAATTTCAATTTCCCCCTTCTACGAATCCTAAACTTCTTTATGTTACATAATTCGCAAGTAAAACTTTGTTAAGTGTCATGAGTTTTCCGCCATAAAGTCAGGTTTTCGAAACAAAGACGTTTTTGTGGAATTTTTGAGGTTATGTAAAAACGCGAAGTTTTTTTTTCAATAAAGTTCCTGAAAGTACTACCCTTCTTCTCCAAAAATCAGTTTCATTCTTCTCAATGTCTTTTTTCCCTCTCTGATAAATCCTGTATTGAAATTAATGTAATTTGATATTACCATTTAGATTTTTTTTTTATAATTATGTAAGTTCAGATGAAGATTAACAATTTTTATCTAATGTAAAACCTAACCTGATGGCGGAAGATAAATGATGGACTTAATTTCAACGATTCAAAATATACGAAACACTCTTGTCTTCTCTTGTTGCAAAGTAGACTGACATTGTAAACCTCTGTATTTATACATGGCTTAAACAATTAAATGCATTTGGCTCCTCGCTTTTATGTTAAGGAGCTTGAAAGCCAAACTATTTCAAAAAACAAATTTATATTAAGAAATTTCAGAAGTAAGTTGTTCCAACAGGTACAAAATTCATCCCTTTCTACATTTCTTGGCAACTATGTAGCTATTTACACGAAAATTATACTGTGACTCTAAACAATATCAAAGCAATTACATATTCAATTTTGTATCCTTAATCGTCCACACGAACACCTGTGCTTGTGCATACCAATCTCTTCGACTTTCTCTCGGTTCAAAAGGTTTGTTTTTTTTTTTTTATTATTATTTCTTTTTACATTTTTCCTTTCCCATATGATTTTTCAACAAAAGTTTCCCACAGTTTTGTTGGCCATATCTTGCCTTGGACGTTTAGGTATCTCATATATCCTTGATAAATAATATAAATTTATACTCACAAGGCACAAACATCCATGGACATAACCCGTTCCGGTGGTGGTTTGATTTGTTTTTTTTTTCTTTTTTTTCATATATGTAGGTACACTGGTACATACTCCAAACTCCAACTATCTACAGAAAGACGCAGGACTAACTGGTTAATCAAGTTTGGTACACATGTGTATTTATAAACACCTGAAAAAAATATCCTTGAATAAAAAGGATCTTAAACCACCTTCCCATGAAAAGGATTCGAAGTTTAATGCTGTGGTTTTTTTTTTTATATAGGTACATATCAGTTGAATTTTTGTAATTTATTTTTTATTTATCACACGCACAGGACGCAAGGATTTATGGCGACGCCACCGAAAAAAACAAGTTGTTAAACATTATTCGATGAGCTCGATGATGTCTCAAATTATTAGAAAAACAGAGTTATAAAATTAAAATAATTGCTTTACTTTTCGAAATGCAGAAGATAAAATTGGGGTTATGTAGAAGAAATAATAAATTGAAAATTCAGATTGTTTTAAGCCACACTACCATGGTTATCCCCGTTAAAAGATGACTTAAAAGTCAAATAAATTTCTTCAGAAAAGGAAATTCAAGTTATGTTTTCATCTTAAAACTTCCCTTAAAACAATGGTTGATCTACCGTTTTTCAGTTATTTTGAAGGGTATTTTTTTTTAGACGTGTGGTTTTCAAGCAGAAATAAAACGCATTTATAATTTAATGTTATGGCCATTAACTTAGCTTTATTATAAAGATAGGGTTTGCTATTATGTTTTAAAAATGATTTCGGGCAAGTGGCCGCCGCGGCTGGCTCGAATAAATTCCAGCCGAGAGGCCCAATTTTCGACAGCTCAAAGTGTTGCGTGCGATGGGGGATGGACTCAATCGGGTCTTCTTCGATATTCTGCTCCACAGCACCAATAGCGTCTTCGGTGCGCACTGTGCGGCGTCTCTGAGGATGCGCATTATCCACTAGAGTAAATGTGGTGCGAAACCGATCCATGGTTGCTCGAATTTATGCGACTATGCCGACCGAATATTGGACGCAGCGCGCGATGCGTCGATCGAACCGTACCATTATTTCGGTAATAAATTTGCACAATTGCAAACGTTGTTCAGGAGTAAGTAAGTCTATTAATTATGAAATGGCAAACCAAACTGAAATCAAGTGACAGCTGTCAAAAAGACCAACTCCGAAAAAGCATTGGCAGATTGAAAACCACACGTCCAAAAAAAACACCCATTATTAAAATAATTCTTTAAATTTATATGTAATACTTGGGTAGATTGTGTAGAAGGTGTTTATTAGGTAATATATAAATAAATGTCTTTGGTGGCGCGCCAGCTCGTGGAGAAACGGCGGCGAGCGTGTTAGGGTATTTTTTGTTTGTTTTGCGGCAAGGGATCCGTTGACGTAGGCGGATGGGACGGATAAAGGTGACCCAATGACTTCGTTTTCTATTTTGTATGAAATTACGTCATTTGTGGTGAATGAAATTGATTAAAAAAAACTTCAATTATACGTTTTTAGTATGATATTTTGTGCGCTCTTGCAATAATTTTGACGTATTTTTTAGCCTGGCATTTAAGCTTTAATTCAATTCCTTAATATTGATAATGCGGCAGTTATAACCAAAGTTATAGGCTTTTAAGTGGACTCATATCGGCTGTTTTTAGGATAATGCACAAAACCAACCGTTATCCATCACTGAAGCTTGTTGGTTGAAGATGAACAACTACCCTATTTTTTTTCAATTTGTTTTGACAAGAGTGATGTCAATGAATCGGCAATAGAGAGAAAAGTAAAAAGTTCAGCAACTTATTGCATTGCGTCCGGCCTATGCGTTGCCAATGGGTCACTCCTCTTATATAAGAATGTGGGTATTTAATAGAACTGTAAGTTGTAAACGTTGACGCCACGCTTACGACAGATTCCATGGGTCAGGGTCAGCCTCTTAACTTACTCTCCCCAAGCGGGTGCTCATAGTTAAACTATAAAAGCTTACAACGTTACAACTAGTGCCTTTCGGTATAGTGAGACGAAACGTTTTTGTTTTAACACACACAGCAACGGAAACACAATAAAGCAAACAAAATCATTTCGCTTTTCTTTTTTGTTTGGTGTGTGTTGAAATAAAACAAAACAAAATCTTCAACAAGAACTTACAAATAATCAAGACGCCCGCCAGTGGCAAACACATCAAGAAAAAATTTTCAAAAAAACAGCCATCGAAGATCGAACACGAAACATGTTTTTCTGTTTAGCCTTTATTTTTTTAAATTTTGCCATATGCACCATAACCTTAAGGACCGTGTAATAATCGACAACGACAATATCGATTTTTATATTTTAAACTTATCTACAACTTTCAAATTACTTACAGCAACTTAAAACTACTTAAATACTAGAACAGCCACAGCTAGAATTTATATTGTTGTGGTGTTAGGTAGGTTTAGTTAGTTAGTTGGAAATTTATTTTTTTCAAAAAGGAACTAAAAGAGAAAGAAATTAAATTAAAACTTTAAATACAGTCTTTAATTAACCGGATTTACAAAAAAAAAAAAATTAATGACTATTTAAGTATTAACAAGATATTCAAAAATAAAATGTATGAAGACAGTGGATGCATAAAGTTGACGAACCAATTTTTGAAATGCTTTAGTAAGCATTAAGACAGTATTTTTTTTACATTTTGTGGCTCGTTTATACATCTTATAAACTATTTTCAGCGATAAATTGTATGTTATGTGTAGGCAAGAAATAAACGGACCAAAAATTAATAAAACAAACTATATAGAAGGTCATTCACATAAGAAGTTACAAAAAGCTAGAGCTCGTAGGTTTGGTCGAGACTAGAAAAAAAATCACGTGAGAGATGGCCTTAAATCAAAACAAAATTATTTAGAAAACAACAGCAACACTAACAATATAATGTTATAGCGTTAAAGTTAGAAATTCATTCTTTTATTTTATTTTTATTTATTTTATTATATTTTATTTTATTTTATTTTATTTTATTTTATTTTATTTTATTTTATTTTATTTTATTTTATTTTAATTTATTTTATTTTAATTTATTTTATTTTCAAGTCAAATTGATTTAATTGAAAGTTTTTGAATAATTTAATTTTGAATTTATTTTTTTTCAAACTGCTTTTTTCAAAATTTTACGATATTAAGTAGTATTTTTGTCTTTAATATTCATTTCTCTTATCAGTTTTTAGTCAAATAATAAAAACTAGACGCCTAAAGGTTTTCTTGTTTTCGAGGAAATTGAAAATATATTTTGATTTTAATTCACTTTTTCCTGCCTGAAAAAGACCTCACCCTCCCAAACAGCTTTGTCTTCTTGAAAAATTCTTTTTAGATGAAAGCAGTTTTAAAATTGAATGTAATGTATTTAAAAATGGTTGTTAAAATAGGCGGATTAAAAAGTTGTATGCTCAATAACACAACCAATAGTTTGTTTATGTTTACAAAACTGTATGTAATTTTTTTTTTTTAATTAGGAGCAATTGACATTCATACAAAAAGGGGCGTCGTTCAGGCCGGACTTTTTTGAGGTAAAAAACTTGATAAATGAAGAAAATTTTACGTTCTGAGCTCTTTTGAGAAACGAAATATTTCAAATATTTTAAAAGTAAATTTGCTTTTAAGGACAAAGTGTTAGACCGGGAAGAAGTTTTTTTTTAATCAAAATACAATATCTCCGAATATTGCAAATAATTGCAGCATTAAGTTAAACATTAAGTCAAAGTCCTGGTAATGTTTTCGTAGGATCTTGCAACACCGTTTTGTGTAGCTCTATTCAAACCCCAAAAGCATTTCTATAACAATTTTTTTGTATTTATGAAATAAATAAATTTAATAAATGAAGAGTTCTTTTTTTTATCTGTAGATTAACTTTGAAAAGTTTTGTTAGTCGAGCTACATAGATATCGGGAAATTATTTAGTTTTCTGTTTTTCCACCTCTATTAATACATACCTACTTAGCTCTATTAAATTTGTTTGGAGAGGCGGTCTTAAATCTCTAAAAAGTGAACCGGTCATCCGATTTTGATCAAATTTTCAGTCATAGGACGAATTAGAGTAAATTTTCGTCCACTGACACTCCCACTTTTTCAAGAGGTTATCTAATCGTCAAAATTGATAAAAATGAAGGTTGCGTTGTTCAAAAAATTTGCATTTAATGTGATTTCCATTAATTCTTTTATACAAAACTTTTTACCTCGCCTAGTTTTTGGGGGCGTTTTTTGCTAAAATCAGTTTCGTATACAAAAATAACGATGGTTCTTATATCATGTAAGATCAAGATCTCAGTTGTGGCATGACAGCTCAATGCACTAAGCATTATCCGACGGGGTTTTACGAGTTGACAAATCAGATGAGAAAAATTCACGCATTCGTGTGATCAGCAATTGACAATCGGCATTGACATTGTGTTCATCAAATTTTTGGTGCCATCAAAGAGTCAATGTATCTTATACTGTGTACAATAAGAGTCTCAGGGGCTTGATGTACATGAGACACGTTCAGAGATCTGCGAATGGTCGCGAACTTGGACATTCCATTCACATGAGTAAGTCTCTCTGGTGATGCCTAATTCAGCTTATCGGCGCCGAATAGACATTTCTGGGTCTTTTTCGATACTGGCCGCTATGCGGCGGCTATGCTTTCTTCATTACGCACTAATTTGTATCTTGTTGGTGGCTTAAGGCCGAAAAGAGTGTACTCACGGTCAAACATTTCCACGGTACGAAGATTTTCCTGCGTACTGAAGCCCTTTACAACTGAGCCGGAATTACTATAATGATTTTTTTTAATAATTTCTCCCCGTTTGGCAAGCTTGATGCTTGATGAAACGGCAAACTTTACTGAAAATTTTGACAGCTGGATGTCATTTAAAATGATTATTCGCCGGTTTGTGGAATGCGTCTTGTTGTTGTGGTTAAAGAATTTCCGTTTGAGAGTTGGCAAAAGATTAGTTGATCGTCACGTAGAACTATTCATATTTAAATTATAAATTTGTTGATTAAATCTTTTATTCATTTCGTCTAAAAGTTAAATCAAAACAAAAATTTATGTTTGCTCTAGAAATTGCTTTAAAAGATTTATTCATATTCGCAAGTCGCAAAAGGCACTTTACTCTAGAGCCTAAAGCTGTGATTAGACGGTCAATGTAAATGGTCAACGCATTGACTCTCTGACGTCACTAAATAAGTCATCAACACACCGCCAATGGACCGTTTTTATAGTAAAATTTGTGAATTTACTGGGGAAAACTGTTAATAGCGAGATTTTGTCAAGGAGTCTGAAATATAAAAAAATATAATCATACGATCGGGCTGGTCTCCGTTCAGTTGATATTACTAAAGTCTTGATGGCTGCTTCTAATTTCAGTATTGTTGTTGTCTCATTCAAAATGCTCAATAAATATTATGATTTGCCGTTCTCGCATATCGAACAATTCTGATGTCTCTCATAATTCACAACGAACAGAAGGCAGAAGACAACGCGCACATTGCCGATGGTGAAAAAGATTTAATAGTAGAAAGTTTTATTGCCTTTATTTGTATTGGAGAAAAGAGTAAAGAGTATTGGCATGGGATATAACGATGAAATTAGAAGAGGATCAAATTTGAACCCAATCACCCAATGAGTTTACTTCCACAGCAAGTATGTCACACATTGGGGACTTCCCAACGATTTTTCTACATGTGCATACCAAATACTTATTGTTTCATAAGTGTTTGCTAACTAATATAATTCCTAATTATTTGAACTCCCTCTTTGTTCTGATTATAGCATTACTGGCCAGCTTACTATGTTAAAATATTTTCATTACTTATTCAAGTTTGTCCTACCATCTATATGATCACGACGTGAAAGGCTTTACAGAAAAACTAAGAAAACAAATAAACAAACAAAAGTTGTTCAGCAGTAAAACCATACTTTATTACGTGTGTAGAAATTCCCATCAATTTTTGTTTTCATATTCATGAATCCAATTTCCAATTCAAAAGAAACATCCCAATGAAAAGCTGTAATGTTGTCTGGTCTGCCGTTACCTAAAGGGCTTAAAACCTACGTTTCTCGTGAAACATATTATTTTTGCTGCCCGCAATCAGAAAACAAGTTTACACCACTATCCGTTGACTATTATAATAAGATGTGGTGTGTATAAAGCTAGGTTGTTGAGTAGTAGAAATATATTTGTTTGCATTTAGATAGTCCTCAACTATCTCTTTGCATATCTAGGTCGATCAGATCGTCATTATTTATTAATTACCGATTTAATTTTATTCAAATTTAGAAACAAAACTAGGCGATACAAACAATGCATTCTTAATCAGGAAGGAAAAGTTAGGATTACCGTTTTGTGCATTAAATTTATTTAGTTCACAAAAACTAAAAGACATTTGTATTAATTTTCAAAGTTTCTCTTTTATTTTATTGTTTAAAGCAGGGAATACCTACATATATACATACATATGTATATATCGACTGACAGTGTTGATGCTGATGGGGACAGGAAATGTAAACCTTAAACAAGAATGTTATCGAATAATGCTTTGAGAAGAGTGCCTTTAGACATCTGTCTTTATGTAGATATTTAAAAAAGGCGTTAAATGCGTTGTGAAAAATTTGGTTGAAGGTTAATATAGAAAAATCAAGTCAAGTAGTCAAGAAACATATAGGTTTTTGGGACGAAAAATAATTATTTTGCAAGTTGAATATATATATAGGTTACTATAGCGGAAATCTTTCAAGGTCTAGTCTGTTTATTTTAAATAAATACAATACAAATTTAGTGCTGCGACAGCTCGTGGAGAGAAAGGCCTAGTAACTTACAACTCTCAACCAGTGCTAAGGGGCTTTTTCAAAAAAATCCCTTCAAGCAGTCAGAAAATTCCCTTTTTTCTTTTCTTTTTTGCCTGTTTACTTCCAACAGAATAGAGGAAGATATTTTCGTTAAGTACCAATTTACTCATTTGGATTTTTTTAGTAAATTAAATTCCTTGTTAAAAAATTTAATTTTATCCCACGGGCCTTTTTATGTGATACGAAACGAGCGGGAATAAAACGATACTGAATTAAACAAAAGTCACGACAAAGCGCGATTATGTAAAACGAGAATCCAATCAATGTTGCCAGACCAAATAGAAAAATATATTTTTTTAAACATATCTAACTTTACACCAATGGCAAGGGACATTTTTTTGTACAAAAGTCCCATCAACCAATCCGAAAACTCCTTTTATTTTCTGCCTTTTAATTTCCCACACGAAAACAACAATTAAGTGTATTGAAGTGCATCTTTTTTTCACCTTTTAAAAAATGTTTCCAAAACCCATCGAGCTTTACATCAAAAGAAAGGTCTTTTCAAACCCTATCCGGAGGTCTAAACCAAAAGCGTGTGGAAGGTCTGGTTCTCGAAATATTCGCATCCAAAGTCAAATTACTGTATTTCGACGCAACCCTAAAAAAGGCTTTGGATAACGATTTTTCCGCAACCAAGCCTTGTAAGAGGTTGTAGTTTTCAGTTGCGTATAGAAAATTAACAGGCCTTTCCGCCGATATAAATCAAAAAATGTTGCCAGCTTTGGTTCTCGAAACATTCACATCCAAAATGATATTTATTTGTGTAGTTCGATCCAACCATAAAAAAGGTGTCAACAAAGCCTCGAAAGGGGTTGTGGTTTGCAGTGGCGAATAGCAAATTAACAGACCTTTCCAGTGACGCAAAAATTTCGCCAAACTTTTTCAAAATTTTTGTATTGATTTTTGAAAAAAATGATGGACTAACCCCTTGCATCTTTTTTTCACCTTTTAAAAAATGTTTCCAAAACCCATCGAGCCTTACATCAAAAGAAAGGTCTTTTCAAACCCTATCCGGAAGTCTAAACCAAAAGCGTGTGGAAGGTCTGGTTCTCGACATATTTTCATCCAAATTTCTAAAACATTCAAAAGCGTTTATGTTTGGATAGCGATATTTCCGTAATCGAGCCCCGAAATCGCTTGCGGTTTTCAAAATTGCTTTTTAAATTTTTAAGAGCTTTCTAAAACTCAAAACCAAAAAACTTTTAGAGGTTTGGTTCTCGAAATATTCGCATCCAAAGTCAAATTTCTGTATTTCGACGCAACCCTAGAAAGGGCTTTGGATAACGATATTTCCGCAATCAAGCCTTGTAAGAGGTTGTAGTTTTCAGTTACGTATAGAAAATTAACAGGCCTTTCCGCCGATATAAATTAAAAAATTTTGCCAGCTTTGGTTCTCGAAATATTCACATCCAAAATGAAATTTATTTTTGGAGGTACTTCGATCCAACCTTAAAAAATATGTGACTTGATCGCACGAACTTGCTCTTGGGGTTAAATACAGTGTGTAACCCCACATTGCAGATGCATGATGTATATATTTGACGAGAAAATATTAAAAGAGTCAAAAGTACTATATTAAAATCGATTTTTTGTTTGGTTTGTTTTTTGTTTATAAAAAATGAGAAAAACCTGAAATGCAGTGTTCTTACAATTGACTTGGTTATTACAGTTACGAAGTTTAATCAAAATCGTTAGAGCCGTTTTTGAGAAAATTTGAAGAAACCAAAATATTTGTATGGCAGCTACCCGTTCCAGATGAGCTAAAATAAAAATTAGAATTTCTCCTCTAGGGAATCACATAAAAATGCTTTGTACCAAATTTCATGCAAATTGGTCCATCCATTCAGGCTCTAGCTCAAATTACAGTGGACGCACCGACGCACGACGCACAGACGCACAGACGCACAGACCCACAGACCCACAGACGCACAGACGCACAGATGCACAGACGCACAGACTGACGGACAGCATGACGAAACCCACTTTTTGAACTTCTCGATTATCATAGTGTTAGTTTTGATTACAACCTCGATTTGTTTTTTACACGAAATCAATACTTGCCCTGTAGGTAGAGCAATTAAAAAACGATTCAAAAGCATAAATCATGGCAACCCCATTTCTAATTAAAAATCAAAATTTAAAATTTTAAATATGGATTATTTTGAAGGCGCTTTGCATTTTTTGGAGGTAAAATGTGAAATTCAGTAGATAAAATTTCAATCGCAATAATATTTTAGTTCACTTATGCGAAAAACAACAAAGAAAACAATGTCACCATTATAATTCAGATAATAACTTAGTGATTGACTCATAAGATAAATACTCGTACAAAAATAATCATTCATTATATGTTTTTGTAAACTAATATATTTTTGGATTCATTTTTTGCATACAAATAAATTTGTATTATTATTCTTTTAATATTTTATTTAAATTCAATACCAGGGACATTATACATAAATATATTGTGCATTTTAACTCAGGAATTAAGAATTGCATTTAATTATTCACGTGCTTAGAACTCATTCAATGAAATTACACGTTATATCCTTTTGTATATTCAATAGCAACAAAACAATTCGAATTGAATTTATCTTTTATACTATTAAAATTAAATAATAATATAAACGAGATTTAAATTCAACAAAATAGTAAAGAAGTTCAGTATAATTTGTATTCAATTACAAAAATAATATTGATACCTTGTTAACCAAACGTAGTATTTTGAGGGAACAATTTCCCCAGCTATTGGGAAATTTTTCTAATCATAATATTGATTAAATTTCAATATTAAAAAAGGACTAATCAGGTTTTTAACTGTGGCATGTATATAATTCTAATAAAATGTTGGTGTGGACCAATATACAATACAGATTTGACTGAAAAATAGTCCAATATTTTTAACCGTGTGGTTTCCTGAGAGTGTGACCAATCCGTCTCCATTTACGCTTTCTTATATCGACGTTCAGTGGCTCTTGACGTATCCTGCGCCACAATTCCTGGTTAGATATAGTTTGTTTTCACAAAAGCCTGCAATTTCCTCGAGATGATAGCCGAGACGAGATGGATTTTATATTGGACTTGAAAAATGTCAGCTTAATGCGTAAGGATGATTTGAACGTGCAGATCGAGATCCATACCGCCACTAACGGATACAATACTTCCGAGGTAGTTAAAATATTTGACCTCTTCAACCGGCGTCTCCTGCAGAATAGTACGCTGATGTGTGGAGCGGCTTGCAGGCATTATTTTTGACTTTTTGCCGTTTATTCTTAGACCGATCGACTTTTCTTTCACCTGCAGTGATTGATACATCTCGTTAAGCCCACTGATGTCATTTGCCAGGAGACATTTGCCAGGAGACATCGTCTATCGCCAGTGGAAAAAGAACTGGCGATATAACATCCCCTTGTCTCACTCCTTGTCACTCTTCGAAGGAGTCGGAGAGCTTCCCATTGTGCAAAACAAAGCACCTTGCGTTGTTGTAGGACTCTTTTATAATGGAAATAATTTTGGGTGGAATTCATCTTCCAAGAAGTGACCTCCATATATATTCTCTGTTTACTCGGTCAAAGACCTTCTCAAAATCCACAAACATGAGGTTAAGCTGTGATTGGAATACCGCTGAATGCTCGAGGACAATACGCAGGGTATTGATATGGTCGACACACGATCGACGACTGCGGAGTACGGAACCCAGTTTGATGCCTCTTGAATGTAGACTCGGATGATGGTTGCCATTAGATTTGGGAAAACAGCCAAATCTTAAAATCACTTTTTTTTGGCTTTTTTTGCAGCTTAACAATCGCTCCATCCTTCCAGTCCCTGGGATAGTTTTCGTTTTTCCAAATGGTTTGTATCAACGGGTGCAGAATACTAACCATTGTAAGGGGATCAGCTTTCAGGAATTCAGCTGGTATTCCATCAAGTCCAGCTGCTTTGTTGTTTTTGAAGAGATTTATCGAAATTTGGATTTCCTCAACTGGGGTTCGATATCAATAGCCCTACAGGACCTGCTACGGATCTTGTTTAGGGGCACTTCAGCACTCTGATCAGCAGAATCTTTATTCAATAGGGCACAAAAGTGATCCTTCCATTTGCGTAACTGATTCTCAATTGATACCAAAAGTGTGCCATCCACATCCATTACAGGATGATTGGTGTTGCTTTTTTCCCGACAACGTCGTTTGATATGAAGTACAATTCTCTAATATCTCCTCTTCTTGCACTGCTTTCGACGACACCATCCAATTTCGCCCTCCTGTCACAAGTTTCTTAATAAATAATTTTTATATTTCAGTTTTTGCTAATTTTATTCTTTCAGTGGATATAAAGACTTCTTGAGTTAATTTTAATTTTAATCATTACAGCGGTTATTTGTTGTCTCTATTCCGAGTAAAATTTGATAAACAAGGAATTCGCACAAAATGATTCGGTTTCCCTTTTTCCTTTTAAGCCTAGTACGCTGCCGTTGCGAAACGAATTTTTTCGGTGGTCTCCAACATGACAACGACATTCTTACAGAAACCACAACGAAAAAATGACAACTGAAAGCATCACACCAATAACAAAAAAAAAAACAAATACACAAAAATATCACAGAAAGCCATGCTGCACCTTTAATGAAAGATACAACAAATACAAACACAATAAAAGCCTCTAATATCACTTTTTCGCACACAATCGAGGGTCCAGGCAATTCATTGAGTGCGAAAAAGAGCGGATACTTCGCCAAATAATCTGCTACATTATCAATTTCGCTAATCAAACAGCGTATTGCAAGGCGAAATTTTTCGTTTATGATTTCCGCGTTGTGTCATTTTTGTATGAGATTTTTCGTTTCGCATCAGCAGCTTACTAGGCTTTAGAGGTCAAAATTCCCCGAGAAAGGGATTTTTCCCATGATCCCCCAGCTTTGCTCTCAATGATTCCTGTGTGATCGTTGTTTGTATGCGGCAATGGAGAGGACCTTCAATTTTTTGCCGAATCCGAACGGCTAAGGTGAGACCCATTTATTCATGACAGGAGATAGGTACCCGTGGAGGATTATTCAGTTCCTCGCAAGAGGCAGCAGCTGATTTTTTCAAATTAATTTAGTTGGAAAAGACTGGGAATCGAATCCAGACCTCCGGCATTGACAGTCCTACGCAATAACCATTGCGCCACCAGCTAACAATGCAATATGAATACTTAGCTTTCTTAAAAAATACTATATGTTCAGAGTTACCGTTGTTTTTTTTATGATTATTTTGAATTAACATGTGGAAGTTTTATAAAATGTTTACAACATAAAAACACCCCCCCCCCCCCCCCACGACTATTTCCTGAAGAAATTACGAACAAAATGAAACATCATCTCTCTATCTCCCGGGGTCGGGGGTCGGTTGGTCGTCGGTCGTATAGTCGATTAGTTCAAAGTCAAAGATTTCACATTCACAAAAAAATTATGTATACCTACAGCTTCAAGTTACATTATGTAGATATTCCAGATCTAACAAAAGTGTAAACTCTAACGTCACTGTATCTAATCCTTGCACTTCTTTCTATGACTTGACGACGACGTGATGTTGTATGTGGCCTAACAAAGTTCACATACGACAAAGCAGGTGGTGGTTGCGAGCTCTGATTTAATGTGAATCACAAAAGAAACATATAGGTATCTTTCTATAGAGAAACTTATGAAATAGAAATAAAAGACACAAACAAACGAACCAAGATATACACCAAAGAAAAGATACAACAAAAAAAAAACAATCGTCTTTCTGTTGTTAAGCTTCTCAAGAAATAGAGAAGCAACAGGTACAGAAACGTCAGGTACGCTACTTTACCGCTGTTGTCGTCCGTTCCGTCGTTATCGTCGATTCTGTTGCGGCGTATCTTCTATCATCTGAGCCTGATTTGGAAACCTCCAAAGTTTCACACTCTTCAAAGATGGATGGATGACTTTGGTTTGAGTTAGGTTTTTCTAACGCTACTGCTGCTGCTAGAATCTCATAGTGGATGGATGATTATACCCTCCTGCTACCCACTCACACTTCCCCTATTGCTTTGTTGCATGTATGAGTAAAAGTAAACCTACATGTCAGACTTACATGGACGAACCCTACAACAGATACTTTTTCATCTATTAACCAACGCCATTTGTATCTTTTTTTTCTCAACTAGAAGTATTTCAAAAGCAGTGGGAACACAAACTAACATGTTAGCCTTCTGCTCGATGGACCCAGATGGACCCCGGCGCGTATACCTACATAATTCCGTAGCCTCGGTTAGTATAGACAAGTCATCCCCTCTTTATATAGCTATATGTTTACTATATTGTGCTTGGCATGCAATCTCAAGCCGCGCTTTGAAAAAGCTTTCCACTCTACCACCGCAATAGGATAGAGATAGTGAGTCGGATCGACAACAACTAAAAAAAAAAACTCAGCTCTATATCGAGGTTAAGTAATGGTAAAGGAATTCCATAGACACATAGCAGATACGGTCGTAAAAAAAATAAGTTAAGCTAGGGGGCCGGGGTTTTTCTTACGTCCGTCACCGGCCGTTGTGATGGTGCTCGACGCTCAAGTCGAGAAGAAGATGCCCATTTACAAATAACTTTAGATGGGTATTTCCACATACGACGAACCCTTCACGTTCATATATTTATTTTCGCTCTTTCTCAGGTTTTAAAATAAATAAAAGATATACCTATCTAGATAGATACTTATAAACAAGATGACTTATGGATATGATGCTTTCAAAGTTTTTAGACTCCTGTTGTTTTGATTATGTTAGTCGAAGACGCAGAGAAAATAAATAAAAAAGGCAACCCGTATTTTTTTATTTTTTTTATTTATCGTAGGTTGGGGAGGCTTTTCGATTGGACAAACGTTAGAAACTAGAGAAACTTAATTTATGTAAATAAGCTGGAATAAGATGTTTTGTCATAGCTTTTACTTTGGATATCCATCTCGAAGATCAATCTATCGCAAGTTAATATATATCTACGCTTTTTCTACCTGTCTGTATGTAAATAAATTTGATTATTATACCTAGTTGGTTATACCTACTGCCTAACCTATACATATTTATACAACTTTAGGGGTGAAGATAAAAAACTACTTAGGTAGGTATGTATGTATATGATTTTTTTATAGGCAGGTACATTATGGTATGTGGTTAAATTATTTATTTATTAAAGAAATATAAAGAAATGCTTGGTAAGACTTTTTAGTATATACCTACCAACTACAGCTCAGCTAATTTATGCAAGTACAAATGTACCTTTGTAGGTACATACGTAGGTAATTTGCAAGACTGTACGATTTTCCAGAAATTAAATTCCATGTAACTACCTAACGGTTTTTATTTTAAAAACTAAATTTTGTTCACATTTTTAAGAAAACATTAGCATTTTAGAATTTGTTGGTAAAAAATGTGGTTTTGGCTTAAATTCCCATACATGGATACAAATATTACAAGTCGCTTAAACCAAGTAAAGAAGGTTGTCTGTATTTATCTTTGGCACTTAAATCCTACAGAATCCAATTTTTTTTCAATTGGAAACATATTTATTTGATAAGACTTACATTTTGTAAGTGAAAAAAATTTCTAATTAATCCTTCAACGAACGCAGATTTTTATTTTGTTTTAACGACTGCTGAACGTCAAAGTGAGTCGGATACGGATGTGTTCACATTACGTTGTGTCAAAACAAACAAAACAAATTGTATTCATGTCAAAAAGAGTCAAGTGAATACAATGGAGCTGCAGTCACAATCACAAATGTGACTCTGGAAGTTAAATAATTTCGAATTTCTTGCTACCAACAAATCAATTCTGTTTGGAAAAAAAAGATCAACTTTTCTAAACAAAATTCATTTTTACCAGGGTTTACCTACATGTATTTGCACACACAATAGGAAGATTTGACATTTCTCATCAAGTTGAAAGTTTTTTGTCGCGTAAAAAGAAAATAAATATGCAAATAAATAAACCAAAATTTGGGTTGGTTGTTTGCAAACAAATTATTCCAAATCTTTAAAGACTATGCGTTCCTTGCCCGATTTTTAAGAACTCCGTACTTCAATTTCTTGCTTCTTTTAATTATTCATTTGTAATTTGTATTTCTTGGATAAACGCACAATTTTTTTTTATTTCGCAACTACATAATTTAGTGAAATAAATTTGTTGGTAATCTTATGAAAGGGACGCGATTCCTGTCAAATAGCACACTCCCCATCACAGCACACAAAATCAACTTTTTTTTTCAAATTCCTTTCAACCAAAAATATAATCGATCTGAAATGGTTGAATGGAATTCGACATACATATGTATGTGTGTGTCCTGAATGCGTCTATTGCCTTCAACCAGTGAAGCAGCATTACGAAGATTTTAAATCAAATAACTTTTTTTTGTCTTAGATAGACGTCAAATCATGCGCTCGTACACACTAAACCAATGAAGATGGCTTTGTATAGGCGAGATCGGTGAGGAGCTCTGTTCCTCCCATCGATCTCACTTACGAAACCATCGTCATGGTGTAGAGGGCAGTCACAGTCTAATCATCGTCTAATGTCATCTTCAATTGGAGTCACAAAAACTGTAATACATTGTAGGCAAGAGATCAGTGCATTGGAAATTTAGTTTCTTCGTGTGAAATGAAAAATACGGAAAAATGAAACACGATATACATAAACAAATAATGTTGATCGACATAGTGTGGACGCGGCTAAGGAGTTAATGTATCAGGTCAACTGAAGCTATATAATGTTAATATGAAAAAGAGTTTATTTTGTTTTTTCTTCCGCCAATAAAGTTTTTAATTAGTTCTAAAAAAAAGTAGGTACACAAATCTACCTTTGACAAGGTCCAAATGCCTCTGTAGCATATAGATGATTATTCATATCTTTACAACAGAACAGAGGCTTGATAGTTTTGCACTATTCTTTCAAGAACACCGTTGAAAAAGTCCCATGTGATGATGTGACAGCCCTACACCTTGTCTATAAAAGACTTAATAAGGTCAATATCTTGTGATTTAAAAGAGAGAGTCTCCTTTCTTGAACCTTCAATCAATACTTACCTCCATATTATTCACTAGGTATAGATACATCCAGATTAAAACTTAAATCCAGATGTATTTACATTGAATTTGTATGCTTTACATCTCGATTTAAATTTTTAATCTAGATGAATCGAGTGAATAATATGGTCGTTAGATAATGAACATTTTAATGAAACAACTTAAAATTTCCACTACCAAGTTTAGGCTAAAGTTTTAGCTTTTTCATAAAGGCCAACCTCATCATCATACTCTTGTACAGTCGTGCCTTTTGTATATGTAAGTATGTTCGTTTTTTAACTAAATATGACTTGAAGATAGTACCAATACCAAGCTCTTCAAAAGCTGTTGCTATTGCCCTTCACATCGTCATCTATGATCTATACAGAAACCATCAGCTCTATCCAAATGCCTTATTGTGTATCAGTTGCACTGAATCGACAAGCTTTTTTACTAGCCCACACAACAACGCTATTTTTCATTCGGTCTAGAGCTTGATCCTAGGTTCGAATCGCAGTATGGGAAAAAAGTTTTTTAAGCTTCAACCCAAGCCTAAACTTGTTTCATTCAAGTTAGGGTTTCTTTAATTTTTTTTTTTTTTTTTTTATTTTATTCAAAGTCCTATCACGCTTAAATTATAAAAACACCTTATTTTTTATTACTAACCCGGATCCGTTGATTGCTCTAAGCTTTAATTAATTTACAATTTAGAAGAAAAAAGGTTCGAGATCATAAATTTCTTTCGGCGTATTTCGATAATTATGCCTTCGTCCTCCTTATTTAAAGTTTAAACAAAAAACCTAAAAAACACTTCGTAGGTATAGGTAGGTAAGGTACCTAGAGCTAGAATACGAGCGAAGATTGTTTATTAGAGAAAAGAACGATAAGCTGATAGAAGAAGTAAAGAGAAGAAAAAGAAAAAATTAGAAAATGAATAGACAAGCTTTAAATGGAGGAGAGATGGAGTACAAGGCAAGCCAGCCAACCAGCTGGTATCCGAACCGAACCGAACCAACAAGCAAGCGATCGACCGACCGCATTGCTGCTAGGCACTAGCACTAGCACCAGCACTAGGCATAGGCAAGAGACACTCTAATCTTCTTGATAGGCAGGCGGTGTGGTAGACAGGTATCTCTTCGTCTTGTGTGTGAGGTGAGCTGACCCCTTTAAAGTTCAAGAACCCTTTTTGTTTTTACCCATCTCGCACACACGAGGCACGGCAGTCGATTTCGTCGCAATGTTTTTATACTATTCCTCATCGTTGTGTGTTGTGTTGGTTACGTTACGTGGCTTTTCCTTTTTTACATCTCATCCTCGCAGTTGTCGTATGGATGGAATCCGAAGCTATGAAGAGAAACGGTAAAACAAATATGAGGTAGGTATACTACCTACAATAACCGACTCTGACGGCTATGGCTGACTGCGACAAAGCAAAGATGATGAACAACAAACGAAATAAAGATACACACGCATTGCAACAATGACAAAAATGATCGATGAAAACGAATACAAATCAAGAAAACCTTATCAAAGTTTTTTTTTTTTTTTTTTGAGAAACCTTATACGGCATTCCTTGTGATCCATTTGTTGAAGTTAGGCCCTCGTTAAGAGCATACTTGATGCCCTATGCCCTATGCATTGCGCGCGTTTTGTTATTCAAATTTTGAACCGAAGCTATACTTTTGTTTCATTTCCCATTGTGAAACACAGCTGATGCACACACAACTTACAATTTTGGAATACAGTCCACTCCGCCTATATTCATTCTGCTTAAACGAAATTTTTACGGTTATATGCAACCAGAAAATTTATCACGGTTTCGTTTGAGGGCATTTGCTTACAAATTTGTACGTATAACTGCACTCCACTTATTTGAAAACTCCCTTTAATTGAAACAATTTTCTTTCCCTCAAATAATTATTTTGTTCTGAAACAACTGCGCTTAAGTGAAACACTGAACGCATCCATACATTTTTAAAGTTTAAACACACCTAAAAATGAAATTTTAATTTTCATTCTATTCTCATCGTTCCAATCCTTTCATCTGACACAATTATTAAAAGTTGTTTTTTGTTTGTTGTTCGAGGTAATTTATGTTTTATTTTTCTATACATATTTGGAAATATTTCACATTACATCGTTTAAAGGGGAAATGGGAAGCAGTTATCCGAAGTTCGTTTATATGAAAACTCCGCTAAATTGCAACAAATTTTCTGCATTTTTTGTTTTGCAAATAAGCGGAGTGGACTGTATACCTACTCAAATAGTTCATTCACGTACATCAAATTAACGTTAGGAAATAACGCGCCCAAGGAAAAAACAATAGGTGCCTAAATTGATTAATTTGGAAAACGTAAATAAAGCCCTAACATTTATTTGTTGTTGTTAAATGCTTGATGATATTTCCTTGTTTTTTCTTTTCGAAATTGTTATATGTAAAAATAAGTCAAATGGGAAATGAATTTTTAAAAAGGCTCATGCGAAATAATAAAATATCTAACAGTTTCAGACTATAGTACAGCTGTCAACTAGTCAACTGTCAACGCATTAGCAGAGCCTTCCGTCTCACAGTGGTCCGTTTATTGAACTTTGGCGACAAAAAAATCATTTCGTAAACCCATTATTGGCTAAAATGAACTCAATTTGGTACACTTAATAATTTGAAGACGCTGCATTCATTGATAGGTACTACCTTTATTTTTGTATTCGGAATTGGGGCTTCACAAGTTATGTGCGAATATGGTAGGAAAATTCAAAAATTCATAAAAAAGCATTGTAATAGCCAGAAATTTAGTCAAAATAATGTTTGAAATGGATTGAAGTATATGCTTGAATGTGGACTTTTATACAGTAAAATTTATTTCAATGTTTCAATGTCAATTTATAAAATCAATTCCAAAATATTGGGCAATGTTCCTAACGGATTATAACTATTTTTGGTGATATTGCTTTGATATTTTTGAATTAAAATTTAGTTTAAAAACAAATTTGATAGAAATTTAACAATTTTGAAAGTCAAATTTAAGATCAACTAGTCAAAAACTCACAATAACATTAAATACTGTAGTTTTAAAAATGTTGTTAATTTTTATAGTTGTTGTAAAGGGTGGTCCAACAAAAACGCACGATGTTAATTGTAAATAAAACAAAAAGTTTTCAAAGAATTATCATAATATATTTTGTAATGATAGAAGTAGCGATGACAATTATATGTGAAACAAAATATCGGCCAAATGATCGCCATGGCTTCTGTGGCATACCTCTATCCGATGGTCCATATTTTCAATGACTCTGAGACATAATTGAGGTTCAATGTCGTTAATGTGCCGAATTATTTCATCCTTTAGCTCTTGGATTGTTCTTGGCTTATTGACGTAGGTGCACTTTTTCTTTTAAATATCCCCAAAGAAATAAGTCCAACGGTGTTAAATCACATGATCGTGGCGGCCAATTAACATCGCCTCGACGTGACGTGAGATAACACGGCCATTGAATTTCTCGGGCGAAAGAGCCATTGTTTCGTTGGCTGTGTAGCAAGCGACACCATTCTGTTGGAAGCACATATTTTCCAGGTCCATATGCTCAATTTCTGGCCACAAGAAGTCCGTTATCATCTCGCGATAGCGAACATCAAGCACAGTAACTGCTTGGCCGACCTCATTTTCGAAGAAGTACGGCCCGATGACGAAGCCTGCCCATAAACCGCACCAAACAGTCACTCTTTGTAGATGCATCGGCTTTTCAACAATCACTCGTGGATTCTCATTTGCCCCAATGCGGCGATTCTGCCGATTGTGGACACATTTGGTCGATTATGCTGACCAAAAAAATCACGAAGTGCACGAAATGTATTTTTATTTGAACACCCATTTTCGTGAAAGGCTTCAATAATCTTAACGCGCTGCTCAATTGTGTGCCTACCTCTCCATGGTTGAATTTGTCAAATACTGAAACAAAAAAATGTCAAATTAAGTTGGGCAAAAATCTTGACGTTAAGGTGTGACGCACAATAAACATCGTACATGATGGTTGGATCACCATTTATTTAAGTCTGACGTCAAAATAAGAATTTTAACAGTTGACAGTTGTAAACAACCGTTAAACTACCATTATTATGCAAACAGCTGAAATAATTTTATACTTACAGCCCGTTTCTCCCCTTGTGAGGAGCAACAAGTCACAAGCTCTTGTGACTATTTCTTGTGAGGATTGTTGTTATTCGATAAAATTTTTGGAATTGTGAAAATCTTGTTTTTCCATTTCGGATGAAACTTATCGAAGAAGATACGCTGCAATCAAATCGACTTCAATTTCCTCTTTTCTAATCTAATAAAATTGCAATTTTGTTTAAAAAATATATAGGAATAGGTTAATTATGAAATCAAAATGTCAAAACACAAGTAATTTGTGAGTTGTGTGACCTGCTATGAAGGAGATCACAATTTCGATTGTTTTCGTGACTCTCATACTCTGGGGGAAAATTCGAATTAGTCACAAAATGAATATAATGTCTTCTTGTTAACTCAACAGTCACTGAGAAATATATACAGTTCATCAAGGATAATTTAGAAAATGATTCTTCGGTCTATTCCTAGAAAAAAAATCGTTCGACAGTAACAGCCATATTATTGACTTGTTTCAAAACTAGTTTCATGACAAAACTAGTTTTATAGAGAGTTTTAGGAGGTGCTCAAATCGGTATTATTCAAACATTTTTTTGACACCTTATGTACAACTCGAAAAATAATTAGAAGTAGCTCCGGATAAAACTCTAACGCCCAATTTCTTCACACAAGTACTAAGCCAGCCTATAGTACCCAGTCCAGCTAGACCAGGTACTAGCTCTGGTACTCGGTCCCAGCGAAAAGTAAATACCTGAGCATTTCTTCACATCACTAGTACCGGATATAAATACAACAAGCGGTACTAGGACTTAATGGGGCATATTCATAGTCACTTTTAAACTCCAGTTTATCTTAGACCTGGGTTTATCCTATCTAAACAACATTGAATAAACCCCAGTCTAAGATAAACTAGAGTTTAAAACTGACTATAAATATGCCCCAATACGTCTAAAACTGGTCTAATTCTGATTTTGACAATATTTTGGCATTTCAAATATTATTTTGATATTTATTTGACTGATCGATTTTTATTTAATTTTTATTTCGAAGGGATTATGTTTATTTTAACAAAAAGAGGATATAAAATATCCATTCTGCGATGACTATCTCTCCCGATAGCAGCATCAACTTTGAAATTTGTCATTTGGAAGTGATGTAAACAATTTTCCGGTCTTTAATTTACGCAGTTAATAGCAAAACGGCCGTCGCTGCTAGAAAGAGAGTAGGAAGATGACGAATGTCAATGAAGTCCAACCTTTATTTGCAGGAGTGATAAGTGGCGTGCTCTGTTCTGAATCAGCTTCCAGGTGAAGCATTTAACTGAAGTAGAACATTGTGTGTTATTTTTTGCGTTTAGTTTTGCACATTTTTGTGTAGGTATGTGTGTGACAGGCCGTGGCTTATGTACTTTTACGACTGCATTAACTTCCATGCAGTACAATACATACATATATCCGTACTCATTATATCATCCCACGTATATAAATGGAATACTTATTCTTCACTGTGCAGTTGGAATTGGAAAAAATTTTAAAATGTACCAAAATAAAGCTGGGGTCAGTACGAAGTCTGCACTGCACTGCAAAACAAATATTTTAAATTGCGACCAACAAAAATTAAATTCAGTCCCTACTCTTATAAGGCCACTACAAAAAAAGGTACACCTACACGCTACACCTATACATACATTATGTATGTAGCTACCATACAAAAAAAATAAAATGAAAAATCCACAAAATCTATAAAACCCGAATTTATTATCGAAATATTTAATAAACAACAACCAAAATACTATCGAAAATCAGCAACGAATACATTGAAGAAAATGAATGAAATTTCTCTGATTCAGGTATTAGCGCCACTAGACTGCCGATTTGAAGGTCCTAGCTAATACCGAGTCCTAAATAGTACTCGGTGCCAACTTGACAGAACTAGGGCTTAATACTTATGTGAAGAAATCATTTGGTACCGATTTGAGTACTAACAACTGGTATAATAACCAGGTACTAGCTGATTTTGAGGAATCAGCTAGTACCAAGTCCTAACTGATACTCGGTACCAAATTAACAGGACTAGGGGCTAGAACTTGTGTGAAGAAATGAGTTGATACCGATTTGAGTACTAATTTTAGGACTGGTACTGGTATTAGCATTAGAACTCTGTGAAGAAATTGGCCGTAAATCCATAACACCACCATGCTAAATTTGGGACTCCAAACTTCTATAATACTAGTTTTGCTATAAAACTAGTTTTGAAACATGTCAATAATAAGGCTGTAAGAGTTTATTTATTTAATGCGTTAAAGTTACAAATGGAAGAAAATTTGTTTAGCATTTTATTTTTTGAAAAATAGCTTTGCTTAAATAAAATTGATACCTATCTTGTTTAATGCTCATTTATATATTCAATTTATATGACTTCCATTTAACTTTGAGATCAATTTTCTCCAGAAAATGCGTAGTAAACATAACGTTTTACTACTTTTTTTCTTATGAACTTAACAATAATATTAATCAACAAAAAGCTTGCGAAAAACCTCCATAGATTTGTATAATTTTTGGGAAATCCTCCAGCGGGTAAAAATAGAATTTTATGATTTTTTACCTAAATACGTTTCTAAGTTGACAAAGAGTAATTTTCCAAGAATTAATAATTGTCCAATGATTTAAAATTGCAAAAGCTATTAAAAAGCGTGGTCGTTAATTATAGACTACCTATCAAAGCCCTCGTTTTCTTATAATGTTCCTTAAAAGTTCTCAGAAAGGGTTAGGTTTTGGTTATGAAGAACTATTTGGAGAATTTACCAAACAAAAATGGTACCTATAAATGTTTATAACATAAAATTAATTCGTCATTTTAATTTGCTACGCTAATGTTACAGTTGCTTAGAATTTGAAGTGTCTGCATTAATAATTAACTAAGAATACAAAGACATGATTTACGTTTATGGGTTGTGCAGTGGAAGTTCAACTAGTCCGCGACAAAGAGTTTGAGACAAACATTTTAAATGACTAAGAACTTTTGTCCTTAAATTCATTGCTCATTTTTTTTTTATATATTAATAAATGTTTCAATCATGTTTGTAGAATTACAAAATAAATCAAATTACTAAAATAATAATTCATTTTTCCTTTCCAATTTTATTTCCCGTATTTTTATTAATATACATATTGTTTAATAGAAAAAAAGAAACAAACTTGAAAATATGTAGTCTTAGAATCTACTATAAATTAACACCTTGATAAAATAAATACCATTGTTTGAGTGTAGTTATTGTTATTAAAAAAAAATTCACCTACTTGTAAATACTTCAGCCCGTTGTTTTTTGTAAAGGGTCCGCCATCTAACGTTTTTTTTTTTGTCAACTAGTGCTTATTTCGTGAATGGTAACACTTAGCTCATGTCTGATTTGACAGATAATTAGTTTTATCCTTCCGCTGAACGAATATGGTTGTGTATACGCTTCGCCAAGTGGGCCTGCGATCGACTTGCCAAAAAAATCATCTTTTCAGATGAAGCTCATTTTGATCTTGGCGGGTAGTAAACAAGCAAAATTGTCGCATTTGGGGCACAGAAAACCCGCACGCATACATTGAAAAGCCGATACACCGATACATTCGAAAATGAGCAAGGAGTGGCCGTTACAGTCAATGCCGATCGTTATCGGGCCATGTTGAACGAATTTTTGTTCACAAAAATTGAGAGGAGGATATTGGCAACATTTGGTTTCAACAGTACGGCGCTACGTGCCACACAGCCGAAGCTACACTCGATGTTTTGCGCCATTTAAAAAAAAAAAGAAGTTATTTGGCGGACCCTTTATCATTCTTTGTTTTATCTTATGTTTTTCCCAATATTAGCGGCTGTGGGGGTTTTAAGGGGCTGTGGTGGTCTGTTAGGGGCTCCCTGGATCCCGTACCGCCAACCGATGACGTCCTAGTGAAGGAGTACCGATGGCTTTGTGAAACGGGATCAGTTTCAAATGACCTAACCCAGGAGCTCCACAAGTAAGAAGAATTTCGGCTGATGAAAAAATACATCATCAGAAGCAAAGCTTTGCAATTACTTGTTTCCAGACATAAAATTGCCAATGTTTTACATGGAGAAAATCTTTGTCCATACCATCATTATACCTGTGCAACGAATACATTGAAGAAAATGAATGAAATTTCTCTGATTCAGGTATTAGCGCCACTAGACTGCCGATTTGAAGGTCCTAGCTAATACCGAGTCCTAAATAGTACTCGGTGCCAACTTGACAGAACTAGGGCTTAATACTTATGTGAAGAAATCATTTGGTACCGATTTGAGTACTAACAACTGGTATAATAACCAGGTACTAGCTGATTTTGAGGAATCAGCTAGTACCAAGTCCTAACTGATACTCGGTACCAAATTAACAGGACTAGGGGCTAGAACTTGTGTGAAGAAATGAGTTGATACCGATTTGAGTACTAATTTTAGGACTGGTACTGGTATTAGCATTAGAACTCTGTGAAGAAATTGGCCGTAAATCCATAACACCACCATGCTAAATTTGGGACTCCAAACTTCTATAATACTAGTTTTGCTATAAAACTAGTTTTGAAACATGTCAATAATAAGGCTGTAAGAGTTTATTTATTTAATGCGTTAAAGTTACAAATGGAAGAAAATTTGTTTAGCATTTTATTTTTTGAAAAATAGCTTTGCTTAAATAAAATTGATACCTATCTTGTTTAATGCTCATTTATATATTCAATTTATATGACTTCCATTTAACTTTGAGATCAATTTTCTCCAGAAAATGCGTAGTAAACATAACGTTTTACTACTTTTTTTCTTATGAACTTAACAATAATATTAATCAACAAAAAGCTTGCGAAAAACCTCCATAGATTTGTATAATTTTTGGGAAATCCTCCAGCGGGTAAAAATAGAATTTTATGATTTTTTACCTAAATACGTTTCTAAGTTGACAAAGAGTAATTTTCCAAGAATTAATAATTGTCCAATGATTTAAAATTGCAAAAGCTATTAAAAAGCGTGGTCGTTAATTATAGACTACCTATCAAAGCCCTCGTTTTCTTATAATGTTCCTTAAAAGTTCTCAGAAAGGGTTAGGTTTTGGTTATGAAGAACTATTTGGAGAATTTACCAAACAAAAATGGTACCTATAAATGTTTATAACATAAAATTAATTCGTCATTTTAATTTGCTACGCTAATGTTACAGTTGCTTAGAATTTGAAGTGTCTGCATTAATAATTAACTAAGAATACAAAGACATGATTTACGTTTATGGGTTGTGCAGTGGAAGTTCAACTAGTCCGCGACAAAGAGTTTGAGACAAACATTTTAAATGACTAAGAACTTTTGTCCTTAAATTCATTGCTCATTTTTTTTTTATATATTAATAAATGTTTCAATCATGTTTGTAGAATTACAAAATAAATCAAATTACTAAAATAATAATTCATTTTTCCTTTCCAATTTTATTTCCCGTATTTTTATTAATATACATATTGTTTAATAGAAAAAAAGAAACAAACTTGAAAATATGTAGTCTTAGAATCTACTATAAATTAACACCTTGATAAAATAAATACCATTGTTTGAGTGTAGTTATTGTTATTAAAAAAAAATTCACCTACTTGTAAATACTTCAGCCCGTTGTTTTTTGTAAAGGGTCCGCCATCTAACGTTTTTTTTTTTGTCAACTAGTGCTTATTTCGTGAATGGTAACACTTAGCTCATGTCTGATTTGACAGATAATTAGTTTTATCCTTCCGCTGAACGAATATGGTTGTGTATACGCTTCGCCAAGTGGGCCTGCGATCGACTTGCCAAAAAAATCATCTTTTCAGATGAAGCTCATTTTGATCTTGGCGGGTAGTAAACAAGCAAAATTGTCGCATTTGGGGCACAGAAAACCCGCACGCATACATTGAAAAGCCGATACACCGATACATTCGAAAATGAGCAAGGAGTGGCCGTTACAGTCAATGCCGATCGTTATCGGGCCATGTTGAACGAATTTTTGTTCACAAAAATTGAGAGGAGGATATTGGCAACATTTGGTTTCAACAGTACGGCGCTACGTGCCACACAGCCGAAGCTACACTCGATGTTTTGCGCCATTTAAAAAAAAAAAGAAGTTATTTGGCGGACCCTTTATCATTCTTTGTTTTATCTTATGTTTTTCCCAATATTAGCGGCTGTGGGGGTTTTAAGGGGCTGTGGTGGTCTGTTAGGGGCTCCCTGGATCCCGTACCGCCAACCGATGACGTCCTAGTGAAGGAGTACCGATGGCTTTGTGAAACGGGATCAGTTTCAAATGACCTAACCCAGGAGCTCCACAAGTAAGAAGAATTTCGGCTGATGAAAAAATACATCATCAGAAGCAAAGCTTTGCAATTACTTGTTTCCAGACATAAAATTGCCAATGTTTTACATGGAGAAAATCTTTGTCCATACCATCATTATACCTGTGCAAGAACTGCTTCCCGATGATTTGTTTATTTTTACTTATATTACGCACTTTTTAGAGTAGTGACCTGAAAGTTAAAAACCAGCAGCAAGAAAATTGGAACAAACAGGCCTAGAAAATGGATATCTAAAGACTTAAAGAAGATATCAAATAAGATTTAAATGCAATTACAAACGGTAGTATTTCTTCTAAAAAAACGAAGTTCCAACCAATAGTTTTAACAGTCCAATTTCCTTTAACATGGGTCGGGTACACCAAAGGAAGCCTTTTCTTGAATCCCCAATAAATGATTTCAACATTAGAGATATACCCTTACTTAAAATTTACCCGAAAATCATCTCCCAAATTATTCTTAATGAATAAGGGGCACCCTGTATTACATTTGGCCTATTCCAGTTAGTATATTATATTAATATTATTATAATAAGCATATAATATTTCATTAACTTGCCGACACGCTAGGCCTCGCACGGGTAGACAAACCTAAGCTTCGCACAAAAATTACAAAAGAAAATGGGCCTTACCAATAACCAAATTTAGAGATCACTTAAATATTTAAGTGGACTCTAAACTATACCAATAATCAATTTAATAGTTAGCTTAACGCTAAACGTGCCTTTAAATTTAAAGTGAGGAAACTCATGTTAAATTGTGTAAACACCTTTTTGGGCTGTCAATCTGACAGCTAAAAGCAATAGAGAAAAAAACAATTTTTCTTATGTGTCGCGTCTATGTTATTCTCACTCGAGTTTGTGCGCTTAAATTAAATCAATTCCTTTTGTTTAATTGTTTGTAAATTTCAATTTCAGATTGAATTACATTTGTATTTGAAATGAAGGAAAAATCGCCAAAAAGAAGTCGTTCCTCGAATTAAACTCCAGCTATCAAGGAGTTGGTAATCGAATCAGTAAAGCCCATCATCATATTCTTCGTGAGGATCTATTTTGTTTTATATATCTTTGTTCAGATTGTGTTACATCCTGAAAAATACGTCGGAACGTCAAAGGTGTGTTTAATTTGGTTATTGGTAAACACACAAATTAACTCGTCTTTAAAGTTTAACCTGGCATTTATCGAACCTCGTGTTTAGCGTTTGGTTATTGGTAAGGCCCAATATAAATAAATATTTAAGCTACTTTTTGTAATCGAATACTACTTTTTGGGCTTACCCGACTTCACCTTATGAATGGATAAATTTGTAAAAATATGTAGCCCTTGAGTGATCCAACCATATTACTTTCAGAACACAGAAAGAATTTTTCTTACCGAAGGCGAAAACCACGTTTTTGTTTTTATTCCAACCCAAATGACCTTTAGTGATTGTTAAAAATTCTCTCTCCAAATTTGAATTTTTTTATTTAATTCTTGGAATGGAGGCTTAAAGAAGTGTTTCAAATGATTCACCATCAAACTATTTTGTAAATTTTGATTAGAATATCTCGAAAACCTTACTCGATTTCGAACTTCCTCTTAAGATTTCCTGAAATCTTGAGCTCAATCTGAGTGGGTTTTTTGGAGTCCATTGAAAAAATACAAATACTTGTACATCAACTTTTATATAAAGAAAATAAGTACATACATATATATAGATATTAATTCGTTTAGACATTAACTACTTGCATACATATGTACATACATTATGTTCTTATAACTTTTCTCATAAAGTTTTTTTTTAAATGTTTATAAATAATACTTAACTCATAAATTTATCAGACTAAATTATTTCTTATTTTGAAAATAAAATAAATATTGCTCCTTTTTCAAGCTACTGTTTGAGGCTATAGTTAGGGTTTTTTAAAGTGAAATTAAACGAGTCAACAACGCCCTCTATACCTTCTATGAAATATTCATGTATGTCCAACTTTGTTAGTAGATATTCCACGATGACAAAGTTGTTAGTCTTCCAGGTGCGAAAAACCTGTCATCTATAGTCAAGAATATTTAAAAAGCAACATGTAATTTGCCCTTCCATTTCAATTCCATTCAAATTTGTTCTATTTCATTGGTAACAATTTATTGTATAATTACATCCAGACATGCATTTGGATTTGGACCTACATTCAATCTACCTTTTCTTGTTGTGATGATTCCCAAAAAAAAATAAGTGTCACATCCGATGCGATCCGTCATCGTATTTTATGTTTACATACTAAAAATGTTGGTTTCATTCCGTTTCAAGCAAACATAAAATTTCACATTTGAAAGATGGGACTTTCGTGAGAAAGGAGATACAAATAATAAAAAAAGAAAAAATAAACCAAAGGTTAAACACCTCCCGAAGCCCTTCAAACATTCTTCAACATACACATATTATGGAGTCAACTCTCTAAGCCAGGAATAGACGAACAAAAGAAATAAAAATAAAAAATAAAAAAAAAGAAATTCTAACCTTAGTTGGGAGAGAGTTTGAGGTGAGCCTTTTGCTATACGGCTATACACGGCTGCATGTGGCACTGGCACAGGTACAGGCACAGCACAACTCACGTGTAGCGCGCGTACATCATTACAACTTTTAACTTCCTGCAGAAGTCCATATAGGCAAACATAAACATCGTATGGTGTTAGGTTCTTGACGTCCCGAAAGGTATATCTATATGGAATAGGTAATAGGAGCAGGAGCGACGAACACGTCTTTATGTAGGTATACTTTTGCTCTAATCCTTATACTTTGAAGACTGAGCTGAGCTGATTCTGATGGTGATGGACGTTTCGTATTTACTTCCGCAACTAACATGTCTGGCTGCAATGAAGTTGGCGTTGCGTTGGTCAGTTTATGAGTGATGGGGATGACTGATAATGCAAAAAGAATAGCAATAGGTACAGTAAAACCTCCCATTAACGTTTACTTAAATGTTGTGTTAAATTTTTTATTATAGAAGCTGTTTGATTGCTAGAAATAATAGTAAAAATTATTATTGGACTCTCCCGTGTATTCCATCAAACACGGCTATCATCAAATGTAACAAAAAGAATTTATGTATATATACGCTTGAATTTGACTTCATGACTGAAACCTTCAGCCTGAAAAAATACGATATGATACCAAAATCAATCAGTCTGAATTTTGGAGAAATTATTGCTTACATTATAACAAGATCCAGGTTTCCGAGATATCTAATTTTAAAACTAAAAAAAACGATGTTTTTTATCTATATTTGAGGTTATGTAACATACTGTAGGTAGTTATGGCCCTAAAACTGATATCAATTCTTAAACGAAGCTTCGAGGTTTCGAGGCATTTTCCTACATTATTTACATATTGCATTGCTTCTAGGCAATGGCATGGCCTTGGCATTTGATTTTTTAAATTTTCTACTGTAACTATATACAAATATTTTAACAGTAGATGACGAATGGAACGCTTTCATTTTGCCAACAGTAAAATCTAACCTCAATATCAATGGAACTTCGGGTAGACTAACCTAAGCTTTGCATAAAAATTACAAAAGAAAATATAAATAAATATTTTAGCTAATTTTTGTAATCGAATACTACTTCATGGGTTTTAACCTACTTCGCGTTATGAATGGCTAAATATCTAAGAACATGATTCTCTAAGCCCACTCTTTATTACTTTCCCAACACAGAAAGAATTTTTGTAATCAAAAACCACGTTTTGTTCGTATCCCATTTCACTCTATAAAAAGCAATTTTTTTTATGTTTACCCCACTTCACCTTACAAATAACAAAAGTTGAAAAGAATATCCCAAAATCCAATTCCTAACAGCATACAGCGCCACATGTTGAACAGTAATTGAATTGAACTGAAAAACCTAAACCATCGCTTTGCAATTATAGATAAGATAAATATCAATAACAATAATCTACTACATAATTTCTTTTTTCTTTCGTGGAAACATTTTGTAACTAGATTAAGGAACTACTTTGACGTTTGACTACAGAGTATAGGTAGTTGACTGCAGCCAGAAGTACTTGGCAGTAGATACTGGGGCCCAAAGGAACTTACTTCAGTTTAGAATTTCTCGAAAAGCTAACCGGATGGAATAATTTCCTTCAGTAAAAAAAAAACAACCCGTAAATCAGAAATGTCACATTTGTCTTTTAAAAGATAATAATCTTTGCAAAAAACGTGAGTCTTCTTTTTATCTGCAATATGGGCAATGAGAGCTCACACTGTAAGTATTATTATTCAGATAAACATACGCGTTAGTACCATTGACCTATGATGTTTTTTTTTGGCTATTGATATAAAATTTCAGAAATGGGTAAATTGAGTCGTCGAAAAAGGGATGAGTAAAGGTTAGGGGTAAGTTGATTTGTCCTACTAAGTTGAACTCCTCGCCACTTATTCCTTCGAAAATAAGGATTAGCTTTATTTTTTGTTTTATTTTGAAGAGGTCCTGGACTTATTGGGGAGTGTTAAAAAATTATATTATTAAAATTACATCCTTCAGAACGACGAGACTAGAGAAATGATAATTTATAACAGTTTATCGTCATTTAAAGTTGGCGCGCACTAACGGGACTCACCCGACTTGAAATAAAAAACTCTGGGTGCCCGAAGTATGCCCACCGGCGGAGGGCCCTGGCCGAAAAAAAGCGATATGTTTTGTTTGCAAATTATTAAGTAAAGGGTGTTTTTTTGATAAAGGTATACATACTTAAAACACATCTTTAAAATGAAATAAAACAATAATGAAAATAAGGCGATTGGCCATGGTTTTGGCCTGATTGAAAAAAATAAATTTGCTGCTATTAGGCTTTGCTCGAATGTAGCGCAATCTGGAAGTTTAATTTTTCGAGCACTTTATCGAGCAACTGGGCCCGTATATTTTCAACTACACCTTGAAAGCTTGTTCTATACTCTGTCCAACAAAAATAGGCAGTACACGTCTTATGGGAAAGCTTTTTCAAAATCAGTAGCGTGTCATATTTTTGCACCATACTAAATTGCAATAACTCCTCCACAAAAAGTGTTTGCCCGCCCGTGAATTTCCAATAGCATCGGACACAGACCCAACGTCCTATTCAAGGCACATGTGAGTCAGAGATTATGAATTATAAAGATTGGAAACCTCGGCTGTCATTCGGGGCTGCCCGTGGTGAAAATAAGTAAGTTGCATTAGTATGCATGTTTTAACTCATACTAGTGCAACTTACTAATTTCCACCACGATATTTTGAAAACTTGATGAGTTTCAATGGGCACGTTCAAAAACTACTAAAAATGGCGAAACGAACTATCAAGTGTTCACGACACCTAAAATCATTTGGTTTTAAAGTGGCATGGAGGAATTTGAACAATTATATTTAAAGGGTAGTAAAATAATAATCAAAAACTCAAATTGGCAATAAATCAATACATAATTAACGCAGTAGATAAATTTAATCGTTTAGTGAGAGAACAGAATATTGCAAAAAGTCTTCTTTCCATTTGCTCTTGACAGTGATGCTTTAGGAGTGTTCTTTGCTTTCCTATTTCATTTAGAAATGCTGAACACTGATTTAACAAAAATGTACATAAATAATAAGGCCTTTCATCGGATAATTCCTCAAAGTGATTTTAGCCATGGAACATACAATATTTTTTTATATTACTATTTCCTTCTCTTACACCGTTTGCATCATCCGATCCGATCTGTTCTAACATTTGTTTCTCTTATTAAATTGTATCTGTATTCTATATCTACCACTCTTTCTTTGACATTTCGCCAAACCTCATCTACTACTTTTTAACTTTGTTTACCCTTACCCCTTTCAACGCACAGATGGCACTATAGTTTTCCACCAGAATTTCATACCCCGTTGACACCGGATGAATTCAATATTCTTATGGAATATTTCCGCGCTGTAACCTAATTATTCACTAATCTGTCAACGTCGACACATGACTCCACAACACACCAAACGGGAGTAGTGTGGTTTGGGCTTTAACTGTTGTATATGAAGGGTTTATAAAGGGTCCGCCATCTAACTTTTTTTTTTTCAACTAGTGCTTATTTCGTGAATGGTAACACTTAGCTCAAGTCTGATTTGACAGATAATTAGTTTTATCCTTCCGCTGAACGAATATGGTTGTGTATACGCTTCGCTAAGTGGGCCTGCGATCGACTTAGAGTAGATGCCGATTTTGCCAAAAATCGAAAATGAGCAAGGAGTGGCCGTTACAGTCAAATGGCGATCGTTATCGGGCCATGTTGAACGAATTTTTGTTCACAAAAATTGAAGAGGAGGATATTGGCAACATTTGGTTTCAACAGGAAGGCGCTACGTGCCACACAGCCGAAGCTACACTCGATGTTTTGCGCCATTTTCAAAAAAAAAAGTTATTTGGCGGACCCTTTAGCTAATACAAATTCTATATACTACTGAAATACATCAGCCAAGTTGAAAGGTTAGCACTATTTGTAGCAAAAAAAGCGTTTCTAGCATTTTTAAAATAAACTCAAAATATTCAAATTCAGCTCATCACAATCTTCGCCACAACATATAATGTATATTTAGTAAGATCTGTGTCGTTATTTAATCATCTATGCTTTGCATCTTATTTTTATCACTTTCGATAATAACTAATTATTTCTGTTTGATGAAATTACCCTAAGGAAGCTGCAAGTGTCGATTTCTTTAAAAAAATATTAACTTAAAGCTCACTCGTGAATGGCCAGCTATAGATTTATGAAAAATATGGGTGCACCCTAAATTATTCTGTTTGCACCATTGAATCTGTATTTTCCGAACACATCCCGATATCCCACCTAACGTCCGCCATTTTCGTGGTGAAAAGCTGATGAGTTGAAATTTGTTTAAAGATGGCTGCATTTTTTACACATAAAAAATGGTCGAACTGTCAAAACAGAACAAACCCACCCTGTTTAATTGTTGTTGCAATTCACATCTATTCATCGACACAAAACGAAACTACAAAAACAACAATGTAAACAAATGGGTTTTGGAGGGAGAAACGTACGAAGGTTTCCCATCTTCATAATTCATAATCTCTGATCTGAGTGTGCCTGTGCACTGAATTGCTGTGGTCAATGGCGATTGGCTGCTGCTTGATGTACATTCAGAGTTACCCGTGTGCATTTGGTAATTCGTTCAGCTTTTTTTCCTTGAGTTTCTGTTAACGCGCTTTTGATTTTCGAGCTTTAAGAAAATGCTTTTAATGATGAGTGTTATCGGGTACAATACGGCAACCCTGTGAAAGCTTTAATGAATAACAGATTTATGCAATCCATTGTAGCCAGAATGAGAGGCAAACGTCCTATCTTCCCTACACTGCCAATTTTTATTGGACAGATTATGGCGTAAATCTGTTGATGGTGAAATGGGAAAATATTCTGATCACAAATCCTCTGTCATCTGTCAAATTTACTATCACTTGAAATAGTGTTGTCAGTCAAAATGAAACCTCTAAAAAAAACACCAATTATAAATGCTATTGAGTGTAGTATGCAATTGCAAGTTGCCATCGCTGCATCAGGGATAATATTTTGATACAGTTTAGCTAAGTATGTGGATAGCTAAGTGGACTGAATTTGACATTTCGTTGATTTTATCCTTGGGACTATAAAGCGATGCAGAAAAAATTGGTTTTAAAGAATTCAGATTCGAAATTAACAAATACACATTTTTTGTTTTTTCATAGACTACTCAAAGGCATCCATATGTATATTTACTACATTATGTTGCGAAGGTATATGACATTTGTTATTCCATAAAGAATCAAACACTTGGAGATCGCACTTCTGGTCACTTATACCCAAAGGAGTCTCACAAAATGTATTAACCTCCATGATTTCATGATACACTCCAATGTTGTAGATTAGTGGGAAAAAAACCCTGCCCAACATAAACTGTTTTCCCAAATATGGTCTTAAATAGACTAGACAATTTATTATCTCCATCATATCATTTTGCTATTATATGTATGTATATACTCGTTCTTCTATGTCTATTTCTATGTTTTCATTTCAAAATTCCCATCATACAATGTTACATCCTCCGCATAAAAAAAAATAATAATAATAATAATAAAAAACTCCTCATGGTCATAGTTCCATTTACGGCAAAAGCCTGACTACATCCGCAGGCGGATGCACACCTCGTGCAGTTAATAATACTAAACGAGAGACAATTTTTGTTGTTGTTGTTCATAAAAACTATGAGACACTCGAAGTTAGATAAACCATAAGGTATAAGGTAAAGTTAATCTTTCTCGTGAAGAAAAAGGAAAACTTTTGGAAGAGGTACAGGAGTATGGCGTTGCCACTTTGTTGTAATTTCAGTAAATTTAATGCGTTTTAAGTGGAAATAAATTGGGATCAAACTTTAGGCATGGCCTCGCAGGGTAGGGGCACTCTGCCTCGGGGCTCCAAGAGTTTTTTCCAGGCCGTGCAATGAGCGTATAGAATATTTTCTTTCAGGACGAGACTAGAGAAATGTACAGTTTTTCGACTTCAAATAGAAGTGTGGCATAAAGACGCTTAGCTCGACTTGATAAAAACTATGGGTACTCGTCATATACTCATCGGCACGGGGCGGAGGGGCATGCCTCTGGGGGCTGCCTAAACATTACTTTTATACTCAAAACCCTTAAAAATTGTCATTTCTAGAGTCTTGCCCAGTAAATTAATTGAATCATACTTTAACATTTTCCGTTGGAAATGACTAAAGAAGGAAGTGACTCAAGACATGAAAAATTATGACAGTTCTGTTTACACTGCTGGTAGAGGTACAGTTAATAGTGAGAATACTACGGTTTCTCATGGTTTGTTTTGTGGACGAGACTAGAGACAAGCCAATTTATTACAGTTATAACAGTTTTTCGTCATTAAAAGTGAGTGTGCGTTAACGCGCTACACGCGACTTGAAAAGAAACTCTGGTTGCCTGAAGTATGCCCACCGGCGGCGGCGGAGGGCCCTGGCCCTGCGGGGCCTCATAAACGATACTTTTATAAACCAAAACTGTTATAATTGGCATGTCTAGAGTCACTTTCGAGTCACTTTTCGCGACGTAAAAAAACTGTAGCTGTGAAAAGTATACGCACCGGCCTCCGGAAGGACCTCAATTAATTCTAAATTCTAAATTTTCAGATCTGTTTGTTTTCTTTATCTGTCAAAATTTATCTGCCAGTTACGTTGAAAGTTCTTAAAAAGTTTGACAAGACAAATTGGACTAAATAGGCGTGGTCCAGGAAATGAGATCTCAGAGATTTTGCTCCGTCAAAAACTGAGCAATAGAAGCAAAAGTACGAAATTTTGAGTAGGAATCCTGTTCATAACAGAGATTGCTGAGGTCTCCGAGATCTCATTTTCCTGAACATACCTAATAGCTTTGCTAACTAGAGCCAGTTTTATTCTTTAAGCGAGCCCTTTCTAAAATGTTGCTCTATAAGTAGTTGCGGATTGATGGTTAGGCCTCAAGATAAAAAAACTCAATTTCTTCGGCTCACCTTTTGAAGTGGCAACGCTTACACTGATACTCTCAGTGATAAAAAAAAAACTTTGTTTTGTGCTCGTCGAACTCGTTGCGAGAGATGTTACGCAATAATTTTGGTCTTTGTCTGGCTTCCTTAGTTCTTCTTAAGGCCATCAAACATCACATCAATTTTTCGATATAACTTGCACCTTGTTCTTTGCTTCGTTGAATTCAAAGCTTACACGGTTTATTTGTTGCAAGTATTTAACTTTTGAAGCTTTTACAACATCACATTAGGAGGGTTGAGGCTGCCATTGGCACACACCACATTATATTATAACAGAGAAGTAAGCATTATAAACTTAAGCAGCAGGCAGCAAGCAGCAGCATCAACAAGTGGTCGCACAGCACACGGCAAACAGAAACAGTTGAAGTCAGTGCCGTCATCGTGATGTGAGGTATTTATTGTGTGCTCTAGCTCTAGGCAAGGAAGTGTGGTTCACCTATTTTGTAAGAACCACTTTAAATAACAAATAATAGGTTTGGAGCTACGAATACGAGTATATCTCTCTATATCTACATAAAAACTTGTTTCTGTTTGGGGTACACATTTGAATGAAATCCATTTGTGGGCTAGGTGTAGGTAGTGGTTTGTCTATTTTTTTTTTGTTTTTTTTTTTTTTTTATTCGAAAACAGGATGAAAGGCAGAAGAAGTCACTGACATTATAGAGGGCCTCATGTTTATATTCGGATAACAGCCTTAAGTTTAGCTTAGAAAGTTTACAAGTCTTTTATAGGAATCAAAGATATAAGGTTTAGGTGGTATATACATGGGTAAGATATGTGTATTGTGTATGTATGAGGAAAAGTTATGCATAGAAATTGAGATTTTAATCAATGGTGGGCAAGTAAAAAAAAGTGGGCCACGCTATTTTTTTTTACTAATGCGATGCATCGACACCTGCAGTCTATAAAATGTAACTTTCAACTTCTTTCAGCTTTTTATTTCTAACTGCCTATAGGACCAGTGGGGAACAAAAATTAATACAGATACAAATAATAGATGGCAGAAATAGAAACAAATTTTTGTATTTCGGCTTTTCCCTTAGCTGAGGCTTAAAAGATTTTGATTGCACATATATCTTAGGCCCAGTTTTTAAGTGCGAGAAAAAAGTAACACCCGCCAAATGTCATGCGTTAGGTAACTTTAAATTTACTGAACAGATGCTTTTGACGATGCATCCCGAGAGTTCTTTTAGGTTGTTCCAGGTGTATTTGACTCAGAATAAATGCTTCTGGAGTTCACTTTAGATTAATTTATGTACAGAGTTAGCTAACCCTGGTTTAACTTACTTCTCAAAAAATTAGGACCTAATAAATAAAAATGTGAATGTTCACAATCTTAAATCTCCAAAACTTCTTCAACGATTGCTTTCAAATTATGCCACAACATTGGATTAAGACACGTGGGTGTTACTATTTACTTTTTGAATAACAGCACCATCTGTTCGCCGTTAAAGCAACACACCCTATACTGAGATCTCCACAATCTCATTCACATGAACAGGATTCCGCAGCAAAATTTCTCAAAATTCTGAGGAAAACAAAATTTGGATTTAATATAAAGCTCTATGTAGGTAGGGTGAACTGGAGTAAAATGGGATAAACTAAAAAATGGTATGCAATTTTAGAAATAATTTTTACATTTGAAACTTAATATTTTTTCAAAATGGTGCTGTAAATAGAGTAAAATGGGGTTAACGGAAAAATAATATCCGATTTAAAATTTTGTTTGTGTTTGAAAAGTAATTTTTGAGGAGGTATTTCGGTGATCACTTTTGAACTAGATATTTCAAAGTTATTTATAGGGTGGACTGGAGGTGAAATAGACAAAATGTATTTTTAAATATTTTGTTTTTAAGTTAAAAAATATTTGCCAAATCTAAAATTTTAAAGTTTTAAGTTAGAGAAATTCTTAACGGTTTAATACTGTTGATGGTAAAAAAATAACATATAGGATAGGTATTATATTATATGATACGTGTTTTTTTGTGATCTAAAAAAAAACAATTGCATTCAAAAATGCACATTAAAATCATTTTTAAATTTGGCAACACTGATATATTCATGACATTTTAGACATGCATTTACGTATAGGAGTTTTACCTATAGCCTTATGCTGCGCGACACCTGGTAGACTGACGTCAAGCGTGGCTGCGTCGATAGTGAGTCCTCCGCTAGCAGCGATGACAACCAGAACATAGCATACCTCTTCAACATCCTTACTATACCTGCGCCTTAAATCACCCGTCGCCGGGGAGCTATTGCCAGGGAATGTTGGACATCGCATCCCCTCTGCCTACATCTGCTTCTATGCCATCATGTCCCGGGTGAGGGTGAATTTCATGCTTGATGGCATCGATCGCAGTGGCGAAGAAATTCGCTTATCTTACTAATTTCTATGATCCTTAGTTCTATGAGTATCTGAAGCTGAGCAGGCAGACGATCTGCTTTTCTGCTATCGTTGGTTGCTCAGGTTGCTGGTAGAACTAAAACGAGAGTACAATGGAGCTCTCTGGAAAATTGGCTCTCTACAAAACGGAATTTGCGACCTGCGTAGCCGGAGTTCGTTGGTGTCGCTTAGCTCGACTAGTATTTCACAAAACCTCCTGATTTCATATACATACTAATAAATTCTCCTGGCAGAAGACTAAACGGAGCAAAACTCCTCAAAAAGAGCATAGATGATAACATTTCGTCAATTAGTTATACGGTAACATAGGAATTCGTCTCTTCCTGCTGAATAGCACCTCAGGAATCCTAGGTTCTCTTTTGCGACTCCAAACTTGTATCTTGCTAAAAGAAGTTATAAATTCCTTTTACAAACTACTTAAGCTATGATTAGACGATCAATGTAAATGGTCAACGCATTGAATCTCTGACGTCACCAAAAAAGTCATCAACACACTGCCATGAAAAGTATGCCATGTGAACGTTGGGATTATGGCCAACGCTTTGCGTCAATGTGTTGTAACATTTGCTCAGGGTGATTACACGTGCAACGAAAAAAATCAATGCGTTGAAGGTAAAAACAATGTCAACGCAGCAGTCAACGCATGAACAGTATTATGCGTTGCCGATCACACGACAAGACAACTTTGGGACAAATTTTGACGTCATTTTGATGTCGGAGAGTCAACGCATTGACCATTTTCGTTGACCGTCTAATCGTAGCTTTACACGTTACCGCGTTCCTTGTTCAGAATTTCTATTTTATTCTATATCAAAGCATATGTCAAACGAATGAATTTTTGAATGAATTGATGACATTTCATAGTAATTCATCGAAAATAAGGTTGTGGCAGCACTGTTTGTATACCGGCTTAAATAATAAGCATTGATTTATCAACGCTTAATGAAGTGGATATAGGATATAATTGTTGTTATTTTACAAAATTAGTATAGGGACTTTCAGTTAAATTCAAATAAAATTCAATTTATTTTCCTCGGCGAACCCGTAAAGCCGATCCACACTACTCTCGTGTGGAGTGTTGGGGAGTAGTGTGTCGCTATCGCTCTAATGTATTTCATATGCGTAGAGCCATTTTTGTATCGTGCGATGTGTTGTGTCGAAATCAATGAAATACATTCGAATGACAGCGACACACTACTTCACAACACACCACACGAGAGTAGTGTGGATCGGGCTTAATTCATACAAATATTTTTCGTATATACATAAATGTACTTTAGCAAAGTGGAATCTATTGAAATAAGTACAATTGTATCGACTTTTGCACACAATGGCTTCAGTCTGAGTCTATTTCGGGAGCTATCTCTTCACTCGCCAAAATTGGTGGCTTGAAAAAAATGTTTACAACAAAATAACAATCCGCAATTATAGTCGCATCGTAAGTTAACAACGATTGCGTATAGTGTTGATTATTTAGTGAATTTTTACATTTGTTAACATTTGGAGTATAAAGGTGATTCCAATTATAACAGTTTTGGCTTATGAAACTACTGTTTATGCGGCCCCGCAGGACCAGAACCCTCCACCACTCCACCGTCGGTGGGCTAATTTTGGGCAGTCAGAGTTCGTTCTTTTGAAGTCGCCCAAAGCGGGTTGGTATACACACCTTCTTTAATAGACGATAAATTGTTATCATCATCGGCTAGACAACCGGGGTCCGGTCCTGGCCTCCTTCAACAAATCTCTCCACCCATCCCGGTCTCGAGCCGCCGCCATCCAGCTGCGCACCCCAAGGCTACGGGCGTCCTGGTCTACGCCATCTCTCCAGCGCAAGCATGGTCTACCACGCTGTCGTCTTCCATAGAAGATAAATTGTTATAACTGTTATAAATTGGCATTTCTTTAGTCTCGTCCAAAATCAAAACTTCCTTCTATTGAAAAAATTCAAATATTTCTGAAGACAAGAAGACCGACCCTTTTGTATCAATTACGGACCTTTTCGATGGGATACTATTTTTGCGAATATCCCACAAATGAGATGCTTAGATCCCGGAGCGAATATCCCACAAATGAGATGCTCTTTTTATAGATTTTGGGGAATATTTTCGGAAGATGATATAAGGAAACTATTGATAATGAAAGAAGACAATAATGTGGCTGTTCTCGTAAACGTAAGATTCGCATCTTTCTTGAGTGTTGTGTAAGAAATTAAAACCCTTTATAGACCCACTAAATTATATGAGATGAATGAGTCGCTTAGAGCTGAGATAAAGATACCTGTGTACCAACTATATCCAACAACCAGTCGATCATCAGAGGGCCTTCTACTAAATATTACATACAATTTAAACAAACAACGATCAACAAGTTCTTTAAAAAAGTGCATTTTTCTTCATTGTAAAATAGTGATATCTGTTTAACCTTAATTTAACATGGACATCGTATTCAAAAAATGCATAATTTTAATATATTTCAAACGGTCATTCATGTCTTTTGGTATGCTTATACGAAACTTCAATAAACACATCCTTCGCCCTCATTATTCGATATGAATTAAAAGAATTGTCCTTTATTATACGGTACGGTGGCGGCGGCCGGCGCGCGTCCTGTCCCCTAATAGAGAATAATTAACTTAAACTGAATAATTCCGAAGGTTAATGAATGGAAAGCATAATTTTAGTTTTGGAATCCCACATTAAATTTGCATCTAATTTCCTGTTTCTATCTTTGTTATGGTTAGGTATACTATATGTAGGTATGCCTTTTTGGGTTTTGCCTCTCGATGCCTTTTCGATGTCCGTCACACCCTAAGTGACACACAGGAAGTTGAAAACTAAAAGGAGACCAAGGGTGAGTATAATAGATATAAGTGTGTGCAGGGTCAGTTAAACTGCATAAATAGGATCGTCAAATTCAAAAGCAGGGAATATTTATATTTATAGGGATGAACATCAAGGCAATTTTTATTTTTCATTTATTTTTCCCCCTGAAATCACTTCAGAAAAAATTCAATTCTAAAGAATCCTCTCTCGAATCAGATAAAAAGATACTTTCCTTAGGCATAGAAGATTCTTTGTATACGAAATAAGACAGCTAACTGTGCGCAACGATGACAAGAACTTTTTGTTCAATCCTATAGCCTATAGCCTAAAGCGAGGGTGCACCCTTAAAAGGGATTCACAACATAGCTCGATAACGCAACAATGTATATGCCCGCCTTTGGAACTTCGATTGCAACTTAAAATAAATTGAAAATGGAATCACCCCAAAAAAGGAAACTAACGACGACCGACGACGGACGCGACGCAACGATGGGATTGAAAATGCTGGTACCCACACAATTTTCTCAATGTTTTTTTTTTTTTATCTAAATAACACCCTCGCATTTTTTTTCTATCTTTGTGCAACACTAGGCTATTATTATTTTTATCGAAGCCCACACAAACAAATGAAAGAAATATAACTATCGGAACGGGACGAGCTTTAGAAACAACCGCGTTACTGTGCATATATACCTATCAAGGGAAAATGTGCTTCACACATAAACATTGGTCTGGAACTTATACGTACTAGGTATATGGTGATGCAGTATAGATTCTTTGTACCCTTGCGCCTTGCCTGCTGGATCACTGCTTTTACTCCATTCACCGGAATGATGATGATGATCATGGCGGTGGTGGTGTTGCTGGTGGTGATTGTTGCTGAATTGCTGAAGCGTGGACAAGGTATATTTTCCGGTTGTAGATCTCTCACACGAAGTGGATGGAAAATCTGTGGGAAATGGAAATTGGGTGAGGGTTGTCAACCCTGTTGCTTTTGAATGGAAATGAAAATCACTTCGTGGTTTAGTGATTTTTCCACTATTCACATGGTAAACTAACGATAAACTAAAAAAGGATTGGGGGAGTTCTAAATAAAGGCGAGTACCTATAAGGTATATGTTTGTTTCGCAGGCAAAACATTAAATTACCATAGTGCTCATAAAGTGGGAAAATAAGTTTCGAATTGGTTGGCCAATTTCAATGTGAAAATTGTTTAATATGTGTTCTAAGGTGAAGTTAGGGGGTTTGTAAAACGGTTGAGTGCATTATCTTATTTAGGCTCAGTTTTTCAGTGTGTGAGATTAAAGTTAAACTCGAGTAAAATCACCAAATTGGAAGGGTTAACACGAGTTTAACTATCCGAAACTACGATGATCTCGTATACTGAAAAACTGTGTCTTTGAACTTTAGAAAAATAATTCCTATAGGTAGATACTTTGGGTTAAGTATACCTACTACCTTTAATACAAAACAAAATTCTTTTAATAAGTTTGTAGGTTTTAAAAACATATAAAGAAAGTTTTGTGGGCCTCGATAAAGCAAGACCAATACTATCGGTTGATTGGATGATCATTGTTTGGACGATAGCTGTCCCTATCACATCTAAAAGGAAAAATAGAGAGAGCGAGCGTTAAAATGATGATCTTTCAATCGACCGATCATTTCAGTCTTACGTCATCTGGCCCTTGGTGCATGCGATAGCACTAGATTATATCTCCATAAGTTTTCATTTCCACGCGAAGCTTTCATGTGGTCTGTCGCTTTCGGTTTCTTATAAGTTTGAGAACGACTGAAAACTATGACTGAATTGTCAAAATGACATATATGTATACGGGTGGTCCAACAACAAGTTTCTTTTTAATAATGCAGTAAAATGAACAAAATTAAATTTTTCCATGTATTATATGGCTTTATTAGTAAGAGCAAACATTCGCATTAATTATGGAACACAACATCGTTCAAGTGGTTACTGCGGCTGGCTACGCAGTAGCGCATTCTGTCACTCCAATTTTCCAAGACCTTGTTGATTGTTTCGGGCTGTAGCTGTAGCTCACGGATTGCTTGGATGATATTGGCCTTAAGTGCTTGTATCGTTTCCGGATTGTTGGCATAACATCGGTCCTTCACGGTTCCCCACAAAAAAAAAGTTCAAAGGGGTAAAATCGCAGCTCCGAGACGGCTGATAACACGATTTGGGAATTTGGTGCGCGCAAGATCGATTGTGGCATGGGGCGCTATCCTACCTGAACCAGAGCTCGTTCAAATCCATATCTTCATTTTCAGTAAAAAAAAAAAAAGTCTGTTAACATAGCTCTGTAACGCCCACCGTTGACCGAAATGTGTTCCGAGCCACATTTTCGAAGAAAAATGGGCCAATGATGCCACCACTCCACAATCCGCACAAAACTGTCACTATGGTGGATGCATTGTCTTCTTGACAATAACGTGCAGGTTTTCCAAGCCCCAGATGCTGCAATTTTATTTGTTAACGTAGCCGCCGAGATGGAATTCGCCTCGTCAGAAAAGATGAGCACCTATAGAAAAGGAACATGAAGCCATTACAGTTCTTATACAACCCAAAATCAGCTGGAAATTGTATCTCTGCTCTTTTAATTCGAAAACAAGAAAATTATGAGTCGATAAGCTTCGAATTGTTGAAATTTATTTGTTACCTCCTCTTGCTATATTTTCTGCTACGGTATAGTGTGAACTATAAAGGCGACGAAAGAAATATGATTATTTTGAGTGATTACGTTGACTGTTTCTATGATGCATTGAGACTTCCATGGGTGGCTGATACCTGAATGTTGATCGTTACAAACTGTTGCCATCCATCAATCTACGATGAGGCCAAATAAGATCGTTTTCGACATTCTTTTACAGCCCTTAATAGTAATTCAAATTTAATATCCACGCGACCCCAGTCAAATTATATTTGACTACCTATACTGTGTTGTTATTTTTTGGTTTGGCATTCGAGACTTCTTTTTTTATGTCCGCCCAAAGATTTTCAAAGGGATTGAGATACGGAGACTGAGCAGGCCACTCCTAGACCTCAATCTTCTAGTCCTGAAGCTATTGTTTAGCTGTTCTGCTGGTGTGCTTTGGGTCATTATTCTGCTAAAAGACCCATTTAAGCGGCATTTTGAAGTCTGCATATGGTAGCATGAGTGTTGATTAATTATACTTTTGATCCGATATATTGGACCAACTCCATAGTATGAAATGAAGCATCCCCATATCATGATACGAGATCCTCGTTTTGGTGGTGTATCTAGGATCATATTCGGTATTTGGTGATCGTCTCACATACTACCGAGATCCTTTACCACCATAAAGTACAATCTCGTCAGTCCAAAGAATATTCCTCGATTTTTCAGGAACCCATCCCAAATGATCTCGCGCAAACCGCATGGTAAATCAAGTTCACCCACAATCTGTGTAGCTCCAGCAGTAGGATGCATTCTTGAAAACCGAACAACACGATTTATGTAAGATATCGTAAGAATTTTTGTACGCTACCGTGTTTCCATTTTCCCTCAAATATTATGTCATTTCTGGCCATTTTCGCCGAATACCCAACAAGTCCCTGAATTTCCTCATAGGTGTTGCCGTCCGTAATTAGGTTTTTAATGAGTTGGCGTCTTTGTGGTGTCAAGTGTTTACCGCGACCCACTTCATAAGACCAAATTATTATTTTTTTCAAACAAATTCGGTTGAAATATTAAGTAAAAGAATAGGGCTTTCTTTTTATAACATCCAAATCATAATTGAAGGAAACACAATACATACTTTAAATTGAACTTGACGATAACACTGCTATTATTTTGCTCGCTTAAAATACGGAAAGACACTAGACAAAGTGACATTTAATCAATGCACTAAGAATAAACTGTTAAACTATGACTTCAAATGGTTAACTTAACGGAAATGACTCTAGACATGCCAATTATAACAGTTTTTATTTATAAAAGTACTGTTTATGCGGCCCCTGCCGGTGGGCATACTTCAGGCACCTAGTTTTTTTTCAATTCGCGCGAAGCGCGTTAACGCACGCCCACTTTTAATGGCGAAAAACTGTTATAACTGTTATAAATTGGCATGTCTCTAGTCTCGTCCTAACTTAATATCCATGAGCACCACACTACAGTAGAAGTTAGAAAAAGTGGCTGCATTATTAGGATATGACAAATTATATTTTTTAACAGATTACACTGCTATTATTTGACTACCTTATATGAACCGAATGTATGTACATACCAACTAACATTATGCAGAATGCAACCACCCCTTTTCTAACAAACTTTTAAGACGAAAGTAGATAGGTACCTACCTAATTGAAAATGTTTCTTTTTAAAATTTCTTATCACTTAAATTCCACCACTTTCCTTCCATCCATATCTACAGACCAAAATACCTAATAAACCACCGAAGGGAAACGCATAAAAAAAGAAACGCAACAATTTATTCGATTTTCCCTTCGATATCGATTTTCGTCTAAATAATCATCACCATCATCACAATATCGTCTTATGTGTAGATAGGTATGTATGTAGGTACACAGACTTTCTAAAACGATTCAAAAATCCGTTATAATTTCACGATACTTCGTATGCAAGTTATCGTTCGTTAACATTGTCCCCGCTACTAAACCGCTATGGCTATACATACCCTCGCTACTACTATCCCTCGCTGCGTTGCACGCTCCGCTCTCACGTGGTCGTTGTTTAATAAGAAGATCAATGTCCCCATTTTAATCGCTTCCATGTATGAAGGTACGAACAAAAAAAAAAGAAGAAAAAACTCCAATACTGACATCGAAGACGAATCCGTTTCAGTTTCTTTATTCCTTAATCCTTTTTTGAAACGAAGTTAATGTTAAAAAGAAAATCAATTCCAGAGTCAACAAAACAAACTGCATTGCATACTACCACGACGGCCATCGTAATATAATGCACCACCACCATCCGACACGGACGATGATCTTAAAGTAACAGAAACAGAACGAAGGAGAAAAGCAAAAGATAACAAAATTGTATGTAATTGTAATACAAAACAAAAATATTACACAACAAAACTGTTGTAGTATTTAAGCAAACGGATAAAAGAGCAAAGAGAAGTCAAAAGAAAGGGGAAACTTTTTATTTTACATCGCGCATCGTTTAAAGACTGTTTTATTTTGTCTTCCTTTAAAGTGGAGACTTTCTCACACACTAGGTATTACTAATACTCCCAGTCCCAGTTTTGAAGAAGCTCTGCTATCTCCTTTGCTTGCGGTTGAATTTGAATCCTTCCTTAATTTTCCCTTATAAAGGGAAGGCAGTCAGGTTCGTAATTGTAAAAAATGAAAAGGGGGTATGATGTTTGAAAAGGGGGGCTTATAATAATATGTTTAGAAATATGGCTTGATGGAAACGGAATAAGTTTTCAAAATATTTTAAAAACCATAGTTACAACATTGTGTGTCATTGGTTGCAAATTATGTTTTCAAGCATGCTGGCCCCTATATACGAGAATGTACAGATATAGTTGGATTCATGATCGTCGAGCTCTTCAAATCGATAGACCAGCGTATTTTTAAGTGAGTAAAGTAGAGCAGCACGTTACTTGATATCATTGGCAGCATCAAGACAATTTGGTTCAGAATTTGGTTTTAGAATTATAAATTACAACTTTAAGGGCTACTTGCACGAAACCAAAGGATAAATTATTATAATTGGAAATAGCTGTCCTTGGATACAAAAATAAGCTTGTTATTTTTGTTTTGACGTTGCATGAATGAAAGAACAAACTTGGATAAGTAACTATAGGATACTTATTTAATTACAGACAGAGCAACATTAGAACAAAAAAACAAACAAAATTAAATCAAAAATGTCATTTTTTGTTCGGATTATTTTAAAATTTTTCTCTATCGGTTTTGCATATTTATAAATGATGTCTAATTCACCAAAGAAGCGTTCAAGAGCTCCAAATTTTCACTTCGGAGATACTACTCATCCTTTCACTGGTCAAAAAATATAAAAACATCACTCAAAATAAAAGAACAGACGGATCTTACGTGAAAAATCGCAGACCTGGGAAAATTTGACTAACGAGTTTAACGCCAACACGAGTAGCTACAACAGAACTCCAGAGAGTATCCAAGCCTGTTATGGCTCACAAATAAAAACAAAAACAAAAAAGCATCTTCGAATGCAGAAATGCAAATTGCAGGTAACCTCTTTTGCTCATTTTTTTAAACTCAATTAAATTTTAAGTGAATTTCTAGTTCCAAAAGTTGCTACACCAGTACTTCTCGCGGCAGTAGAAGAGTATGGAACAGAAAACTGGGCAAGAAGTTTCAATTCGAGTAGAGCGTTCACCAGAACATTGTGAAGAGGCTTTTAGCGAGCTTGTAGCTGAAACTAAGAAACAAGAAGATTCTTTCAAAAAAATAGATTTTTCAAACTGGTAATTTATCTGATTATAAACAATTGTTACAGATCTAGGTACCCATTTTTTTTTTGTTTTAAGGAGGGGGTGGTCAAAAAAAAACCACCAGATGAAATATATATGCTTAAGTTAAATCTCTCAAAGGTGAATCGGTTGATGGGTCTTACACCATATATGACAGCGACAGTGACTTCATCAGTGAACAACAACAGCTACTTCCAGATGTTGAACAACAAATCCCTTTGGGCAAGGAGAATATTGACATAACATTGTCCTCAACGTCAGCGCTGAAACTTCCGAAATGGTCTCGAAAAGCACTCAAGCGTAAAAAAGATAATCGCAAAATCGCATAAATTCGAGCAGCCATGGATCGGTTTCGCACCACGTTTACTCTAGTATCTTTATAATAAAGCTAAATTCTTGGCCATAACATTAAATTATATGCGTTTTATTTCTTCTTGAAAAAAAAACACCTAATAATGTTTTCTCGCTTCTTCATAATCAGTTTTTAAAGTTTTCACTTACATATTTTCAAATTAATGTTGACACTTTGAGAGTTAATAAAAGTTATCCAGAGAAATGAGACTGGATAACTATTTTTTAATGTTTTTCTATGGATAGGTTGATATTTGTAATGGTGCAACAAGTTATTTTTTAAATTAGATAAATTAGCTTATCTCAGGATAAATCAGTAGTTACTGCTGTCAGATAACTTTGGTGCAAGTGGCCCTAAGAATAATAATTCATTTGAAAATTCAAATAATCAATTTTATATATTTAATGCAGTCAATATGAATGCAATGAATATAGCTTTTGATAATGTAAACTGGGTCACTGAATTTCAGGAGATGTCGGTAAGTGAGATTTTTCTTAAATTTTCAAAAATGTTTAAGTCTAAATTACGTCAACATGTTCCACTTGTATACAAACGTGAAATTCCCATCCTTCATGGTATAATTCTCTGCTCGTTAATTTAAAAAATGCCAAAACTAAAGCACATAAGCATTTCAAAAAGACAAAGTCTCCGGAAAGTTATGATGTTTTTAGTAGATTGCGGAAGGAATTTATGTTTCTTTCAAAATTTTGTACAATTCACATATTCAATCCTTGGAACATAATTTGAAAAAAATCCAAAATTATTTTGGAAATTTGTAAATTCGAAACGTAACAGTACTGGCTTCCCAACAACAATGAAGTTCTATGATCGAATGTCTTCTGAACCTAAACAAATTGTAGATATGTCTGCAGATTATTTTCAAGATATCTACAATTCTTCAAATGTACCTATGTACTACTTCCGCTTATTAGAAACCATGACAAATTGTAGTATGATTCACTTGAATTTTGATGATATTCTTTCAATGCCTGGTTAACTTAACACCCTCAGTTAAACCTGATATTTTGGGTTTTTATCCCAATGTCTTAAAATATTGTGCTTCGTCACTCTCTGTTCCACTTCATGTTATGTTTAATAAGTCATTGTCATGTGGAATATTTATAAAAGGGGTGAAAATTTCTTGTATTAATCCTGTTTTCAAGAATGGGAAGAAAAACAATGTTTCGAATTATAGGCCAATTTCCAAACTATCTGTTATTCCTAAGATTTTAGATGCATTAGTAAAAGATAAACTAACAAAAGAAATACGCTGTAAAATAACAGATTTCCCACATGGTTTCCTTAAGGGCAGATCAACTTGTATCAATTTATTTGAATTTTCTAACTTATGCATAAATTCTCTGGAACAGCATAAACAGATTCATGTTGTCTACACCGATTTTGTGAAGGCATTTAGTATAGTCAATATTGATGTGTTACTCAAGAAACTTTATTCGTTTGGATTTTTCGATTGCATTCTTAAGTGGTTTCAGTCATGTTTATATGGTCGGAAGCAATTTGAATCTATTGGTGACATTTATTCAAAATCGATAGTGGTGAGTTCGGGTCTTCCTGAAGGAAGTCATTTGGCTCCTCATCTATTCTTACTCCTTGTAAACGATTTGCCAAATATACTTAGTTTTTGTCATTGCTTAATGTATGCCGATGATATAAAGTTCTATGCAATAATATCTAATATACATGACTGCTTCCTTTTTCAGAATGATTTAGATAACTTTACAAAATGGTGTGCTTTTAATGATTTGCAGCTCAACATAGATAAGTGTGCATGTATGCTCTTCAATAGAACTCTTTTTCATATTGTTCCTTCATACACTTTTTTCAAACAAGCCAATAGTAGTTGTTAATGAGTTTAATGACTTAGGAGTTATTTTTGACAGTAAACTAACTTTTGATCTTCATTTAAATCGGCTTGCATCAAAAGCCAACTCAGCACTTGGGTTTCTGAAAAGAAATTCTTTGGAGTATCAAGATCCGTATACCTTAAAGGCTTTGTTTTGTTCTTTGGTTCGACCTATGTTGGAATACTGTTGCATTGTATGGAACCCTGCAACTGCTAAAGGCATCAATAGAATTGAAAAAGTTCAAAAAATTTTTTTACGCTTTGCTCTTCGTCGGCTTTTTGCGGACATGATAACAATGAACGGCATTCATATGTCTCGAAATGTTTATTGTTAGGTTTGCAATCTTTAGAAGATAGACCTAAAATGTACAGTGTTATGTTTGTTCGTGATATTTTTTGTTCTACCATTGATTGTGGGAATTTACTGTTTCAATTCAATATTTATGCGCCTCAAAGGTCATTAAGATCAAGACCCTTTTCATGGGAAACTACTCATAGTACCTCCTATGGTTCACGTGATCCAATCTCAAGTTGTAGTAAAATATTTAATTTTGTCCACGATGACAGTTTTGATTTTATTATGTCTCGAGAAGCATTCAAATCTAAATTAAAGACAGTCTTAAGCTTATTGTTATTTTGTAAGTATATTTATATTAATATCTGTGGATGTATAAATCGTAGATGAAATAAACTAAACTCACCCTGATTCCCAAAGGAATCTTGATTGTTAACGTCTGGGTGGTGTACGATTTGAACTCGCCTCGAAAGACAAAGGGGCATATTTATAGTCACTTTAAAACTCCAGTTTATCTTAGACTGGGACTTATTCAATGATATTTAGATAGGATAAACCCAGGTCTAAGATAAACTGGAGTTTAAAAGTGACTATGAATATGCCCCAATCTAGTTTTTAATGAGGCCCTAGAAAGTTTAACATATGCATATACTAACAACGGGATAGCAAGGCTGATTAGCTGACTATAGAAATTGGCTGTTCTTCGCAAGCTATGTGACGTCTTGCCTCGAGAGACGAAACTTAAAAAAACTGAGACGTTCCGATTACCAGTCTGGTACGCTAACCACTGAGCTCACTTACAATAGGTACATTACTACAATACAATGTTGGAAGTGCATTGTGGTTATAAAATCGGCCAATAAGTTTGTTCTAGCATGGACCTAACGAGTATTTCACAGGTTTTCTTCGTATAGATCATTAAAAGGCCATTTTTCATTAATGGCGGTCTCGATCTTGTGTAACTAAGTTTCGTCAGATTAGATTATATATTTTTTACTCGAAAAAAAGAAAGCGACTCACAATCAGTCTAAGAACTCTCGATGAACCAACTACAGAGGCGCAAACAGTCGCATTTATAACCACATTTCAAAGTAAGTTAAACTTTAAATACATTTTGAACCCCAAAACCATATTTATAAAAAATTTTAATTGATTGTCTAACTTACAGCCCTATTTAGCTATTCAGGTAAATCGTAAATTCGATTGACCCATTCGATTCCCTTTCACTCTACCTTTCCATTCTGCTGTCCATCGGGTGAACTACATTATCCCAAAGCATTTTGATATTCACGTAAGCAGCTGTTCTTATGCGAAAATCTTGTGAAATTTTGGATAAATTATTTTGGCAAATCATTTTAAATTAAAAACAAAAAAAGAAACAGTTATTGGCTTTTTTCCACTTCCAACCAGAGGAATAAGAAAATCAATAAATAGAGCACTTGTTTACTGAATTTAATTTCATTACAGAAATGAGTGTGGTGATTTGATAGCTGTTTGTTTTTCTATCCCGAAAAATCTTAATAATCTAATATTTTCAAACGCAAAAATTCTAAACAAAGTCTGCTATTACACGACGACATTTGCGTCGTGACTCTTTTCGAAAATAATGAGTGCAAAAGAGAAGAAAAATGAGGCGGAAAAAAAACTGCCCTATGAGTCGTGGGTGAAATTTCGGCGACTCATTTTTGACATTATATTATTTCTTGTTTGTTATTTTAGCAAACTGCTTTATTTATTTCCGTTTTTTGTGGAGCGCACATGTACCGCTATAACTGTATTGTTGCTAGGGTATGTAGAACATAGAGAATTACTGCGTTTATATGACCGGATTCAAGGATCGGATTCAAACAGAATCGAAATTTCGATCCAGGTATATGACGATGCCAGATCGAAAGATAGATTTCAAATAAAATCGAAGTGACAGTCTTGTTTTTATTGTGTGCAATAAATAAATACACAATAGCACACACACACCAACAATCAGCTGAAATCTCCATTCTAATTCTTCGATCTAGGTATACATTTATTTATTATTTCGATTCAATCCAGCTCGCCGAGTTGGATCGGATCGAGTAATCCGAATTCAATTCGATCCAAGTTTACAAAGACCTAAATCTTGATTCAATTCGGATTTGATTTATCATGTAAACGTAAACGTAGTAAATTTCTATGCTTGAACAAAATCGTTTCATTTATGTTTGTTGTTTGTTTGGTTGCTACGAGAATTTGATTACCGAAAAAAAAAATTATAGAGGTCATGATTCAAAAGTCATGGTGTAATAGCGTACGACTCACAGGACGAAATTTTAAAGAAGAATTCGGAGAAGAGTCACGACGCAAAAGTAATGTAATGTAATGTGTAATAGCAGACAAAGCAATAAAATAGATTTTACCTACATTTTACTAATCACTTCCCAGACAAGAATGAATGCGTTCATGAGAATAAGAGAATACCGCACAGTATTACCCCGACTTTACCTACTTGAATCCAAATTCACTTCGAATGAATAGCAGAAAAGGGCTGTTAGACAATGCTGCAATTGGTTGTCGAGACCTATTCTTATTCTATTTTTAAAAGTTATCGTGAAATGAATTAAATGTTCATTGAACGTACAAAAAAGTTCACTCAAATTCATTTATTCATTCGAAATTGATAGATATGAGGAGGAGGACGTATTCAAACATCTTTTAAAATGCGTTTATAAATAAGGAGATATCCAACTTTAAAGACAATGACTAGTTGGAGATCTGTTCAAGAGAATCTTAAGGAAATCTTATAAATATACGACTGCTATAATTTAACTAGTTAACAATACTGCCGTCATTAAAGAGGACGCAAGGGAAAAAATTAAATAATTAAGTTTGCGGCATATTTGAAACCGTTAAAGAATGCATGAATATGTAAAGCTTAAAAGTCATATTTTGTATAGTTGTCTTTACTAAGCAAAAAAGTCATCATTCTTAGGTATGCGTTTAATAAAATAATATAGTTTTTTGTATTAATAAATCGTTTGCATTTTTCTCAAAACTAACAAATTGGGGATTTGCCTTTTTTTCTTAGAAGCAGTACCTATAGTAGCTGCTAATTATACTAAAGAAAAGATCATACAATATAAATGAAACTTTAAATATGTACTTTACTTCAAATTCAATGGGGATTATAATATCTAATAAAAATAACCCCCTTGGCTACGGCTTTGAGAAATAGCAATCAACTGACTTTTCCCCATTTCAATGATACGTTTCTTTTTTTTTTGCTGGTTTTTGTTTTTCCTACTTTTCCCGAGAATATCATTACAAGACGCTTCCTTGTTGCCCATGTGGCGTGTCGGTATGCCAACAAAAAACTGGGATACGTACACATAGATACACGCCTATGTGTAAATAACCCCATTGCATGCATCATGACTAGAGGTGGCTCCAGCTCCAGCTCCAGCCAACATGACGAAAACCATGGAGTCGAAGACGCGAAGACGACTGTGATGATGACGATGACGACGACGGCGGCAAGCGATGCAATGATGATTTCTTCCGCAGCCCTTTTGAGTGTGTAACAACATCAGTGTAACGAATGTTGCCTCTCCTAGACGATGACTACGACGACGGCGACGCGACGCAACGAACGATCTCAATTTCTCAATCCATTTCAGTCCACACGCGTGGACGCAATTTGCAGGTCGTTGAACCCTTGCATCATAACAATTGGGGATTAGGATAGGATGTTTCTCTTTTTATGTGTATTTGTGTATTGTATATGACATTGACCGGACCAGACCAGAAGAGACCATCAGACAGCCAGGCCAGTTCTATTTTATATATAAAAATAATACGGCTATAGGTTATGAAAGATACACTGACACACGTGTTGTTTGTAATAACACATACATTGTTTGTAGAAGCGATAGAAATTAAATCAAAAGCTGGGAACTATGTACCTTTTTACGAATCCAATCAGTGATGTTGGCTCCTATAACTGATAACATCTCCACGATGACGTTGGATTCAAACATTTATCATTGTTTGAAGATCCTAGACATTCTTCTTTTTAAAGAAAGAAAAAGGTAGGTTACCTATTCCGGGAAAAGTGTTCAACTTTAAACATTTATAAATAATGTATTGAAGGATTTCAAATGGTGTTTCAAACATATGGCACATCTTATTATCGATCAAGACTTTTTTTTTCATTTCATGCAAAAGAGAATTTGTGTGAAATTCCATGATTCTGAATGTACACAAACACAATCACGGCTGTTCTAATTTCCATTCGAATTCTATATCCTCACGTTTTCCAATTTTCGCTATTCCGAATTCCATATTCGAAAACGTTTTGCGGATTCGGCAAAACGAACGGATCTACAATCCGCCAAATTGACGTTTTAAATTCGGTTATCTTTTTGTTGGCGGATTACAATTTCGTTTTTGACAGCTCTTGCATACATAAAAGCTAATTTCGAAAATGTTTTGTTGATGAAGTTGGTAAAACTTAACTTAAAAGTAAATCCGACTGGAAATCAGAACAATCGTTTTCAATCCGCACGGATTCAATTTCCGTTTCCGTTTTCAAATTCGACCGAATATCAGAACAGCCGTAAATAACTCAGTTCGTTTACTTCATGAAACTGTCAATTTTACCATTTCTAATCGAGAGTTCTGTCAAAGTTCATATCTAATAAATATTATAAGTTCTATCTAAAAAATAAGTTGGACTAAAATAGGTAGCAAATGGTATAGGTTTGAGAAATAAACGATCAGATGTAACTAATATCAATCATGAGCAAAACTGTCAATCAGGATCGATATCTAATATGTGCCACGTTTTGGGTTTGTTGTTGGGTTTTATTTAAAAAGATACAATTTTAGAAATATCGGGATACAAGGATCGGAAATTGGGTCACATTTGATGGGTATTCAAAAAATAAATTAAACTATACATCACGAATATTATAACAACAGCAAGGTTCGTGTACTTTCGTTTTAATGCATTCAAGTAGCAATTGGTTTGACCCAACCAAATGGCATATTTCTTTATGGATGAATGCATTCAGATCAACAAATTTTAGTTTCCTCGTCGCTAAGGTGGCAGCACATGCTAATATTAATTTAATTTAATTTACGAAAAAGTCGGGACAGATTTCGGGACAGGGTTGAAATATCGGCCCACCAAAATCGAGACATTTGGTAGGCCTACCTATAGAGAGTGTTTTGCGTAAGTTGCGAAAAAAGGTTGCTCAAATTAATCTTGTTCAATATTTTACGTTATTTAATGGTTTTCAATTTTCTAAAAAAAAACAAAAAAAAGAGGAAAGACTTAAGCATCCGGTTATTAGTTTTTGACTAAAAATCAATAAGAGCAATTTATATTAAAATAAAAATAAAAAATAGGTACTACTTAATAACGTACAATTTAAAAAAAAAAATTCTTTTTTTTTCTTCAAAAATTTGAGTTTGAAAATTAATATTTCAAAAACTATTCACTAAAACAATTTGATTTGAAAACAGAATTAAAGCATGGATTTCTGGCTTTAAAAAAAGGCATAACATGAGTGTTGCCGTTGGTTATTAATAACTTTTGTTTTATTTTAAGGCAATTTTCTTTAAATTCGGCTCTCCTAGTGTAAACAGGGTGAAAACTACCACCCTCCCATGCAATATTACACCCCGTTAGAACGGAAAGAGACATTTTCTAAATAAAAACACTTAAAATTTAAAAATATATTTAGTAACAAGGGTGTTCGTCATATTGTAATACTTTGGTCGGTCTGTTTGTGTGTGCTTCCAAGCTATAGAGCGGTTGGACGGATATTCTTTAAATTTGGAATTAAAGTTGGCCACTGTTTGTAGGTTTACCTTTGGGAACTATCCTTTATATATTACTCCAAAGTGTGCTTTGGGTCGTTATCTTGTTGAAAGAGCCATCTGAGTGGCATTTCTTCTTGGCAGTAGGAAGTTCAGTTTTTGGAAACGTCTCACATACTGGCGGGATCCACTACTGCTATAAAGAACAATCTCGGATTCATCTGTCCATAAAATGTTATGCCATTTTTCGAAAGGAAATCCCACAATGTTTCTTGGAAACTGCACCCGTTTTTCCTCATGTTTTTTTGAAGAGAAGTGATGGATTTTTCCTCGGACTACGTGCTGCTAAATTTACCTGTAGGAGTCTTCTTATCACAGTCATATTTTATCCAGACGAAGATTGAGTTCTTTACGAATTTCTATTGCGGAGTTTTGTGGATTCTCTTTAGACAAATCGCACAATCCTTATACCGTCTTCAGGACTTGAGGTGTTGTTTTTTTTTTAAATCTTTCTTCTGGCTTTTCCACAAATTTTATAGCATTTGAGTTGATTTTAACTGAACAACAACAAATGCACTGTATTTTCTTGCGTTCTCTACGCAGTGACAGAAATACTTTACGCTGCTCATCGGTGCAGTGTTTTTTTGTCACACTATAGTCACATTATAGTTTTGAACTGCCAGAGCAGATTCGTTTGATCCAGGCTTGGGTTTTATTTTTTTTTAAATTAGTTTTAAGGTGGTTTAATTCAAACAAATATTCGTAAAATATTTATTATTATTTGAGTAAATGGGCCCGACGCTTCTCATTACATGACTGTAAGACCTATCGCCTCCTGAACAATTTCAATTTAGGCAAATTCCCGAACAACTTCCGAGAGACTTTTGAGAATTTGTGTTTTTAGTCCATTAAAATATTACATTGACCTCTTGCATTTTGGACAGGACAATATTTTGTTCTGATGAATATAGGAGTCAGTGTGAGAACAAAACTAAGCTCTAGGGGGTGCAGTAGCCGGTGACGTAGTGTTTAGTGGGTAGCGGTACCATGCTGAAGGTCTGGGTTCGATTCCCAGCGTCGCGTCCACTTAAATTTAAAAAAAAAACTGCCTCTTGCGAGGAAGTGACAAATCCTCCAAGAGTTATGCATAAGAGGAAGAGCCTATCTCACCTTAGCCATTTTTACTGGGCAGAAAATTGTAAGTGATCTCGATTCACACGCACTAGGAATTGTTGAGAGTTATAAGTAACTGGGCCCTGGTTCTCCACGAGATGGCGCACCACCAAATGTATGTATTTATTTTATTATATTAATAAAATAATTAATAAAAGTGTTTCGCTATTTAAAATATGTAGGTTTGAATCAAGAGGCTTCGCGCGTCTAAAAAAAAAAAAATAATTATGGTTCACTATGGCGTATGTGGAATATTTTAATGTTCTAAAATATTAGATTTTTTTATCTTTCAAAACCAAAATTGTTAATAAAAATCGGTAACAAGACTAATGTTCGGTTTCACAAATATTTAACAGGCTTTTACATTTTTAAATGACGTATTTTGTATGGAACAAACGTCATTTAAATATTTAAAAGCCTGTTTTACAGTTAAAAGGGCTTTATGGAATCGGCCATAAGGGCTTTCATAAATCGGCCATAAGGCATGTGTAATTTTTCTAGCCTAATTCCAAGCACTCCTTGTATACAAAGTGAAGTGTGGCAGGCGCATTGGTTTTGAATTGGAATCACATTCAATACGATTCAGTGAGAATCTTTTGTGTACGTATTTTACAATATTGGGAAATTAAGTTTACATGACTTTAAATAACGTGTTTGTCAATTAACGCCCTTTGAAACTGAAACAGTGGTGTTAACTTCAATTCCAAATGTGTTGCAATACGGATAAAATAAAAAAAAAACATCTTGTCTAAGAGTAGTCTACAATGATGGTGTTTTATCTATAGATTTAAATTGCATTTATTTCAGAACCAGAATTATTGTGTTTGCTAAATGTATTATCTTTTATTTGACACCTCATTTTCGAAGATAAAGAAAACTTTTCCTTTTGCCTACTTTTTCCAGGAGAACGCTATATGTAAAATAAAAGTTAAATAACGGTTTTATGTTACCAGTGCAGTGTCAAAAAAAGCAAGTCTTATATAAATACGTTGGATCCACAGCTGCGTGATAAAAAACATATTTAAAAAATTAATTCAAGTTTTATCTACAAATTTTATTTATTGTTAGAGTATACCGATTTAAACTAAGGTCCAGTTTTTCAGTGCGGGATTATAGTTAAACCTGAGTTAACTCACCAAATTGGGTCAAGTAGATAATGATTAACTGAACAGATATTTTTATCCACCGAGTTTGTTTAGTCGTTCCCCATGTATTCTCCACCGAAAAACTGCTTCCTGAGTTTAGTGTCGGTAAATTTACTTCTAGAGCTACCTATCTCTGGTTTGACTCACCACTGAAAAACTGTGCTAAAGTGAATAAGGTTTGTGAACAAAAATTAACTAAAATTGTTCAAACCTTTTCGTTCAAAGTTTTCATGTATGTAGTTAAAAATAGTTTTTTCTATACCTGTGTTAATAACAATATTTTAAGACTTTAATTCCTAAGAACTGTTAAAATGTTTTCATATTACAGAATTATGTATAGATGAAAATTTGTCGAATATTTTTTTTTTATTAAATTAAAACCAAGTCCTCGTTGTCTCTTGTTAATTTAACCGTTCCACTTTTTTTTTAATTTAGAGAAGAGTTATAGCAATATGTAGTATTTTTTTTTCATTTTTTTTAAAGTTTTCACTAAGGGTTTTAGTGATTCCCTAGACGGGAAATTGAAATTTTTGTTTAGCTCTAAAAATAACGGTCTGGTGAAAGGCTCTAACGATTTTGATAACAAAAATTTGTGTTATTGTAAATAAAATACATAAGGGTTTTTTTTTTAAAACAAAGGTTTTTTTTTATTTTTGACTTTCTCGTTATTCGATTTTGATCAAAATTTGTGTATACATTTTTATATTGAAATTAAACCTTGGTTTGATATGTTGTAGGTGCTACAATCTCGCATTTGAACCTTTAATACAAAACTGAATTTCCACCTGCTCATTTAGTTTTAAAGTTTCTCACAGTTAAATTTTAAGTACCTTATCGACCTCCATTTAATCGATAACCAATAAACCATTTAATAATGTGTACATTATTATTTATTGAACTTGTCCATGTGGAAAATTAGTAAGTTGGCATACCTACAAGGAACAAAATTCTTACATCAATTAAAACTCAAAAAGTGTAACTACACTCTGCCAAGTGCGGTTCTCGTTCTACTATAGGAGTTCGTTAAACTTGTTGCAATGTACCTAGGTAAACTGTTTGCTGTTGTGTTATATACAACTCCCCTAAAAAATAATAATATTGAACCCTACCAATGGCGATGCATGAAGTACGAGTATTGCATCCTGTTCATGGAACAGTAATCAACAGGATGCGCACAAATCGACAATTTTTCACCTGTAATGTAGCTGTAGGTAGAGCAACGTATAGCACACCAATCAAATCAAAAGGAGAAAAGAGATACACAAAAATAGAATGATTGCTCAACTCAGACAAGTTTATATTTAAGTAGGTACATATACCAACTTAGGGTTGATATACATATATCGTGATTCCTGACCTCACTTTATTCCTTTTATTTTATTTTATTCTTCTTTGATTGCCAGCTCAGTCGTGACTATACAATTTAACAGCTCCTTTTCTTATTGAAAATAATCCTGACACCTGAATCCTTATTTAAAAACAAAAATTAACAATGCAACCGAGGGTGAAAACATAAAAACCTTAAAGTTGACAATTCGAAATGACACAAAAGTAACGAACATTATTATATAGGTATGTAAGGTGAGCTCTGAGCTCTTCATACTCCATTCAATGCTTAGGGGCGAAGAAGTCACAAGAAATCATCTTCATCCATTATATTATATTCCAACAGGTATTATGTCAAAGGTCTGAAAGCCACAGGGGTTGTTTCAGCTATAACAAAACAATTTATGCAATAAGGGTGTGTTATGTTGCATAGGAATCCGCATTCCGCACGCTACAGGTTGAATCCTAATATAGGTAATATGAAAATCATTGTCTGTGAAGGGGATATAATATATTACATGATGATAAAGCAGGCATATATAAACAGGAAGCTAAAGGCACACCTGTGAACTGTAATGCAGTCAACTTGAAATAATTATTTATTGTTTTTTTTTATACATACATTCATACAAACCTACGTATGTAGAAAGAATAGAGGTACCTTTGTCATGCTAGGGTCACTTTTAGTGGTCCTTATAGTAAACGAAGAGCGAGCAACAGTTTATTTAAAATTAAGATAGTTTATTTCGTTTAAATTTAAAAAAAGAAGCCACTACTTCGTCCTTTTGGATGTTCTTAAATTTAAATACAAGGAGCAAACCTTTATTTTATCTACTGACAGTTAATTCGATAGAGATGGCCTTTAGAAATTCAAGGGGTCTGTTTTGGAATAAAAAAATAAACGTACACCTATCATAGTCATAGATTCACATAAAAGCAAACATATGTATGTATGTGATAACGACCAAGCAATTTATTTTTCAGTTTTACAATATTTGTAAAAATATTTGATAGGTTGGTACCTATTTAAAAATAACGAGACTATACTCTATCCAACAAAAATAGGCAGAACACGTCTTATGGGAAAGCTTTTTCGAAATCAGTAGCGTGTCATATTTTTGCACCATATTAAATTAAAATAACTCCTCCACAAAAAGTGTTTGCCCGCCCGTGAATTTCCAATTGCATCGGACACAGACCCAACGTCCTATTCAAGGCACATCTAAGTGTGCCTGTGCACTGAATTGCTGTGGTCAATGGCGATTGGCTGCTGCTTGATGTGCATTCAGAGAGTTACCCGTGTCCATTTGGTAATTCGTTCAGCTTTTTTTCCTTGAGTTTCTATTGAGGTGCTTTTGATTTTCGAGCTTTAAGAAAAGCTTTAAATGATGAGTGTTATCGTGTACACTACGACAACCCTGTGAAAGCTTTAATAAAGGACAGATTTATGCAATCCACTGTAGCCAGAATGAGAGGCAAACGTCCTATCTTGCCTACACTGCCAATTTTTGTTCGACAGAGTATAGAGACATGCAAATTTATAACAGTTATAACAATTTTTCACCATTAAAAGTGGGCGTGCGTTAACGCGCTTCTCGTGACTTGAAAAAAAAAACTCTAGCTGCCTGACCGGCGCGGCGGAGGGCCCTGGCCCTACGGGGCCGAATAAACAGTACATTTATAAACCAAAACTGTTATAATAGTCTAGAGACACTTCCATTAAAAAATGGACGAGACTAGATAAATGCCAACTTATAACCCTTATAACTGTTTGTCGCCATTAAAAATGGGCGTGGGACTTAAGCGTTGGAAGACAAATCTTGAAATCACATATCTTTGGTGTTTTCATATCACCCAATTCAGGCCAAAAGAAGTTGGTAATCATCGACAAATAGTGCTCGCCGTTGACGGTTATGGCCTGGTCGTTCTCAAAGATATATGGACCGACGATGCCGCATCGCCAACGCAAAATCCACTCCAAACATTGACTTTTTCGGGATGCATTGGACGCTCTTGGATCTTATGTGGATTGGGATCGTCCCAAATCCGACAGTTTTGTTTGGTGACGCACCCGCATTTATCCAGAAATGGGCATCATCGCTGAAGATGACCGTAAATGGGCGAAGCGCGTGGAACGTTGCCCGAACAAAACACCCATTTTGATAAAACAATTTTATTATTTCGACGTGCTGTTGGACGCTATATCCATCCATTGTGATATGGCAAAATAGACTTCCTAAATGAGAGTCCATTTGACAGATAAAGCTTCAACAATATGGCCGCTATCAACTGTCAAAATTGCGGAAGTCCCTATTGGAAGACCCTTTACTTTCTAAGCTTCTTAAATTAAACAATCAAAATTTTCAATGGTGGTTTTCAATAATAGCTATAACTTGAGCCTAAATTTCAGTTTTCTCAGAAACTAATGAAAGTGATCACAAAATCATTAGGGTTTCTGCGATTAGAGTATTAAAAACAATAAACGAACATATAGGGGGGTTCACATTCAACGACGTGTCGTTCGACCTAAGTCGTTTTGCTAGCGTTCACATTCAACGACTATCTTACCGACATCATTTTCAAGAAAATTTTTAGAGAGCCAACATGCTGCGAATTTGGTTATTTACACCAATTCTACTGCATCCATTTAATTTTTTTCCGCTTTCTTTTTGTTGTTTACTTCGATTGTAAACCATTTTCTTCAAATCTCACTTAAAAAATAGAAAAAAAAGATGTAAAATTGAAATCATCGGTCGTTCGACTGGAGTTCACATTGACAACAGCGGTCGTCCGACAGAGCAAATTATCAAAAAAAAATAACTAAAGAGTTAGTCGATCGACGCACGGTCGTTTGACTGATTTTGACATTACAAAAAAATGACTTTTAACGTCGTTGAATGCGAACTCCCAATTTTATTTCTTATTGCACTAAAACTCAAAATCATCCTGTTTTGACATTTGGAATCCAATAAAATTGGATCACAATAATAATTCAAGTACTCAATATACATACCTATTACTTTATTGAATACGTACCTTTGGGAATAAGAGAGACATTAAATATGAGAAATAAAATGCTCGACCGGATCGTATAAACTTGCTTTTGGGGTTCCAGTTACTCAGGTCTATGACTAAACCATCAAAATTTACAAAATAAAGAAATAAGCACACAAAAAACTTCATAAATACAAACCGCATGATGATGATGAGATAACCGAGAAGGTGGTGAGATGTTGATGATTTGACGTAATCGGTGAAACATAAGATGAAAGTTTGCATTGCTAAGGACTGCGTCAAATCAGAGAGGAACTAAATATTTCAATATCGGGTTTTATATTTCTTAAAGTTCTAATTGATATTTTGTTTTTATTTAACGACACTTAAAGCTTAAGTTTGTTGTAGTTGTTGTTTTTAATTGAACCGCAGCGGAGGTATTAATGGTGGAGTGACCACCACAAAGATAAAAAAATCTTGAGTCGAAGTGGGTCTTTGATTTTTGTGTTATTTTTTTCTACGCACCTTTCCCTTGGCCAATTAAACCTACGAAGGTCAAGCTGCACGTGCGGTTTGGAAGAACGTGAGTTGACGTAACTGGGATTCAAACTAGTTATTCAGGTTTAGGTTTATTTTTTTTTTCATTGGATGAGAGATTTTTGATAGGTGTGATGTTTTTATCTTCATTTTTTTTCTTCTCAAATTCTTTGAGTTTTGAGGCACCAGATGTCTTTTATTACCCTATACATTTACACTTTTTGAATTTTGTACTTGTCCATATTGAACCTCTTCAAAATTGATAGGTTCTTAGATATTACTAGTTTTGAAGTGCGAATTATTATTTAACTCCCCTTTAAGATCTGTTGATTTATCTCTACTAGGATTCTTCACCATTGCATCCAACACCGTTCTCCCACTTTATTTAGGAGAGAAAGAAATGCGTGATTTATAAACGTAATTCTTAAAGATAATAATATACTACTTTACCGACTTCCAAAGAGTTAGATATTTGAATTTTTAGAATTTTCTAATTAATTTAAGCATGCAGTAGGTAGGTTTCCTACACAGTGTGACGCCACTGGCTGAATCGCAATAACGGCAACGGAAATGCATCGACGCAACAAGGTTGGTTCGATTATCAACTTTGTAGCTTAGTGCCGCGCCTGCCGAATACTTTCATCAAGTGTGGTTTTACCTTTAAGTATTTTGAAACGGTTTCCTATCGCTTTGCAAATAAAATCTAATAATGTTGTAATAATAAATTATTTTTTATTTCCAGCTATGTTATCTACTTTCTAAATGGCGCCCAATAGGAAACCTAAACCTAAATACCGACCCTCAAAGACTGATACAAAGTCGTTAAGTCTTTGTCACCTCCAAGCTAACAACAATATCACAATAATAAAAGAAAAAAATACAGCCAAAGTCTTGTGGGATCCCGTTTGTTGTCTCGTCTCGCACTGCGTCTCGATCGCGCTACTCGCTTTCTAGGTCAACACATCGACATTTTCATTTTGTTTTCATTTTTGCTATCCACTTGCCATTTGCATTGCCAAACAACAAAACAAAATACAACGAAAAATTGTATGTGAATAGTTCCACCGGCATGTAGCAGCAGCAGCATGTTCAAACTTCCAAACAGCACACCTCTGTCTTCTATTTGATTCTGTTTTCCAACCGCATCACAGCGTGCATAATGAACTTACAGAGGGTAAGTCAAACGCTAAACCTGCTTCAGCGAATGCATCATGACGAGGTGCTTCATTCCCGACCAGCAGCGCAGAAAGAAACAACGATTCAAAAACCCATTCCAAGTTATGCAATCTGTGAGTTAACTGCGAAATGTACGCGCGCATTAACCCGTACCTATATAAACATTACCTTACACTTTTACAGATACTTTTGTATCTGTGAGCAGAGTGGACGCTTCAGCCTTCATCGGTGCAGAGCAGTGAGCAGAGCAGCATGATACGGAGAAAAAAAAGCTTTCAAAATAAAACTTACACTCAGGAGCTGGAGCATGATAGATGGTTATTGGAATCAGACCGTGGTGTTGGTGCTGGCTGATGCTGATTGCTGATGGAAATGTTGTGGTTTAGCCATTCCTAGCACTCTGGCACTGGTTCTCTAGAACCCACTTCTTCATCTCTCTTTCCATCTCGCTTGTCCTCGTCTCATGATGGTTTGCACAACTTCGCGAGATTGCGCTCACTTCTGTCGGAATTTGGCGGCGTGGCGGGTTCGTGCGATCGTTCGTTCATTTTGGCCACTATGAGATATTTTTCTGGCTGTTTTGTTGATGGTTGGATCGTTGGATGTTAATGTTGTCCTCGCTGCCACTCTGCCGCACTACATGCTGGTTTGAGGTGAGTTGGTAAAGCCAGCTATAAGAGAGCTTTTGACCTTGAACTGAAACTAATGTTCCACATCAAGATCTTGGATCAAGCAGCAGGTAATAAGAAAAAAACATTTTTTTTTTCTTTCAAAAAAAGTATATGCCTTGCGCTCAACTTGTTTTGTTTTCTCTTTTTTTTTTTTTTTTTTGTATACATATTTACTTATTTATGTTTAAATAGATTTCAACTTCTGTTTACTAAGATACTTTAGCATTTAATGGGAGCAAGGAGTTTTGGTTTGGTGTGGGGCTATTGCGAAATAGGTATCTATACGTTTGGCGTTTGGCCTGCTGCCTTGAAGCTAGGCCAAATGTTATATCAAATGGGAAAAGGCTTAGAGTTGTCAGTTGTGAATTGAAACTGGCAAAACGCGTTCATTTGCTTTGCTTTATTGATTCCTTAATGACCGTGGGCAGAGTTATTTGATAAATATGTATAAATATATTATGTGGTTAGCGCGTGGGAAGAAAGCTTTGAGGTAGAGACCAAATTACGTTTTCAATAAAACTCAGATTAAAAACATTTTTACTATTAATTTTTTTTTTCGAAAAATAGGTATACCAGGATTAAGTAACATATATACCAATTTTTTTTTTGTTCAAGAAAAGAAATCGAAAAGAACGATGGAAAATGAAAATAAAGTTAATTGTTATTTCCAAAATTAATTTTCTACTGAGAACGCTGGTTCCAGAGAGGTTTTCGTTTAAAATTTAAGTGTTTCTCAATTATTTTATTTTGTTTAACAAATCAACCTGCCTTCTGGTTCCATCTTACTACCAAGTTGTCAAAGAATGAGGGACTTTGTTTTCGAACGCATTCCCTTTGAAGGCATCCAACTCGCCAAATTCGATGAAAGCATTAACCCAATCCGCCATCAGTTGCTTCTACCTCCCACTAACACTTGCTAAGGTCTCAATTTCAATTCACTTATATGATTTATTCTCGCCAGTTCATCGAGTTCTCAAAATATTTATTGCCGATTTGGCACAAAATTCGACATTTCGTAACAATATTCCTGAGTCAAACGATCCCACCTCCGTTTAAATACTTGCAAATGCGCCAGTGACAGCTCGCTTCGTTCTTCCGATATGTGATAATAGGTCTGTTCGTTTACATCCCAAAACTGACAATTTCTAACAATTTTGGTGCAATATTATTTTTTTTTTATGGACTTTGACAGAATTTTGGACTTAAATTGGTAGAAACATAAGTATAAGCAAGTAATTGAATGGAATTTTGAAAAGTATAAGAACGATATTAATGAATTTGTATGATATTACGCGCCCTCTTACTTTAGACCTTTTTCGACATCAAAGGGTTCGGTGGTGTTTCTGCCAGCTTTGACACGGTAGCGAGATTTCTTTATCGTCATCCTGCACTAGTGGACAGTGGTCAAATTTAAGGAATCTTAACTTACTCACGGTTACGGGCTTTCGACCAGTGAAGTGTCCCGGCCCGAGACACTTTCTTGATTCCGGGTACGCTGCTTCCAGTCAGGCAGACCATTAGCACTCTGGGATCCGCGATCGATTGGTCTTGGCTTGATATGGGCCAAGCCAATATAGTCTAGGTGTTTTGGCTTTTTTGAACTATTTTAACATTTTTGTACAGCTCATAGAGTTCGCACTGTATTTTCTTCTCCAGGACCAAATATCCGTCGCTGAATTTTTTTTTAGAAAGAGCCGCACTATCAGCTCTTCCTTTCGGGCATCAGTGTGAGGCTTTTATAGAGCGTACAATTCTCACTAGGCTTAGGGTGTTTTGGGGCATCTTGAACCCAGTTTACCAAACCAAAGTAGAAGCGGTGTCTTAGGTTGTTTCTCCGCCAGATCTCCATTAAGGAATCATTAACGGAGATAGTGTTTATATTCTGAGGAATCTAGGAAGATAAAATTCTCAACTACCCCGACATTGCTGCTATTAATTACTGATGTTTTGTCCCAACAACACTTTGGTAGCAGCCGATAATAATGATATATCACTCGGATAGTTCATGAAATACATATATCGCTTTTTTTGTAGATAGGACATATGGATCTGATAGTCCAGTCACTAGGCATGCTACGGTCCACACATACTTTGTTGATGATTACCAACATGATATCCCCCTATATTTGAAGAACTCAGCTTTAAAAGGTTTTAAGGGCCCTGAACACAATCTGCCTCTTAAAAGTTAAGTGGTTGTCTATTGAAACAAATGTCAGCTACCAAAAACTTCACACAAGCCGCCAACAACCGTAATACGCACCTATGGCGAGAAGTTTCGTCATGCGAAGGAGGCTTAAGTCTACGTCTTCAATATTGGCTGGTGATGGACTGCGGAGGTGGGTTTTCTTCTCTCTCTATCGACCTTGATGCTACATGCTGCTGGAAATGTTTCTTGAATACATCTACTTTTTCTTATCCTTCAGTGACTTAGTTACCGTCACTGTTTCACTGAAGAGCCTGCGTTGCGGTCTTATAACTATAGCTACCAGTTACTTTGCTTTCATATAAAATCTCCAGGTCGTGTATCGATCACCATAGTCTTCGATCTTCTTTAGCTGAAAGACTGAGTACCTACACGCCTACTTGCTACTCCTTGGGTATGTTCTTTATAAAAGAATAATTTAATCACGACCTTTTCGATATGGAAAATATTTAATAATAATAATATTTTTGAAACAGAAGTCATAGATATTTAAATTTTTATAACTATGATAATTGGCGTTTTCTTTTTTGGCTCTGAGCAAAGCTCTGAGCAGAGGCTGAGTGATCAGAGCTGAGCTCTGAGCAGATTATGATCAGAGTCCTCAGATTTAATTATGAAACACACTTGGACCCTGTTTAGATTTTGACTGCCCACTGCGTAGTGAAAAGTCAATGCGTGTATACACTTGTAATTTTCACTCATGTGCATCTCTGAACTATCTGTGAATTAGAAAATTTGATTGTGAGCATCAAGAACCCTGACTTCAAAGATTAAATAATTAAATAGTTGCAAAATACGGAATATATAGCAACTAAATCTGCTTCAGCATCTTTGCAATTATCAAACCAATTATTCAAACAGCATTTACCGCTTCTACCCTCGACGCACAACGCATTTTTAATTTTTATTCTTTTCTACCTCACCGTTCAGCGCACAAGCCAAAAATGAAAAAATGCAATAAAATGGAACATTTCAGATATGAAACATGACTGCTCACTACAGTTTTTATATTTTCTTCCTGACTGTTGCCTCCCTTGCCACCTCATCGATTTCACCACTAAACTGTCGTCATTGCGTAGTGTGCAGTCACAATCTAAACAGGGTCTTGGACCCTGTTTAGCTTGTGACTGCTCTGGGACTGCTCTGGGACTGACTGGGTCTTGGACCCTGTTTAGATTGTGACTGCTCACTTTTGTTTTGCTTTGCAAGAATCATCAAAGTAACTTATGGCTGTTACTTTTCACATTGACAGTTGCGTCAAGCCGTCAAGTTCTCTGTTGGACTTTGTTCACATTGGACTGTATCCTCCGAATTTTTTGACGTCCCTATGCTTTTGCTTACTCCCACTTCAGCGTGAGAAAGAGATGGCCAGGAAAACCAGGATTTTTTTAATATTTTTAAAAAGCATGGGATTCCTGTTGATTTTTTCTTTTGTGACATCTGTTTTCTCTATCTTATTTATCTTTGACACTTAAATCCTACAGAATTCAATTTTTTTTTCAATTGGAAACATATATACATACTTAGTAAGATTTACATTTTGTAATATCGTTCCTAATAACCAATTTAAAACCCCATTTAGGTAAGTTAGATTTCCCTTCCAAAACCTTGAAAAGCGTGTTTTTTAGACGTGTGGCTTTAAAGAAGAAATAAAACGCATATAATTTAATGTTATGGTCAAGAATTTAGCTTTATTATAAAAATAAGGATTTGCTATTATGTTTGAAAATGATTTCGGTCAAGTGGCCGTCGCGGCTGGCTCGAATAAATTTCAGCCGAAAGGCCCAATTTTCCACCAGTTTTTGAAGCGATTTGGGCCGTATCGTCTCGTCAATCGTCTCGGGCTTATCTGCGTAGACAAGCGACTTCACATAACCCCACAAAAAATAGTCCAGCGGTGTTAAATCGCACGATCTTGGAGGCCACGCCACAGTTTCCTCCAATATATTGATTGTTTCGTTGGTTGTATGGCATGTAGCGCCGTCTTTTTGGAACCAAATGTCGTCCACATCAACATCCTCCAATTCGGGCACGAAAAAGTCATTAATGTTATAATGGCGGCATTTCATGGATTATGATCACTCCAAATACGACAATTTTGCTTAATAACATACCCATTCAACCAAAAATCAGCTTCATCGCTGAACATAATTTTCTTGTGAAAATCGGGATCGGTGGCCATCGCGTGAACTATTATTTTGGTAATAAATTTGCACGTTTTGCAAACGTTGTTCAGGATAAGGTCTATTTATTATGAAATGGCAAACGAAACTGAGCATACATAAAGTGACAGAGGTCAAAAAGACCAACTCCGAAAAAAGTATTGCCAGATTGAAAACCACACGTCTAAAAAAAACACCCGTTATTTGCAGTAAAAAATTTCAATGAACCAAAGCTTCAAGAAGTCTTGACGATTTTACTGAACTATTGGTCGTTTTATTTCTTTTCTTATTTTCGTAGACTTATAGGATAAGTATTTGCACTTACTTTGTTTGTTAAGTTGGGCTAACCTACAAATTACTATCCTGAAATTAAGGTACACCTTACTTACTTGGAATTTGTAATCTACTACCATTGCCTTTTGAATGGAATAGTATGAAAAAAGCATGTGAGTCGATGTTTTTGTCCACACGTTACACTACACTACAGTCCACAAGTGGGACTGCTTTATTCAAATCAAATAAAGTCTCTTTTTTCCTCGCTATCATTTCCATTCTCATTACACTCAATTCGTGCACAAATTCGTGTTTTGCAAGCGAAAAACATTGCAAGAGACAGAGAGACAGTGCAACCAAACCAAACCATTCGATTTATAAACATATGATCAGATCAGAATTGGGTTATTCGCTATAACACTACAGATATCTATCTATATATCCACTACATTCATACATATCTAAATTATTGTAGCTATAAATAATATCTTCATTTAAAACCTGTCTTCAACTTCAAGCTTCGACTTCGACTTCGTCGTCGGTCGCCACCGCTTCTCCGCATTGTTCTGTTTTCTGTATTCTTTCATTCCCTAACGCGGTGTGGCTATATGTTAAGGCTTGAGGGATGGGCGGCAGGAAGTAGGGGTATGGGGATTTTATATTATTTTTAGTTTTGTGACGTAGTTGATTGTCGGGCTTTTTGGATTTTTTTGTATAATGCATTTCTTGTTATTGTTTGTTTATTGGTTAAATTAACTCTTCTTTTCCATGAGTCAGCTATATCGTGTGTTTTGAAATAGTTTCTAGGTTACTCACGTGCCATACAGAGTTCCTCGTAAAGGTTGTTTTATTTGTTTGTTTTTTTTTTTTTTTTTATAGCGATCTGTATGTTGATCAAGGAAGATGTAAAAATGAATTATATGGATATTTCTTTTCGATGAATTCGTTGTGAATTCCATAGATATATCAATTAAGTTTTGAAAACTAAAGTTAGAATTACTTTTACTTGATTTTAGCAACAGCCGTATCTATATACCTACCAGCGATGCCAGATCATGAGGAATTTATCTCTTTTCGTGGGAATTTCACGTCCAAAATAAGCTAAAAGGGATTTAAAAAAATAAAGAGGATTTTACTTTAAGCTCAACTCTTTTCCTATATTGCTCATTTTATTGAGAAAACAAAAATTGTATAAAATTGTGGGTTAAGCACCCTTTATGTGGAAATTTCGCAAAAAAGTAGGGGGAGAGGTGGGACATATTGATACGGTGGGAGCATTGATACAGTGCTTGTATGTTCCGGCTGCAAGTATATCAAATATTCGCACTCACACATAGTAACTAATAATGAGATGACCAAGATTTTTTTTCCAGTCAATTTAGTTGCAAATTAAGGAGTGCAGTGTCAAGACGTGTTTTGAAGTGCAACAAGTGAATTTTACTTTTTTGAAGTAAAATATTTTCGATATATAAGAGTAAATATCAGCTGCGTTAATTTAATAATTAAGTAAAATAAGTTTAGTTTACGAATTTTGGTAGATATTAAACGACTCTTTAGTAAGTCAAGCAATGGGCAGATTCATTCACCAAGTGTGGTGAATTGATGAGGTGTAAGAACCATTTTATTACGCATCACTTTTCTGATGGTAACAGGCCTTTCTTAACTCAAATTTAATTTTTATTCAGTTTTTCTTTATTTTTTTTATAGTTCCTTTATTTTACCACTTTTTATTTATTAATATTTATGTTAGTTTTTAATATTATATATTATAATATACAAAGTATTTTTTTTATAAGATAAATAAAAAAGCGACTAAAATTCTGATTTTTGTACCTTTATATAGTTTTTATGAAAACTAAATATGTAAGAGTTAAAAACTAAAGTAACTAAGTTTATAGTTTTTTTAAATGGTAAATTTAAGAAATTTTTGAATGAAAGTGCCCTATTTTCACAGTAATGTGCATTGATACAATTTGTGTTTTACTTTTTGTAAAGAATGTACAATCGGTTTTTAACATAGTTCAAGAAAAATCAATTAAACACAAGAAGATAAATATTAAGTTTTTACAATTGATCTATTACATTATCCTGAACTCAAGTGAATAACTAATTCTTTGATTATTGAATGAAAATCGAACTTATTTCAGAAATTGGTCAGCCATAGGTTTTTAATGAATTTTTTAAATTTGTTTTCAAGGTCACAATCTATAGGTACGATCTTGAAAAAAAAAACATTAAAAATCACCATTCCATAAAGTAACAGTCGGATGCTTTCTGGATGTCAAAAAAGCATTCGACAGTGTATTGACAAAAGCCTAACTTCATATAACTCTTTTAATATGATTTGCTCTAGCACGAATCAAAAACTTTTTGTTTTCATTCTTCCAGGAACTTCTTCGGGCACCTATGGAGAACGGAAAATCAACAGTGAAGAAGATCAACGCTGGAGTTGCCCAAGGTTCAAAACTTGGACCACTTCTGTACAACTTAATGTTATCCGACCAATCCATCTCAAACGAACCTTATCTTCGCTGACATACAAACAACAAATGGAATATCCAGTGCCTACATTCTGTAACTCTCGCATCGATAAAATTAGTCGAGAAACGATACAAATTGAAACAAATCGTATGAGTTTTGTTCCATTTTTCATCGTTTTTCGACCAAATTTATCCATGCGAGAGTTACAGAACGTAGGGCACAGATTAACTCATCTAAATCGGATCTTATTTGAATCAGAATACCAATAGTTATAACAGTGGCACTTGTGGTCGCTGATGGAAACTGTACTAGAAGCGCCCTAGCACTCCAAGACGGAACTAGACTGACTATACCAATCAAAAATAGCGCCACCTACCTAGGCATCAACTTCAAATATGTTTCTAAGATTAAACGAGAATATGTTTCTAAAAAAAGAGAACTGCCCCAATCCAGCGGACAAAACTTTAATTAACAGCTATTTCTTTTTATTTTAATAAAAAAAAGTGGTTTTATACAGTGAATCTAACAAAATTACAAAAAACAAACTCAAACAGATCTTCCATATGATTCTGTTAGTTCTTTTATAGTTTCGGTGCTTATTTCAAATTCAGAATTATTTTTTATTCTTTTCAGAAGAAGAATTGTCATTTTTTGGGGTTCAGAATAGAATTCTTCAGGACGATTAATCGAAAACGCCTAATGAAAAATTTGTAATTGCAAAACTAATGTCGAATTCCGTTCAATAAAAGAATCGATTTTGTTTCGAAATTTTTTTATCAAAATCGATTTTTTTCTGTCAAAACAAATTTTCCATTTTTAGCAAGATTTCACACCGACCAAGCTTTTTGATTGTAAAAATAATTTAACTTTGCATTTAGTAGTCTGTTAAAATACTCGCGCAAATAAGAAATATCATGCTCAAGTTTCATGAGAGCTACCTACTTTACAAAATCTCAATTTTCTGGAAATCTTCAATAAAGAGTAAATTAAAAAGTGGGCGTAAAAGTGGATTGGAGAAATTACACATGCCATCCTTTGGTTTCAAAATATTTGCTTATCACGTTGAGACCAGAGAAAATACAAATAAAAGACATGTGGGCGTGGCAGAGTGGACGGATTTTACTTAAACCACTTTTCTAACCAGTAGAAACAAACTTTAAGAAATTCTGCAAAGTTGGTTCAGTGTAGTAATAACATAGAGAGAAATTGTTGTCTCACTCAAAAACAAGTTATTGGAAATCTGCTTATCCAATTTTGGCCCGAGAGTCTCGGACCGATACAAAATACCATCTGAAAATTCAAGCTTAATCTATTGGAAGATTTCGAAGTCCAAAGCAATATTTCCAATTATTATTATTTCTATCGCTTACAACGTCAACTTCAAATTTATTGTATTCCTACATTAGATAAAATATCGTGTTAGTTATTTTAAGACAACAAATATTGTATTATAATGAAATATCGTGTTATTCATCTTAAGAGAACGAATATTGTGAACAAAGGTTTTATGAAATAATATGTTAGAGATTCTAACTAATTAATAAAACAAAAATAAATTAAAAACTACACCAGTTAAAAGAATCCTGGACACCGACACGCGGCGAGCTTCCATCAGCCACGAAGCATCACAATTTATTTAATTTGTATTGAATTAGGAAAACGAACAACCCCTAAAAAGCAAAGCATTGTGCATGATTCTTTTGTTCTTATAGCATATTATTATGGAAATTCGTCTTATTTCCTTAAAAATTAGTTCAAAAAATTAATTTGTTTTAATCAAAAACAGAACAACTTCAAAAGCAGGCGTGAAAGCAAGTTTTGTATAGAAGAATTTATTAGAAATCACATTATCTACAAAATGTTTCAAAAGAATATACCCCTCATTCTTATCAACTTAGACGACTCGATGACCTCTTTTGAAAAGTGGGCGTGTCAGTAGTATATTCTAATGTGATACCTTATGCTATCATTCATCATGTCTGAAAATTTCATCAAAATCGGTTGACTGCTACAGATTTTGTAGTTTTAGGACCGTATTTCCATACAACTTCAACCACCGTGCAGCGTCTTCTTCAAAAACACTTACAGAAAACCACTCTTCAAACAAAAACAAATATTTTTCGTGTTTATTTCTGTTTGTCTAAACTTTCGTCGAATATTTTCGTTCGTTGAATATCGGCTTAGCGCTGATTTGTTCATTTAAAAAATATCTGTTAATTTTCTTACGTCCGTAATATTCAAGCCCTTTAAACTCGGTTTAAATTCAGTAGTTGGTTTAAAATTTTTAAACCGACTAATCGGTAATATTCACTCACTTACACCGACGTTAATCAAAATTTTAAACCGAATGATTGGTTTAACTACCATAAACAGACTCCAACTTAAACGAGGCATTTTCATGTCGTTTAGATACGATTTAAATGGTTTTAGCTTATATTCAAATGTTATTGGTTTATTCAGTCAGTGCAAAATATTCAGTCTAACAGTTAGTAAGCGGAGCGTCACTGTCGGTGAAGGAGAAGCCAGTCGTTGAAAGCTGCAGCGTTCCAAAAAAACAGCATGACTGTTTGAACGAAACCAAACATTTTTATTAGTGTTTTGAAAAACAGCACCGCCACCGGTCTCCAAAACAGTAGCCATCAGATATTGATTGGCAAGTTTTGTAGGTCTGTTTTTATGTTGTAGCATCGTTCTCGAAAAAAAATAGAGAGAAAAGACAAAAGGACAAGAATATACAACTCACCAGCGTTCGGACTTTACTGCGAAAGCAGTAGATTTACTTCGCTTTTTCATACATAATCAAATCTACTGCATCACTGCGCTTTGCTAACAATCTACTTCTCAAGAATGTCAAGAACGAAACCAACCTTTAGAGATGCCTGTATGGGTAAAAGGGTTTTTGATTTGTCATTTCAGATTGATTTGACAGATTAAGCACAATTTGTTCGAAAACAGGGACCTCTAAAGTATGTTTTTGATTTTCATTTTTCCACTTTTTGCCACTCTTTTGCAAAAAGTGTTGAATGTAGTAGCCTTTAATATAAATTAAAATTCTACTTCGAAAATTTTGGTTTCACTGCGATTTTTATTTCGATCTACTTCGAAATGCGATTTCTGAAGTCCGAACCCTGCAACTCACTGGTCATTGCCATGCTGATTTCCTCCCACCAGCATATGCGACCGTACGGTGTTATAGTATTGACGTCGCATGACCAACATAAGGTCACACAAGAAATCAGTTTTAAATTGAATAAAGCGTTTGGCCCGAGTTGAGTTCTCTTTATATATTCTTTTGGTGGCACTTTCTGTCCTTGCAAGATTTTAGATTTATTGTTAATTTTGATTCAACACTAAAACACAACAAAGACTTCAATAAACTTGAAAAGATTAATAAATAAATCAGTAAACATGTGCTCAAAAGCCATACTCATACTTGCGATGCTATCCGACTTTCGGTTTAAATCAAAAATTTAAACCGACGCAAACCGAATGTCATTTTTTGCTTAAACGGGGTGAATATTACCAATTTAAACGAGATTTTGTCGTTTAAATTCTATCGGTTTACTTCGGTTAAATATAGTCGGTTTAAGGACTTTTAAACCGAGATTTAAACGGCGTGAATATTACTGCGGTTAACGTAGGAAAAAGTGGAACTCTGTATATTTTTACCCCTTATGACTCTATACATGAATCAGTCAGAATTCCCATTTCACACATATAAATATACAAAATGATGTTTACCATAAATATTCAAAAAGAATCGTTATTTCTATGAAAACTGAATTTCCCGCCAAAGTGGGATACCTATCTAGTGTTTATTAGTTTATTTGAATTTTAAGCCTTTCGAAAAAGACTTAACAATAAACTTCAATCTATGATACCTAACCAACATAATCTCTATCTTGTTTTGAATTTCCACAAAGTTTCTTCCACCCTTTTCTTCGCTTATAATAACGATTACGAACAAAACATGTTTTCGTAACCCAATTCCAAAAAAAAAAACATTTTTAATCCATTTGCCCAATCACATACAATCAACAAATATCAATCCCGTTACTATAATGGTGTTATTTATTTTAATTTTATGTTAATTTAAAATTTTCCATTTCATCTTAAAAAGTAAAAAGGCCCTTAGATTTGGCCCACGCTCTGGGACATAAAATGTTAAAGAAAACTGTTAAATTTAGGAAGGCACTATTATATTATATTCTCTTTCTTCAAGGCTTGAAAGTATTTGGTAAGATGCATAATATATGTATTATGGTACATCAGTTAATGATTATTTAAAATTCACAAAATTATACCGTTGATTTTGAAAGTTTAGAGAAACAATGAGAAAGGCGTTGTAAAAAAAAAAATAAAACTTTTCAAAATAATTTTTAAGGTTTTGTTTTCGTATTAAAAAAGAAAAAGAAAAAGAAAAAGGATTACCAATCGAAAAGACTATGAGTAAATCTATATGTCACTTTGACAATACAATAAATGTGAAAAAGGTATGTTTGCTTACTTTTTTGCACGAACTGTCACAGTGGCGAGTTAAAATAGAGTTAGCTGACTCTAGAAGTAAATTAACCCACAATGAACTGAGAAAGTATAGTTTTTCGGTGGAAAATATTTGCGGAACGAATTATCCAGCACTGAAAACCGCAACTTTTTACGACGCGACGTTTGGTTGGGAAAACTATCGCCATCTAAAGATTTTTTAGCGTTGGGTTCAAAATTAAGTAAAATCACTATTTTCTCAAGCCCTGCATTTACCGATTTTTTGAATTATTAGAAATTTTAGAGTTCACACATATAAAAAACTAGCTGGCCCGCCCAGCCTCGCACGGGTACACAAAACGAAGCCTCGCATAAAAATTACAAAAGAAAATATAAATAATAATTTATTATTTAACCTAATTTTTGCAATTTAAGAAATCGAATATGTAAGTAATCGAATATGCAGTACTTTATGGGTTTTAACCTACTTAACCTTATGAAGGGATAAATGTGTAAAAATATGATCCTCTAAGTCCAACCTTTATTACTTTCCCAATACAGAAACAATTTTTGAAAGCATGCAAAAACCACTTTTTTATTTTTATCCCATTTCTCTCTATAAATAGCAATAACAAATTTTTAAAATCAGATTCTACTTTTCGTTTTAACCCTATAAATGCCCATTTTTTCTAAGGTCATTCACTAAAAAACAACATTTCAAACACCAAAAGAATTTCTTAAATCGGACAATTTTTTTATGTTTACCCCATTTCACCCTACAAAAAACAACATATGAAAAAGAACATCCCTAAAGTTATTTCCGAACCGCCTACAGCGCCTATTTTTGAACGGTAATTGAATTGAAATGAAAAACAAAATGTGCGCCTACAGCACCACCCGCACGAACAAACCCGCAGAAAGAAGTATCCAATTTGGTCCAGTCGTTTTCAAGTTTTAAGCATCCGAACACACCACGATTCATTTTTATATAATACAAGATTGTTGTATTTTTCTTAAAAGGAAATTACTGAGAGATTTTGTAAAAAATATATCTCTTGCAGTGTTGAATCGTAGAAAAGAAGAACTTACGACCTGCCTTTTTATTTGTTATTTAACTAAAACTAATGAAAGAAGAAAATTATCAAGGTAATCCCAATAGGCAATGCACGATCAACTTTGATCCACTTCCATTCCATTCGAACATCAAGCCACCACCAACCATCGTCAATATATTGTTAAAAAAAAAGAAGAAGATATATATGCATAGAAAAATATTAAACCTCCATATATTCACAAGAGCGATAACAACTACGAAAAGGCGGTGACTATTATGACAGCGTCAACGTCAACATTGGATACCATGAGCCACGACCAGAGAGGAGGAAAAAATATGATGACGGAGTTGAACAACCCCAAATGGGAGCACGGACTATTAGATACACTGAAACGTACCAAAGAGCACGACACAGCTCCACGCATAGTGTATAGAATATCAGTTCACTTTAGAGACAAAAAAAAAAAAAAAAAGACACACAAAAGGGGAGAAGGAACAAACTAGCACAACATAAAGGCATGCAGGAAAGCTTCTATGTATGTATGCATGGATGTACATAAATGTAGTAAAATATGAAAAATGTTAGAAAAATAATAGAAACAATTTTCAATGTCTCATGATCGGATATTATTTAGGAGGGGTTGCTACGTAGACACGATTGAAAGAACAAAAAAAACTTTTGCAAAGTTAAAACCGACATTGCCATGTAGTAGCAACTCTGCATAACTTTACTAAAATTGATAAAGTGCAAAAAGTGTTTGATTTATATTAACTCACATGTCAAACATTTGCTATAAAGCTACATAAGGCGTGTATTTTTACAAGCCCGGAGGAAATTGGTTGAAAAAAACGACGTCCAGGCTAAGTAATTTACATTTATAAATGCAACAACAACTAATTTTAGGCCCTGTTTGTTCACAGCTGGTCATCTTTAAATAATAAGCACTGCAACTGATAAATTATAAATTGACCTACATTAGGCGTGTTTTTTCCAAGGCCGGAGGCACAGAAACAAAATTAAGTTTCCATACAAACTATTGATAACAACTGTGTAATTCACGTCGCTAACGCAGTTTGTCTCCGTGTTAAAGTTAAACCCCGAGAATTCTCTGCGCTAAGCAAAACCCGAAGGGTATTAGTAGTTGTAGCATTAAACATGTAAATTACCTAGCCCGACGTCATTTTTTCAACCAATTCCCTTCGGGCTTGCAAAAAAACAAGTCCATTACAGATTTAACCCACTGTGAACTAACTGGCAGTTATTAATTGCCTATGAAACAAACTGACAAAAGAATCTTAAACAAATAAATGACCAAACTTCGATTAACAACTTCGATAAAGTCTTAAGCATTTCATAAAAAGTATCTTTACTGGGGGGTACCTTTGAGGGGGTTCAAAAGCTTTTTTTTAATATTTTGAAAATAATTAGTGTTTTAAGAAAAAAATATGAAGGTCTTAATTATAAATAGCTTACACAATTCTCCACAAAAAAAGATTTAAACACATTTTTCTACAAGACCAAAAGATTTCTATATTATTTCAGAGGCCGAATTACCGAATCAGTAACCAAGCAATACGATCCTGTTTACTCAATTATTTGTATTTCGAAATTACTGCTGAAGACTTCTTACATAGTATCGACTATCGAGTATGATATTCGATTTATGAAGTTTCGTTGTCACTTGTCAGTGTTCGGTTTTTGTTAGTCAGACGAGTTTAGCAGAAAAATGGCAGACAATTATTGTAAATTATTTTGTTTTCTACAAACATTTTTATAAAATACTAGCTGTTACCCGCCCGCTTCGCTGGGCGTAAATTTAACTTTAGTAATACTTTGTTTTGTATGATTTAAAAATTTCCCATATCGGTGATTTTCTGTTCAAACAATTTCTCAGGACAGTAATTCACAGTTCAGCAAAATGTCTGTCTGAGAGTAAAAGAAGAAGATTCAGATTAGATAATACGGAATGCTGTGAATTTAATCGTTGCTCTTCTGTCTGTGAGTTTCGATGCAAAAAGTAAAGGGTCGGACTTATGCACAATTCACAGACTAAAATTTCAAGAAAGAATTCGAAGATAAGCCACGACGCATAATTAGTCGTGTTATGGGGTTTTCCATTGGTAAATTCAGATTTCAATTTAAAAATTGATTTTTTGCGTTGCGAATGGAATACGATTCTGTGTCAATATTTCAAAAAATCTTCATACCTTGATGCATTTTAAAAGAGAAAAATAAGCATGATGAAGTTACCGATTCATTTGAAACCGCTTCTCTTTTTTATGAACGATTATTTCTCAAATATTTTTGACACAATTTTTACACCCGAAATAAATTAACCGAATCAAAATCCGCTTTGGAAACTGGACTGCTGTTAGTATATGGAAAGGTAAAAATGGCCAAAATCGCCATTTTAACAGAAAGAAAATCAAAATATTTTAATTTATTTTACCAATGGACAACTCCATAAGAATCCATCATTTACAATTTTTTAATTAAATTTGTTTTTTTTTTTAAAGAAAACAATTCAAACAATAAATAAACACTCAAATAAATAATTGACGTTTTGCAAACCCCAAGTTGAACCAGTTTAATTTTTTTCCGGTGGCACAACACATAGATACATATCTTTTTTGTCTCCATTAAATTTCAGAGCAAATCTTCCGCTCACTAATATCACGAAATAACTAAATCAAAATTCAAAAATTAGATTTCGAATATTTTGCTCTGTCAGAAAGAGATGAAGTAAATTGAGGAATCCTGTTCCGCTTTTAATTGAGATTTCTGAGATCTCAGTAAAGAGTGCTTTGCTTGTACGTCCAACAGATGGTGCTGTTTTTAAGACCTATAGAAAAACGGGTGCGAATGCGAATGCAACGTTGCGTTGAGTCAAAACTCCAAAGCAATCTATGAAGAACTTTCGGAGATCTTATGTTTTGATTGCAAATATGAAATTATACCTCACTTCATACGTCTGTTTGATGGTAATTTATATTCGGTCCGCAGAAAAATCCCATGTAATGAAGGTTCACATATGAGCGAAGTCCTCTTATATTCCTAGCCAAAAATCGACAACACAAGTCCCCACCAAAATCCGTTTGGGTTCGGTTAAAAAGTTACATTTCCAACCAAAATTAGCTGTCAGCTCTCTTAAGCCGCGTCCAGATCAATACAAATTTGCGTTGTGCGCCGTGTTCGGCGCAAATAATAATTGTGTAGATGCAAAAAAATACGTCAATGTGGACGTCCGGGCGCACACAAATTTTTGTGTCAGATTCAACGCATGCTATCCGATTCCGATGGATTTTCGGCGCACACGAAAATATTTGCGGCGCAAAGGTGTTTTGATGCGGGCAAATTGATTCATCAGTTTATTAAAATTATGTTCCGCTCAAACTAAGCGCTGACGCATGGCACTTTTAAGCAAAAATTAATTCCGAAATAAGTTGAAATTTTCGGCGAAAATATTTGCGGGGAATAGAAAATTCAAGACGCACGGCCCATAACGTAAATTTTTATTGATCTGGACGCGGCTTTATAGTATTTTTTTTCCTTAATTTTTTGACAATAAAACTGAGAATTTTTCTGATAAATAAAGTTCCTGTATTGCTTATATATCAGTATAGCGGGTGTTGTTTTCATGCCCAACATATCCCGCTCTATTATTTCCAAAAAAGAGTATATATAAACACGCGCGTATTTGAATGCAATGGTGTTCCAAAAATCGGTTAAGAACTTTCAGAGATTAGCGATTAGGAACAAACCAACATTTACGATCCTGTTTACTCAATTATTTGTATTTCGAAATTACTGCTGAAGACTTCTTACATAGTATCGACTATCGAGTATGATATTCGATTTATGAAGTTTCGTTGTCACTTGTCAGTGTTCGGTTTTTGTTAGTCAGACGAGTTTAGCAGAAAAATGGCAGACAATTATTGTAAATTATTTTGTTTTCTACAAACATTTTTATAAAATATTAAAGGAATTTGTTTCAGGGTTAATTTCAATAAAATCAACAGCACACAAAAAAATATCCTTGCCGATTTTATGGCCAAACACACTGATTTAGCCACAATTTAAGGCAATCGCAATATATTATGAACATATTCTTCAAAAGAAAATACATAGATATGCATTCTTAAAACTTTGAAATTATTTTCCAAACCTTACCCATAGAATCCATCCAATGCGTTCCAGCATCGAATCCGTTAATATTGAAGGATAAAACAGATAGAAGTTTCCAATCCCAGTGCACATATTAAAGGTAATATCATTAGCGTTTTCATTTTTGTTCAGCTCTGCGCATCTGTTAAAATGGCGGATCCAGTACCTCTTCACTTATCAAAATGCTAATATTTGTTTCTACTAATGCCATGGGCAGTTTTTGGGGAAACTCGAGTAGCCATGTTTAATTTCTGACACTGTACCTACTGTGGTAACCAATGACGGTGTTCACAATGGACCAGGGTTGCCAGTTCAGGGGTTTTCCCCCTAGATTTAGGGTTTTTTTTTGTCGTTCGTTGGTAATCTGGGGGGACAAGATGTTTGGGGGGGGGGATCTGGGGGGGATTCATTTAGAGCTAAAAGGTTGAGGGATCGTATGGGAATTGAAACAGCTGACAGTATTCTACGAGCAAGACATTCCTTACATTCTGGATGTCAGAATTTTACACCAACAGAAGAAATGCTTAAAACTTTCACAAGTTACATAGAATATGTAACAAACCGACACGACAGCCAAAACGAAGATCACGATAATGTAATGGGTGATTTTTTAAGAGGTTTAGAACTTTTTTTTAAAAAAAAACACAAAAAATTCGAAAAAATGAATGAAATATTTATTTGAATCGATAGTTTGAACCTTGCAATTTAATGTTTAAAGATAATTTCATGCAAATGTTGACCGCGGCTGCGTCTCAGGTAGCCCATCCGCTGAGTCCAATTTTGGCATACTCTTTCACACATATCGGCCGGTATCTCACGAATGAATGCATGGATGTTGGCTTCCAGTGCGTCAATCGAAGCGGGCTTGTCCCTATAGACATTAGCCTTGACAAACCCCCACAAAAAATAATCTAATGGTGTCAAATCGCACGATCTAGGCGGCCAATTGACCGGCCCGAAACGTGAAATTAACTGTTCACCAAACTCTCCTCGCAATTGCGCCATTGTTTCGCGTGCTGTGTGGCATGTGGCACCGTCTTGTTGAAACCACATATCATGCAAGTCAAGAACTTCCATTTCGGGCAAAAAAAAGTTTGTTATCATCGCTCGGTAGCGTTCACCATTGACAGTAACGCTGCGATTCGCATCATCTTTGAAGAAATAGGCCCAATAATGCCGCCGGCACATAAACCGCACCAAACAGTGGCTTTTTCGGGATGCATTGGTAGCTGTTGCAATGCTTCTGGCTGATCTTCACTCCAAATGTGGCAATTTTGCTTATTTACGTACCCATTCAACCAAAACTGAGCCTCATCGCTGAACACAAGCAGCGCGCGATGAACATTTCGAACCGAGCACGAATTTTGATAGTAAAATTCAATAATTTGCAAGCGTTGTTCATTTGTAAGACGATCCATGGTTAAATTGCAAACCAAACTGAAGCTGTTTGACAGTGACACAAGGTACTAAACACACGTCAGCTGTCAAAACCAGTGTTGCCAAAACCAAACCAGCTTAAAAATCACCCGTTATTAGAACTTTTTTAAAGAAGTGCAAAACAAAATTTTAATTCCTTTATATTTAAATTTTCATATTTAGGTATCTATTTCTCGTGAGTTAAACCAGAGCTGGCTAGCTCTAGAAGTAAATAATTAACCCACAATGAACTGAGGAAGCAGTTTTTCGGTGGAGAATGAATGCGGAATGACTTAACAAACTCTTTGCATAAAACATCAAAAGCATCTGTTCAGATAATCCTGAGTTAACACACCAAATTTTATGATTTAACTCGCGTTTAACTATAATAGCGCACTGAAAAACTGTACCTAAGGGTTTGTTTCACAATGTCTGCTTAAAGTTCTAAATAAGAAACTTGGAACTTATAAGTCAATCATCAACCTCCCTTATTATTCCCAATATCTGAATAGTACATATAACTTATAATTCAAGTTCACAGTATTTAAATGGCCAGATGAAGTGTCGATTAGCGAATTTACTTGGAAATTTAAATATTATTAATTGATTTTCTCAAGTTTTCATATGTCAAAACTATTTTGTCTGGAAAACTGGAACATCTAATTGACACATATATTTATTATTTCGAAAAATTGTGAAACGCTTTTTTTGAAAGTTTTTTACTGGGAGGATTTAATTTGCGGATAATTAAAATGTCGAATAAATAATCAAAACATTACTCAGACATTGTGAAGCAACCCTAAACAAATTTTCTTTTATTACCTAGTACCTTTTTTAAATTTTTTTCTTACTGTACCTACTCAACTATATTGTGAATTACTTAAATATATAATTAAAAACAAATTTAGGAGCTGTGAATAAAAATTAAAGTTGAACAAATATTTAGGGGTTTTTGTTGATAAAATGTGGTAATCTGGGGGGTTTCTAAATTTTTCTGGGGGGACATTTTTTTTCCATTTGGCAACACTGCATTGGACTCACTCCCTGACTTTTTGTTACATGAATCCAATTTCTATTGTTCAAGCACAAATCTGTGCAAATTGCTGGAATAGTTAGAAGTTTTTTACCTAACAAACATTAAAATTTCTTTAATAAATTTTTTTACAAATGAAAAATAGACTTGGTGGTATTTAAATGCCGAGGAAATAGTATAGACAAAAAAAACCGATGGCACTAAAGAAAACGTCAAAAAAATCCAAAAGTTTTAAAGAATTTCAAAAATCCTATCACATGGCCATCTCTTTCTAACCATGAAGTGGGAATGAGATAAACTACACAGATGTGAACAAAAAGTCGGAGAAGTCAGTCCAATGTGAACACCGTCAATGGAAACGTTGAGTTTTTTTTGAATATAGGTTTCTTCGATGTTCCCTGACCTAGTGCGCACTGTGGAATCTCAGTGCATTTATCACAGCTGTCAAAAAGCTTTATTTTGTATGTTCACTACCTGAAGTTTGACAAGAATGTCAAAACAAATCTCCTCAATCTTTGGCCGGGGAGATTTTTTTTCACTCGCCTAACTTCGAGCCCTTCTATCCTAAGAACTGAAAGCTGCTGGAAACTCAATTTCTTTCTTCGTGTGAAAGGGCACTAAGTTTTAAAAAATACATTCGTACAGGGAGAGTGCCAGGCTCAGCAGTACGTCAATTGGTGACCGGCGTTTAGTCTACTGGCGCAAATATGTCTGTAGACGCAGACAAATATGTCAGTGTAGAGGGCCAGACGCACAAAATTTGTGTGAAACATTCAAAGCACGGTATCCGATTCCGATGGATTTTCGGCGCCACGAACATGCTCTGTTTTTGAACTCAAAAATTTGCGTTATATTCTGATCATTTATATATGGTTCTGTTTGCAAAACAAAAATGCAAAAATATTCAAACAAATATTAATAAAACTTTATCAGATCACACACTGACCTAACATTCGCAATGACCACGTTTGATATCCCAATTTGCATCAATTCATGTCCACTTGTAATAATACAAGGTGACAGGCCATATACGATAACATTAACAGTTCTTTGCCATCTCGAAGCCATAATGCATTTCTTCCCAGTCACGTGGAGACCCATTTTGCAAGCATAATAATAACGGTTTGGACTTTGTTTGTATATGTATTAAGCATTTCCTTTCATGCATTTCAAACTGAGGGAATACGTGCGTATGATGATGATGATGATATATGACGTTTTGTGATTGTGATGTGATATGTTTTTCATTTCCTTAAGAATAATTCTTTAGAATAATATGTACCTACATACTTACAAACCAAACACACCACACCTTTTTTGTATTATTTTATTTAAACAGGTTTTTTCTGTGTGTCCGATTGTCCATTTGAACGGAAAACAGTACCTACAATGTTTGCTGATTTAGCAATTGAAGGCTCACTGCGCACAATATAACCTGTCCGTTACAACGATAATACATACACACACAAATACCACTGGTACTAAAGCAACACTTTGCTGTCAGTTTCGTCTTGACAAAACCTACATTACCAACTTGAAGCAAAAAAAGGAAAACATAAACTTGGCTCTTCGAATGAAAGTCCTCCAAAACGCAAACAATTGGACAAGACATTGCACCATCTCTTTGAGTTCTACCAAATCAAACATTTGCAGGAAAAATAGGTCCAGGTCCAGAGGTTCACTACTACTAATTTCTGCAAATTTTCACGAAATTAGGTCAAACCCTTTGTCCGAGGTTAGCAGTTTTTCGGTAAAAAGAGAGAACGCGAATAAGTATGAATTTCTTGTACAGGGTGGGCCAAATACAAGTTTCTTTTGAAAAATGCAATAAAATGAACAGAATAAACATTTTTCCACGTATTTAAGCTTTATTAGTAAGAGAAAAAAATCCCATTAATTATGGAACACAACGTCGTTCAAGTGGCTACCTCGGCTGGCTTCGCAGCAGCGCATTCTGTCACTCCAATTTTCCAAGACCTTGTTGATGGTTTCGGGTTGTAGCTCACGCATTGCTTGGATGACATTGGCCTTAAGTGCTTGAATCGTTTCCGGATTGTTGGCATTACATATTGCATCGGTCTTTCACGGTTCCCCACAGAAAAAAAGTCCAAAGGGGTCAAATCCCAGCTCCTAGGCGCCCAATTGACATCGCCAAGACGGCTGATAACGAGATTTGGTGCGGCAAAGATCGACTGTGGTATGGTGCTATCTTGCATGAATCATTGTCCTCAATTTCAGTAAAAAAAAAGTCGGTTATCATGGCACTTCAACGACCACCTTTGACCGAAACGTTGTTCCCAGCCTCATTTTCGTAGAAAAATGGTCCAATTATGCCACCATTATCCGTGAAGGTATGATACTGACTTTCTGTCAAAATTTCGAGCGGGAAACAGCTGTCAGTGTCAAAATAACCAATGATTTGAAAAGAAGCTACTAGATGGCCCACCTGTAAGATGTTAATTTCAGTCAAAGAAATTCTTTGGCCAGAAAAATGACTTGTCTAAAATATCAATTTAAAGCCAAATAAATAAAAAGCAGTAAACTTAACAGTTTGCCAAACTGTTGCATTTATTTTTATTCAAGTTTCAGTGTACTAACTGATGTGCATTAGATAAACTATAGAGCGGACGGCCTTGTAAGGAGATCGCGCTAAATTTTAGCTCCCACTTTTCTCTCCAAACATCAGCTAAAACCCTAGCTTAATATTGACATGTAATCGTTAGGGAGAATATGTCATAGAAACAGCTGTTCTCTGAGTATTCAACCATTTTAAAGGATTTTGTTTTCATTATTTCAAGTGAATTTAATCAAATAAAATGGATTCTTTTCGATTTTTATTTTCACAAAGCAGAGTTCAAGAATTAATATATTAAGAATACGTCAAATTTTATCTCGAGAATTAATAGGCATGTTCAGGAAAATGAGATCTCCGCGATTGCGCTTTCTCACTTTTTGACGGAGCAAAATCTCTGTGATCTCATTTTCCTGAACGGGCCTAATTATTTCGTGAGAAAAATTTTGACAGTAAAAAAGAAATGTTTTATTTATTTTTAGTTGGAGCTGCGTACCAATCGGCTAACATACTTGGCTAAATTTTAGAGAGAATTTTGTATGAAATACTAAAATATCATGGACTAGCTCCTTTTCGAAATATTTAATTTTTCAACAATGTGTTCCGAAAATCATCGAGGTAAACATTTAAAAAAAGGTTTTTTTAAAATGTTTCCGAAAATCAACTTAATATAAAATATTAAATATTTTGAAGCTCTCCATTCATATCTTTCTATGGAAAGGGAAGCCTGATTCTCTGTATATGCATATTGCATGTGATTTACCTAATTTGGGAAAAAAACCTGCCTAATATCAGCGATTGCTTTTGTTATCTTCCAAAACCGTTATAGCGATAACAATGAGACAACCCAGAGAACAGTAAACCTATGTAAATTGTGATGCGCACGATGATTTCAAGAGAAAGAAGGCTTTAAATTAAGTCAGATTCAGACTCAGTCCTTTCCCCAAAAAAGAAACAAAGAACAGAGGAATACGTAAATACCAAAGAAAATAAACAAAACACTCTCAATGGGCAATGGGCAAGTAGTAAAAGCCCACGGTGCTGTGCGGCCGGCGCGCGTTGGCGGTAGTTACCTTTATTTTAACTCGTTTTTTTTTTTAATATATGGGGTTAACCTGTTACCTGCCTTCTATACGTATATATGGATATGCCATCCTTTTCTGCTGATGATTTCCCCAAATCCAGTGACAAAATACCCGGCGATATCAAATAAAAATAACTGTAAGTATGTCTATTCGTTTTTTGTTTTCTGAAGACAGTGCAACACGGATATTATAAACTCTATGATAAACCAAAAAATGTATTTCTTAATATAAATGAGTTTGTCTCATATATACCTATAGATAAACAAAAGTGAAACTTGCAAATTTGTCAACGTCAGAACTGACAGCCCATCATCTTGTGGAAACTGAAAGATGCAAAATTACAGAGTGAAAATAAAAGCCGATTTGTTATTTTTAAAGCGGTTTATGCTCAATTTTCATATTTATTGAGTAATTTGAATATCAATAATCCCCTGATGTCATCATATACCTAATATAACTGCGAACACAAAATTCGTGGTACAATGTAAGCGGTCTATAAAAGGCCGACGGGCATGAATTATGTATATACGTATAGTTGGAAAGGTTTTATTGCACAGAAGTGCCGAATATATATGTACGTACATTTATTGATTTTTTTTAATCACGAATACTATTACAAACAATGAAATAAAATTTAATAATAACGGAGAATATTTTGTTTACAAGGTGGCGCTAAAGTGGTCACCTTAAAGGATATATAATATGTAGTGCTTGTTTTTATTCGAATGCGAACCTTTCATAGGGGTCGCTGTTCAAGTTTAGGTCACTGAGTTTTCTGCACATTGGAGAAAAAACTACAAAAGAAGATATTGACATCTTTAAAATAATAAACAAACACTTATTAATTTCAAGAATTACTTCAAAGTAGAACAGTTTAGAAAGAAAGTAATCAAACTATGAATTACACTTTATAGCAGGTGTACGATCTTCTAAGACTTTATCTTAACCGAAAGTTAAATAGCGCCCCCTATCATGGCCCCAGGTACTACAGTGCATTAGGGATAGAAACGAGCACTCCATATTATATATATCCTCTAAGGTGGTCACCCAGCGCAAAAGTTGAGAAGTATTCTCTATCTGAAGAAACGCAAATAAATCCACGGCATTGAAATGGAAACGGCCAGTTTTCCAGCGTTCAGTGAAAAAATCATTGGAAGGTAGGTGAAATGTCAGATGGAAATAATTTAAATGAAACGCAATAAAGGTTAAAATCGGTCACAAGTGTTTAGCAGCTTAACCTACATATTCAGGAAATTAAATAAATAACTACTTGGAACTTATTAGTCAATTATACCGAGCTCACTTAAGTTTCACAAAATCTGAATAGGACGAACTTATATTTAAAGCTCTAAATAATTTAATGGTCAGATGAAGTGTCGATTAGAAAAATTTATTAATTTTTTTTTAAATTTTTCATCAAAACAGTTTTAACTGGAAAAGCTAATTTCATATTTGGCTGTGAAAATTTTGAGGCTTGTTGATAGTTACTATACAAAAATTACCTTGACCTTTTTGGAAAATATCTTATCTGCGTGAATAATCAACCATTGTGTTACTTTTGTAACACCCTACAAGTCTACGTTTGATTTCAAAGACGAAAGTGTGACTGTTTCTTATATCCGTTAAATACTGTAAAAAAACAAAAGCAAGTGTGTCTGTGAGGAATTAATTACTTCTATTATTCTGACTCACAAAAACGCATCATTCAAGTGAAATAATTTGAGAAGACTTTAAATTTTGAAGTTCTAAAAATTACTTTTCTGTGTTTTTTTCCGTGGGAATTAATTTCTTGTTGCAAACAACAACAAGAGCTTGGAATCTAGAATAGCAAGTAATAATAAAGCGAATTGCTTTGCACACTTCCATTTTCGTTAACAATTATAGCACACAAGATCTGGTGTCAATATGAAAGGAAACCATCTATGTGTATTTGTCAAAACGAATTTTCACCTGATTTTTAGATTCGGTAATTGTAAATATGACGAGAGTTAATTTGACTCTCGTCATATATTTTCGCAATCACTCCGAATTGGATATTAAATCAAAATTTCATCTTTTTTGTTGAAAAATGTAAAATTGGTTGTGGCATTAGGCAGGCTCTTAATCAGGAATCATATACCACTGGACAAATTCATAGTCAATGGGCAGAAAAAAATGACAAGCAAATTTATCAACCATCCAAACCTACTGGTGAGAACTTTCATCTACGAAGAGAGATATCTGGAGCCACGTTACCTAGATGTAACCACACTACTGGACGAATACGATTTCTGATAGGACGCAGCGTCAATTTACCATCGTGGCTAGAAGCTACCCCCTCCCTAATATCGCATCACAATGAAAACCACATTTGAACAACCCGAGAGAACCCATCAATTATGTTGTTGTATGTAAATATAGGATGTATAAGCCAATATGACGACAATTTTTTTAAATGATTTTTATAAAAAAAAAATAATTAGACCCTTTATGTGCCGAAACAACTAAAAATATCGAAATGCAATATTATATGTAACATAGAAGAATATAATATAACATATATGTAAGAATGAATTGTAAAAAAAAAAAAGTTAAACAGTTAAAAAAGACTCTTCAAATTTAAATTTAATAATAATTTCTTCGTGTCTAGAAGTACAAAAATAACAGCTGTCTTAAAAATTTTTCAATGCACCGACTTTTCCACATCATAATCGGCCTTTTACAATCAGTTTTTTTCAATAATTTAAGTATTACAGTTTTACAAAGTTGAAGTTCAAATCGTTACAACTGTTTTCGAGAAAATTTGAATAAATCCAAGTGTTTGTACGGGAGCTAACTATTTTAAATGACCTAAACAAAAATTCAAAATTTGAAGCAAATCTGCCAAATTAGGCTCAAAAGCTCGATGTACCAGTTTATGTACAGACGCTCAGACAAATATGGTCACGGACGTATGACGGAAACCACTTTTTTGGACTTTATCATCATCTTTATTACTAGCGCTAGTATAAAACTAGAAATTTTTGTACATAAAACTAATATGTACATACTTAATCTATAGTGATAGTAAAATCACAATAATTGACCCTAACAAAAGTAAGGTATACAAACAAAAATTAAGAAACAAGCGATAAAAATACAATTAAATTAGAAAAGTACGCATACGCCCGAGCGTACCATTGTTTTATAAAAGTCATTTTGATATTTTGTCGTGAGCACGGTCGTCATCATGGCTTCAATACGCAGGCAATTCTTTGCACCGTGGAAATGTTTGAGCGTAAGAACCTGCGTTCTTTTGGATCTTAGCCACCGACCAAACAGATATTGGTGCGTAATGAAGAAAATATAGCCGCGCGCCGCGCCGGCCGCTAGCGGCCAGTATCAAAGAATACCCAGATATGTCGGTTCGGTGCCGATCAGCTGAATTGGGCATCGCCAAAGAGTCAATCCAGCTTATTTAACGGTTGGATTTGGGCCTACATCCGTATTAGATTGAATTGAATTGAAGAATTGAAGCCAAGCAACCATAGACAACGCCGTGAGTTTGCTTATTGGGCGCTGGAAATGTTGACCGGAGATCCGAATTTTGACCAAAAATCATCTTCTCGCACGAGGCCCACATTTGGGTCAATGGCGAAAGATGTAAGAAAGCTTCCCGCAGAATTTATTTCTATCGTGAATAAAATTTCACTGGAAATTTAGCTGTGGATTCATTAGAATTTTATTTTCCAGGGAACTTCGAGATAAACGCAGTTTTGAAATAATTTTTAGCAAATTATGCGATCTTATATTTTGATATAATCACGCGTAATACATACATACATGTACATATATGTATGTACGCATATACATATTATGTAGGTCGCTGGTCGAATTCAACTAAAATACATCAGCTAGAACTTCTGGTTAGCAGGTACAGGGTGTCCGCCGGGTAGACAGTTGATATTTGGCAGTCGTGAACTAGACACCGTGGCAAATTTATTATGGAAAATATTCGACAAACCAACGTGTTTTAAATGTTAAAACATTTTATCAAAATCAATCATCGATTACTGTGACGATGAGAAAGTTACGTGAAATTTTTGGGAGAAACAACGTGCCAACAAAACGCACTATTTATCGTGTAGTGAATGATTTCGAAGAAAGAGGGTCTGTAGGTGATAGGCCCAAGCATGGACCACAACGTACTGCAAGATCGGCTGAAAACATTACTGCTGCTAAAGGAAGTGTTCAAAACAATCCATCAACCTCAATTCGACGTCGTGCTCATGACCTTGGTCTTCAAAGAACAACTTTGACCACAATTTTGCACAAGGATTTGCATTTGTTTCCATTTAAGTTTCAGTTGACACAAGAGCTTCTTCCACAAGACCATTTACGCCGCCAGCAGTACATATGCCAATAGGATGTTACAGCTAGCCCATGACAACCCCGATTTTCATGAAAAAATCATAATGAGTGACATTTTCATTTGAATGGATATGTGAATAAACAGAATAGTCGGTTCTGGGCAATGGAAACCCATTAAAAGTTACAGTCTGGTGGCAATTTGGTCAGGAGGAATCATTTGACCTTACTTCTTTGAAAATGGAAACGGCGTAACGGTAACTGTGAATATGGGGAGCGATATCGTGATATGATTGAAAACTTTTTAACGCTACAACTGCATGCTTTGGGCTTGATTAACATGTGGTATCAACAAGACGGTGTCACATCGCATACAGCCAGGATTACAATGGAATTACTGCGAGACCTCTTTCCACAACAAGTTATTTCGAGGAATGGTGATGTTGATTGGCCTCCACGGTCGCTTGATTTGACTGCTCCGGTCAAAAATTATAAACAAACAAAGTAGTATACCTTCCCGGCGGACACCCTGTATAATGCAAATAGATTTACATCCATCAGAGAAAAAGATGTACAACAATTTTGGAAGAATAAATTTGATAAAATCAATATTTGAGTGGAAATAGAATAAGGAAAAATTATTCACTTAATTATTTTATTATTCACTTAATTTAGTTCATGCAAAATGTTCTGTCAAAACGGTGTTGTTAGATGTATAGGAATTTTGCCCTTGAAATTTTGTTAATCCAAATTAGTAAAATAACTAACCTTACATGTTCGTGGTAAATGCACGAACCCGTAAACGAAGATCGTGTGGTATGTAGCCAGCTTTGGCTAGTTTTGTGAATGATTTTGAATTGAATTCAAGATTCAAGAATGTTTGGGATATTTGTTTATGTTTTGCTTATTTACTTCAATTTCAGAATTAAAACCTTATATAAAACTAGTGTGACTGTGTTGGTACAACTTCTTTTCGGGGGAAATGAATCCAAGAGGAGATTCCCGATCGCACAAAAAATGTCGGGGAAAGAAAGAATTCCAAGGCAAACAAAATTCTCCTCGAAGTTCCTGATATGCCCTAATTTCGACTACATTGCAGATGGAGTTGAACAATGTTAAGGGCTGTGAGATCGGCTCATCTAAACCATAGTTAGTTCTAGCTGAATAGAAATATAAAAAACAGTACAAGTCTCTTCCGAAGAAATCTGTCTCGGACATAGAACGTAATAAAGAACAATGGCGCAAAATTTTAAACAGCCTTATTGTATTTATTAATCCGTTAATGATCTAACGTTAGATCTTATAGCTATTTACATACAATTTTATATCTACAATATGTTAAAAAAGCTTTCTTTATATTTTTTACTTTTGACATTGTCGTTTACAGACAAAATTTAAAAAAAATATTATTTGAAAACTGAAATCAATTGATTGAGAGGGATATTCACACCATATTTTGTTCTACTGAAAATAAAACATAAAGGCAACTGTCTTCTTATGCTAAATTGACTATAACTAAAATTTAGACGACACAGAGCTGATGGAGATATTATTGAACTATCGATTAATTTTACAATAAAACAGAGACAACTGATGGAGATACTGTCTATGTTGTGAAAGTGAAGGGAGATTCAAGAGCAAGAGCCTGTGAGAATATGGAGGTAGTGTGGTTCTATGAGACCACGGAAGAAAACGATGAAAAACACAAAAACCTGTCAATGTGTATGAACAGTATAGTAAGGTGTCCTTATTTCGCAGCTGTATTTAAGTATTGGTCTAACAATAGGGATCACACAAATCGCTAGAGAATCGCTTAACGAAACCTAGGATTTTATTAGCTTTTTTAACTATAAAGTTATAATGGTCATTGAACGTCAACTTACTGTCAAGAATAACACCTAAATCAGAGAAAACAGACAGCTTACAAAGAGAAGAAGAATCTTATATGTAATTATAATCTATAATTGTTTTTTTTTTTGCGTGTAAAACACGTTTTTTTACATTTGTGTATATTCAACAAAAGTCGGTTTGTATTGCACCATTCCCTTAATCTATATAAATATTCTTGAAGCTGTGAGCAGTCATTAATTGAACTTATAGTTTTCAAAATTTTAATGTCATCAGCGTAAATAATAACAGAGGAGTTTTGTATCATGCAAGCTATGTCATTTATATGTACATAAAATAAATAATAGGGGACCTAAATGGCTACCTTTAATTTAATTACTAAAATCTGTGAACACACAATCTACTTGTTTCCGATTTCCAAAGGAATCAAGGAAAAAAGAAGTAAAATGAAGTAGGTTTGTAATAGTTGACTTATCTTGGACGAAACGATGTTGATTGTCACAGATTATTGGCTTACAGTTAAAAGATAACATATTGCAGATAATGGACTCAAAAGGGGTCGGTAATTCGTGATTTCGTTCTTAGACCCTTTTTTATGAATTGGCGTTATAAAAGCCATTTTTCAAAAGAATGGAAATATTGAGCACCTAAGAGATTCATTGAATAGAAAATAAAGAGAATAGGATAAATAAGACACACATTTTTGATGTGTAAACATCTATGCTGGCGGTAGAGTGAAAAAAAACGTGAACGTTCGTGTGCAACGTTACGTCATGCACTTTACGTTGTGGCACGTTACGTTACGAAATCTGATTTGCCCCGACCAAAACAAATTGATTTTAACGCGACCGACAATTAGATTATACTTTATCGCGACCTCTCATTTATATTGTTTTTGCCAACGACGAAAGCAAATTGTTTTTAGCGCGACCGACGATTTTATCATTTTAACACTTATATTTTTTATATTTTTTTCTTTAATTTTTAATTATTCCCCGAACAAAATGGACGCGACACTAGTAATTAAAAAGAAAACAAAATCAAAACAAAAATAATAATAGTTAGCTGTAGGGATTGACAATTGACTGTAGGTATGGTAGGTCAATGGCTGTAGGTATTGTAGGATATCGGGTGCGTTCAGTGATACAAATCTGAACTTAAATTCTACGTTTACATTATACTGCTTTTAAACGATGCAATTTCTTCTTGCAATTTTAAGGAACGTAGGCGGGGGACGTAGATGGCTGGGATATACAAAATAGCTGAGGTTGAACAAATTGCAGAGTTATCGGCTACCTTTGTACTTGCACAAAGTTAACATTCATTAAAAATCACAGCGTCCAATTCCATAGGCGATTGATGGTGTCAATCGATTGAAACTGCGATTTTAGTGATTTCCACTGACAACAACTGCAACTAAATATTCTAGAACCTCAAAATATATAATTCGCCGGCTATCTCATAGTGACATTTATTTGAGGTTCGTTCAGTATAAAATTAAGATTGAATTTTTTGTAAGTTTTACTCGATGGATAGATGGAGATTCATAAGGGTTGCAAGTTCGTTGACAGTTCTAACTGGATATTATAATTCGGCCCCTGTCCGGTACGGTGTCATTTAATTGAAACCACGATTTTAGTGCTCTCCGCTGACAGTTGTTGTTTGTGATTACCATAAACAATAACCATGTGTAATGTGAAGTCATCTTAAAGTTGAGAGTGAACTACGAAGCAGGACCTTTCAGTACCGAACCTTCACCGTTCGTTGGACACTTCACCACCAGCCTTTTAGGAAATTTTGTTACAGCGGTTCCCCCACTGGGTATTTCGGTGCCGTTCTTTCAACACTAAGCTTTTTGAGCACTGCCTACAGATAGGTAATGTAGTGTTAATTATTCAATAATGTTTCTTTTGATGACGTTCAGTAACAAAAATTACGCACTTGGACAAACGTTGATGTTTACACATATTTAACCGTGAGTCCCGGCACTCACATATTTTTTTTAATACACAAGATGGTACACCATCAGCACCAGGGCTAAAACAGTCGTCAAGTTCTGAGACACTACCAACAATTGAATCTTCACATATGGTAAAATTAAGTGAGTTAAGGTGTGGAAAATTTTGGGTTGGAAACAACGAATCGGAAGTTTGAAAGGAAGAAGGCACATCGAAAGCATCTTTGAAGAAATAAGCAAACTTATTTGAAATTTACTTTACAGCTACGTCAGCATTTATCGTGTCGGAGAAAAATATTGAGTCTAATTATTTATTAAAACGGTTAACAACCCTATTAAATAGACTAATGTTCGGTTTCACAAATATTTAACAGGCTTTTAAATTTTTAAATGACGTATTTTATTTTGTATGGAACAAACGTCACTTAAATATTTAAAAGCCTGTTAAACAGTTAAAAGGGCTTTATGAAATCGACCATAAGTTATGTCAAGGTATTAGCATGATACTAGTTAACAATTTACTAATTTGAAATCTCTTTACTAAAATGTTCTTAGATTCAAATACTTTTTAACTAGTATCATACTAAACCTATTTTCTTACGAAACTCAAGCTGAACGCACCTAAAACAGTCACATTTCGTACAAAAAAGTAGACAAACATAATTTTTTCACATTTTTCATTGTCAAAGTGACATATGGACTAAGTATGATACTAAAAACATAAAAAAAACTATTTTGTGATTTTAACTTTAATAAAATGTTTAAAATTTAAAAATCCTCCTTTTACCCTAGCATCAAACTAAAAATGTTTTAACATCGTACTAAAACGTCTTAAATTTTGCGCCAATAATTCTTATGAATCGATACGGTTGCAGAGAAATATCTTTTATAGAAATTATGTTTTGAGCATTTTTTTTTACCTTAAGCGTTTTCAAATTAATTAATGCACATCTTGAAGTATAATTCGGCAGATAACCAGTCCATTTTAGATTTCGAAGTACGAATCTGGTGAATTATTTCTGAATTCGCTTGATTCTTTGTATTCCATTCGAATAAAATTGACTCCAAATTAGAGAACAGTTTACAAGATAAGGAAGTACTTACGAATTAAATAAAAGTTTTAAGTGTATATGTACACATCTTCAAATTCTTTTTAATTTTGAGTTAATTTGATTACATAATTTAATTTAAATGTGATTTTGTAGACAAGCAAAAAAAAACATGTATCCCCACTTAGGTATACTTGATCATGAGTGATCGAAGTATCACTATAAGCATAATTCGTTATAAGCTTTAATTTTTGTATTTCATTTATTTATTGTACAGAATGTATAAGAATAATAATTCAACGCAATGTCACTTTTTTTTTATAAAATTATTTATGTAAAATAAAGAACAATCAATGTTGCCACTGCATAAATTTTTAAATATTTTTTAGGTTCTAAAATAAAGGGGCATCTTGGTGCCCAAGAAATCTGCTAAGAGAATAGATAAGGGTTCGATCCAAGACCTCCAGAGATTTAAGCGTTGAAATGTTGTACTTTGAAAATTATACGACGCAACGTAAGAATGGGTCTACTAGTTTTTAATATTATCTTTATTTTCAATTGTTTTCGTATAATTAATGTACCTAGTTAATCTTACGCAAAAAGATAATATAGATATACCTACCTAGAGGGTGTACAATAAATAATTTGCAAAAACTGACCTCCGATATCATTAAACTTTCTTATTTAATTTCTCTCGTCCCAAAAAGCAAGTCCTTATGCTTCCGGATATGCTTTCATTATTACTAAGGTATAGGTGTATGCGATTGAAATGCCTTTAACTCAAGCTCTTATGCTGTCTACATCTTTTGTCTTCTCTTGACCCAAAAAACCGCTCGACCAAAGAAGAAAAATATTACCGTCCATTGGACCATTGATATGTTGAATACGCTCCTTTTACATTGAAATCCTGTTGCATCTTTCAATTGCAACGCCGCCACCGCGCTTTTTCTTTATGCATCTGTACCTACAAATTTAAAAATAAATCTCCTCTTATTTTCTTTTTTTGGCTTTTGGTATTCGAGGGAACAACAACGGCGAAGTTTTATCGTGTTTAACCTGATTTTACCATTCGTACGTGATGCATGTATCTCCTTACACTAGATCCTTGCTTCCATTATAATCATTTCACCAAAGCCACGTTCCAATACTATCTACTTGTGACGATGACGATGACTATGACTACGAGCGGCGACACAACACAACCGACAATGCGTCTGACCCACTTAATTGCACAACGATCGCCGATTCGGCTATTAAGGAGGCATCTCTTTTGGCTTGCGGACTTTTATTCCTCTCATTCTGATTGCAATTATTATTCTTGGAAGCGTGCTAAAAAAAAAGGGAAAGAGGTGTGGTGCTGAAGCTCCTTAATGCCATCCAATTGTGTGAGTGACTGTGTTTAAGGCAAAGCCATTACTTTTTGCTATTCCAAGCACACAGTATTATTTTTTTTTTGCATTTTTTTGACTACTTTTTATCGAAAAATCCAAATTTTGTATTACTTCCGATATTGCGATAAGCTCAAGAAAAGTTGTTTTCCGCAATCCTATCTGTAACGGTGACTTACATCCTAAAATGCTGCAGCGATTTTTTTTTTCAACTAAATATAAAGGGTGTCCCTAATTCACGCAAGACTTAAAGTGTTGCCAAGGGAAAAAAGACAGCATGACAGCTGACAGTTACAGAAAATGGAGCGCTACACGAGCAATTCAGAGCATATTCATTATTAAGCAACATTTTAAAAATAGTGAAGATTTTTCATCTTGATGGCTTTGTTAATCGTCAAAATTGTAGCATTTGGGGTTCAGAAAATTCAAGAATGCGATTATTATGAAACAATTGCCACAACGTGTCACAAATGTTCAAATATGATTTCAATAATAACAAGATATTGTTAGTTATTGTGCGAATTGGATATGAGAAGAAATTTCAAACGAGTGAAGAACCTCTGAGAGTCACTAAGATCCGCATCGTTTTATTTTCATCAAATGATCTATGTATATGGATTATTAGCGATAGTCAAATGCGGCTATTAAGTCTGCAGATTTGTAAGTGACACGCCGAGAGTATGTAAGAGCTATGTATGTATTTTTTTAAGAAACATATACCTAAATTTAGTACATGGGTCTTTTTCTCTATTACCCTAACCAATTTTGTTTACATGAAGAAACACTTAGTTATTTAAAATAAAAAAATTGTCATAGCCAGCCTCGGGGATAATAGTGTTTTTTAGACGTCTGGATTCAATCTGGCAATACTTTTTTCGGAGTTGGTATTTTTGACAGTTGTCACTTGATATAAGTTTAGTTTGTTTTGCTATTTCATAATTAATAGACTGACTCCTGAACAACGTTTGCGAATCGTGCAAATTTATTACCAAAATAATGGTTCGGTTCACGCGAAGCATCGCGTGCTGCGTCCAATATTTGGTCGACTAATCGCATAAATTTGAAGAACCATGGATCGGTTTCGCACCACGTTTACTCTAGTGGATAATGCGCATCCTCAGAGACGCCGTATAGTGCGCACCGAAGACGCTATTGCTGCTGTGGAGCAGAGTATCGAAGAATACCCGAATGAGGCCATCCGCCATCGCGTGCAACAATTGGAGCTTTGAAAATAGGCCCTCTCGGCTGGAATTTAATCGAGCCAGCCGCGGCGGCCACTTGCTCGAAATCATTTTTAAAACATAATCGCAAACCCTTATCTTTATGATAAAGCTAAATTCTTGGCCATAACATTAAATTATAAGCGTTTTATTTCTTCTTGAAAACCACGTCCTAAAAAAAACACCCTTTACAATTTATGCCCTCTCAATCCACATTTGTTTTTGTTTTTTTTAATCGACTCTGGGTTTTTTACCCATACATTTTTGGACATTCTCCTTTCATCTAAATAGTACTATAGTTTTTTTATTGGTTTCTTTCAGCTAACCATAAGGTTATCAAAGATCAATAAATCGACAACTAATAAAATCTATCGATCAATTGATAAATCGATATTATGAACATCAACTGATAAATTTTTGATTCATTGTGAACAGCGAACAAAAATCTATTGTGAGCAGGGCTACCTTCGTGGCTCTTAAGAGCCAATTTGGATCTTTTTTCCAGGTGTGGCTCCTTGGCTCCACTTTTCTAAAATCATCCCAAATTGGCTCTTTTTGAGATTTTCGTGGCTCTTTTTACTCTTTTTCAGAATAATAATTATATCTACTTAAATTTCCTTTTTCATAATTTTTAAATTTTCCTCTGAGTTACTCTTTGTAAAAAATTGTTTGAAATTTTTCCTCTGAAGAAGATTTTAGACAAAAATTATTCTTATAATCAAAAATAACGGTACCTCCCATACAAATGATTTAAAAACCGTTAAGGAAAATCGTTTTTTGCTCATAAACGACTCCTACGATTTTGATAATTTTTTTTGATTTTCGACTTTCTCATTATCTGACTTATCGATTAAAACTTAATTTTGAAACTTTGCAACAAATTATTTTTCGATTTCAAAAAATATTTCAAAATTATTTTTTAAAAATTCGATTATTCTCATAAATTAACATTTATTTAATATAAGAAATCAGATGGTGTACATCGCGTTGGGTTGAAAAAGTTTCAGAATTATTTTTATCCATTTTTTTTCTAATTTCGTTGATTTAAAACAGTTTTCCAGTTACAATAATACAGTTTCCTTGCATCCATATTGCATTTGTGCAACGCGGGCCATATGGTTAATTTTTACATGCGCCCATAATACTAACTGCAACTTTACTAAATTTTGGCAAATGGCTCCCACTCCGATAAATAATTTATTTCAGACTTTAGAACCACAGTGTGATCGCACGTCCGTCGCACGTAAGAGCAAGTTCCTGCGACCCAGTCCTACATATTTTTTTATTTTGGCGACGTTTTCAGTCGTGGCTATTTTTTTCTTAAAATACTCTTTTTATTGGCTCTTTCTCAAAATCTGGAAAGGTAGCCCTGATTGTGAGTAGATTCTATTTTGTTTGACGTTTAAATTTTATAAATAATTTTCCGCCACACTACATTCATTTGCAATTATTTCTTTTGATTTGGATTAAAAATGTAAGTAATTTCTTCAAAATAAATATTACTATTTACTAACAACTGTTTTCTTTACTAAGGAGTAAAATTGTAAGCAAGCTGATGGAAGGCGAGATCTTTTATTCTGTTGTTCTTCTATTCTGTTAAGAATTTCCATACAAAAGTTTGAGTTGTCATGAAATCTTTTATGAATTATAGTTTTGGAATTCGTCATGCCAAACTCTGCTATGAAATCTGTTATGCGAGAATCAGATTGGCACAGCATCTTTGCAACCCCATCACTCATTTTAGAGCTAGTGGTTTTTAAATGGCTATGCATACATTAACACAGCAACATCGACATTAACGTTATAGGGCCCATACACACAACACTAGTGTGCACACCGGTGTCATGACACTTCCCCATACACATCACACACCAATGGTGACACCGACACAAAAAAAATGAAAAATATTTGATTTTTGGTGTCGGTGTCTCGATTGGTGTGCACAACAAGTTTTGTATCTATGGGCCCTATTAGACCTTAACCCTAAATTCGTGCCGCTGTGCAAATGCTGCCAACTTTAATGCAAAGTTTTTCAGGTTTATCAACACTAAAATATGAAAATGTGACAACTTTATATATGTTTTTATGCTGTGACTTTTGATGTTAAAGTTTTCGTTGCTGTCAAAGTTGCTGTGCTGTGCCAATCTGTTTCCCGCTTTACAAATCATCTGTTCGTTTACTTCCCAAACCTAAAGCCTAGAACGCAGCTGATGCGAAACGACATTTTTCGGTGCTCTCCAACACGACAGAGAAATGCTTACGAAAATCACAGCGAAAAAATGACAATTGAAAGTGTCACCATTTGCAAAAACAAACACAAGCGCAAAAAAATCACCGAAAGCCATGTTGTATGGATCTCTGCCACCAAATGTCAGAAGTGTCGGTGTGTAACTAAAAAAAAAAAAAAAACAATCTGACAGCACTCCCTGGTTGGAAAACAAAACCAAATGCCGAAGGCACGAAGGCGAGCCAAAAAAAGTCGTGTTTAATAATAGTGATTAATATGTAATAAAATTAGTTTTTTTGTATCAAACACTTGAAAAAATGTTCACTAAAATGTTTAAACAATTATTATACGTAATTCGATCGCAAATTTAAGTTTTCAGTTCCAAATACAAAAAATAATCAAATGACCGGATTTTTAAGACTGAAAAGAGCATGTAAATATTTTCCAACCAGGGACTTTTTTGTTCTTGTTTTTAGATGTCAAATTAGAAAGAGAAAAGACAGAGACAAATCTTGGAAGACCTCTATTGAAAGAAACAACAAATACAAACACGAACAAACCTCAAATGTCACTTTTCCGCACGCAATTAATGGTCCGGGCAATTAATTGAGTGCGAAAAAAGAGCGGAGACCTCTCCAAATAATCTGCTACAATTATCAATTTCGCTCATCGAACGACGAAATTTTTCGTTTATGATTTCGTTGTGTCATTTTTGTATGGGATTTTTCGTTTCGCATCCGCTGCGTACTAGGCTTAAGAAAATGATATTAAAATATTTATCATTCAAAAAAGTAAATAAATTAAAACATAATTTTTTGTAGATGAAAGCACAGAACACTTTCGATGGAACTAAGAATTGATCTTCTCAACAAAGGATTCTAACATGCCGCCTCCACTGGGCATCAACGATGTCCAACATCACAACCACAATCCAATCCACAATCTGACTTGTATGGATTATGTCACTACATGATATGGATTTTTCTGCCTCCATTGGATTTTTTAAAGACATGTTCATAATCCGAGCATCGTTCATGCCCAGTGGAGGCGGCATGTAATAGTAGCGTCGCCTCAGTATTGGATGTGCTCTTTCTGCTGCTGTTCTCAAGTGTCGAAGTGCTCGTGGATTTGATTTTAGATCCTTCATATAATTTCGGTTGAATTCTTCACGGTTGTCGAAGTCTTCACCTCCCAAGTGTGTGTCTCGAGCTGTCGATCTCACTTTGAACAGTCACAGAGACCCTTTATCGATTAAGAGTATGGACACATCAAAGGTTCTTCCTCCCAAATCGAATATGAGCACATTTCGATTGCCAGACAGATTCTTGTCCAAACTAATTCTGAGCACGTTCAACTCCGCAATGGCTCCAGCGTCTTTAGTTGCCTGGCGCTGCGATTCATTGAAATAAGATGGAACTGTGATCACCGCATCTCTGAGGGTATCTTCCAAATAAGCTTCAACCAGCAGTCTCCTTCATCTTTGTAACCATTGAGCTGATGTACTCATCAGCGAATGTCTTTTTCGTCTAATCAACCTCTTTGCGTCAAACACTGTGTTTTTGGGATCCATGGCAACTTGGTTCTTGGCAGCATGCCGGCATCACCGATGAGTCCGGTTGAATCTGTGAACGCTACATTGCTGGGATTCTAATGGAAAATTTATCCATTTTCATTTTTTAAGCTACGTCAGCGATTTACTTTGTTTATAACAGATTTCGTTTTCGAAGTTTTATAACAGAATTTAATAAAAGATCAAACTTATGAATACCAATTATAAAAGATCTTGGTTAGGTTAGGTTAGGTTAGGTTGTAAGGGGTGTGCACAGCATGAAGCTGTTGCATACACGGGGGCCTACTGGTCCATTGTGATCCCCTGTAAAAGTAAAAATTTAGCATCGATGCTCCTCAATTCTGTCGATTAGCGTAGACTGGCTCGTTAACGAACCAGCCTGTGCTATCTATAAATTTCCTCATGCTTGCCATTGAGACCTGTGCTAGATCATCCAGTTCTCCAACAAACCTGTTTCCGAAATGACGGAGTCGGCTGGTTTGGAGGTCGCAGAGCAGGTGTTTAATGGTCTCCATTTCCTCCTCATCCTGACAGCTCCTACAAAAATCGGGTGCAAATGCCCCTATTCTGTTAGCCATTGTGCCAATGGCGCAATGACCTGTTAGTACACCTATCAAGATTTTAATGTTCTTTTTACTCAGCGATAGAATATACCGAGTTTCCTTTTCATTTGTGTTAGGCCATAAACTTCTAGAGATTATACAATCGTTCCTGGATTTCCAGGAGATATTGATTTTCTCTTTTAGTTTAAGGTCTATCTTCCTCTTGAGTACCCCAATCGGGACGAGTGGTCCCCTAACTGAATGGTCGCTACTACTTGTGTCTGCTTCTGACCCTTTCCTGGCTAGTTCATCTACTATATCATTCCCTTCTATATTGCTATGTCCGGGAACCCAGCAGAGCTTTACCTGGTTAGTGTGGCAGATTTTGTTTAATTCTTTCCTACAGTTTAAAACTGCTTTTGATCTTATGGTCTCACTGGCTAAGGCTTTGATAGCAGCCTGGCTGTCCACGAAAAAAGTAATCTCCGAAGAGCTTAGCTTTTCGTGATGTGCCAATTCAGCTGCTTTTTCAATGGCAAAGATCTCTGCCTGAAAGACACTACAGTCAGCCGGGAGTGTATATGACGCTCTGACGTTGAGAGATTGGCAAAACACTCCAGCACCTGTTCCTGATTCCATTTTTGAACCGTCAGTGTAGAAAGGGATACCCTGTTTACTTATAAGTGAATTGGGATCCCAACCCTGTCTTTCTGGTATGAAAATAGAAAATTTCCTATCGAAATCTAGTAAAGGGGGGATGTAATCGGTGGTCTCCCTCAGTCCTGGAATCGTGTCATATCTTTGTAAGATTGACCCGTGGCCATAAGTGCTGTGCCTCCAAAAACTCAGTTCTCTTAAACGAATTGTAGTTTTGGCTGCCGTGCACTTTATGAACTCATCCAGAGCCGGGAGGTCCAAGATCATTTCCAATCCAGCTTGTGGTGTGGTTCTTTGAGCCCCTGTTATTCCTACACAGGCTAGTCTCTGTACCTTATTCAGGTTCTTGAGATAAAATCCTTTATAAAAGATCTTGGTGAAATCTTTCATGATTCATAACAGAAAATTCATAGCAGAATAACAGATGTGGCAAAACAGGCCCAAACATCAGTTGTTTGGTTCATCAGCTGATTACAACAACACAAACCAATCCAGATAGCTTTGGGCTTGGATGGTTATCTGAACGTGGTCAATCATTCTGAAATACAAATGGAACGGTGCTAACTGCTTTCACTCAATTCTGAAGTTTCTGGATTGGCGTTTGGCGCATTGTCAAATACAGGCTATAGGGTTTTACTGGCACATAAAAAGTGAAATGAAAATGTTTTAAAATGTTTTTCTAAATTTGTTTATTAAACTATATTAAACAGGTTTGTTTTTACCCCACCACGAGCACGTCAAAAATATTCCATCGTCAGGCTGCTCGATCTCTTAGCCATGACCTAAAACAAAAACACCAAAATTCGCTAGAGTTCGCCAGATTTTTGATATTTCATTCGACCGAATTTTCGTCAAGTCGTTAACTAATTTAAAATAAAGAGTCACATATCTCATCCCTATATAATATAAGTGATCATTATGGCCTAAGTTAAATCAGTTATTTCACAGAGACATAAATTGCTGTTTCTTTTCTACATTTATTTTCCTTTGAATATTTGACTTTTATGAGCGAGGTGTGAACCTTTCATCCATCATCGACTATAAGAGGAACCCATTTTTTGTAAGGTTGTTTGATCGCAGTAAAAGAGAAAAGGGAACAACGACCTTTTGGTCGTTTGGTTTGGCGGGGAAACAAACATTAAACAAAATGTGTGCCTAGGATACAAACTGAAAAAAAAAACATAAATAAACAAAACAAAAAAGAAACAATACAACACAAGCAGGAGATCCAAAGGAAAATAAAAAAAAGGTGCCCCAAAAGGTGAATAACCCTTAAATGTGTGATGGCGATTAGAAATCCTAGACATGTACCCAACTCATGGGAAGAAACTTAGATTCTAGGGTGCAACATAACACACAAGTGATTCGTGAGACTACCCCCGGACCTGATAGTCCATTTACTTAAAACGGCCGGCGCGGCGGCGCAGCGTGACAGCGGCGAAAACCATGAGGATGAAACCTGTTGCTTTATTTTGTCTATTTTTTTTTCCTGCTAGATTATGTAGGTAGGTACATAGGCGATTTATGATTTTTATGGATACATTGTTATTTGGGGGGATTCGCTTTCTTTCCCGCGTCTTTTTGTTAGCTATTTGAATATTTTTTTTGTTTGAGAATTTGGTCGTTGGCAAGAGGGACTTTACAAAACAAGGAAAGGAACCCAATACATATATGTATGTAGGTATTATTTTATCGAAAGGATACATATCTGTGAGTTTATTGACCTTAGCAGATGGGAGCCCTGAACTTTATTATTGTTGTATGTATATACCTACGATACTTTACTTATATTTAAGAATACTTTTTTGTTGTGAACACGGTTTATGTGCATATATGTAAATAGATATGCGTCTTGACTGTATTTAAAGCGTCCGTCGTCACAATTATTTTTTGGTAAATAATCGGCCCTAGCGAGGTATCCGTCGGAATGGAAAATTCTGCAATTTCGAGGTATTCTTCTGAACAGCAAAATCCTCCGATTCGTATAAATCGGAGAATTTTCCGCTCCGACGGATGCCCTGCTAGGGCCGAATAGCTTCGTTCGTTGAACTTTACCCAGGGTTGACCTAGGTTTTCTCGACAATCCCAAGAGTTGTCAAAACTGTTCTCAAAGAACACCCCTGTTGGTTGTAGCCATTAACATGTTGACTGTTGACTGTAGACATGTACATATTAATTTATTTATTTCGTCAAACAGAGTACAAAAAAAGCTCTTACAGACTACTTTAACTAAACAATTTATTTGCAAATATAATACACATAATAATTCATTAACCTCCAAAGTTCAATACATAAAATTAATGTGACTTGAAAACAGCTCTGCTATAAAATTGGTTAAAATCAATAATTTCATTTTAAGATACTGAGTTTGCTTGTCTTAAGCATCGTGAGATTGGCTCATTAAGCCCATAATTTGCTCTGTGTTGAGGTAGGTATACGAAATGTATAATAATAGAATCTAAGGGAGTGTGAAGGACAGTTACATATTCTATCATTCTTAGCAAAAATGGATAATTAATTTTATAATTTTTAACATCTCTTACAAACATAACATCAAAGTATTTTCTACGAGTATCAAGACTTTGTAGACCAAAAAGTAAACAACGAGTAGGTATCTTAAGAAGATCTCACAATATTCCAATCTAGAAGGTAATAATTGTCTAGTGAAACGCTTTTGAACTCTCTCCATTCTATTTGGTAATGAAGGTCGAAAGGAAGACTTATTAACAATTCGAATATCGATTCGAGATAACTCTGATCCCATGAGCTTAGAGGATTCCTAGTGGGAAGTATTTTGTGTTTTTTTTTATCAAAAATATTATCTGGGGATCCATAATTTAGCTGTAAAGCTGTTCCTCTGTCTAAATCTGCCTTTAATCACCAATTGGAAGATTCGAACATTCATGTGAAAAGTTGTTCAAATTCTCACACAATGATCAATGATCACAATCAATGATTTTGCTTCATAGGTGTTTCATGTATAATGTATGTTAAAAAATATTAATTTTATTAGTTAAATAACAAGACTAACATTTTTTTTTATTTTTGCTAAATATATTTTCCCAAATGGATCTTATTTGGATGAAGGATCTCGAATTCGATATTAATCTAAACGAAAAACGATCAATCAAATTAATAACAGTTAACTTACCAGCTCATGGGTCTTTGGATTTGAAAAGAGAGGCCAATTCTTTAAAAAAAAATCTAAATTAGTTATGGAGATGTGTGTAGTTGTGTAGGGTTTTCCAATAAGAGGTGTTATTTTGATATTCAAAGAAAAATAGCATTTTTTGAGATAAATGATCGGATGTTTATTTCATTATAAAGAGGAAGGTATGCCGTTAATAATGGAACACAACATCAGCCAAATGGCCGCCACGACCACGCTTACAGGACCATATCCTTTTCATGAAATTTTCCATAACCAAATCGCAAAGTGGCTGCCCTATGTCCTCGATAGCCTCACGAATTCCATCTTTGAGGTCTTGAATCGACGCTGGGCTGTTGGCGTAGACCTTATCTTTCACGTGGCCCCAAAGGAAGAAGTCGCAAGGTGTTAAATCACAAGATCTCGGTGGCCGGAAACTTTTCCCGTAAAAGATCGATGGTTTCATTGCTTGTGTGGCACGTAGCGCCGTCTTATTGAAAGTAAACGTTGTCCAGATCAATACCATCCAATTCCGGCCATAAAAATCATTAATCATCTCTCGATAGCGCAATCCATTGACCGTAACTGTTGCTCCAGCCTCATTTTCGAAAAAGTAAGGTCCAATGACTCCGCCGGACCATAAACCGCACCGAACAGTCACGCGTTGAGGATGGAGAGGCTTTTCAACAATAACTCTTGGGTTTTCCGAGCCCCAGATGCGACAGTTTTGCTTGTTGACGTAGCCTCCGAGGTGGAAATGGGCCTCATCAGTCAAGATGATTTTTCGATGAAATTCCGGATCATTTTCATGCATTTCAAGGACCCAATCAGCAAAGACACGACGTTGTTGATGATCAGCCGGCTTGAGTTCTTGTGTTAACTGAACTTTATAAGCCTTAAGACCCAAGTCTTTATGCAAAATACGGTGTAATGACGTTTGTGGAATGCCTAATTCCAAAGAACGACGAGGAATGCACAAACCTGGGTTTTCTTCAACACTTTGGGCTACAACAGCAATATTCTCAGTTGTTCTTGAGCGACGTGCACGGGTTTTATTCTTCACATCACTAACTTGTCCCAACAGCTCGAATTTGTCCACCAATTTCTGTATTGCGGTCCGACAAGGTGCTTCACGACGGCCCAAAAATGTTTTAGTTTTACGAACCGTCTCTGCCAAATTTTCACCTTTTTAATAGTGAATTTTAATAATTTCAATGCGTTGTTGAAGCGTGTATCGTTCCATTTTTATTAATGGATAGTTTCTACTTGTCAAATGTCAAAAAATGACAGCTTCAAAAGTGACACTTTTTTTTTTGATTTTGTTGGGGCGGTCGACCGAATACAAGCATGTATTGTATATATTCTTTGGTGTCGTAGTCTCTTCAATCGGAGAGTGGAGATGGTGTTGTTTTGTCGTGGTAATGGTTACTGGGTGCATGCACCACAAATTAAAGATAAGACAGTTTTCGTGATTGTTGATTTACATGCTTAAAATCTTCATCAAACATTTTTCTTTAAATTTTTCTTATGAAATTACAAACGTGGAATGGATAAAGTATACTTTAAAAAAGATAGAGAATCATTTTGCTGCTTTTAAAGTTAGACGAGTGCTTTAGCGTTAAAATTATCAGAGAGTCGACTCTCATTCTAAAACTCATTTTTAGAGTCGGCGTCCAATTTAATAATGATTTAGAGTAGGTTTTAAATGTTTAAAATTTTGCGCCAATGTCTTCTAATACAATGTTGATGAAATCAGTTGGGAAAGATTCAATCAAATGTCCGTTGGTACATAGAAATCCAAAACGCCCTCCCCTTCAAACTTTCTAGTAAAAGCAGTTTAAGAATCGATTATGATTAGGAAATTTAAACACCATAACTTTTTTACCTTAGATAGATGCAACTTTCTGACACCCAGTAATGATGTTTTAGTTGATTAGTTGCTAAAGTGCTTTCCTGCCAATTTGCAATTGATGCCGGCAAAGTTCCATCATCAATCCACAAAATAAATAAATTCAAATATACATACATACCTCACTTTTTCACCAACTGCATAATGTTTCTCGGAAACCTGCACGGAGACCAATAGGTTGAATAGCTTCCTGAATATCTTCCTTAGACAAATATCTTAAGCTTTAATATAATCAATGGGAGCTTCTACAAAAGAAATCAAATTGTTATTTTGTTAACCACTAATCAACTAACTATTTCTCGAGTAGTTAAAAATATATTGCCACAAAGATAAGACTGTTACTTCTATTAAAATTAAATTGGATAGGTATTACCTTTTAAAAAATCTTTAATTATCATCAAATTAAACTTATCTCCTGGTTTTTGCTTTCTGGTAACTGGTCCGTTACAAAATTTATTATTTCATCAACTTCTACTATCTCCTGATTAACAGATGAAGTAGACAAGATTTCTATTGAATCTATAGTTATCTCACTTTTCACTTGCGACCCGCACCGCGATTTGACCGAAAATGAAATGTACTGATCGAACTTTTTTAAAATATTATCAGACTCTTCATTCGAAAGAAATGACGGAGCTTCTCGTAAATTTTGTAGAATTCTATTTCTTATCATATTAATTCAACACGAATTTACCTTGAATTAACAACCATCAATTTTGTTTCATTGGTTTCGATACGATTCAATGTTGAAACAAAGTTGTTTTAGTGTGAATGCATTATAAAATTTATTCTACATAACGGGATAATTGGTTGTCACTGTATGCGTAAGCGTAAGACATCAAATTGAAAAGTAAAGGGTGTCGCCCAAGCAACACAATTGAGTGGAGCGAAGAGTTCTAAATAAAGTATTTGTAAGAGTTTATAGAGATCATTTTTTTGACGCATCTTTAAAGATGCTCTCAAGAGGTTTTGAAGATTTTTTTTGTAGTCAAAAGTGTAAACTTGGAGGGAGAAAATAATATAACGAATAATTTCTTTCTCTTTTACACAAATACAATTTTATAACAATTTAAATGAAATAGAATGATTTTTAACTAAAAAGTAAAGCCATGACAAATTCTTTATGTTCATGTAGGGTTAGATTTACAATTAATTTTATAAAGTCCTTAACGATGTGTATTTTGTATTGCAAGAAAAGATTTACTTAAAAATCGCATACTCTACCCCACATAGAATAAACGCGCCTTGAAATAAAAAAGTATTTACAAGTTAAAATCAAGAAAAATAATACAAAATTCACTGACAACAAAAGAAAACAAATGTTTTTATGAATTATTATCTCCCACAGTGTTACTAAACAAATAAAAGTGCAGGCATAATACATGTAACTGTACTTTATTCAATATTATGTATTTAATAAATATTTGTTTCGCAATTGAACGAAATAAATATGGCGAACGTATTTTGTTGGGCATGTATCAAGATATTCCTTCCTACAGGGTGCCTCATGAAATGTAGGTACTAAATGTCTTGTTTTTCTTTTAATGGGTTTTGGATAAATTATTCTCATATTAATAAAATGAGCGTTTGTTTAACATTGAGGCCTTAAAAAGTTTTGACGGTTTGACGGTTCATGATTAAAATTTCACATTAAAAATGAAAATGTAGCAGTTATTTTTTTTTAAGAAAAAATATTGACTTATATTTTCGCTTTGCCATATTTTCATCGTCAGTTTTATGACAGTAACAGATGGTTGAAAAATAAGCTTAATTCGCTATTACCCTGGACAGACAGACGGGGGTTATCCAATGGTATAAACAATATTTTTTTGATCCAAATCTGTCCAAAAACCGCAGTTTTAAAGAAAATTTCACTACCTACATAATATGTCTACCTTTGTACAATTGCACATTAAAATTTTGTATTGAAATAAATAATAAAACATACAAAAACTGTATTAAAAATATACGTTTAACTATGTCACCCTTTACAAAAAATATGTGTAACTTTGTATAAACTAACTACCGTTTAAAGAGTTTCTTAAGATGTCGTCAAAACATCTGTGTTATAATCACATTTTTCTAGAGTCAGAAACCTCTTAACGACTTCATGATAAGATATCAAACGAATGAACTTGAAAGAAGAGAGAGACAATGAAAGTGTCAACTGAGTGTCAACAAAGAGTTAAAGAAAAAAAAAACTATAAGCAATTGTTTATTATTATGTTCATTCGCGTACTAAAATAATTGATGAGCAATTTTTGGTCTTAAGTCTCTTGCAGCTCCCTAAACTCTTTTTCAATTTTCAAATTAATAGTACCTACATATGTACAATAAATACGAAAATAAGAAAAGCGCAATTCACAAATGTCAGATGACACAAAAAATTTTTTTCAAACAAAAGAGAATATTAATTCTACTTAAAGACACAATTTTAAGCCTTCATAAAGACATTTTAGGAATAACATCTGCAAAATATCTTCGAAATGTATTTGAAAGAGTAATAAGAGATATACTCTTGCGCAATTTAAACATACTCCTTTTAAAAAGGTTGTAAAGAGGATCTACAGAGAGTCAATATAAACACATTTGCCATGAAGATATTCAAGATGTTTAAAAGACGTTTTTGTAATAGTTAAAACAAACAACACTTTTCTAGAGCAAAGTAACAGATCATAAAGTGTAGTGGTATTAAGAAGATTGAACTAACAGTTTGTTAAGAGCTGATAAATTTGTTTGGAGAACACTTCAAGAGTTTATGTGTTGCTTGGGCGATGACACCTTTGTAAAAGAGTGAAATATGAATAGGTAACCATCGTTAGTGGGTGATACAAGACTTCATGTTTTTCTAGTTTTTTTGGAACAGCTGATATTTAAGCTTCAAATGGGGTTTGGGGGTGAAACGTACGTACGAAGGTTTCTTATCTTTATATTGAGTATTTTTATTATTGGGCTTAGAAAATTGCTTCCAAAAATAAAGTGACACACATTTGATATTGCTTCGTTTAATATATTTTTTAAAACCTTTTTAGTTCTAATTTGTTTACTATGATTTTTTTTTTTCAAAATTTTACGTAAATAAAAAATAATTTGTCTTTCAAAATTCGATGCTGTAACTAATTGCAAATGGAACGCTAAAAATTAGATGTTTTAATCAGATTTTTAAAATAAAGAACGATAAAATGGTAACCGCAAAAGTTTAAATTTTTACCTTTTTTGAGAAAACCTGAAAATTCTTAAACTACTTTTTTCTTATAATACTAATTTTTTGGGGCATTTAGTACATTCCACCATCATTTTTCATGAAACAGATTTTTAGCACACCGGATTTTAAAGATTTTTGTTTCAAGAACATTAAATTTTGTTTTAAGCGAGCACAAGTTTCTCGGTGCTTCTGCACTATTGGATTCGACTAAAGACAGACATACTAGAAGGAAGTCACATTGGTTCATGCAAGGAAGTACTGCAATTGGTTTTTAGTCCTTTGCTATATGTAAACTGCTTTAGGAAAAAAGAGCTTTTTTTTTATTAGCTACTAGATCACCCTGTACAATAATTAAACTTGCTCTAAATGATGCTAGTATCTACATCCCAAAAAATAACGGCATCTCTAGCATATGTATTTTGTTTGTCGTAATAAGTAATGGAGAGACTATAGAAATGCTAATTTATGAGTTATGAAAATTTATCAGAATTATAAATATGAGCATATCATCTTTTAAGTTGCCCACATTGTTACACTGTTGGCATGTCTTGAGTCACTTAAAATAAGAAATTATATGTCAAAATTACCCATACATTTTTTAAACCTATTCTATGTTGACTTTTTAATTCTATAAAAAAAAACTGTTTTTCTTAAAAAGACAATTGTATCTTTGAATTTCTATTTGAAAAAAAATTGTGTGAGTGCCGGGACTCACGGTTAATATGTGTAAACATCAATGTGCGCGGATCCAAAACGGACTTGTTTTTGCTTGAAGGGGACCTTAAGAATTTTTTCACTGAACGCACCCATCCTAGTATGCAGATCGTAACGTTGCACGGCGTAACGTTGCACAGGAACGTTCACGTTTTTTTTCACTTTACCGCCAGCATAGATGTTTACACATCAAAAAAATTGTTTTTACATTAAAAATTTTTGCTTAAAATTTTTTAGCTCGTACCCAAAATATCAACCGAGAAAAGTGACAATTTTTACGAACAAAATACGACTGTCGGCGAATTTCGTAACAGAACTAAAAACTGTCACGGGTATGCGATGAAATGCGTTCTCCTAATTTCAAAATCATGACTTTATTTAAGGAAGATGAATCAAAGTGAGTTTCATAATAAGGATGTTCGAGAAAAGTCGCATATTTTTGCTAAATACAAATTTCATAATTGGAGTGAGTATTCCAGAACGGATCTTAATAAAAATTGACATGTTTTTGGGCGTTACTGACCTATAGGTAAACAAATGTTTAATGCTTTTTTTAATATTTCAGAAATAAATATAAGTTACATAACTTACATTTTTTTTTCTCATTGGCACCAAACATAAAACAACACAAAAATAAATTACAGAATTGTCATTTATGGCAATGATTGAAAAGTTAATCCTTCTCAAACTGTGATTTATAACAAACGATTGACAAGGCGATATTGTGATTGTGTTACGTGAAGCAAATTGATGATTGATGACGACACGATTATCGTTTTAAAAAATTACGGAATGACCCCCTGAACTTTAGTGACACAAAAACATTTATATGGATAATTAGAAAGATGTGAAATTTAAAAGCGCTTGGTTAAAACGTGGTTTTAAAGGTAAGACCGAACTCGACGGAACTGCACAAAGATTATTTGTATGAAATTGCATGAGCTATATCGCATTAAGCGGCAACGGAACTGCACGGCCGGCGCGGCCCTAAGCTGCAAAGTTGATAATCTGGGCAACTATGTCGCGTAGCGTCGTGCCGTGCGGTTCCGTTGCCGCAAGTGCGGTATAGCAAGCGTCGAGAGTCGATTGAAGTATTACAAAATTTTAGCCAAACCTTGCATTTTGTACAGGACAATTTTTTTTTAATCAGCCTTATTGTGAGTTTCACCCGAACAACATTCCCCCCGGAAAATTTGACATTTCACTTTCCGCCTATTGAGAGTTTCCCCCGAAATTTCATGATAGACAAATTCCCCTTATTGTGAACATTCATTTCGGGCGGAATGTAATGTCATTTCACTTCTTTTTTGTAGGCGAACAAAATTTCGCTTTTAAAATTCCGGGCGAACAAAAAAATTTAAGGTGAAATATTTTTCGGGTGAAACTCACAATAAGGCTGAATATGTAGGGTGGGTCAATGTGAGTATACCATTTGGTTCGGGGTTGAAAACCCCCCCCATTCGGCTGCCGAAACGAAAATTTAATCCGATTGTTCTGATTTCCAGTCGGATTTACTTTTAAGTTTTACCAACTTGATCAACAAAACATTTTCGAAATCAGCTGTTATGTATGCAAGACCTCTCAAAAACGAAATTGTAATCCGGCAACAAAAGGATAACCGAATTTAAAACGTCAATTTGGCGGATTGTAGATCCATTCGTTTTGCCGAATCCGCAAAACGTTTTCGAATACGGAATTCGGAACAGCGAAAATTCGAATACGTGAGGATATACATAGAATTCCAATGGAAATTAGAACAGCCGTGCATATCCGGATTCCTTTCAATCGAAAGGCATTTGTTTACTATTTATTTGTTGAGGTTGACCTTTTGATTATAGGAAATTTTAAACGTAAACATAAAAGAAAATAAATTCAAGGCATTTAAGACAAAAGCAAAACATACATGATTTTATTTTTAAATTCTCCAACTTAGCTTTAGAGAAATTTTCCCTGGGAAATGTCATTGATTTTCGCTCGGAAAATAGATTATCAATGCCTACTATTTTCCTTAGAATTTTTTTCTTTTTAGAAAATTGTTTATGATTGAAGAGTATGGCTGAATTCGTAATTGTAAAACTTCCGCAGTACTGCCAAAATTGCGTTCATAAATGTAAACAAACAGCATAAGCTCTGCTTGAGCATGGCAACAATTGTGTTCATAAAAGTAAAACGACAGTCAATTTGCGGTCAAGTTAGCATTTGTTCGGGTACTTTCTGGACTAAAAATGGAAATCTGTCAAATTCGTTGGAGAGGGGAAATTCTCTCAGGGGGAAGTAAAACTGCCCAAAAGTACACGAACGCTTTGAACCAAAAACGTTTGTTCAACAAAAAGTAAACAAAAGACGAAATAAAACGTAAACAATACCATAAAAATTGCAATTTCAATTATAATTCCACATTCTTTACAAAATAGCACGTGAAAGAAATTCAATTAAGTTTTTGAAAAATCATAATTTTAGTAAAATTAAATTAAAAACAATTAATTTTAATTAAAAACGAAATTCACTCCTACAAATGAAAATAAAACCTAATAAATAAGTAAACAACAGCCATTTTGTATTTTTTGTTGTTGTTCTTTTACTGGCGTTTGTCAGAACACAGAACTTACCAGATTCTGCCCGAAGAAATTTCTCGGGTAAAATTGGCAAGAAGGGGAAATAGTTTTTACTCTCGCGAGCACTCTCTTCTGCCCAAAATGACACGAAATGGAAGTACGCGAACAGGATTGGGCCAAATCTGGTAAAATCAAGTAGTTTTGGGTGGTTTCGGACTAGTACGCGAACAGACTTAATATGCTGCTGATTTTGCACGAAAATGGCAAAGGAGCAAATGTGAGCATTTTTTTAATTAAATTTATTTATAATCGTAATATTATTTTTTTTCTTAGCTTGTAATATGAAATTAATTATTTTTTCTTTTACAGGACTTAACCTGAGTCCAAACTTAATTATTTGCTATTATGAACTTATTTTAAACAAAGTATGATAACTGCACACATGCAGTTGTAATTATGTTCATAAACGTATTTGAGCATATTTTAGGCAGGGCATGGGCAACAAGGCCTGCAATTACGAACTCAGCCTATGTATCATACGGGGGAAAAAATCTGAGGGAGATTTTGTTCCCGATAGCGACGGATTTTGAACAATTATCGTAATACGTAATACGGTAAAAGACGATACCAAAACGGATCCACAACCAAAAAAAAAAAAAATAACTTCTCCAATCGAGTTCTGCACCCTTCCTACAAAAACAGTTAATGCTTTTTCATTTCAAGACAATTCTATTTATCTTCTATTATTATATTAATAAAGCGGAACTCTTCCTTTGTTTGTTTGTTTGTGTTTGTTTTTTCGCGATAATCCCAGAAACCACGCGTCCAATTTCAAAAATTCTTATTTTGTTTAAAGGGTTGTTTGAAAGGGATGGCTTAAGGGATATTTTTTTTTTCAAAATTTTGCTATTTGCAGGGTGAAATGGGGTAAAAATAAAAAAAATTGTCTGATTTAAGAAATTCTTTTTTTTTGTTTGAAAGGTCTTTCTTAGGAAATGGCTTTAAGGATATTCTTTTTCAAATTTTGTTATTTTTTAGGGTAAAATAGGGTACAAATTAGAAATACTTTTGGTGTTTGAAAAGGTCATTTTTAGTAAATGGCTGTAGGGCTATTTTTTACAAAAAAAAAGGTTAAGTATAGGTTGAAATGGGGTAAAAACGAATTTGTAAATATATCAAAGGTTTTTTCTAGGGGATGGTTTTAGGATTTTTTTTTTAAATTGATATTTAAGTGAAGTAAAAACAAAAAACGGATGTGCGATTTTAAAAATTCTGTTTGTTTGAAAGGTTATTTTAAAAAATTTTACATTTATAGACTAAAATGAGATAAACTCAAAAAGTGGATTTTGATTAGGTACAAAAATTCTTTCTGTGTTGGCAAAGTAATAAAAGTTGGACTTAAATGATTTTATTTTATAATGTAATTGTTTAATGTAATTTTTTTGCGAATTTAAGGTTTGTCTACCCGTGCGAGGACGGGCGTGCTAGTATATTCAGCCCTATCACGAATTCCATCGTAATCGGAAACTTATTAAAAGTCCCGAAAAAAACTACACATCACAGAATTCATCGTAGTGGAAATATTTTACATATTGCCATTATTACGAACGGAATTCGGAGTTTCTTGCTGTGTTTGTTTGTTCGGGGTTCGGGCTAATCTCAGAAACCATATGTCCCATTTCAAGAATGCTTTGTGTTTGAAAAGTTGTTTTTAGGAGATGGCTTTAGGGATATTCTTTCAAAAATGTTACTATTTGTAGGGTGAAATGGGGTAAAGTGATTTACATTTGAAGTGGTGCAATCCTTTAAATACCTTGGGTCAATAGTAGCAGCCGATAACAATATAGAAGAAGAAATACGCGGGCGGCTTCTCAAATCCAACAGAGCCTACTATAGTCTGTCAAAGCTCTTCAAATCCAGAAATCTCACCATAACTTCAAAACTGCTGCTGTACAGGACCATGGTCCTGCCAGTACTCACATATGGATCCGAGACTTGGGTGCTTAGCAAAAGGCACTCCGACCTCTTAGCCGCGTTCGAGAGAAAAGTCTTAAGGAGAATTGTTGGCCCCATATGTGAGGAAGGACGGTTCCGGAGACGGTACAATCATGAATTGTACGCAATCTACCTTGAAGCAGATATCGTGACAAAAATTAAGCTCGTTAGACTCCGGTGGGCAGGGCACCTAGCTCGCATGAGCGAAGTGGAACCTGCTCGGAAAGTTCTTTGTGGTACATTCTATGGTAGACGACAGCGTGGTAGACCATGCTTGCGCTGGAGAGATGGCGTAGACCAGGACGCCCGGAGCCTTGGGGTGCGCAACTGGATGGCGGCGGCTCGAGACCGGGATGGGTGGAGAGACTTGTTGAAGGAGGCCAGGACCGGACCCCGGTTGTCGAGCCGACGATGATGATGATGATTTACATGTATTCGACTGAAAAATGCTACCTTAAGAGGTTATTCTTAGTAAATGCCTTTAAGGATATTCTCTTTCAATTTTTTGTTAATATTTGTAGGGTGAAATGGGGAAAAAATATAAAAGTTGTCCGATTTAAGAACTTCTCTTTATGTTTAAAGGGTAATGCTGAAGAAATGGCTTTAAGGATATTCTTTCTCAATTTTTTTTATTTGTAGGGTGAAATAGGGTAACAATAAAATAATGTATCTGATTTAAAAAATAATGTTTGTGTTTAATAGGATATTTTTTTTTAATTTGCTATTTATAGGGTGAAATGGAGTAAAAACGAAAGTTTTATTTGATTACAAAAGTTCTTTCTGTGTTGGAAAAGTAATAAAGGTTGGACTTAGATGATCCTATTTTTAAAAATGTATCCTTTCATAAAGTGAAGTGGGTAAAAACCCAGAGAGTAGAATTCAATTAAAAAAAGTACCCTAAATATTTATTTATATTTTCTTTTGAATTTTTTTAATGCAAAGCTTAGGTTTTTCTACACATGCGAAGGCGGGCAGGCCAACTTCTTACATAGGTATATTATTTCTCTAATATTTCGTTTCTTTTTTAAATGTTTGAATTGAATATTTAAATGTAGGTAAATAAATAAGTAAATGTGACTCTAAATGACTGTTCAGTTAGAGTCTTGGGTTCGAGTACCATCTAGGCAGAAATCTTTTTGTATGTACTCTAGTTACAACTGTGCGCCATCCGTGGGCTTCTCAGTCCAATGTGCGAAAACAAATTCATTCATATTCTTTCATTTCCTCTAACTAGTGCCGTGCATTTGCAGCTTGCATTTAAAAGACTAGTGTTCGGTTTCACAAATGTTTAACAGGCTTTAAAAATCACGTGTTTTGTATGGAACAAACTTCATGTAAGATTTAAAAGCCTGTTTAATAGCTTTATGAAATCGGCCATAGGTCTTACAGGGTGTCAACCCAGCCCATCCCAAGACAACTGGTCCCAAGACAACCCATCCCCGACCATTCATCCCAAGACCCAACTGGTACCAGGGCAACCCAAACCGGAAATAAGAACTCATACCAAGGAAAGTCATACCAGAAGCAAAAACTGGTCGAAAATGGTTAGTGTATTTAATTAATTCGATAAAAGGGGAATTTTTTTGGGAAGTTTGTGTGAGATGGTAAATTTATCATTATAAATGCGAGGAAGCAGGAAAAAAGTAGACTCCTATGTTTATGTTTGTGTGAGTGATGTTTTGTGCGAGACAAAGATGTTTAGGATAAATTCTTTAAATGCAAGTAAACCTCACAGTTTTTTGGGAAGAGTTCTTTTTTCCGGGGAGAGTTGTCCCGGGATGAGCTATCTTGGGACCACTTGAGTTCTGGTATGAGCCGTCGGGGATGAGTTGTCTTGGGACCAGTGGTTCTGGGATGGGCTACACAAAACCTGTCTTACAGGCATATAGTATACATATTATGATGTGTTTATGGAATTTTTTAAATGGGAAATCTTTATTATTTCTGAATTCGAATATTCAATGATTACAAGTTTCTTACTCTTAATGATAAATTAAATATACATAATTTTATTATTATTTTTAAAATGTATCTCAAGAATTTTCAGTTTATTAACAGCAGAAATAACAGTCAGGTTATCCAAAACAATTAAATATCTTAATTTAAAAAGATAATATAATGAAATTAGTGTGGTGATTCACAGTATGTTTTATTTTTTAAATTTAAAATTATGTTATGTTCTAATCCTTAGTTTTTTTTACTTTAAAATACAAAACCCCATGTGTTTGAACACAGCACAGATGAATAATATTATTTTATATACAGAAGTATTTGTAAATTTTTAACTGAAACAAATGCTGCATTTCAACAAATAAGGCGTGCATATTAATTCCTTTATGTACAACTTAAAAACTTAGCTCCGTTTTTAATCGTACCACACATCAATGTAAAAACTATTAATTCCTTACTTTTAACTTCCAGTTATCTGGAGCGTAGAAGATTTTCATACATTTTTTTACACGTGATTTGAGTTATTGTAACCCTTAGCATGGTAAAGTGCGCTATCACATTTGGTTTTGCCGTACTGTGATGGAGTTAAGAGCTCTATTGTCCGGCGATAAGTTAGCAGTTACCGTAGTTACTAAGCGTTGAGACTGATGTTGGAAAGCTTGTGGCGCAACAACGTTCGACGTTGATTGTGTGCCCAAGAGCTCCCAATTTCCTTCACGATGGACCAGCGTGTATGGTGGCCCTCCAGTTGTGGCCGCAGTATTTATGGGAAGCTAACGTGAATTCAAAAACTAAGCTATATATATAAACTAAGCAAAATTAAAAAAAAAACTACTTACTGGTATATTAAATCGATGAACTGGTGGACTTGACATTCGAATATTTGGCTGTATCGCTCTAAGAAATGTGCTGGGCGGAAGCTTTAGCACTTCTTTGCTTTTATATGCCATTTCAATGGTGGCTGATGGACAGGTGGTGCTGGCATTATGTGGACTGCCGCTATTCTTCTTTGCGTTTGTGGTCGCATTTGAAGTCTGGGCAGAGACTGCTGTGGATATGGGAGATGTGGTCTGGTATAGATGTATTGGCTGGATTGGCATAAAGCCCTGGAATTGGATGAAAGTGCCATTGAATTTTGTGTTGGACAGATATTGACAGTTTTGCTACTCACTGGTGTTGTCTGAATACTTGGCGTAGTTATAGTCGAGCCAATGGATAAAACTGTCGGTGAGGAGAATAGAACTCCTGGGCCTTGCGTATCGGTATTGAGATGAGAATTAACTTGACAGCAATTGGGTTTGTGTCGGTTCCAATCGATACCTTGACAATTGGCATCACAATAGGCGGTGTTCCAACAACAATAGGAATTGGCTTCACGGCCACAATTTGCACACCATTGTCTTTTCTTTGTCTGTTCCACCGCGTGTATTCTTTCGATTTCACACTGTTTGCGTGTTTCAGCAATAATTCGCAGCCTTTCAGTCTCCATACTTTTCTTCATTTCACACAACATGGTGTCGGTATTTTGTTTGAGCTCGTACAGACGTTTTTCATATTCGGCCGTTTTTGTCTCCAGCTCCATTTGCAGCTCCGCAATTTTAGCAGGGAGGACTTCAGCGTTTGCCATGTCGCTTACAGTGTCTTGCATGACCGAGATGAAGAAGTCCGTTATCTGTAAAAAGCGTAAACAAACAATACAACGCATAAATTATTCATGACTTTTGTTTGTATTAAGAATCGGAAAGGTTCGAGTAGGAGGAAAAGTAATTTGGAATATTAGGCGTTTAAGTTTTGTAGAGAGTTAGTTTTGAGAATATTAGCTTCACAACTCAAACCAAATTTACTCTGAGTTTGAATGATATTCGAGGAGGCATGGTTCAGATTTATGTCGGTGCTTGTACTGCTTGTTGCTGCTTGCAAAACTGTCCACTAGAGCGTCGAGTTTTTTTCTTATTACACTGAACTTATTTTGGATATAATATTTCATGCAGGTTCACTCAAGAATTTTGTTCAGTGAAAGTTTAGCATAAGTCCGTAATTTCCAACGACATAAGAAAAATTGTGATTTTCTCTTCTATCAAATCGATAGAGAAAAAATCATAACCGGGATTTCTTATTTTGCTTGTTCTGCAAAATAATATTTTTTTAAAAATTGAACATATTGAATGAAACAACAACAACTTATATGTACTACCAAAAAGTTATGGCTCGAGTATATATCTATTTCAACAGCGCCAATTTGATCGTCAGACCGTGCTGCTCAGTCTGGTTCGTGCTCATTTTAATTGAAAAATCTCTTACGCCTTCACTGAAATTCAAATCATGTACCATGGTCTTCAGAGGCCGATGATCTACAAATCGCGCTACCGATTAACTCTTCCCCAGTGCAAGTTTTGTTTGGTTATCATGCACTGAGCTGATTATTATTTTTATCAGCTAACATAAGGTTGAAGACATACTGGAGCTGCGAGCAGAGCGTCCAAAACAATCAAACGCCGAGGTAGTACAGCTGCTATAAACAAACAGAGCGGCGCGTTCAAGAAAATTTGTTATCTCCGTTATTATCGAAGTTTCTTGAACAAAATAAATATGCAAGGGGAATTAAAGGGATATTTTAACAGGAAAAAATTTAAATAAATATAAACATTTATAATACTATTTCAATTAGTAAAAATGTTTATGGACAGAATTAAATTACTATTTAAAAAAGCTTGTGGTGTTTTACCTACAATATTAGACCTTTCGGCAAAAGGTTTTTTTTTCTTGGAAAACGATCCCGATGAAATTTTAAAATTGAAATTTGTAGGTGGTTTGTCCTTGAATATTCAAGAAAAAAGCTGCCATTTTAACAGAGTGACGTTCCTCGGGACTGATTGGGTTTATATTACACTTCGTCCAGTTTTTTAAGCGATATGTTTTATTTTCTCTAATATACAGTCACACGTATACGTTAATAACCATATGGGAACAACTATAAAATATATTCTGATTCCGACTTTGTCTATGACTATGGCGCAGAAAAAAATTCAAGTGCTGGGAACTGAAATTTCCTTAAAGCACCATGACTCAACACTGGTGAGGCAAAAGCTATAAAATTATGTTTGTTACACCCTGCTCTGTCGATCGGTAAATTTGTTTGGTCTGGCGTGCGAATGGGGACTGAGCACTGAGCCCGGGGCAGTACATGTTAACGTAACGGTGATATTCTCCATAAACCATAACCGCACGAGAAAGACATACATGCAATCATACATATGTGTAATCCATGTCAAAAGTTTCTACAAGCAATACATGTTTTCAGAATTATTAGCTTCAGTATGTGATACCCTTTCTTTGATCAACTCCGCTTTGCTCGCAGCTCCAGTACATTGTGTTTAGCCTAGTCATGTATTTAGGGTTGTACCGTTATTATTATCAAAATGGTTTTGAAGTTCTGAACATAAAAATGAGAGTGAGAAATATTGAGTTCGGTAAAGCATTCCACATTCATGGTGTGCGACTAAAGAAACGCTAAAAGAAATTCAACGAAAATAATTCAACAATTTGGTGTGACACAAACTGAAAAACTTATTTTTGAAGATCGTTTGACTTGTGTCAAAATCAAACATTTTTGAAATTGCTCGCACCCGAAGCCCATGGGAGTCACTTTTAGAAAACAAACTACTTTAAAAGTAGCCTTACGGTTGAATTGTTTACAATTTTTCTTTAGAATAGAATGAAAGACATAATACAGAGATGAAAATGTTATTGTTGTACGAGTCAATGCAAAATTTTCTCAGCTTTCCTTTATATTACACTTCGTCCAGTTTTTTAAGCGATATGTTTTATTTTCTCTAATATACAGTCACACGTATACGTTAATAACCATATGGGAACAACTATAAAATATATCCTGATTCCGACTTTGTCTATGACTATGGCGCAGAAAAAAATTCAAGTGCTGGGAACTGAAATTTCCTTAAAGCACCATGACTCAACACCGGTGAGGCAAAAGCTATAAAATTATGTTTGTTACACCCTGCTCTGTCGATCGGTAAATTTGTTTGGTCTGGCGTGCGAATGGGGACTGAGCACTGAGCCCGGGGCAGTACATGTTAACGTAACGGTGATATTCTCCATAAACCATAACCGCACGAGAAAGACATACATGCAATCATACATATGTGTAATCCATGTCAAAAGTTTCTACAAGCAATACATGTTTTCAGAATTATTAGCTTCAGTATGTGATACCCTTTCTTTGATCAACTCCGCTTTGCTCGCAGCTCCAGTACATTGTGTTTAGCCTAGTCATGTATTTAGGGTTGTACCGTTATTATTATCAAAATGGTTTTGAAGTTCTGAACATAAAAATGAGAGTGAGAAATATTGAGTTCGGTAAAGCATTCCACATTCATGGTGTGCGACTAAAGAAACGCTAAAAGAAATTCAACGAAAATAATTCAACAATTTGGTGTGACACAAACTGAAAAACTTATTTTCGAAGATCGTTTGACTTGTGTCAAAATCAAACATTTTTGAAATTGCTCGCACCCATGGTCACTTTTAGAAAACAAACTACTTTAAAAGTAGCCTTACGGTTGAATTGTTTGCAATTTTTCTTTAGAATAGAATGAAAGACATGATACAGAGATGAAAATGTTATTGTGGTACGAGTCAATGCAAAATTTTCTCAGCTTTCCTCGAATCGATGCTTGAATGTGTGCTCGAGTGCAAGTAACTAGGCCTCGGCGTCACAAATTTGTGTTTTCAATTATTTTTCATCGCAAAAAATAAATTTATTGACGTCAAAGAATCATGTCCAAGCGAAAAATAACATACATTCGCTGCAAAACTGGCACAGGAAATTACTTTATGAATTCACGACAGTGAAAGACCCTCCTAATAAAAACTAAATAATTAAGCTTACCTTATGGGCACTTTCAACTAACGTCCTACATACTGGCCCAGCATCCGAATTGAATCCGTAATTGCCATCTGATCGCAGTGCTCCATTTGGTTTGTGCGACAATCTTGGCGGGCCACACACTATTGTGTCTGTAATAGCCGCAGCTAAGTTGGGCGTCACAATTCCAGACAGAATATGACCTTCTGCTTCTCGATCATTCTTATCAAATTCTTCATTTTGCATTGTTTCAGGCGTAGTTTTTGTATTTAACGTTGCATTATAACTTGGTCGATAGTTTGTTGAACTTGTTACAACCGTTGATGTGGTTGTCAAACTAATAGGATTAGTAGTTGAAACTGTTGTCGTTGATACTGAAATTGGATTCATGACTACTGTTGGCGCTGGCAATGGTATTGCAACAGATGACGGCAGAGTTATAGTGCATGAGGCGGTAGTTGTTGTGGCGGGGTTAGAAGAAATCACTGCGGGATTTTGAGTTGAATTCGATGTTGGTATGACTGTTGCTGCACATGTTACCTTCACCATAGGTTGATTATATGTTTTGGAAACAGCTGTTTTTATGGGTATAGAATTATTCTTTTGATTATCGCCTGGTATGTAGACCATACTATTTTTCGTCAATGAACGCCTTACGTCTGGTGGCAACAATACCGTTGATTGGTTTGGACCTTTGTTGGGAAAAGATTTACGTGCTCTGGCCGTTTGTTGTTTCCTTGATTGCGCCGTTGAAGCCACTGAGGTATTAACAGATAAAGGAGGTGTAGCTGGTTTAATGGTTGAACTAATTGGGGCTGGTGCAATTTTCACTAGTGGTGGTGCCATTGTCAAGGACTCTAGACTACGTACAACTATGCGTTTAATCATTGTTTCTCCCACAAGACGGGGCGGTTCAATGGACTTCTGGCTATTATTATTAGTTGTCGTTATTGTTGATTGTTGGCTAACAACAACTGTGACTACAGGTTGATTTGGGGGAGGTTGTTCCATCGGCACAGAATATATTGAAGAATCATCTTCCGAAAGGACTTCGTTCTTAACCGAATCAGGATCTAAAGTAATCAAAAGTGGGTCCGTACCGACCTGCTGTGAAGGTTTTCCTGTGCCAGTAGGAGTTGAAGATGATGAAGAGGATGTTAGAGTTGGACTTGTGCTTTTACTGATATGCGGAGGTACTGCTTCAATAGATTTGCTTGGTAGGGGCTTGCAAGTTGATGTTATTAGTTCCTCATCGTAATTTTCTAATTTTATGTCTTCAAAGGGAATCAATCCTTTCGGTGGAACAAGCCTTTCCAAAACGTTTTCCTTCGATGGAATGGGTGTATGTGGTTTTGTAGTTGAAATAGAACTGGAAAATGATTGAATCGGTTTGGGTTGGTTGGTTGAAGTTGGCGAAACGGCAACTTTTTGCTGTGGGGGCAATTTTGATGGGGGAGATTGCTTTTTTTCATCAAATGATTGGTTTGGGTTCCTTTCTTCACTAACAAAATAAGTAGTTACGCCACTTTGGTTCTTGGCTACAATTTTTTTTATTGTCACACCTTGGCGATTTTGTACGAATTTCGACATTGAATCTGATGAGTTTTCACTGGTTTCTTTGTTTCTCTGTGAAGTTATATCAGATTTTTGCAGTTGCTGCATTTGTTGAGGTTTAAGTTGTGGTTGCTGCTGTTGTTTTTGCTGCTGTTGCTTTTGTTGTTTCTGTAGTTGTTGTTGCTTTTGTTGGTGTTGTTTTTGTTGCTGTTGTTTTTGTTGTTGCTGTTGTTGATCCTGTTTTTGTGATTGTTGCTGTTGTTGTTCTTGTTTTTGTTGTGGGTGCTGTTCTTGTTGCAGTTGTTCTGCTTGTTGTAATTGCTGTGGTTGTTGTTGCGATCGTTGTGATTGTTGTGGTTGTTGTGATTGTTGTTGTGGTTGTTGTTGTGGTTGTTGTTGTGGTTGTTGTTGTGGTTGTAGTGGTTGTAGTGGTTGTTGTGGTTGTTGTGGTTGTGGTGGTTGTTGTGGTTGTTGTGGTTGTTGTGGTTGTTGTGGTTGTTGTGGTTGTTGTGGTTGTTGTGGTTGTTGTGGTTGTTGTGGTTGTTGTGGTTGTTGTGGTTGTTGTGGTTGTTGTGGTTGTTGTGGTGGTTGTGGTTGTTGTAATGGTTGGGGTTGTTGTGTTTGTGGTTGTTGTGTTTGTGGTTGTTGTTGTTGTGATTGTTTTGGCTGTTGTGATTGTTTTGGCTGTTGTGACGATTGTGGATCCTGTGGCGATTGCAGCTCCGGAGTCTTTTGTTGCGTATTTTCTTGTGGAGACTTCGGTGAGTGTTCTGAATTGTCTTTATGCAGTTTTGTTTCTGTACCTCTAGGAACACCTATGAAAGCACAGCCAGGTTCTATTGAATGAATTTCGCTCGATCGAGAAGACCGCTTTCTCTTAACTGAACTTACATCAACTTCGTCTTTGAATTCTTCAACTTTTGGCTCCTCGCTATTTGGCGGACACAATGACGTTGATGAAGTATTTGCAGGAAGCTCTGTTGTCGGATCTTCTTCGGAGCTCTTGGATTTTTTAATTTTTGGCGATACACAGACGACTTCAGACTTTCTCTTTAAAATGACCGAGTTTATCTTTGATGAACTGATTTCGTCTTTATTTTGTGGTTTCGCAACAACCTCATAGTTCGACTTATTAGCATATGTTTTAGGTATTGCAGTTGCAAGCTTTGACGGCGACATAGACTTCGAAGGCGTCGTCATAAATACATCATTTAATTTGCTGTCCTCTTGATTTCGATCAATGGATTTGCGGAAAAACTTTCGAATTTTATCTAACCCCTGATTGGACTGATCGGAATCAGTCCCTGAATCAGTTTTCATAATAATAGACAAATTATTTCCAGCTGTCTTAACAATTTTTAAAGTTAGAGGTGGTTTTTGAATGGTTTGTTGGCGCTTAATATACTCCGTTACTCCAGGCATCATTTCTTCCAATTGTTTCATTTCGTTATTGGGATCGTAGAGTGTCTTGGGTGGCGCATAGTTGAAGCTCCCCACAACAGCACGAATCTTTTGAATGTGTACATCAATTTCTTTTATGCAATCGGCAATGCCAGGCCGAAACGATCGTTTTCCCGAATATGGATTTGGATCTATTGCTGAATATAAATAGCAGTCTTTAACGGGAACAAACGCCCTATCGTGATCACCAAAGAAACGAACATTTAATAGAGAATTCGGACCTAGACCCATTCCCTTTGCCGGCCAATAGGGAAAACCTTTAAGCTTAGCCCACAGTAGAATGTGTGGCTTAATGCAAACATCCAAAAACCAGTCCTTACGTGTATTGGCGTTAAGATAGCATTCCGAGCAGGTTTCGATTTCCGTTGCTTCTTGCCTACATACTTTAAGTAAGGTTTTTGCAACTAATATATCTTTATTAGTGAAAGCTGTCAGTAAAAAAACAATACATACTTTTAGCTTTTTTGAAATGATTATGTTGAATAATTTATTTTACATACCTGAATAAGCTGTTGAAACATTATGCTGTATCCATTTTGTCTCCAGAATAAATTCTTCAGTACATCTAAATTCTTTTCTTTCAATTTTATCCTGAATAGAATTTAGTGTAACAGGATTAACTACGTACATACTATATGCGGGACATTCATTTGGATCAGGAACATCAAGTAATCTTTCATGCTATAAATAAAAATTTTTCCTAACTGTATTAGAGTTTTGTGTACAAGAATATTTTATTTTTATTTTTATAAAAAAAATAAACTTATAATATGACATAACCGGTACTACACGAGCTCATCTATAATTTATTTATTCTTAAATTTAGGAACGGGTAAAGGTTTCCACATTCCTTGAAATACCTGACGTTGAAGTTCCATATACATAGGACAAGGATGTGAATCTAGGAACGAATATGAAACGCTGAGTTTATTGTCGTCAGCAAAAAAGTTTAATGGATTAGAAGTTCAAGACAAGAGATCGTTAATGGATCGTTAGGAAGAGAGCCGGAGACAAAACGGAGCCCTGGGGCATTATCTATAAAACTAGTATTTTTCGCGTATAAATTAATGTATGAAGATGATGATGGCTCTTTCTACAGCTAATCTTCGACATTAGTTTTCCTAAGGAACTCGATTATTTGGAGTACTTTTAGAGAGGCTCTATTCACTTAAGTTGTCAATGTTAACTGGGAAGCTATTTACTCGAGACCATTGGTTGACGAACAAATTGAGTTTTTCACTGAACAAGTTAACTTCTTGTTTAATACTTTCGTTTCAAATAAAAAATACACTGTGCGAAAAAAGGGCACTGAATAGTGATCAAGTATGCAAAATGTAAATATTTTGCTTCTAAATTTCACAATCTTTCATCACAAAAAATCTGGAGAAATATCAAATCCCTAGGCTTAGCCAAAAAAAAAAACAACTTAGGCGTAGAATGTGATTTTAATGAGCTCAATAAACAATTCGCACCATCCTGCATTCCCCTTGTGCAAAACGAGATTTTCTAACCCATTCCCCACTTCTCTTTGAAGTTCTGAAAGCAGCTCAAGCAATTATGAAAAGCAGAATATGAAAAAATTCGTTCCTATACCAAAACAATCTTATTCCTCAGTTAAAGAATATCGCCCGATTTCCATTTTACCTTTTATTTCAATTTACTTTCTTCGGCTCAAGCCGTCTTCAAGTCACAACTTAGCTGCACTACAGGGGCCAAATTACCGCATCAGTTATCGAGTAATACGTGACTTAATTCTGTGAGTTTGGCATTACCGCTCACTTTATGGAGTCATCATCCCCATAGGTTTTACTCGTTCATTCGATCACTGATGGCACTCACTCGATCAGTCACTGATGCGGTAATTTGGCCCCAGGATTTGTCTTGCCAATGGATCTCTGCCACCAAATGTCAGAAGCGTCAGTGTGAAATTAAAAAAAAAAAAAAAAAAAAAACAATTTGACAGCACTCCCTGGTTGGAAAACAAAACCAAATGCCGAAGGCACGAAGGCGAGCCAAAAAAGTCGTGTGTTTAATAATAGTGATTAATATGTAATAAAATTAGTTTTTTTTTGTAACAAACACTTGAAAAAATGTTCACTAAAATGTTTAAACACTTATTAAAACGTAATTCGATCGCAAATTTAAGTTTTCAGTTCCAAATACAATAAATAATCAAATCACCGGATTTTTAACACTGCCAAGAGCATGTAAATATTTTCCAACCAGGGACTTTTTTTTGTTGTTGTTTTTAGATGTCAAATTAGAAAGAGAAAAGACAAAGACAAATCTTGGAAGACCTCTATACCCAACTCGGGCCGAATTACCGCATCAGTTAGTCTGCATTTAACTTGACCGATTTTTCCACGAAGATTTTTCCAGAAATCGTGAAATGTTTACATTTAACGATTTTTCCATTAAGATTTTTTCGTTGTCCTCTTCACTTTTCATTGCTATCCCCTTCATTTTACATTAAGATTTACTCACACCATCAAATAAACGGCACATTAACACTAAATACAAACGAGAAACTGGAAAGAAAGTAAAAGAGAACGAGAACAAGAACAGACTGGAAAAATCGTGTGAGTTTTGAGGAACAAACGATTTTTGTCACCCCCTCACTTTTTACTCCCTTTACATAGGAATAAAAGATCGGCATTGGAAAAATCGTTCAATGTAAACGCATACTTATCGAGTAATACGTGACTGAATTATATGAGTTTGGCATTACCGCTCACGTTATGGAGTCATCATCCCCATAGGTTTTACTCGTTCATTCGATCACTGATGGCACTCACCCGATCGTCACTGATGCCGTAATAAGGGCCTAGATTTTTCAGCACAATTTTCAACTCCACTTCGTTCCTGAATTGGAGTCAAGTCGGTTGAAGCTCTTTTCAACTCGGTGGAGCTTTACAAAGGATCGAAGCGGGCTTCAATCTCCCTTCAATAACTGATAAACATAAACGGGGTATATTAATTATAAATTTACCAAAATACCTAAGCATATGTATGTATGTACATACATATATGTACACATAAAAAGATAGATTGAACCTTATAATACGATTTCAAATCATTTATATTGATGTTTGTTTATTTACTTGATTTCAATGTTGTTCATAGAATAATCTAGTACAAATGCTTGCTTGCTATTTTACGAACAACAAAAAACGAACACAAAATTACATACGTTTTCATGTCGACTAGTTCCTAGTTATAGATGTCTCTTACTTTGTGTTAATTTTCCATATATTTAAACAGAAACTTACAAAACGAATTGACTATCAATAAACTACAAAGTGACAGATTTTATTTCTCCATGGCTCAATAATAACCACATTCGTGAATCGTGTCAACAGAATTCTTAAATCTTAAGCAGAAAAAAATATAAAAAGCTGCGGATTTTTCTTTTCATGATGAATGGACACGTTTTTATTTTTAATGACAAATGAGTAAAATCTCAAAAAGAGAGTGAGAAATTTGAATTCGCCGCATTACTAATACACACAAACATATAATACGTATTTTATGTAAAGCCAAAGCCAATGATAGAGACAAGAATACAAATAAAAATATAATCACAGTGTTCATCTCTTTTTCGCAATGAAAAATAAAATCCACTTCTACAATCTATAGATACAACAGTGACTACTATAGAAAGGCATTAACAAAGGGAAATCGATGAAATGGGAACAAAAATTTTTTTACTTCGTTTATCTTCTGTGCAATGCAAAATAGGAAAAAGGAAACAATCCGAAAGATACAAAAATGAAGACTAAAAAAATTCTGTGACTAAGCATTTACCAAAAATGTTTTAAAAATTCTTTACAGAAGATAATCACAATAAAAATATGCAATAAAAACCAATGTTATCTAATTTTAGCATTTAAATGATAATTTGAAAATATTAAACATTTCAAAGTCAACAATGCCATCGTAGACTAAGATGTCTTATGTAAGCACTTAAAGATAACCTTTAAATTATACAAAAATTTAGTTTTTAATATGCAGCTATTCAGTTATAGGGTAAGAAGGAATAGAATGTGACCTTTTTTAAAAATCGGGCTAGGTGTATTCATCCTTATTCCCGAGTTATATAGACGGCAATGCTATGAAAATATTGCATTGAAGTAGAAGCAAGATAGGTTTCATTTGCATTGCTAAACAAAATTGACAAAAAAAAAAACTATACAAAACATTACTTCAACCCGTTGAACTTAGCCGTTTAATTTGACAGCGGTATTAATATATATTTTGGACTTTTTTTAATGAGCTAAAAATTAAGTTTGAAGCGGATTTAGATTTTTAGCATTGTGGGGTATATAAAATATGAAAATCACGTGGATAGTGGGGACATTCTCAGCAATACTGGAACAGATCTTTCGAAAATCTAACTAGACAAACAGATTCGGAATTAAGATATGGGGAGAGAAATTGAGCAATCTCAGATTTTCGGATGATATAAATTCGCTTTCACATACATCGGAAGAGATAGAAGAAATGGTAAACGAACTTTCAACAGAATGCAAAATACATGGACGCACACTTAACTTCAACAAAACCAAAGTCATGACGAACTACATTCAGAAAGACATCTTACTTGGAAATGCAAAAAATAGACTACACTGATGACTACATTTACCTAAGATAGCTAAAATCGTTCAAAAACCAAGAAGAAAAGGAAATAAACAGACGAAGAACAAATAGCTGAAGCAATTTTGGAACACCAAACAGATTGAAAAGTCGGTAGAGAAACACAAAAATACATCTTGGACTCCACAATACTTCCGGTAATGAAATAGGGACGACAAACAATGAGACTAACATCCAGTTCACTTGAAAGACTCAGAATATGTAAAGTCAAGACAGAAAGACGATTGTTAAACATAAGGACTATTCAAAGATTTAAAAACGAGGACATAAGAAAAAGAACAACAAACATAATAGCAGAAACCTAAAGAATTAAACAGCTAAAATGATGGACAAAAATAGTGACAAAATGGACCCCACCCGATGAAAGTAGACAAAGACGGCGACCAAAGAAAAGATGGATAGATGACCTTAAACAATTCAACAGCAAGTTGTACAATGACGCAAAAAACACGAGATCTATGGACAGCAGTGGCGATTCCTCTCAGTTGGCTAATTTGGCGGCGCCAAACCTAAAATTTCAACTTAAATGTACATACAACAAACAAATTATTTGTATTAAAACTTAGATACTGAACATTCTTTTAAATACAAAAAAAACTAACATCCCTATGCGTTTAAATCATTATAAACCAGCAAAACCTATTCAAAACACTACAACCCCTACGTGGTATATTAATCCCATAGTCCAATATGGACACCGTCACGTCATACAAAGTATCTCGCTCGTGTTGAGTTGGCTAAAAAATCTGCGCCATCAAATCTCATACAAACCCGATGTGCTGTCTCATTCTTTCTTTAAGAACAGACCGAAAAAATATTCACAAAGGTTGGGCTCTAATAAAAGAGCCAAACTGGGTAGAGAAATGCGAGACAAAATGTAGTATTTGATTTTTATTTTTTTAAGGGGTGATGGTATAAGGCTGAAATTTTGGCAGATGGTAGAAATTACTGATCTTAATATGAATACAAAAAATTATAATTCTAGAATAGCCTTGAACGGTGATAACGGCAATTTTTGAGAGCTTTCACCTATGAACTCATATCTCTTGAGTGCATAAATGGATATCTTTAATTTTTATTAACTTTGCATATAAATAAAATTACGGTTATTTCGATACCTCACTTATTATCCTAAGTGGAATATAATTATCACAATCTTGATTTTAAATTGATCGAAAAATCAAAAAAATTCCATTGAAATTATCTGGTTGGACTATTGCCGACTAGAACCCACCAGTGGAGAATCCCGTTATCTGAATTGAATATTTTAATTCGAATTTGATATGGTTGGCTTTAATAAATCATAACTCTCGTTCTACTAATTGGATCTTCAACGTTAAGGCACCTGAGTAAAACCAACATAACACGCTACATTATGTAAAAAAAATCATTGAGGAGGGGCAGGCATTTTTATACTAAAAGGGTGAAAAAGTCACCCCTCAATTCGATTTACAGTAGTCTAAATTCAAAAGTTAATGATAAAATTCACAATTTGAAAAAAACAAAAAAATGCTTATTTATTGCTTAACCTCTCTTCTAAAATTATTTCTTAAATTTTTTTACCATCAAGCCCACACGAGAGGTGCTAGAATTATTTTAAATGTTTTTTTTTTTAGCAAAAAAAATTGCATTTTAATTAAAAAACAGATCAGATTATTCAAAAAGTTCTGCATTAATCTTTATGATTAAGGTCTTAAAATACTATCATTAAGGCATTTGTTCGATTTGTGACAAGAAATTATCAGTTTTTACATTGAAACTTTGAAAAAAAAATCTAAAAACAATTTCAGTTAAAGTTGCGGGTATGCAAATTGGTTTAGAGTGAAAAAATCGCTACTTTCGAGCCTAGAAAATCAATAAAAACTTGAATATTAAGAAATAAAAGGTATCTATTATACAGAGTTATGAATCCTAATTTATGCTTCAAATATCCAATAAATAGCATATTTACTGAAAAATAACTTTACTCGATCCAAAGAGATGTTATTTATCATTTGGGAATATATACCTACTACTGGACTCGGACGCTTTTTTCGTGAATCGTTTTGGAGTATACTAATAAAATGGAGCGGCTTTAAGTGCTGTGCATCAGCTAATATCTCATGTATTTTGTAGCCAATCCAGAACTCAAGACCAGAAATCGCCCCTGATGGACAGCAATGGGATATGAATTATTTTGACAACAATATTATTACATTTTACGTAGTGGACTGTTGACTGTTGAATCTAAACGCTAGAGCTTTTCAAACCAACACTACAGACTTGTGTACAATTTGCAATCTTGATGCAGCGGAGAACACCTTTCATTTTATCGGAGTTTGTCCTATATTCAAAGGTTACCGGATGGAATTTCTAGGAAGCTATGAGTTAAACAGGCCCCAGTTTCTTGATGTATATAAGTTATTGTCATATTAAAGTTGAACTACCAGCAAAGCTATGTTTTTATACAATTATTTTGGTAATAAAATTATTTATCTATCTATCTATCTATCTTGTTACATTTTAATTTTTAAAAAAATTAATAAAAAAAAAGATCAAAGATAAGAACTTCAAAAAGAACTAAATTTTGTATTAATCAAAATAAAAACAAAGAATTCTGTATTTAAAAATATTTATGTAAATGTAAGTTACTATAGAATATGAATGTATGCAACTATATAAGTAAATAAAGCTTTAAATGATGATGTTGGGTAACCTTCGTGGATTCGACGAACAACGATTTTTTGTTTTTTTTTTTTAAATCTCTTGATTGTTTTTTTTTTCGATTGCATATTATCTTTATATATGTAGCTCTAGCCAAGCCTAAGGTTTATTATGTGAGGATTTTTGTGGGCGTATCTACTTGGAAAAAATAGTTTGTTTTATCAGTAAATTGCTCAAATATTAGTTAAAACGACAAAGATTACTTTTTCTACGTAACATACAATTTTCATGTGTTAATTTGCAACTTCTTGTTACCAAGTACCTATGACAAATCGATAATAGAGGACAGCGTAAGTGAAATAAAAAAAAAGAAAATAGTTAATAAACTGCACAACTAGAGTCGTACGCATTTGTTCTAATAGTTCAAGTGTCTTCGGATCTTAAAGATTTGTACATGATATTAAAGAAAATTGTAAAGAATCATGAAACTCGATCTTTAAATTGCTGAAACAACTTCTTTTTATAGTTTTGAGCTAAAAAAAGAATACCGTCTGATTTCTTAAATAAATATGAATATGTACTAGACTCATGTTCGGTTTTAAAATATTTAACAGGCCTTTAAAAGAGGTATTTGTATGGGGCAAACGTCATTTTAAGATTTAAAAGCCTGTTAAATAGTTAAAAGGAATTTATGAAAACAGTCACGATTCAAAAAATAAAAATGTCTTTGATTTTCAATGCCACTAGCTTTTTTGTTAGGGTTTAGTGAAATATCAAGCCTTGCTAAGTTTTAGCCCATTTAGCTGCTTTCTATTTTCCATAATTGTATAGGAACTTTTTTGTTTGCATCTTTAATTTATAACTTTAGAACCAGTTACCGTACGGAAATGATCTTAAAAGATTCGCAAAGGAAATTGAAAGTTCTTTAAAAAAAAATTGTGTGAGTGCCGGGACTCACGGTTAATATGTGTAAACATCAACGTGCGCGGAGCCAAAACGGGCTCGTTTTTGCTTGAAGGGGATCTTAAGATTTTTTTCACTGAACGCACCCATCCTAGTATGCAGATCGTAACGTTGCACACCGTAAAGTTGCACGACGTAACGTTGCACACGAACGTTCACGTTTTTTTTTTCACTCTACCGCCAGCATATATGTTTACACATCAAAAAAAGGTCTTGACTTCTTACGTACTTTATATACTCCATCCAAATTTATAAAGTTATCCAAACAAAAATAGTTTGAGCGATAAAAATCGATTATTTTTTTTGTCAAATCTAAAAAATAATTTTTTTTTTAATTTGTGTTTGCAATATTGTCGACATTTTTAAGGAGATAGTGTTAAAAGAAATTTGATCAAAATCTTTAAAGCCGTTAGCGAGAAAGTTGAAAAAAACTTTTGTATGGCAGGTACAGTTAATAAATAGTTTGTTTGTTTTCCAAAAATATAGACTTTACCAACAATTAATAGTACACAAACAAATTGGTATCAATATACTATTTTTTCATAACGGCAGTACGGCAGGTGCTTTTATTTTTTGGAGTTAGTTTCCCATCTAGGGAATCATCTCAGACCTTAAGCTCCAAGTTTGAATCATTTCAGCGGTTTAGGCTGTAGACCTAGGTAGACCCTAACATCGTAATGTTGTGTCGGATTAAAATCCATAGTACCTATGTATATCGCAAGTAACAAGGAAAAAGTAAAATTGTTTATTATTCCCCAGCGACAAATGACCAAGTCAATATGTCATATAATGCGGGAAGCATAAAGTTCAGATTTGTAAGCTGTTTGATGAGCGAAACAGAGAATTGTAGCTTATTATTGGGAGTAGTCTCGCACTAAATTAATTTCCCGATCCATTAACTTGGTCAGCTTCAGAGTCCTCACTTATTTTGCTCCGTCAAAATTTGAGCAAGCAAACCAAAAACTTTTTTTTTTCTTAATATTTGACACAAAAATTGAGAAATTTAGCTGAAGAACCGCGTTTATATTTGTGAGATTGCTGAGCTCTCTACATAGTTTATGTTAAAACAGTTTGGTAAACAACATTTTTGGTTTTCACCTCATTTGCCAAGACTTACAGATATCGTAGGCTGGAAGCAGGGGAGCAGGCTATACATATATAATTTTCCATGTGAAAAACATAATATATTTTGGCATGTTTTTTGAACAATTTTGAAGGATCTACTCGATGAGCGTTCACCCTTCGCATATCTATTTGTTTAAAGCATGGATACTGGAGGTATTATTTGAACTACCTTGCATTTTACTTTTCATTTGTTGACTATTGTTATTTATGTGTAGCTTAATTTATGAGGAGAAATATTCTCTCCGAAGCTACATACATAATAGGTTTATTGAATTAAAGTTAAAATAAGTTTTAAAACTCACCCCTTTAACTTCCTTCATTCTTTTCAGAGCAAATAACAACAACTGGTTTAGCAAATCCATTGGCAGATTTTGCTTCTTGGTTCTGCAAAGAATTTTAATAAAAAATAAGCTAATTAAAAAACAAAAAAAAACTTTAAAAAAATATACTATACTTTTTGCTTCCATTGATACAATTCTCCAAATTAACGCATTCAGGACAAATCCAACATTTATCTAACAATGATAAGTTAGGGCTTATTTTTATACATTTCGCATGAAATGATCGGGGGCAATTTGTACATGCAATAAGATCTGCACATTTTCTGCATTTCCAACAGTAACTATCTGCTCCCCTCTAAAAAAAAAAAAATATTTAAAAAAAAACGGAGAATCATTGAATTCTTGTATTTTTTTTCTTGTTTTATAAACAAAATATTACTTTAGGTGGTGGCTGCCAGCAGTCATCTTTGGGTTCCAACGAACCTGCCGTTTTGCTGCTCTCATTAAGAGATTGTTCGCCATCAGAGGCTTCAGACATTGCCTCATCACCAATTTGTTCGTGATTAACACGACTCAGAAATTTCATTTGTTTCTGAACAAATTCTGTATTCTGGGATCGCATGTTTTCCCGTTTGTTATTTAATTTTTCGTCTGATGGCCATCTTTGTGGAGCAGTACTATTCAAAGATGTTGAAGCCCGCATAACGGTCTTAGTGCAACTCTTGCTACGAGCTCGACAAATTCTAAATTTTTCACTTTCTGGACCGACATTCGAATCTTCCGATTTGAGCGCAAGCTTTCGAGATTTTCGCGAACGTTCCCTTTCGTTGACAAATTCTGAAAGAACTTTGGATTCTGTAAACGATTTTTGTAAGGCCAGGAACTCTCTAGTTCCTTTGCCGCCAGATGGCGTACTACTTCGCGGGCGTTCCTGTTTGGCAGATGAAAGTGCAACGGTTGGTTTAACAGAAGATAATTGATTGGTTTCAATAACTGCTTTCGATGTTAGCGGTATAGTCACTTTACCATTTTCAAAAACATATACCTTATCTTTGGTATTGGAATTTGTATTGGTATTGGGACAATTTGCAGAAGAATTATTTTCAATAATAGGAGGGGCAATAGAAGGTATTATGGGGCTCGTTGTTTTAACAAATTTTGAAATATCGCCTCCATTGTCCCCTGTTATGTGATTTATATCAGAATTTCTTCCCTCTTCATCATCAAATGTTTCATCAGCTTCATCATAGCTTATTTCATCACTATCATCTTCCATTGGGGTAGGAACATTTGTTTGCAAACCAAATGGTGGTTTACTTGTTGCATCCGAAGGTAAAGATGCAGAAACTGTTTGTTGTTGATGTGAGTTACTCGTTGTCTGTGGTTTATTACTCTCTTCAATGGCCTTTAACTTATAAGACTCATCCCAAAACTCCTCACTTTCATCTACATCATCTTCTATGTCATCGTTAGCATCATTTCGAATGGCTTCATATTCTGGTGGCGGAATTGAATCTTCGTCTTCCATTGAATCCTCACAGGAAGACATTTTTTTATTTTTGAGTCTGCAGAAAAATTGTAAAAAATTAGGTACCTACTAAAATAATTTTATAATTTGAATCAAATTTGAAGATTAAAAAAAAACTTTAAGTAGCGGCAAATCAGCCAGCATACCTTTTTTGAACAAGGGATTATAAAATATAGGTATTTGGCTCAGTATTTTAAAGAGGAACTGGGAAATTTAGTTAGGGATTTCTGTTTATGTTTTGAAAGTTGTGAAGACCTAGGAAACCTGAATTCGATTAAGTTTTAAAATAATGGTTTGAGTATTTCAAAAAGACATATGAAGCAGGTGGTATATTTTTATACATACGCCTCGCTATTAGTTTTACTTCCAAGCGCAACCAAATAGCTCTTTTGTAAGGATTTAACTTATTGCATTTTAAGGCCCCGTTACTAGTAATCTATGTATATGACTCATTAAAAGAAATACATTTTTCACAAATGATTAACATTTCCTTAAATTATATAAAGTAAACAGTCTGATGTTTAACTTTTGACAGTCTTTGAAGAAATCACGTTTTGCTTTATCTTTTATCGCTATAATAGGTAGGTACTTGCTGAATCGAATTTTCTTGCAACTTGTTAAAGCAAATACTTAAAACAATAATATTTTTTGCTTGATCATTTTATGGTAAGAAAGTCCATTAATAATTCAATAAGTACAAAAATTGCTTTCAAGAAAATATTATTCTCTTGTATATTAATATAGTACGAGTACAAGTGAGCGATATTTCGTTTTAGGTTATTGTTGTTGGTGTCTTTGGTATGTGAGTAAATATGGTTGTCTCATTTCTCTCAGAGATATCTACATCATCTTGAGCTTGAGGCAGAGCAGGTAGGTGTATTACAAAGAACATGTAAGTGTCCGAATCCACATTGAAGCTGATGAGAATATCATTCAAGTTCCACGATGTATTTACATATATCTACGATTAGGACACCACTTTATCGTATGAAAATGAAAATTGCGCAGATTAACAACATCCACATATATAACAATACCAACATAATTTATGTAGATTATAATATATATATCATGTCAAATGAAAGGAATTGATTAATGTTTAAAAATCATAGTTTTACGATATTAACAATGTGAAATTTCTTGTTACATAGATGTTACTTTAATTAACTTAGCAACCGGAAAGTGGACAACATGTTCACTCCGCCCTTGACTCTGTATAAACTAGGCGCAAAAATAAGTAGCGCATACCTATATGTCACATCTACAATGACCCCAAAGTTTTCTTTAAAAACGATCAAGGGAGCGCCGGGTGCTTTTATTTCTACATTATAGAGACGTAATATGATAGACAAAACATGCAGCGGTTTCCATTTTAGTTTTCTCTCGGTGAGTCTGATTATATTGCCCTGTATGTAGTCTCGTAGATTTCCATAACCATTCCCAAATGTAATAGGAACTTCCCTGACATTTTTTTTGATCAAACTTATTCATTTTGTAAAAAAAAACCGAAAAGTCTGGTTGTTACAATGCATATTCATAACTTATTTAAATGAAAAAAAAGAAAATAGAATATTACCTTTCAGGGTTCGTTTGGATAATAGTTCTTGTCCTTTTGGTGGCTTTCCTTAACTATGAGTATTGCTTTTTGGATATTTGCTACTTGCAGATTGAGTTCTCCATTCAGTTACCAAATGTTTATGCTTTATTTGTGATTTTCCTGGGTGTAATTGGTTATATCGGCATTCGAGAATGTTTTTCCCGTTTTTTCACTGGCAAAAACTATGTGCTTAATTAATTTTTTTTCTCAAAAATTTTTCGATTTCTGCGTGCCTTGCCTTTGCCTTCTTTAGCAGCTTCACTCTGTGCCTTCTTGTTGTGTTTGGTTGTATATTTTTTGCCGAAGTTTTTGCCTCACTCAACACAAGCAAAATCACAAATACAAGAACATGCACGTAAATGACGGACCAATTCGCTGTGACTTTTCTGTTTTATCATCACCTTCTGTCATCTCCACTCACGGCAGTGCTGTCAAAACAAGACAGAGTGGGAAGTAAAATGTCAAAAAAAAAAATACTTACGGCGAATTTAAATGAAGACAGTGCTTGTTTTTGTTGTTATGCTTCCTGCCTATATGTTGGCTTTTCTATTGTTTTTTAAATTTTATGAGAATAAAGAGTTAGAACTTTAAATTTTAATTAGATTGAAGTCAATTTTGTCTGTGGAACGGTAAAATGGTATGTATTTTATTCGTATTAGTAATGTGTTCATCTTTTAGTAATTTCAGGTATCGGAACCGAAACTGCAGACAATTTGCAGTTCGAATGTAGGTAGAATAATTGGTACCATCGCAGTTTGGCATAAATAGACAAAAGGTTGGCCATGTTCATGTTCATGTCGCTTCGTTGTTTGCTCGTATTTATCGAAATTCATGTTAAGGAAAATAAATAACCAACGAGTAGACAAATATACATATGTAAATATCAATAAGGAATATTTTGTCTATTTATGCCAAATTTAATGTTTACTTAAAAATTAATTTTTTAAAATCTTGTTTTTGCGTAAACGCATACAAAAGTTATAAATGTTTAGTACAAACTAAATACCATTAAATAATTGGCTAGTAAACAATACAATTGAGGAATTCAGACCTATCATCGTATCCGTTTGGAGAAACTTACGATCGAATAGTGTTTACGACCGTTATTTTATTTTTCTTATAGCGCACTTATTTGCTTACCGCAACCGCATGTAATAAAAAAATAGTTTATATACTTGTCCGATCATAATTATTTCAGCCATGGAAGCAATTCGTCGGCCTTATGCGGCTTTATCTTTCGGAGTCCTCGGTCTATCGAGCTAAAATTTTGTAACTAAGCATTTTTAAGCCTGAAGCATGGCATATGTAATTTTTCCCGCCCACTACCACACCCTATAGGCTGAAAAATTCTTTATCCTAGGAAAAGGGAATTATGAATTGAATTTCTTATATCAGGAACCAAAAATCAGCATTATATAAATTGAGGTGGATCTCGCATTCCATAGATATGCCCTAAAACTTCTTCTAATTTAAGTTTTAACTGAGCATAGTAATTGCAATAGGAATGAACAATTTAATTTAGGCCTGGCGCCCACTAGGCAACTTTAAATTGCTGACCACAGGCAACTAAGTTGCCCAGTGGGCGCTCTCCCATAGCCAATGTAATTGGCCAAGTTGCCTTAATTATCATTTCTTTAGTACATTGTACCTGAAGGAAAAAATCTCTTTTTACTTTTTTGTTATCAAAAAATCATTTTCATAAAATTTTTCTCTGTCTCTAAGTAAAACTGTTTCTGATGTTCATATTTTGCTTCCACACTTGCATCTAAATGGGATATTGTGTGATGCCTGAAAACCAATTCTATAAATGTTCGTGTATCAACACAATCATGACAAATTGTGTGAGATGGACTAAATAAATACAAATAAATTAATTGAATCAAGTCCATCGGTGTAGGGAAAAGTTTGGGATTTTTCTTTTATGTCGTAGGTATTTTATTTATTTTCATATACCATCGCAGCTCATATCCCAAATATTTAATCGAAATGTCACCTCTAGTTCGAAATGAAATTTCGTTCGAGCGAAAATCAAAATTGCTTTAAAAATTCTGGGCCAACCATATGATGTGGTTTCGATTCTAGAAGCACTACCTCTGTTCGTTTACTTTTATCGATTTTAGTCCAAAGTTCATATATAACAAAACACTTGATAGAAATTGTTAGTTTTGCTAAGTAAGGGGCCGACTATAGGGATCAGGAAAACGCATTAGGAAAAATTTTCCTTTAGATAATTTAATGTGTTAACTTACAATTGGAAAAATCAAAATGATACCAGTCTATGAGGAATCGCTTGAAATAATTTTTTGGCAAATAAAATTTTCCTTGGGCTAAATATTTTTTCTTAAATAAGCATTTATATATTTTCCTGATGCAAATTCGGTTTCCGTACAGAATTTTCATCAGGAAAATTTATAAATGCTTTTAAGAAGAAATATTTGTCCCAAGGAAATTTTTTATTTTTTTTTTTGCGGACAAATTATTTGAATTGATTCCTGATAAATTCGTATTATTTTTAATTTTAAAATTGTATTCACATTCAATTATCCAAAAGAAACATTTTTCCTGATGCGTTTTCCTGATCGCTATAACCGGCCTCCAAGCGCACAGATTAGCCATATGAAGATGAGAATGTTTCGTACGTTTCGCCCTCCAAAACCCATTTGTTTACATTGTTGTATTTGTAATTTTTTCCCGCGTCCATGAATATATGTGAATTGCAACAACAATTTAACCAGGTGTGTGAAGATCCCTTCTGTCTATGTGTGAGATTTTTATACACACATTCTCATTTTTTATCTGATAACTGCCAGTTCAAGCTTGTAGGCAAATTAAAATGGCTGCCGGGGATTCTCATCTTCATGTGCCTAAGCGAATAAACCTTATTTCTCTTACTTTCAGAAGAACTATCACCACAGAGAGAATTTGTGCTACATAAATTTCTGTGTGCAAGAAGAGTAAAGACGTTCAAAACACCCAGCTGTTAGCATCTTTTGCTTTTAATTTGATTTCTGATATGTGAAAATTAAGTTTATGAATGATAAAAACTTTGGGAAATTTCTAATTTATGTATTTTTTTTTAAATTAAACGCAAATTGTTAACAAAACCAAACTTTTGGCATGTGATTGTTCAGGTAAGGAGTAAAATTCTGACGGTTTGTACACAAAAGTAGTTCAATGCGTTTGTTAACTTTCTTGTAAGTTTCTCCATTTTTGAGAAATTCCTTCACTTTAGTGTTTTGACAGGTTTTACATATTTTGCTGAAATAATATACCAAACAGACTTAAGGCTCTCCCAAACCAACGCGAAACATTCGGCGCGACAACGAAACTTCCGCCTGTCTTAATTTATTTACATGGAGATTAATGGGAGCACCCACACTGGCGCGATGCGAATCTTCAAACATTATTCAGTCGTCGCACATTCGCGCGAATGTTTCGCGTTGGTTTGGGAAAGCCTTTATGTGGTTTTCGTTTCAACCATTTCAGATTTGGGTGTCAGATCTTAAATTTTACTGGCAAAAGGAACAGAAAACGTGATTTTAGTTTGTTTTGTAATTGTGTGAGTGCCACTTTTGAAATAACACTCATAAATGTCACTTTTCTTTGATGTGTGTGCAAGTGCGTGTGAAAATCTGTGTAAATCTTGCTAAGAATCGAGATCTGAAAAATCGACTTCAGATCTACAAAAAAATCGATTTTTTTGGTCGAAAGGAAAAACTTGTAAAAAATCAAAAAAATAATAGAATTTTTTGGTCGAAACGAAAACCACATTAATATATCCCTCTCTCCTTTATTCACAAATGTCAAAATCATCACTTTGTGGCAACTGATACTTGCTTTTTATTTTTATTATTATTTATAACTACTAGCTGTGTGCGATATATGTATACATACATATTTATATAAATAGAAAGATTTAGCCTTATTGTGAGTTTTACCCGAAAAATATTTCACCTTGAAATTTTGTATTCGCCCCGAATTTTAAAAGCCCGGAATAAAAAAGAGTTTCCCCCGAACAAAATTTTGTTCACCTACAAAAAAGAAGTGAAAATGACATAACATTCCACCAACATTCCACCCGAAATGAATTTTCACAAAAAGGGGAATTTTCCTATCATGAAATTTCGGGGGAAACTCACAATAGGCGAAAAGTGAAATGTCAAATTTTCCGGGTGGAATGTTGTTCGGGTTAAACTCACAATATTACGGCTGTTCTGATATTCGGTCGGATTTGAAAACGGAAATTGAATCCGTGCGGAATGAAAACGATTGTTCTCATTTTCAGTCGGATTTACTTTTTAGTTTTACCAACTTGGCCAACAAAACATTTTCGAAATCAGCTGTTATGTATGCAAGACCTGTCAAAAACGAAATTGTAATCCTCCAACAAAAGGATAACCGAATTTAAAACGTCGATTTGGCGGATTGTAGATCCATTCGTTTTGCCGAATCCGCAAAGCGTTTTCGAATACGGAATTCAGAACAGCGAAAATTCGAAAACATGAGAATATAGACTTCGAATGGAAATTAGAACAGCCGTGTATGGCTGAATAGTTTCTTCAAAATTCGCATTTATTACACACTGTCAGTGGGCTGTCCATCCATCGTATGAAATTCCGTTCGATAACTGATAAATAAATGTCAAATTATGATACTCGATTATTCGAATAATTCAGTCACGTATTACTCAAAAACTGATGCGGTAATTCGGCCCCAGGGTTATAATCTGCGATCAACTCTCCTTCGCATGAAGCACACAAAATTGGGAAGAAAAAAACGGGGCGCTAGGTGAGTTTTTATCACTCTTAAAATATTTCCGACGGCTTAGAGCTCTCACACCGAACCTACGAGTTTAAAAAAAAAATAGTGTCGGGATAATCTAACTTTAAAATTCAAAGTTGGTGTTAAAATTTGACTCACTCCGCCTGCTCATTTTGTGTTCTTGGTATTATCTCTCCCTTTCACTCCTTGATCAGAAACAGGTGGATTTTGTATGCGGTTTTCCCTTTGATAAATTCTATTTTAGATCTGATTTTTGATTTGTGTTAAAGATGAACATACATAAATGTAACGAGTACCTTTTTCCAATAGAACTGCTCTTTAGATTTTCGACTTTCTCATTATCGAATTAACCGATTTAAATTATTTTTTTAATACGTATGCTTCTAAGTCGAAATCTTTAAAACATCATGTTTAGGTATTTAAAATAATTTTTTGAAAGTTTGTCTGGACCTCCGGCTACAGCCTTAATTTGGCTACACACCATACGATGTTCGTACTAGTCGCCGAGATTCGATCCCGTCAATAAAATTGGAACGAACCGTGAATATCAGTCCTTAACTTCTCAGCATGAACAACGATGACAACAGCTTATAATGGTTCAGAGCAGAGCCTAAACTGTCAAACAAAAAATTGTGTTTCTTTTTTAGCTCAGAGCATTCAGAGCTCAAATTTTGTGTTTCTTTTTTCGCTCTGAGCATGTTCGGAGCATGTTCAGAGCGCGCTCTATGAGCTCAAAAAAAATAACTGAGCAGACAGAGTTAAATGCTGAACACAAGCATTTGACAGCTGTAAGTGTTCAGGTGTGTTTCAAAAATAGTTCAGAGTGCTCAGAACTCAGAACACGCTTCGTTCATAGGTCGTTCAGAACATGCTCGACATGCTCGGACTCTGTTCAGAGCTCTATTTTGAACTGATAAATTGGGTACCTTTGCATTTCGATAAAATAAAATGTATATATAAAAAATTAATACGTATTTAAGAAAGCCGCTCTAGGCGATTTTTGATTTTTTTTTTTTGTATTCCTCATTAAAGATTTATTCTTCAATGTGTGGCTAAATTATAGTTTAAAACTACAAGAGCTAGTTCGTGCATTTTATTCAGCACTATCATGAATTCCATCGTAATCGGAAACTTGTTACGGATCCCGAGAAAAAGTATCACACAATCCATCGTATCGGAAAATCTTATACGGATTGCCATTACGAACGGATTTGTGATAGTTTTTTTTTCGGGATTCGGAAACATTCGATTACGATGGAATTTGTGATAGGGCTGATTAATCTATGTTACTTTACTCACTACAAAAGTATTTTTTTTTACATACAACTACTAAATATAAACTAAATATAAAGGCAAATAACTTTCCATAAAACAACACTGTACTCACGATTTTAAATTATTCTTGAATAATTTTTGAACTTGAACGTCGTTGATATCAGTTCCTTGATTTGGTAACTAACACCATCATATTCGACATATATATTGGAAGATATTCTGGGAATATTTGAAATATGTAGTAATGAAGTGATGTCGAATAAATTATGAAGATAAATATAACACAAAGAAATTAATGATTTCAACATTTGTTTCATGTGACTTTTTGCTAGTGTAGCCCATGGATCTATTCGAATTCTTCGGGAATTTATTCGTTGGAATAGCTGTCAAATATATATTTATAAAACTTTTACAACTAAGGTTTTTAATAAAACTCATTACTTTTTTATGAAAACTATAATTTATAAAAAAAAAAGTAATAACAAAAAGCAGGAAAAAGTAACTTGGAATTAATTATTGATTGTTTCAACGAAAGCAAACATTAATATATCTTTTTTAAACGCGTTCGCGTTTTTTTTTACACAAAATTGATTTTAAATAAGACGAATAAATTAAGATCGGACGAAATGTTTGTTTTTGTCTGACTACAACAAGTACTCAATTCAATATGTTTTTTTGTTTTGTTTGTTTTTAACATAGTTATATTTTATATTTAATATTTATTTTAAATTTATAATTAACATTTAGTCTTCCTCTGGTTCCAATTCGGCTCGGCTCTTTGCTGTTTCTATGCATTTTTGTAGGATGTCTTTGAATCTGTTTGCAGCATCAGTATTACGGAACCGGCATGATAGTTTTTCTATAACTCCATCAGCTTCTTCGGCATAATTAAAAGTAGCCCAGATGAAGGCTTTTTGATTGGTTCCCATTTGGTTGAAGGAGAAATCTGCCCCAACTGCATGGTTTAGTACTAGTTTGAAAATTTGTTCACGTCGCATCACTAAGCGGTATGTGCCTTTTGTTTTATGCTGCAGGATTTTTAATTCACCAACGCCTTGAAAATACATTTAAATTTGCATATTAAAAAGACAATATTTTTTAAGCTGGAATTTTAAAAATTTTTAAGGAATGTAGTTCATAAAAATAATGGAATTCCATGTCCCACCGTTTACAATAATAACGACACAACTAAAACAAAATATCGAGGCTCTATTTTTTAAATTCGCCACATGAGCAAAAGTTCCGTAGGTTGTAGTGGAAATTTCTTATTATAAACGGCATGTTTTGCTTTTCTGAAAAATCTTCTTTTTTTTTAGTTGTGACGTTATTATTCTCCAAACGGTCAAATAATAATATCGACTTGTCAGTAGGAAGCGAGAAGCGGACGGTCGATTCTATTGAGGGTTACTCGCTAGGAGTTTGGTTCGAATCTTTTTATCTGAGGGTACAAACCCCTAACAGAAGTCTGACGAAGATGGGTGTGGGAATACGGCCGTTTTCGAAAACGTCGAATCAAAATCAGTTTGACCGGCAAATGATCTTCATTTATGACGCAGAAGTTGCAATCGTCAAATATGCAAACACCCTTCTTGCACACATATCTTTTTATGAACTTCAAATTATTTTTTTGCAAGCGCATTTGACGTTTTCGAAAAAAAGCGTTGCCTCCATTTTTTTACTGCACAGCTGCAATGAAGATGACATTTTCGAGTATGTGACTTCAGCAAACTGCATTATCGAACATAATGCTAATGCAGTAAAATTTGTATTTGCGTTTTCGAACAGACTTTTGAAGTTTGCATTTTTGACGCAGATCACGTTTTCGAAAACGGTGTTTAGGATCTGGAAATAATACATTTATGGACTCACTTTTAAATAGCGAAGGCTCTAAAACCATCCACTGCACAGTGGGCCAATAGCAAAACATGCATGTAATGTTAGAGACAAAAAAGTTTACACTGAGAAAGTTTATTTGAAACACACGCGAGCACTGATTTGTCATATGATTGGTAATCTGTCAAATTACATTCAAAATGTATTAATTTGACTTATATTTATTTAGCTTTTTGCACCGTTCGGACAGTTTAGTAAGCGCTCTGATATGTCTGAGCTAAAAAAGAAACAGATCTTTTTTAACAGCTCAGTGCTCTGCTGAAAAAAAAGGAAAACGCCTAATACTATGATTTTATTAGAGCACATGAGGTAATTTCTTTGAAAATTTTCAAATTCGATTTGAAATTACCTCATTTTTTTTGTTACTAAAGTTAACTTTATCACGTCATAAAGTCGTTCCTAAACTCTTTTAACGCCTTGATATGAGCTGAAATGGATAATTTGACAAACCAAGCTGAAATAACATTTTTTTCCATTTTGTGGTTATCTTTTGTTTACTTTTCGTTCTTTTGATTTGGAATTGCTTTCCTTTTTGTAAATGTAATTTCAATATAACTGATTTTTTTTTGGTCGACTTTGGGAACTATTTTCTGTTATTATCTGTTTAATTTTGTTTTTTTCAACATTTTTTTCTCTCGATTTGGTAGATTTTTAATTAAGGAATTTGTGACTACATTGTTACGATGCAAACACAATTTCTTTTTGATTATTCATTCCAAATAAATTTCGATTATTTTTTCAACGCATTTCGTTTCGACAGATGAACCATATTTTTAACTTTGATCATTTTTAAATAAAAAGTTACCAAAAGTGACTTTTTTAACTATGAAATTCCCACTTTTATTTTTGACGCATCAACCATAGCTAACTGTCAGAAGAAATTAGCAAATTTAAGATGAAAAACTTTTTCTGTAATTTGCGAAACTAAATTCTTCATTTCTGCTCGTATGAAAATGTAGTATATTATGCCTGTTTGGTCATTAAAGATCTTATCAAGAGTCCCAAAAATGCATTTTTCCTAAGCTTTCATTTGATACCCCATTTGTCCATTTAAAAAAATACGGTTTTCCGTTATGCTCGGAAAAGCGGAAAGCCCACTGTTTTGTTTGTCAAAAACTCTTTCCATTAAAACTACCCATAGCCTCTATGGTATAACCTAACATCAAAAACCGGTACTGGAAGTGCACATTTTCTGCCCAAACGCCCCCGAAAGTCTGTCCGAACACCGGTTTTGTAAATGTCTTGCCATTTTCTACCTAATAGGAACTCAATTTTGTATAGCCGCGATGAGGTAGGTAATCTTACGTACGGTCGCCTCCTATATACTATAACGAGAATATATTTTCGCACAAAAAAATGTCTAACTTACCCCTTTCTTTCCATTCCTTCTTGTCTTGATCGTATCTAAAGAGTGTTGCTCTGTCGCCAAAAATTTTCTCTTCGTCTTCTTCGCCTGTTGATACAGTAATTTCATCGGGCAATGGAATAATTGGCTCAAAATGTGGATCGTGTTCAGCATCATCGGATGTATTTTTAAAACTACTGAATGCATTTGTGTGTGTTAGGCCAATAAAACCCGTAGTTGCTGGTGTAATTGGTTTAGCTTGAGTTTGCTTAGCTAACGCTTCAAATGACAACGCATTTGCGTTTTCTGAGAAAAAACTTCTTGCAGCTTCTCCAAATACATTTGTTGATGAGGAATTGTCGATAGATTGTTGTATAATTTGTTTTTGTTGCCCATCTAAGGATGAAGTCCCAAACAGCGGTTTTGATCCAAACAGAGGTTTTGAGCCAGACCAGGCTTCTTCAAAAGCGGGCTTGGTCGTATTTGAATTTTCGGTAGCGACTTCAGTTGTGGCGAATTGCAATTGGCTATCTCCACCAACTTGCTGTTGTTGTATTTGTTTTTGCCCCCCAAATAATGAAGTTTCAAAAACTGATTTGGATAATACATTCGTACTATTGCCGAACAATGATACACCTGTGCCGTTTGATTGTGTAGTTGTTCCACCAAGTGCTGAAGAATTTCCAAAAGCAGTTTTATCTAAATGAAAACAAAAAGAATACACACACGTTTGAAACAAAACTAGCATGCCTTGTTTGTATTATTTTAATTTACCTCCAAAAAGATTTGAACCCGTCACTTCTTGACCAAATATGAATCCAGCAGATACTGGCTTTTCATCCTGTCTGTTAGTGCTGCTCAAAGCTTGCGTAAATGAAAAATTCCCTATTGTGGATTTTTCACTCTGCGTTGTAGTGAAATTGCCGAAGAGATTGCCTCCAAAAATATTGTTACTTTCAGAGATGGCTGAAAAATCATTAGCAAATTTGCTTGGTTTGGGAATGGAGTAGTTTGATTTGGTAAGTGTTAAATTGGTCATATCTAGTGGAAGTGGATCGTTTGAATCTACTAAAGACGATGGATAGTTGGGAAAAACGAAATTATCCGGATCACATCCCCGACATCCGGGACAAGCCACAATAGATGATACATCAAAGAAACTGTATGGTAACATGAGTTTATCGGCTATTATTTTGCTTTCGTTGGAAATGTTTACATCTTTGATTGGCATATTAGATGAGCTTACATCTGAAAAAATATAATGCATTCTTTTTTAAATAGGTTTCTTAAAGTTGAAGCTATATTTTATAAAAAGCGTTGGGTTGAGAAAGAAATTATGAATATTTTAAAAAAATTGAGTAGCAATGATGTATTGAAAAGCATAGTAGCTGTTGTTGTATTTCCTTCCATACCAACCAGAGGAAATCATCGTGCATTGAACTCAGCACACTTCAATTGCCTTGCTCACTTTGATTGCCAATTCGGTATCATCTTACGGATATTGTTTTGAGTCAATCAAAGTGCAATTAGACAATAATTGATTTGTGCTGACTTTTTAAACGTGCCGACGATTATCCAATGCGTATATTGGGGCTCGCGCTTAGCGGGATGACATAAGTGCAGGGAGTCCGATTTTGAATCTAAAAAGTTGTCGTGCGTTTGATTTTGATATTTGGTACTAAAGATATTTAACACTGTCAAAATTCATGGAAAAGAAAAGCACAGAAAAGTAGAAAGGGATGATTGATCGATTATATAGTTATACTGTAGTCGACGGACTTCTAAATTATTTTGGAAAAAAATCACAATTTAACGTTTTTGTTATTGAAAGGATATTTTTTTAGAGTTCTGTTCGAGTAGAATTGTTTGGGCTTGTCGACGAATAATTATTGCTCTGCAGCCACAGATTGTTGCAGACTTATAGAATACTTGAAAGTTAATGTTCAAAATTGCTCGAGCCACATGACAATCGAAGTGCTGGATCAATTTAATAAGACACCGTCTATTCGAAGTGAAATTGATTGGTGAACAATTTGTTGGTGGGTTTGGTAACTTGAAACGTTGTACGACCTTGCACAACTTGCTGTCAAATTCAATACAACTTTCTGACAAGTAGTACACAGTAGCTTTCACAAACATCTCTTGACAAGCTCAGTAATTGGGCCAGTAGTTGCGGACTAAATGTCAATCCACTAAAGACAGAACTAGTTTTGTTTACAAGAAAACATAATATTCCGAATATAGATCCTCCCACCATAAATAGGACTCCGCTCCAGATTACTGATACGACAAAATATCTTGGTTTGGTACTAGACCGTAAGATAAACTGGAAAGAAAACATTGAAAAACAAGAGAGGAAAGCTTCAATAGCATTTTACACTTGTAGTCGAATTTTTGGGAAAATATGGGGTCCCAGCTCTAGAAACATTTATGGAATGTACACAGCGATAATAAGGCCAAGACGCATGTCTGGTTTTGTGGCCAGCGTAAGAAAAAGCAACCGATCTAAAAACTAAAACACAAGTTCAGAGACTTGCATGTATGGGAACTACTTGTGCCATTAAAACTACTCCTACTGCAGCCCTGGACACATTTCTTTCAATAGCATCACTCGATTCATCTACGAGGCTCTTAGACTCAACCAAGTTAAAAAAAATGGGTAGGAGGCCATTTTGGACACAAAACCATAATGACTTTCATGGACAAAGACATTCAAACGGACTATATTGCACCGCACATTGACCGATGTCCCTTCAAGGGACCTCTGGGCGGCCAACCGGGTCATAATCGTTGATCATGTTTCGCTTTTTACAGATGGTTCCAAAACGGCTGAGGGGGTTGGGGCAGGCATATTCTCAGACAACCCACCCCTGAATAGATCAATAAAACTTCCAGATTTTTGCGGTGTTTTACAAGCGGAAGTGCTTGCAATCATCGACATCTTCATTGATATTCAGGCGGAATTTTTACAAAGTTTAAACTGGTAGACTGTTGCCGTAACGAGTTAAAATTACTCAGTGCATCAAATACAGTTACCCTTCGATGGGTCCAAGGACATCGTGACATATATAGAAACGAAATGGCGGATAAAGTGGCCAAAATAGAATCTTCTCTTTATTTAAGCCAAATTGAATCCTCAATTTTTTATGCCACTAGAACAAGAAAAAGGCAGAGTTAGAAAATGTTTCCGCGAAGCCGCAAAAGTTATATGGTCAGCACTTGATACTTGTCAGGCCTCGAGGAATCTATGGCCGAATATCTCTAAGAAAAAAACAGACTTACTTCTCGAACTAAGCAGACACCAACTATCACTTTTGGTTGGAATCCTAGCGGGAACTCAATGGGAACACACATGCTCAGAATGAGCATCCCTTGGAGATTTTTTCTTTCACGAACTGAGTGACATCTCGTTTTTGCAACTAAGGAACATCCTGAAATTTATTAAGAATTCGGGTTGGTTCAGGGAGGCATCTCATACCCATACCTAAACTCTGCTAACTCCTTTCCTAACCCATCCTCATTTTCACCTCAACTATATCCTGGGGACCACAATGGATCCATTAAGATCGGAGTGCGATGATGCGGATTAAATTATTATCACCCCTTCTAATCTAACTAATTTTTAAGATAACAAACATCTCACAGGGTTGCGTGAGATTAAAATCGATTCGATTCTTAAGGATTCGTAATTCAAAAGTTTGGGAAAAATTTTATATTTTTCGAAAAAAAACTACTGCAAAGTATTTGATAAAATCCTTTTTTTTTAAGTGTCCAATTTTAGATGCTTCACATCTGTCAGGCATCGCACGACAGTCCACTTATTTTTGTTTTAAATTGCCACACTGATGGGAATTAATAATTATTCTTAACTTTTGTCCTGCTACCCCAAGGTCGTAGGCGCATGATTTAAGAGCTTGAAGATTACACTTCACTTGCATAAGTCCAAATTAATCATACAAATATTTAAAATTAAAAAAAAAAATATTTAGATTTTTCCCCAAAAACAAAGAATTTAAAATTGTATGTTTTTATATTACTTACCACTCTCCTGAACTTGTTCAGTTGTTGTTGTTGTTGAAGTTGATGTCGTTTCTTCCTTTAATGCCTTTGCTTTGCCCTCCAGGCAATCTTTAATGGCTTTCATAAATCCATCAGCAATATCTTTACTTCTAAATCTCAAACAAAACTTATTCAAATCTACTTCACCTTCGCTGTAATCGTTTACAACAAACAACCACGACTTATCTTCTTTATTCTTATAAAGAACATCTTCATTTAGTGCGTGATTAAGACAAATTTTCAAAACCTGTTCACGACGCATCACTACACGTAACTTCTTTGTTTGTTTATGTTGCAAAATTTTAACATCGCCCAAACCACGTTCTTTCCATTCACCCTCAGTATATCTAAACAACTTAGCACGATGCGAGTACATCACCTCTTCGTCTTCCTCACCAGTTTTTACTTCAATCTGCAAATAAAAATAGTACAAAATTGTTAAACACAGACAATTTTATCTTAAAACAATTTTAAATGTTTACTTTATCTGGCAATGGAATGACCGGAGTGAAATAAGTATTATTTTCTTCCTCTTCAACGACTGCATCATCATCTTCATCGGCTGCAATCACGGGCGATTTAATGGCCTTTTGCGGACTCTTTGCTTTTCCCGGACTCTTGGGCTTCAATACAAAATTAAAGTCTTTTTTATCTAACGAAAATGAGCTTCCGACAACTCCCTTATCTTCTCCACTCGATTCAAGTGTCTTCGATGGTAAAGTAAAAGCAAATGTTGATTTTGAAATGGTGCCTGTTGTTCCTGTCGACGTTGAACTAGTTGAATCGGTTGATACGCTAGCTGCAGGCAAGAATGAAAAAGATTGCGTTTCACCAAGCTTGGTCGATGACAAGTTCGTGGAGAGGGAGTTGCCTAAAGTGGTGCCGAAGACACTCGATGCTTTGTTATCACTATCTCCTTCTTTCGGAATCCCAAATTTAAAACCGCCACTAACACCACCACCCTCGCCAAGGTTAGGCTTCCCAAAATTAAAAGTTGTTGTTTCGGTTTTCGTGGGAGCTGTATTACCGGCAGGCGGGAAGCCAAAACTAAACTTAGCCGATGGGTTAGATGGAGCTAAAATGTTAACGGGTTCCTTTTTGGGCACAGTTGAGTCTTTTGGATTGTTACATGCATTGCAGTACAATTCATCACCCGAATTCGAAAGGTAGCACTCCGAACATGACCATGAGCCTGCTTTTGGTTTAAATTTATCGCCAAATCCGGCTGTACTTGATACACTTTCTTGAGTAGGAGCGCTCACAAGAGATGGTTTCTGACCTGTAGTTCCAAAGCCAAATGATTTCCCGTCACCGATCAGAGACACAGATTGTGCTTCTTTCTTGGGCACTGTTTTATCTTTTGGAGCTTCACATGCAGCACAGTGCAGCTTATCAACCGTATTTGATGTGTAACATTGCTCACACGCCCATGAACCCGTCTTTGGTTTGAATTTATCGCCAAATCCTACCGTAGGCGGCTTTGCAACTTGCTGTTTGGCTGACTCCACCGCTTCCGTTGCTACAAATGATTTCGTTGCCGCAATTCCAGCTGCATTTCCGAAACCAAAACTAAAAGCAGGCTTTGTTAAAGTTGTTGTTGAAGTACCTAAAATACTCTTTTTTTGGACAGTATTATCCTTAGGTGCCTCGCAGGAAGCGCAATATAACTTGTCAGCCGCATTCGAAGTGTAACACTGTTCGCAGGACCATGATCCAGCTTTTGGCTTAAATTTATCTCCGAAACCCTTTTCTACAGCAGGTGCAGCTACCGTTTTCAAAGGTTCATCATTCTTTGCATTTTCCTCATTTGCTGCTGTAGTCATTTTAGCTTGAGCTTCGGTTATTACATCCAAAAATTGCTTGCAAGCATCCGCTGTTTTAAAACGAATTGTGAGGGTCTCAACTTGCAGTTCATTTTCGGAGTAGTCTTGTGCAGCCCACATGAGAGTTGTTTTTGAGTTTTTAGTGTATTTAAAGCTGGTGTCCTTATACAAACGCTGGTTACAACAAAGCTTATGAACCATTTCCCGACGCATCAGCAATCTTACATTGTTAAAATCGTTTTTGTCCTGCAGAACCTTGATGTTGCCTAAACCTCTTTCTTTCCATTCGCCTTTAGTCTTATCATAGCGCAGTAACTTCGCTCGGTGTTCGAAGAGCACGATCTCATTTTCTTCACCAGTTTTTACCTCGACGAGATCGGGGAGCGGAATAACTGGCTGGAATTGAGCTGTTGGGACATATTCATCTTCATGGTCCGATTTATTATGGTTTTCTGGCTTCGATTCGGTTTGCTTGGTATCATTAGCATTTATTGGAAATGGTGAATCAGCTTGAGTAGTATTAATACTAGCAAACAAATTTGCAAATGGGGTCGGTTCGCCAGTGGAGGATGCAGGAGCAGTAGTTTTGTCAAAAGAAAAGTTTGCAAACGGCGACGATGTTTGGGACTTAGTTTCTTCGGGTTTCTTAACAGACATGCTTTCAAATAATGTTTTGGGAAGCGATGATGCTTTCGTGTTTGGAATATTACTAGATGGAGTTGCACCCATTCTTTGTGTTGGTGTACTTGTTTTGTTATTAGTCAAACCGAAACCGAAAGCTTTAGGCTTAGAATCTAGATGACCATTTGTTGCCTTGGCCGATTCGATGGCTTCATTGCGAGCCACATTAAATGCAGCTTCAAATTCTTTTTCTGTTTCGGGAAGCTTAAAACGAACTAGGAATTTTTCTAGTTTCAATTGTTCATCAGCAAAGTCATTTGCTGCCCATATGAAACCTTTATCAGTGCCTTTTGGCTTTGTCAAATTTAACTCACTTGTTATGCGATGGTTTGCACAGATTTTATGAGTTTGATCACGTCGCATTAAAATTCTAGAGGTTCCATTCTCAATATTTTTGAGGATCTTTAAGTCTCCAACACCGCGCTCCTTCCATTCCTTGTCCGCATATCGGTATAGCTTGGATCGTGAAGAGAACATCACCTCTTCATTTTCTTCGCCCGTTTTTACTTCTATTTCATCTGGAAGGGGAATGATGGGCTGAAAGTCTGGTCTTGGATCATATTCTACTTCATGTTCACTTTTATGCAAATCGGATGTATTACTGTCGTTGGTTTTATTTAAACTTTCAGTAATGTTCGGTGGAGGTAGCTTAAAGCTGAATGATATAGGGCTGCCAGTGCTTATTGTTGTTGGTGTCGTCGTTGTTAATGGAGTGGGTAATTTCATGGTAAAGGGTGATGTTATAGATGTTGTAGTGGACACATTTGAAGCTGGGCCCATCATAGGGAAATTTGTGTTTGCCGGTTGTGTTTTTGTAAGGTCTATTGTAGATACCAAACTCGGCTTAATATGGTGCGAAGGAATGGTAACACTCAAAGTTGGCTGCGGCTGCATGCTAACACTAGTTGTAGGTAATGGATCAGAAGAAGTTATTACAACATTAACAGGTGGTCCTTTTTCCACGGGCGTGTTGTTTAGAGATTTGTTGAATGTTATCGGAACTGACGGTGCAACAGTGGCGCCTGGTGGTGCTATTTGAGGAAGAGATGGCTGGATTTTAGGTTGTACGTTGACAGACTGTAGAGGAGGGGCAGGTAGTGCTGATTGAGTTGGGGGTGGTTGTTGTTGAAGAGGAGGTCCTAGTTGTGGCTGTTGGGTTGGGTTTTGGTTCAGCAACCCGAAAAGATTAGAGGTTCTTGAATCAGGTGCTGTTGGCATAATCATTGATGGATTTAGTCCCGGCATGTTGAAATTCATGGCAGAATCCATGTATGATAGACCCAAGGCATTTCGATTGGCTGGAAAATAAATGTTAATACAGTTATTTTATTATTATTGTAAATGTACGTGTATTAACAAAATACTTAAGATTCACCAATAAAGTGGGATAGCAAATCTGCAACACCTATGAGATGTAATGAATTTTTCTTTGGGTAAAATTGGGCAATATTTGTATTCGTCTGAATTTGACAGCAAAACTTACGACATTTTGCTAAGGACTCCTGTTCATATTTTTAATACTGCGATATGATAAATCTCAAAATTCTTGAGTTGAGAATTCTTAATGAAACAATTCAAAAAATTTCTCAAAAACATCAAACAAAATTTGACTGTATGTGATGTTATTAAATTACATAAGCCTTAACTTACAGTGAGGCAATACCTTTAAGCACTTCCTTACGAGTTGCAATTTTGTCACTAATAACCAGGAGTTTTTACAACTAGCTCGTAAAAAAGCTTGTCTTTTTCGAACTCAGCTGATAAGCGGGTAGAGCGGCGAGTGAGGCAAATACAAATAGGAATTTAACAGGTAATGTACACGATGACTCTTAGGCACGTAACGACAGTAATTGTTTTGATGCCAATATAAAAATGCTGACTTAAATTATTAATTCCCGCCAAAAAAAATGTATTTTCGCCCAACCGTCCACATAAAAGGACTTTTATTATTTCAATGATTGAACTTCCTTGGGTGGAAAATTGGGCCAAAATGAAAATGAATGATTTTTTGTGCATGAATTAATAATTAAATAAATCATGCCTATCTTAGAAGAAATTGTGGCTAAGCGCTTACTTTGGTTAGATGAATCTAAAAATTATATTTCTCCGAAACAGGTAGCATTCAAACCAAACAAAGGCTGTGTAGATGCACTTCTTAATTTAGATCATTACATCTCAAAAGTCATCTCGCCAAAAAATCATGTATCCGCACTTTCATTAGACTTCGAGAAGGCATTTGACAGAATCGGGAAACTTGTGATTTTAAACAAGCTACAAAAATGGAATGTGGATTCAAAAACCTTCGACTGCGTTGAATCTTTTTTATCAAATAGAAAGTTCTCTGCAAGAATTAACAATTACTTTTCTAAGACATACCCACTTTGGTATTCCACAGGGGTTTCCTCTGTGGGTAATGCTATTCACTATAGCATTGCATGTTATAAGCAATATATTGGATAGTTAGTTTTAATCTTTTACATCAGTGTCTTTACGCAGACGATGTCTATATTTTAAGTAAAATTTCAGATCTACGTATATGAAAAAATCTTTTTTCAGGTGCTCTAAATGATATTCTAATGTGGTTGTCAGAATCAGGGGCAAAATTATCACTATCAAAATGTAAACTACTTCATATTTTCCGAAAAGTTAACTGTCCTAATCTTATTCTTTCTGTAAATAATGTACCAATTCCAAATGTTAATAACTAAAGTATCTTAGGATTAATATTTAGTAATAGATATTATTGGAAAGAACATTGTCTAGAATTATATATCCCTAGCTGCGAGAGGCAACATTATAAAATATTTAAGCTGTAAGAAAAGTAATGTTCATATAAATACTCTATCCCACATAAACAAAATTGTTAATAGTAAGTAAAATAGACTTTGGTAATTATATTTACGGTAGATGTCCTAAATAAGCACTGAATATTATCAAGCCACCATACCATGAAGCTGCAAGAAGATGCCTCAATGCCTTTTCAAGATCGTAAGAATTGACACTAAAATTAACTCCAAAACTAGTTTTCTCCAAAAACTAAGTAATGGACAAAGACATCGCACAATCCATAAACCAAAAATGTGAAGAGCGAATTCCATTGGCTCTTAAACTAGCATTAGTCAAAGCTAACCAACTACAACTTCCAACGAAACGGGGATTTAACTTCAAACCTTCTTTTCCTCCCTGTTTATTTTTTAATCCAGACTCTATTATTATGACACTATACTCTGTCCAACAAAAATAGGCAGTACACGTCTTATGGGAAAGTTTTTTCAAAATCAGTAGCGTGCCATAGTTTTGCGCCATACTTAATTGAAATAACTCCTCCACAAAAAGTGTTTGCCCGCCCGTGAATTTCCAATAGCATCCGACACAGACCCAACGTCCTATTCAAGGCACATCTGAGTGTGCATTGAATTGCTGTAATCAATGGCGATTGGTTGCTGCTTGATGTACATTTAGAGTTACCCGTGTCCATTTGTTAATTCGTTCAGCTTTTTTTCCTTGAGTTTCTGTTAACGTGCTTTTGATTTTCGAGCTTTAAGAAAAAGCTTTTAATGATGAGTGTTATCGTGTACACTACGACAACCCTGTGAAAGCTTTAATGAATAACAGATTTATGCAATCCATTGTAGCCAGAATGAGAAGCAAACGTCCTATCTTGCCTACACTGCCAATTTTTGTTGGACAAAGTATAGCTCAATATTAAAAAAATAACACCAATCATTCTATCTACCGAGCCCTATTTTCGGATGTCATGTCGGATTTGGGTGACCAAGAAATAAGAAGCAGATCTCGCTGCAAGCTGAACCAAGAATTCAACCGTATACAGCTTTAACATCTTTTCTAAACAAGGCCTAGCCAACTCCATAAAAAATGCTTTAAAAAAGAAACAGTTAAACGACTGGAGCCAATCCCATCATCATTAAAAGGAACTCGATGCCGACAGAATTCAACCTCGATACCCTTGCATTCCGAAATCCAATACAACAAACTACCTCAGTGAGCACCTTATACCGTGCCCCCCAAAAAGCTAGAGCGAGTAGGTTGGGTTAAGAGAAAAAATAAATCGTACATGAGGGGGTCTATTTCCTCCCCGTTTAGGCGGGAGGGTTAATTTTCTAAAAAAAACAACAACGGTAAAACTTACAATGCCATGCTATACCTTTTTGGAAAGCCAGAAATCTTTTCTTTAATTTTCATTTCAAATTAAGTTGTGTTAGTGAATAGGTTTTGAAAAATTAATTTTTCAAACTCGAAATTTTGAAAAAAAAATTTCAAACTCATTCAAACAAATTTTTTTCAAAATTTATATAGAAATCCGCACAAAAAAAAAGTCCCAATTAAAAAAATTAATAAATAATAATCTTTATGTTAACCTACTGACTAACACCCTGAAGCAATCCTGTGTGCGTTTTTGTAGTCGACAGGAATGCAGGGACCTACATATCATTTTCTGCCGTATCCGAACGGCTAATGATAGGTTTCCACAAATATAAAAAAGGTCAAAAAGACAAAACGAGTCATCAAAATGTTTGCCCAAGGCCGGTTTTCCATCTTCTCTTTTTTTATCATGGTATTAGTGTATATTCAGCTGGTAGCTGTCAAAACTGATGGGTGTCAATTTTGCTGATGTATAGTTGTGCCAGTAAAAAGAGCGTTAAATCTGTCGAAAACCCAGAACTTCAAAATTGATTTCTGATCTAAAAAACCTAACTAACTTGTCAAAACTGGAGTTTTGACAGATCTGGTCTAAAAAAAACAATCCATTTATCGACTCTAAAAAATATTATGTAAACGTTAAAAGTATGTGAAAGTTAAAGACCTCTTGGCCACGCTAAAACTTTTAATAAACAACCCAATTATTATAACCCAATTCCTTCCGCATCGTTTTGTTGTAAAGCTTTTACTATGCCATACATAATTCTCTCGAAACCACGGCTGATATTAAGACGACAAGCCGCATATACCATCGAATTTCTACTCAATGACTATTTGAAGAATGATAAATATTTTCTCACTGTCCTAATCTGATACAAAGGAGGGTATGTTCGAGACTTATGTACTTATGGAGGGTATGTTCGAGACTTATGTACACATTGAGTGTAATTCAAAGCGAACAGACGTGTTTTTTTGGCTAGTGACAGTTTGATAATTAATTTAAAGGGAAAGTATCGTGAAATTAATATATAATTTTAGCTTAATCGGAAGAGTTTTTAATGCTCTATAAGATGAGCTAATTGCTATAGTAAAGTTCAGATCCGTTTATAAATCATAAGGAAATTATTTTTTTTAAATTTGTTCTGAGTGAAAGTAAAACTGCATAATATAAGAGTGAATACTAAAACAAAGGACAAACAAAGAAAAAAATAAAAAAAAAAAAAAAAACAGGAAAAAAAGTGAATATAATATATCTAATACATACAGAATTGAATGTGCATGTGCAAGCATGAGTGTTAGTGGCGTTTGCGGGGAGTGTAAAAAACCTAACCGCAATATTAACAATAAGCTAGAGTCATTGCTGGTTGCTTGCAAAGGGGGGTGTGGAAGCGTATTTCATCCCAAATGTATCAACCTAGCTGAATATGACATTAACAAAACAGTTGAAAATAAATCTTACTTAGTGATTTTATGTACATCTTTCCGTGAAAAATTAATATCTCTTAGACACATCGAGGACAATATAAAGAAAATAAAAGAAAATTTTGAAGAGATCGGGTTGAAATTTGATAAAGTGTTAAATAGTGAAACAAAAGTGCGAAGTGAAACTAAAATGATATCGGAAATAAAGAAAACAATTGACGAAAGCTTAAAAAATGAAAAGAAAACATACGCGAGTGCAATTAAAAAAGGTGCTATTTTGATAAAACCGAAAGATCACCAGAATTCCGAAAAAACCAAATCTGAATTAAAATGTAGTGTAAATCCTAGTGACTCTGCCATACAGGTTGCCGGGATTAAGAAAGTGGATAAAGGAGCGATTGTTGTGTCATGCGAGAACATTGAGTCAATGAATAAAGTGAAGGAAAAAGTGGAAGAAAGCTTGGGAAGCAATTATGATGTGAATGTTTTGAAAAGAAATAATCCAAGAATTAAAATTTGTAATTTATCGGAAAGAATGGAAGAGAATGTGTTAATAAGTTGTTTGAAAAAGCAGAACGAAATATTGCACGATGTAAATTTGGTATTTAAAGCAATGTGGATGAATGTTAATAAGATAAATGTTGGGATAAATGTTTTGTCCAAGAGTCATTGTATGTTAAAAGATGCTTCAAATGTTTGGGTTTTAACCACAATAGCAGGTCTGTAAGGCAGAAAACAGACTGTGTTCTAAATGTGGTGGATGTCATATTGGGTCTGAATGCCAAGCCGAATGTCTTTGTTGTGTGAATTGTGTGCGAATGAATAATGAACTCAAGTTAACTCTAAACACAAATCACAATGCTTTTGACAACGACTGTGAGGTGTATCAGAGGAAACTTAATGTCGAGAAAAGTAAATACTTGTAGCAAACAAGACGTAATTCAGAATCATTTCTTTTTTATTGTTTAAACATTCAAAGTTTATTAGCTAACAAAAGTGAGGTGGAAATTTTAATACAAAATTATCATCCTGATTTCATCATGCTATCGGAAACCCGTGTAACGGATGGAATGGAGGAGTCGGAGATACGGGTTCTTGGCTACAAACATATAATTTGTAAATCACACTCTAGACACACTGGAGGCGTGATTATATATGTAAAAAAGGGGATACGATTTCAAGTGATAGATAGCTCAAATTTTATTAATACTGCATGGGTTGTAAAAATGTATGTATGGTTGAATGAAGAAAAGTGGACATTGGCAGGGTTTTATAGATCTCCTAGTTCCTCGGTAACGGATTTTTTAACATTTTTTACGGATTGGTGTAATTATTCTTTAGAAAATGAAAACAAAATTTTAATGGCTGGTGATTTTAATATAGATTTACTTACAAAGGACCGTAATACAGAAAAATTGTTGGATATTATTACTGATCAGGGGCTTTCCCAGTTAGTGAGTCAACCTACTAGAATAACAGAATCTTCGGCTACTTTAATTGACTATGTTATTACAAACAGGGACTTAAAATCTCAAGTTAAAGTCAACATAAATGCGGATGATAAAATATCAGATCATGAAACCATAAGAGTGGAAATTCTAATAAGACAAAAATGCAATATTAAGGAGCAAAAGTACAAAACTATTCGTCATACAAAAACACGGTTTGATTCTTTTCTAAACGAAAATAGGTTTTCAGACATATACTTTGAAGACGACTTAAATATGCTATCGAATACCTTTTGTGAAAAATTAAATGCGTGTTGTGAGGCTTTGACAATCGAAAAAGTGGAGAAAATAAGCAATAATAATGCATGGTTCAATTCCCATTTACAAAGGTTAAAAAAGGAAAAAGTCAAAGCTTATAACACTGCTGTTTTTAATAGTACTACTGAAAATTGGTCGGAATATAAATCTGTTCGGAATAATTATAAGAGTGAAATTAAAATTGTTAAGAGTAATTATATAACATCTCAGATTATGGTGAAGTCTGGAAACCAGATTGAAATGTGGAAGACGCTTAAAAAGTTCGTGTTAAATAATGCAAAAAGTAATGTAATTGAAAGTGTTAAATTCGGGGAATATACGTTTACTCTGTCGAATGATATTGCAAACAAATTTAATACATATTTTGTAGACAGTATTCAGGAAATAAACGCATCAATAGAAAATGTAAGTTTTGTGTCACCAGAAATAAGTTGCATTTCTACTTTTACTTTTGACTTTTGTAATGAAAGATCTTTATATACGTTGATTAGAAATATGAATAACAAAAGAGATGTGTATAGGATTAATAGAGAAATCATTCTACAATCAATAGAAATTATCGGTCCCGTTCTATTAAGGTTGATAAACAAATCATTAGAAACAGGAACATTTCCGGAAGTATGGAAAGAATCCGTGGTTATTCCAGTGGAAAAAGTAAATAATACAAATAAATGTGAAGAATTCAGGCCAGTAAATATGCTGCCGACGTGTGAGAAAATATTAGAAAAGTTCGTTGCGGAGCAATTTCAAAATTACCTAGAGAACAATAATTTATTAATTGAGGAACAGTCTGGCTTTAGAAGAGCTCATTCATGTGAAACGGCCATCAATTGTGTTGTATGGAAGTGGAAAAGACAAATTGACTGTGGAAATTCAGTGATAGCGGTTTTCTTAGATTTGAAGCGTGCTTTTGAAACTATTGATAGACATATCTTGTTAAAAAAGTTGTGGTTGTATGGTGTACGCGGTCGTGAGTTGGAATGGTTTGAATCTTATCTAGCCAATAGAAGTCAAAGAACTAGAGTGAATGATGAAATGTCTAGTGCGATGAATAATGAGCTGGGGGTTCCGCAGGGGTCTGTGTTGGGAGTTTTCCTCTTTCTTTTATACATAAATGATTTTAAGAAATGTCTGAAGTATTGTAGTGTGAAGCTTTTTGCGGATGATAGTCTGATCTACATTTGTGGACAAAATAGTGAAACAATGTGCCAAAGATTGAATGAGGACTTAAGAAGAATTGATAATTGGTTAAAAATGAACAAACTGAAGGTGAATGTGAGTAAGACTAAATGTATGAAATTCCGTATAAATGATGAAATTAATGTGTGTATGGATGGGGCACTAATAAACTGTGTTGAAAGTATAAAATACTTGGGTGTTATTATAGATGAAAAGCTTAATTTTAAGGAACATTCAAATCATGTCTGTGCCAAGATTTCTAAGAAAATATATTTTTTGAGCAGAATACGAAAGCAACTGACATTTGAAGCTTCTATTCTCCTATATAACGCCTTGGTAATGCCACACTTCAATTATTGCTCAACTTTGCTGTTTGGATCCAATGCAGATGTTAAATTAAGACTCCAAAGACTTCAGAACAGGGGAATGAGGGTTATCTTGAAAATGAGTATTTACACTCCGATTCGATTCATGCTGGACTGCTTAAATTGGATGAATGTTAAGCAGAGACTTATCTATGATGCGATGATTTTTATTTATAAAATGCGTAATAGTAAGCTCCCGAAATACTTATTTGATGGAATATTGGAAATATCGGAAATCCAACCATTCAACTTAAGGAATAATAATAACTTAAGACCGGAAAGATGCCGTTTAAGCAGTACCCAGAACTCTATTTTACATGATGGTATTATTTATTTTAATAACCTACCCACATACTTAAAAAGTGAAACCGGAATGAATCAATTTAAGGAAAAACTCAGTGCTTTTATTAAATATAGTGTCGTTTAGCCAAAATATATATACAATTTTTATTTTAATTAATATGTTATCGTCTATTTTAAAGTTTTAAACTAATTAATCTTGTTTCTTTAACTATTCTTTTGCTAGGGATATTATAGAGCCCAATCTTGACGTTAAGATGGGTACTCTTGGCCTTGGCCAGGATGGTATGCAGAAACTCTATTATTACATATATTCGAATGAAATAGTGGTTAGCAATAATAAAATAAGTCTTTCTATCAAAGAAGTCGTCTTACAACCAATAATCACGATGGCTATAGCGACGCACGACTGCTTCGTGCTAAATATACCCAAACCAAGAGTATGGTAGAATTTTCGATTTTCAAAAAAAAAAAAACCGTTAGGTGTTATGACAATAGGTTTTTAAGTCCAATCAGGAAGAAAGTAACAGAATAAAATTATCAGTCAAAACTAAATACAGAATAATTAACTTACATAGTTGTGATGGATGTGTTCCCATAACAGGTGCTGCAGGCGGCTGTGGTGGCATCATAAGCTGCTGGGCATAATAATTCATGGCATAGTTGCCGTACAATGGATTGTTGTATGGATTAATTCCTGTTCCTGGAACATTAACAACACCACCCGAAGCTACAGCGTTTGGGGTATGCAACCTTTGACCCATCGAATGTTGCTGCGAATATGCTGGTGCGTACATGTTCATTTGTTGCTGCTGTTGTTGTTGTTGATTTGAATACATTTGGTTTTGTAACTCATCTTCTATGATGTATAAATCATCGAGCACATTTGAAGCGTCCTCATCGCGACTTGGTGCAATCGATTTTTTAGGCATATTCTCCTCAATAAGACTTAGTCTCTCTTTTATCTCTTTTAATTGGGTATGAATTTCTACAACTTCAGGCTTAATACTCTCTACAATTTCCTTTTTGACAAAGCTCATCATATTTGCAATTTGCTTCACCATATTCTCCAACTCAACTGTTCGTGGCGAGACAATTGAAGTTTCTCGACGTGAACGATTGCTGACATTGTATTGTGCAGTCGAATCACCGATTCCAAATTCTGTTTCCGCATCTTCGTATGAACTGCTGTTATTACTTTGTTCATTCATGAATTTACTTCGACTTTGCTGTAAATTTTTCAACTCAAATGGAATCACCGCATTCAGGGGATGGTTGGGATCGACTTGAGTGCTCTTCAGTAACAGGAGCGTTTGGTTAAGACACTCACTTGCTTTTTCCAAATAAACACGTTTATTCTTTTTCGGTGTCTTCATAGCCTCATCCAACCTGCGGTAGGCTTCGGATTGGAAGTATGTTGCAAATGGCAGTTGTATACCGGACAATTCATCAATCAACTCTTCGTATTCGGATTTCTTAAAGTATCTGGTTGCCAGAAAACTTACCGCTTCTTCAGCCAACTTGGAAACTTCTCGTTCCACCGACGAGCTTTTGGCATTGGCAAATGTAAAATATCGCTTAAATGGTTCTAAAACTCCTTTATTACTCATTTTAAGCATACTTAAACCGCACTTGTACAAATTCTCGGCTCTTGTTTCAACCATCCCCTTTTCAACAGGCTTGTTTATGTCCACAGCTCGTTTTGCAAATATCTGGCCTAGCTTGAAGATGATAAGCAAGTCAATTTTTGGTCCATTTATACCGCGCACAGCTTCAATGCCGTATTGTAAGGTTGCACGAATTTCGGCCAAGTTATCGTTAGCCAGATTCTTATACACTTGATAGGCGGACATCCACCAATTAATCTGTTCCTCGGTACACAAATGATATTGGATATTCACAAATGGTAAAACCTTTGGTTTAGGCACAATGCCTGGATGGTAGCATTCATAGGCTTTACGTTCAATGTCAAGGAGACTTTTTAGCTGCAAAGTTGCTGCATAGAGAAAAGTTTCAATATCGAGTTGATTAAGAGTTTCCGCCCCACAGAACGACAAATTATGAGTGGAGAAATTCAATCCGCTAAAGAACTTTGCTCTTACATCAGGCAAATTATCATTTCCCAAGCAAAGATAAACCATGTGTTGCAAAGATTGTGGATTTAAGTACTGAGCCGTCTCTTCATATTGTTCCAATTCGGCATAGGTGGGAAGTTCGTAGATGGGTTCCGATAATTTGCCACATTTGATTAATTGTGATGTACTTTCTTTGACTTTTTGATCGCTGTTGCAGAAAAGCTGTCCAAATATTCCACGTCGCCAGTTCTTATCTGTGCAAAGTTGCCGAATTTGACTGACTAACGCCTCAGATGTAGTCCAGGGCGAGCAGTTTTCAATTATATTATTTATTTGATTGGTGTTTTCATTGTTTTCTTCAATACAAGCAACAAGAGTTCGTCCAGCCTAAATAGAAAAACGCATTTTTAAATGAAAGTAACAAGCACAAAACAAAACAAAAAGTTATCCCATACCTGAACACACCGAAAAGCTCCTTCTCTATTCCATTGCTGAAGAAGAAGTGTACTATGCTCGTCGCAGTGCTTCATCCATTGTTCCTTAACATCCGGCTTTGTACTTTGATAGGCCAACAGTAACAGAGGAAGTGAACTTTTAATCGTTTCCTTCCACTTATTTTTATTTTGAATCAACTCCCTCTTGAATATCAACGAAGCTGCATGTAAGCACAGCTGACCCTGATAGTGCTCCATGAAGCGCGCGACAAATTCTTTTTGCTGATTCAATGTTTCGACAATCTGAGACACTTTATACAGATACTGATCGAAGCTAAAGAGTAGATTAGCCGTCTCAGTGCTCCCACCATTGGGTAAGTTTGAGTTTGAAGTAAAACTTAAATAAACCTGGCGCTCTAAGCAGGTTATAAGCAACAGCCAGAATTGCCAGTCCTTTTTGACATTTGGTATTTGCTCGTACTTGCTAAGTACAAGCCACACAACATTATACCATTCGACGTTTTGAGCCAACATACCATGGTTAACCATCTCCAATTGATAAGTATTCTGAAAGGCTTCTAGAATTTTATTTTGTTCAACTAAATGACGCACCAGACGTATACGTAAATTAACATCTTGTGGCCGTGATGAAATCTCTTTTTGAATCAATTGTTCCACTTGGCTTGTCTCAAGATTGTCTTTATTCATAAGTTTAAGACGCAGACTAAAAACAGCATCATGTTGGACTTTCTCACTTTCAGCCAGATCACACCAGTACTTTGCCTTATTAGTGTTCAATGATTTGTCGTCAAGCAATAACTGACAAACTTCACCAAGAAGATCTGGTTGCTTGGGATTAAGTTGCAACGAACGTTGGAATGATGCAAGGGCTTTGCTAGTCTTCTTTTGATGTAGATAACATTGGCCAAGCAGCTTGTGAGCTGTGTCGTTGTCATCTTTAATGGTCAGATATGATGATACGTACTGTTCGGCCGTTGAATATTCGTTGATTTTGAAGTACAACTTAGCTATAGTAAAGCTACGTAGATTTTTCTAAAACAAAAAATAAAAAGATATGATAAAACAACTTCTTTTTTTATTGGAAAATAATTTTTCGTTTACAAACAAAATTTTGTCAGACCCGAAAAAAGTGAAATTCTTTCTTCATGAAGGTAAACTACATTCAAAAAGCGACAGGATGAAGTTACCTGCATTTATATTTTTTGTTGTTCAAAATCCGGTTGGACTTGAGTAGAGGAAAAGAAAAAGGTATGTACAGTCACTCAAACTCATATTCGTACGGAAGCAAACATGCAGTTCTTTTGCAATTATTTCAAAGACCACAACAAAATCCAAGCTTTATTTGATTTGAAGTCAAAGATTTTATTAACATTTAATATTAAAGGCCCAAAAAAGTAACACCCCTTGCCAAGAAGAGGACATTTATTAACAAAACTCTGAAAACTTAATTGAAAGAAGTCAAACTCGTATTCGTACCCCAAGAGTTTTCTTGGATTTAAACCAAAACCTAACACAATCTCAATATTTTGTTGCATATTCCACATTTTATATCCCATGGTCTAGTCTATTTAGCACAAATTCTGAAAACTTCTTAGTCATTTCTATTGCAGTTTTAACACATTTTCCAACAACTTCTTTTTCAACACTCTTGCATTTATAATGGTATCTTTTCTAAGTCGTTGGGGTAAATGGCCCTATAGATAATAGATAGTATGTATGTATGTATGTACATATCGCGCATTTGCTATAAGAGCGACATAACTCAAAATTTGTTGTTTCGAGATAAATGCGATTGAAAATTTCGTTTTCATAAAAAACGTATGAAAAAATGGATATAGTGCAAAAGATAATGCGCTCTTTTTTAAAATTAAGAAAAAAAACAGGTTATAATTAAAATGTTCAATGCAATAGTAACTAATTCCTTACGGGATTAGCTACTTTTCAGGGCTTAACCTTAAAATTGCTTCCGGCACAAAAAATCATTTTGAAATCGATGATTTTTATAATAATGTTAAAATATTTTTGAGTTGTCGATTAAAACAATTTTTGTTTATTACGATAACTTTTACTGTTTTCCATTAGGTGGGTTTACATTCAACAACGTGTCGCCCGACCCGAGTCGTTTAACTAGCGTTCATATTCAACGACTATCTTACCGAAATCATTTCTAAGGAAATTTCCAAAGAACGAAAATGGTGCAAATTTCATTATTTGCACTAATTCTAGTGCATCAATTTAATTTTGTCCGCTCTCTTTTAATTGTTGTACTTTAATTGCAATCCATTATATTCAAATTCTACATAAAAAATAGAAAAAAATGTAAAATTGAAATCATCGGTAGTTCGATTGGAGTTCACAATTAACAGCGGTCGTCCGACAGAGCAAATTAACAAAAATTGAACTACACAGCCAGACGATTGAAGGTCGTTCACATTACAAAAATCTGACCACACGACATGGATTTCATGATTTGTTTTCTAAATGCAAAGTTTAATGGCAAATTCTTAAAAGTTATGGCTTTACAGAGTTTGATTCCACTTTATTCGACAAAACATGAATAAGACACAATTATTGACGCTGCCCAGACGTATGAAATTGGTCTTAATGGTTGTACCAAAAGTGAGCTTTGACAAGAAATAATTCTGTGGCAAAAGTATAGTAAGGTTAGGTTAGGTAGAAGAGCTGACAGTTGATCTTGTTACCGTCACACTTAGATCTATGTAGATCCGTTGTGATACCCTAGGAAGTTGTATCCCACTTAATGTAAAAACCTATGTGTTCTGTTAGCAATCAAGCCATTTAGAGGCATTGACGAAGTTCAGAAGACTGTTCGCCGAAGTTCTAGAAAGATCCTCTAAATCATCAAAGAAATGATTAAAAGTATAGTAAAGAAAACTAAGTTTTAAAAAGCCGTAACTGCACTTGATGCACTGCAGATTTATCCATAATCTAAAGGCAACAGCTTTTTCTTTCCAAATATCGCAATACTTTTGCAAATTTTGGCAACAATACCTATCACGTCCGCAACAGCTGAGCGCACTTTCTTTCTTCTAAAAAGATTGAAAACCTATTCTGAACCAAGGCTCAATGGTTTAGCATTGGCAACAATTTCACAAGCCGTAAACACTTTCTGCAATTTGAAACCTCGGTGTCTTGAAATATTGAACTGGACAGAGGAGGATTCTTAAGATTCAATTCATGTGTTTTTGTTTTATTCTGCGGAGTTCCTCTCATTTGTAATTTTACTCATTCATTAATTAAAAAATTTTATATGCATATTTTGAAAATGTTTGAATTTCTTTTGTGTATTCCACTAAAAGTTATCAAGGTTCTTGAAACAAATACTGTGTACAAATTTATTGAATTCAGTTAACATACAACATATAGATAGGTATGTACATAAGTTCTTTTCACATTAGTTTGCTCAAAATTTCGGTAAAGCTGAACGTTCGTTGATGGAAAATCTGTGAACTTGCACATACATTAAGTACCATAAGGAGAATGTACATACAAAATTTCCAATTTTTTTTTAAATGGAAAAATGAATTACACTGTGTTACAAAATTAAAAAAAACTTAATTAGGGTAGATGTTGAAATTAAATAAAATAAGCTGTGTGTGGGGTATTAACAAAATTCTTTTTTTATTTGAAAAGCCCATACATGCCGTTATGTATGTTTTATCATTTGGACGTGCTGTTCAATCGTGTAACTTGCCATGTTGATTTGGCATTAGTAACTGAATAAGGCCCCAGTTATAGCTATCATTGAAAACTTTAATGACTGAATTTGAGACGTTTAGAAAGTAAAATCAGTAATTATTTTGATACAAAAATAAAGCTGATGGATTGAATTATTACTTTAGTGAAAAAAAAATTCAATTCGATCCGAAACTTGGCCATAAAATTAAGTTTAATTTTTCAATGATCATTGGTAAGGTAGTTCAATCACTGAAATGATAAAAGTCGTTTGAAAAGTGGACGGTTGGGCGAAAACGAAATTTTTTTTGGCAAAAATTAATAATTTAGTCACCGCTTTCATATTCGCATCAAAATATGCACTGATTTTGCTTTTTAAGTCCCTCAAAACCAATCATTAAAGTTTTCAATGATGGTTTTCAATGATAGCTATAACTGGAGCCTAATAAACAGATTTGACTGATCTCGTCCAAACACCATGGCTGCCATAAGCCGTCGAAATCTACCCGCGCCAATTGAAACACCCTTCATTTTTTTTCTCGGATAAAAAATTCATACATAGCATGTGACCGATTTTGATAAATGATAGCTCATTCAATTCAGCATAAAAAGTGCAGTAAAATTAAAGATCCAAAATTTTTTTATATTCAAAATGCAGCATAAAAAGTCTAAGAAATGTGTAATTTTTAGATTCAATCAAAAAAATCTACACACAATTTTTTAGTATAAAATTTTATGTTTTGAAAATCTAAACAAATCTTAAATTGGTTGAAAAATTAATGAGTAAAAATCATCGAAGTCTGAAAACATTAAAAAACGTTTTTTGACAATAAATTGAAATTTTGAGGGTCTATGAAAGTTTTCAAGTGCCATAATTATGATGTGTTCAGTCATACCTACAACCTCTAACAGGTCACTTCAAAAGTAATTTTTCACTGTAACACAGGCAGTGGCGTAACGACGGGGGGTAATGGGGATATTGCCCCCCCCCCGTGCCATACAAAATACCTATTATTTTTTTTAATATAAACCTCATTTTGAGAAATTCTTCCAAATAAACATTTTAAAAGAACAGAGCTGCAGATATGGCACCACTTTATCATAAACTACAAAAAACTCCTTCATTATATACCTAATATCTAGCCTGTACCCACTAACCGTCCTGCTTTTGTCTTTGCTCCTTCAAGAATTTTTTTTTTCTAGGTATGTACGTATACGATTTGCATAAGATGCTTCAAAAACCTAAAGTACATATGTGGGCTGATTCGAAACACAAAAAAACAAATCGTATGGTGGAGGGGGTCAATTTCATGAAAAAAAAAAGTCTTAAAATAGAAAAACAACTATATTCATAAACAAGAGCCACTATAAGCTTACTATATTCCGTTTTAACTTTTTTTAAAATTAAAATTCCATTTATCAACGTTCTTTTTTTAAATCAACTTGTTTGAGTGAATATAATTTTGAGAAATTAATTTCATTTTTAATCCGATTTTTATTCAAAATGTCCCCACATTAAGTAGGTATATTACCTCCGTTTTAAATATTCAATGCTGTTATCAATTCAAAGCCAAACATTGAAAACTCTTTCTTTCTTTTCTTTTTAAATAATGTTGTTTTAGTCAGCAGTTTTTGAAAAATTAATTTTCAAACTCAAAATTTTGAAAACAAAAAATTTCAAACTATTTTTTTTTTCAAAATTTTACGTAATCAATTACCATTTTTGTTTTTAAAATTCAATGCTCTTATAAATTTTTAGTTAAAAACAGAAAACCGGGTGCTTAAATGTCTTGCACTTTTTGAGAAAATTGAAAATATCTAAATCTACTTTGACACGTGGTGGAAATATGGGGGGCTATCGTGAAGCCTGATTCACAATGCGGCGAGGAAACGAGACGTGAGCGTGACGAGAACTCGTTGTAGTTGTCAAACCAATTTCAAACAATGAAAGCATACCATACACAATGCGGCGTTTCTCGTCGTCACGTCACGCCAAGGATTCGAAAAATTGAAAAAAAGACGCGACGTGACGACGATTTTCATTTATGCTAAGTAATTTACAGATTTTTCACAAAAGATGTAATCAATTAAATAAAGTTATTGAGAAATCTATTGTTTTGTATGTTATTTTGTTTAAATTTTATTGATTTTTTTTTCTTACAAAATTTAATTTTTGTCGTAAAACGCTCGCTGCATTGTGAATTGGGTGACGATTTTGTAACTAGAAAAAGATGACAGCGGTTCTCGTCACGCTCACGTCCCGTTTCCTCGTCGCATTGTGAATCAGGCATGAATAAAATTTCCCTGGGAATGTTTCCCTCCTTCGAAAATTTGGAACGTGAATAATGTGAATAAATTTGAGCAGATTTTGAAAGAATTGGCGTTTCAAATTTTCGAAGATGGGAAACATTCCCAGGAAAATCTTGTTCACGATAGCCCCCATGATCTTTAGAGAAACTTAAGTAACGGAAAGGGAATTTTATTTTCAATTTTCTTAAGAACAAGAAGAGATTTTAGCATCTGGTTTTTGTCGTTTGACTAAAAATTAATAAGAGCATTGATTATTTAAAACAAAATTATCTACTACTTAATAACGCAAAATTTTGAACATTTTAAAATTTTATTTTTCAAAATTTTTAGTTTGAAAATTATTTTTTCAAAAACTGTTTACTAATGTCGTTTTCGTTTGGATGTTCGGAGTACTCCTTTTTCACTCCTACTACTCCAAAAGTCTTCGATTGGCTGTTCCGAGTAATGTTTTCGGAGTGTTCTTCTGTTCCCAATTTCATATTGGAGTAGACGAGGAAGTGGCAAATACTTGAAGAAGCCCTTTTGTTAAAGGCGACTTTAGGTAGCGTGCGTGTAAATTTAGGAAAGTCGGTGTTTTCATATTCGATTGGAATTAAAACGGAGTAGAATAGACCAAGAATCCAATCGAAAACGACATAAATAAACATTATTTAAAAAGAAAATACAAGAGGAGATTTCTAGCTTTCCAAAGGCATAGCATTATAAGTTTTACCGTTGAAAATTGCCTCCTGACTAAACGCGGGATAGACCCCCCTGCTATGGGTTTTTTTTGTCTCTACACGCTCTAGCTTTATGTTACACCTTATGCGAATCACCCTGACGAATCACCACTGACACTGATTTGATTTATTTTGTAATTCTACAAAAATTTTATCAAAAAATTGATGTGATTGAAGCATTATTAATATTTAAAAAAAGAACAATGAACTTAAGGACGAATGTATTTAGTCATTAAAAATGTTTGTCATAAATTCCAGCCCCCTTCTGGCAAACCCTAAATCCGTTACTGGTTGGTGCGCGGTACATTATGTATCTGGGGTTGGGTGTAGCCCATCCCAGAACTTACCTTCATTCTTTTTTTCGAAAAATAAAACTTTTGGTTGCAGCACACATAACACCATTCTTTGGTTTTCTATCACACCAAACAATTATTATGAAATCTTAGCATAAAGCTGTCAATCAGAATTTATATTGCAGATTTTGTATAAATTGTAATCGTAAGGCAATTTTATGATGATAGACGGTGTTCACATTGGACTGACTCATCCGATTTTTTTTTACGTGAATCCAACTTGGTTTGTTCAGACACAAACTAATGTGAACACATCGGACTTACTTTGACGTTTACCAGTCGTTAAAACAAAGCAGAAATCTGTGCAGTTTGAAACATTAATTACAATTTTTTCACTTGCAAAATGTAAATCTTCTTTAATAAATATGTTTCCTATTGAAAAAAAATGAATTCTGTAAGATTTAAGTGCCAAAGATAAATCACAGACAGAGAAAACAGATGTCACAAAAGAAGACGTCAAAAAAAATCCACTGATTTTTAAATAATTTAAAAAATCCTGCCTTTCCTGGCCATCTCTTTCTCACCATGAAGTGGAAGTGAGCAAAAGCACAGAGACGTCAAAAAAAAATATGTGAGTGCCGGGTCTCACGGTTAAATATGTGTAAACATCAGGGGCCAAATTACCGCATCAGTGACTGATCGAGTGAGTGCCGTCAGTGATCGAATGAACGAGTAAAACCTATGGGGATGATGACTCCATAACGTGAGCGGTAATGCCAAACTCACATAATTCAGTCACGTATTACTCGATAACTGATGCGGTAATTCGGCCCCAGTTTTTGTCCAAGTGCATAATTTTTATTACTGAACGTCATCAAAAGAAACATATTGAATAATTAACACTACATTACCTATCTGTAGGCAGTGCTTAAAAAGCTAAGTGTTGAAAGAACGGCAGCGAAATACCCAGTGGGGGAACCACTGTAACGAAATTTCCAAGCACTAAAAGGCTGGTGGTGAAGTGTCCAACGAACCGTGAAGGTTCGGTACTGAAAGGTCCTGCTTCGTAGTTCACTCTCAACTTTAAGATGACTTCACATTACAGATGGTTATTGTTTATGGTAATCACTCTCTGAGCATCGACAAACAACAACTGTCAGCGGAGAGCACTAAAACCGTGGTTTCAATTAAATGACACCGTACCCAAATTCCAAAGGAACTTAATGGTTTGACTGACAGGGGCCGAATTAAAATATCCAGTTAGAACTGTCAACGAACTTGCAACCCTTATGAAACCCATCTTTCCATCGAACAAAACTTACAAAAAGTTCAATCTTAATTTTATACTGAACGAACCTCAAATGAATGTCACTATGAGATAGCCGGCGAATTAAATATCTTGAGTTTTTAGAATTTTAAGTTGCAGTTGTTGTCAGTGGAAATCACTAAAATCGCAGTTTCAATCGATTGACACCATCAATTGCCAATGGAATTGGACGCTGTGATTTTTAATGAATGTTAACTTTGTGCAAGTACAAAAGTAGCCCATAACTCTGCAATTTGATCTATCTCAGCTATTTTGTATATCCCAGCCTCCTACACCCCTCGCCTACGTGCCTAAAAATTGCAGGAAGAAATTGCATCGTTTAAAAGCAGTATAATGTAAACGTAGAATTTAAGTTCAGATTTGTATCACTGAACGCACCCGATATCCTACCATACCTACAGCCATTGACCTACCATACCTACAGTCAATTGTCAATCCCTACAGCTGACTATTATTATTTTTGTTTTGATTTTGTTTTCTTTTTAATAACTAGTGTCGCGTCCATTTTGTTCGGGGAATAATTAAAAATTAAAGAAATAAATATAAAAATATAAGTGTTAAAATGATAAAATCGTCGGTCGCGCTAAAAACAATTTGCTTTCGTCGTTGGCAAAAACAATATAAATGAGTGGTCGCGATAAAGTATAATCTAATTGTCGGTCGCGTTAAAATCAATTTGTTTTGGTCGGGGCAAATCAGATTTCGTAACGTAACGTGCTACAATGTAATTTGCACAACGGAACGTTGCACAGAAAAGTTCACGTTTTTTTTCCACTCTACCGCGAGCATAGATGTTTACACATCAAAAATCGGAGGAGTCAGTCCAATGTGAACACCGTCAAATGAATTTATTACTGCGTTCCCCCTATTTCAGATTCAAAAAAATCATGTTTCATTTGAATCTTTTAAATTTGAGTTCAGAGTGCTCAATGACAACTACATATATGCAAAGGGGATGAAAAGCAATTTGCAAATTTATGGCGAATTCCTTTCAACAAAAAATTCGAATTTTTTCTAAACAGAATCGAATTTTTTCTAAACAAAGTCGATTCTTTTCTGCCAAAACAAATCTTGCGTTTTTAAGACGGTGTTCACATTGGACTCACTCCGCGCGACTCATTTTGACATCTATTTCTTTTATCTCACTCCGCCTCACTATATGAGAAAGTGAGGCAGGATTTTTGAATTTTTTTGAAAATATCCTGCCTCACTAGACCATCTCTTTTTCATCATGAGGTGGAGTAAGAGAAAACAAAAAGATGTCAAAATGAGTCGCGCGGAGTGAGTCCAATGTGAACACCGTCTAATGTGGCTTTCGTTTCGACCAATTCAGATTTGGGTGTCAGATCTTAAATTTTACTGGCAAAACGAACACAAAACACGATTTTATTTTGTTTTATGATTGTATGAGTGCCTTTTTTAAAACGACACTGGGTAAAAGTCACTTTTCTTTGATGTGAGTGCAAGTGCGTGTGAAAATCTTGCTAAAAATCGAGATCTGCAAAATCGACTTCAGATCGACAAAAATTCGATTTTTTTGGTCGAAAGGAAAGGAAAAACTTGTCACAAATCAAAAAATTCAAAGAAAAATCGATTTTTTTGGTCGAAACGAAAACCACATAACAAGATTTCACACTGATTTACACACACACTATGAAGATTTGACATTTCTAATACGTCATAAATTGAAAGTCGCGGAATTTTTGGAAGACGAGTTGTTTATTTTTTGTTTGGAACGAATTCTACATAATTTAATATATATTCAGTCAATACAGCTATAAAAATTATTTATTGTGCGTTGTTCATTATCAAACACAAATTTGACAACAAAAATAGCTTTCGTGAGTGAAAGACGTGTTAAAAACTTTCAGTGCAAGTGATGAAAACTTTTCAATAATAATTTTCTTTAAAAATATATGTGCAAATAGAAGTTCAAACAAATAAAATGCACCGTATAAGCTGGCTAATATCTTTTATTTATTAATTTAATTCTATTGGTAAAACATTTTTCTCACAACAAAAACAAACAACCTTAATAGTTTTGTGAATAATTTCTTGACGTTTTGCGTCAATTGCAGCTATAAAGTCACAAACACAATCACACCAAAAAAAAATCGATTCTTTTACGAAATACGAATTCCTTTCAATTGACAGAAAAAATTCGATTCTATTTAGAAAAAATTCGATTTCTTTTTTGGAAGGAATTCGCCATAAAAGTCGTTATTGCAATACTTAAGCCCGATCCACACTACTCTCGCGTGGTGTGTTGTGGATTAGTGTGTCGCTGTCATTCCAATGTATTGCATAGAAAGGGGACTTAAAATACCTACACATATTTTTAATCGACTTAAGATACCTATTCCATATTACTCAACCTTACACTATGAAGTTCAAGTGTTCTATCGTTCTGTTTAAATCTTACTCTATAGGACTATGCAAAAGCATAAGCTATGTACTCTTGGCGCGTATAGGAAAATGGGAACATCGCCTTCCATTTAACTCTGAAAACATAATTTGTGTATTACCTTTTCTACTCAGGACGTATCTACATGAAATAGAATGTATATAACCTACCTAATCCTTTTAAATTTTCAATTTTAAGGATCAAAATAAATACATAGTTTACAATCCCTTAGGACATTCAATTGCACTTACAAGAAATCGATTATTTATTTGAAGGTCTTCATTTCACTATCGTCACATTTCTATTTTCAAATAAGTTGCCAGCAGATTTATAAGGATAAGGAATATTTATTTTTTTTCCTTAGAAACCTAAAATTAAAATTTATTTTTGGAATTTTAACACTAGCATCCCCTTCACAATAAATAATTACAGCTATACCCGACCCGCCATTAGTATTTGCGAGTTGAGTCGACCTCGGCTCTCTCCTGTCGGCATTTTTATTTCGCAATTCCAAATACAACCAAACCGAACGCGAACTGACTCGCAGGCACATAAATGAAAGTACAATTATATTTTGGGAGCTCTTTGAATCATTTTGTAGCTACAATATCGCATTTTAGTAAATAAATATAAATAATTTGCAGAATTAAACAATCATGCAGTTTTTTACCTCATTTTCCGAACGTAATTTTGCCAATGCAGTGCGCACATGAAGATCTACTTCCTTCTTTGTTTTAAACATTTTCTTACTTTTTCTCAATTATTAATAGTTATTTCACTTCAATTTTTTTTCAATTGAGCAAAAATTGGAATTCTTTATTCATAAGCTTAGGAGCTGATTTAGACAAAATGAAAGATGTTTTAACAACGTTATTATAAAATAAAAACTGATTGATTTTATTTTTGTAAATTCACAAAAGCTCCGACAAGGCGACAACGATTATGATTTTTTCCACATTTCTCTCGATGGCGGTTCAGTTTTTTTTGTTGGCTAGATTTTTTTTAAATTAATGAAAGTGAAGTTGGAAGCGGTTTGATTATTTTTGACATTAATACAACAGGGTGGCACTTAGGGTTTCAACGAATTGTTTGCGCTTTAGGTCTGTTCGATTAAACTTTACCCAAATTGTGTGCTCAAAAAAACCTTTCCTAACAAAATAGGCTGCTTTGAGGCTAAAGCGATTTTTAATCATCGTTTCTCCTTTGACTGCTTTTAAACCATGCAATTTCTTCTTCCGATTTTTAAGCACATGGGCGAAGAACGTATATGGTGGCCGGGGTAGACGAAATTGTTGATGTTGAACAAATTGCAGAGTTATCACTCATTCTTCTTTGTGCTTTTTCTTAGTCTGCGTTTACATTGTCCCCTTTCACACGAGGAAACAAGTTGCTGGAGATTTTTTTGACGTTTTCTTTTAATTTCCTTAATAATCTCCTGTTCCTTTCACACGAAGAAACAAAATCGTGGCAACTTTCTGTAGTTTCCTTTTAAAATACCTTCGTTGAACACACTCTACTGGGTGTGTGAAGAGGAATGTCAAAAAAATCTCCTCGAATCGTTGACCGGGGAGATTTCATTTTCCCCTCTTACTTCTTGCCCTTCTCACATACAAAATGAATGTTGCTAGCAACTCAGTTTCCTCGTGTGAAAGGGGACATTGAACGATTTTTCCAATGCCGATCTTTTAACCCGGAGGCCACACGAGCCAGTACTGGCAAGCAAGTTGCAATACATACACATTTTTTCACTAACACATATAAACCCAAGCAACTTGCTCGTCAACTGGCTTGCCTTTTTCGAAGCCAGTTGAGCAGCCAGTAGAGAAGCAAGTAGGGCGTTCATTTTTTTAACTATAGTCAACAATCATCGTTCCTTTTATTTAAATTTCTGAATTAATTATGTCGTTTTCGATTGGATTTTCGGTCTATTCTACTCCTTTTTAATTCCAATCGAATATGAAAACACCGACTTTCCTAAATTTACACGCACACTTCCAAAAGCCGCCATTTAACAAAATGGCTTCTTCAAGTATTTACCACTTTTGACAATTAATCCAACGAAAACATTTATATGTATGTGTGTGTTCCTCGTCTACTCCAATATGAAATTGGGAACAGAAGAACACTCCGAAAACATTACTCGGAACAGCCAATCGAAGACTTTTGGAGTAGTAGGAGTGAAAAAGGAGTGCAAAAGGAGTACTCCGAACATCCAAACGAAAACGACATTAGATTTTGTGCAAAAAATAAGTTAAAATAAATTTAGTGTGGAATTTGATTGCATTTTAAAAATGTTAAAATTCACTTTCATACGAAACTTGACATTGCTTGACAGAATATTTGACATTTGCGAATATTTCGTTACAAAAAACCAAAAAGCTCTAAAATTGCCCTTTTCAAAAAATAAAATTTCAAATTATTCGGATATATAGAGGTTTCTTAATCCATTGACATCGTAGACATCCTTTAATGGAATTTGAAAGTCTATGGCTCGACAGATAGGGGCCAAATTATATTTGATCCTGTCGTGAATATTTCGTTCCAAATGTCAACCGATTGCCCTCAAAATGCATTTTTCCGGAGCAGAAAAAAATATGGAAAAAAATTCGGATTTTCAGAGGTTTTTTAATCCATTGACATCGTAGACATCCTTCAATGGAATTTGAAAGTTTCTGGCTTGACAGATAGGGGACAAATTATATTTGATCCTATCGAGAATATTTCGTTCCAAATGTCAACCGATTGCCCTAAAAATCCATTTTTCCGGAGCGGAAAATAAAATGGAAAACAATTCGGATTTTTAGAGGTTTTTTTATCCATTGACATCGTATACAACCTTCAATGGAATTTGAAAGTTTTGTGCTTAACAGACGGATAGCTAACAAAATGTATTTTGACGTCTGTAGTTTTTTTTGGTACATGAATTTTAGTTAGAGTATATGTTATTCCCTCTTATGTTTCGTTGTCCATAATTTCAATTATTAAAGTTTGTTAACCATTTTTGCATTTTTCTTTAATATTCTTTAAAAATGTATTTTGATTTTTTCAATCCATTTTGTTTGAAAGATCAACCAAAATTGTTTACTATAGTAGAGAAAAAGAACGACCTACTTGCAAGCAACTTGCTTGGCAAGTGGAGTGCCACCTACGTCACAGCCAGTACACAGAAACGAATTTGGCAGGCAATGTATGAACCCAACTTGCTTGCCAGTACTTGCTCGTGTGGCCTCAGGGTAAGGCTGTCCCAAACCAACGCGAAACATTCGCGCGAATATGCGACGACTAAATAATGTTCGAAGATTCGCATCGCGCCAGTGTGGGTGCTCCCATTAATCTCCATGTAATTAAATTAAGACAGGCGGAAGTTTCGTTGTCGCGCCGAATGTTTCGCGTTGGTTTGGGAGAGCCTTTATTCCTAGGTAACATGCCGCCTCCACTGGGCATCAACGATGTCCAACATCACAACCACAATCCGATCCACAATCTGACTTGTATGGAAAATGTCACCACATGATATCGATTTTTGTGCCTCCATTGGTTTTTTTCTATACATGTTCATAATCCGAGCATCGTTCATGCCGAGTGGAGGCGGCATGTAAAGGGAGTAAAAAGTGGGGTATGAAAAAAATCGTTTGTTCCTCAAATGCCGCCTCCACTGGGCATGAACGATGCTCGGATTATGAACATGTCTTTAAAAATCCAATGGAGGCAGAAAAATCCATGTCATGTAGTGACATAATCCATACAAGTCAGATTGTGGATTGGATTGTGGTTATTGTGATGTTGGACATCGTTGATGCAAAGTGGAAACGGCATGTCATAACTCACACGATTTTTCCAGTCTGTTCTCGTTCTCTTTTACTTTCTTTCCAGTTTTTTGTTTGTATTTAGTGTTAAGGTAGAACCGCACTAGGCGGAACTGCACTTCAGCGACACCGTGCGCACTTTCGCACGAAACTGAACGAAACTTCACGTCGCGACACAGTTGGTCAGATTACCAACTTTGTCGCATAGTGTCGCGTCGTGAAGTGCAGTTGTCGCTTAGTGCGATATAGCTCATACAATTTCCCACAAATAAGTCGTGAAGTTCAGTTCCGCTGAAGTGCAGTTCCGCCGAGTGCGGTCCTAGCTTTAATGTGCCGTTTATTTGATGGTGTGAGTAAATCTTAATAAGGGTATTCATGCAACGTCGGAAAACCATGGTAAACATCGTAAACGTCGGAAAGTTTACGATGTCGTAAACGAACTGTCAACATTTGTATGAGAAATCTTTTCCAACAAATCGTAAACTCTCCGATAAGAATTGGTGTTGTAAACGTCGTAAACGAAAATGGTAAACGTGGTAAACTTTTTTTCAATGGGATTATTACATATTGGCTGAATCAGCTGATTGGTTTACCACATCATTTACGCAAAATGATTTAAGGGACATTTATGAAACGTACGTGTGGGAAACTGTACGACTTTACAACGTCGGAAAGTTTCCGACGTTGCATGAATACCCTTATGTAAAATGAAGGGGATAGCAATGAAAAGTGAAGAGGACAATGAAAAAATCGTAATGGAAAAATCGTTCAATGTAAACATTTCACACGATTTCTGGAAAAATCTTCGTTGGAAAAATCGGTCAATGTTAATGCAGACTTAAGGCTGTCCCAAACCAACGCGAAACATTCGCGCGAATATGCGACGACTGAATAATGTTCGAAGATTCGCATCGCGCCAGTGTGGGTGCTCCCATTAACCTCCATGTAAATAAATTAAGACAGGCGGAAGTTTCGTTGTCGCGCCGAATGTTTCGCGTTGGTTTGGGGCAGCCTTTATTGTTCGAATGTGTTTTACTTTTATTCGTTGTCCACTCATATAAGTTGCCTTAATCAAGTGGAGTAAGGCCAGGCGCACATATGCAACTAAACAGTTTGGTTGCGATTTTGAGCACTATGGGATTATATGAGAGTCCGCGCACATAAACCGGCTGACTCTCATATAATACCGAGTGCTCAAAATCGAAACCAAACTGTTTAGTTGCATGTGCGCGCTTGACCTAAAGAGTGCAGTGAGATGATACTTCTTTACTTGCACAAACCATTAGTACAGTATTTGCAATTAGAAGGAAACCAAAGGAGAAACGAAGATTTAAAATCGCTGTAGTGTAAAAGCAGTCTTTGGTTTCCTTATTATTGCAAGTACCTTTTAAACATTTCGATTTTTAATGAATGTTAAATTTGTGTAAGTGAAAAAGTGTCATCTCTCGCACTCTGCACTCTTTACTTCACTTGATTAAGGAAAGTTATTTTAGTATACGTTGGTTTGGAAGAGCCTTTTTTGTAGTAGGCATTTTATTTAAACGACAAATGTCATTTTCAAGAATTTGTATTACGAATGGCGTTAAGGACTCGTTTTACATGGCGTTACGCCTTACTTTGAGTGGAATATATTTTTTTTTGGGAGAAAAATGTCACTTACCCTCGTGTACTTAAATAGAAAGGTTGAAATTAAAATGGAAATGGCAATAGTTGTTTTGGAAAAGAACGAAGATGAAGAAATTTAGAAAAAATCACTTGTGTTAATTGATTTGTTTTTGGAAATAGCAATCAGCTGTTTCTGTGGAAGGCGTTTTGATCAAAACGAGTGGCGTTTAAAGCCCGAACCACACTACTCTCGTGTGGTGTGTTGTGGAGAAGTGTGTCGCTATCGCGCTAATGTATTTTATATGCGTAGAGCCATATTTGTATCGTGTGATGTGTTGTGTCGAAATCTATGAAATACATTGGAATGACAGCGACACACTAATCCACAACACACCACGCGAGAGTAGTGTGGATCGGGCTTAAGTATCGCAATAACGACTTTTATGGCGAATTCCTTCCAAAAAAGAAATCGAATTTTTTCTAAATAGAATCGAATTTTTTCTGTCAATTGAAAGGAATTCGTATTTCGTAAAAGAATCGATTTTTTTTTGGTGTGATTGTGTTTGTGACTTTATAGCTGCAATTGACGCAAAACGTCAAGAAATTATTCACAAAACTATTAAGGTTGTTTGTTTTTGTTGTGAGAAAAATGTTTTACCAATAGAATTAAATTAATAAATAAAAGATATTAGCCAGCTTATACGGTGCATTTTATTTGTTTGAACTTCTATTTGCACATATATATTTAAAGAAAATTATTATTGAAAAGTTGTCATCACTTGAACTGAAAGTTTTTAACACGTCTTTTACTCGCGAAAGCTATTTTTTTTTTGTCAAATTTGTGTTTGATAATGAACAACGCACAATAAATTATTTTAATAGCTGTATTGACTGAATATTTTGTTAAATTATGTAGAATTTGTTGCAACCAAAAAATAAACAACTCATCTTCCAAAAATTCGCGGATTTCAATTTGACGTATTAGAAATGTCAAGTCTTCATAGTGTGTGTGCAAATCAGTGTGAAATCTTGCTAAAAACGCAAGATTTGTTTTGACAGAAAAGAATCGATTTTGTTTAGAAAAAAATCGATTCTGTTTAGAAAAAATTCGACGACTGTCATTCAAGAAAAAAGCCTATGGATCTCTGCCACCAAATTTCAGAAGTGTCAGTGTAAAATTTAAAAAAAAGAAAAAAAAAAAACAATCTGACAGCACTCCCTGGTTGGAAAACAAAACCAAAGTGGCTGATTACATGGGTCGTTTTACTGAAGAGCGCATCGCGTGAGACAGATAGATTTTATGTGCGTAAAAAAGAGAAGGTGGAATCAACCTTCTCTTTTTTACGCACATAAAATCTACCTGTCTCATGCGATGCGCTCTTCAGTAAAACGACCCATATAATCAGGCACAAATGCCGAAGGCACGAAGGCGAGCCAAAATAGTCGGGTGTTTAATAATAGTGATTAATAGGGCTAGGATTTTCATGCAAATACATATTTTTTTTGAGAAACTTTAGAAACACAGGAATAAAATACAAACACGAATCGTTAGTGCATATTTTTGCATATTTTATTGTAAATGCATATTTTACTTTTAATTGCATATTTTCAATAATAAATGCATATTTTTTCATATTTTCGAAAAACAAAATAATCCTGAAGTAAAAAATGCACACGTGCCTTCAAATTTATACTTTAATCAGTTTCTGTGGACAACTTCCACGACAGCTTTCGTTCATATTCCAGTATTCCATTTTACACATGCATACGAGTTAGTCGGCATTTACATTGAAAGATTTTTACAATGCCGATTTTTTGTTGTTGCTGTAATCGTGTGAGAGAGAATGGAAAAATCTTGTGGAACATGTTGGCTGTCCCTCGAAATCTCACACGATTACAACAACAAAGAAAAATCGGCATTGGAAATATCGGGCAATGTAAATGCGGACTTAGTTTTAGTTGTTTATATATGACAGCAGTTGTTTTTGTTCACATTGGCCGCGTTCGGGCAACTATCCAAAGCTATCCGGATAGGTTTGTGTTGTTGTAATCGCATAGAAAAATTCAGCTGATAAACCAATCAGCTGTTGTCAGAAACAAATCCCAAGCTATCCTAAAATTTTCGCGATACTAAACTATCCGATGGAAATTTGGGGAACAGCTGATCACAGCTGATTATACCTACAGCCGACTACTTATTTTGCTTTTTGGTGTCTCGTCTGATTTTGTTCGTTTAAAGAATAAAATAACAAATAAGGGTTAAAGGCTGCCCCAAACCAACGCGAAACATTCGCGCGAATATGCGACTACTGAATAAAGGCTGTCCCAAACCAACGCGAAATATTCGCGCGAATATGCGACGAATGAAAAATGTTCGAAGATTCGCATCGCGCCAGTGTGGGTGCTCCCATTAATATCCATGTAAATAAATTAAGACAGGCGGAAGTTTCGTTGTCGCGCCGAATGTTTCGCGTTGGTTTGGGAGAGCCTTAATGTTCGAAGATTCGCATCGCGCCAGTGTGGGTGCTCCCATTAATCTCCATGTAAATAAATTAAGACAGGCGGAAGTTTCGTTGTCGCGCCGAATGTTTCGCGTTGGTTTGGGAGAGCCTTAAAATGTATACCAGTGTGATATTAAATGGTACTGAAAACTTAATTGATGATTCAGAAGGGATTTGCAATAAAATGGAAATCAAATTGTCGCGTTGAAAACTCAATAGTTTTCCTTTTAATAAGCTGCCTTGTCTTTTGACAGCAAATGTAACCTATCTGGTTTTGGTCGTTCGAAAACATATCGGTTATCGGATACTAAGGTATCTTGGATAGCCTATCGGATAGTTGTCCGAATGCGGCCATTTGTATTCACATTTATGTCTGTTTGGTAACTAGAAACGTCGTACGCCGTAGCTCAACTTGCTGTCAAATCCCATACAAATTTTTGAGAAGTAGCCAAAAGTAGCAAGAAGTTGCAACTTGCAAGTTAACAAACAGACATATTAGCCGTGTTTTTTTTGCAAGTCCATATGGATTTGTCGAAAAAAAACGACATCGGGACTAAGGCCTGCCGCCCACTAGGCAACTTTTAGTTGCTCTACCCAGCAACTTTTAGTTGCTCCCGGTTCAATTACATTGGCTTATATGGGAGAGCGCCCACTGGGCAACTTAGTTGCCGGCAACTTTAAGTTGCTCGGAGTTGCTCGCGGAACTTAGTTGCCGGCAACTCCGGGCAACTTTTAGTTGCTGACCCCCGCCCACTAAGCAATTTCCGAGCAACTTTCAGGAATTTTCGAAAATTTAACGTTTTTATTTGTTGTCCATTGAAATATTACATTGATTTTGCATTTTAGACAGGTCAAATTGAGATAGGTTTAGGTGGAGCACGTTTTTATAGAAAATTAAATACAAAAAAACACAAATATTAATTCTCAAAAGTTGCTCGGAAGTTGCCTAGTGGGCGAGGGCAAGCAACTTTAGTTGCTCGGAGTTGCCGGCAACACCAAGCGACTTAAAGTTGCCAGCAACTAAGTTGCCTAGTGGGCGGCAGGCCTAATAGTTTTACACTTAAATACAACAACAAATTAAATCCATATGGACTTAGCTAAGTCCAGATAATTATCGGGACTTACGTACTGTAAGTAAGAAGTTCCTAAGTCCCGATGTCGTTTTTATGGACAAATCCATATGGACTTGCAAAAAAACACGCCTATTATACACCCCAAATCGTAATGGCCACGTTCGGGTGCCAATCCGATAAGCTATCCAAGATACCTTAGTATCCGATATGTTTTCGAACGACCAAAACCCACTGATCTCTATAATAGGCGTGTTTTTTTGCAAGTCCATATGGATTTGTCGAAAAAAACGAAATCGAGACTTAGGAACTTCTTACTTACAATACGTAAATCCCGATAATTATCTGGACTTAGCTAAGTCCATATGGATTTAAGTTGTTGTTGTATTTACGTGTAAAACTATTAGTCCCGATGTCGCTTTTTTTTCGACAAATCCATATGGACTTGCAAAAAAAACACGGCTAATACATAGAGATCTCTATTATAGAGATCAGTGCCAAAACCAGATAGGTTACATTTGCTGTCAAAAGACAAGGCAGCTAATTAAAGGGAAAACTATTGAATTTTTAACGCGACGATTTGATTTTAATTTTATTGCAAATCCCTTCTGAATCATCAATTAAGTTTTCAGTACCATATAATATCACACTGGTATACATTTTAACCCTTATTTGTTATTTTATTCTTTAAACGAACAAAATCAGACGAGACACCAAAAAGCAAAATAAGTAGTCGGCTGTAGGTATAATCAGCTGCGATCAGCTGTTCCCCAAATTTCCATCGGATAGTTTAGTATCGCGAAAATTTTATGATAGCTTGGGATTGGGCACGTTCGGGTAACTATCTTCAGCTATCCGGATAGGTTTGTGTTGTTGTAATCCCTTGTTGAAAAATATCTGATGTCAGCTGATGCAACACCAACTCAAGCAATCTGAAAATTTTTGGGATAGGTGGATAGCCTATCGGATAGTTGCCCGAATGCGGCCATTTGTTTCTGACAACAGCTGATTGGTTTATCAGCTGCATTTTTCTATGCGATTACAACAACACAAACCTATCCGGATAGCTTTGGATAGTTGCCCGAACGCGCCCATTGTTTTTTAGTTTTCAATTTGTTTCTGTGTGAGTAACTTGGAAGAGGTAATTTTGTGGTCAAAAACACTCTATATGAAGATACCAATCTTTCGTACGTATCACCCTCCAAAACCCATTTGTTTACGTTGTTGTTTTTGTAATTTCGTTTTGTGTCCATGAATAGATGTGAATTGCAACAACAATTTAACGGGGTGGGATTGTTCTGTTTTCCCAGAACAACCATTTTGTATGTGCAAATAACGCAGCCATCTTTAAAAAAATTTCAACTCACCAGCTTTTCAACATGAAAATGGCGGATGTTAGGTGGGATATCGGGATGTGTTGAAAAAAACACCAATTTAATTGTGCAAAGTCTGCTATTACACTACGAATTTCACGTGATGAAACTTCTTTTAATTTTTCTTTGAAAATTCATCCTGTAAGTAGTTCGCTGTTACACAATGATTTTTAAATCTTTGGCATTTAACAGAAAAGTCTGTAATAAAATAAATAACGTGATAAGTTAGAATTTATACATTGAAATTTCGGTCATCGATAGTTTTCTATTGGTTTCGCATATACATAGCATAAAGGCTGTCCCAAACCGAAGCGAAACTTTCGCGCGAATATGCGACGACTGAATATAGTTCGAAGATTCGCGTCGCGCCAATGTGGGTGCTCCCATTAATCTCCATGTAAATAAATTAAGACAGGCGAAAGTTTCGTCGTCGTTCTGAAGTATTCGCTTTGGTTTTGGAGAGCCTTAATGCTCTTAAAAGCCGTGTTTTTTTTTGCAAGCCCGGAGGGATTTGTTTAAAAAGAAATGATATTGGGGATTATCTATCGACGCCATCACAGAAAAAAATGGTGTTTCCATAAAAACTATTCATTACAAGTACATATGCAATTAACACCGTTAAAACAGTTTAGCCCCGAAAATTATGTGCTCTATGTACGCTATGCCTGGAGGGGATTAGTTGTTGTTGATTTTAACATGTAAATTCCTTAGCCCCGACGCGACAGTTTTTTTCGATCAATTTCCTTCAGGCTTGGAATGAGACATGCCAATTTATAACAGTTATAACAATTTTTGGCCATTAAAAGCGGGCGTACGTTTACGCGCTTCGCACTACTTAAAAAAAAAACTTTAGGTGATTGAATTATGCCCACCGGCGGAGGACCCTGGCCATTCGGGGCCGCATAAACAGTAATTTTATAAACGAAAACTGTTATAATTGGCATGTCTAGTCACTTCCTGCAAAAAAACACGTCTAAAGTTGTCTTACAACAGTTGCGTTGATTCTCTGGTTCTCATTCGTTTTTTTTTTGTCATGTTCAGTCTGTTTCAATAATTCGAGAGCGAAATACAATACCAAACAATCGTAGAAACAAAACAAATAATGACAAAAGACAATCGAATGTACTTAAATTGATTATAAATTTTCACTTTCAATTTGTTTCCACAAACTTATGCTTATAAGGTTGGGTTAGCACTTGATAACTCGTTGCTCCTTTTATTATACTTTTTGAACATACCCATTGAAACTCGTAAATAACCGACATTTTGGTGGTGAATGTACTTTTACTGCATGTGTGTGCAAATAAAGCGTGGTGGATGTACGCTTACTGCATATGTGTGCGTGTTTCTCCTGAATTTCCCCTATATGAGCTTGTAGGCAAACTCGGATGACAACCGAGATTGGTATCTTCATATAGAGTGTTTTTGTTTGTGGTCATGTTTTGAGTTTTCTTTGTTCTATTCTAAAGCTTATGGATTTACTTTCATGTCGATGATCTTTTGTTAATTTTTGTATTTTTTTTTTAGATAAAAGTTTGTATCAAATTTGGGATTTGCTTTAAAGTGAAATTGTAAGAAATTCAATTATTTAATCGAGCGATTAATTGGAGATCTGTAGTTAATTCAGAAACAATGCCAAAAGCGAAGCCGTCTGTAAATGCAAATCTGAAAAAATATGTTTCGGACAACTCGCACACTTTAACAACCGATGAAACAATTCATTTTTGTAAAATTGTGTAACAAAGGTGTCTCCTCCGAGAAAAAAAAATTGACCAACACCTCAAATCTATTAAACATACGGCACTGGGAAAACAATCTAGCACAAATCCTTTCGGTTAGAACAAAAAACAAATTTAATATGGATTTATGTGAGGCATTTGTTGCAGCTGATATTCCGCTTAGCAAGCACAATAATCCCAATTTATTTTTCTTTTTTTATTGATATCATTTTGTGTTCCTCGATAATAAAGACTGAAATTGTTATAAATATAAACCTAAATACTAAGTTTTTTTCCATACAAATGGTTCGCAAGGGATATGGTTTTAAATGCATATTTTAGGTGCATATTTTACATTTTTAAGAGCATATTTTGCATTTTTAAGTGCATGAAAATCCTAGCCCTAGTGATTTAAATATAATAAAATTAATTTTTTTGTAGCAAACACTTGAAAAAATGTTCACTAAAATGTTTAAACACTAATTAATAGGTAATTCGATGGCAAATTTAAGTTTTCCGTTCCAAATACAAAAAATAATCAAATGACCGGATTTTTAACACTGCCAAGAGCAGGGATTTTTTTTGTTGTTGTTTTTAGATGTCAAATTAGAAAGAGAAAAGACAAATCTTGGAAGACCTCTATTGTAATAAGGGTGATTAATACCACTTTATTTAGAGAAAAATATTAAAAAGAAAAATTAATTGAAAAAAATATATATGTATAATTATATCTATATAAATAAATGCATAATGAGCAAAGCCTACCTTGCATTTTAATTCCATTTTCTTTTTTTTAATAAACCTTATAAGCTTTTAAAATGTTTTTTTTGTCTATTAATTTTATTTGTATACAAATGTACATTTCTATTTTTAATGCTTATCGATATTAATTTCATTTTTAAGTTAACATGTTGGATTTTTATGCAAACCTTAAAGGGTATTCATAATAATATTATAAATCCTCCATTAAGCTGTTAACCTTTTGTTCTTTTACAACGTACTTGGTTTAAAATTAAAGTCGGGGAGATCATCAGTTTAACTTATTTCCTGAGCTGTATTTTTCGGCTTCATTTTGAATTCCACATAACCTATAGATCTAATGGATGATATCCTCTATTTCTTTGGTGGTTTTTGCTGTTTTAGCTTCAAACTCTGAAATTACTTCGAGCAAAGAGTTTAACTAATAATAATCGGACATTTTAGATGAATGCTCTTCCAACTGATTAGTTTAATAACATTCTTGTGCAATTCGTCATTGTCAGACGTAGATATCATTTACACGGAATTTCACCAGTGTGTATACGGCGGTGTTTTTTGAGGACACTTAAATGCACAAATCGCATCGGACAAACTTCGCACGCATATGGTCGCTCGCCTGTATGCGTGCGTTTGTGTATTGAAAGATCGTGGAGCAGAAAATATTTTTTTTGACAAACATCGCACGGATAGGGGCGCTCTCCGGAATGACGCCTAATATGTTTCGCTAAGTCAGAGGTGGTATAAAACGTTCCACCACATTCTTCGCACTTGAATCGTTTTATTTGTTTGTGACGCAGCATGTGTTCGTTGAAATAAGATCTTAATTCGAAGCTTTTTTTGCATATTGAACAGATGAAGTTTGTCCTTTGTTCGTGGGCATATTTAGTGTGTTGAATCAGTGTGGTAGCAGTCTTGAAAGCTAAAAAATAACGATTTAAAATTGAATAAGGAAGTTGGTTATTAGCTTATTAGGAATAACTGGAATTATTAAAGTAATAGAGGTTGGATTTAGAGGATTTTCTTTTGTAATTTTTATGCGAAGCCTAGGTTTGTCTACCCGTGAGAAGCCGGCCGGGCCAGCTAGTATATTCATTCATAAATAACTTATTTTTATATATTCTGGGATTCGATCTATTCAGATTCGGTAATTTGTCATTCGGGATTATGGGCTGTTCTTTAATGAATGTGGCCTTGCGATCAATTCCTCCTCCCTAAGAAGGACAGAATCTACTTACCTTTGCTGCAATTGGGTTGAATACATCGGTGCTTTTTTTCGTTGTGCTGGTTCTTCTTGTGTACTTCCAGTGCCGTGCTCTCGTTAAATACTTCACCACAGATATCACAGTTCGTGTGAGATAGCATATGAACGGTAAGATTTGCTTGTGAATTAAAAACTTTTTGGCATTGGGGGCAAGTTTGATGCTTTTGGGTGCATACCTTCCGCCTTATATGCTTTGTCAAATTGCTTTGACGCAAAAAACCACACCCGCAATGATTGCAATTATGTTGAGGTTGGCGAGTAAGTTGCAGATTAATTTGTTTTTCTATTGATACTCTCAGGTCTGGCTTATGAACTCGATTCGCTGATTTGTTCCCCCTTGGCAATATTTTTGTTTTCAAACTCTGAGAAAAAGATGATGATTTGATTTGGTTTTTTTTTGAGTTGCCTTTTGGATTTTGTTTAGATTTCTCCATTTTTGCGGGCACAGGTAAAGTTACGATTTGAAATAATGAACCATCCGTGGAGTAGATGGTTTCTTTTTTAATGTTCGTTTCTTCTACTTCTACAATAGATATGGGTTGAATGTCAATTTCTTCAGGGGGTTCTAGCTTTACATTTAGGCCCCAGTTTTCAGACATTTTGGCAAAATTGCTTTATTAGTTTAATAAAAAGTAAAATAATTATTTTATTTTAGCTTTTTCCTACGCAAATCGTAAATTTTATTTGTAGTCGTAGCTCATATCGTCTGTCAGTTGTCAAATCTAATGGAAAGTCGTATATGTACATTTCATGCATTTCCAGATAAGGCTATGTTTGCACTTCCGAAGAAACTTATGTGGCTTTCGTTTCAACCAATTCAGATTTGGGTGTCAGATCTAAAATTTTACTGGCAAAACGAACACAAAACGTGACTTTATTTTTTTTTATTATTATTGTATGAGTGCCTTTTTTAAAACGACACTGGGTAAAAGTCACTTTTCTTTGATGTGTGTGCAAGTGCGTGTGAAAATCTGTGTAAATCTTGCTAAAAATCGAGATCTGCAAAATCGACTTCAGATCGACAAAAATTCGATTTTTTTGGTCGAAAGGAAAGGAAAAACTTGTCACAAATCAAAAAAATCAAAGAAAAATCGATTTTTTTGGTCGAAACGAAAACCACATTAAATTCAAATTTCTGTGATTCGATTTTGTTCAATAATTAAAAGAAATTTAATTTACAATTTATATGCAATTTTAAAGTGATGAAAATAGTTTTAGCAATAAAATTTATGGAAGAACATTTAAATAAAAATAAATTTTCATGTATCCGTTATGATTTTGATAATTTTTTTTCCAGTCATGAAAATTGAAAATATACCGTTAAGATTGGGAAAATTGAATCCGAACTCGAGTTCATCGTGCTTAGAGAAACAATTTTACACTTCGCATCTAACAACAACAAATGAGTAATGAGACTCATACTGTTACCAACCAACGTCGAAACAAAATGAATTTCAAATCGACGATTGTATACCTATGATTAGACGGTCAAATTAAATGGTCAACGCATTGACTCTCTGACGTCACCAAAAAAGTCATCAACACACTGCCAATGGCAGAGGAATTCCTTAACTACTTAGAAGTTCGAAGATTCTGCTATCATTAGTGATGTTTTGTCTTAGGCGGTGGACAGATGCTTGTTTGATTGTTGATAGCAAATAATGCGACCTGTTCTCGTTTACTTCAAGAAGAACAAGTTACGCCAGTTCGTCAATCGCCGACGTGAAGGACTGTAACTGCTCATCAAAGTCCACGCTCCCGCCCCATGCAGCTATATCGCCATGATTAAGCTATTGTGTATAGGATTACTTTGGTGTTTTACTACTAGAATGTGAAATTAACATATGTAAGTATGCGATGGTAAATATTGACTGGGGTAGACTTTATTATGCATTTGAGTAGCAAGATTGTGAGACACACTTAAGGCTTAAGGTTGGCCACCCAAAATAATTTTAATTTACTCTTTTCGTCTTTTCCCAACGAACAATTTTTAAACGAGAACTTCAATGTGTTCCAAGAAATGCTGAAGCTAAGAATCCGAAAATGAGCCCAAACATTTTGCGTTTAAATAATTTAATTTATTTAATTTAATATTCAATTAAGTTCATTTTGTATTTAATTATAAATGTTTGTCTGCAGTGTTACAGGAATAAAACTTACTTTAAGCAGCTTTGCATTGAAATTGTTAAAGTTAATCCTTCACTCCAATTGTTTATCTCTTAAATTCCTATTCGTGCCTATAATACTAAAAACAAAAAAACGCAAATGAATCCAACCAAACAGTAATTATATTTAAGTCTCAACTCATACTTTCAGTAACACTCTCTTCGAGAAGTGGAATATTTCTGTGATTTTTTCTCATGTGTTTTCGTAAAGAATCTTTTGTGTAGTATCTTGAATCGCAAATCTCACAGCCGTATTCCTTCTCGCCCGAATGTGTTTTCATGTGGTCTTCGCAATTTTGTCTATGGACAAATCCTCGGCCGCAAATGTTACATTTGAATGATCTTTCACCAGTGTGCGTTATCAGATGTTTTCTGAGAACGTTTGCAAATCCAAATCGCATCGGGCAAAACTCACAAGCGAAAGGTCTTTCGCCCGAGTGAGACTGTTTGTGAACTCTCAGTTCGCTTGCTAAAGGGTATGTTTTTTCGCACATATCACATGGAAACGGACGATCACCAGTGTGTCGCATAATATGTCTTTGAAGTTCTCCGGAGCTATAGAATGCTTTTGAACATTGTTCACATTGAAAGGGTCGTGTTTTCGTGTGACGATTCATGTGTTGTGTGAGATAGAATTTTCGATGGAAGCTTTTATCACAAAGCGTGCATTGGAATTCCTTTTTGATACTATGGGTTTCAATGTGCTTTTCGAGTTGACCTCCTTTATAGAAAGCTGAAATATAAAATGTTTGTGTATGAGAAAGTGAGAACGCTAGTTGATTATAGTAGAAGATTATGTGTTTTTTTCTGTTTCATAATTTTTGAAAGGATTTTCTGTGCATTAACTTAGAGAAATAAATACGAGACGAGTTTGTTTTTACCACATTTGCCACAACTAAAGTAAGACCGGTATGAACTAAACCTATGCATAATTGGTCTAACCATTTAAATTTCGGTTATGTGAATTTTTGGTTTAGGGGAGGATTGCAAGTGCAACTGGCTATTTCAATAGAACACTGTTTGTAAAAATAGCGATAAAGTAAAGAAAGACATGAAACATTGCGGCGGTGTTCCAGAGTTGTAATTGTTTCTATTATATTTCACCCATCATTTTAAAAGCTCTCTTCTATAATCTGTCCAAGAGATTCAAGTGAGTTATAGGAGCACCTGCCCAGATGTGGGAGTTGTAGTCAAGCTTAGGACGGATAAAGGCTTTGTAGATCACAGCCAGATTAGAATGAAAGAGAAATTTCTTGCATCGCCGAAGAAAACCTTAACATCGCAGAAGAAAACCTTAACATCGCCGAAGAAAATCTTAACATCGTTTTTGGCAACGTTAAATATGTGGTCATTCCACAAAAGGTGGTCTGTGATGTACATTCCCAGAACTGAAAGCTGTCTAGTTTCTTCAATACAAGTACCGCTCATAGATAGCGGCATGGAGGGTGGGTTTCGCTTCACTGTCTGAACACAATAGACGCGCGTTCGATAGCGCGTTCGCACGCGCGTGATTATTAAAACTTATTTAACTCCAAGAGTCACGTTCGCGGCTGCGTCTCCATTGTATTCACTTTAACGAGATTTCATGTATTTTAACTTTGACAGGTGCGAACGCGCGATCGAACGAGCGTCTATTGTGTTCAGCCAGTCAACGACAGGAGACAACATTGAGTTTTTGAAGCATTAAATTCTACGCGGTTTTTGATTCCCCATTGGACAATGCTATCAGAATTTAATACGCTGCCGCTCCTGTACCACATCCGGAGGACAAGGATATAAATCTAGAAACGAATATGAAAAGCTGAGAGTACTGTCGTTAGCAAATTAATGGATTAGAAGTTCCAGACAAAAGATAATTGATGAAAATAAGAGAGTCAGAGACAATACGGATCCCTGGGGCACACCAGCATTTATGTTATGAATATCAGACTTAAAACCATCCAATACAATTTGTATTGAGCGGTTAAAAATGTAATTTCTAATCCAACGAAGAAGAGATTCATCGGCCTGTTAACTACACGGCATATAAATTGGATCGACCCCCGAATGTAAGAATAGTCAACTATAAAATTTCTACCATTGGAAAAACAAAACTTAAAATAAATCTATGCCTAAGCGACAAGATGAACGATACGCCCCTGGATATTCCTCTTCGGAATAAGATACAAAATTCCTTTACGAAAGTTGAAGTAAATCTGCCTTCAAGTTAAGGTTGTAGCTCAATGTACACGTGAACTCACAGACAAACAGACCGACGGACTGGCCCCTCTATCAAATGATTAAAACCTCGATGTTTTTAGGATAAAGGGGACGAAAAAACCGCTTAACACCTAAGTTTAGTGTATAATTAGCATATATTTTAGCCGCAGACGGCAGAATCGCCATGTGGTTATTCTTAAGTGGAAATATTGTAAAACTGTTTTATGAACTAATCTAAACTCTAATCTAGAGAGCAGGATCTTGTGTTGGTGTTGTAATAGATGTTTTTTTATAATCTATGTAGATCATTTCTGATAATACAAAACTGCTTTTATCTAATATTTACACTTACCTTTATTGCAAGTAGGATGCGGACACGGATGTTTTACCTTCAAATTATGCTTTTCTGCTTTGTGTCCTTCGATTTCTTCACTACTACTAAATGATTGGCCGCATAAATCACAATATGTGTGAGTAAGAATATGAGCATCAAGTTTCTCTTGAGAGGCAAATACCCTTTTACATTTCGAATTTGAACATGTAAAATGCTTTTGAGAACACTTATTTTGTCGCACATGATGACTTAAGGTATTTTGCAAAGCGAAGCGAGCCCCACAACATTTGCAAATAAATTTTTTAAATAATTCCATTGCCATTGGTTCCGGTTCAACTTTGATTTCTGAAAAGTCTAAATTTGTTTTAATGTCTTCATTATGTAGATTTTTTTCAATTTCAGTCGAAACATGCGGCTGTTCTTCATTATAAGAGGTTCGTTCTGTGGTGGAAAAACTAGAGGAAGATTCAATGGATTGGTTACCATTGATTTCGCTTGAGTGTGCTAGTGGCTGATCTTTGGATTCACACATATCTCCTTCTCTGGGCAAAGAATTTATAAGTTCCAGCACTTGTTGGAGTGATGGCTTGTCCTTGTCTGCATTGGCTTCTGGATGTGTTTGCATATGAACAACAGATTCGTGTCTTTGCCGAAATCCTTTACTACAATATTTACATTTGTACGGTTTTTCGCCAGTGTGAGTAAGCATGTGTCGTCGAAGGAGATGCATATAGCAGAATCGCATCTCACAAATATCGCACCCAAATGGATATCCCCTGGTGTGTCGAGCTCGGTGATATTTTAAAGTTTTCTCAGATACAAACGATCTATTGCAAACTTCACAATTGAATGGCCTTTCACACGAATGAATCAAAGAATGCGATGTTAGATCTTTTTGTGAGACGAAGGCTCGTTCACACTGATCACACTTAAACGGTTTGATTTTCGTGTGATTCAGTAAATGGGTCTTGAGAGCAGCCTTCTGTCGAAAGTTTTTTCCACATAGCGTGCAATTGAATGGTTTTTCTCCAGTATGGACTCGCATATGTATCTCGAGTAGACATTTTCCTCGAAAAACTGAAAAAATAAAAACAAAATTGAAAAGGTTTTTTTGTTTCTAAAATTAATACTTATTTTTTTTTTTGTAAGAGCTAACAAACATTCCAGTCAAAATTATCCATACCATACATTTATACATAATTTAAACACTAAGTGTATTTTGCTGAGCTTCTAACTGTGCCCATTTTGAAATGATTCACTTTAGGCCATAAAGTACTAGTTACTGAAGACTTATTAATGTGCTGTTAACTTGTTGTTGCGTTTGCATGTAAAAACTAGGTTTACTGTTTGGCATTTCTTAACGTGCACACTAAGGAACTCAAAAAAACACTCCTAATTTCTACTTTTCTTGACGTTTCTCTGAAATGCCTAAACATTCAACAGAAGATTAACAAAAGTTTGAGTGCGGGAACTCACAGTTAAGATATGTAAACATCAACATTCGTCCGAGTTCCGGATTTTTATTATTGAATGTACCCAATATACATAATGCAACCGTATCTTTATGCATTACAAGTAACATAACATGCTACAAGTAACATGCTACACGGCTATTATTACACGCAAGGCCCAAGTTTTACATAAAAATAGACTGTACCAAATTTGAAGCAAATTGGTTAGATTATTTAGGCTCTAGCTCGATGTACAGTTGATAATAGACGTAGGCAGGACACAGACCGACGGTACCACAAAACCACTTATTTTCACTTGTGGAAAATAGAACGTAGTCGAACGTCACACTGACATTTGCCGGTTAATTCTTTTTAAGCTTGGACCTTTAAACACAAAATTAGCTTATCGTTCACACAGTTATCAACTTACAGAATACAATGATCAATAAGGTGATGCAGCACGGCCAGCTAACTTAATATCATTTTTCATGAAATTCGATAGAATTTTAGTCATCGCAATATTAAACATTAATTGAAGGTATGCTCATAAGATACACCCAAGCTCAGGCTTTGCATGTCTCTACACAGAGCTAAAAAAGAAAAAAACTTTGAAATTAAGGTCTTCAAAACCGAAAAATTCTGCACTACGTTAAAGTCTTTCAATTTTATTATTCGGTAGGAACCATGTTAAATACGATAAAATGGGCTAATATTAATCAAAGATTATGATATTTGTATATACAATTAAATATAATATGTATTCTGGTTACTTACTTATGTAAAAATGTTCGTACCTATGTAGGGCTAGAATACAGCCTGAGAAACAATGATGACCTTAGAGTAGTGAGATACCCACAAATGGGCAAAGAACTATATTTGGGTTTCTACGGCTTCCACAATATCGACATATCTTATCAATCGGTGATACATATGTACTAGTTGTATTTTTATGTTTACTTAAGGGCCAATTTCTTCACAGATTCCTAATGCTAGTACCGGTACTAGTCCTAAAATTAGTACTCAAATCGGTATCAACTCATTTCTTCACACAAGTTCTAGGTCGTAGTCCTGTCAATTTGGTACCGAGTATCAGTTAGGACTCGGTACTAGCTGGCTTCTCAAAATCAGCCAGTACCTGGTTATTATACCAGTTGTTAGTACTCAAATTGGTACCAAATGATTTCTTCACATTAGCACTAAGCCCTAGTTCTGTCAAGTTGGTACCGAGTACTATTAAGGACTCGGTATTAGCTAGGACTTTAAAATCGGCAGTCTAGTGGCGCTTATACCTGATTCAGAGTAATTTTTTTCATTTTCTTCAATGAATCCGTTGGATGGACGTGTGTTAATGCAGTTGTTAAAATACATATTGCCACTGTTTATGAACATTATATCGATAAACAACGTCATATCTAAAAGATTAATAGTGTTGTGAACAGTTTGGGCAAGCTATTAAAAAGGCCTTCCGCACATATCCCATTATTGTTTTTGCATTTACTGTTTTCATAAGGGATTAAAACAAACACAAAACCTATCCTGATAGCTCTGATATTTCCCGGAACGCGACCAATGCATTGCATGGGCCGCACATGAAATGCACACAATAAAGGGCATTTTTCCAAGACTGTCACACACATAACACCAAAGAAAAATGTCCAAAACTCTACGCAAAAAAATAACATACAATGCTCTACTCAAATCAAATGCTTCATCTGGAAGCTGATTCCAAACAGAGCACCACTGATCACTCCTGAAAATATCATTAGGACTTTATGTGCATTCTTCATCTTCTCACTCTCTATGTATAGGTTTGAAGCAACAACGACGACCGTTTTGCTACTAACTGCGTAAATTGAAGACCGGTAAATTGTTGATGACAGTGACAAATTTCATAGTTGATGCTTGATGAGACAGCTATCGTGGAATGGATATTATGTCCCCTTTTAAATTTAAATTGACATAATTCATTCGAAAATAAAATAAAATAAAATAAAAATCGTTCAGTCAAAATAAATATAAAAATAATATTTGAAATGCCAAAATATTGTCAAAATCAGAATTAGACCAGTTTTAGACGTATTAAGTCCTAGTACCGCTTGGTGAACTTAGATCCGGTACTAGTGATGTGAAGAAATGCTCAGGTACTTACTTTTCATTAGGACCGAGTACCAGAGCTAGTACCTGGTCTAGCTAGACTGGGTACTAGGCTGGCTTGGTACTTCTGTGAAGAAATTGGGCGTAAGTGTAATATGTTCTTTTCTTTATTTATTTTTTAAAAATGTTTTTAAATGTTTATTAATTTTTTCTTTAATTTTAAATTTTTTTCTAAAAAATAAAATAAGAAAGACTTTCAAATTGTGTAACCAAAAACTAGCAAATAACAAAAGAAACGTCGGAAAGAGAATAAATTAGTTGCACTAACAGATTAGTTGCAATAAAAGATTTAATTATGAAAAAGTCGGAATTAAACGGAATATTGAAATTTTTAAAGACGCAGCACCTCCATTGATTTAAATTACAATCAATCGTTTCCCTAACCACTAAATAGTTTCCGAAATTTTTCCCAACCTAAAAGTTAAAATCCCAATTTATTGAAAGGATATTGGGCTTCCTCTTTAGGAGAAGGTACTTGAAAAAATTGCTTACTTCCAACTGTAATCATTTTTTGACTTTCATAAGTTTATACATTGCAAATTATAATAGTTAACTAGTGGGGTTTTAGGAAGCACAATTCGGTTGTGTTCTTAATATCAAAGCTCACATATTTTGCTCCGTCAAAGATTCATCCCGGATCCAAAATATATAAAACATTCAAATGTCCTTAATTTCCAACAAAAAAAATCATCATTTGAATATGCACTTCTTTAGTTTTTATTAAAACTCTTAAATAAATAATAAGAAATCGTATACCATAAGAAAATTTGACCCAAGCGAAGTTTTTACAATAAATAAATGCTACTTACTTTTTTGGCAAACCCAACATTGGTTCTTCTTCAAGCCTTGATTTTCTATAGGTTCTTTTTTAATATTTGTGTCTTCGATTTCCATTATCGAAAAAAATTCCACCTGATTACCATCAGGAGTTATGTGCTCGGTTTGCACTTCATTAGACATTGGTAGTTGTGTTGTTTGAGATCTGTTTTCAGTGGAATGGATTAGATGGTTTTTACCAGTATCATTTGACTGATTTTGAGAACAATCGATAAAATCATTCTGGTATTCTTCAGAGTTAGGTGCTATAGAAGTTTTGTATTCTATAGCACTTTGTGCTTGAGCTTCATTTTCGTTCTTTATTTTCATTTCCATCTTCGGCAGATTCCGAAGACTATTGGTTATGTCAGGATGTTCTTTTGGTAATTGGTAGAAATTCGTGCATTTCATTTTAATGATTCATTATGAATTTGAACAGCCCTCAGTGTTTAAGGTCTAGAAAACAAACAAATGAAATTTAAATATATACAAGATCTCCCTAATCATAATGATAAAATTAATGATTGAAAATTTAGTCTGTCTTCTGTGTATGTGAAGAATATTGTTGAATTTTTAGGTACAAAAAATCTTCTTAATATTTACATTGAATATCTCTCACTTGTATTTTGTAATAAATATTCTATTTACAATAATTTCTTTTAAATTTCCTTTTATTTTAAATGAATTTTAATATCTTTACAATTTATCCCGAACTTTTCATTTTCATTTCGATTGGTATTGGTACTAATTATAATTACTAATATTTTTGACAGATAATCTTTTTTGTAAATAAATTTTATTCCAGTTCCAATGTTCAATAAATTGCGAAGGAAAAGAAAATTTCCAGATTCATACTTTAGCACTGGAAGACCGTAAAGTATAAAATTCAGGAATAAATTTCCCATTTGTACACAATAGACGTGACGTGAAGCTGCAACGCTTTGACTGGCTGAACACAATAGACGCGCTTTCGCACCCGCGTTATTATTAAAACTTATTTAACTCCCAGAGTCACGTTCGCGGCTGCGTTTCCATTGTATTCACTTTAACATGATTTTATGTATTTTAACTTTGACAGGTGCGAACGCGCGTTTGAACGCGCTTCTATTGTGTTCATCCAGTGAAAAGCCTTATTAAAAATTTGCATTCAAGAATTACTTCAAAGTAGAACAGTTTAGAAAGAAAATAAGCAAATTATGACTTACAACTGATAGCATCTGTACGATATCTTCTAATGCTGCATTTACACGACAGACAAATTGGCAGTATTCTGGCATTTAACTGTCAAAAAAATGAGAGAACATTGGCAAAATTTATTCTTTTGGCAGTATTGTGACAAAAAAATGCCAATTTGTCACTCGTGTAAATCCAGCATAAAGGCTTAACTACATAATACTACGTTTTCATTAGAGCAAATGAGGTAATTTCGTTGAAAGTTTCCAAATTCGATTCCAAATAACCTCATTTCCCATACAAATTTACATTTCGAAATGAGGTAATTTCAACCAAATTTGCACGAAATTCGGTAGGAAATTACGTGAGCACTTTATGGACACACCCAAGTGAAATCCATTCAATGTGGAATTCATTGAAAACAACAAAAACAAGCCAGATCAAAGTCAAAATGAAATGAGGTGTCAAACGAAAGAAAGATTAAATTTTGGTTAACAAAAAAATTTGAATGTTCTTTTTCACAAAACAACTGCGCAAGCGGGAAAAAAAATATTTTTCCTTTTGAACTTTTTGGCTTATGTATCTCGTTAAGTCTTAAGACTTAACCGAAAGTGTAATAGTTCCCCCTATCATGGCCCCAGGAACTACAATGCATTTGGGATAGAAACGAGCACTCCATATTATTGTCGTTTTCGTTTGGATTTCGGAACTGTTCCGTTCCTATCGAAAATTGGAAATTTGGAGTAAAAGGAGTGAAAAAGGAGTAGCTCCGAACGTCCACTCGAAAACGACATATATATCCTCTAAGATGTTGATAAAGAATTTACTTTAGTTGGATAGAGAGAGAATATCGCTCTAGTTTTGATGAAATTTAAAAATGCAGAAGATGTCAAAATTTATTACCTTGGCGATGGAAAGCAATAATTTGTCCTGAATCTATCAGGAAATCAGACAATATTTCATTGCCAAAACCAAAGCGTCTTCATTGGAAATATTCAAGGCAATGAAAATTTAGTGAAGCAATTTATTGCCTTGAATATTCAAGACAGATCAAACACAATTTTCGTATGCATCTCTAGCGAATATTTTTGTTTTTTTACTTTTCCATTTTTAATTAAATATAGTAAGGCCTTAAATCATACGATGGGCAAATTGTCCAATTTCATAAGCACGAGTTTTACCTGTTTTGCAAGAGTAAAGTGGAAATGTTTGGACAAATAACGTGTGCACAGATAGGCAAATTTTTTCACGGATATTTTGAATAGAAAGTGTACAACGAAAATTATGGTGGATTTACATTGATCTTCATGCGAGCTCTGCAAAAAAACAGGGATATCAGATATAAAAGTTACATCTGTTGAATAGAGAGAGAAGACCAAAATTCAGAGATCTTCATAGATGAAGATTATAGGAAGTGCCATAATGCAGATATGAAGACGTGCATGTTCATCTTCATGGTATACTCTTTCACTCATTCGTTTATTGGCATAAATCCATCCCACTCTACTTTTCTTCAAATTTGGAGATGAAGAAACATGTAAATCCATCATTATTCACACAAGCAGAAATGGTGCGAATAAAATGTGATTGATCAAACAAAACAATCTGAAATGATAGATCAATCACAATTTTCGTAAGTTTTTTCCCACACAGGTATCGTATTCGCTTGTTTTACAGTTCTGCCTTAAAAATTGGGAACAAATTCAACGAAATCCTATTCCACTTGACACAAACATGACATTTCCCGTTATGGACTTACCACCGCAGATCGAGAGCGAGTTGTAGATTTCCCATAAATATCCCAAGCAATCGAGAAAAAAATCCTTGCAAAACTGAAATTTCCCTTCGAAGTGGAATATCTGTTTCATCATCACTATTGCAGTATTGTCTGAATGAGTTCATTTCTTGGGCTTCTTTCATTTTGTCAAATTCTGAAATCCACGAAATTGGTTAAAGGAAAATATCAAAAAACACATATCTATAAATCTAATTAGAAAGTGTTAAATGTTTATAAATACTGAAATAAAGTATGTGTTTACAATATTTTTAAAATTGAAAGAGAAATATACCTATCTAAATGTCTTTACCTATTTGGACAAAATGTAAGTGTATGAAAAAAACATTTTTACAAAACTGCAGCACGCTTCTAGTTTTTATAGCGGACTCCCACTGGATCTTGGATTTTTTACAAAATTGCAGCAAACACCTATAGTTTAATAATCAAATAAAGATGTTCGTATAAAAAAATGGACCAAACCCCAGCAGAACTCCTGAAAAATATTCTAAATACCGCCGAAAGACACCCTAATGCAAAAGTGTCAAAGCTCATAAAATGCTTTGAGGTTGAAAAGACTCCTCAAAATATAGCTCTTTTACTTATTGAATTAGCGGAACACCCTGAATTCTCTGCAGACATAACAATATCTCTTAAATATTACCTAGATTGCTTTAAAGAATTGCGCCAGGAGCCATCGTTTGCAGAAGCTGGCATCGTTTTATATAATTCCTCCAAAATATACGCCAAGAGGGTTGACCATATTCACCATGACATAGAAAGGCTGATTCTGTCTTTGAGTAATGTTGAAAACACAGAGCAAAATGCTTCAAATCCCGACGCATTACAGAATTCAGTAAAAGTAAAAAGAGGTAGGAAACGCACTCTAGAACAGATAAATGGCACTGTTGAAGCGGAGATGAGTACTAAACGCTTCAAAAAATTACCAAATAATAAAAGATTTGAGGGTGTCAACTCTAAGCGCAACAATTTTATGAAACCTCTGGTACCGGATTCAGATAAATCAATGAAAAGTTATATTCCCCAGTCGACTTGGCAACATTCCGCGATTGAAGATTTCGATTATGAAGATGAAGTTGACTCGAAGAAAAATTACAAGTTGTTCACTTACCACCTGGAACACAGATATAATACCCTCATTTCGGATATAAATTTCAAAATGTATTTCAAAATTAAAGATTTTATCAATGGCGATTGTAATGATTCCGCACTTCCTGAATCATGGCCACCGCTTTCAGATGCTTATATTGAGCAATTCTTAGATTTGGAAGACGCTATTTTAATAAAAGAGGGACATTTGGGAAAGGCTCGAGAAAGAATGGACGCATCTACATTGAAAGACCATTGCGTTAATAATTTTGGCAATAGCAATGCTGAACATTTTAGCGATACAAATACAACAGCAGACTCGGGTATTGAATTTGATTTAAATTCAACTGTACTCTCAACAGGCTCCCAAACACAACAAAATATGTCAGAAAGTGTGAGCCCACAACTCACAGACTCTCAAATCAGCCTTTGCGAAATCAATTCGTCATCAAAAAGTTTGGATTCAGGCATTGGATTAGAAATAAGTGTGCAATCACAAGCCACTGAAGAACCTCAATTCAGCCTGTTGGGGAGCAATCGGCGTATTGGAGATTCATTAAATATAACAAAATCAGGCATTGGATCTGATGTAAATTCTCTATCGCCAGAAATGTACGAGCTAATGGTAACAGATTTATCACACGAGATTCAGACCAACAAAGTGGCTATAAACGAAACCGACAAAGATCCAACTCTGCTTGATCCTTCAAAGTCTAGTGAAGAAGACCTCTCTACTTTGAAAATTATACTTCCTCATTTACCCGACGAAGGTGTATTCTTCTCGGACCTCGATGAAAAAGATCGACAAATGCTGTCACCTGCCGTTGTTACTCAAGATGTTTTTCGTTGTATTAAAAATAAGGACAATATTGTTATAAAAATTGACGATGCAATTGAACAGCTATTTAAAATTAAAGAGCCGAGCGACGAAATTCTTACACTTCCATTGTACGAAAGACAGCATTTTTCACTTCGCCTAAATATATTGAAAATTCCATTAAAATATTTCAATAAACAGCGAAGATTTAAACTTGGACCGGAATTTGAACTACTCAAAAAAGACCGTTTGAAAAATTATGTAAAACGTTCAAGCGTTATAACTTGTTCTGCTCCCAAAAAATGGCAGCGTATTACTAAGGGCGTAATTAGAGAACATATTTCTCCTCCCTCAACACCATCGTATGAACCAGATTGGCTTGGGTTTCCCGAAGAATCTCTATTAGATAAGAACCGGACATTGAGTAGAGATTCTGGAATAAGCTTGCATCAGACCGATAGAGAAAATATTGAAGACTTCCTAGAGTCATCCGACTTGCTTAGTAGTACTCTGAAACCGATAGCGGTTGAAGATGGGTCAACACAACTTCAAAAAGATTTAACACCTGCATCAAAAGTGCCCGATGAAATGCTAGTGAGTTTAGAAAAACCTTTACAAAATATCGATGAAGTAAATAATCTCCCAGTATGCGATGTGGTAGTTCAAACCAATGAAAAAAACAATAATAACGGGTCGAACGACAATCAGAGCAGTCAGCTCGATGAACTGAATGAAGAAAATCGAGTCAGGACAAAAATCCACGATTGGCATAGTCATCTTCAACCAATACTTGCTTGTTCGCGTGACCGCCATCATTTTGATGTGTTTGCACTTGGTACAGAAATAATGACGCAGTTTGATAGATCTGACGTTTGTAGCGAAAAAGTGTCCTTCAAAAATGTTATGGAGAAAAAAGACGAATCGCTTATTTCGCGCTATTTTTTATCCATGCTCTTATTGGCAAATCAAGGAAATATAATAATCGATGTGCAGAATAAAAGTACAAATGGGCCAAGTGAACCAAACGATATTCGACTCAAGCTCCTGAGTCGAAAGCGTAATATTGTGTCGCTTGAAGACAATATTGGTATTAGAATACCGCCAGCCTCGACAACTCAAATCGATGAACAACCAGTAGATGCAATAGTGCGGACACTAAAAAGTGTTCCCGAAGTACCAAAGATGGACGATCGAGACTCGGGTGTTGCAATGTCTGAAACATCAATTGTATGAAAATATCAAACGTTTGAACCCTTAATGACTTCTGTCGTCCATGTACCTGATTAAAATCACTTAAAATATTTGTATGAAAAATTATGTAGTTGAAATTGTGGACAATTTGGCCAGTTCGAGTTTCTGCGATCTTGAGAGATATTTCAAAATTCTCAGAAATCTGAATTCAATTTCTCTGAATTCTAAAAAATTATATTATTGTAAATAAAAAAAAAACTGAGAATAGATTTTCTTTAAGATGTTCAATTATTTTGTTTGTGGCATTTATCAAATTTATAGAAAACAGATAGAGAATTATTTTGAAGTCTCAGAGACGTGAACTTGGCCCAGATCGCGTAAGATTAAAACTATCGGTCGATTAAACGATCAAAGTTTCCATGATTGCTCTATATCTTTCCCTGTAGAACTATGATCGTTTAATAGACCGATTGCTTTATTTTTACGCGACCTGGGTACCTAGGTCCTGGCTAATTTCAAATTGCTTTAAATTGAATTTATTTTGTACGTTTAGCCATAGTTATTAATTTTAATATTTTAAGAACAGATTTTTGAAATGGGTATTGCCAAATACCTTTGAATCTTTAACCTAAGTTTTTAGATGTGTTATTGATACATTTGGAGTCTTTTTGAAAAGTGGAGACGATAAAATCTTGACTATCCGTTACCTTTTTCGGTGGCTTTTCCCTTTGTTTCTGTCGGGGTTACTGCCTTCTTCAGCAGAACTCCATTTAATATAAACAAAAAAAAAAACAATTTTATTATAAGAACATCAACTTAAATTTCGCACCCATTTTTTGAGGATATCTTGCGAATGAACTAAACAACATTCGTTTGCATTTTATTGATTCTTATATAATATACATCTTTCAAAAAAATATAATCAGTTTCAAAATGTCAACTAAGGCGTATCTTACTCCTTATCTTGCATGCAACCTAAATATATAACCGATTAGCTGCAAAACTTCTGCAGAGGCGCGTTCAAGAAATAATTAATGTTTACGTTGTGTAAAAACAACAGGATTTCATGAATTTGTGTTTACATATTTATTACTTAAAATAAAATTAACTATATACATAGCAAAACGTAACAGCTTTTGTGTGTAGTTTATGGATGATGTTTTTGGATGTTATTTATATGCTTAAAAAAACATTCTTGAAAATTGAAGAGTTGTTTAAATTTATTAAATTTAAAGATAGATTCATAATATTCTGTTGTTTTTACAATCGTTAGTTTTTGTTAAATTTATTTTATTTTTGTATCTTATATACCTACATACTACCGTTGATTTTTATGATAAATGAAGTTCCTCCTGAAGAATTTTAGAAATAGAATCGTTGTTTATTATGAATTCAGTTCTATATAATGCATTTGTATATTTACATATTTTTAAAAATTTAAACATTGTTAACAAATTTAATCAATCTATTATTTATAAGCTAATTTTGAATTTAAAAAAATAGATTTTGTTATTTTATCTAAAGACATGTTCTTTAGTTTTTTTTTTGATTGACTTGAACTATTGTTGAACATTTTTACATAATTATAACATTTTTTATAATCATTAATTGAATTATTTACAAGATTTGTATCTTCTCCATTTTTCAATCATTGTTATAATAAATACAACTACAATTGAAATAGAATGTAATTAGAATAAAAAAAAAAAATAGAAAGTTTATAATTCGGTTTATTTTAGTCTTCACAGCATTCTAGTTATGTTCAGCTTTATTTAAATTGAAATGAAAATATTAAGAATCCCGAAGAAAAACTCAAACAGAATGTCAGCGTAGTTGAAATCTTGAATAAATGCCACTATAATTGTTTTTTTTTGGATTCGTAACCTTAGTTCTGAATTATATGGAGTTAGTAATATAGATGAATAGAAACTCAAAACTAAATATTTAAAATGGGATATTTCGTAACATTGTTTGTCATAAGCTTCGAACCGCTTTCATAACATCTGTGGTGGTCGTGCATAGAAAGTACGTCGATATTTGTACCTCGAAAAAGCCTTTTTTAAAAGATAATTAAATAAAAATAAATAGAAATGAATTCAGTGAATGAAAGAATGCAGTTAATTGATAAAATCTTCTTAATAAATCGGGAAATGCATGGTGAAAACGATTTATGACCATCACCCATATTCTGCTAAACGTTCTCGTGAACATTTCTATTCTGCTATCCGCGGGAAGTAAATAATTGTTCCATAATGCGTTTAAATTGCGATAAAAATATAATTAAGACAATGAGATTCTCTTTATCATTTTAAAAACAAGTATCGGTTAAAATTTGCACTCGAATGACAAGATTTAAATAAATAATTTGAGAAAAGTTGATTGAAACATTCACGTGAATCCAAAGTTTCGATCGAGTCGTATAGCAGATTAGTTCATAATAAGATATTGGACATGGCATTAAATATACAAAATATCCTCATGAAATTTGTAAGTTCTCGACATTTTTACTTATTTACGACCCCCACAGATATATTTGAAAGGAACGACTACAATAAACAAAATGCTTAATTGTTTAAAATTTGTATCATCACCATATATACCAACATATAATATGTACAGTATTATTTAATCTCGATATCCAATTATTTTGAATGAATTTGTGTAAAAACTTTTAGATCATGTTTTTTTTTTTAGACAAAGACTAAAAAGGTTATCCAGTGTTTGTTTCTTTTTTGAATTATTTTGTAGTCGTTAAAATAAATATAATCAGCCTTATTGTGAGTTTCGACCAAAAAATTATTCATCTTCAAATTTTTTGTTCGCCCGTAATTTTAAAAGCTATTGCGAGTTTCGCCCGAACGATGATGATAATTTCTACCGTTTCCGTTCGCCTCCAAAAATTAAGTGAACATTTTACCTCTTAATGGCGGTAAATTTTGCCCGAAATTACTGACAATAAAGGTATTTTTTTGGAAAATTAACTTATTTAGGGTGAAATTCGCAGTAGGCGAAAAGTGAAATGTCAAGAATATTTTTCGGGTGAAACTCACAATAAGGCTCATTGTATGTATGCACGTATGAATACTTTTTCTAAGTTAAAAAAAAAAACTTTTATGGCATTTTTAAGTATTTTTTAAAATTTAGGTAGCTACACCTAAAAATATTTATTTACAAAAATTCATACTTTTCAAAATGTTAAATTTTCAAAAAAAAAAAAAATATTGTTTAAACCACAAGTTTCTGACATCAGTAACTTGATACAATCAAGTTAAGTCGATACAACAAATCAATGACAGAATGATTAGTTCAATGGATTGCCCTTGATTCTATCATCAGAGATGGCACCACACAAACTTGAAAATGACGTTTGAAACTAAACTTTACACAGAAAATAGTCATCCCTATCACGAATCGCATCGTAATCGAAAACGTATTACGAATCCCAAAAAAAACCATAACAGAATTTATCGTATTGGAAAATTCCATACAAATTGCGGATTCGCTGATAGTTTTCGGATAGGGATTCGGAAAGATTCCGATTACCGATGGTATCTCAGTTCTAAATGAGCCACTGTCCAATTTTTTGAGAAATGGAAAATTTTGTTTTTTTTTTTTATTTCTAAGGTTCAGTTTTTCAGTTCGAGATTAAAGTCAAACCAAAGTTAACTTATCAAATGTGGTGAGTTAACTCAGGATTAACTGAACAGAGATACTTTTGATGCTGTATCCACCGAGTTTTTTTATTCCTTCCGCACGCATTCTCCACCGAAAAACTGCTTCCTCATTTCACTGTGGGTTAATTTACTTCTAGAGTTAGCTTACTCTGGTTTAAATCACCACTGAAAAACTGGGCCTACAAATGATTATACCTATAACTATAACTTTTGAATTATCATATAATCTTTTAATTTGTTTATAAATTTAGCAGTGTGAAGTTTAAAATTAAGTTTTTAAGCTTTTTTTACATTGAAGTTTTTGTTTTCCGGAGCAAAGTGGAATTGGCCCTTTTAATAAGTACTATCACCGAAAATACTAAAAAAGAAATGATTAAACACAAATTAATCAAATTTTTCTTCATCTTGAAGATCATATAGTAGTAGCATAATTCACTTAAAAAAATTAACTTCATTATAAATATAAATACACTCGAATTATAGAATAAGATAAAGTTTCTTAGTTCATTAATTTGTAAATTGGCATAGAATTATCGATTGTACTGAATTATAGAAGTTTTAAGAGACATTCAATTTTACTTCGTCCAAAGGAAGGACCAAGACCTAGAGTGCTGTGCAAAACATTTACAACTTAAACCAGAAGATCTTTTCACTTAAACAAAACAAAATAGAAAAAGACCTACAAACACGGGTTAATTGCTGTGCGAAACATTTGCAACTTTAAATCTTGTCTTATAATTTTCTTACTTTGGCTTCTTTAGAAGATGCTGTTGGTTTTTTTTTGCGGAAGAAATTAATAATTTTCCTGTCTTCTTTTGCGTCGTCTTCCTCCTCTATGATGCGATACCAACTTTCCACTCTTAAAAAGACGACAAATGGTAGATTTGTTTACATATGTATGGAATATTTTACTTAAATTTCTTTCTGAGATATTCCTTTTTTGAAGTCACTCAAAATTCTTGATTTTATTTCGGAAGAATATTTGTTTCGGGGCATTTTAATTAAAAATTCTTATAAAGGGTTTGCCTCCATCAAACACGCGGCTAAAACTTACTCAATGAACCAAGCTACAGAAACAAATTAACTGATTTCAAAATGAATCAGATTAACCGCCATGAAAATGAATCAGTTGCAAGTGTTTTGCACAGCCAAATGCATTATTTTATTGCTATGCAGTTGCATTTATTGTACTTGTCTGTAGATTTGGGGTTTCAGATTTTGAACCGTAACGACGATACACATAAAGTCTAGAGCAATGGAAATAATTTGGTTTTAGCAACTTATATTATGAAGAATATGTGGTCTTTTTGATAGGTGATAATAGTTGCAAATGTTTCTTGACTCTTTATAAGTCGATGATTTCAAACTCTTTAATTGATATTCGAAGTGTCTTATGAATTATGATATTTTATCCTTCTAATGCTGGCCCAGTTCTCACCTTGTCTGTGAGCATTTTTAATTCTATTTACGAGCTTAATTACTAAATTGCGATCGAAAATTTTAAATTTCAGATTAACTACATAAAAATGGCATAATATATTTTTTAGGTTAAAAAATATAATTTTTTGGTATGAAATACAAAATGAGGAAATTTTTTTTGATTTGGTATAGCTTATAAATAACACAATCCAAAAAATTATTCAAAAATGTATTGTAATTAATTGGATTCCGAGGTTTTTGTGTACTATGTATAAAATTAACACATTTTCATTTTTTGTTTTTTTTTTTTTTATTTTAAATTTAAACACTTTTTAATGCACGTTTTTTAAAAGTACATATTATCGGTTCAAAGGAAAAAATTACTTTTGCATATTGAAGATTGGAGGTTGGCTAGAAAAAATATATTTCTCAATTCTAAGAATAAGTATTTCTAAAATGCTACATTTAAGATTGATAAATACGGTTTTAATGTCATTTACTTCAAAATTCAAATTTGTTAGCGAATGAATTTTCCTTATGAATCGATGATAGTCTACAAATTCAACAAATTATTTATATGTATGTACTAGAATCTAGCAATCTAGGTATGTGAAATGTACAAATTACCATCTAAACGAAAATAAAAAAAAAATATAATGTAATGAAAATAATATTTGTATAATAAAACCAATAATAAATTGTAAATAAAAAAATATTGTAAAATTTACTTTTATTAAATTTTATTTTTTTCAATATACATAAATAGAAATATAAAAATATTCATAAGAGAAATGTTTTTACTTTGGTTGTATTCAAAATGCAAAGCCCACTTATTAAGATAAGGTATTTTCATCGTGTGTTTGCGGGGGGGGGGGGGGGGATTCCAAAATCATCCCTTCTGGAGCTTTTTGGCATCCTAAATGTACGTTGTCTATAATTGTAGTGATGGAGTAAAGATTTTACACAATAACAACCCGGGCCAAGATTGCGTAAGACTTAAACGATCGATGGGATTTTTCACGAAAGCTGTCTCTATCACATTTATATAATATAATTTAATTTGAAAAATTGTTCGCATAGTATTATATAATAGCATAAGTTTGACTGCTAAATAAGTAAATTACACTGTAAAGAAAAAACACATTAAAACTGGCTTTGTTTGAATGATTGGTATTAGTGCCTTGATGATTGCATGTCAATAATTTAAAATTGAATTTTAATAATTTTAGTTTTAACGTCGAAAGGCGTTAAGGGCCAGTAATTTAATTAAGATATTTTCATTGAATTTTCGAACAACAACAACAACTTAAAGTTGCAACCACCAATTTTGTTTACGAATTAATTTATAATTCGTTTATTTGGCTAGAGATGCAGCTGTTTCAAGGGGTGCCAAGCAGCCAATCATAAGTCTCCTCTTTATTAATGGTGCTGAGCTTTAATCCAATTTTATTATGAAAAACTTTCTACATGCCCACCATAGGGATCGAACCCACGATATCAGATTTGCTCAGTCTTAGAAGCCGTATGCACTACGCATTCCGCCGCTTGAGACCACTGACTTCACAGATCGAAAATGGGTTGTTTTTTGTTTATCAAATGCATTTGGAGCATCAGCATTTTTCTAAGCGCCTTTAAGTATGCTGTCTTGTTCCGCCTCCATTAGCTTGGCACCTCTAGCCAAATAAACGAATTATGAATTGACTTATTATATTGACATATTATATATATTATATAATAAGTCTAGGAATTATGAATTAATTCGTTAACAAAATTGGTGGTAGCACGCTGAAGTTGTTGTTCAAAAATTCAATGAAGTTGACGGAATAAAGAATGGTCAAGTCTAATAAACTGACATTCTAGTATGAATAGTACAATAAATAATAATAATAAGGTATTTTCAATTAAGCTGGTTTTTGTGAATTTTTGTCTAGCTTTAAGTTAGTAATAATAGTTGAATTAAAATAATAAAAATAACGGAATGACATATCAATCACGTCCGTGGCAATTGTACATCCGGAACAATGGGGCGCGAAGGAATAACAAATCGAATGTGGCATTGGTCGGTCTCTAGTTTATGAAAAATGGCCATCCTAAGTGCTGCAAGCTGATCTGAAATTTGTCTCAAACGCGACGACTTACCACTTGAAACAACTGACTGAGTGCTGGGGTGGTACGTACATGCTTTTCTCGTATTAACCACTGTTAATGCGTTAACCGTACGACAAAGACATGTTATTGATATCAAAAAAGAAAATAATTCAATATTTGATGGTCTCTTCAGAGCAATGGATCTTATTGCGAGTGTTGTTTGTTTTTCGAAAGTCGATCATCGAATATTTAAGATATTTCAGTTGTTGTTGCCTAAGATGTCACCAGCTTTGTTTTCGCAAAGGATTGTAAGAGCATAATGCTATGCAGATCTTGTATACAACATTTAACACCCTCAAGTTTTTGATTTGATCGACTTTTATCGCATCGAACGTTGAACGACAATACCTTGCAATACCAATGTACGTAACTTGATATAATCGAGTTCAGTCGATACAATCGAGTAAAGGTAGTTCATTATCTGCCTCAGCCGATTGTTTTTGATTCGATTGAACCAAATAAGGAACTGCCTATGCCCGATTGTATCGAGTAAACTCGATCGTGTCAAGTTACGTGCTGGCACCCACTATACTGCAAAATTTATCTCGTTACTTTTGTAGAAAAAGAAACTACACTACAACTACATTCTACATTCCTTATTTAAAATGCGCAACAGACGTTCTTTCTGAAGTGAATAAATTATATCGATTTGGTTTTCAGATTCAGAGCTTGCATGCTAAGCAAGGGTGGTAAACAATATCTATGTTCTTCAAATGAAAGAAATAAAGCCAATAAGTTTCAGAGTTTGAACATCGAATCTATTTATTTTCCAGGCCGTCCAGTCCGTTTATGAACATTGTTATAATAACAGTACCATCAGTATGTTTTCAACTGATTTTATGATGCAAACATGTTCGACATGGCACTGCTAACCAAACATCCTCAGATGGATGTCTACCAGGATGTTGAGACCCATCCTTACCTATGATGCGGTTGCGTAACACAAGAGAACCGAACTAATCAAAAATAAGAAGTCACTAGAAAAACTAAAAATGTATTACTGGAGCAATGAGAACATGCCCCATAGCAGCTATGGAAGTGATCCTTCACTTAACCCCACTACACATGGCCATAGAGAGCACTCACTGCTAAGGGAGCTATCATGATATTTGCCAAGGAGGGAACTGGGACGGGCAAAATTATTGGTTTTAGAGAAAAGGACTTGATTTGCAGGTCCACAGCAACAAACCATCTTGATATCCAAGAGATGGAATGATTTAAAAGTATAACTTCCAAAAGAATTTTCAAACAAAGTTAAGTAACAAGTAAGAGTGGGTAGGCGAAACGACGAACTAAACTCTTAAGGCAAACGCCATCAAATGGGAAAGTCTACTAGCATCTTCCAGCCAGAAGTAAATGCCATTGTGAAGTGTGCTGAATGTAACATAGTAAGAAATTACAAAAACCAAAACATTGCCAAAAAAAACTCCCAAAACTGAGACAAGCCAAACTCCTACTTGGAAGCTATAATCAGGAACGCTTTGTATCCGGCATCAGCTTAAGTAGAAAAAAACTCAGAATAACAACGGGTCTCCTCACTGGCCACTGCAAGCTAAGAAGACACCTTAACATTCTTGGTCTAGTAAGCAGTGGCACTTGCAGATTCTGCAGCGCTCATGAAGAGACACTGGCCCAAATATTGGGTAAATGTGATGCACTTATGCACCAAAGACATAGGCATCTGGGCAACCACCAGATAGAAGAGAGCAAACTATTTCTAAAAGTACTCCAAATTCTCGAGTTCCTCAAAGGAACTAATTTGAGGGACGAGCTGTAGAATGAGTAACCTCATCTAGCTCCAAAAGGGGGACACAATAGATCTTAAGGTCGCAGTGTAATTATACCCAAAAATTTTAATTCATTCATTCAACCACCAGAATGCTGTTATTCGAGGAATAAAAGTTTAGCAATGCTTCCTACAATGGACGAGTTTTGTCGTTATCGACAAGAGCGAATACCCTTTCACATGAAATAATGAGGGAAACACCTTGATACTCTTCTAAATACAAGATTTGCGCTCCTATTGGAAGATTATCGATCAATAACTATTGATATTCAACCACTTCAGTTTGACTGAATTCGAAATCAACACATGCCTATTGAATTCCGTATGCCTGTGCCAACCAACTACTGGACGAAAAAAAACTAGTACAAGCATTTAAATTCCAAGTAAGTATAAATCCTGTTAAATATAATTTGATTTGGTTTTTGAGTTGTATTATGTGCCAAGGAAAGTATTGAAAAAAAAACTACATACCAAAGATTACCTGTAGTTTTATTTTGTTTTGAGAGAATCGGAAAATAAAATTGATTCAAAGTATGGTTGTCTCATTTTCAATGCAAATTCTAAGTAGTCGATCTGTTGAAATCTTAAGAATCTATTGTTAAAATACTTGTTTAATTAATTTATCTATAATTGTTTTTAGTATGTTTATGTTTCAATATGTTTTATTAAATATTTTATTCTGTTTTTGAACCTTATCGAAATAAGTCGATATTAATAAATCTTTCATTATATTCAATATTTTCCAATTCAATCTAGTTTATATTCAAATTTATTTCACTTGATTTTCATTCAGTTTTCTTTATAGTTGAAAGTTTTAAGCAATAAGATCCAGTTAGTACCACTAACTGTTAATATAGCAAATTAGCATTTGAGGCTTTTGAGATCTCAGATTTCCACATTTTCAGAAATATAACCAATTTAGCTCATTAAAATTTCTCAATTTGTGTGTCCAAATGCTTAGGGATCAAACTCTATGTCCCCTTGATCAAAGCAGACAATTTTGTAAGTGCTGAGAAACATTAACTAGCCAATTATATCAATTCCAAACAAGTTTTTAAAGACAAGTTAAGATTTTCCATACTATCCGATGTTTTAAAACTAGATTTAAAGGAAATATACATACATTACATATTATGTATGCATGGAAAAATTACTTCGCATTAATTATTTCTTCTCTGAATCAGTAATTAATTCTTGCACCGGCATTCTAAAAATGAAAATGTATACATTTTTATCTTAATTGAAACATTAAAATAAAAGTACACCTACCCATGTTTCTTTTCATGACTTCTCATATGAATTCTAAAATTGGTCTTGCTGGAAAGTCTTCGTGGGCATAATTTGCAAGCATATGGTTTCTCACCCGTATGCGTTCTATGGTGTTCTTTGAGAGTGTTGGGAGATTTAAATCGCATCGAACAAATCGTACAAGAATATGGCCGTTCTTCCATGTGAGAACGTTCGTGAATTTTCAGTGCATACTTATAAGGAAATCCTTTGCTACAGAACTCACAAGTAAACGGTCGATCGCCAGTATGGGTCTTTAGATGCCTGGTCAGGCAAGAGTTTCGAACAAATCTGTGATTACATTGTTCACATTTGAAGGGTTTTATTTCTTTGTGATTCATAAGATGAATCTTGAGATTATGACTGAAACTAAAAGCCTTATAGCAGATGGTGCAAATATGTTCTTTCTCTGTCGAATGAGGTTTCTTGTGTCGTGCCAGAGTCTTGTGTAGAGCCAGAGCCTCATCACTTTCAAATACTAACGAAAAAAAAACAAATTTAAGTAGATATAATTTAAAAAATTGTAACTTTTCAACTTACCTTCCTTGCAACGATTGCACTGGCGCATTGCTTCAATGCTATCGACCTCATTGTTTATTGGTTGTGTTACTTCTGTTTGCACTTCATTTACTATATCTTTAATTTTTGTTTTTTTTAATTCTTTGCTTAACTCTAAACTTTCCGTAATGATTTCTTTCGTTAATTTCTTTTTGTGGCTTATCAAACTATGACGCTGCAAACTAAACTGATGATTGTACTGTTTGCCGCATATGGAACAAGTAAAACCTAACTTTTCTTTGCCAGGGGTGTGGCTCACACATGTGTTATTCCTTATGTGTCTTTTCAGACGGGCCAGATGCATGAACACTGAAAACAAAAATCATCTGAATCAATAAATGCGACAACAAATTATATATCCATTATAAAATAGAAGAAATTAAAATAAAAAGGCTCTCGTCAATCTGTTGAGCCTTGTTGTAGCGGGCCGCTACTACGAGGAGACCTAGAACTACGCGACCGCAGATCTCGCTAAACAGAAAGGCCACCCATGGTCGACAGGTCCAAAGTGGAGAAGGATAACCCAGCAATGTTCCCTTCTTCCATGAGTACCCGGGGTACACAAAAAAGTACAATTCCTTTCGGATCTATACGTGCTATGTTTGCAGCGTGAACGATGACATTTCGATGAAAGCGCTGTGAACGATGACATTTCGAGGAAAACGTATACGCAGATTAGTTAAAGAGTCTGTCAAAAGGCACGTAGTTTCGCGTACGCGAAATAAGTTCTCATACCTAAACAGTGAGGTATGTATGGGGGGCAGCATGCAACCCTCTACTTGGCTTCTCTATAGGAGTAGGTGCAAGGTTGGTTGTATTCAAAGATTTTTTGGACTGTTTAGGTATGAAAATTAATTTCGCGTATGCGAAACTACGTGCCTTTAGACAGTTTCTTAGTTAAATCATTCAAATATTTAAGTTATTAAGAAAATTCCTTACACTTATGGCAATTGGGACACTTCAGCTTCGATTTGCCTTCTTTATCACTTTGTTGAAGAATTTCAAGACTTTCGATTTCATTTATATTTGCTTCCGTTAATTCTGGCTGCACATCAGACCCAAGCTTTTGGCTGTTCTGTTCATACAAATTCGGCTCTAGACTTGTTTGACTTTCTTCATTTCCATTTGTACTTGCCTCCCTTAATTCTGGTTTTATCTCAGACTCATAATTTTGACCTGACCATGCACACAAGCTTGGCTCTTCCTTTACAATTGCTTCCATCGGCAGAATTTGATGGGTTTCAATACTTTCGTGGTCTCCTTGGGGCACCATCAAATTTGTTTGCTTTTCCTCATTATCCGTTTGCCCTCCATAAAAGGAACAACTAGGCTCTTCGGATTTAATAATTAAAAAGCCCGGCGGACAAGAAGAAATTTGCTGATTATTTTCCTCCCCATACATTAGGGTTTGATCAGGGTATTTATCAACAGCATCAGAAGGAAGAATCTTCTTCTCTTTATTAGCTTGTTCCAAGATTTTTCTAAGAATGGATTCAGAGTTGATGCATTTCATTTTGAAAGAGTGAATTTTTTTTATTTCATTAGAGCATGGAAGGCAAACCAGCTCGGACAAACCATCCGATTTGTTGGGCTTTAATAAAAGAAATAGAAACTTCAGTTAATGTGTTTAATTTTGCGAAAAATACGTTTATATCACCATGATATTTGTTAGAATTCCTATTATATCTGCAGAACATCTGAAACTATGGTCGTTAGATTCTTCGTCATAAATGGATATAACATCCTTATCGGGAGCCATGCATGTTCGGCAAAGTTTATTTAACTCTGTAATCATGTCGGTATAAACTTGTACTTCTATTAAACAGATTTGTTAAGATTTGTTTACTTTTTTATCTGCACTCTTTTATCAACAAAACATTTTAGGAAAAAATGACATATTTAAAAGCATATTCCAATGAAAAAATCACTAAATAATGAACCTGCCAAATTTCCAAATTCCAATTAGGCTTTTCCAGACATAAAAATATGTAGGGAAAACAAACAATCGACCAATCACAATCACATGTTTTTGTTTTCCCTACATATTTTTCTGTCAAACTATTGATTTTTTTTTACTTGTCTGAGACTGAAGTCTGGTGGATGTTCCAAATAGAAATTGTTTTCATTTTTAAACTGGGCAAGTCGGCATTTACATTGGGCTTTTCCAGACACTATCTAAGTCTTTTCTCTTTCTAATTTTGACATAAAATATGTAGGGAAAACAAACAAACGACCAATCACAATCACATGTTTTTGTTTTCCCTACATATTTTTCTATCAAACTATTGATTTTTTTTTGCTTGTTTGGCACTGAAGTCTGGTGGGAATTCCAAATTGAACGATTTTTCCACGAAGCAGGACTATTCAGTGCCGAACTTTCACCGTTGGACACTTCACCACCAGATTTTCACAACCAGACTTTTAGTGCTTGGAATTTTCGTTACAGCGGTTTCGCCATTGGGTAGTTCACGGTCGTTCTTTCAACACTAGGCTTTTAAACGCTACCTGCAGATGGATCTCTGCCACCAAATGTCAGAAGTGTCAGTGTGAAACTAAAAAAAAAAAAAAAAAACAATCTGACAGCACTCCCTGGTTGGAAAACAAAACCAAATGCAGAAGGCACGAATCCGAGCCAAAAAAGTCGTGTGTTTAATAATAGTGATTAATATGTAATAAAATTAGTTTTTTTTGTATCCAACTCTTGAAAAAATGTTCACTAAAATGTTTAAACACTAATTAATACGTAATTCGATCGCAAATTTAAGTTTTCGGTTCCAAATACAAAAAATAGTCAAATGACCGGATTCTTAACACTGCCAAGAGCATGTAAATATTTTCCAACCAGGGACTTTTTTTGTTGTTGTTTTTAGATGTCAAATTAGAAGGAGAAAAGACAAAGACAAATCTTGGAAGACCTCTATAGGTATGCAGTGTTCATTATTCTGTTTCTTTTGGGATAAAAATGTGGTTAGTCACAATAGGACAGAGATTTTTTGCCAAGACTGCTCTTAAACGATGCAATTTCTTTTTGCGATTTTTAAGCACGTTGGCGAGGGACGTATGTGGTGGCCGGGGTAAACGAAATTGCATTTACGAAAAAAAGTAAAAACAACTAGATTCTATTTAAAAGCTCGGGAGGCGGGTCTGGAACTTGTACAAAGGACAATTTTTATTTTTTGGAAACAAAACATTTTTCATAAACTTATATATATATACTTATATATATATACTTATATATATATACTTATATATATATACTTATATATATATACTTATATATATATATATATACTTATATATATATACTTATATATATAAGTATTTTTATGAAATTTTATGAAAATTCATTTATTTTGTTACGTTTTTTCGTTTTCTAGACAATAACCAAAAACTATGCATTAATTTACTTTCCCTGGATTTCGTTTGGTTTACTGTCTCTTTTAATTTTGTGTTATATATAATAATTCAATGTTAAAAAGAATAGTTTCTTATCTTTTGAAATTGCTTATTATAACTTAAGATAATTTTATGCATTGCATTGTAAAGTGAAGTCTTGCTAAACAACCGAATTTCTGTACCTATATGTTGCAATTTTCATAAAGATCAATTTGCTATTATTTAGTGCGTTTAAAAAATTAAAAAATTTGCCTCCCACCAGTAAAAAATAGTGTTATTAAATGATTTTATAATACTTTCGATCATTTATTTTTAATTTGTCATTTTTTGCAAAAGTTTCTGTTTTGCACAATTTCCTAAATAAAATGCAAATGATTAATTAATAAGCCGAAAAAAAGACACGATTTTTTATTTTTGTTATTCAACACAATATAAATGAATTCTTATTGTGAATTAACCATTTCAACCAAAAACTACCCTACTTTGCCAATACGAAAATAAAATATCCAGCCACGAAAAATCTGACACCTAAACGGGCGGCACTCAAATATTGAGCACTTAAATGTCAGCACTTAAATATCCAACACTGAATCGGCGGTGGTGAAGTGTCCGGCTATCAATTTTCGGTGGCCAATAGTACCGTACCGATTTTTCCAATGCCAATTTTTTGTTGTTGTTATTGTAATCGTGTGAGAGAGAAAGTCAAAATCGTGTGGAACATGTATGCTGTCCCTCGAAATCTCATACGATTACAACAACAAAGAAAAATCGGGAAATGTAAATGCATAGGTCGTTTTACTGAAGGGCGCATCAGTGAGACAGGTAGAATTTATGTGCGTAAAAAAGAGAAGGTTCCATCCAAATTGCACCGATGCGCCAGTTTCATTTAATATTTTCGGATTCAGCATGAAACGTGTGAGTGAGATGATATGGATTTTTAAGGGCGTGGGATAGGGAAGGATGGATTGAAATGAATGGGTTTTTCTCACTAATCTCTAATACATAGAAAAACTAAATTTTATCTCTATAATTTTAATTCCTACAAACACTTGCAAAAAGCCGCTCAAATTTTTGAAGCTGGAGAAGTCTATTATCCGGTTTTATTTTATTTTTGTTTATTTAATAGGTCCTTGTATGTTTGGTTATTTAATAGATTTGTCCAGCTAAATAATGCTTCGCTCATTGTTTTTCCACGCAAAATGAAGTGGAGACTTTTGTTTACCTTTTCACGTACAGCGGTTACAACTTTCAAATTTTTCGCTTGAGCTGCAAGAAAATTTTCGGATTGATTCCAAAATCATCACACATTCTATCCTATTGCAAGAAAGTGTGTAAGCAATGGGATGGTGTGGAAGGGCTTTTACCAATAAAAATCTTGGATCGAAATCCCAACTGGAAAAAGAAAACGATGTACTGTCCTAATTTGAACACTTCGGAGTTTGAAACTTGACTCATTAAATCCCATTTTGTTTTTCTTGTGCCTCACCAACGTGATGCTGGACTCAAACGCCCCAACAGAAACAAGACCTTAGAGCCTGTTTAGATTGGGAAGATTGAGTACGGACTGGTGAGTCTCATCGTGTTTACATTAGAAACTTTGAGGTGCTTCAAAATACATTGAAACAAAACCAATTTCAACATTTCGCACATTGAAACAACAACATATGACACTCATGTCTTCAGTTTTTATATTTTCTTCCTGCTTCACGAGACACCCACACTTCTCTCATGCCTACAAACTGCGGTGATACCGGACTCAATCTTCCCAATCTAAACAGCGTCTTACAGATTCACGGATTGTCGGCAAAAGTCGACCGAGTAGTTTAAAGTGAAAATAATCTTCTTTTTCGGAATCAAACGGGAATACATAATTTTCCCCATTGAGATAAAATACAAAGACAATGTGTACGTTCAGATGACGAAGGGACTTGAAGGCAAGGCAAGTTTCTCGTCTCTAATTGGCCAGCTGTCGCAAAATTTCCTTCCAATTAAGGCAACTTTTATTGGAAAGTGACTGGAAAGCTAGTCAAGAAATATCTCCCTTCATTTCAAGTCAAGTGCATTTATGTCAAAATATCAGCTGATTATATTTGGTCATTAAACAGCAAGCTGAACTTCATTGTTCAGTGACTTCTTTTTTCAACGTTTGTTTTATTGTTTTGGGTGGAGGAGTTCTTAATTAATTAATAGAATTAAAAAATGCATCATTAGTAAGAAGTATTGAAAAAATATTATTTACAATTTGGAATTGACTTGTGTAAGGTGTTTTTCAAAAAAAAATGTTATTATAAATACTATCTGCACTATCAACGGAAGGTAAAGGTTGGAAGTAAAGTTCCAATTTTGGCATTAATGACATCTCAAAAAAATAACTAGTTTCCTTTGTTAAATTTGCGTTCAATGAATGCACTTGACTACATATGTAGTCCCTTGTGGCTGCTGAACGTACCCAATAATTTATTTTGGTCCTGGCAGTGCTACAAACGAAATTCCTAAAACTGACACTTTGGCTGTCAATCAACTGTCACACCTTTGTGCCTACATAACGGCAAACATCACTCCAAAGCTAAACAATTGTAATTTTGTAAGAAAAAAATGTTTTAAAATAAATAAAGCTTCCAAAATATTAGATTCAAAAGTATTTAAATAAGTGTAAAAGATGCCCGTGGGATTCTCTAAGGCATGCCGAACATGCTTAACACTCGATGGGACACTTATTTCAATCTACGATTCAATAAGCTACGATGGAAGGGGACGTGTTACCGATATGATTAAAGACATTACAAAAATCAAAGTGAGTAAAGAAGAGATACAGAAAAAATATGTACCTAGTACCTGGTCTTATAAAAAAAAGAAAATAATTATTTGTTATTTCAATGGAATTTATGGTTTCTGTTCGAATCTAGCCCATTAAATCCGATGGCCTCCCTGAGCTTGTTTGTCAGACGTGCCTAAATGAAATTAATCGATGTCATTCATTTAAAGTAAAATGCCTTAATTCCGATAGTACATTGAGGAAACTCTTTGCTACTGAAGAAGAGCTTGAAGCGCCAATACAACAACAGGTGCTTAGTGAGGAAAAAGAATATAAACCTATCATTGAGAATCTTATAAGGCTTCATGGTCCTGATGAACTAGAGCTTGAGTATGAACCACCAGTCAAAATTAAAACTGAAAAAGACCAAGACGACCAATCGTTTGGATACTTTGTTATTACTTCAGTTTGTAGCCAAATTGACCCAACAAACGGATCTGGCGATGAAGAAACAGTTAAAACATTTCAGACGCCGCAAGCATACATCAAAGAAGAAATCGATTATGAGATTGATTCGTACAATACCTCTTCAACGAGACGTTTAACGTATAGCGATGTGTGTGCAAGTGACCAGTCACAGTGTTTTGATAATATCACTTTGGAATTAGCTTGTCCCGAAGTTAAACTGGAACCTGAAGAGCCAGTACAATTAGAACCTCCAGTAATAAATTCACCAACTAAGCCGAGTTTTAAATGTTCCAAGTGTGGTAAAGGTAAGTTCTTATGGAATTTTAGAGTCAAATTGAAAAAAAAAAATTTAATTGAATTGAGGGATTATAATAATTATACATTTTTTTTTTATATTCAAAATTTAAAACTCCTCCCGTTTTCGGAGGAATAAAGAAGGAAAAATGCCCAAATATGATATTTTATGGATAGGCGCTTTGTTTAGTTGTCAAAAATTGATCACCAATTAAATACAAAACCCCACATCACATCCAGTACAGGGAAGGCAGGACATTTTCATATCAGTCTGATTGCATTGGCCTGCATATGGTACACCTGTCCCTCTAAAAATCTCACAGGTTTTCCGTGGCATCATAAATTGCATTATGAATATTATGATTATCCAAAATAACAAAATGAATTAAATTTACCTTTTTTCCACCCATCGACATGCAAATCCAAAATATTTTTTGAAACCAAAAACAACATTAACAGAATATTATTTCATACCCAGTGACGTGCCGTGGTGCTTTTAGTAAGATCTTTTGCAGTAAAATTGTCTATTCTTGTGTGTTATGTCGTTTTCACTCAACCAACAAAATGAAGTTTTTAAAAAATATATATCTCTATATTTCAGTCTGCATTTAACCAGGTCGCGTCTTCAAATCTCGGTTTCGAGCAAGATTCACACGCATTTGTAAGTTTGTTGCCTTGTTACTTTTGATAAGAAGGTGGTGTTGAGTCGGAAAAAGAGCCAGTGCAACTCAGTACTTGTGAAATTTGAAACCTGGACCGGGACCTGGATCTGAAAGCATATAGGTAGTTCCAGCTATGTGAGCCAGAGGTGCGCCTTATGAAGTTGAATACCAAGGCATACAAATTTATAAGAAAGAACAAACTTCTTGTTCTTTTTTTTAAATTTCTTTGCATCTGGATTGCCTTCACTTTGGCGCGCTAAAAGTTAGAAGTACAGCCTGCACGGAACCTTCTTCGTTACTTTTAGTTGTTTTGATTTTTGTAATCATATTTTTTTAAGTTTAATAAAAGAACTAAAAGAACTTTGGCTACGCATAGAAATTAAAATTCTGCTAAGGTGTGCGGAGTGTTCACACTGTTAATTCGATAAATTGGATCACTTATGGCACTTTTAAATCCGGCATTAAAAAGGTAAAGCAACAAATTCTGACACTGACAAATTCTATTGAACAAAGTATAGAATGTCAGGAAAAATCAAGACCATGTCTCAATCAATAGAAAAGTTCGGTCGTTTATGTTACGGGCCATTAATTTGTAAGAGATTTAAAAACAAATATCAATAGATCTGAATTAAGCTGCCGTTTTGTAGAAAAAAATGGTTAAGAAAAATGGATATTAATGGCGCTTCCCAAAGAACCATTTTTTTGATTTTCGCTTTTCTCGAAAATGGTTTAACTGATTTCGATAAATTTTATTAATGAAGAACGATTAATATATTTTAAATAATATTGTTTACCAAAATATTCAAAAATATACTTTTTGGATTAAAAAAAAAGATTTTAGACAAAAAATATTCTTATAACCAAAAATAACGGTACCTTCCATACAAATGTTTAAAAACCGTTAAGGAAAATCTGTTTTTGCTCAAAAACGACACCTAAGATTTTGATAAAATTTGTTTCCTGCATCAAACTTAGTTAGGTCTAGCATTTAAAATTAGATTATTTTTATTTTATTTATAGTTTATACAGACTAATATAATAATTTTAAATTACTAAATTAGTACAAAATTTTAGAGAGCACACGCTGCATAGGTTTTCGGCTCGCTGATAAAAAAATTAATAAATTTATACAAGTTTACAATTTAAAGTTAAGTCTTAAAATTACTTTATGAATAATTTCTATGTTTTGAGAATTAATATAATGTAAGCAGTTCGTATATGTATGTTTTGATTATTACTAGACAAAAGTCGGATAATGTGGGCTAAAAGATGTCTGATGTCCATTGTTTCGGTGCAAGTACAACAGATCGGGTGATTTTCCTTTTTTAGAAGGTGCTGATGAGTTAGTGAAGTGTGGCCTAAACGAAGACGAACAAAATTGGTAATGGTTTCTTTTGGTGTGTCAATTAGGTACATAAGACGTGTTTTGTTGTTATATTTTGTTTATCCTTGATTAGTTCTGAGGATGGGTTTGATTTTTGTTTGATTGTTCTTAAAAGATCCGACTCACTAAATGTGTTGGACAAGAGTGTGTGTGATTTAATGACAGGCAGGAACCCACATAATTTTAGTTTTGTGTGATGTTTTGATAATAATGTCTCTAAGAATCGTTATTTCTGGAGAGCTGTTGTTAAGGTTCATGATAGTATGGATGACCGAGAGGCTGTGTGTGCATGCGACCCAGTGACCTGTATTACGGGCATATTTTAAGGATTCATAGACTGCTAGAGCTTTTGCGGGAAAAATTGATGCATGATCAGGAAGGAGACCCATTCTGATTAGTTCACCATTTTGTGTTGTTACAGCAAATCCTGTGTGATTTACTGTTTTTGATCCGTAAGAGAATATAAATATCCAGTTCCTGGTTTTAAGTTAATTTTCTGTTTTGTCGAACATTTTTCGGTACACAATTTGTGGTTTGTGTTCTTTAAGAAATTTGGACAGTCACAACACAACAAATTCCGGTCTGCACATCCAAGGAGGGTATGATGATGTTTGAGTGCAGTTAATTTTAGTGGGCAAGATGAATTTTGATATGTGGTTTCATTTGCTTGAAATTGCTGATGGAGTTCTTTTTTGGCGTGTAGATCGAAGAACAGAATTTGCATCTTTGTTTACGACAGATCTCCATGGGAATAAGAGTTTTGTAGCAAGTTTTAAAGTTTTTTGCTCATATCTTTCGTTAAGTGAAGGCAAGCCGGATTCAGCCAATATGTTTTTAGGTGGCGTAATTTGAAATGCGTTGATTGATTGTCTTGCAGCTTTATGCAAATGGTAACCCAATAGTCTATTTTATTTAGTTTTAACAGATTTGTTAGGTAACAAAGATATTTATATTAACTTTACATTTTTTAGAAGAGAAGTATTTAATTATATTAAGCCTTCCAGCAAGTGTTTTTTTTATGAAGTGTTTTACACTTTTGGAATGCTATGTTTGCACCTGAAAAAGTGGACCATTCTGCAATATCTTTTAATAAATTCGAAAAAGTAGTTTCAGTTATTTCTAAGTCATTGTTTTTACAAAGTATGTAACATCATCAGCATAACAACAATGATCTAAAATCTTATATTTAGATATAATATTGCTGATTTCATCGAATGCAATCGAAAAAGCATTACTGAAAGGGGTGATCCCTGTGGGATGCCATTGTGTAAAGGAAATTTAGGAGATTATACGTCACACCATTTTCTATTTGAAAGAAAAGCTTTTATGTACCCAAATATTTTTGGACCTACTTGCCATTCTCTCAACTTTTCAAGGACTAGATGAACTCCTAATACTCCTATCCTTTCAAAGATTTTTAAACATTGGATATGAAAGCCTAACTCTCCCTGGTGTCTCTCCTTTCAATTTGCTGAGACACGATTCTAATTCTGATAGAGTATTGGGTCTTTTTTTTAGTCTAAAGTTACTATGGGAATTCGTGTCATTCGAATAATCGGAGCAAGTAATTGCGAAGTGCTTACTGATTTCTCACGGGGAGACGAGGGACCCCGAAGGTGCGTTAATACACCTAATAGGTAGAGAGATAGCTGAACCACTGATACTTTTGATTTTATTCCAGATATTGTTTATAGAAGAAATAGGATTAATAAAAGAAGTGAATCGTTTAGACTTTTAATTTTATTAGCTTTTAATGTTCTTTTGAAGGTTGCATTTGCTTTCTTAAATGAGATTAAGTTTTCCAGTAAAATTTTCTGAAAAATCGATTTGCAATAGATACAAAATCATTAAAATTCAAACTTAAGATGTCATCATATGCTGTACCTTTTTTAAAGGCAGAAATCCATTCTTTTATTCTGTTTTTAAATCAAATTGTATAAGTGAATAGTTTGTGAAAAATTAATTGTGCAATTCAAAATTTTGAAAAAAAAAAAAAATAATTTTCAAACTAATTTTATTCAAAATTTTACGTCATTTAGGCCCAGTGGTGAGTTAAATCAGAGTTAGCTTACTTTAGAAGTAAATTAACCCACAGTGAACTGAGGAAGCAGTTTTTCGGTGGAGAATGCATGCCGAACGACTAATCAAACTCGGTGGATAAAACATCGAAAGCAATTGTTCAGTTAATCCTGAGTTAACTCACCAAATTTGATGGGGTTTAACTTTTATCTCGCACTGAAAAACTGGGCCTAAGTAGTATTTTTGTTTTTAATATTCAATGCTATAACTAATTTTTTGTAAAACATTATAAACTTGATGTTTGAATGTCTTCTAATTTTTGAGAAAATTGAAAAAAACTGAATCTACTTTACTACTTACTAAGAGGAAATATAATGGTCTTTAGAGCAACTTAAACAACAGATTAAAGTCAAATTAAGGAAAGCTTATTATTGTTATTTTTTTAAATCACAAAAAATCATAAAAGAAACTCAATTTTGTTCTTTTTTTTAAATTAAAACATTAAAACTTGCTTACAGAACATACAACTAATTTTTTTTTTTCTATTTGACTCGAAATTTTAAATTTATTATAAACAAAACTAAGAAATAATTAAATTTTATTTTAGAATTTTTATACATATCGCGTCTCAAAAAGCACATGCGAATTCACAATGAAAAACCTTTTGTCTGCTCAACCTGTTCCAAAGGTTTCAAATTATCCGTTCAACTAAGGAACCACATCGATATAACTCACCGAAACATTAAACCTTTCAAGTGTGAAGAATGTCCTCGAACTTTTTCTTTTCCATCAAAACTTAAAGAGCACCTCAGATCGCACAAGGGAAGTAAATACTATAAAAGTAATTATTCTCTATCTCGCACTATCATTGACAAAAAGAATAACGAAGAGTCAACTCAACTTGCCAAATCTATTACTGGTGTTGAATATACAGACGAACAGAAGTCAGAACCGAAATGTGATGAAAATACTAAGGCTACCAGCACCAATCTAGATGAAAGCAATAAAGAACAGCCTGTTGCGTGGATGAATGAGCGTTCTACAAGACGTTCGGCTCGAATTCATAGAGAAGAAATGAAAACTCCAGACAGTGGAAAACATGAAATGCATCCTAATAATAGCGCCGCTAGCGAAGCATGTGGAACTAAAATAAAAACAAGGTTGTCTGAGAAGTTAACACCGATTGATTATTCCTTTGACGGCCAAGATCAAAACCCTGATGATAAAAATAGTCTCGAAGGGGCACGTCAGTATAATTGTCCTCATTGCACCAAGGGTAAGTTACGAAGAGATATTATTTCTATTATATGTAGATTTATTTGAAAACTAGCTGAACCGCCACTGCTACGAAAGAGTAGGCAAATATAGCTTGGAAAAAAATTCCAAAATAAAATTGAAACAAATATAACGGTATTTTTAATTTATAATTTATTTTATTCTTGTAAAGCTGTTACCCGGGCGCTTCGATAGACCCCCGTAGCCGCCTTCGTTATAAAAAGATTGCTATAACTGCACCAAATTGTACTTGTTTCGATACATTCGACTTTGCAGATTACGCAATATATTTCGAAGACGAAACAGCAACAGAAATAAAATTTTATTTCAATTTCACTGAACATACAAATTCATTTTATGTATGGTTTGTAGTATTTTTTACCGCGAATTGCTATTAACAGTGTTCTAGTGGAATAGCCATTTCGTTCCTCCCCTTAAAGAATTCAACAATAACACTCGTGCTTGCTCATCAGTTTATTCCTTAGCCCCACTTCGAATGTACTGTCAAGTATAGAAATTCTTTCTTTACCTGGCTCTATTTTAACCTCCCATTGTAATATTTGGAACTTCTAAACCAATGTGCATCGGTATCTCCTTTTAAATCTTTCCTTAGTTTTGTGGTCGCACATTTACAAAAAAAAAAGAGCCAAACTAAATTTAAAAAAAAAATGATAAACCCTATTGCTAAATTTTGAAAGGTATTAAGCCTTAGAGCGATCTAAAACTTATTTTTAAAATCGGATATCACTTTTTTGTTTCTACCCCATTTCATCCTATAAATATGTAATTGTATTAAGAATTTAAAGCTAAATGACCCCTTTCCTCCGCTCCGCTGCTTAGAGCAGCTGCCTGGTACAGTAGCACCAGTTGTTGGCGTACACGCACCTGTAATGGTCTACGTAGGCGCTTCACACACCTAGTCCCAAACGGTTCCAGGTGAATTGCTGGGTCGTGACCCATTACTTGGTCATACCGTTGATTTGTATATTTGTTGGTCAAAGGGCAGCAGAATATTTTGTAGGTATCTACTTTTGTTCTGCGTAAACCCATGTGCGCTTTATTGTAAACAAAGCAAATTATGCATATAGCTTGGCAACGAGCTTGTTCTGGGTGTGGCTTTATGAACCTCTAGCATTGGTTGTTTAGATATTAGGAGGTAGAAAGTTGTGCATATAATTTATACAAAACATATCTGCGAAAAACGTTACCTTCGACACTTGACTTTCTTTGCGCACACGATTTTGCGATGGACTATTTAGAAAATGGATGTTTGTTCATGCACCGTCGCAAACTGTTTGACGTTGTAAAATAGTAAATTTTCCGACTCACGTTTCATGATCGCCCGTTTAGGAATCCAGTTTAAATGATTGGTAATCCAATCAGCTGATTTACTAAACAATTTTTTACCACTTTAACCATTTTCATTTACAACGTTTTCGCTACAGATTCTTGTCGGAAAGTTAACGATTTATTGGAAAAGATTTCCCATACTTATTTTGAAAGTTCGCTTGCGACATTGTAAACTTTCTAACGTTTACGATGGTTCTCCGACGTTGCATGAAAGTATTTTTTAAGACAAAATAAACATTATTACATTTAAAAACCGCAGTAAGAGTACATTTAATATGAACTAAAAGGTACTAATTTATTACAATTTACAACAATTCTGCCTATTTAGCCCCGATAAACATATCAGCTTATGCGCTTATAAACAGAGAATTATATGGCAACTCTCCAAAGACAACAGTCGGGGTCATAAAACCAACTTACCACCAAGCAGCCAGATGTAGTGCTGGCGAATTCCGCACCACTCCCATCAAAAACATCCTGACAGAGGCTGGCCTCCCTACTTTTGAAGAGCGAAGAGAAAAAGTCGTACATTAACTGTATGCCAAACTAATTTTTCCAACTGACTCGCTGATAGATAAAGAAGTCAACCTAACGCTGAATCGAAAAAGGAGATGTAAGATCCCGTCGGCCATCTTTAAAATCCTTCAGTCAGGTATTAAGGAATTTCCAAAATGAGACCTATTAAAATTAAATAACTCAATTGCTGTGGAACCCCCTTGGCTCATAGACTCAAGCTCTTTTATAATGAACCTTGCTTCGTATAAAAAAAAAGTCATACAAATGATGAAATATATCGCAAGAACTTCCTGAGCATCTTATCCAAGCTTAAGGCCAAAAACTGGAAATTCATATTTACAGACGGATCCAAAACCTCGGACACTAAAACTTTCGCAATCATAAAAGATAACGGTTACAGGATACGTCTTGGAATATTTCCACAAATAGCATCCATTTTTACCGCAGAAGCTTTTGCCATTCTTACCGCTATCCAAGAGGCTATAAAAGTTGGAAGAAAATCAAGTTATTTGTAATTGTTACTTTTTTATATGTGACCTTTGTTTTCAAACTTATTAGTGTCTAATTTAAGCGGGCTGTAGGTCAATTAAAAGATGTTAAGTTACTGCGACGTTTCGAACATGTATATGTTCTTCATCAGGCCTTTATTTTTGATAAAATATAAAAACATTGAAAATATATATATTAATTAATTCACTATAACAATGTGAAAAAGTCAAGTTAACTTACAAATTCAAAAAAGAAACAACTTAAGTTTTACAACAAAATCACATTCCGGAAGAATTTAAAAATTTTAAAATTATTGCAACTGAAAAATACAAATTAAGTTAAATTGACAAATGCAGATCTTCTAATACAATTACTTTTTGCAACAGAATCAAACGGAGAAAATACACAAAGAAGAGAAAATAAAAACAATATCGTCATCATCCACCATCAAAACTTATTTAATCAGCCAACATTGGTTGATCTTTTTATCAGCTGACTGTATGCGCTGCTCAAGTTGTCACAGTCCGATCGTCTATTTACAGTGTTCTCAGTGTTTATTATGTGCAGCATCTCAATTAAAAGTCTCTTCGCATGGTGTTTCTCTGTTTCTAAGATTTTTACTTTTTCCAAATCTGGTTTATGTTTATCTTTTAAACAATGAAGTTGAAGAGCTGTTTTGAATACAGCACAAAATTTTATAAATCGCGTACTTAGTACAAGCAACACAATTTTTCGGGAAAAAAATATTAACATTATTCGGAACACCCTGTATTCGGCTTTAACGCTATAAGCGAAAGGCTATGCACCCTTCGCGTGCGAGGCAAATTTAAGAACATCAGCCTCATTAACGTTCACGGACCTACGGAGGAGTCCTCAGACGAAGAAAAAGAGACTTACTACGAACAAGTCGAGAGGGCCCTCAATGCCTGCCCAAGGTATGACGTAAAAATCATCCTTGGGGATTTGAATGCAAAAATAGGTCGGGAGCCGGTATTCAGGCATTACGCAGGCACCCATAGTTTGCATGAGAACACTAATGACAATGGACTTCGAGTCTTAGAATTGGCAGCATCGAAAAACATGGTCGTTGCGAGTACCAGGTTCCCGCGTAAAGATATCTACAAAGCCACCTGGGTATCACCTGATGGAGTCACTCGTAACCAAATTGACCACGTGTTGATAGACCGTCGCCACTACTCGAACTTGATGACGGTACGAACGTACCGAGGTGCCAATATCGACTCGGATCACTATCTTGTTGGTATGGTTTTCCGAGGGCGGATTGCCTTGCGAAGACGTATTGCATCCGCCGATCAGGTTCGAATCAACACGGCTGCTCTGCGCAATGAAAACACCAGTAACACCTTTGGTAATGCGTTAGGACTCGCCCTAGAACTGGGTAGAGTAAGTCCTGGAGCCAGTTTGCTGGGCGTAGATGAGAAGTGGACACGCCTTAAGAATACTGTCATTAGTACTGCCAACTCCATCTTAGGCAGCAGTCGTAGAAATCGGAACGACTGGTTTGATGATGAATGCAAGCTAGCGACTGAACGTAAGAATGTTGCGTACCGAGCAATGCAACAATCTCATAGAACGCGGGCACGCGAAGACGAATATAAAGAGCTCAGAAGAATTGAAAAACGGCTTCACAGACAGAAAAAATCAGCCTGGGAGAAGAACATAATCTGTGAAATAGAGAAAAGCCGAGAGCGAGGTCCGCACCAGGCGCGGAAGTTCTACCAATCCGTCCGAAACATGACGCAGTACACACCACGCTGCACATACTGCAAGGACGGAGAGGGAAATCTGATCACCGATCCTCAAAGCATACTGGAGCGATGGGAAGTGTACTTCAATGAATTGCTAAATGGTCAGCTCACTGCAGAAGTGGAGGCTCCACTACTTCAAGAAGAGTACCCTATGTTGCCGCCACCAAGCATAGAAGAGGTTGAGAAGGCTATAGGCCGGCTAAAGAAAAACAAAGCCCCGGGAGCCGATGGTATACCAGCCGAACTATTTCAACACGGTGGGCCAGCTTTACGTCAAGCAATTCATGAGATTATAGTGCACGTGTGGGAGCATGAAGAAATTCCAGAAGACTGGCGAAAAGGTATCATTTGCCCCATACATAAGAAGGGAGATGTCACAACGTGCAGCAATTATAGAGGTATCACGTTGTTGAGTACCGCCTATAAGATACTCTCCTCTATCCTCCAAGACCGGATAACCCCATACGCTAAAACCATCATCGGACAATATCAGTGCGGTTTCATTCCAGGCAAATCAACAACTGATCAGATCTTTACCCTTAGGCAGGCGATGGAAAAATGTCTAGAATTTAACATCCCAACATACCACCTGTTTATAGACTTTAAGGCCGCCTACGATAGCATAGCCAGGGTAGAACTTTACAAAGCCATGAGAGAATTCGGCATCCCAAATAAATTGACACGACTATGTAGGTTGACCATGACCAACGTAACAAGCCAAGTAAAAATAGCCGGATTGCTATCCAAACCAATCAACATCTTTAATGGACTCCGACAAGGGGATGGTTTGGCCTGCCTCCTCTTCAACCTGGCGTTGGAGAAAGCAATCCGTGACTCTGGCACGGCAACAAGAGGGACCATCGTCAACAGGTCCAGCCAGATACTGGCTTACGCAGACGACATCGACATCATCGGAAGAACTGAGCAAGCTGTACATGATTCCTTCATCCAGATCGAGCAGGCGGCACAAAATCTGGGGCTGCACATTAGTGAAGGTAAAACAAAGTACATGGTGGCGTCGAATGCGAGAGGAACAGTTGGTCAAACAATCAAGGTAGCGGAGCACGAATTTGAAGTGGTGCAATCCTTTAAATACCTTGGGTCAATAGTAGCAGCCGATAACAATATAGAAGAAGAAATACGCGGGCGGCTTCTCAAATCCAACAGAGCCTACTATAGTCTGTCAAAGCTCTTCAAATCCAGAAATCTCACCATAACTTCAAAACTGCTGCTGTACAGGACCATGGTCCTGCCAGTACTCACATATGGATCCGAGACTTGGGTGCTTAGCAAAAGGCACTCCGACCTCTTAGCCGCGTTCGAGAGAAAAGTCTTAAGGAGAATTGTTGGCCCCATATGTGAGGAAGGACGATTCCGGAGACGGTACAATCATGAATTGTACGCAATCTACCTTGAAGCAGATATCGTGACAAAAATTAAGCTCGGTAGACTCCGGTGGGCAGGGCACCTAGCTCGCATGAGCGAAGAGGAACCTGCTCGGAAAGTTCTTTGTGGTACATTCTATGGTAGACGACAGCGTGGTAGACCATGCTTGCGCTGGAGAGATGGCGTAGACCAGGACGCCCGGAGCCTTGGGGTGCGCAACTGGATGGCGGCGGCTCGAGACCGGGATGGGTGGAGAGACTTGTTGAAGGAGGCCAGGACCGGACCCCGGTTGTCGAGCCGACGATGATGATGATGATAGTGAATTAATTAATATATATATTTTCAATGTTTTTATATTTTATCAAAAATAAAGGCCTGATGAAGAACATATACATGTTCGAAACGTCGCAGTAACTTAACATCTTTTAATTGACCTACAGCCCGCTTAAATTAGACACTATCAAGTTATTTGTACAGACAGCTTTCTACCATACAAGCTATTAGAAATACTATTAACAACACCAACCTCATCAACAACACCCGCTCTCTATTAATCACCTTAAATCATGGCGTAAAAATAATGTGGACTCCTGGCCACGTGGATATCCTTGGGCATGAAATGGCAGATTAATCTGCCAGGCTTTGCAAGCAAATCACCAATCTACTTCTATAACGTCTTTTTTTTTTTACTTTTATGACAATATTTGCGGTCTATAAGGTGTTAAAAAACATATAAATAATTATACGAACCACAAAACTTGGCTATAACGTTTCGCGATTAATTGCTTAATTAAATAAAAATGTTATTTACATTTGGGTATTTTAATACTTCTATAGTATGATGTGATTTAATACAGAAGTAAGACAATGTTTAAATAATTATCATGTAATGAAATTGTATTAATGTTAAGTTTTTATCAACAGATTAAATAAAATATAAATCCCCTGAAGAAGTAAGGAATTCTTACGAAAAGTTGGGTGAAGAATGGAATAAAGTCTTTTAATTTATTCGCATTCAAAATCAAATAGACCAAAAGAGCCTAATTTTCTAACATCAAAAATTATTAAAATAATTGGTCAAATACATACAAGTATAATAGTTTTGGTTTATAAAAGTACTGTTTATGCGGAACCGCAGGGGGAGGGCCCTCCGCCCTAGGGATACTTCAGGCACCCAGTTTTTTTTTTTAAGTCGCACGCCCACTTTTAATGGCGAAAAACTGTTATAACTGTTATAAATTGGCATGTCTCTAGTCTCGTCTTCTACTTTAAGAAAAGAAAAGCATACAAAAAACACACTTTATGAAACTTTTACTTTGCGAAATACTGTTCGGTTACAATAGCTAGAAAGCTTGTTTTTTTTTTCTTATAACTTTGGGCTATTTTTGTTTGTCGGGTTGAACAAATATTTACGAAAAGTTAGAACAAGCACTTCATCACGTAGGTTTTTTTTCGCGCTTCCGGCGCACACCATGCTTTGGGCAGTCAATCGACCACAATGCAGGCCCCCAGTAGAATCAGCCGTAATTTCCCTCAGCTCTTAATAAAAAAAATCTTAAATTTTCTAACAATGTTATATTTTCCAGTATTTAAATACGTCTCACGCCTTAACGAACACCTGGTATGTCACAGCGATGCCAGACCATTCGATTGTATTAATTGTGGCAAATTTTTCAAAACGCCTGGCCAACTAGCGCGGCACATCAAAACAAGTCATAAATTATCTTCGTTTAGAGGTCGTAGGAAACCATTTACTAAACGACGCGGCTTGAAACGAAAAAATTTAAATAAGAACTTTCTTCGCAATACAGTGGAGCCAGTTAGTAAAAGTCTCGAGCATACCGACGAAAATGAAAGCAAAGACGACCAAACTAATGTGCCCAACACTGATCTACCACATGGGCATATATTACTTGCAAATGAAAGCCTAGATTGCCAAATGAATGTGATCGGCAATAATCAATCAGAAAATGTAAATAAAGATAAGCACATGAATGAAACCAATAATAGTTTACCATTAAAGGAAACAAAAGTGACAAAAAACAAAACTAAATCCAATCAATTCGATTCCCCATCTAAGCGGTCGAAACAAACAATTAAAGAAAAAGCATCCGAAAATCCCGAAAATATGCAAAACCCAGATATCCTTCAGGAGTCTAATGATCCAGAGAATATAAGTACTGATGACCCACGAACTTATCATTGTGAGCAATGTGATGAAAGTAAATATCTAAATAAATAAATAAAATTTAAGAAATAAAAACTAATGAATTTTTTTTATAATTTTTCAGCATTTCGTGTTTCTGCACGATTTTATAAGCACATGCGTGGTCATGGCGTTGAAAGGCCATTCCTTTGTTCTTTATGTGGCAAGGGCTTTAAAAATTGTGGAAATCTTAAAAGTCACATTGTGATAACCCATAAGAAATTAAAGCCCTTTAAGTGCAATGATTGTAAACGTGCATTTTCGTGCAAATCAAATCTTAACAAACATTTAACATCGCGCATTTGGACAAATAGTTGTACTAAAGAGTTTAATGTCCGTCGTGGTGGTCCAAAGAAGAAAATTAAAAATAAAAAGCTGTTAAATATTAAATATGAAAGTAAAGAAGACACAAGCAAACAAAAACAGAAAATACCTTTTAATGAAGGCAAAAATGAAAACGAAATTATAAATGATGTCAAAGGGAGACAAAAGCAGAAATGTCCAACTGAGGAAATAGTTGCAAAATTAAACACTACACCAGTTCACGTCCAAGAGCCAGATGTTGTTGAGGCTAAGAAAGATACAACTTACTTTGCGGAACCAGAGTCCGTTGAAGTGAGTCCCGATCTCTCCACACCACAAGCAGAACTAGAAGAAAACGAATTAAAACAAACAAATCTTGAGTCGAAACCAAATCAGTCCGAGGAAAAGAGTGCCACTAAGAAGCCGAAAAATCGACTTGAGTGTCCTCAATGCAAAAAAGGTGAGTGATTTTACAAATCAAATACAATTACCTACCATTAGAATTTTTAATTTTTCAGTGTTTGTGTACCGGTCGTACCTTAAAAAACATTTGCAAAGTCACAGCGACGAAAGACCTTTTATCTGTACAATTTGTGATAAAGCTTTCAAATATAAAGTCAGCCTTAAGTCTCACAATATGATAACGCATGCTAAAATAAAACCGTATAAATGTGATAAATGCCCTCAAGCTTTTGTCAATGAATACACCTACAGAGTACATCGGAATTCACACAACAAGGCGCTTAAAGCAATTAAAAGAAAAACAAAGACTAAGCGGCGTCGTGCACTTGCAAAGCCTTATATTGCTGAGTCAACAAGTACTACTGTTGATGAAAGCGTTACCAATCATAAAGCAGAAGTGGGGGCTGGTGAATTAAAGAATGACATGACATCCTGTTCAATATGTTCTATTTCAATGCAGTCTGAAAATTTAATAGAACATATGCACCAATACCATAGTAACACCGATCCAACGTGTGCTCCTGTTAATCCTGCTAATCATTCCAATCAAGCGGAGAATCAAAGTTCCGAATCAACAAACTCGTTTCAGTGTCCTCAATGTCAAAAAGGTAAATTGCGATTTAAATTTAAGCACTGCAACAAAGACATTAAATATTTTTTCTTTCTCAGTATTTTTGTTTGCTTCGTACCTTAAAAAACACATGCGTAGTCACAATGATGAAAGGCCACATATCTGTTCAACTTGCGATAAAGCTTTCAAAGATCATTGGAGGCTAAGGTCTCATATAAAGGCAAAGCATAACTCGTACTCAAAAATAAATAGTCACAGAAAAAAAATAAGGAATTTAAATCACGAGAAACCTTTGAGTACAACTTTTGGCAATGCGGATGGGCAAGATCAAAGTGCTAAAGTTGATGAAACAAGTGAAATCTCAAATATTCCACAAGATCTCATGAATCTCAATCTCAATGAAGAAAATTCACCCGATAAAACAGTTAATTTGGATATTCAGACTGTCGCTACAATTTCAAAGGAGGCAGAAGGAGCAAAAGTCGAAATTGTGAAACCTCAATGCACCCAATGCGACAGAGGTATGTTTAGAATAAAATTTTAAATAGAATTTATAAGTCTCTAGGCTTCGTATTTATTAGATTCCTTTAGACAGTTGACTAGTAAGGCATTGTCTAAAATAGTTATCTGAGTAAATCCTAACTTTCTGCTATAAATACAATTTGAAAACAGAAGAAGCTACTTAGACAGATCGTGCTGGATCAAACAAAACATTAGGTTTGTTCAGCGAGGCTGTTCGGAATAGTTTAGAACAGTTTCGAACAGAAAAATACAACTTTTTGCTGTTCAATGAGGAATTTTCTATTCTAAACTGTTCTGGTTTGCTGTTCAATGTTCAGTTTCGAACAGGATTTTCTGTACTAGCTTTTTAGGTAGAACAACTTAGAACAGATTTCCTGTTTTAACTTGTTCTGACGTTTATCACGAATCTGTGCTGTTCTGTTCTATTGATATCTTGATTTTTTTCTTTACCAACTAAATTATTTCTTTTTCAGTATTTCAGTTTGCCTCACAGCTTGAGACACACATGCGAACACATACTGGTGAAAGGCCTTTTGTCTGCACAACATGTCACAAGACCTTTACACAAAATGGTCATCTTAAGAATCACATCCTGATAAATCATAAAAAAATAATGCCCTTCCAATGCAGTGTTTGCTTGCGGGGTTTTGCAAGTGGTTTTAATATGAGAGCTCATGAGAAAACCCACTTCAATGAACGCTGCAAAAAAGTCAAATCTAAAATTAAAAGTAGTGATAAATTACGAAAAGAGTATGATGAACATTCTACAGTGGAGACAAGCGGAGAAACTGACCGCAAAGCTGAAGATGATCTTCAAGATCAAGTTATTCAGGATTTTGAAAAACTCGAGCTACATCCACTTTTTGGATCGATGTCTTCAAATCAAGAAGAAAATACAAACAACGAACAGAATAGTTTCTTTCCGTGTCCCCAATGCAAAAAGAGTAAGTATCCGACATACAAATGCTCCTCTTCAAGAAATTATTTTGTATTTTTATACTTTTTTTCCAGCATTTGTGTTCCATTCGGATCTCGATGAGCACATGAAAACTCACAGCGCGAATGCAAGGCCATTTAATTGCACAATTTGTTACAAAACTTTCAAACAAGAAGCTCACCTGAAGAATCACACCCAAATGAGCCACACAAAAACAAGGAATTACAAGTGTAGTGAGTGCGATCGGGTGTTCCTTACATTCTATATTCTCAATAAACATATGAGATCACACAAAGGAAAGAAAAACCGCAGTAAGGCAAAATCTAAGCGTGGTCATAAAAAAAGAGTTAAGTACCAACAAAAAACTGAATACTCTGAGCAGTTTTTTACCAGCATTGGAGAAGATGAAACAAATGAACAAACTGTTTCCAATGATACTGTCAACATTTCAAAAGAACACATCCAACCAGAAACCGCTACGCCGAGAAAAAATATTCAAATTACGTGTGCACTATGCTCTGTTTCAGTTGATTCAGATAGTTTAACTGAACACATGAAAAAGTGTCTGAGCATATCACAATCGACCAGCATGCAATTAAAATCAGAACCCTTAGAAGATCAACAACAAATAGGGCATCCACTTTTCGAAACACTTTCAAATCAGGATGAACAACAAATTCACACTGGCGTTGCAAAGGAGTGTTTGGAATGTAATAAAGGTAGGAAAAATATTTACTTGTGATTTTGACCACGGAACTAGTTATTCTTAGCTGAATATTTAGCCAACATATTGTAAAGGATTTGTAGTTTTTTTTTTGTAGAAAATTCCACTCGTGTTTCTCTTTTTTGATCCAGACATTTAAATTAAAATTTTCTTTCTAAGTTAAAAGATTTAAGTATGTATCTTAAATCGTTGAACTACTTACGTCACGATAAAACTTATTAATTTTCAATAAAAAAATCTTTACGAACCTTGCGATCATTCTTCTGACCGTCTGAACGCGAGGTCGCGCTTAAAAAAATTTTACTTACAAAAACTCCCTTTGTAGATGGCCGTTGTAGCACGCAGCGAACATGGATTACTTGTCTGGCTAATGTTGTGGTAGTCGGTTTTTCTCATTTTGCTCTTCTTTTTTGCTATTTCAAAATTTTTAAGGGCTGCTGCCTAAAAAGTATTCAGGTGTATCTTTATCTTTATTTAGACCTCTCGAATGAGAAGCACCTGTATATTCAGAGCAATGAAAATGCGATACAATTTAAGTGCTAATAACTGAGCTGAAATTTGTTTCAAGCGCGTTGAGTCACCACCTTAAACAGTATGGCGAAAGTAATAAAATTAAGTCATAAATGTTTGCGCAACCTTGTTTTGTCGATCGGTATATGAGTGAGGTCTAGAGTGCGAACCTTACTAGCAACCGGGCCGAGGGCGGTTTCGTGACTGTGAGTTTCTCGCGCTCTACCCCTACCCGTAGGAGAAAGACATTTTGTAGTTATCCATGTAAAAAAAAAAAACAAATTGAAAACAAAATCAAATAACACAGATTTTCAATTATTTATCTGCTGACTGATACTAACTTGTCTACCGCACAACGTACAAATATGGGCTTTCAATAATAATAAATTTGGTGGCACGACAACTCGTGTAGAACCAAGGCCTTACAACTTACAACTGCTTTTACAACTTCAATCTGCTGCAATTTTTGTTGCTGCAAATTTTATTGCATGTATCTTTTATTGCTGCGACTTTAATTGCTGCAACTTTTATTGCTGCAACTTTTATTGCACGCAAATTTTATTGCTGCAACTTTTATTGCTGCAACTTTAATTGCTGCAACTTTTATTGCACGCAACTTTTATTGCATGCAACTTTTATTGCATGCAACTTTAATTGCTGCAACTTTTATTGCCTCCTACTTTTACTGCTGCAACTTTTATTGCTGCAACTTAACTTTTATTGCTGCAACTTTTATTGCTGCAACTTTTATTGCTGCAACTTTTATTGCACGCAACTTTTATTGCATGCAACTTTTATTGCTGCAACTTTTGTTGCTACATCTTTTATTGCTGAAAATTTATTGCTGACGGCAGGAATGGAGGGGTATATAATTTATTACCAAATCCGAACGGCTAAGGTAAAGAGACGCTTATTCATGACAAAAGAAGCTCTTGGAGGATTTGTCAATTCTTCGTAAGAAATAGTAGCCTTGAAAAAACATTTTCGTTTTCATGTGGAAGAAGCTTCGAATCGAACCCAGACTTCCGGCATGACAGCTCTACGCAAAAAACATTATGCCATGGGCTACTGCACAAATAAGGGCTTAACTACCTATTTTAATAATTTTCAATTTGCTACCTTGATTACCCATTTCTTTTTATTGCCAATGAATTTCAATTATTTTTAATCTTAAATAAATTTCTACTTTTTTTATTTCATTCAGAGTTTTCTAGTTATTCGCGGTTAGCTGATCATATGCGGATTCATAAAGTTGAAAGACCTTTCATTTGTACAGCGTGTGGCAAAGGCTTTAAAAAAAATGCACATCTTAAGTCACATATAATGATAGTTCACAAAAGAATACTGCCATACAAATGTATCGAATGTTCTCGGTCCTTTTCAAGCAAGTATAATCTTCAAATGCATTTGAAAACTCATATTGCAAAAGGTAATCTGAAAAAAGGAAGTTCCAAACGGCGAGTTATTGTAAAAAAGAGTTATTACAAAGACCCACCTTATCATGCCAAACCAATTCATAGTGAAATTGCACATCAAACCACATCAAGAGATAGCCAGCAAAAAGAAATCAAAGAGGATACAATAAATTATACAATTCAAAATCAAATGCAACAACGTGAAATACAATATTCTTATGGTAGAAATGAGAACAAAATAAGGTGTACATTGTGCTTTGTTTCAGTACATACAGAAAATTTATCAAAACACATGCAAGAATTTCACAATTTACCCGAATCTTTAACGTGCATGGCAATTAAGAAGGAGCCTTTAGAGGAATCAGAACAATTGGCACATAGACCTTTGGAAACTGAGTCAAATCAGATCGAAACATCGAATATCGATACACCACGCCGTCTACAATGTCCGACATGCGATAAAGGTCATTAAAACTCTAAATAATGAATAAAACGTTGAATATTTTTCCTTACAGAATTCATTCACTTGTCGCGGCTTAATGAACACATGCGAGCCCATAGCGATGAAAGACCATTCATCTGCTTGGTTTGTGGCAAGACTTTCAAACGACATGGTCATCTTACGACTCACATTGCCATATGTCACAAAAAAGCGAAGCCATTTAAATGCAAGGAATGCCACGAATCGTTTCTAAGTAGCTTGGACTTAGATGAACATTTACAAACACACATTAACGAACATCTTCCTGCGGGTTTTCTTGTTGATACAAATTTACAAAATGAAATCAACTTAGAGCCACCCCAGAACGATGAGCCTCTCCCTCCATGTAATATAGATGCCGAACCCATGGGAGAATGCACAGCTGAAGAGACACACCAGTGTACCTTTTGTCCTACAGGTAAGACATACAAAACAATACAATCAAAACCTTGAATACATTAGAATACATATTTGAACAGATTTAGTTTTGTAACATAGTCAAAGTATGTGTAGCTTAATTTTGATCAGACATTAGTTCTTTTGACAGTTAATTACTTTGTTGTGCTTCAACCAATAACTAGCTCACTAAAAATAGATTGAATCTTTAATCCCTAGTAGAGTAATCATTAGTTGTGCTTCAATTTTTTTGTTATAATCGATATTGTACATACATATATGTATGTATCTGATTAGATTTTAGCTTATTTTAGAACTTTAAATTTAAGTTTGTTTGGGTGGTTTTCGTTCAAACATAAGGCTGAGCGGATTTTAATGAAATTTGGTATAAAAGTAGATTATGACGTGCATTAAATAAAATTTGCAAATCGTGGATTTGATAGCACGTCGAATATTATTCTAATAGCCTTTTCACAATTAAATTTTACCGTAAATGTTGATTGTTTAACTGTCATAAATGATGATTTCTTTCAATTGTGACAAATTTTGACAGATTCTTAGGCCTTTTTCCTTATTAAAAAATCCACTTTACATCTGTCGCTTCGAAAAAGAAGAGTGTCATTCGAAAAACGACACTACAGTGAAAACGAGAGTCGCTCCTTTTTGTAATCGGATACCACTTTTTTTGGTTTTACCCCAATTCAACCTACATTCTTTTTAATAGAAAAATGGTTTAAATCAGCTACCCCTTTTGAGCTTACCGTAATGCACCCTATTAATGGCTCAATTTTTAAAAGAAATATACGCAATCGACTTCCTCCAAGTCGAACCTACTCGAAGTCGAATTTCCCTTGAACTCGAATTTGTTCCCCATATTGTTTCTTCTCTTTATTTATTTAATATTTGTAACCTTCTTTTAACATTCAATAAATGCATTTAAACAAAGAAATATTAATCCCTCTAATTCGAACTAATTCTGACATCCCCTGTAGTTTTGAGTGCTCCTCGAAGTACACCCTTCATTACTTTTCAAACGAAAAGATTTTTTTTTAATTTAATACCACATTTTCTACGCCATCTCTCCATCGCAAGCATGGTCTACCACGCTGTCGTCTACCATAGAATGTAGCTCATGCGAGCTAGGTGCTCTGCCCACCGGAGTCCACCGAGCTTAATTTTTGTCACGATATCTGCTTCAAGGTAGATTGCGTACAATTCATGGTTGTACCGTCTGCGGACTCGACCTTCCTCACATATGGACTTTTCTCTCGAACGCGGCTAAAAGGTCGGAGTACCTTTTGCTAAGCACCCAAGTCTCGGAGCCATATGTGAGTACTGGAAGGACCATGGTCCTGTACAGCAGCAGTTTTGAAGTTATGGTAAGATTTCTGGATTTGAAGAGCTTTTACAGACTATAGTAGGCTCTGTTGGATTTGAGAAGCCGCCCGCGTTTTTCTTCTTCTTGTTATCGGCTGCTACTATACCCAAGGTATTTAAAGGATTGCGCCACTTCAAATTCGTGCTCCGCTACCTTGATTGTTTGACAAACTGTTCCTCTCGCATTCGACGCCACCATGTACTTTGTTTTACCTTCACTAATGTGCAGCTCCAGATTTTGTGCCGCCTGCTCGATCTGGATGTCGATGTCGTCTGCGTTAGCCAGTATCTGGCTGGACCTGTTGACGATGGTCCCTCTTGTTGCCGTGCCAGAGTCACGGATTGCTTTCTCCAACGCCAGGTTGAAGAGGAGGCAGGCCAAACCATCCCCTTGTCGGAGTCCATTAAAGATGGTGATTGGTTTGGATAGCAATCCGGCTATTTTTACTTGGCTTGTTACGTTGGTCATGGTCAACCTACATAGGCGTGTCAATTTATTTGGGATGCCGAATTCTCTCATGGCTTTGTAAAGTTCTACCCTGGCTATTCTATCGTAGGCGGCTTTAAAGTCTATAAACAGGTGGTATGTTGGGATGTTAAATTCTAGACATTTTTCCATCGCCTGCCTAAGGGTAAAGATCTGATCAGTTGTTGATTTGCCTGGAATGAAACCACACTGATATTGTCCGATGATGGTTTTAGCGTATGGGGTTATCCGGTCTTGTAGGATAGAGGAGAGTATCTTATAGGCGGTACTCAACAACGTGATACCTCTATAATTGCTGCACGTTGTCACATCTCCCTTCTTATGTATGGGGCAAATTATACCTTTTCGCCAGTCTTCTGGAATTTCTTCATGCTCCCACAAGTGCACTATAATCTCATGAATTGCTTGACGTAAAGCTGGCCCACCGTGTTGAAATAGTTCGGCTGGTATACCATCGGCTCCCGGGGCTTTGTTTTTCTTTAGCTTGGTGGCGGCAACATAGGGTACTCTTCTTGAAGTAGTGGAGCCTCCACTTCTGCAGTGAGCTGACCATTTAGCAATTCATTGAAGTACACTTGCCATCGCTCCAGTATGCTTTGAGGATCGGTGATCAGATTTCCCTCTCCGTCCTTGCAGTATGTGCAGCGTGGTGTGTACTGCGTCATGTTTCGGACGGATTGGTAGAACTTCCGCGCCTGGTGCGGACCTCGCTCTCGGCTTTTCTCTATTTCACAGATTATGTTCTTCTCCCAGGCTGATTTTTTCTGTCTGTGAAGCCGTTTTTCAATTCTTCTGAGCTCTTTATATTCGTCTTCGCGTGCCCGCGTTCTGATTGTTGCATTGCTCGGTACGCAACATTCTTACGTTCAGTCGCTAGCTTGAATTCATCATCAAACCAGTCGTTCCGATTTCTACGACTGCTGCCTAAGATGGAGTTGGCAGTACTAATGACAGTATTCTTAAGGCGTGTCCACTTCTCATCTACGCCCAGCATACTGGCTCCAGGACTTACTCTACCCAGTTCTAGGGCGAGTCCTAACGCATTACCAAAGGTGTTACTGGTGTTTTCATTGCGCAGAGCAGCCGTGTTGATTCAAACCTGATCGGCGGAAGCAATACCTCTTCGCAAGGCAATCCGCCCTCGGAAAACCATACCAACAAGATAGTGATCCGAGTCGATATTGGCACCTCGGTACGTTCGTACCGTCATCAAGTTCGAGTAGTGGCGACGGTCTATCAACACAGGTGATACCCAGGTGGCTTTGTAGATATCTTTACGCGGGAACCTGGTACTCGCAACGACCATGTTTTTCGATGCTGCCAATTCTAAGACTCGAAGTCCATTGTCATTAGTGTTCTCATGCAAACTATGGGTGCCTGCGTAATGCCTGAATACCGGCTCCCGACCTATTTTTGCATTCAAATCCCCAAGGATGATTTTTACGTCATACCTTGGACAGGCATTGAGGGCCCTCTCGACTTGTTCGTAGTAAGTCTCTTTTTCTTCGTCTGAGGACTCCTCCGTAGGCCCGTGAACGTTAATGAGGCTGATGTTCTTTAATTTGCCTCGCACGCGAAGGGTGCATAGCCTTTCGCTTATAGCGTTAAAGCCGGTGATGGCAGACTTCATTTTTTCGCCGACTAGGAAGCCTACCCCGAGCACATGGTGTTTTGTATGACAGCTGTAGTATAAGTCATAATCTTTCTTCTGTAGAACACCATTCCCTGTCCATCTTATTTCTTGAAGTGCTGTTATGTCAGCTTTATATTTTGACAGGGCATCGGCAAGCTGCTGAGCAGCTCGAGCTCTATAGAGCGATCGTACGTTCCATAAGAAAATTCGTAAATCGTTTTTCCGTTTTCTTTGCGTGGGTTGTCGTGGTGAGATCAGTCCGCTTCCAAAGCTTGTTGTAGGTCTCAGAATTCTTTTAGTTTTACGGAACAGGGAATTAACCTGTTGCCAACCTGTGGAACCAGCCCGATCATATTAGCCAAACCTTTTTAAAGGCTTGTTTCTAGCGGCCGCCGCGAAGAGGCTATGATCACACTTCCACCAGTCCCGAATAGTTACGGCACGTGCATGTTTTCGTATGCTATATGTTATTCCCCCTATTCGGCTGATGGCTGACCGCCCCACTTCACCCTTTCAAAAGCTAAATTTGGACAAATACATATATAGTTGTGAGTGATTCTTGAAGTCTCACCTTTATTACTTAACAAACAGAAAAAAAATTTTAAATCAGATACCACTTTTTGGTTTTACCCCACTTCACCCTACACATTCTTTTTAATAGAAAAATTGTTTTAATCAGATACTCCTTTTGACCTTATGCCAAATACATATCGCAAATGTTTTTCAAAAGTGTCACAACTCAAAAATCTTCGTTTTTCAATAGAGTCGAAAAACCATTTTACAACAATAGAAACAGTAAATTTATGAAATAATCAATGTTTAAAAAAGGAAATACACTATTAACCAACTATACATAACAACCAGCATCAATTCTACATCTTAAACCATGAAAATTCACGTTTTAAAGTTATGACACTTTTCGTGTTTTTTTCATAAAAAAAATAATGTATTATTTTGAGTTCAGCCACTTTAGTCAATTTTTAGTTTTTTTAAGAAAAAATATTTGTCCCAAGGAAAATTTTTTTTGGGAAAAAATTATTTCAAGTGATTCCTAATAGATTCGTATCATTTTTATTTTTCAAATTTTAAGCTAACACATTCAATTATCCAAAAGAAAATTTTTCCTGATGCGTTTTCCTGATCGCTATAACCGACCCCTAAGTCTATATTTCTCCACATGGTGGGCCTATTTTTTTGCAGGAAATCGTTTCTTTGTTTTTGATGATGAGACATAAGTTTTTCCCGAATTTCTTAAAAGTTTCACTTTGAATTAATAATAATTTGACCAATTATTTGAACTATGAATGTTTATGTTAAATCGGGCGTTTTTGGTCACTTCCTTTTATATATATCGTCGCAATTTCTCGACTTCATCAGGGGTAGTTTATTAAATATGAAAAAAAAACTTTTGTTACATTTAATAATCATTATTGATCGATGACAACTCTTAATTTTAAATCGAATTAAAAATTACACCGCTCTTAATGCAAGAGAATAACTAGCTATTGTGTTGTCTCTATCTTCCTGTGTATTCATTGTTTTGTCTATATTTTGTTGTATACGTAGACTTTTAAGTGTGTACCTATTATTTGTTCTCTTTTCCTTTTCCATTATAGGTTTGTTCAGCGAGGCTATTCGGAACAGTTTCGAACAGAAAAGTACAACTTTTTGCTGTTCAATGAGGAATTTTCTGTTCTAAACTGTTCTGGTTTGCTGTTCAATGAGGCTGTCTAGAACACTTTGGAACAGTTTCGAACAGGATTTTCTGTACTAGCTTTTTAGGTAGAACAACTTAGAACAGATTTCCTGTTCCAACTTGTTCTGACGTACTTTGCTGTTCTGTTCTAATCTGTTCTGTTCTAATATAACTATTTTGTCACTGAACAAACCTTATTACTGTGTTATCAAAGTCTGCGGAGTGTCCAGTTTCTAGTATGTGCTGTGATAACCCAGTGGATTCTCTTTTGTTCCGAATATCCGCTTTGTGTTCGATTAGTCTCGTCTCCAGTGATCTCTTAGTTGTCCCAATGTAGATCGGATTGCACGTCTCCCCTTCCTTGCCACTGCACCCAATTCTATAAATGATGTCATGTTGTTGTTCTATTTTGGTTTTTGTGTTGGTGAATAGTTGTCTTATTGTTGAGTTTGATTTGTGAGCGAATGTCACAATTTCTTTATTTATTATTTTATTTAAGTTTTTCTTATCAGTAAGATTTGGAATATATGCAATACCATATTACCTCATATTTCACTTTTTTGCCGGCCCAATTTTTGGAACTTCGGTTCCGTTTCCATCTTTTTAATTCTCGTTCTTCTTCAGGCTCAGAGGAATCGTCAAAATCACTTTCATGACTGTGTATTGGGGAAACTGACTAATATTTTTGTTTGGCCTTGGTTAGACGAATTTTGGTTGTGACTTCTGGGTTTTGCGAAATTTTATAAAAATTATTCAAAGCATTATTTGATGTGGTTGGCATTTCATCAAAATCTCTACTTGTTTCGTGCACCTGGTTATCGGTATGAATATCGAAAGTTTTACTTTCCCAAATTTGTATTGGCATTTCGCCTGTGAAGCTCGCTGCATTATTTAGGATTAAATCGTTAAAATTCCTTATTTCAGGAGTCATTAAGGGTGTTGAGAAGCTGAAAACATCTTACGGGGTCGTCAAAGTTATTAATTCAGTTGGCTCGTTCTGAATCGAATCAGAAAAAGTTGAAATATTTCCAACTGGAAGATATTTTTTGGTAGCCTCGAATTCATTATAAAATACCTTCCAAAAAATAGCACTGGTTAAAAAAAGTAAAACCGAAGAACAAAACTACGTTTTCTAAAGGTTTTTGGTACGATGAGTCCCAATCTGGATTCGAGGTCAGCGTACCAAAATTATAGTTTTTCTTAACAAGTGTGATTTATTCATCTAAAGTGTCATAACTCGGAAAATCATGAAAAAATGTATGAGAAAAGGCTTATTTTCGAATTAAAGTGATTGTAAAATATCTGCCATGACAAGATTAAGGTTTTATATAAAATTGGAAGCATTTGATATTTAATTGAGCTTTAAAAACTTAAATCTTTATTGAAACAACAAAACTGTATTAACTCTAAATTTCAACTTTTCATGTTTCTAAAGTGTAGTAACTAAAAATAATACAAAGGATTTATAATTACCTTAATCAACCTAAAATGAAACAAATATTTTTTCCACAGAAAAGACAGCAAAAATGTTTCAACTCAAAATACAACACTTAATTTTTTTACAAATGTAACCACTAAAACGACACAATTCAAATTAAAACACTTTTGATATTTATTGCACAACTGTTTACAACAAGAATCGCGTCACAACTAAAAATATGTCATTTTTGTTTTTGAAAATTTCAAATATTTTTTTGCGTCCAAAACTCAAAAAATGTGTTTTTTGAGTTGTGACACTTTTGAAATACATGTGCGATATATAGTTTTGAATGCTTGATGTCCTACCATAATAACTAGCACGATTTTTTTTAAAAATCAAATACCACTTTTTGTGTTTAGCCCACTTAAGCCTATACGTAGCCAATCTCTACATAAATCATCCGTACTGAGCCTCGGTTTTTTCTTGTGGTACTTCAGCAGGTTGTGTCCGGTAACGGTACATACAAGAGACTACACTACAGTGGTTTCTTTTTTAGTGTTAATATCCTATTTTTTTTGGTATTCGCACAAGAGTCGAGTAGGTTCCATCTTAAATTTGTTTTCTCGAGAATTTTCTTTGCCACAGTCTGTTTGAAGGAGCAGATTGGTGCGTATATTTTTAGTTGTTTAGTTGTGCCTAAGCTAGGATCAATTGATGATCAAATTCGTGATAGTTCGTCTGCTATCTCATTACCTGGAATTCCTATGTGATCAGGAACCCAGCAGAGCCTAACGTTATGCTGCGAGCCAAGAATCTTGAGAATAAGCTTCGACTTTAGTTCGATGGCAGAGATTGCTTTTATGGCTGCTTGGCTGTCAATGAAGAAGGTAATTTGAGCTGGTGGTATCGCCAACATTGACAGCCGTTCAGCAGCCTTGGTTAATGCCAAAACCTCAGCTTGGAAGACGCTGCTATTGTCAGGGAGTCTAATGGAGTTGGCTAAGTCAAGGGTTTCCGAATAGAATCCAGCTCGAACTCCACATTCCATTTTTGACCCATGTGTAAAGACTGCTACGTTGGGTCGTTGATGTGTAGTTCGTTGACTTCCCATTCTTGTCTACTAGGAATGTTAGAAGTGAATGGTTTATAGAGTCTAGGTGGGGAGTAATATAGTCTGTGTAAACATTACTATTTACATATTTATTTAAAATCTGAGCGTGGCCTTCTTGACTGTGTTTACAGACGTTTGTTTTTTTTAGTCTAAGTGCACTCTTTTTTGCTCACTATTGCCGTATACATCCTTAGGGTGATTTTTGGACTAGGTCCCCAGGTTTTTTTTCCGAAAACTCGGTTGCATGAGTAGAGGGAAAACATTGCCTTCTGAGTTCTTTCTTTCTTTCTATCTGAAATCCTAAGTTGAATACCATCAATCGATGCAATATTGAAGACAGGTAGCTTCCTTTTGTTTGTGAAAAGGATTAGCTCTGTTTTTAACGGATTAATCGTTAGACCACAACTCCTTTTACATGTACAAACCATGGACAAGGCGAATTTCATTTGCTTTGTTTATTTTATGCTATGTTTATATAATTTATCAAAATGGATCTGAATCTGGGTCTGTATCGCGTAAGACTAAAGCGATCGCTTAATTAAGTGATTGTCGTTTTTACGATTGCTCTCTCTATCTTTCCCTATAGATATGATAGAGACAGCTATCGACAAAGCGACAATCAAAAAATAGATAATCAACTATCACCTTAGCCGATTCCACCCCTGGATCCGGGTATTCGACAATATCCGGATATTGTCGGATCTTAACTGTCTTATTTATCTGTCCGCAGTATCCATTAACATAAACGTCACTCGCTGCCCTGCTCGCTTCTAAACTAAGTTCGAAAAAGGCAATCATTCCAGTGTTTAACTGTGATTTTGGTTTCACTACTCGCTAATTAAGTTACAAAACAAGAAATTAATCGTCTCATTTTATTTAAAATATTTATTATTTTGTTTCATAATATTTGTATTTGCACATTCATTTATAATATTTGTTAGTATTTAAATCCATTTCACATCTCATGGAACACATGAAGGTCCACACCAGTGATCAACCTTTTATTTGTTCTCTTTGCGGCAAGGGTTTCAGTAGCAATGATGACCTCTCCACTCATCGTTTAATTAGGCACAATAAAGTGAAACCTTATCAATGTCAGCAGTGCGTTAGGAAATTTAGAACAAGCCTAGAACTGAAAAAACATCTATTGATTCATACTACTAGCAATCAGCGGATACAAAAACGAATGCGACGTAAAAGACAAAATCAACAACAAAACCTGGATCAAAATAATCAAGAATCATTAAGCTTTTCGGAAGACGCACCTCACTGTCATATTTGTAAAAAAAGTAAGATAATTTTTCAATAATCATAAGTTCCATTAACCATGTTTTTTTTTTTTAATTACAGATTTTACCAACAATTGGGTCCTAAAGGAACACATGAAATGCCACTCCTCCGAAAGACCATTCGTCTGTCCAATTTGCGGACATGGTTTTTCTAAGAAATATAATCTCAAAATCCATATAATGGCGCATAAAAAAATTAAGCCCTTCAAGTGTAATTTATGTCCTCAATCGTATTGTACAAACGCAGGGCGGACTCATCATATGCGGACACATACTCATGGACGCAAGCGAATAGACATTGATTCATTCAACTCTCAAAATTACACACTCTAAGTATCAAATAGAAGGATGGCGTTAAAAAAAAAAACAAAAAAGAAACTAACAAATAACTCAAATCTCGTTAATCGATATTCTTCCTAGATACCCTTTAAGTTAAGATACGTTTAACACAAATACATACATACGTATATGTATGTATACATGTACTGCATTTAGGGTTAAGGTTAAAGTTTATTGTATTTAATTGTGGTAATCATTCGAGAGACAAAGCGTGATTCAAAATTTCTCATTTAATTCCGTTTTAGTTTTTGGGATTATTTTAAAAATATTTCTTGTTGATTTAATGTGAATTTTGGCATCAAATGTAGTCCCTGTGATAACTTGCAGCAAACTATTTCAAACAGTTTTAAGCTTGTTTTGTTGAGTTCTTAAATGTTACAATTGCTAAATTTTTAATAATTTCTAAATTTTAAACGTGGAAATAACGTAGAAATTTGAAATTAACTTATATTACTGATTTGTATCGCAAAGAAATTTTCAACTTGACGTAACATCAACTATATAATGTAGGTGTTAAATCTTATTCAATTTAATATATGTGACAACATCTTTATCAATATCAAACAATAATCTATAAAACATAATTTGCATTGTATGTCTAATATGCTTATAAATTTAAAGTATTCCTCTTATTTGTTATCAGGGTTAAGTTGAATGTGAAAAAGTTTCATTTAAGTTAGGTGTATGATTTCATATGAAATAATCTATCAGAATGTTTACCCAATTTTACGGAATCTAAATTTAGACTAGTACTTAAGTTTAATTTAAAAAAAAAAGTTAAAAATATTTTATAAATATATAAAAAAGAGATTTTTGAAAACAAATAAATATGTAATTAGAAAAGAATATTTTGTTAAATTCAATTTTACACCCGTATACAAATCATTTTAATTCTAAGAATGCCTAATTGCCTATAATACATTTTTAACTATTTTTCAGTTGGAAACAACACATACATTTAAAGACAACTTTGAATATTTATATGAAACGAACATTTGATGTAATTCATTAATTGTTAAAAGTAATTTCAATTCAATGGTCGCCTCTTTACAATCTTCTATATGATGACTGTGAATCCGTCTTTTGAATGCAATAAATAGATTGCACAGGAATAGAGAAGTAAGAACAAATATTTTTTGGCATAGTGCATGAAGAATATGAAGTTGTTTGTCTAATGCAATCCCAAGACTGGCGCAGAGTGGGCCGAGATGGAAAAAAAGCATTCTTCATGTCTAATCTTTTATTAGTGCCGGGATACACGGTTGTTTTACTGAAATCTTTTTTTCAGAAAATATATGATGTGTAGAAAAGCGAAGATTCCCTTCTATTTTGAATTCATGTTTAATCTTAAAAAAAAGTCTTTCCGTAAAACAACGGTGTACCCCAAAGTATATAGAATACAAGGTATGATATTGCCTTAGAGGATATATAATATGGAGTGCTTGTTTTTATTCGAATGCGTACCTTCCATAGGGGTCGCTGTTTGAAGTCTCGGTCTGAGTTTTCTGCACATTGGAGAAAAAAAACTAAAAAAGAAGAATTCTTTTTGAAATCTTTAAAATAATAAACAAACACTTATTAATTTCAACAATTACTTCAAATTAGAACAATTTAGAGAGAAAATAAGCAAATTATGACTTTGATAGCAGCTGTCCGATATTCTAAGACTTTATCTAAACCGAAATAGCGCCCACTATTAGGGATAGAAACGAGCACTCCATATTATATATCCTCTGAGGATATTGCTTATGTTGTTATCCTATCTCTAACACGCATGTTGTCACTGAGTGACGTAATTCAATTTACAACAACAACAACTTAAAGGTGCTACCACCAATTGTTTACGAATTAATTTATAATTCGTTTATTTTGGCTAGAGATACAGCTGTTTCAAGGGGTGCCAAGCCACCTATCATCAGTCTCCTCTTATTAGTGGTGCTGAGCTTTAATCCAATTTTATTATGAAAAACTTTCTACATGCCCATCATAGGGATCGAACCCACGATATCAGATTTGCTCAGTCTTAGAAGCCGTATACACTACACATTCCGCCGCCTGAGACCACTGACGTCACATATCGAAAATGGGATGTTATTGTTTATCAAATGCATTTGGAGCATCAGCATTTTTCTAAGCGCCTTTAAGTATGCTGTCTTGTTCCGCCTCCATTTTTCTCCATACCTTGTTTCGATAGACTACAATTCGTAGTACGTATCAAAGGGGGAGAGGTTGGAAGATCGGTAACAGACCAGACTATTAAGTTATTATTATTATTTATTGTACTATTCATACTAGAATGTCAGTTTATTCGACTTGACCATTCTTTATTCCGTCAATTTCATTGAATTTTTGAACAACAACAACAACTTAAAGGTGCTACCACCAATTGGATTAAAGCTCAGCACCACTAATAAGAGGAGACTGATGATAGGAGACTGATGATAGATGAAGTGACTTAGATGCGCAGAATGAACGAAAAATTCAACGTTGAATATCATACCATGTAGCCCCATTAACTGTAGAAAACTCACCGAAGTGGGTGGTTTAGCGAAGGAATCGGCAATAAAAGAGATGGCTAAAAACCAGTGCCCTTATTATGTACTAGCTGGCCCGGCCGGCTTCGCATGGGTTGACAAACCTAAGCTTCGCATACAAATTACAAAAGAAAATATAAATAAATATTTAAGCTAATTTTTGTAGTCGAATACTATACTTTCTGGATTTTAACCTATTTCACGTTATGAATGGCTAGATATGCAAAAATATGATCCTCTAAGAACAACCTTTATTACTTTCCCAACACAGTAAAATAACTTTTGTAAAATAACCTTTCAAACACAGAAAGAATTTTTGAAATCAAATACAAATTTTCGTGTTTACCCCATTTCACCCTATAAATGTCACTTTCGTTATTACCCCATTTTACCCTACAAATCACAAAATTTGAAAAAAGAATATCCTTAAAGCCGGCGATCTCACTTGGACTAGTGAGGGCCTTGTCAATACGCAATTTTTATTAAGTTCAGGTCAACTTACATGAACTTTTTGACAAAAATCCAATGTGAACTATATCCAACAAGATTCAAATTCTTAATCATTAAGCTGGATATTTTTTGCCCAGGGCCAGGCTTTGTTTTTATGTGAAGGGTTTATAATACAAATTCTATATACTACTGAAATACATCGCCGGGACGAAACGCCAATTTTTATGGTCTAAACGCCGTTAAAAGCTATTTTGAATCAATAATTCAACAAGTCCAATTAAATAGTGCTAAGTCTTCTACTTGGCTGATGTATTTCAGTAGTATATAGAATTTGTATTATAAACCCTTCACATTTCCTTGCAAATAAAAAAAAAGAATTTCTTAAATCGGAGAGAGACAAAAAATAATTAGATGAAATTTATGGCGAATTCCTTTCAAAAAAGAAATTGATTTTTTTCTAAACAGAATCGAATTTTTTCTGTCAATTGAAAGGAATTCGTATTTCTTAAAAGAATGGATTTTTTTTTGGTGTGATTGTGTTTGTGTTACTTTATGGCTGCAATTGACGCAAAACGTCAAGAAATTATTCACAATACTATTAAGGTTGTTTGCTTTTGTTGTGAGAAAAATATTTTACCAATAGAATCAAATTAATAAATAAAAGATATTAGCCAGCTTATACGGTGCCAATTTGTTGGTGCATTTTATTTGTTTAAACTTCTATTTGCACATATATTTTTAAAGAAAATTGTTATTGAAAAGTTTTCACTTGCACTGAAAGTTTTTAACACGTCTTTCACTCGCGAAAGCTATTTTTTTTGTCAAATTTGTGTTTGATAATGAACAACGCACAATAAATTATTTTTATAGCTGTATTGACTGAATATATTAATTGTTGAAAATTTTTTTAAATTATGTGCAATTCGTTGCAACCAAAAAATAAACAACTCGTCTTCCAAAAATTCCGCGACTTTAAATTTGATGTTTTAGAAATGTCAAGTCTTCATAATGTGTTTGTGCAAATCAGTGTCAAATCTTGCTAAAAACGCAAGATTTGTTTTGACAGAAAAGAATCGATTTTGCTTAGAAAAAATTTTATTCTGTTTAGAAAAAATTCGATTTCTTTGTTGAAAGGAATTCGCCATTAATGTCATCTATACACGAAAAATGAAACAAAACACACCCATCAAATTTGATGTTAGACATCTATGTCAAAAAAAAATCGAAGAGAGGGATCGCTAACATCCCAACACAACATGAAACAACGCGGCTCCATAGTCTATAGAGAGAAATTATCTCTAGTGGAGTCGGCCTGTTATGTCGGGCACGTGACAGTTCAGCTGTTTTAATGTACAGGGTGTCCCAAAATCACCGCCACAAAAGAAAACCAGTGGAATCACTACGTTTTCTCGCAAATCGGTTGCCCGTGTAACGCTTGCCCGCCGATTTGAAAGGTAGTTTTTTTTGCTACAATTGCGCAGCACGATATCCCGCGGAACGACTGCAGATTTAAGGTTATAAAAAATAAACTGCAATTTCAGCCATAAATTAATAAAAACCTGCTTTAATAAAATCTCTCTTAAACGCAAAGCGGCGGCTGGTTTTCTTAGATAATGTTTCAAAAAATAGTCACAGATTAAAATACCGTTGAGTTTTTATCATATCTCAACTCAAAGTAAAATTATCGAGTCAAAAACTGCTTTTCGAAAACCTTAAAATTTTCGAAAATAGTAAAAAAATCAATATTATCCATTTTACAACCACAAATAAAAACAACTGTTATTTTCAAACCAATTTTAAGATATTTACGCTGAAACTCTGAAAATTTTCAAACAAAAATATTTTTCCTTTGATTTTAAAAATAAGGCAACTTTAAAAGCCTTATATCAGCCGAACCCTTCAACCGATTTTAATTTTTTTTTCGTTTTTTTAAGCTGCCAATATTTCCTAATGCAGTAAGTAAATATGTTTTGGAATTTAATCACACGCGAAAAATAATTTTTGCAACGTTTTTTAAAAAATTGGCCACAGTGCGCCGCGCATTTGAGCATAACCCCCAGCATGCAGGAGCGCCCGAATATTCGGAATTATCTTAGAAACCAATGTCCGAAACAAATTCTTTGAAAGGTTATACTTAGAGGATGACTCAGTTGAGCCAAAAAGTTGTAGCCATCAATAAAAGGCACAATAAACAAAAAAGCTTGAGTTGTCCCATCCATATTAGGAACAATAAACATAAAAGATAACAAGGTTAACTAAAGCTATTTGAAATAATTTATTTACATATTTCGAAACGCCTATGTCAAATTGTGACGATTGAAAACAAAGAGCTTGTTTGTTAGTATTTTGACTAATTACAATGAAATAAAAGTCAATACTTTTGTTATTAAAAATATGTTTAATTTTTAAGTCAGCTTTTCTCACACACAAAATATTTTGTATACTTTACACAATCACCTTTCAAAATAAGCTGCCATTGCTTTCATATTTAAATACTTTCTCTAATTTATTATCTAACATACATTTAGAACATCTTTGAAGATGTTCGTTTGTTTCTAATGATGACCATGCACTGCCTTTACTACTGATCCCCCAGTGGTGGTAATTTTAGAAACACCATCTGTTTTGTCAGGCTCACTGTCACTACTAGTTGTGGCAGCATCTAAATTTTGTAGTTGCTGATTCCACATTCCAGCATAGACACCATTTCGATGCACCAAGTCGTCGTGACGACCTCGCTCAACAATACCGCCATCTTGCAGCACAAGTATTTCATCAGCATGAATAACTGTTGATAATCGATGTGCGATTATTATCGTTGTTCTATTGGCACAAACTTTTGCTAACGCAGCTTGAATATTCCGTTCGGTGTGTGTGTCCAAAGCGCTGGTAGCTTCATCAAGGAGCACAATAACTGGCGCTTTAAGTAGCGTCCTTGCAATCGCTACTCTTTGTTTCTCACCACCACTCAATCGAAGACCTCGCTCTCCTACCTTTGTTTCATAGCGATCTGGGAAGGATAAAATGCGTTCATGCATGTCAGCGTTGCGTGCTGCTTCGAAAACTTCATCAGCCGATGAACCAATTTTTCCATATTCGATGTTGTAGAATATGCTATTATTGAAGAGAACAGTGTCTTGGGGGACAACTCCAATACACTCACGTAATGTATTTTGTTTAACAAGCTTAATGTTTTGTCCATCCACAAAAATACCTCCATGATTTACATCATAGAACCGGAACAGCAGTCGAACAATGGTACTTTTCCCAGCGCCAGATGGGCCAACAATTGCAACAGTCTTGCCTGAGTTTACGGCAAAGCTAACATTGCGAAGAACAGTTTTTTCCGGACTGTAACCAAATGTCACATTGGAGAATTCAATTTTACCACCGGAACATAGGAGACTTGAAGCTCCTGGAGCATCAAAGACTTCTTCTTCTTCTTTAAGCAAATCAAACATATTTTCCATATCGACAAAATTCTTTTGAATAGCACGATAGTATGTCCCGAACCAATTCAATGGCATATACAAATCCATGAGATACGTGAAGAAGAGAACATAATCACCAACTGTTAGAATTTTATGATTTGCTACAAGATATACACAAAGTAACGAGCCAGTTAGAAGTCCTACACATAGGATGATGTTTTGTGATGTATTTAATATGTTCAGTGTAACTAGTGAACGGAATTCTTCTTTCTGAAAAGAAAACAAATAAATTACAAAAATGAAAAATTTTCCTGAATTTACAGACAATTTCAAAAGTGACAAAAACTAAAAATTGGTTGTTTTGCAGTTTTAACAATATTATACATAATAAACGTATACATTTTGTTTTTTTTTTTTTTAAATGTTCACCTGATATTTCAAAATAGCTTCTCTATAAGCATCAACCTCATACTGCTCTGCTCCATAATACTTTACTGTTTCAAAATTCAATAAAGAATCAACACTACGTGCACGTTGTTCGTTATCAGCTTGATTCATTTGCCTCTGGAATTTTGTTCGCCATTCGGTAATTGCTATTGTACACACTAAAAGAAAAATGGAAATACTTTGTAAGTTACAAGCCAATCAATCTAGAATCCATTATTACTTACTTATATAAAGAAACATTGTAAGGAACACAATAAGACCGAAATACCAATTGAATGCATACACAAAGAAAACCACAGCTACCATAATATCAATAATAGTTGGAGCGATCGAGAAGATAATATAGTTTAGTAGATTATTTATTGAATCAGTTCCACGATCCATTACACGAAGAACTTCTCCAGTTTTTCTCTGCAAATGCCAGCGCAGGGATAAGTTATGCAAGTGTCTAAACAGATCCACTTCGATTTCTCGGGTCGTATATTGTTGTACTCGAATCCATAGGAAAGAACGCAAATTGTTCAATAGACCCATTGTTCCAGTTCCTCCGCCTTGTAAAAATGACAATCCCACAAATATAAGCACAAAGTCCCATCGGAATGAGATTGGCTCTTCTGTCAAACTGTCGACTAATAAAGGAAATTTTGTTAGCTTTTTAAAAAAAAAAGACTTATTCGATTAAGGCTTACCAAGTTTTTTGCGATATATTGGAAGGAATAATCGTATCACACGTCCAGCTATCAGCAAAATTATGCAGACCATTACAGCAAGCTGTAGCCAAGTATCTTTTTTGGGCCAGAGATAGGGAAATAATCGACAGAGTTTCTTCCATGCGTTGTGGAATGCTGAACGGCTTATATCTGGATCCACGAGCTCTTCGCGATCGTTGCTACTACCATTAGAAGGCCAAGCAAGTCCAGGAGCCTTAAGACCAAGAACGAATATCAACAACGAAAATATGTAACGACATCCAAACAATGCCATCTCGACTTTGTCCTTTGAGCTGAAGAATTTAAATTTTTATTAAAAAATAAAACATTTTTCGTTAATAAATAATACCTCTTCAGGCTAAACCACCAATCTTCCTGTCGCAAGTTTACAAAGGCTAAATTCTCATTGATAAAACCAAGTGTCCAGAAAAGAAGCAAAACTAATCCATGACCACGTGTCGGCACTGATGGTAGTTGATAACATCTCTCTTTTATTACCAAACAAATTGAAAAAGGATAAGCTACACAGGTAAGCACAACTGTTAGAATCTTAAAAAAATAATAATAAAGAAATCAGTTTCACATTTTTTTCGCCATATCAATTTGCAGTACCCACCATGTATCCATAAATTTCGCCCTTATCATACACATAATACATCAAGAGAAATCGAATAACAAAAAGTAATGGAAATGACCCCAATAAGAGCAACTGTAGTCCATAGAGGTTTGGTATTGACATATGACTCAAATTTGTTATTCTGGTGGCATATTTTATGTACATAATTAGTTGTATAGTGCCAAATAGAAGGATGAAACCAGCAACAACAGATGAACCAACTGTTTCCATTAAACAATGAGATATTCCATGGTTAACCCACACTTGGGATAAGGTGACGTTCGGTGGACAATAAAGCATTTTCGTTTAGTTTAAGAGGATTTCTGAAAAAAAAGAACGGAATATTAAATTAAAATTGAATATGATATTTAGGGACCGATTACGGTTGTCAATTATCGATAACAAGCTGGCCTGCCCGGCTTCGAACGGTTAGACAAACCTAAGCTTAGCATAACAATTACAAAAGAAGATATAAATAAATATTTAAGCTATTTTTTGTAATTGAATACTACTTTCTTATTACTTTTCCAACAGAGAAAGACTTTTTTGGGTTCATCGCATTTCACACTATAAATATCAAATTTTAAAAATAACCTTTTAACACAAATAGAATTTTTGAAATCGGATATCCCATTTTATTTTCACCCCAGTTCACCCTAAAAATAATAAAATTCTCTTTCCATTTAGGCGGGAGGGGCAATTTTCAGAAACAACGGCAAAACTTACAATACAAAATTTTCGGTTTTCTGAAAGCCAGAAACTTTTTCTTTTATTAGGCGTGTTTTTTTTGCAAGTCCATATGGATTTGTCGAAAAGTTTTACACGTAAATACAACAACAACTTAAATCCATATAGACTTAGCTAAGTCCAGATAATTATCGGGACTTACGTACTGTAAGTAAGAAGTCCCTAAGTCCCGATGTCGTTTTTTTCGACAAATCCATATGGACTTGCAAAAAAACACGCCTATTATATGTTTCAACCTTGTTATTTGGTTTATATTTAGTTTTTGAAAAAAAAAAATGCTTTCAACACAAAATTTATCAAATTTTACCAGTCTACAAGAAATCCGTTATTATTTTTCGGCGCCCTAGTTATCGTACTCTCCCCAGTTTTATGATTGATTTTTTTTTATTAAGTTCCAAATACAGTCGACTCCGCTTATTTGCAACACAAAAAATGCAGAAAATTTTTTCCTACTAAGCGGAGTTTTTATATAAACGAACTTCGGATCTATGCAACTTTGTTGCACTTAACCAAACTTTGTATAACTGCAACTTTATTTCCCCTTTAAACGATGTGAAATATTTCCAAACTTAAATAACCTCGAACAACAAACAAAATAACTTTTAGTAATCCTGACAGTTAAGGATTGGAACGATGAGAATGGAATGAAACTTATGTGGCTTTCGTTTCAACCAATTCAGATTTGGGTGTCAGATCTTAAATCTTACTGGCAAAACGAACACAAAACGTGATTTTATTTTGTTTTATGATTGTATGAGTGCCACTTTTAAATCAACACTGGTAAAAATCACTTTTCTTTGATGTGCGTGCAAGTGCCTGTGAAAGTGTGTGTAAATCTTGTTAAAAATCGAGATCTGCAAAATCGACTTCAGATCGACAAAAATTAGATTTTTTTGGTCAAAAGGAAAGGAAAAACTTGTCACAAATAAAAAAAAATCGATTTTTTTGGTCGTAACGAAAACCACATTAAAATGTTATTTTTTAGGTGTGTTCAAACTTCAAAAATGTATGGATGCGTTCAGTGTGTCACTTAAGCGGAGTTGTTTCAGAACAAAATATTTATTTGAGGGAGAGAAAAATGTTTCAATTAAAGGGAGTTTTCAAATAAGCGGAGTGCAGTTATCGGTACTGAAGCGTGGGTGTTATGCTTGTGTGTGTGAGTGCATGGATGGATGCGTAAATGTGCGTGTGTGCGTGTGATTCGAGCCAGGCAACAGTCAGTGACGTTTAGTCTGTCTACAGTCTTCTTCTTGAAAGCTTTACGACGAGGTTTACCAAAATATGCGGAGTGCAGAGCCAGGCGACCAAACTAGTGTTCAGCCTGTCTATTGTGCGACAACGAAGACAAGTGGAAAACAATCGGTCAACAATAATAAAAAGACTAGTTACTCCAACGATAAGTTGTATATTAACTGCTTAGCTTTATTCGACAGAATGCAACTTCTTAGTGATTTGCTGCGGCCTTTTATACTCTAGTAGGTGGCAGCACCATAACAATGTTTATGTTTTACAAAATGTGTTGTTCTTTTTGTGTTTATTTTTTCTTGTTAGAATTTTTAAATTTAACAACAATAATCAAAAATGTGCTTATTAAAATAAATGATTTTATATAAACAGGAGTCAATGGATTAAAATTAAAGAGTTTATAAATTTAAATGGAAAAATGAAAATGTATCTATTTATGTTAATAATGTTATGTTTATGATAATGTTTCTATAGGATGACTGTTACAGTACAGTCGTTTTCATTGGTTTCACTCAGGAATTCACTCATTCCGAGATTGAATGGATCAGTGCAAATGCTAGTTGAACTTTACCTGGGGTTGAAGCAGGTTTTCTTGTCCACCGCTAGAGTTGTCAAAAAACCGGTGTTTTCGGTTCTCTATTTAAATTTAAATGCCAATTGTTTAACGTTTGACGAATACCTGATTGATTCACCACATTAGGTTCGCCCAAGCGTTTTTTGAAAAACCTGAAGTCACCCTGGTGAAAAAAAATTGTGTGTTTTGTTAGACCTGCGGTCACCCTTAACTTGCCCGGAAGTAGAAATAGTTTTTTTGCTGTGGCCAATTGAGGTATAGGTAAAGAATAAACTGCCAATGTCTCAAAGTGACATGAGTTGTTAAGCATAATATTTTGTTATGGATTCACGTGCTGCAGGTTATTGTTTATTTTTTTTTTTAAATAAATTGAAAGAATATACAAATTTAATTTAATAGTCCAGTCATTTGGTTGAAAAAATAGAGGTTACCTGGAAAGTTTTCCGGGAGTTTTGAAAATTGGCAAATTTATAGATTTCGACGTGCTCTTTCAGAATTTCAACTTTGCCACCTCGTATCTTTGCCGCTCGCGACACCATATTATAATAACTCCTTTCCGACACATTTTACAGTAAAAACACATTATATACAAAATGAAACTAGAGAAAATTTCCTAGAATTTATGTCCTAACCTTTTTTTCTAAAATCAATAGTTTCGAGCGTCGCAAAGTGTTGTTTAACACACGTTCTGGCAGAAAAACTCATTTCCACACCAACTTGAGGGGGATTTGTAGACAGTGAAAATCGTTTACTTGTTGAAAAATTTTTCACACAACTCTTTAACTGTAAACGTTTAAGTCATATAAAAAAATATTGGAAAACTGAGTGGTGATATGCTGTTGGGACGATATAAGAAATAATTCCTTTATTCCGGGACAGTTATTTGCTATGAAAATATATTCCCAGCATCTTCCTGTTCTGTGAAACACGATGGACAGCAGAATACAAAAGTCTACAAGTATTCAGGTAAAACATAGTCGTCGTAATGGAAGCAGTAGTAGTAGTAGTAGTAGTAGTAGTAGTAGTAGGTAGTAGTTAGTGTGATTTTATTGAACAAACAAAATTAAAAATCATGTTTACAAAATGTCACAATATATAGCATTGGTTTTGCTGTCAGCCAGAAGAAAAATGAGTATTATTCTTGATTGATTACAATTTTTAATTTGCTTTATAAATATTTAAGGAAAATTAATATTGAAAGATTAAAATTTTCTAGAGTAATCAAAATGCTTCATTTATAATTTGATTGCGATATCTTAAGGCGGCTTTCACATAACCGTATAACACAGTCCACTCTTGTCCATTTAGGGCTTCAACAGCTTCACTCGAAGTTAAGGTAGGTTTTCCCCAATAGGCATGTCTTATTTCTTTCAGAACGGGGCAGATGGCTAAGAAATGATATGTTTTTTCTGATGATCTGAGGCTGCACAGTGAACACTCTGCATTCCTCACTGGGCCATACGGTTGGTAATTCAGACTAAGTAGCTCCCCTCTGGTTTTAAATATTGTAGAGATTGTGTCAATCGAATATCGGTCATTGAAATAGTTATTGACACCAAGGTTATGCTGCAAACTTTTGTACACGGTTCTAGACTCACTCCGTAGAGCCATCTCTGAAAACTGTTCAAAACATGTTTCCTCGATCTTTGCCAGCAACACCTCAAAAGTTCTACTCCAGTCCTCCAACCTTCTCTCCACTAGTTCGACGTTATACTGGAGTTCTAGCCGTGACCATTGCGCAAAAAACTGAGATTTTCGCTGCAGAATATTCCTTGCAATAATGTTTGGTAGCCGATGATTTGGGAGGGCTTATATTTTTCTTACATAATTAAAATGCATTCTGAGTGAGAAAATGTAAAGGAGCGAGACACCAGTCTCCAGATGCAGTATATATGTAGGTGTATTTTCCGGTAGTCGAAATATCTTAACAACCTTAACCTGACCAGCATAGCACACAATTGCTCGCATCACGGCTTCAAAAAGCTTGTATTCAGCACTTGGGGCAACATTTTTGTTTCCAAGGACTCCCTTCCAGTTGCAATTAATAGCCTTTTTTGCATCTATGAGTTTACTTTGTAGATGCTTTTTAAAAGAAAGTCGTGCCGTTATGAGTACTCCGAGATATTTATATTCCTTTACGATTTCGAGCGGTTCATTTTCCCAGGTCCAGTTTTCCTCTCTTGCATATCTGCCTGTTCCATTGCGGAAAATCAGTATTTTCGATTTGTTGGCGTTAACTGTGAGGCTCCACAAGCGACAGTAGTCTTGCAATTTGTTAATCATCATTTGCATTATTTTCGGGGACTCAGCAAGTATGACGATATCGTCAGCATACATTAGCACTTTGATGTTAACTCCAGCAAAACTAATTCCTCCAGTCAAAGCCGATGATAGGTCATCCAAAAATAGCGAAAAAAGAAGTGGACTAAGCAAACAGCCATGTTTAACTCCAGTATTCGTATGAAACCAAGCAGATTTCTCGTTTCCATCCCAAACTGCGGTCGCATTATTTTCATAAAGACCTTGTAATGGAAGCACTGTGTTACAAGACAAGGAGCCCTTCAACTTTACTACTGATGTTCGAATTCGACTTTTTTAGACTGCTTGTTCATAATGGCTCTTTACTCGTCGGTACTTGAACCAGTCAGTCGCAAATATTTTACATGGATTTGACCACAATTAATTAAGTGTAAAAAATCAGATCATTTTCTTGAATGAAGAAGAAGAATGCTGAAAATTCTTTCAAAACGCTTTGAGAAATAAATGAAAAATGTTTGAGTAAATCAGTCCTTGAACTGAGCTACACATAAATTGTAAGGAAACAAACTCACCGATCCAATATTCCTTCGTCCTCACCCAAAAATTATTTTAAAACATCAATTTTCGTTCCTCACTTGGATTCTCTGATAATGTCCCTTAAAGAGCAGTTTTCAGAAAAAAAATGAATCCGAATATGCAATATTTCAGTGATCTCCTATATAATATATGCAGAGTATGGAATCATCCAATTTCAATTTGACTGCCAAAAAAAAAACTGACAAATATGGATCCTTTCTGGATAATTATTCTGCCGAGTCCATCATGTCCACAATACGATGAATTTTGACCAAAGTTAATATATCAATACATGTGATGTGTTGAAATATGCGGAAGAATTTTATCGGTTTTCGCAGCACTACCTATAGCCCTTTCCATTCCCGCCACAATATGAACAGCAGCGCGATCTTTCAGTACATTAAGAAAAACAAAAATTTGGCTAAGCTCAAAAATGAGCGATGAAAGTCATGATGCGTTGTGAATGATGAAAATTTACAAAAACCTAGTAAAGGAAGATTCATAGTCTTATAATAAAATTATATACCTTTTTGGTAAATAACAACGAAAACTGCAATTCCTGTTTTCAACGAATAAAAATAAAAAAAAATTGTTTTATGTCTTGTAATGAGCATTATTATAGTATTTATTATTTACATAAAAGAAAAAAGATGAGTACCTACCATACAAAAAATTAAATGAATTTTCAAGAAAATATAACATTGGCTTAAAAATGTTATTTCAAAATATTTTGTTTGCAGGAATTAGACCGTTCATGTCTTTTTTCCATACCCATTGCTCTGCATTTGGTGATAGGTCAACGCTTTGCGTCAATGTGTCCTAACATTTGCTCAGGGTGATTACACGTTCAACGAAAAAAGTCAATGCGTTGAAGGTAAAAACAATGTCAACGTAGGTAGGTGTTGGAGACTATGACGTCACCAACTTCATGATTATTGGACATGTCCTATGGCTCAAACACAAACCATAAACAAAGCGAACAGGCTCAGAATGTCAAAATAAAGAAAGTGTAAAAGATTCAAAAAGATCATTCAAAGTTAAAGTATTATATTTTGTCATGTTATCCAAGCTAGTTGTTCTTGCCTTGCACCGTTTTGTAACGTAATAAAAATTGCAGTTAACAAGTCTTTGTTCGTTTTATTTTTTGTGAGATTTTTGCTAATGTTCTACGACTTCGAACGTTCCAGAGCGAACAGTAGGTGTCAACGAAGGGAGTGAAGGGACAGCAGGGGACCGACACAAAGGCGACGCATTCCTTTACCTGCGGAGACAGACCATAGTGAGCCGGGTTTTCAATGTATAGTACAAAATTTAGTATAATTTTTAAATTTTATAATTCAGTTTAAATTAAATTTTGCGGGTTGACGTAGACGTATAATGGTTTGCGACGCTCGTACGCCGAAGCATGATCTTAGAAAAAAAAGGTTAGGACATAAATTTTAGGAAATTTTCTCTAGTTTTATTTTGTGCATATTTTTATATGCACTGTAAAATGAAAGGAATTATCAAAAAACTGCTTTTAGGCGCCATTTTTCCAATATGGCGGCGCGAGCGGCAAAGATACGAGGTGGCAAAGTTGAAAGGATTAGGCCTACTGGGGATACGATAAAAAAACGCGCCGCCTACTCTACCTCAAGGTGGTGTGGAAATGAGTTTTTCTGCAGAAACGTGTGTTAAACTACACTTTGCGACGCTCGTACTCCGGAACTATTGATTTTAGAAAAAAAAATGTATAACAAATTTTTATTTTTAATTATCTAAGCATAGAACTTTTTTTCTTGCTTTAAATTTCAACAGCCTTTGGGCGTTTTTTGAGAAATGAAAAACCAGTTTTTTTTGAAAATTATTGGGGTTTTCAAGAAAACCTGCGTCAACCCTGCGTAAAGTTCAACGAACGAAGCTAGTAACTCATAAAGCATTTGAGTTGAACATACAAATTAATGCTTCATTAGGTTAGTTATGAACGAGGGTATATTTTTGGTGGAATGTAGGAAAGGAAAAAATCGTACCTTTTTTTAAGTTATTCCTAGCAACGGCCCTGGAAAAGAGGTTGTGCTTTTCTTAGAAGTTCGAATGGAAAGCGAATCGCTTTTGAGAATAGGAAAACACAAATCCGCCATTAAAAGCCATCCGCAGCACTTTCTGCATCAGGCCTACAGATTATGCTTGAACCATGTTCAGGGCTTCCAACCATTCCTTGGCCCAGGAATGGAACGGACTGTACAGTATTCTACTATTAAAGTTGAAAAAAAAACACTTGATTGGACTTACCAGCAACGCTACACAATCCCAATTTCATGATGAGTATTGCAATCTACTCTACTCTGATGTGCCAAACTATTTCGAAGACTCGAACCCCCGTGATACGATGTCTCTTATTTTAAAAGCTCATAGTGGAAGGGCATTTCAGAGAAATACTAATGGCATATGCACACTGTTTAACCTCGATGCATCGGAAAAGACTTTTCATTTCGTCGGAATCTTCAAAGGATATATATATATATCATTTAACAGAAAAAATTGTATTTAGTAAAAAAGTAATTCAAACACAAAATTGGATGATTAATTTTGCGCCACCTTGTACATATTCCTACAATGATTTTTACAAAAACAGAAATATTCACAGCTTGGAAGTTGTTAGCCATGATCGTTCTATCATGAAACATGAAAATTAAATTAAAGTAGGTAGTAAAATGATCACCATGTAATCCAAAATAATTCAAAGAATAAATTTATGTGATTTAATAATACAAAAAATCTTATTATGCTATTGAAATGAATCATCCAATCAGAAGACTTAGCACTTTTTAATTGGACTTTTTTTAATTGTTGATTCAACTTGAAGTCGATTATCAACAAAAAAAAAAGGGATTAATTTTCATAACAAAGAGAGAATCTTTTTACTCAGTTTGAACTTGAAAATAATTTATCAACAAAACCATGGTTTGTATCCCGTAAAACATTAATTACAGCATAAGATAAATTTATTTAACCTTGATACGAAATTAAGAAAGGAATAATTCTTATCAGTTTAAGGTTAAAGAAGTCTTTTGTCCTGATTTTTTTTTTTTAATCTTTAGAAACTTCTATGAAAACAATTTCATTGGCGTGTGCAAGATCTAATCAAAAACATATAATCTAAAAAACAAAGAAATATAAGTTCTTTTATGTCCAAAACCAAATGATAGCTAAGTAATGCAGACAAGCGTCAGCAAAATATATACATGTATAGAGGGCAAATGAGCTGTGCAATCAAAATGGAGAGGTCAAGACAGCTTAATTATGAAATTTAATGTCTTTGCAGTTGGTAATAAATATCATGAAATTGAAATAAAGTAAATTTTTAGGAACTCTTGACTGCTGCATCAAAGAATATAGTTATCTACATTATAAAGATAGTAGGTGTGTTTTTTTGCCAATCTCTGAGGAAGGTGGACGAAAAAATCAACTCATCAGTGATAGTAATTTACATGTTGAATGTAATAACAACTAATCCCCTATATGGTTAGTTATGACCAAATTATTTTCGGCGGCGCCGAGTTACCGGCGAGGCTTACATGTATCGATATGGAAACGTAAAATTTTGTCTGTGATGGCGTTGCTGATCCTCGATGTCATTTTTTCACCCAGTTCGCCCCCCGAAGAATATAAAAAAATCGTTTACGTGTCCGTGTTGTCGCCAGAAATGGAGAGGACGTACAATTTTCTAATAATCTAGGTACTTTTTCATGACAAGAGATACTCTTGGAGAATTTATCTTTTCCTCGCAAGTCAAGGCCAAAGTCAAAAGGAAGATTACAAGTTTTAAACATCGACAAAAACATAAGCCTCCTTGAGACACAAAAGCCAGTGTTTTGAAAAAGAAGTGGTTTATGTTCGTATTCTTGTCGTAGTAATCTCAAAGGCAAACCAGAATGAAAACATGGACTTCTAAAATGTACACTACTAAACGTCACCATTTTACAAAATAGGTTCTTTTTATGTATGTTTGAGCAATACCTACACTCTTATGAAATTAGGAACAGAATAAAAATCCGAAAGTGTTACTCGGAACAGCCAATCGAAGGCTTTTGGAGTAGTTGGAGTACAAAGCGAAAACGACATAAGTGTGCTCTCTGGTCCCTTTAAGTTCCTTGATTACTTAGTACTAGGAAAGCTTTATTTTTGTTGCTTAACTTGATTAAGAAAGTCACAATGCCATTGTTGTTGGTACTTATTTCTTCGATTTGTTGGAAGCAATTTTTTCTTTTTAATTTGTAAGTCTTTTACCTCAAGCAGCTTATTTCAGTCCAGTGCTCTTTAGATAAGGTTTGATTAACAGCTTGTTTGAGTTCATTTTGAAGATAGTTGCACTTTGTTTCAAGTTTCTCTACTGTCGACGTCAACTTGTCATTCTCGTTTTTTAACTCAGCTAGATCGCCTCGAAGTTCTACATCGGCTATTGTGACAAGGTCCTTTAGGTTCAAATCAAACAGTTTTTCAATTTTAATAGACATGTTCAGATATGGGATCTCGCAGGGCTCACTAATCTAGCTGCGTGAAGCCAAAACCCCGAACTCAAAATTTTTGGGAGGGGTTAATCGGGTTCGTTTGTCCATCGTTTGTCCACGTTTGTCCAGGAAAAAAAATCGTTTGTCCACCCTCAGGTAAAAAGTTATTAAGCTTTTTTGTTTTAATAGGAAACCCCAAAAATCAAAACACTTGTCCAAAAACCGCAATTTATAATTTAGGGGGATGAGACAAAGTGCATTCGTTTGTCCACCTGCCAATCATGATTGTCCAACAAAAAAAATCGTTTGTCCACCCTCAGAAAAAAATATATTCAACTTTTCAATTTTATAGCACCAAACGAAAAAATTTCAAAATTTACTTAGCAAAATCAAACCAATTGCATTCGTTTGTCCACCGTTTGTTCAGGCTAGTCCAGCAAGAAAAATAAATTTCCGACCTTTGGTTCAAAAATTATTCAACATTTCTTTTTTATAGCAACTTTCGCAAAACAAAACATATGTCCAAAAACCGCAATTTATAACTTAGGAGGATGGGACAAAGTGCATTCGTTTGTCCACCCGCCAATTATGATTGTCCAACAAAAAAATTCGTTTGTCCACCCTCAGAAAAAAAAAATATTCAACTTTTCAATTTTATAGCACTTTATTTTATTTTATTTTATTTTATTTTATTTTATTTTATTTTATTATATTTTATTATATATTTGATTTGACTTTTATTTGATAACACAATACATATAATATAAACATTTTTTTCCTGGACAAAATTTCCTGGAAAAATTTCGTGTTTTAGTACTTTAATATTATATTACACTCATTTCAATACTATTAATATTTAAATTTTGATGAATTTTTTGTTAACATTGTAATAAATATTAAATAAATAAATAAATAAACGAATGCATTTGGTCCCATCCTCCTAAGTTATAAATTGCGGTTTTTGGACATATGTTTTGTTTTGCGAAAGTTGCTATAAAAAAGAAATGTTGAATAATTTTTGAACCAAAGGTCGGAAATTTATTTTTCTTGCTGGACTAGCCTGGACAAACGGTGGACAAACGAATGCAATTGGTTTGATTTTGCTAAGTAAATTTTGAAATTTTTTTGTTTGGTGCTATAAAATTGAAAAGTTGAATATTTTTTTTTTCTGAGGGTGGACAAACGAATTTTTTTGTTGGACAATCATAATTGGCGGGTGGACAAACGAATGCACTTTGTCCCATCCTCCTAAGTTATAAATTGCGGTTTTTGGACATATGTTTTGTTTTGCGAAAGTTGCTATAAAAAAGAAATGTTGAATAATTTTTGAACCAAAGGTCGGAAATTTATTTTTCTTGCTGGACTAGCCTGGACAAACGGTGGACAAACGAATGCAATTGGTTTGATTTTGCTAAGTAAATTTTGAAATTTTTTTGTTTGGTGCTATAAAATTGAAAAGTTGAATATTTTTTTTCTGAGGGTGGACAAACGAATTTTTTTGTTGGACAATCATAATTGGCGGGTGGACAAACGAATGCACTTTGTCCCATCCCCCTAAATAATAAATTGCGGTTTTTGGACAAGTGTTTTGATTTTTGGGTTTCCTATAAAAACAAAAAAGCTTAATAACTTTTTACCTGAGGGTGGACAAACGATTTTTTTTCCTGGACAAACGATGGACAAACGAACCCGATTAACCCCTCCCAAAAATTTTGAGTTTGGGGTTTTGGCTTCACGCAGCTCACTAATCTTGCAAGTTGTATGAATAGGATTTCTCAGCAAAATTTTTCAGTTTTGCTGCAGAAAATAAATTTTGGATTTGCATACTCACTTTTTGACGGAGCGAAATTTCTGAGATCTCATTTTTCCCAACGCACCTATGGAACCGACGGAATTTGAGTACATTTGTTATGTGTATGTAAATTAGTTGTTTTAAATGTATTGCTTTTTTTTGTTCAAACAAATAAATAAAAAACAAGTTACCTAGATACTGATAGTTGTTATATTGAGTTTTTTAATGTTGTAATGCATACTTTTTCTCGTAATTATTTAGAAAAAAGTGTTATTTGTTTTTTATGTGAAATTCCTTTCAACCATAGAACCGATTCTGTTTAGAAAAAAATGAGTTTTTTTTCGAATTTTGTCTGCCAATGCGAATCTTGCTATTTGAGCAAGTTTTGCATTTCTTTGGAGTTAAAAGTTTTTGCCGAAGTGTTTAAAAAATATTCAAGTGTTCGTCGTCCGTTTAAATAAATATAATGGTAATTGTATAAGGAATCAAAACTAATGTCCTCTTAAAATTGTACTTAAACCAAAACAACAAGTAACGGTATATATGTATATTAAATATGTAATTATGCATTTCATTTAATATGATAAATTATTTTAATTATTATTTATATACCTTGTTCTTTAAACGCTATCACTAAAACTTCACAGACTACATAATTATGTACATACGTATTTGTCTTAATCAATTTGCAGACCTCAACGATTGCAAATAAAAAAACAATTATCTTAAGCGACTGCTTTTGCCATGAAGAATCAGCCCCAGAAGATTTATATGATTCTGAATATGTCGTACCATTATTAAGAGATGTCATTTGCAAAGAAAATTGGGATATTTTTAACTTGGAATTTGACATTTTGGCCTATAGGAAACCACCATCGTGCGGTAGTGACATCCATAGTGAGCGCCACACTGTTTTCGTAGATTTAGTGCTAGATAACAAATACACCTATTTGGGGAGAGTCAATTGTTTTATAATGTAAAAATACACGGTGATCGGTGAAGTATGCTTACCAGCATCGATGCTTGCATTTTACAATCCACAATACAGCTGTATCAACACGAAAATAAAAAAAAAATTATTTTTTTCAGCACTTTGTTGAGGGGACAATTTTTATGGAATATAATAGCTGCAATTATATATTTCACATGAATATAATTCATATCAAGTTTTTATTTAAACAGAAGTCAAGATCTTACGAAATTCAGGTTTGGGCCAATGTTTTGACGTTTGAATTGCAGAAATTTACTTTTTTAAATTGTATGCACTATTTATTTCTTTCTTTCTTAATTGTTCTTACTAAACATTATTTCAAGCTCTATGCAGAAAACATATTTCAATTTCAAACGTTTAAACCAGTGATTAGCTACAGTTTCCTAGTTTGTTGGATCTTTAACGCAACCATGAAGGGGCTTTCAAGCTTTTGAAAAGAAAATGCCAAGGATATGCACCAGACCTTACTTCAACTGGTTGCGTTGAAAACGCTACAGGAACAATATTCTCTATCAGAAGCGAACACACCCTCTCCACACAAATTTCTAGTGCTTTACGTTTGTAGGGAACATCAGCAATCGACCCAATCACTAATCAAAAGGAGTACAAACCAAACACCATATCCCAAGCCAAAGTACCTCAGTGCAGTGGAAAGGCTAGACGAGGATATTATTCCGACAGTCAGCTATGAATCAGTACACATATCTTATACGCTGACCTAGTCAGTTTAATTCATACTGCAACACAACCGATAAAACTTACCGTAGATTTCTAGAAACTTTATGCTCACTAATATAATACTAACAAGTTGAAAAAAAACCGACCACACACACGATGCGATGCATCTAAGTTGAGAAATCAAATAAAAATAAGAATCATAAAAGTGTACTTGAATTTTTTTTTAAAGTTGCGGAAAGCGTGCATTTCACACAAGATAACGCCACAATCAGCTGTCGAAGTATAAGCAACCAAGGCAGTAGCCAGGGAGCATTACAATAGGACTCCCCTTGATTCTTTTTAAGTGAAATCATTTTATACTTTTAAAGAAAATTTCAGATTTTCACAAATTCAATCGCTGTTTGAAAGAGGAATACAGTTTTGTGGTTTTTCTAGGAAGCAGAAATATCTTTCTGCATTCTTAAAAATATCAATTATAACATGTTGAAATATAAAAATACGTCGCGACCTTAGGACAACAAGGTTCTAACTTACATTTTTGCCAAAATTGAGTTATGCATTGGATGCTATGCTATGCTCTTTCGATTGCCGCTATCCGTATCTCTCTATCTCTAACGGTTTCGGAAATAATTTTAAAAAATCAGGGAACAGGGTTCTATCTACACATAATTAAGTTCGATCTAAAGTTCACAAAGTTCTAACCAGCAGATAGAACCTTGCGTTACAAGGCAAACAAAAATATTTCGTAGATAGAACCATTTTTTCGTTGCAGATAGAACCTTCTTGTTCGAAGGCATCCCATTGTTTAAATCAAGTGTGATGTTTAATTTGTATGAAAACGGTGACACAAAGTTCTATCAGGCATTTAGAACCTTCTTGTCCTACGCCCAAGTGCCTTAGCGATGAGCAACAACGTTCTATCGATTTTTTTTAATTTAAATTACTAAATAACTACCTATTATATTTTAAATTTTTAATTGCGAAAAAATCAGAATAAAATAAGCTGTAGGTACACATAAACACGTTTCGATTAAAATCAATGCAAACAAGTTATAAAACACCAAATATTCCACCTTAGTTTTCTCGAAAGTGATAGGTGTTAGGTGTGCAGTTAGAACCTTCTTGTCCTAAGGTCGCGATGTATAATCTATTGTATTTCTCTGTTCCAATAGGATTGGATGTAGATAAGATTCAAAATTTGAATCGGTATGTTTTGTTGTCGTAGTGAAAGAAACGTCGCATTTTTGCAATGATACTCACTACACCACTTAGTTCAGATCGTTTATAATCTAAATTTTGTTTCGTTTTCTTGCCTTTTGATTGATATGAACGTGCCCGCCATAGAGTAGGCACGCACAACAAACCAATTTTTTCCGTTTGTTATCATTTAAATTTCGATAAAGCCAAGTAAATTGGGTAGGTAATTGTTAAGGATAAATCAAATAACAATATGAATTTTCAATGTTCTCGGGTACGTACCTAAGAAGGTGGCTACATCTAGTTTCTTACAATCAGGTAGCGAACTGATATTTTTTTATTTTACGCAGGTATAGGTACCCTGTTTAAATATTTAACTGACTACGGTCTTTGACAGCATCCGTCTGCAAAACTGTGGAGTCGTGGTGAAATCGTGCTGTGTGCATGTTCCGATGCTCCCTTGTGTGCCGAAACAAAACAAAATTGTATCCCAGTTTTTTGGTGACAATGATAAGTATAGGTTTTTGTGCCATTAGCCCTGTACAGTACTACAGTACTACCCACTAATTATTCCAATATTTATAAGCTTTTCGAAGTTTTTCATTCTTGTGCTATAGCAAATTATTTAAAGCAAACTGAATGCTTAACAACAATAAACTTTCACTGCCGCTTGAAAAAATTGCGCAACTGCGGTTTTAGTAACTAAATGTAATCCAATTTTAGATTTTGCCAACTTTAAATATGTAAATAAAAGATATAAATCTGAAGAATTAAGTTTATATCAAGTTTAATTAAAACGAAAAAAAAAAAACAAAAGGTTGATAAAATATTTGTGCAAAACGAAACCAAGTACATATATTCTCGAATTATACATACAACCCAAAATTATCACGGATAACTGATTTGTATTGTCAATCTAATTTGTTAATAGTTGATGACACAAAATTGTTTTAATTTTCTTATCATAATAATTATAATTACCTTTAAAATGTATCCAGATCCCCGAACCCCGATAGCCAGACAAAGAAATTGAATCGCAGACACAAAATGTAACGCACTTTTGTTTTATTTCATAATAACAATATTTGGGTTAAAGTTAGTTACTTTAGAACATAAATAAGAACATGAATAAGCATTAATCTACCCTAATTACACTATCAGAGAAAACAATCGATTGGAATTGTTTTTAATTTAAAATTGAATTAAATTCACTTACTACTAGCTTGCATTTGCAATTTTGCATGACCGACCAGATTTCACAAAAAACCGAAACGGAATAAAAAAACACACTGACATTTGTCAGCTGTTTTATCTAGTTTTTTATTTTTGATATAAAAAAGATCTGTTTGATTCGACTTTTTAAACATGGACGTTTCGTAACGTAAGACTACTTTTAAACGATGCAATTTCTTTTTGCGATTTTTAAGAAAGTAGGTGAGGGACGTATGTGGTATACAAAATTGATGAAATTGAACAAATTGCAGAGTTCATACTTTTTTGTGCTTTTCCTTTTTGTTTGAATGTGTTTTATATTCATTCGTCGCCCAATCAGATAACTTCGCTTAATCAAGTAGAGTAAAGAGTGCAGAGAGATGATTCTTTTTCACTTGCAGAAAGTAAACTTTTCCTTAAAAATCGCATAATTTAAAAACTATTTGCAATTCGAAGGAAACATAAAGCAAAAATGCCTTCTATTCTATTTAAATAAAAAGTGAACTTTTCTATTAAGTAACGAATGTGGCTGCTCAGTCCCAAGCCCGTTTCTGCGCAAGAAATGTATAAAATTGAGCAGTCCAAGGCAAAAGCGATCTGGATAGCTTGATGTTGTTGTAATCCTTTGTAGAAAAATAGCTGATCAAACAACAACTTAGGGTGTCTAAAAATTGTTGGATAGGTTGACACCGTCTCGGAAAGATTCTTGAACACAAGGAATGGTATGATATTGTGCATGTTGTTATCCTATCTCTTTTATGCATATTGTCACCGAGTGACGTAATTCCTTAGATGATATATAATATGGAGTGCTCGTTCCGAAAGTTCAAACAGCGATCCCTATGTAAGGTACGCATTCGAATAAAAACAAGCACTCCATATAATATATCCTCTAAGCGTTATTCACTTCATATTTGTTTCTCTTTTTTCTGTATGCAGTTTTGTCACCCAGTGGCGTAGATGAGCAGAACGAAAGAAAAATTCAACTTTGAACATCATACCATTTGTTCTTTATACCATATGGTAGCAGTCCATACATATATGCCTCAAATACTCTTCTTAAGAAAGTACCGGGAGTAAACACTAGGTGTCGTCCTAATTTTGTTTAAGTTTGATAAGGTAAGGTTACTGGGCTGATAGGAGATCTTAAGCCTGTCACCACACTTAGATCAATGTAGATCCCTTGTGATACCATGGAGGATTAGACGCTCTTAATAAGTTAACCTATAAGTTTTCATGGATTATCAAGCCATAGGCTGGAGAGCTCTTCTAAGTTATTAAAGAAATAGCTTCCTAGGTGTTTATTTCTTATTTGCGAGAGTGCTGGATCAGTGACATAAAAAGTGAGAAGAGTCCTACCTGTGCCTCTTAATCGCCACAACCTATACATAAATCATCCGTGCTGAGCCTGAGTTACCGGTAACGGTACCTAAAAGAGAGAAGTGATTTCTTATTTAGTGTTAAGATCCTATGCGCCTTTCGATTTTCTTAGCCAGTCTGTTTGAAGGAGCAGATCAAGCAGATAGGATGAATTGATGATCCAATTCGTGCCAGCTCGTCTGCTCTCTCATTCTCAAGAACCTCAGCTTGGAAGATGCTGATAGTTTGATAAACCTTCAACCCCGGATTATGGACTCCTGATTTTTCATTCGCATAGTAATTATTTTGTTTTTTTTAAGTTTTTTTTTTTGTAGGTACTGTACATGATGGAAGACGAAATTTAAATTAAAACGCGGCTAAGAGCATTTTCACTTTTGTTTTTAAGTCTTATGTACCATCATTCATTATGCTGCCTCCAGAGCGTTAAGGTTTAACTAGGAGAAGACCTTCACATACAACAAGTTAATTCAGATGACTTGTAAGTATCCAAATATGTATTAAAATTCAAATAAAAAAAATTCTATCTTAAATAAGGAAGTGACTCTAGGCGTGCAAATTATAACAGTATTGGTTTATATAAGTACTGTTTATCCGGCCCCGCAGGGCCAGGGCCCTCCGCCCTAGGGATACTTTAGGCATCAATTTTTGTTTTCAAGTCGCACGAAGCGCGTTAACGCACGCCCACTTTTAATGGCGAAAAACCGTTATAACTGTTATAAATTGGCATGCATGTCTCTAGTCTCGTCCTTTAAATGAAGCTTTCCAGCTCACTGTTATAAAAATAAAATTTAAAAAATAATAAATACACACAAAATTATAATTACATATACATCAACATCTCTTATATACATGTATTGACTTTTTTATTTTATTCAAAAAGTATTTCTCTCTTGTTTTTATAGCTTATATATTAAAAACTGGTTTTTTTGTTAATGCACTTATTTTGTTTGTTTTTTTTTTATTACATTTCTAAAAGTATGAAAAACTATATTTATTATTTATATATATATATATATCTTCTTTTGTTTAATGTTTTAATAAATTTATTCATTATTCTTGTCATTATCATCGAATACCAACTTATTTAAAATGCTTTGATCGGACGAGAGCTCATCGAGCTCTGGATCGCCGTACTCCAGAATGTTGAAATCGTCACCCATTTCGGCTGTGAGGGACTTCAGCAACTCGTCATCGTCGTCATCCCCGTCCTCGATGCCTTTGAGAATGTCACCAACTTCTTCGATGGCATGATCGTAGCTTGGCAACTTATCGAGATCGGCCAGACAGTCGGCCGCCACAACGCTCGGCTCCATCATAGCTTTGACAGCATCTGCTTCGATTTTCATCGGCGTAAGGCGGTCGGCCAGGGCTTCACTGATTGTGCAAACCATCTGACGACTGGCTTCCAATTTGGTGTCGGCAAAAATCTCCATATTTACATCGTCCACGACAGATTTTCTATTCGACGAGAAGCTTTCCTCTTCGCTCTTGATTGTGTTCAGATCGGATAATGTCATATTGAGGTCATCCAGGTGATCGTTTCGCGTGTAATCCGAGTTATATTTATGGCCACCGTCTGTTAGGTGGTTCATATTCAAGACATGCATGTTCACTCGGCTTGATGGGTTCTGCAGCAACTGCTTGAGTTGTTCATTTTCTTCAATCGTTTTTATCTCCTGGTCGAAACGGAGAATTTCTTGGTTGAAACTATTGATTTCTTCGGACGTGCGGATGCTTGTTGAATTTGGTAAGATGGTTTGGTTGGGCGGTACAGAGTATTTGTCGTCTGTAGCACAAACATAAGCGGTGGTAGTGCGGTAACAGTTATTCTTATCCTCATGCGGCGTGCTGTTCATGTTAAATCTGTTTTCAACGGTGAGTGGGTATGAGGGAGGTGCGCCTCGAGGCGCAACTATATTGCTTAGTGGTATGTTATTATGGTTGGTGTTATTGTTATTGTGATTGTGATTGTACGTCGGCGTTGTCGTCGTCGTGGTGGCTTTTGAATGGTGATAGCTGTTCTTTTCTGGATTCTGTTGCATTTTTTGTACTCTGACGTATGCTCTGTTGTCTTTTGCTTTCTGCAGGAAGGGTCCTTTCTTGTCCGATGGCAGGGACCGCCAGCGCTTGAGAATCTGCTTGCAACGATCATTCCAATTAGGGAACTGCTGCTTAAGTTCTGGATGTTGCGTGTTGGCATAAAGGACTGCTGAAATTGTAGCGGATTTGCCGAGTTCCTCGTCCTTGCGCATCTTTTCGGCGGTTTTCTGAGTTCCACCGACACTAGAACCAGTAGCACCGCCACCTACTGTGAGTGTCTCTAGCTGTTGAACATTGGGCTTCTTAGCAATAGGCACTGCATTCTTGATTGACAAGTGCACATTGTTGTGTTGCAGAGTTTGTTGTGGCCGCGCAGGCTCCGCATAGATATGCTTAGGTGCTATCGTCTCATGCATAATAACCGTGTCAGCCGAGTTACTCGAGTTGTTCATATGCTCTGAATGATAATAGCCGTTGGTTTGCTGCTGGCTTCCAATTGCATGGCCATTTGGAATTAGCTGAATACTCCCTGGATCGCGGTTGTTCATCATTGGTGTTGTAACAACCGACTGCTGCTGTTGTTGTTGGGGCGGTGGTTGCTGTTGTTGTGGATTTTGCATCATATTCTGTTGGAAATTGTGATGGATAATTGGCGAAGACGGCACAAAAGTATTCGTCCCAATAGGACCTCGCATTTTTTCCAAATCTCTTGTAATTTGTTGTTGTTGCTGTGGTGGTGGTAATGGTGGCGGAGGCTTAACAATCGTCGCTACCACCGACTTGCTTATGACTTCGGGCACGGCATTATACCCATACGCGGCTGGTTGAGTGAACGTCGTTGGTCCGTTTTGCATTGGCAGCTTTTGAACAGCTACCGATGGGATGAATGGTATCACATTGCTCTGCACACTGGGAGGTGTGGGTAAAGCATTAGACGACGTTATCGTAGCACTTGGCAAGCCGTTTTTGGGCTTGGGGGGTTGTGCGACATTATCTTGGAAACTATTCAGGTAATTTAATTCCTCACTTGAGAGGACAATCGTACTTCCGTCCGCTGCTCCTAGCCGATTGTCATCTTCCGAGGACTCACTCTCAGAAAGCGAAATCTTCTCCGTTGTGTCATGGAGAGATTTCCCAAAGAATGCTTCTTGCAGATACGATGGGTACAGTTCGTTTAGCTTGGTTTTAGGTTTCTTTCGGACTGGAGCTCTCTTCTTCTTCTCTTTTTCTAGCTCCAGTTGCTGAGTGGTGTCATCGTTCTCTTCCAACAAATCAATAGTGGTGTCCTTTCGAACGGCACGATTTTTCACACTGAATCCACCTATTCCCAGTTTTAAAAGATTCCGTTGACGTTTCTTCTTTAGCACTGTTATACCCTGGTCATTGGTAAAGAACGAAAAGCCCATTGGCGGACTAATGGTGTCACCGTGCCACACCATTCCATCTTTGAATGTATTTATTGGTTCGTCGATGGCCGCTTCCAGGCGATTATCCTCCCACGAATTGTCATTGGATGTTCCTGCCACCACTGATTCTATTGCTGCAATTATTGCCGAGTCCTTGTTTACCTGCTCGTCGATTGCATTCGCTCCCCTAAATTTCCTCTTTTTCTTGATCTCAGTTTGCAGTGATTTTATCACCTGCAAGCCTTGTTCGCTAACATACACCCCGTCCATGTGATGGGCTAATTCCATCGGAGCGTTCTTCACTGTTGCTGTCATCGGTAATGAGTACGTCAGTCCATTTTCGGGCAGCAGTTCATCTATCGAATTGTTCTCTTGCGACATTGAAGCTGCCGCCGATTTGATTGCAGCCGAAGATGTGCTTGGAGCTTGATTTTTTAAATAGAAAGGCACTGCATCCTTAGGCCGGCACAGCTTGCACATGTATTTGCTTAGATCACATCGCTTGACCTCCTCTTCAGAATTTATTGAGTCGCACTTGCAATGCAGCCATCTCTCGCAAGTGTTGCACTGCATGATAATCTCACCCATTTCATAAGTCACCGAGCACACGGCACAAGATGTCTGACTGGCACAGGGACCGCACTCCGAATAGCTGTTCTTCCATTGGGAGTTTTTGCCTGGTTCCCGACGGCCGCAGGTATGGCAGACGGCACACCACTTGCACTTCCAATTGCCATGCGGTACAGAGTCCAGGGGCGGGTCATGGCAATATGTGTGAAAGGATATGTCACATTCGTCGCAGAGAATTAGCAGAGCGTCGTCGTCCTTTTTGCCACAGCCTTCGCAAATGGTGCAATCGAGACATCGCCAGCCACGTGTTAGAATAACCTTGTTCAACTTGACATTCACGCAGTACGGATGGTAACACTGTCCGCATTGGGCGCAGCATATTAGCTGCCTTTCATCTTCGGCTCCAATAGCACCGCACATAACGCAGATATCCTGCGACAAGATGAACTGGTCGTTTGCCGAGCAAATCACTATTTTTTTGTCTATGCCTGATTCATCGTTGCGCACACCCAACCTATCTGTTGGGGGCGACATTGGAGCTTCATAAAAACCACCCATGCCACGTCCTTTACCTTTGGAAACGCGCTGCTTTTTTCCGCCGCTTATTTCTCCAATCTGCGACTTTTTTTGTATGTATTTTCCTTTGCCACGATACATATCTTTAAGTCTCATCCGCTTTTTAGGCAGCTTTAGTATCGTTTCAAGCGATCTGCCACGCAATGGAGCCGCAAACGTCTTTTCCAACGAATTGCCGTCAGACATATCAAAATTCTGCAAACCCGCCAGCATCCCTTCCCCCTTGTACGAGATCTTTTTGCACAAGGTGCAGATATAATCGTAATCTGGATTTGTCTCTTTCCGTAGATGATAGACGGAGAGATCGGCCTCAGCATCGCAGGTGTTATGTACGAAACGGTTGCAATTACAGCACTTGACCATCTCCTTGTGCGCTGCCGCCCGATACGCCTTGTGGCAAATGGGACACGAAAAGCCCTTGTTCCGCTGCTGGTAACACGAGTCACAGACTGTGTAATTCGAATGCCATCGAGAGGAGGCGCCCGCTCCCGGCGTCCTGGATCCGCAGTCTGAACAGATGCGACAGTTGCGGCACTTCCAGCCGAGTTTCGGAACCGACGCTACAATTGGCCGCAAACAATTGGAGTGGTACACCTTGTGACATTGCTCGCAAGTAATTAGACGCTCGTCTACAACATCGGTTTGCTTACAAATTTGACAACGAATGCAAGACGTGCACTGCCAGCCGGCGCGCGTACCTGGTGTATCTTTAAGGCCTATGCACGCGGTGTGATAGTGATCGCCGCAAATGCTGCACATTACGTGCTTGCTGGGATCGCCCATAAGGTTGCACGTTTGACACGACACATTTCCATCCGTGTAGTTGATTGGGATCTGATACAAGTGATCCTTGCAGAAAGTCACAAATGAGGAAACTATGAGAAAGCACCCAGCCGCTGTGGCACACGGAAAATGGTACATCTTGGAGCAGTTCATCTTGCAGGTGAGGCTCGCCCCATAATGTTCACAAAACGAGCATTGAATCTTAAGGCTTTGAGCAGCAATCACATCAACATTTTTCAACAGACCATCATTGTCACAGACTATGCCTTGTGACCAGAGGGCACACATTTTATGTATGTAAAAGTAATTGGAATCTTGGAGATTCCTAAGGTTCAACTGCTCCCGATGGCCGATGACTTCGAGCTCGTTGATGTCGTCCGTGTGATGATTGATGACGCTCTTGAAGCTAGATACATCCTTTGAAACGGTTTGATTAGTGAGGTTAATCTTGATTTTGAGAGTATCCAGTTCAGTAACTGGATGTGATGTCACATTTTCGCCAAACATGTCCATTGGAAGGGACGACTCGAACCGGATTAACTCACCTTGGCCAAGTTGACTTTGTTCGCTGAGGTTGCAGAGGCAACAAAGCTTACCTTCATACTTGTGATTGAAAGTGGTGCTTTCGCTAAGCGACTGCAAACTTTCCGAGCCATCCGCATCCGATGGCGATGGATGGTTGTGCGAGAGAAAGCGACCCGCCTGCATGTGTTCGTCGTTTAGATAGCGCTTCACCAACATTGATCGATTTAAGTTTTTCCTTTTCAACTGAGTTCGAACGGCTTTTTTATAGAAGAATCCCTGAACGTCCTTTCGCGGACGGCCGGGACCTCGCTTCGAATGAAACGAAGTGAATTTGTTACGTTTTATCTTGCCGGGTATGTCCAGCTGTAGCTCAAGTTGCTGGTCTTGATCTGGAGCAGGTTGGTCTTCAGAAACGCACAGCACGTCGTCGTCATTAAGCAATGTACTGGACGAAGTGCATGCGTTTAGCGGTGAAATGTCAATGGGATCGCAATCCAGCAGAGGGTTTAACAATTGCTCTGAGATCATTTGCTCAGTTCTTTCTTCCTGCTCCATTTTTAACGTTTTTTTATATAAGATTTTTCAAAATATGTAAATTCATCTAAACAATTACCCAGGTTGTGAAAACCGGATTATTTACTACAAATGCCTACGGGCATATAAAATTAAATTTCTTTGCAAACTACGCGCCAACCACACTTAAGGTGGTTGATATGACGTAGATTCTTGATCAAGTCATGCAAACTTTTGGTTTTGTAGACTATTACTATATAACTTTGATGAGGTTAGAAAATTGTGGCTTGTCCAAAAAAGAATTATTATATCCAAAAAAAAACACTCCACCAATAGCCTCATGCAAAACGTATTTCAATCCCAGTCCATTTTCTAGAAAGAAGAAAAGAAGTAAAAATATTATTTTATTGTGTGTTTTGAAAACAATAATACTTTTCCTACCTCATTTGCGTATCCCAGAATAAAGATCATTATTTAAATATTAATTAGGAAGGGCGTTGGTACGTTTTGCAACGAGTAATCTTATTCAATGTACGTTGAATTTGAATTAATAAGTTAACTGAAAAAAAAAGAAGACGAAGTGTTGATTAAACATGGAAAATTATTGAATGGAAAGAGTTAAAAAAGTTGGTGAGACATGAAAAGTATGCATCTCTTGTTTGTCCAAAACATGGCGTTTGAACGCAAATTTATTGGTTGAACCTTATCTCACTTGGCAGTCTCCAATATTTTTGGTCCGTCGGTCCCTAACTACCTATATCATTTTAATTTTCCTTACAGGAATCGACAGATGTAAAGTTCCACAACATCAGCATATGTTTAAGATAGTTGTAGCTTAATCGGTGATCTAGAAAACTTTTTTGAGAGTAGGAAAGAGTGATCAAAGCAATAACAAGAAAACTTATATAAGTTCAAGCGGGTGTCCGAAGTTACTTTTACTGCTGAAGATAGAATTTGTATTTTTATATATGAGGGCAGTCCTAAAAGTACCCACTCTGATATATATAGATGGCGGTTCTTGGTGAACAAAATTAATGTGTTAGAAAACAATTACATTAGGGACCGGTTATAGCGATCAGGAATACGCATCAGGAAAAATTTTCTTTTGGATGTTAACTTACAATTTGAAAAATGAAATAGATACGAATCTATGGGGAATCACTTGAAATAATTTTTTCGCAAAAAAAATTTTCCTGGGGACAAATATTTTTTCTTAAAAAAGCATTTATTAATTTACCTGTTGCAAATTCGTTTTCCGTACAGAATTTTCAACATTGTCTATTCGTATTGAGAAGTGGCCTAGTGGGAGCGTATTGGATGGATTGCTGTGCGGAAGGTACCAGGCTCGAATCCAAAATTAAAACCAAGTAAATAAAACATACATTTTTTTCAAATAAAATGAAATAGTATAGATAAAGTGGAAGAAAGCACGGAAAAAATACCAAGTAACATTCTTTGAAATACTTCATTTATTTTTACGACCAAACACGTGACAAAAAAACAAACATATAAACCACAAAAAACAACTGCTGGTTAAAAGATGTTTCACATCAAAAATCAATTCTATATACCTAATTAATTATTTCAAACTACAAATTTGTATACCAATTACTATATTATATCTAAGATATTATATCTTAGATAATTATTTCAGAATATTCATTTTTACCATTCTGTTTTTAATATTTTTATGAAAACAGTAATAAAGAAAATTCTAATTCTATTTTTTTCTCTAAAATAGTAATATAATAACCTAGAGGAAAAATTCAAATTTTTGTTTTAGCTCATCTAGAACGGGTAGCTGCCATACAAATATATTTTTTTTTTGTTTCAAATTTTCTCAAAAACGGCTCTATCGATTTTAATTAAACTTCGTACCTGTAGAAAGAAAGAAAACTGCGTTTCAGGTTTTTTTTTTCAAAACAATCACATAACGGATTTCTACGTTTTTTGAGAAAATGGTCTTATATTTGGGTTATTCAAGTATATCTTTTTGATGGTTCGACCGATTTTATTATAATTTTGCAATCTGGGCCCAACAACTTATCACTAATCACTTAGCAAATATCATGAATTTTGATACGATTTTCTTGCGGTCCGATGACATAATGTCTGCGGATATAATGTCCATGGGCCTTAAGGCGGATATACGACCCATGCACATTATGTCCGGAGAAATTATGTCATCCCACCGCAAGAAAATTGTATAAAGATTCATGATATTTGCTAATTAATTTGTGATAAGTTGTTGGTGCAATAGGGCCCTGGTGCTTCTTAATAGTTTAATAAATATTGCATTTACAAAATTTGAAAAACATCTTATCTTAATCTGTAACATTATAAATGTGAAAATGTGTTTGTCTGTTTGTTCCACAATACCGTCTAAAATCCTAAACTAATTGTCACGAAGCTTGGTGAAAAGATTCCTTGGATGATTACAATGAACATAGGCTACTCTTTTTGCAAAAGTTGAGATACAAATTATATTAATTTATTAAAAATAGATCTCAGCGTAAGCGTTCTTTTTCTATTGGGATATTATTTATAAAAATATTCCATTTTATGTAATATGTTCTGAAACACATTATCAATAGGTTTCTTGCGAATTTGCACAAATTTTCAAAAAATTGCACAATTTGTTACAAATTCCTGTTTGTTAACTCGAAAAAGTTGCAACGAGAGAGCACATCGAGAGAGAAAAAAATTTCCCCTCCATTGGATAACTTGCGAATTTGTGCTACATAAATTTTTGTGTACAAGAAGAGTAAAGTCTGTCAAAACACCCAGCTGTTAGCATCTTTTGCTTTTAATTTGAAATTGTGGTTTCTGGTATGTGAAAATTAACTTTATAAATAATAAATAACTTGATAAATTTTTATTTTATGTGATTTTTTTTTTTCATTAAACGCAAATTGTTAACAAAACTAGACTTTTGGCACGTGATTGTTGATGTGAGGAAGTAAAATTCTGACATTTTGTACACAAAAGTGGTTCAATGCGTTTGTTAACTTTCTTGTAAATTTCTCCATTTTTGAGTGTTGTCTTTGGTGTTTTGGCAGGTTTTACACATTTTGCTGAAAAAAGATACCAAACAAACCTAATGTAAAATATCCCATTTTATGTAATGCGTTCAGTAAAACAGGTACGTTCAATTTTAATCACCGTATGCGATCACTTTGTAAATGTACAGGTAATTGGTCTGCTTACATATTCGTACAAATTCGTACGATGTGGCGCAACTTTTCACAAATTTCTCTTTGTTAACTTAAACAAGTTGCTACGAAAGAGTCCTGCACATAAATGGGCGCATTAACTAATGTAGTTTCTACGTAGCTAAAATTCAACTTGCTTTTGAAATGCAAAATTGCACTTGTGTTTTGAGAACTTTAAATGAACTTTTTTTACAGTTTAAATTAAACAAAATGTATAAAATGTATATTTCCATATTGCACCATTAATTTAATTTTGAAAATATCTTCCACCAAAAATTAAACTTTATTTTCATCGAACAGCTAATTGTTGCAAGAAGTATAAAACTCTGTTGAGAAAATAAATTGGCTGTCGCGAATAATTGTAATCTGATTGTTACGAACTATTCGCGTTCCACATACCATCCACACTTCAACACACATACATTAGAACCCACGATCAATGTTTATTTATTGAATAAGTCATTGTCGTTTTTCCATAAATATTAATTAAAAAATATCTCATATTTACATAACATTAATATTGTCCTCAAAATTCAAAAGACAAATATTTTTTCTTTTCAACCAACAACTGATATGAAATATGGCTTTTAACAGCTCTTGATTTCTTTCCAAATAAACCTGGGGTGCGAAGCCGGGCGGTCCAGCTAGTATTATATTATTATAACCAAAAATAACGGTGCCTCCCATAAGCTTGTACCAAATATTAATATTAATTTTTGGATATTTCGAAACGGGTGGACGATTTTTTTGTGAAATCCAATTTGTAACTCTACATTAACAAATACTTAAAATTGGCGTAGCAATTTTTTTTTTTCAAAAACGTTTACCTACAAAATTTTATAAATTTTTACAAAATTAATTATTTTTGAAACCACTCCTACGATTTTTTTCTCATAAATTAAAATATATAATAAATTAGACAATGTACATTTCGTTGGATTCAAAATAGTTTCAGAAGTATTTTAATCAATTTATTTCTAATTTAGTTGCTTTCAAACAATTTTTCAATTAAATTAATATAATTTACATGCATGCATATCAGCAACACAATATTTCTTGGTACTAAACTATGTTTTTGGCAAATTGATATAAAGGGTGTTTTTTAGATGTGTGCTTTTCAATCTGGCAACACTTTTTTCGGAGTTGGTCTTTTTGACAGCTGTCACTTGATTTATGCTCAAGCCTGATTCACAATGCGGCGAGGAAACGAGACATGAGCGTGACGAGAACTCGTTGTAGTTGTCAAACCAATTTGAAACAATGAAAGCATACCTGGATATATAAAGGGTGATTTTTTAAGAGGTTTAGAACTTTTTAAAAAAAAAAAAACACAAAAAATTCGAAAAAATGAATGAAATATTTATTTGAATCGATAGTTTGAACCTTGCAATTTAATGTTTAAAGATAATTTCATGCAAATGTTGACCGCGGCTGCGTCTCAGGTAGCCCATCCGCTGAGTCCAATTTTGGCATACTCTTTCACACATATCGGCCGGTATCTCACGAATGAATGCATGGATGTTGGCTTCCAGTGCGTCAATCGAAGCGGGCTTGTCCCTATAGACATTAGCCTTGACATACCCCCACAAAAAATAATCTAATGGTGTCAAATCGCACGATCTAGGCGGCCAATTGACCGGCCCGAAACGTGAAATTAACTGTTCACCAAACTCGCCTCGCAATTGCGCCATTGTTTCGCGTGCTGTGTGGCATGTGGCACCGTCTGGTTGAAACCACATATCATGCAAGTCAAGAACTTCCATTTCGGGCAAAAAAAAGTTTGTTATCATCGCTCGGTAGCGTTCACCATTGACAGTAACGCTGCGATTCGCATCATCTTTGAAGAAATAGGCCCAATAATGCCGCTGGCCCATAAACCGCACCAAACAGTGGCTTTTTCGGGATGCATTGGTAGCTGTTGCAATGCTTCTGGCTGATCTTCACTCCAAATGCGGCAATTTTGCTTATTTACGTACCCATTCAACCAAAAATGAGCCTCATCGCTGAACACAAGCAGCGCGAGTTACACAAATGCAAGTCAGCAAACTTGAAGACGGAACATTTGTGTTGCTTCGCAACCCATAAAGAAAGGCAACACCACTTTCCGATGACGATGGGAAAATGTCTATATCTGAAGGCCATCGGAAAGTGGATGCATTGACCTTTTGTGTATTATAAGCTATAATTGATGATAATAAAACTACCGGCAGTCGCAATCGACCCGGGAAACATAAAAGATCGTTTAATTACAATATAATATAACTGGCGCAGTCGCGGAACGAACTGATATAGGTATAAACAAAAATATAAAAAGTGAAAAAATAAATAATCTAAAGGTAAATAATATTTTAGATTTATGTAATAAAATAGAATTAATTTTGAAAGAGTGTCACGAATATGCACTCTATGAGAACAACAAAATCGAAATTATTAGTTCTGGCAAGCAGCTCTTAATAGCAAAAATAAAAGAGCTTACTGTAGGTCAGTTATCTAGGGAGATAAGAAACAATTTCGACCTAAAGATAGTGAATGGAATCTAAAAAAAAATTATAGCAGAACTAATTTTGTCACTAACCAGGATAGGTTAGGGACGAATCCAAATAAAAACAATAGAGCTTGGCAGAATAATTCAGGTCAGGTTGACAATAATAGACACCAGGATAGGTCGGGACAAGCTAGACTACCTTCAAACAATAGATCGGGTCAGACTAGATATACAAACAATAGATCTGATCAGACTAGATATACGAACAATAGATCTGGGCAAGTCAGACAACAAGTGTTTAATCCATCAGGCCAGGCTAGAAATAGTAATCAAAACCCACAGCCGATGGATATAAATAGTTTAACGAGTCAAAATGAGCCTAGTAGTTCAAGGATAGTTAGTTTGGAATAATATAGAGCCAATTGCGGATTTTCGGAACTAAGCCTTGGACATAAAATATTTTGCAACTTTTCGATAGGTGATAAGAAATATAAGGCTTTGATAGACACAGGATCTACAGTCAGCCTAATTAATTCATCCAGGGTTGATTGTAGTCTGTTTCCTGTATTTGAAGAAAAATCAGTTTTTTTTAGTACAATCAATAACAAAACAAAAGAATTCATACAAATTATTGTTACAGACGTACCAAAAGAATTCAGAATGGGAAGTCATAGCAAGTTAAAATGGCATAAAATGAATTTAACCAATAAAGACTATAACCTTCTCGTTGGTATGGACATAATAAGACAAAATTTTACTAAAATGGATATGAAAAGAAAAATTATAGAATTAGTCAATACGGCAAAAATAAAATTATATTCCGAGGAAACATCCGAAATTAATAACTATGAACTTTCCAGTGAAACGGCAGACAATATAGATCTTTTGCATTTAAACTCACAGGAAAAAGAAGGAGTTATTAAAATTTTAAATCAGTTTCAAAATTTGATTTATAAAGAGGGTGATCAACTAACAAATACGGAAACTATTATGCATGAAATAAGAACAAAAACGGATCAGCAAGTTAATTCCAGACTTTATAGATTGCCTCCAAAACATGAAGAGGAAGTTCGGAGACAAGTTTCAGATATGGAAAAACAGGGTATTGTTCGAAAATCTAACAGTAGATACTCTTCTCCCATTGTTGTAGTCCCGAAAAAGATTGGAAGATCAGGTGAACAAAAGTTTAGACTTTGTGTGGACTATAGGAAAATAAATGAAATCACTTTTGATGATAAGTACCCTCTGCCTAATATAGATAGTATATTAGACAAGTTAGGGAGAGCCCAGTATTTTACGACATTGGATTTAGCTAAAGGCTACTAACAAATAAAAATGCGCCCCGAGGATATTCATAAAACTGCATTTGTTACTCCAAATGGTTTATATGAGTTTACTCGAATGCCTTTTGGCCTCAAAAACGCCCCAGCGACGTTTCAAAGGCTCATGAATGAAATACTAAGGGAACACATAAATAAGATCTGTGTAGTCTATCTTGACGATATTCTTATATTTTCCACTAGTCTAGAAGAACATCTCATTGCCATCACCACAATCTTTAGTACACTTGCCAAACATAACCTTATGGTCCAGTTTGACAAATGCACCTTCCTTCAAAAAGATACGGAATTTTTAGGGCATATCTTGACTGAAGAAGGTATGAAACCTAATCCAGAAAAAGTCAAATGTATTTTGGATTACAAATTGCCATCATCAGAGAAAGAACTGAAATCTTTTCTGGGTATAACAGGATTTTATCGAAAATTTGTAAAAAATTACTCGAAAATTGCTTATCCGATGATTAAATATTTAAAGAAAAATTCAAAAATTAATACAAGAGACCCAGAATACATACAAGCTTTCGAAACTTTGAAACGAAACATCACTAACTACCCTATACTTAGATTTCCTAATTTTCAAAAATCTTTTACTTTATTTACTGACGCTTCCAACTTCGCTATTGGTGCAGTGCTCACTCAAGAAGGGCAACCTGTTTGCTATGCTTCGAGATCTTTGAATGATCATGAACAAAAATATTCACCCACTGACAAAGAATTTCTTGCTATTGTCTGGTCAGTGACATACTTTCGACCCTACCTCTGGGGAAGTAAATTTAAAATAGTCACAGACCATCAACCCATTAAGTATCTAAACAAAAAATACAACGGCAAAGAGTTTTCAGCTAGAAATCAGCGATGGTTACTCAAATTATCCGAATTTAATTATGATATAGAATACTTAAGGGGTAAAGACAATAAAGTTGCAGATTTCTTGAGCCGCATCAAAGATGTTGATCAAATAGACGGTGAATCTGACTCGAATGTGGCAATTGTCCACTCAGCACCAGAACAACAGTTGGATCATTTTCCAATAAAGGAAGAAATAGTCAATAAATATAAAACACAAATAATTTTATCTAATTTTGTTTCAACAGAAGTCGAAATGTGTCATGGTAGGAGAATCATCCATGTAGATACGACTAAAAATCAGTTATATTGGGAAGATCTCTTTAAACGAACTCTTATAAAAGGAAAAGTAGGAATTTATACAGAGTTATCGTACCATGAGTACAACAAAATTCAACAATGTTTAATAAAACTTTTTAAGGATGATAAAAACTTGACATTTGTTAAATGCACACTTAGAGCTCTTGAAGTAAGAACTGAAGCAGACATTTTTAAACAAATTTCCTTATACCATGTGAAAGAGAGTAGTCATTCCGGAATTATTGAAACCTACAAAACTTTGAAAAATAAAGTTTATTTTCCAGGTCTAGTGAAGCAAATATCCAAGGTAATAGGAAATTGTCAGACATGCCAAGAAGGCAAATATGACAGAAAACCTATCAAACCTAAATTCAAAACTTCTGAAACACCTACAGAAACTAATGAAATACTACATATGGATATATACCATTTTAATAAACTTTTTTATCTTACTTTCTTGGATAAACTTACCAAAAAAGCTTATATCTATAGCTTAATTAGTAAAAATTGGGTAAGCAAACTTGAATGTATTGAAGAACAATTTTCTAAGTTCGGAAACCCAAAGAAAATTGTTTGCGATAATGAATTCAACTCAGAAAATATAAAAGAATTCTTCCGAGAAAAAGATATTCAAATTCACTTCACTAAGCCGAACTCTCATACAGGAAACTCTGATATTGAACGGTTTCATTCTACGCTACTTGAAATATTATTAACTATTAAAAATAAAGATTTAACTACTAACCAAAAACTTCACAAGGCAGTCAAAATATATAACAATAGGTACCACTCCACTCTTGAAATGAGTCCAAATATGGCAGTGAAAACGGAATCAAAAATTTTAAAAGAAAAAGCTGATAAACGTAAGAAACATATTTTAAATAAAAGAAATTTAGATAGGGAAGATTTCCATGAAGCTAGAAGTGAAGGATTTATTAGAAATTATAAGCATTTACGTCACAAAAATGAACCTTACTTCAGAAAAAATAAATTACGTAATGTTCACCCGACAACAGTTAAAAGGCCTAATAAATTTGCAGGTTCTAATCTGGCTCATGCTGTGGATAATTATGATGACAGCAACGGTAGCGGACCCAGCTCTTCTAATCTCCCAAATACAAACTGACCAGGGATTTACAGTCATCAATCGAGGAACAGTTGAGCTGATTAACGAAACCCAGACGATTGTTCACATAATAGATTCGTTTGAAATAATGAGCATTGTTGAAGGACTCGAAATAAATTTGAAAAAATTGCACTTGGAAAATAACATTCAAATATTAACAGAAATTATCAACATCAAGTCAAAAGTTAGGGCTATAGTTTCCACCTTCCGACAAAAGAGAGGTTTAGCAAATTTTATCGGAACAGGTCAGAAATGGTTATTCGGAACCATGGACGATAATGATAGGGCAGATATTTTAGATCATTTTAAAGTTGTTGATATTAATAACAGAAATGCCATTGAAAATTTAAATAAGCAAATAGATATCAACAGAAATATTATGAATAATATTAAAAATTTTAATGACGTCATTGTAGAAGATCGAAAACATATTTTGGAAATTTACAATAATGTAGTAGATAGCCAACAAAATTTAACATTGAAACTTTTGAAAACAGACCAACTTTTGAAATTAAAAATATTAGAAGATAAAATTGATAATATTCTTGACAATATAGCATCTGCCAAACAGGGTATTTTACATCCTAGCATATTAACAGGAGCAGAAATAGTGGGTTCTGATTTAGATTTTTTCAAACTAAAACATTCCAAAATAGGAGCATTTAAACTTAACGGCACAAAATTAATTTTAGCTATTAAGCTTCCGAAAAGTTACATCCAAACCCAATTAAAAATGATAATACCGATGCCTAACAAAGATTTTAGAGAAATTGATTTATTACCTACAGAATTTATTGATCTAAATAAAATAAAATTTAATTATAATCCCAACAATATTTATATAAAAGACTTGAATAAAATGGATAATTGTTTGATTGATGGCTTATGTAATTTTAAAACAAACAACAAAACTGAAATTTTAAATATCGAAGAAAATTTGGTAATTTGTAAAAATCTTAAAGAAGAAATTGTAAATAACGGTTGTGACGATAGAAATTTAATTTTAAGTGGAAATTTTATAATCAATATCAATAATTGTACAATAAACATAAGAAATATTTCAATATCAAATTTTAATATAGAATTTGTTCATAAATTTTCCTACGAAGAAGATCAAAATGTAATTGTAAAAGAAAAATTAAATTTTGAAACAATGTTAAAAATGTATCAAATCGAAAATCTTAACCACATAAATGAATTAAAGTACCATAAAAACAACAATTATATTATTAGTTCCGTCACAATCTTCATTGTTATCATAGCCGTAATTATAATTGGAGTTCTCATCTTCTTAATTCAAAGAAAGAACAAAAATGTTAAAATAATTATAAAAAACATAGAAAACAAAATTCAGGAGAATCTTGAATTAAAGGGGGGTGAAGTTACACAAATGCAAGTCAGCAAACTTGAAGACGGAACATTTGTGTTGCTTCGCAACCCATAAAGTAAGGCAACACCACTTTCCGGTGACGATGGGAAAATGTCTATATCTGAAGGCCATCGGAAAGTGGATGCATTGACCTTTTGTGTATTATAAGCTATAATTGATGATAATAAAACTACCGGCAGTCGCAATCGACCCGGGAAACATAAAAGATCGTTTAATTACAATATAATATAACTCGCGCAACAATTGGAGCTGTCGAAAATTGGGCCTCTCGGCTGGAATTTATTCGAGCCAACCGCCTTAAATATACATCAACACTCCCATAACGAATTTAATTCAAACTTTAGAACTTCATTGTGATCGCACATAAGAGCAAGCTCGTGCGACCCAGTCGTGCATATTTTTTTTTAACTAGTGTACTTCTGGTCGAAGTCTTGCCAACAAAAAAAAATTGAAGAACACGACGCGGTCAAGGGGCCAAGATAGCAGTTGGTTTTTTTAAAACCAATATTTTGAAAATTGAAGGATCCAAGCCAAAAACCGTTTTTATCTATCATGTCTAGTTCTTTTGCAAGAAATTAAAAAAAAAATATGTACTTTAAAAATGCGGGCTCAAAAGTGGAAGACCCTCTTAATTAATATCATTGCATTAGAACATATATAGTTCAAGAAGTAAAAATTGATTTATGCTGTAAGAGGTCTTTCAATAAGGACACTCAATTATAAAATTTAATTAAAACAAGTTGTATGTGTGTTTATTTGAAAAAACATGTTATTGCATTCCTGGAACCAAACAATACGCACAGAGGAATGGTTGAAAGTTTTAGGTCACTAGGTCCTGACCCCCACGAGCTGTCGCGCCACTAGATTTATTTATTTTATTTTTATTTTACGGCATTTAATATGAAATAAAACGTAGTTAAAATGTTCGTCTCGGTTTTGGTTGGTGGGACGTATTCAGGAGGTTCAATTTTTGATCTCTGTGTCGTATAAACCTGACTGGATAGCGTTCGTTATTTTGACTTTGAAGGACTAAAATTGTTTACGGCAAATTTAAAGAAAAGAACTGCGGGATAGATGTATGCAACAAAAAAAAACAATATTTGAGAGTGAGACATTATTAAAATGAACATGTTTGTCTTCATATCTTAATTATGGCATTACCTATAATCTGCATTTATGAAGATGTTCTCTTCATATCTAAATGACAAAGTTTATATTTTATATTCTTTTTCTTTTGCAGAAATTACATGAAGATAGCGCTTAGATATATCGTTTAGTCGCAAAAGAATAATTCTAAAGACATTAAATCGGACGATCTCGCATGATCACGTCGCCAACCTTGTCCTTAAATCTCGTGACATGTGGCACGTAGCACTCTGCTTTTGAAACCACGTTGTCATACAGTTTTAACCACAAGAAGTTGATTAACATGGACCTGTAGCGCTCGCCCTTGCCAGTAAGGCCAGGCGCGCTATGAGCACTATGGGATTATATGAGACTCCGCGCACATAAACCGGTGCTCACTCCCATATAAGCCCATTGTGTTCAAAATGGAAACCAAACTGTTTAGTTGCGCGCCTGGCCTAATGGCAATGCCCGAAAAGTTTCTCGAACGGAGCACTGATATTGAAAATAAAATTTGATGATCTACACCCGTTGTTCAACTGCCAATCATTTTATGGTGAATTGTTATACACTTTTGAAATATTCACAACAAATTTGACAGAATAGCTTTTATCGGCCTTTAGTCCATAAAAATTGGCGTTTCGTCCCGGCGATCTCACTTGGACTCATCAGTTGACTAGTGAGTGCCTTGTCAATACGCAATTTTTATTAAGTTCAGTTCAACTTACATGAACTTTTTGACAAAAATCCAATGTGAACTATATCCAACAAGATTAAAATTCTTAATCATTAAGCTGGAAATTTTGCCCAGGGCCAGGCTTTGTTTTTATATGAAGGTTTTTATAATACAAATTCTATATACTACTGAAATACATCAGCCAAGTAGAAGACTTAGCACTATTTAATTGGACTTGTTGAATTATTGATTCAAAATAGCTTTTATCGGCCTTTAGTCCATAAAAATTGGCGTTTCGTCCCGGCGATCTCACTTGGACTCATCAGTTGACTAGTGAGTGCCTTGTCAATACGCAATTTTTATTAAGTTCAGTTCAACTTACATGAACTTTTTGACAAAAATCCAATGTGAACTATATCCAACAAGATTAAAATTCTTAATCATTAAGCTGGAAATTTTGCCCAGGGCCAGGCTTTGTTTTTATATGAAGGTTTTTATAATACAAATTCTATATACTACTGAAATACATCAGCCAAGTAGAAGACTTAGCACTATTTAATTGGACTTGTTGAATTATTGATTCAAAATAGCTTTTATCGGCCTTTAGTCCATAAAAATTGGCGTTTCGTCCCGGCGATCTCACTTGGACTCATCAGTTGACTAGTGAGTGCCTTGTCAATACGCAATTTTTATTAAGTTCAGTTCAACTTACATGAACTTTTTGACAAAAATCCAATGTGAACTATATCCAACAAGATTAAAATTCTTAATCATTAAGCTGGAAATTTTGCCCAGGGCCAGGCTTTGTTTTTATATGAAGGTTTTTATAATACAAATTCTATATACTACTGAAATACATCAGCCAAGTAGAAGACTTAGCACTATTTAATTGGACTTGTTGAATTATTGATTCAAAATAGCTTTTATCGGCCTTTAGTCCATAAAAATTGGCGTTTCGTCCCGGCGATCTCACTTGGACTCATCAGTTGACTAGTGAGTGCCTTGTCAATACGCAATTTTTATTAAGTTCAGTTCAACTTACATGAACTTTTTGACAAAAATCCAATGTGAAAAGTTCATGTAAGTTGAACTGAACTTAATAAAAATTGCGTATTGACAAGGCACTCACTAGTCAACTGATGAGTCCAAGTGAGATCGCCGGGACGAAACGCCAATTTTTATGGACTAAAGGCCGATAAAAGCTATTTTGAATCAATAATTCAACAAGTCCAATTAAATAGTGCTAAGTCTTCTACTTGGCTGATGTATTTCAGTAGTATATAGAATTTGTATTATAAAAACCTTCATATAAAAACAAAGCCTGGCCCTGGGCAAAATTTCCAGCTTAATGATTAAGAATTTTAATCTTGTTGGATATAGTTCACATTGGATTTTTGTCAAAAAGTTCATGTAAGTTGAACTGAACTTAATAAAAATTGCGTATTGACAAGGCACTCACTAGTCAACTGATGAGTCCAAGTGAGATCGCCGGGACGAAACGCCAATTTTTATGGACTAAAGGCCGATAAAAGCTATTTTGAATCAATAATTCAACAAGTCCAATTAAATAGTGCTAAGTCTTCTACTTGGCTGATGTATTTCAGTAGTATATAGAATTTGTATTATAAAAACCTTCATATAAAAACAAAGCCTGGCCCTGGGCAAAATTTCCAGCTTAATGATTAAGAATTTTAATCTTGTTGGATATAGTTCACATTGGATTTTTGTCAAAAAGTTCATGTAAGTTGAACTGAACTTAATAAAAATTGCGTATTGACAAGGCACTCACTAGTCAACTGATGAGTCCAAGTGAGATCGCCGGGACGAAACGCCAATTTTTATGGACTAAAGGCCGATAAAAGCTATTTTGAATCAATAATTCAACAAGTCCAATTAAATAGTGCTAAGTCTTCTACTTGGCTGATGTATTTCAGTAGTATATAGAATTTGTATTATAAAAACCTTCATATAAAAATTTGACAGAAGTTGCATCAGCAATATTACTATTATAAACTAATAAATTTCAAGTGGTCTGTTGATAGACCCTTTACAATTAAGCAGATTTTGTTACAAAAAATATTATGTTTCATTAATTATTTAATGTTTTATTAATAAGTAAGCTTCTATTTTCGTTTTCTTTTAGGAATAAACCTGTCACTTTTCCTCTGGATCTTTCCTTCATATGTCACACTTTAAGTGCAATACTTTCTGGGACATTCAGCCCTATCATAAATTCCATCGTAATCGAAAACTTGTTACGAATCCCGAAAAAATGTATCACAGAATCCATCGTATGGGAAAATCTCATACAAATTGCCATTAAGAACGGATTCTGTGATAGTTTTATTTCGGGATTCGGAAAAATTCCGATTACGATGGAATTCGTCATAGGGCTGATTAAAGGCACGTTGAAAGGGGCGTGAAAAACTACACTGCCATGCCATGCCACAGAGCGAAATAGAGTAATTTCAACTTTGTGAGGGCAATAAATAGAAGGAAAACTCAAATATAAGAAAAAAGAGCGTGGCAAAACGGAGGTTTTACTAATTTCACTCTTTATATTTTTCTGCTTTATAATACGAACCAATTGTTAGCAAATTAGATGTTATAAGCTGCACAAATATTATATTGAACAATATGTGTTTAAAAAGAAAAGAAAATAAAAGTCGTTATAACGGGCGCCATTTAGGTAAGTACGTTCTAGTTGGTCTTATTTTTGAAAATATGGAAGAATGATTACAGCACTCCATAAACCAGACGAAAATGTTGTTTTATCTGAATTTAATGGCAGATATTGACCTCTATCGGATTGCTCTTTAGCTAAAATATGGCAATTTTGCTTATTCCCGTAGCCATTAAGCCAGAAATGGGCCTCAACGTTAAACACAATTTTAGTCTCAAACAGTGGGTCTCCTCCAAGAAAATTGGAACTTCAGAAAGGACGGTGTTAACCGCAGTTAAAGTTAATATTTGCGAAAAAACTAATATTTACAAAATAAATGTAAAGAATAGTTCTTCTCTTCTGTATGATAATAAAGATAACCTGATAAAATAGAATTTTTTATTTTTGAGAAAAAACTATCTCTAAATTAATCACCCCCTTACAGCCAAATAGTTGTTCCAGATTAAGGAAAACAAAATTTCAATGTTTTTCCTTGGGTCAGGTAATAATGATGATCTGTACCAGGAGTTGAAGCAAAACTTTCAAGCCTTTTAAGCTCTAGTTCGTTCCACATCTATACAAACATAAATGCTCAAATAAGAAGTATCATAGTAATGTTAAGTTTAGCTAAAACCTGATGATTAAAAAAAAAGTTGATATCTATATATGTACATATAGCACAAATCACAATTTAGTGTGTTGGGCCACTGCATGATCTGAAGGACTAAACAAGCAAGTTTATAATGTGCAATTATGTATAGTAGGACATGGAATAAGTTAATTTCCTCCTACTGCGCATACTCCTTCACTTCCCGCCACTCAATTCATAAACTTGACACATTTGTATTAAACAAATCTATGTTAGTATACATACTAAATAGCTAAGACTTGATGGTGCCTTTTTTTAGCTGAACAGCTACAACATAAATTATGACAACACCATGTGATCCCAAAATACATTTCGTTTTATGAGAAAAAAAAAAAATATAAATAAATGAAATATAACTTAGAAGAATTAGGAAAATAGGTATGTAAGGTACCATTTGTTTGTTTTCAGGAATCAAAAAGAAAATGTAGATCAGCAGTTTTTAGGTCTTTTCAAGCATGAAAACTAGTCTAGTCGTATTTGGTTCAACCCTTGAAGTTGATGCTTAACTCATTTTCAATAAAAAAGTATCCAGTTTCCATTTAGTTGCAAAGATTTTACACAAATATCAACAGAACCTGAAGTTACGAGGCAGAGGTACAATCAACATTTGTTTTTCAATTATAACCATTTTTTGCTATTCCAAACCAAGTTAGTCTCTTGCATTGCTAAATTGTATGAAAAAAACAGACATCCAGTCCATAAAATAAATGTTTCCCAAGTTTGAAGTTTGCCCTTGGCTAACTAGCTAATCTCATTTCGATACCCTATTTTATTGATCACAAAATAATGACGAGGATTACTTCTTGAAACGTGACATTTCTGGACGGGAACACAGAACACTGCAAGTGTAATTATTTTGTCTCGTTTCGCCAGACGTCATGCACGAAATCAACTTCACTGAATCCAAAACTAAAATCGTATCGTAATAAAACTAAACGGATTTCTTTTAGATGCAAAGGAACAATAAAAATTATTCTATAATCTTAATTCTCCTAACCTGCCGCGCCAATGGTAGCCAAAAAAAAAAAAATTAATAACACAACAGCAGTGTTTTAGGCCATGACAGCGACAGAATTAAGAGGACTCGCGCTTACCTAGAGTTACTTAATTGCCAAAGCCCCCAATCTTCAAAAGCATTTTAGTGGCATTGCCCATTTGTTATTGCAGTCTGAAAGAGCTGCATATTGTTTAGCAATGTATATATTAATGAATAAAATAATTACCTTTTGAAACAATCAAACATTTAAGTCCAGAAAATGTGAAAAACAAAATGTTGAACCGCTGTAGTTTGGAACGTCAATGAACTTGCTCTCACAAAAATATTCTGCAACAGCATATTTAGCGACCGAAATATGATTATTACGTCCAAGCAACACGCATATAAGACATTTATAAATGAAACATAATTAATTGGGTATTTGTTTGTGGTTAAATTAGGGTTATTAAGTCAATTTTAAATAAGTTTTTTTTAATAATAAATTGGGCAAAAGCACTGTGAGATAAATATAAATAATGAACTACTAGTCCGACAAAAAAATTTTTTCTATAAATTCAGTAGTGCCAACATATGGGAAACCCAGTATATTAGGCTTTTCCAGAAACTATCTTCGTCTTTTCTCTTTCTAATTTTGACATAAAAATATGTAGGGAAAATAAACAAACGACCAATCACAATCACATGTTTTTTGTTTTCCCTACATATTTTTCTGTCAAACGATTGATTTTTTTTCTGCTTGTTTGGCACTGAAGTCTGGTGGAAGTTCCAAATTGACAAATATGTCAATTTATTTGTAAGTTGAAAGCCTGTAGAAAATGTAAACATGTACACGAGGATGATATGGTTGTCTCGTTTAGATATATGGTTTTTGTATTTGGGTCGAGAAAATGGTGGCGTTCAAGTGCGTTTGTATGGTAAGGTAGTGTTCTTATCGTTGGTTGAATTGGAAGAGTGCAGAGATATTTTTTTGGAATTATACTGGGAATCCATGCTAACCCCTAGTACTCACCTCGCGTGGAATGAAAATTAAAACAGGCGCCAGATCACGTAACACATAAATAGTACGTTTTCATTAGAGCTGAAATGAGGTAATTTTGCAAATTACAGAAAAAGTGTTTGGCTCTGATTTCCATTATCCACATACACAAATAAATATGAAAAAATGTTTTTTTATATATCAGCTGAGCTACAAAACACGAAAATAAGAATCATTTTGCACGGAAACTATTGTTCACAAAGATATAAAAAAAATTTATATTTGCATACATACGACAAATCCATAAGGACTTGCAAAAAAACACGCCTAATATAAAAAATGTGTTCATTGCTGTTTTCCTAAATGTATGCAACTCTTTTGATATCATTGGGGCGTATTTATAGTCACTTTTAAACTCCAGTTTATCTTAGACTGGGGTTTATTCAATGTTATTTAGATAGGATAAACCCAGGTCTAAGATTAACTTTAGTTTGAAAGTGACTATGAATATGCCCCATTATGATGAAGTCCGAAAAAACATTGCGATTAAAATTTACTAGCAGGCTAATAGATTCAAATTTAATAGAAGTTATTCCAAAACTTGATACCTAACCAACTGATGGAATAGCTTCAGGCCAGGCGCGCACATGCAACTAAATAGTTTGGTTGCAATTTTGAGCACTATGGGATTATTTGAGAGTCCGCGCACATAAAACGGCGGACTCTCATATAATCCCGAATGCTCAAAATCGAAACCAAACAGTTTAGCTGCATGTGCGCGACTGGCCTTAGAGGATATATAATATGGAGTGCTTGTTTTTATTCGAATGTGAAGCTTTCATAGGGGTCGCTAAATCACGAAAACAAATATAAACCAGCATAAAAGTGTTCATATATGCGTTTCGCCCCGATGTAATAATGTAAAATAGCTACAATTTATCTTCTTTGAAGACTTGTAGCGACTATATAATTCGCAGTTGCTCTTTGTAGCTCGGATTATATGGAATCTCGATTTATTCGGGAAAATATGCGTCAAGACAAGGTGTAATGGTCATCTTCTGATGAGCCCAGCCATTACATCGGGGCGAAACGCATATATGAACACTTTTATGCTGGTTTATATTTGTTTTCGTGATTTTAAATCATATTTATTAAAATAAACGGTGTTCAAGAAAAAACAATTCGACTGTTAAGGCTTAACTACATAAGCCCAAAAAGTGAAAAAGTGAAAATTTTCAAACTCATTTTGGAATAGTTTTTCTGACTGGAAAACTTATAAAAATGATGCAGAAGGATTAAATTTTGGTCTAAAAAAAAATTTGTATATTCTTTTTCAGAAAACAAATGCGCTAGCGGGAAAAAAAATATTTTTACTTTTGTACAAAAGTACTTTTTGGCTTATGTAGTTAAGCCTTTAACAGTCAAATATTTCTTCTTTAAGCTGATGTTTGGAGAGAAAAGTAAAAGCTAAAATTAAGCGCGATAAGCCTAGTACGCTGCTGATGCGAAATGAAAAATCCCATACAAAAATGACACAACGAAATCATAAACGAAAAATTTCGTCCTCCTTTTCGTTTTGCAGTACGCTGTTCGATGAGTGAAATTGATAATTGTAGCAGATTATTTGGAGAGGTCTCCGCTCGTTTTTCGCACTCAATTAATTGCCCGGACCATTAAGGCTGCCCCAAACCAACGCGAAACATTCGGCGCGACAACGAAACTTCCACCTGTCTTAATTTATTTACATGGAGATTAATGGGAGCACCCACACTGGTGCGATGCGAATCTTCGAACATTATTCAGTCGTCGCATATTCGCGCGAATGTTTCGCGTTGGTTTGGGAGAGCCTTTAATTGTGTGCGGAAAAGTGACATTTTAGGTTTGTTCGTGTGTGTATTTGTTGTTTCTTTCAATACAATATGGCTCTCTATGATTTTTTTGTGCTTGTGTTTGTTTTTGGTTTTTGCAAATGGTGACGCTTTCAATTGCCATTTTTCGCTGTGGTTTTCGTAAGCATTTCGCTGTTGTGTTGGAGACCACGGAAAAATTTCGTTTCGCAACAGCAGCATACTAGGCTTTAGTGTTAGATCTTCTTAAATTGTATCCACTTTTTCTTTCTGTTTATCTATTGTTAAAAGTTAATTAGAAGGATTTTACTTTTGTAACAGAAAATGCACAAACCGTCAGTTTTTTTCCGAATAGTTCTAAAATGAGTAAATCATTAAAAGCAATTTGTTCAAATAATTGGACTAATTTCTGTTTTTTGCTTATTTTTGGCATGTTTTATTTAACTTTTTTAAATTTTTTCAGGAAATAATTTCTTTGCACAGATAAATTTTTGACGTTTGACGAACAGCTGATTCAATTACGCAGTTGTCAAAGTGAATAAAAAGGACGTTCACGTAAACTTTTGCGTAAACTTATATTTTTACGCAAATGGTAAGCCTATCTCGTTTCATGAATACCCTTATTATTTTTAGTCAGTCAATTAGTCTGCTATTATACGACGACTTTTGCGTCGTGACTCTTCTTCAAAATTCCGTCCTGTAAGTCGTACGCTTTTACACCATGACTTTTCAGTCATGACTCTTCTCGTAGCAACCAAACAAACAACAAACATAAATGAAACGATTTTGTTCCAGCATAGAAATTCTCTATGCCTACACCTTAGCAACCGCAGCTATAGGTACATGTGCGCTCCACAAATAACGAAAATAAATAAAGCAATTTTTTAAAATAACAAACAATAAATAAAATAATGTCAAAAATGAGTCGCCGAAATTTGGCCCACGACTCATAGGGCAGTTGTTTTCCGTCTCATTTTTCGTCTCTTTTGCACTCATTATGTTCGAAAAGAGTCACGACGCAAAAGTCGTCGTATAATAGCAGACTTACTACTCTGAATGCATTAAAATTGTTTATTGCTTTAACTTTTTATCGCGTTTTTTTTATCATTGATCTTGACACACTGGATATTGTTTTACAAGAATACGCCAAAATAACCATTTTGCAATGCATACATATATTCAGTAAATTAAATAGTTTTCATGAACCTACGGTGCAAACTTTAATTGTTTATAACTTTGTTAATAAGTCTGCTATTACACGACGACTTTTGCGTCGTGACTCTTTTCGAAGATAATGAGTGCAAAAGAGAAGAAAAATGAGACGGAAAATAACTGCCCTATGAGTCGTGGGCCAAATTTCGGCAACTCATTTTTGACATTATTTTATTTCTTGTTTGTTATTTTACAAATTGCTTTATTTACTTTCGTTTTTTGTGGAGCACACATGCATGGTTGCTAAGGTGTAGAGCATAGAGAACTTCTATGCTAGAACAAAATAGTTTCATTTATGTTTGTTGTTTGTTTGGTTGCTACGAGAATTTCATTACTGAAAAAAAATTGCCAAATTTGAGTCATGACTCAAAAGTCATGGTATAATAGCATACGACTCACAGGACGAAATTTTAAGAAGAATTCGAAGAAGAGTCACGACGCAAAAGTCGTCGTGTAATAGCAGACTAACAAATTCCGTTCAAAAAAAATATCTTTTTCTTGTTTTATACGCTATTTTACAATAATTAAAAAAAAATTCTTTTTTCGCGTTTATGCCTAACGAAAACCTGACCCAAGTGTTTTAATCTCAAATTTCCTAATTTCGTTTGACAGGTCATTTAATTTTGATCTGGCTTGTTTTTGTTGTTTTCAATAAATTCCACATTGAATGGATTCTACTTGGGTGTGTTCATAAAGTGTTCACGTAATATCTTACCGAATTTCGGCAGATTCCGTCGAAATTACCTCATTTCAATTTCCCCCCATATCGGATCCGGATAGGATTTGCATACGAAAATATATGTATTACAAAAACAACCAAGATATGCAACTTTTGGATTTGTAAATCCATTTTGAACACATACCCTTAGGCCAGACGCGCTCAATCGCTCAGTCGCTCTTCACTCGTTGCGTGGCCGAAGCCTAAGGGCCAGTTTCACAGTCGACACTTACCGGAATAAGTGGAACTTAAGTTTCCCATATAAGGAATTTAAGCTAAATTTCATAGTCAGCGTAAGTGGAACTTAAGTCACCAACATCAGAGACTTAAGTGGCACTTATTCAGGTAACAGTGCACTGTGATATTGGGAATTAATCTTTCATATTCCCCACTTAAGTGTCACTTTTCTGACTGTAAAACTGGCCCTAAGAGGCCAGGCGCGCTCATGCAACTAAACAGTTTGGTTTCAATTTTGAGCACTATGGGATTATATGAGAGTCCGCGCACCCGGCGCGCACTCCCATATAAGCCTAATATTGTGCTCAAAATGGAAACCAAACCGTTTAGTTGCATGAGCGCGCCTGGCCTTAGGCTTCGGCCACGCAACGAGTGAATAGCGACTGAGCGATTGAGCGAGATTAATTAAATAAAAACTTACCTTATAAATTTGTTCAAATTCTTTCCACTCTTTATCGGTGACATTTTTATTTTTGTAATCTATATGTGTGGGTGCCCTGCCCTGAACGGATTTGGATTGTTGAAATAAAACTTTCTGCGGTTATTTTATCTATGTTATTACTTTGTCGCTCAAAACGGTAGACTGAAAAATTAAAACAGATTTGATTGCAGAGTGACGTCACTCTGGCGCTTAAAATAATTGCTCAGGGTTTATGTGGCCACCTCCATACGATTTCATGTGTTTTAATTTTTTTGCGTCACTCGTCGCTCATTGCGTGGCCGAAGCCATAGAACTTCCATACAAAAATTAGTTTTTACTTTGATAAGTAGATGGCTATTTACCATGTGGTGTCTGTAGTGTAAAGAAAAAGACAAAGAATTCAAGAAAAAAATAAAGATGGGTATATAACACTCTATTAGCCTTTTTTGCTATCAGAGATGATCCATATAGATTATCAATCGGAGTTTCATATAATCCCATAGTGCTCAAAAACGAAACCAAACTGTTTAGTTGCATGTGCGCGCCTCGCCTTATGGGTTATCAGCGATAATAAAATACGGCTATTGTCACTATGTGATCCTGTTTGTTTTATTATCATGATCATGATCTGATATCCGTATCAGATCTGGTGGATAATTGGTAAAATGCAGCTATTGATTGTTTTTTTTTTTTACTTTAAAAGCAATGGGGCATATTCATAGTCACTTTTAAACTCCAGTTTATCTTAGACTGGGGTTTATTCAATGTTATTTAGATAGGATAAACCCAGGTCTAAGATAAACTGGAGTTTAAAAGTGACTATGAATATGCCCTAATGTGTTCTAAGATATTTGTAATTTAAAAATACCGATCGAAGCTCGTCTTCATAAGTCATTTTGACATATGTCCGAATGAAAATCTGCAAATTATTTTTACTCGAGAAAAAACTGATTTAATTATTTTTTGGTGACATTTTGTTCTAAATACTCCATATATGTACGTCAAACCGTAGGATTGCTGAAATGTGTTAGCAACCAAAAAATCATGACTTGTTGATAGTTATGAAATAAATAAGTTATGTTCTGTGGAGACATGGAAACAAGAAAACTTTGCGAACACAGCCACAGAAATAAAGAGTGTTCATAAAAATGGATAGAGCCTTTTATTGGCACTTGTATTGCTGCGCGAGCTTTAAATTACCAACAAAACGCACCTAATATTGTGAATGGCCACAAATACCAGTGTATTTAAACAGGGACGGAATATCTTTTGTTGATAATTTATAGGCGCTAATATAAATCTTATAAAGTCCGTATATACTTTTTCTAACCGCCATATTATTCACAAGATACATCCAGATTAAAACTTAAATCCAGATGTATTTACATTGAATTTGTATGCTTTGAATCGAGGGAATAATATGGCCGTAAGTGATGTTTTTTATAACTTTTCTTACAAAACAATAAAACAGGATAGATTCATATTCCGAGCGAAATTTGAACCGCCTTTATAGCGATCAATAAATCCCTTATACCAAAACACGTATAAGTCCATTCCTGTTTAGAAATGTGTAGTTCTAAATTTAAAAAAAATTGTAGTTGTTTCTCTCTCTTGATTATATCTCTTTCTTGCACTCACCCACCAGCCAGTTGACCTTACACGGGCATGAACCGTGCAGGGAAATAACTTCATACCTAGTGGGAAATAAGTTCAGTTTTTTGAAGTGAAGTTATTTCCCACTTTGGGTGGGAAATAATAGCTGTATTTTATTTTCCCCCAAATCTGATGGATTTGAGCACGAAAATACATGTATTACAAAAACAACTCAAGATCCAGCTATGGATTTGGATTTGCAAATTCATGTCAGTATATGGATCATCAGCGATAGTAAAACAATACGGATCTTGAGTCACAACTGTGTTTTATATACGTATCTCTTTTTTCCTTACGTTTGTTTCTTTTTCATTTAGTTGTTGTCTTTTTTCTTTACACTACAATTCACACTACCTTCCGATGGTTTTGTGGGCGATATCGGTGAGAAGCTCTTTTCTCCTCACCGATCTCACCGACGAAACAATCGTCATGGCGTAGTGGTGAAAAGTCACATTCTAAACAGGGTCTAATCGATGGGCAGCTGCTTAAAGTTAAGAATATTTTGGAACGAGATTATAAATAAGACTGTTTGTTTTTCCATCTATTCTATTCGGAATAAATAAAGAAACACACTCTCAAAGTAGCTGGAATCAAAGTTTAATCGTGTCAAAGGTGTGTAACATAGAAAATCAACATCGAAATTTACCCAACGAATATTGAACAAGGTTCGTGTCTTTGCTACATCATAGAGGAAACATTATGGCATCTATCAACATCCGTCTGAATATAACTTTTCCGTTGAAGTTTAAAATTAAATATACAACAATTTCGTTATTATTCAAAATTGTATTTTTAGTAAAAGGAACATAGTCTTCATTTATTTTACAAAATTACTTTCAACAAACATTTAACTACATAATATTTAATTTTAAATCTATCTTAAATTATTATCTAAATACAGAGTTAAATTTATGAATTAAAATTATTATTCTATCTTTCAAAATTGATTTCGAAACTACACTACGTAAATATGCACAGTTGAGTTTAGCTCTAGATCACATCCATTTCATGTATTTATTTTGGTTAGCAGCGGCTGAGTTACTCCCCCTGCAGCAACACTGCCACCTTTAATGCCATCAATCTCATTGGAGTTACAAATATGTTTCATATTTCTCACATTGTTCGCCTTGACTATATTGTTATGGCTTAAACTATTATTACTGTTACTTGCTTTGATTAAATTTAAATTAGATCTACTACTGGTTCTGCTACTGTTATGATGATTGTATCGATTACTTAGCTCGGCTGCCCTGGCAATATCCGCTGCGGTTTTCGTTGAGTTTCGCCGCGCCATATTGAAATTCGAGTATGGAGAGAGCGTGGAGGAGTGAAACAGTTCATTGCGCGGGCTGCTGTTTCTATTGTTGGAATTTTTTGCTCTTAGTCCCTTTGGGTTGGACATGTCCCAAAGGGCTATGTCACTCGCATTACCATTGTGATGCTCGGTAAATAATCTGTCACAGTTTCCATTAACGGCGGCCCTATCAAAGAGCGTAAAATCTACGTAGCTATTTTGTTCTTCAGTCTTCAATGAGTCTATGGCTCCACAGCCGTTAAGCTTTGGTGAGGATGAGGATATTTTTCTATGTTTTCGGAGTGATGATGTCGGTGATGATGTGTAAGGTGGAGGGAAATTAGAAATACTGCTAAGGAGATGCTTCTTTGGGGCGAGTTCTGAACAGCTATCATCAGAAGGTTCTTCACCCTCCAGCCAGTAAGTCAGCATCTCACCCTTACCCTTCATATTAACCAAACCACGTTCCCGCATTATAAACGTGCCGAATTCGTCAAGACAAGTTTTGGTTGTGTGGCTTATGTGAATCTTTAGGGCTTCTCCATTCGACTCCATTCGGGAGGCTGTATTAACTGTGTCCCCAAAAAGACAGTAACGTGGCATTTTTAGTCCAACTACTCCTGCAACGCAAGCTCCAGTATGAAGGCCAATCCGGAGTCGCAGTCTGTCATCTGGTCTGTGGTGAATTCGAAATTTATGCACCTCATCCAGCAGAGCCAATGCAAGACGAGCTATTTCTCTTGCATGCTGATTGCCATTTCGCAGCGGAAGTCCCGAAACGACCATATAGGCATCACCGATAGTTTCCACTTTGTAGACATCGAAATTCTCCACAATCGAGTCAAAGCAAGTATAGAGATCATTGAGGAATTGAACAACTTGCATGGGTGTGCTTTCAGCCGATATGGCAGTAAAGCCTACGATATCACTGAAGTAAATAGTGACCTGGTCAAAAGTCTCTGCTACAACTGGTTGACCACTTATTAATTGGGCAGCAACACTTTGTGGCAGAAGTTGATAAAGAAGTTTCTCACATTTTTTCTTCTCTTCATGGTAATCTTTGGTGCGTTCATCTACTAGCTCTTCTAAGTTATTGGCATATTGCTCCATACGCTTCAATAAGTTATCGACTATGTTCCCAGTTTCGTTGTCCCTGAAAGGATACACAAATTATATAAAAGAATATTTTAAACAAAATTGTATTTTATTTACTTATTAATTTTTCGAATGGTTGACTTAAGAGCACTGAAGTCTGGTCGCTCATACGGATCTTCCTGCCAGCATTTAACCATTAAGTTGTTCATGTCTTCGTGCTTGTTGTCCGATATATGTGGTCTAAAGGGTTTTGAAGATTCGCTGGGATATGCCTTTATCAATTGGATAATTTCTAAAAAAGGGACAAAACAAAAGTGGAGATTTAATAATAATTAATTAATAAAATATGAAGTGTAAACAGGAACATATATGTACATTATGTAGGTACTATTCCAAATGTGTTAAGTTACTCTACTTTGAATGCATTTTATAAATAACATTTAAGGATTTAGAGGCATTGTAAGGAGTCGCATTTGTTCCTAACTTAACCACATGAGCTAAGTGATCTGCCGGTCGGATCTGAACCTATGAGGGTATCTAACCCAAAATACAGAAAGTCGAACGTATCTTGTGTATCTTTTAACTATCCGTGTTCCTTTCAAGGTGGCGCAGCAGTCACGAGTACATTTACTCGCCATGAAAGCACGAGTAGTTGGTGCTACTAGGTTATCGTTTGGATCTACTCATGAGTAGTTCACCACCTCCAAAGAAACACGGCGATTATTGTTGGTTCTAGGTAAAAAGTTAATTTCCCCAATAGACCAAGGAAAAATAAACAAACGTTTTAAACATTAAACTAAATTCTGTATAACTTTCTATATTTCCTATTATCAACAAATATTTTAGTGACAATCAATTAATGCTAAACAAATGGAATCCTGCTTTATTCAGTCCTTCAATTATTCAAGCTAAATGGAAAGCAGCACATCATTTCGACAAGGTCTTCTTCGTAACATTGATCTCTAGCGAGTTGCAATTCATGCCGTCGTTCCAGGTCCAACAACCACTGAATTCGCGAATTCTCCCAACCACAAGTTTCTTTAAGAAGTTTCCTTGCATTTCCAAAAATGATATCACAATCCGAGGTAGAAGTTTTCCCCGAAACTTGAAAAAAAAGGAAAATAGAATGTGTGCTGCTTAAAAGCCAAAACTATGCTATTTCTTACATCTTTTGAAGTACTGAAGGTATCCGGAAGTTGTCCTGCCACATACATGAGGTTTATCAAAGTTTAAATAAGAGTTCACCCCTCCTAAAATGAAAGCGTTTTGCATAAATATGTTGTAGGAAGGGCTCTTTAAGAGCAAGGTCTTGGGAGAGTTCTGGTATTTCACAATTCTTCGATCTGTTGATTCTTTGGAAAACGAACCAAAATATTGATTGCGTCCTATCGAATCGGTGTTGAAAATAAACGCCTTCATTGATGATGAACTAGAAGGAGAACTGGCCAAAGGACCGCGACTATGATGGTTCTTCTTAATTGTAGAAGTAAAAGTTGATAATTCCAGGGTTTGCAGCTTATGAGACCTTCCATGATTGATGGTAGTTTTTCGAGTCACATTTCGACGGTGAGTTTTGAGTTGCCTTTTACGATTCTCCATTTCCATGTCGTAATAGATTTTTGTTTAAATGCTATTTCTATCTTTATTTTCTTGCACACCGTTAGTTTTTTTTAATTAAATGCATATTAAAGCTTCTCAAAATAAATTGCCTTCAATAAGAAACTGAACTTTGATCTTTGATCACTAATATTCAGCAAATGAAACATGAGTTTACTCCCGAACGGAACGCTTTTAAATCGACAAACAATTTGGATTCAGTTTTATTTAAGAAAAAAATTAATAAATTTAAATTTCAAAAAAAAATAAAAGCAAACTATATGCCAGATGATGAAAACAGGAAAGTGGTTTTATTTAATGATAAGATTTTTTGATTTATATAATATAAGTATGTATAATTTAAGCATGACACATGCATTTTGTATACTTTCTTAGTATACATTTTGTTTATATTCATTAATGTACACTGTTGGGTATGCGTACTTTTTCAAGATGTTAATTTGAAATAATTTTTATGATTAATTAAAAAAAGGACTTGGTTTACTTTTGAACATTAAAATATCGGGACATAAACGTTGTGAATGAAGCTATCTATCTCGGAAACGGCCCTTATGATTTTGATAATCTTTTTTGTGTGTATCTACTATTGCAGGTATGATCTTCACACCTAAAAATAAGAAACGGTACGTTTCACCCAGGGTTGACCCAGGATTTCTTGACAACCCCAAGAATTGTCAAAAAAACTGGGTTTTCCGGTTCTCGAAAAACGCTCAAAGGGCTGTTGATATTTAAAACAAAGAAAAAAGGTCTGTCCTTTAATAATTAAAACTTAAAATTTGTAACAAATATGTCTTAAAAATGAAAAAAAAAACTTCAAACGTTTCAATTTTCAAATTCTATTTATTAGCATTAAATTAAATTTGTATATTCTTTAAATTTATTTTTTAAAAATAAACAATAACCTGCAGAACGTGAATCCATAACAAAACTAATGCTTAATAACTCATGTCACTTTGGCAGTTTATTCTTAACCTCAACTCGCCACATCAAAATACCTACATAGTTCTACTTCAGGGCGAGTTCAGGGCGACCTCACGTCTCAAGAAATACAGAATTTCTTCACCAGTTTGACTTCAGATTTTTCAAAAAACGCTTTGGGGTGACCCTCGGGTGACTTCAGGGCTTAGAGGAAACTGAACAGCTTTCAGTACTCGGTATGTGCGTCACAGACCACGCTGCTAAGTGATCTACAAAGCCTTTATTCGTCCAAAACTTGAATACAACTCCCATATTTGGGTATGTGCCCCAAAAACCTAATTGAGCCAATTGGATAGAATACAAAAGAGAGCTCTAAAAATGATAGATAAAAGAACTATAACGGAAACATTCACATCTCTTGAGCATCACAATGTTTCATGTCTATCATAATTTTACAGCTATTTCTATTAACAGTGTTCTAGTGAAATAGCCAGTTGCATTCCTCCCCTTAAACAATTAAACCGTAATACTCCCGCTTCTAGGAATGCCCATTATTTTACCCTTGAGCCCAACTTCGGACGTACTGTGTAGTACAGAAATTCTTTCCTTAGTCGCACTACACGAATGTGGAATGCTATACCCAGCCCTGTTTTCCCCTTCCATTGTGATCTTCAGACTTTTAAAACCAATGTTCATCGGTATCTCTTTTTCAATCCCCTGCAATCTACCTAATCGCTAGTGCTGTGTATATCATTTTAAGGGTAGTCATAACCCCTTTAGTGCCCGCAAAATATAAAAAAAAGAACAAACCTATTGCCCCTTTTAAAACGTCAAAACAAGAAACGACTAGAGTTGCCACGGTTTTATAATAAATCACAATCAAAATTTTCAATAAATCATATAACCAAAGCAAATAAAAGTTTTCAAACTTTTATATATACCTACATTTTATTGTAATAGAAACACAATTTTCCTTAGTTTACCATTCATATATGTTTATATTTTGATTTCAAAAAGCACTAAATTATACAAGAAATTCATGAGTTATAATATCGTTTTCTTTTTCAGAAAAAACGTTTGCTAAACGAAAGATAAATGCTATAAAAATAAATAGATTTACTAAATATGTATATTGAAAAAAAAATATATATTGAAAAAAATGTTACAACCTAGCACGACTACCAAAACTTAAAAAAAAAAAATATTAAAGTAACACTTGGCAACTCTCAGTCAACGGCTTTATTTAATTTTTTGTTTGGTATTTGAATACAACCTGCAATTTTTTGACAGAACACAAACCTGCCGATTGCTGCCCAAAAAAATTTCTTGGGCAGAAATTGTCAGGAAGGGGAAATATTTTTCTCTCTCGTGAGCGCTCTCTTTTGCTCAAAACTACCCGATTTGTGAAGTGTCGAAGAGGATTTGGCAAAAATAGGCAACAAATTGTGACAATTGGCAGTTTTGGTCACGGTCTGGAACACACTTGACAGAACAGAGCATAACTACTACAGGTGGGTGAAAACTGTCAGAATAGAAAAGAACAGTATAGGGTTGGTTGACCATTGCTTATCAGCTGTGAAATTTAAAATTCAAACAGTTTTTAAATACAATTCATTTCATTTTTCAAATTGAATTTTATATCAATTCACAGTTTTTTTTTATATATGTAGATGCATAATGTAGATACAGTTATGTTTTATACTTCATTTTTAATTTTTAAATCTAAAAAATGTACTTAAGCAGTCGCATTTATTAGATTTTCTAAGATGGTTGACTAGTAAGACAGTGTCTAATAATTTGAAATATTCTTCATTTATTTAAATAAAATTTCACATAAGTCAAGGCAAGTCAACCAATTCAACTATCGAAGTTATGGCGAATTCCTTTCAACAAAGAAATCGAATTTTTTCTAAACAGAATCGATTTTTTTCTAAACAAAATCGATTCTTTTCTGTCAAAACAAATCTTGGGTTTTTAGCAAGATTTCACACTGATTTGCACACACACTATGAAGACTTGACATTTCTAATACGTCAAATTTAAAGTCGCGGAATTTTTGGAAGACCAGTTGTTTATTTTTTGGTTGCAACGAATTCTACATTATTTAACAAAATATTCAACAATATATTCAGTCAATACAGCTATAAAAATAATTTATTGTGTTTTTTTCATTATCAAACACAAATTTGACAAAAAAAATAGCTTTCGCGAGTGAAAGACGTGTTAAAAACTTTTAGTGCAAGTGAAAACATTTCAATAACAATTTTCTTTAAAAATATATGTGCAAATAGAAGTTCAAACAAATAAAATGCACCAACAAATTGGCACCGTATAAGCTGGCTTATATCTTTTATTTATTAATTTGATTCTATTGGTAAAACATTTTTCTCACAACAAAAGCAAAAAACATTCTTAATAGTTTTGTGAATAATTTCTTGACGTTTTGCGTCAATTGCAGCTATAAAGTAACACAAACACAATCACACAAAAAAAAAAACGATTCTTTTACGAAATACGACTTCCTTTCAACTGACAGAAAAAAATTCGATTCTGTTTAGAAAAAATTCGATTTCTTTTTTGAAAGGAATTCGCCATAAGTGTTCTCAACAACTTCATGGAACACAAAATGACAGAATGTTGAACAGCTTAGGGCAAGGGTTTTACTAATGGAGCATACAATCATCTACTTTTCTGGAATTTTCTGTTCTTTTCTGTGCAGAATACGTTCATTAAACACACCTATACCCGATTTCATAAAAATAAACTAAAATCCCTTTTATCTAAAGTCCTCTTAAATTTTATCAGACCTTTAAATATTTCCAGTTTCACCATCTAAAAAAAGGAAATTTTAGGGAAATTTAAGTTAAAATCGGGTTTGCCTCACATCCCTGGATATGGAAATAGGTTGTTTCCCTCTCACATTCGAAATGCAAGTGAAAAAGCATTATATGTAGAAAAAAATGCTACGAAAAAAAAATATTTGAGAACGGATTCCAATATGAACTCGGAATATTCTTGGACGTCTTACTTTATGTTGCTCTTCATCCTCAGAAGAACAATCAATTATTCTAAAAACAAACAAATTATTAAGGCTTTCCGAAACCAACGCGAAACATTCGGAGTGAATATGCGATGACTGAACAATGTTTGAAGATTCACATCGCGCCAATGTGGGTGCTCTCATTTATTTCCATGTAAATAAATTAAGAAAGGAGAAAGTCTTGTCGTCGTTCGGAAGTATTCGCGTTGGCTTGGGAGAGCCTTAAAAGGTTATTATCTACACTATATTTTTGTTTCGACCTATTCACAATTCATAAATATTTGCAAGAAATTAAATAAAAAAGTGACTGTAAAATATCATCTATTTATAATTTTCTTACTCGTCGGCTGACATCTGACATATTAGACTTCACAAATCACACTTTTAAAATGTATTGAGACGAAAATGGGCTTTTAGTTTATAAGGGCATTTAAAAGCACTTGGTGAAACCAAAAAATCCCATTTTAACTCTAAATGGGCTTTTAAATTTTTAAAAGTCCTTTATGAAATCGGGCACTAATTTTCCTATTCCTATATTAAAATCTCTTGAGGCAAAGACTTTTTTTTTTTTGTGTAGTTTCCTTAAGTCGCAGGACTATGCTAATAAGCCGCAAACGACTGGCGCCCTCAAAGTCAACGTGTAACCCATGCCATCGCTAAAATTCAGCCTGAGCTATGCGCCAGAGTCATCGCAAATTGGATCACTCAGATGCTTGCCACCTAGGACCCAGAGAAGCTCCGGTGGCCATTTTAATGATTTCATACTTCACATCATATAATGTCATTGATAGACCTTTCTTGAAATCTTACACAAACTTATTTTATTCAATTTTATCATCTATCCATCCGTATTGGAAAACCCTTTATAATTAACCCAATACCCAACCCTTCGCTGATTTAACTCTTTGTAGGTATCATGCCGCACTTAAACTTTCTGATTTGTCACAGGCAGAATCAATTCCAGATAACTTTTTCCTCCTGGCACAATCCTTCCATTTGAGGTATAAAAAAGTTTCTCAAACAACTAAAAATTAATCATTTTTCAAACTAACCTTGAGGTGATTTATCAGCTGTCTCTCCAAGATAAAAAGGCCCTTGCCTTGTGGTAATTTCATGCACTATAATACCAAATGAGTACACGTCTCCTTTTTGAGTGCCTTCAGGTGGTTTCTTTTCTAATCTCAATAGTTCTGGAGCAGTCCATAAAAGATCTAAGAAAAACGTACAAAAAGGAATTAAAAAAAAAAAATAAAAACAAAAAAGTTTTGCAGGCTTAACTTACTGCTCCAATAAGCGTAGTGATTACAGTTCTCCTCGTCATTATCGATTGTTTTTCTCATTAACGAATTCAACCCAAAGTCTGTGATTTTCAGCACAAATCGCGAGTCTACCACACAATTGGATGACTTGAGATTTCCATGAGATTTTATATCGGAACTGTGCAAAAAATGCATGCCTCTTATAATGTCATGCATCAGGGACATTTTGAACATTAGATCTAGTTGATATTGCTGTTCGTCTTCGAGAATATCTCGCAGCGAACCCTTCGGGGCGTATTCGGTCAAAATGAAGCTTCTCCTAGGATCTAAACATGCACCAAAAAACTTCACCAAGTGGTCATGCTGTAGATCTTTCATCCTTTTCAATTCCAACATCAATGACCGATTAAGATTTTCGCTGATTCCTTCAATTTTCTTAATGGCCACTCGACAACCCTTGTACGTTCCGACTGGAATAAATATCTGTCGGTCCCCACATAGGGATCCCATATCCTCGGACATGAGTGTCATTTGACTATTCTGCTTGACCAGTGAATGAAATGACCCACGGAAACAGCGACCACCCGCCTCGTGCCACATCACATCATCAATGGACACCTTCCATGTCATGGAGTTAATCTCAGCCTCGGATTTGTAATGTCGATAGCCAAGCACAAAGAATACAATCATAATAAGGACCAAAAAGCCAAGTACTGTGGAGAGAATAGCATATCCTGGAAGAGCTATAAGAATAATCCATTAGCAATTCAAATAGATAAGTTTAAATACCACTTACAGTTATCGGGACACAACGAACCATCATAGCCACACTCAGGCTTATCTGGTGGTGGTTCCAGTCGGTCGGCTGCCCAATGAATGACTTTTCCCTCTACAAACTCCAATCGATTGTACATGAAATGAGCAACTATTTCAAATCGCCCCGTCTTCGGATTCATATCGAGCAGAGAATATCCTGAAATGCGGTCACCATTCGAATCGATTGTCACGTTGCCCGTTATACCAGGAAAACTTCGATTCCACATGCGACGAACCATATCTGTACCGTTAATGGGACGCATCAGGACGCTAGGATCCTCTCGAATGCTTTCGTTTAAAGCATGTGCATAGAGCAAAACTCCATCGTAAAATGATGTCACAAACGTAGATAGTGGTTCGTTGTCGCGGAATGTGTAATTGTATTTGGCTGCAGCAATGCTCTTTATCTAGAATAAGAAGAAGAATTTATGATTTAATCTCATTTCAATAACATTATACCGTAATGCTATTATAAAGATAAGCATAGCACAATACCTAATTAATATCACCGTGGCAACAAAAGCAAATAGGAAAAGGATTCCTTTATTTGTAAATGTTGATTGCTATACTTTCCAAGTTCCAACCTTTTAAGCCGACCACTTTTGTAGGGTATCCTACAACTCTTAAGGCATCAAAGGAAATTCTTGAAAATTTGTATATTAAACGAGAAGTTCATCTTAATGAGAAACAAATATTTGCTGAAAACGATTGGGTATCCTTTAATTGTTTTTAAACTATTTCCATCTTTGTTTTAAGGACATTTTAAGGACGTTTTCCATTTTAATGCAAAATAAAGGATGAATACCTAACAACAAAAAAATTCAAAACAAAGTATTTCTTCGGCAATCCATTATATTTTCTTAATAAGATCTAAAATTACTAACGAGGAACTTCAAACGGTTCTTTTATTTTTTGCCTTTTTACTTTCTCTATAGGACAAGTATTGGTTTGTTTTGAAAAATGTTCTGTAAAAATTAACGTTACTATGATCGAAAAGTCTAAAACATTATTTTTCGTTTAAGCATCCCTTGGTATACCTAATAGCCGTGTTTTATTATCTACGGATCTGGATCAGGATCATTTTTAAACACGTAATACAACAACAACTTGGGATCCTGGCTCTCTATCTGGATCTATTTTTAAAGATCCGAAAATTAGTTCTCACGCTTGAGGGTAGATGGCTTCTCATGGTAAGGTAGTGTGAAATGTAGTGTAAAGAAAAAAGACAACAAATGCATGAAAAATAAACCAACGTAAGGAAAATAGAGACAGGTACAACACAGTTGTCACTAAGATCCTCCGTATCGTTTTATTTTCATGGGATGATCCTGATTCAGATCCGTAGATAATAAAACACGGCTAATAGGCGTGTGTTTACATTTTTATGTATTCCTTTCTATTCTGGGTCTGCCGGCCAACAAAATCAACTAGTTATCAACTTATATACCTATACATATGTATCTGATGGGGACTTCTTTTATTTTCGGTTTGTTTCTTTTTTATGGCAATACCAAATAAAAAGCAATTCAGTTTCAGTCTAGTCAATGAGTCTCGACGAGTTCTTTATTAAATTAGCAGACACAAAAGCAGACAAACATAAAATTGCACCCTTCAGTTTTTTTGCCTTCTCTAACATGATTGATGTGTCATGATTCATTTAAATCCATCGAGTTCAATTTTATGCTAAATATTCCCATTCCTAACTTGATGTGAAAACTTTATTTATAAAAACCAGACGCCAATCTAATAGATTCCCCCGTTAATACTATCTAATGGCTCTTGAATTCTTTCAGATTTTATTATACTTATTTGTGATTTCTTCAACGAATTGTTCTGATGCAAAAGTAGATTGGTAGATACTTTTTTGTAATAATTTTCTAAAGTATTTAACAATACTCTTCCTGACAAAGAGCTTATGTTTGTATTGATCGATAGAATTATCACAGAACTTAAGATATTTTTGAGCTTTTGAAAATAATAACATTATATGTATATATATGTAGCTACATTGATAATATGAGATTAGATTAAAACAAATATTTTTATAACTCAAGACCTTATCCGTATGAAGATAAAATTTAATAATCATTGTTATTCACAAAAATAGTTTATTGACCGGTTTACATGTGTATATTCGTTGATGCGGGAAACAAATTGAGTAGGTACAGATAAAACAAATTTGGAGTAAATTAAAGAATTAATTCTGGTTGAACCGATTGTCATATAACTAATTCAAGATGCTTCAACTGTAATATTTAGTTTCTCACAGTTGAAGTACAAGTAAAATTTTCATTTGAAAGTTTTATTTTGAACGCGTATATATTTGTTGGCGAGACAGCTCATGGAGAACCCGGTCCTATCTTCAATAATAATCCATAAAGATCAATTCAATTCAATTTATTGTAACACTACCTTACCATATGAAAAACAAATAAGCCATCTACCCGCCGCCATAACAAACGCTAATTTTTGGATTATTGGAATAGGATGTGCTAGCCCGGAGGTCGAAAAAAACGACGTTGGGGCTAAACAATTTACATTTTAAATGCAACAATACCTAATCCCCTTTGAGTTTAGCTATACGCGCTTAACGGAAAAAACTGTATTACGGGCTTGCATAACACAGACTTGCTATCAATAGTTGGTATGGTCACTCCATTGTTTTTCTGTGATGACATCGTCAATGCCCATTGCCCATTTCTATATGAAGGTTTTTATGATACAAATTCTATATACTACTGAAATACATCAGCCAAGTAGAAGACTTAGCACTATTTAATTGGACGTGTTGAATTATTGATTCAAAATAACTTTTAACGGCCTATAGTCCATAAAAATTGGCGTTTCGTCTCGGTGATCTCACTTGGACTCATCAGTTGACTAGTGAGGGCCTTGTCAATACGCAATTTTTATTAAGTTCAGTTCAACTTACATGAATTTTTTGCCAAAAATCCAAAGTGAACTATATCCAACAAGATTAAAATTCTTAATCATTAAGCTGGAAATGAGCATGAGTTTCGTATGAAAATAAGTTCAGTATAATAAAGCTAAAGACCAGCACGGAACAAAGACAACAACAGCCCGCCCAGGCGGCGGCGCGCACTATAGTTAAAAATGGTTTAAAACTGAGAACATTTTAGTAAAGAGCTTGAAAGTTAGTAAATTATTAGCTAGTATCATTCAAGAAACAATTTAGGTGACTTTTTATATAATTTTTTATTTGTTATTATAGAACTTAAAACAACTTCCGTAAGTGACTTTTAGATTTAATTCATATAGTAAGCTTGGCCAGGGTCCCATAGTAAAATGGGCATTCCCTTTGATAGTTTAAATCCTAGGCTTCAGTAAAGTTTAAGTGTATACAGTTTTATTGAAAACAGATTGTATTATTTAAAAAAGTAACTTTTTCTTAAAGAATGAATTTGGTTTAATAATAAGGCGTCTATGTTACATAAATGTTCCACATAAATTAACGCCAAATCAGTTTTTTTTTTAACAGTAATTTACTACTTCAATCAACAGGTATAAGGGTTTCAAAAAGGGCACACTTTTCTTGTAATAAATATTTGATTTCGGCTTTCAAAAAATATATGCAAAAATAGTTATGCCACTCTACTTCTCATGGACTATTATGAAGTGCAAGTTTTGTTGTTGGGAAAAAAACTCCTACTCCGATATTTGGAAAACCTAAAATTTAACGGTAAAACTTAGCGAGTTCAAAGGATTTTAAAAACTCCCTTCTCTTGGATCACCTGACTAGCTCACGTAACTCGGTTACTCCGCTAAGGGGATGTTGAGTCGTCATGCGGGGGGCCAATATCAGCAGTTTTCTTGGATAACACTACCACTATAGGGTACGCACTGTGCACTTTATCTTTCTTCGAAATTTCTTATCTCTGTAAAATGTTCTTTGCGACTTTGCATGCGGATGCCCTTGGTTTTGGTGGCCCTGTTCTTACTCAGATTAAGGGACAAAAAAGTAAAATTCCAACGACTGAGGGGCAAAGGTCAGCAGATGGACACCAATCCTCAACTGTAATTGAACTTGACATTAAAAACGAATACTTTTCCAAAAGAAATAACTTGAAACATTTCAATTTGTAATTCTATTTATTATCATTAAATTAAATGTGTATTCATTCAAAAATTAACAGTTCTCTGCAGCACAGGGAACAGTTCCACAGCAAAGCAAATGCTTCACAATTCATTTCACTTTGGTAGTTTACTCGTTATCTCAACGCGCCGCAACAAAAAACCTACCAATGATTTAGGGCAAGTTCAGGGCTACCCCAGGTCTCAAAAAATACAGCATTTGTTCAAATGGGTGAGTTCAGGCATTTCAAAAACAGCTTTGGGGCGACCTAAGGTAAACTTCAGGACACAACGATCAAACATAGGTTCACGCAGTTTGTTTCCTTCTGGAGAGAATTAAAACTTATTATTAAAACTTATTTAACTCATTTCACTTCGATGAAATTTGATATATTTTAACTTTGACTTTATTGTGTTCAGCGAGTGCTATCTACATCTTCTCAGTTGTGAAAGTTTTCAGCATTTCTTCTGTGGGTGTAAAATTGAGGCATCCAGAATGTAAGGAATATCTTAATCGTAGAATACTGTCAGCTGTTTCAATACCAATACGATTCCTCAACCTTTTCGCTTTAAATTAATCCTCCAGCTTCTCCTCAAACATCTCGTCCCCCAGATTACCTCCAACGATTAAAAAAACTCCTAAATCTGGGGGAAAACCCCCCAAATTGGCAACCCTGGTCACGACTATATTTATATTCGTTCCAACTTGTGTCCATATCTCAAAGTGGTGCAAAAAAAAAAAACGGTAAACAGAAGCATTTCAAGATTTTCCATTGACAGAAAAAAAAAGTAATTTGGGTTATCTGAGAAACATTTATGAAAGACATTCAAACAAGGTTTTTTTGTTGCTCCTCGACACACCTTTAGTCTTATCTTATCAAAATATAAAAATAGCAAATTACACTCCTATTCTTTAGCAAAAAAATAAGAGGATATTCTTCTCTGATGTTCTTCAAGTTCAAACCATCATTCAAGATTAACACTCCCTATATATTGTGATAAACTCTAACATAAATATATGTAGTAACATCAGGCATTAGGAATAAAGCTTACCTCATTTGACACTCTTATATAGTCCTCATTGTCGGGCTGTTTTGGAGTAACTGTCAGCAGAGCCGTATAAGCATTTTTTGCCCTGGCGTTATTTTCATCGGTGTCATTTTCATCGAACCATGGCTGTGACAGAACATGTGGAACTCTGAAAAAAAAAAAACAAACAAACGAAAAATGAATCAAAATAATAGAAACGTATGCAAAACAAATAAAACAATTTAAATAGTCAGACTAAAAATATCTACAATAATGTCACAGCAGAGGAGGTAGCCAAAATAAAAACAAACTAAATCGACTTTGAACTGACTACTGACAGTTCATTGAGTTTGACTTTGATTTATAAGCAATGTATCTCTTGCTAATGTGAGCGATATGTCTTCTTCTTATCGTTTAAATCATTTGTATATACTAATGCAATAAATTTCTATGTCGATGCCGGTAGGCGGGTGGAATTTCAATTAAACAACAACAACTACTACTCACTACTGTGCATATGCATATTGCAGGTGCATGCTTGGGTTGGGACGTGGAAAAATTATACATTATGAGATCGTGATGATAAGTTAATCGACTTGAAAAATTTACTCTGAGGAGATATTATGATGGAGTGATTTAATGAGCTTTATAGAGAAAATCAAAGTTAATTATAGCTTAAGTGTAAACTGCACTTAATCACTATAGATATCCTATGAGAGTTTCAGTTTTTGTAATTAAAGTCGTGATCGATATTATATGGGATGGTGAGACATGCAGCAATGTGTCAATCAATTCATAATGGCTTCCGGCAAGAGACTTCCAATGGTTTACCATTGAAGAAGTGACTTATTACCATAATATGATCATTTGTCTTCTAGACCAACAAAATTGTAAATCTTAATACATGCATCAATGTTAATATAGTGGAAGATATGGGGGACCTTTAATGCCACCTCCACTGTTTGACATGAACGATGCTCGGATTATGAACATGTTTGGAGAAAAAAAATAATGGGGGCACAAAAATCGATTTCTGTCTAGCCAACATGGCGAAGAAAACTACTTTTTGAACACCACTTATTTCGAACTTTTTTGCACTTTTAAGGGTTTAATAAAATTCAAAACGATTTTGGACTATATTGCATTCTTAAGTTCATGTCGGAACAACACCAAATATACGGACACACAACCGGGTTGGTAGCAAACGTCAGCCGCCGCCTTCTCTACAGTCTGTTTGACTAACGATTCATAAGTATATGTATGTACCTAAATAGTTATTTTTATGAGTTTCATTTGTTATTTAAACAATAACAGTCTGTTTGACTTAACGATTCATAAGTATTTGTACCTAAATAGTTATTTTTATGAGTTTCATTTGTTATTTCAACAATTGTTTACCTGAAAAAATTAACCTGGTCTTGAGTTAACTCAGCGCTGTGTCACTTCATTTGAACATAAGTAAACCCAACACCGCGTTAATGTTCCAGAATTGTATCTACTTTAGTGTTCGAAAAGTAAGAGGATGAAATAAAACTTGATATATGTAACCTAAAAACAGTGTTTATTCAACAACATCTCTTCTCATTTCAACACAAGCAAGCAGATCATTCTTTTGACTTATTAAGTTAACCGTTTGAATTTTCTTTCTAATTAAAAGCCTTGTTGATTTTACGGTTAATTTGCTCATATCAAGATCAACTCAAAAAACCAAATCATCATGTTGGTTAATTGCAATGCTGATGTTCTTCGTCATCGGTAGGTCTTATCAATACTGATTTCGGAAATCTTTTGCCCAACGCAGAAGTCGTTGAGTAGTTGTGCTTCATATCACACCGAAGAAGTCGCCAACAAGGAATCAAAGCGACCGACGCACGTAGGTAATAGTTTCATACTAAAATACTAAACAAGACTTAGGTTTAGTAGGTGAGTTGAAATTACAAATTACTATTTTGTTTCATCCTGATTATCATGCAATCGTTACATGGGCATGGGGTTTAATATTGCAAGGAGCCAGGTTTACTTAACAAGTGAGCATTGTCAAAACTACAAAAACTTCCAAAATTGTTAATTCATCTTTGTTGGAAACTTACTACAACTACTAGTTGAATTACACATTGTGTTATTTAAATTGCACCTGATTTATGTTATTGGTCAGCTTTGGTTTGATTTTTCCCTAAATGATGATAGTCTTGTTTTAATCGTAATTTTATAGCTAGCGCAGTAAAATTTCCCTCGGTAAACATTATCAAAAACCAAAAGTTCCAATTAATTAACCAGAAAATTAGTGAATATAAAAGTGGATAAAGAGTATTGGTCGAAAAAAACGACGTCCTGTCCTGTGTGAAGAATTCTCGAGGCTAAACTTAAACACGGATTAAAACTGTTTAACCGGCGTGAATTGCATACTTGCTATCGATAGTTTGTATGGAGATACCATTTTTTTCTGTGATGGTGTTTCTAATCCTCGATGTCATTTTTGTCTACCAAATCCTTCCAATATTGGAAAAAAATACACATAAGGTTAACTACTGTAAAACTCGGTAATCATCAAGAGGTTGCAAAGTTTAGAGTTAGTTTTTGCCGAATAAAATGGTGTGAACAAAAAACGATTAAGGAGCTAAGTGATTTTTACGTAAATATAACAACAACTAAATTCTAAAAATATGGACTTAGCTAACTCCAGATAGTTTTCTAGTTCCGATAAAAAAAAAAACTGTATTACCGGCAGGAATTATCACTTTGTTATCGATATTTTGTATGGAAATGTGTTTTTATTTTAATTAGGGCCAATTTTTCAATAGTCAGTTAGACATTAGACAGTACTTATTCTTCAGATAAAGCAGAAATGTGTTCCTTTTTTTTTCATTTAAGTAGAAATACATTCAGGAAACATGTTAAACTTATTATTTTTAGTAAATTAACTAATAAAAATATGTTCTTATTTACTCGCTAGTCTGTAAGTTAGAGTTATATTGTAAACTTGAATTGATGAAATAAAACTAAATTATTTATTCCTCTGACAATTAACTAGTTGTTTAGTTGATGGAACGACATCACGAATTTACGACGTCATCACAGAAAAAAATTGACGTGTCCATACAAATTACGTGGTTTTTCCCAATCGCCGAGCTAACTGCGTGAAAAAATGACATTAAGGGTGAGCGGCGAAATCACAGACATAATTTGACGTTTCCATACAAAATATCGACAACAAGTATGCAATACACGCCGGCCGGGAACAAAGTTTTTTCCTTAATTTAAGAGCGAAACTAATCTGAACTTCGCTAAGCCCGTAAGGGATCAATTGGTATTAAACAAAGGTCTGTTTTTTTCGTCCAGTTCTCTGGGGATTGGACAAAAACTGCTATTATTTCCATGATCAAATTAATTGAGGTATCATACTTGAAATTTTAAAGGTTGGCAAGAATTAGTAAGTTTGTATATAGGTATCTACCTAATCATAATCAACCACGAGTAATTTCTCTCTGAACCATAAAAAAAACTAGAGTTGGGAAATAATGATTACAAAAATAATTTAATTACAATTCCTTATATAATTGAAATCTCCATACACCTTTTTAATTACTTTTAAATGTACCTAATTGAAGAATTTCAATTACTAATTACCTACATGTAATTGAAGAATTTCAATCACTAATTACATGTACCTTATTGAAAATCGCCAAAAAAGCATTAATGTTATTAATTTAATAACATGTTATTGCATCAGACTCGAGTCTTTCATCTTTTGCTGGAATTATAGCTACTCCTCGACAACAAAACCTTAACGACACTAACTTTGACAAGTGAGTGCTGTTGAAGGTTAACCAACTGTTCGGCTAGTAGTACTGTCAAATTACATTTTTGTAGCAAAAAGTCATTAACAAGGTTTACTTTTCATTTATAATGAACATTGGTTTAGATTATTAGTTTAAATGCCTTTTATTTACAATCATTACTATTTTTTAATTTGTTTTAATTAATAATTAATAATAATTAATGATAAATAATGTAATTAACACTGTACTTTCCTTAAAGTAGATACTTGCAAAAACCCATTACTATTTTCAATTACATGTATGAATTATTTTTTATTCAATTAATAATTACTTGCAATTGAAATGAAAGTTGAAATAAATTACAAAAAGTAATCATTATTTCCCAACACAAACATACGCCTAATAAATCTAAAAGACTTCGGCAGCACTAATAACTAACCATTTCTATTTTTTGACTTAAGCTTTCGTATACAAAATGATAACGTTAAATGAACATTTCTTGGAGGCAAAACTTCCCCATATAAAAATTATGACGCACCCTACTAAGTTCCTAAATACATATACATAGATAACTATAGATTTTTTTCTAAAATACAAAAAAATCCCACTTATTAAACTTACGAAGCGAGCATTCAATATTCAAAACAAAATCTTATCTCTATCCCAATAAAAAAAGGTTTTTAATTGTAGTATTACTAAGTCATTCTTTCAATCGTATATTTTATGCTATTTATAGCAATGCTATCTTAAATCAGCCGTCTACATACCTAAATGCGTTCCTTTTCGATATAAATATTCTTAACTGACTTCCGTAAGAATGTTATAGAAACAAAATATAATCAATTACATACATTTCTCAGAAAACAAAGAACGTGCTTTATAATATTGTGCACAAATATTTGCATATAGTTTATAGAAAAACTGGACATACACCAACTAAAAAGTTTCTTTTTATAACAATGTTCTGTCAACAACCCATCAACTCACACACATTCTCCTCGCATTCAAACGATAAGCAAAACCAAGCACTATAAATAAAAAAAAATAATATTTCATTTAACTCAACTCAAAACTCACCGAGAAAATAGCTCAATATTAATGAAAACATATTCTCCACTGTCGATCATGTTCAGCTCGTCAGCCGTTAATAATATCTGACGGATAGACTTCGGATCAGCGCACATTATCACAACTGTAAACAAAGAAAACAAATTATCAAAACATTATAAACAATGTACTTTGGGTATTTCGAATAAACAAATGTAGGTAATCTTTATTTAATAACGAAAGCAAACAAATTAATAAAATATAAATGAGTGTGACGTAGTTACCAACATAATTTCCCTTGAATACCATCCACAGTGAGGTTAAATATTTGACAATTTGATTAAACAATTTCTAATGAAAAAAGTATGGTCGGTGCGAATTCTATAGAACAATGTAAAAGCTGTTCACTAAAACTAACTGCTGACCGAATTTTAAAATATTTTTTGCATGACTACTCCCAAAAGAGTGGGAGTGTGTGGGTAAACCTCTAGGCCAAAATCAACTATAATTTTCACTATACTAATCAGTTGGACTAAGTGAATAAGTTTGGGCTTTTAGAGTTCATTGGGAATTATATCATATATGAACTTAAAATGAAATTAAATTATTAGAATAAAAGTGGGAGTTAATTAATTTTCATTGGCGCAGGTATGCTTTAAGGATTTATAGATTAAGGCCCATTTTATTATCTTATCATATAGCTAAGATACAAATAGTTACTATCTTGAACTTATTTTATCCTCCTGTTTCCAAATAGTTATGATCAACTTTGCAACATTTGGGGACTTAAGCAGAATTTTTGTGCTGCATATGGCCATACTGCGAAAAACAGGCCAGCTGTTTTGGCACTAAGCGAAACCCAGGTAGGGGAAAATACTGATCACTTGGAATTCAGCCTACATGGTTATAGCTTAGTGACTCTATTTTTCTCACATCATGGTCTCGCCGTGTATGTAAGAAATGATGTCGCTTATCAGCTTCAGCCACAGTATGGTTCATGTTTGAGCACCAACTTTAATTTCATGTGGTTTAAATTCACCGTCCATAAGCGCATCATCCATACTTGTTTTATTTATCGTAGTCCTAGTTTGGATAGTAATTCGACTTCTAACGAATTAGATGCACTATCCGACTCCATCCAGAGAATTATTTCCCATTTTCCGCACAGTGAAATCGTTGTTACGGGCGATTTCAATGTACATAATTCTTCGTGGCTACGCTATTCGGGTCAGACAACACCCGAAGGAAGGTATTAAGAAATATCTTGAAGAACGAAAGCTACTAAATGACCGGCAGTATGGCTTTCGTAGCAATAGGTCCACTGGTGATCTGATGGTATATCTGATGGTTTTGGCGAAAGTAGGATTATTGCACTTGATATTTCAAAAGCATTTGATAGAGTTTGGCATCAAGCCCTCTTATCGAAAATGCGTGCATTTGGTATTGATGAATCTCTTCTTCGTTGGATTAGAAATTACCTTTCGGACCGATCAATACAAGTTGTTTTAGACGGTTTCAAGTCTGATATCTTCAAAATAAATGCTGGTGTGCCCCAGGGCTCCGTTTTGTCTCCGACCCTCTTCCTAATATTCATAAATGACCTGTTGTCTGAAACTTCTAATCCATTAAACTGTTTTGCTGACGACAGTACTCTCAGCTTTTCATATTCGTTTCTAGATTCACATCCATGTTCTTCAGATGTGGAACTTCAACGGCAGCGTATGATAAGCTCATTAAATTCTGATCTTGTCAGCATTGTCCAATGGGGAATCAGAAACCGTGTAGAATTTAATGCTTCTAAAACTCAATGCTGTCTCCTGTCGTTAAAGCAGAACCCACCCCCAATGCTGCTATCTATGAGTGGCACTTGCATAGAGAAAACTGAACAGCTTTCAGTACTCGGTATGAGTGTCACAGACCACCTTTTGTGGAACGACCACATATTTGAAATCACCAAAAACGCTGCTAAGTCTTTAGGTTTTCTCCGTCGATGCAAGAAATTTTTCTCCCCCTCTGATCTGGCTGTAATCTACAAAGCCTTTATTCGTCCAAAACTTGAGTACAACTCCCATATTTGGGCAGGTGCTCCAAAAACCCACTTGAGCCTATTGGATAGAATACAAAAGAGAGCTCTAAAAATGATAGGTGAAAGAACTAATATAACGGAAACATTTACATCTCTTGAGCACCCTTCCTAATGTTTTATGTCTATCATTATTTTACCGCTATTTCTATAAACAGTGTTCTAGTGAAATAGCCAGTTGCATTCCTCCCCTTAAACAATTAAACCGTAATGCTCGCGCTTCTAGGAATGCCCATCACTTTACCCTTGGGCCCAACTTTGGACGTACTGTAAAGTACAGAGATTCTTTCCTTAGTCGCACTACACGAATGTGGAATGCTCTACCCAGCCTTGTTTTCCCCTCCCATTGTGATCTTCAGACATTTGAAAAACCAATGTGCATCGGTATCTCCTTTCCAATCCCCTCCAATCTACCTAATCGCTCGTGCTGTGTATATCATTTTAAGGGTAGTCACAACCCCTTTAGTGCGCGCTAAATTATAAAAAAAGCTAAGATTTAGTTGCATGCGAGAAATATCTGAGATGATATCTGAATGTGTTTCTATTAATTTTTGACAAATAAAATAATGTACTTGTGTATGTTAGGTAAGGTTTAGTATTGAAAAAAAACATGAATACACGGTTTATTCATAACTTAATAACAACAGGTGAGGCAAAAGTTGTCACCCGATTTTCTTTGGATGTAATTTATGTTCTTTTATGAATTAAAAACTTTGATTCGAAACAATTATGGTGCGTTCTTTAAGAGTATAGGGATTCATGTCTTGTTGACGTGCATTGTGTATCTGTTTACTATCCAAAGTGCAGATCTTTCTTCAAAATCGTGCCACGCGGTATAACCATAACTGTGTTGAACGCGTCGGCGTCGTTTCGATGTTACAGGAGCTGCAAAACTTTCCCGAGCGACCTGCATGTTTTCGGCCTATAGTCTATAACGAGGTCTGCCCGTACTTTTAACATCTCTAACGTTATTAACATATTGCTCAAATTTTGTCACCACAGGACGAATTTTCGGAGCTGTTAGAACACCATAAAATGTGTAAATTTGTATAAATTATTGACCAGCCATTTTCCAAAACTAATTGGATTGGACAGTTTTTGTTCATTGTGCGATCGTGTAGTATACCATTATTAATTTTCAAAATCTATTTGTCTAAAACATAATACAAAATAATTTGGAAATATTTATAAATAAAAAAGTTATACGTCTGAAACATTGGTAGGTCTTATTTGGCCCACCCTGTATTAAGCCCAGGAAAGTTAGACAAAAAAAGTCAAACTTAAAATAAATTTCGATAAAGCTAAATTTTGTTGGGAAGCTTTGTTTTGAATAAGTCAAACACTAAAATTACCATAAGGCCGTGTTTGAATTGGATTAAAATTTCGATTAAACTTTATCCGAAATAAAATTTTGACGTTTTTACATTTAGATTCACCTCATTAGCTTGGTGCGAATTGTATTGGGTAACACTCAATGACAGCACTTGCCATGCAAGTATATTATATATATATATATTTTATATATATATATATCATATATATATTATATATAATATATATATATAATAAGTCAATGGGCTTGATGATGTTGACCACAGATTAGGCACATGAAGATGAGAATCCCCGGCAGTCATTTTAATTTGCCTATACAAGCTTGAGCTGTCAGATAGCAGATAAAAAATGAGAATGTGTGTGTAAAATCCTCACACATAGACAGTAGGGATCTTCAGACACCGGTTAAATTAGTGTTGCAATTGACATCTATTCATCGACGCGGGAAGAAATTACAAATACAACAATGTAAACAAATGGGTTTTGAAGGGAGAAACGTACGAAACATTGGGTACGTTCAGTAGACACAAGGGACTACATATGTAGTCAAGTGCATTCATTGAACGCAAATTTTACCAAGGAATCTAGTTATTTTTTGAGATGTCATTCATGCCAAAATTGGAACTTTAGTTCCAAACTTTACCTTCCGTTGATAGTGCAGATAGTATTTATAATAATATTTTTATCTGAAAAACACCTCAAACAAATCAATTACGAATTGTAAATTATAATTTTTCAATACTTCTTACTAATGATGCATTTTTCATTAAATCTTTTCTGTAATTTTGATAAAGAACTCCTCCACCCAAAACAATAAAACAAACGTTGAAAAAAGAAGTCACTGAACAATGAAGTTCAGCTTGCTGTTTAATGACGAAATATAATCAGCTGATATTTTGACATAAATGCACTTGACTTCAAATGAAGGGAGATATTTTTTGACTAGCTTTCCAATCATTTTCCAATAAAAGTTGCCTTAATTGGAAGGCAATTTTGCGACAGCTGGCCAATCAAAGACGAGAAACTTGCCTTGCCTTCAAGTCCCTACGTCTTCTGAACCTACCCATTCTCATCTTCATATGGCTAATCTGTAATGTTGACAAGGTAATGGGCGCGTTCAACGCATTACGTTTTAAATCTGAATTCTCAGATATTAGGTCTGTTTGGTATCTTTTTCAGCAAAATGTGTAAAACCTGTCAAAACACCAAAGAGAGAACAAATTTAAAAAAAAATGGAGAAAATTACAAGAAAGTTAACAAATGCATTGAACCACTTTTGTGTACAAAACGTCAGAATTTCACTCCTCAAATCAACAATCACATGTGTAAATTCTGGTTTTGTTAACAATTTGCGTTTACTTTAAAAAAAATTACATGAAACTCATCGAAGTAAAAGATTTGCATTTTATAAAACCTTGATTTGTGATTGCTCGACAGGTAGTATATTATTTGTTTGAAATGAATGCTCAAAATTGAACAAGGCCTTGAGCCTGTAATTAACTTATATTTATTTACAAACAAATCGGTAGAACGTAGAAGCAGTCAGTCAAAATTTCGTGACCAGCTTTTGTTTTTACTCTCATTATTTTTTTATTTACGAATTCAAAACATTACCCAGAAGTATCAACTATACCTACATATTATGTATGTCCCTACCACATACCTATATAGCGCAGGCACAAATAAAATTAAGAGTCAAAGATACATATAGAAATGTGTAGATAGAACTTCAGTATCAACCTAATTCTGCATTTTAAAAATATCATCACAATAAAAACGTCGCATTGCAGAACGATACATTATGTTAATTATATTTTTATTAGTTAATGTAGGTAAACAAATGAGTGACTCCGTATCAATTAAATAAAAATGCCTTCGTCATTTGTTTTACTTTTATTTACTAAAAATATTTATTGATTTAAAAGTGCATTATAAATAAAACATTTTCAATTGAGTGTGTCTAAAGAGTTGCAATTACCTCAGTATACGTATTAGGTGCATATAGCTACAGTCTGTTTGCCAAGAAGCTATTTTTATTTATTGAGATTATAATAGTTCTACGTCTAAGAAATGTAAAAATATATTATTGGCAAATAGTCTTTATAGATTGAGGTTACTATTTCAACTCAACGAAATTTTTAGAATTCCAAGAGAAAAGTCTTTTAATTTGAAGAAATCAATTCAATTAGGTGGTATAGGAACAGCTAAGCCCGCTTAAAGTAGTCAACTCAAGATGACAGCTAAAAAATGTGGCTTTAAGGGCTTGTGTTTGTATCTAAAATAAAATAAATGAATAAATTTGGCAGCGCGAAAGCTAGTGGACAGCCAGGGCCTATAGTGATTTACAACCATGACAAGGGATACTCTTGGAGGATTTGTCATTTCCTCGCAAGAGGCAGTAGCCGATTTTTTTATATTTAGGTGGACGAGGCTGGAATCGAACCCAGACTTCCGGAATGACAGTCCTACGTGTACTTACCATTCCGTCACCGACTAATACGTTGTTTTTGTATCAGATTTTGAAAAAAAGTTGTTTTGCCAAATATTTATGCTGTTTTGTGTCAAAAGTCTGACAGAGGAATTAGCCGATTGTGAACAACGAACGAAAAACATATTTTAGAAACCAAAGAGTTTTCAAACAGGGACAGATATATTTTGAACCTTATCCAAAGGAACGGATGGTTGATGTGTAAACATCTATGCTGACGGTAGAGTTGAAAAAACGTCGTAACACGTTACGTTGTAGCACGTTACGTTACGAAATCTGCTTTGGCCCGACCGAAACAAATTGTTTTTAACGCGACCGACGATTAGCTTCTTAATGTTTTACAATTTTAACACTTATATGTTTCATTCCTTAATTTGTAATTATTGCCCGAACAAAATGGACGCCGCACTAGAAACTAAAAAGAAAACAAAATAAAAACCAAAAATAATAATAGTCCACTGAAGGGATTGACGAGAAATGACTGTAGGTATGGTAGGCCAATGGCTGTAGGTATGGTAGGATATCGGGTGCGTTCAGTGATAAAAATCTGAACTTCAATTCTACGTTTACATATACTGCTTTTAAACGATGCAATTTTTTCTGGCAATTTTTAAGTACGTAGCGAGGGGCGTAGGTGGCTGGGATACACAAAATTGCTGAGGTTGAAAAAATTACAGAATTATCGGCTACTTTTGCACTTGCACAAAGTTAACATTCATTAAAAATCACAGCGCCTAATTCCATAGGCGATTGGCTGTGGCGTCAATTCATTGAAACTGCGATTTTAGTGATTTCCTCTGACAACTGCAACTAAATATTCTAAATATTTGGAATTTGGCTATGGTGTCATTTAATTAAACCACGATTTTAGTGCTTTGCGCTGACAGTTGTTGTTTGTCGATGCTCAGAGAGTGATGTTGATGACCATAAACAATAACTATGTGTAATGTGCATAGTCATCTTAAGGTTGAGAGTGAACTACGAAGCAGGAATTTTCAGTAGCGAACCTTCACCGTTCGTTGGACACTTCACCACCAGCCTCTTAGTGCTTGGAAATTTCGTTACAGCGGTTCCGCCACTGGGTATTTCTCTGCCGTTCTTTCAACACTAGACTTTTTAAGCACTGCCTACAGATAGGTTATGCAGTGTTAATTCTTCAATATGTTTCTTTTGAGTACGTTCAGTAACAAAAGTTAGGCGCTTGGACAAACGTTGATGTTTACACATATTTAACTGCGAGTCCCGGCACTCACATATTTTTTTTTCTATATTCCCCCAGTTAAAACTGGACGCCAACCGTGGGATTCTATGAGGTAATCAATACCCACAGTACACAAATCTAAGGTAATATATTGCGCAGGTTGTCAGTCAGAAATTAAACATGGCGGCTCGAGTGTCTACGAAAAATATATGTACCCTGATCAATACCTTATTTCTCAGTTCATTGTGCCAGCGAAAATCCTTTACTATCCTTCTATTCCTTCTCACTAGTGCTGTGCAATTCAGGTTGCATTGAAAAGACCTTAGGTCTTACAGGCATATAGTTATTATTATTATATTTATTGGAGGTAACCTGGGGAAAGTACTGGCGGAATCCTCTTAAGGAATTCTTGCCATACTAAGCAAACTAACTGAATATAGATGGTGTGTTGTTTATCTCCATGTTTGCTACTTTATGTATTTTATGTTTATTTCTAAATAAAAACGGTTAAGCTTTGTTTTAAAAAAATTAACAATTTATTATAAACTTTATAATGCAAACATTTAATATTATTATAAATAAAGTCAGCGACGCGTTTCAGAACTTTTGTTCCATCATCGGGCTACTGTTGACTCAGTCACATTTTTTTTAAACGCAATGACTCATCACCTAAAACAATATCTAATGTTGGATTTACACGACCGACAAATTGCCAGTATTTCGGGGAAAAATTGGCAGAAGACACTTATCATTCTTTTGCCAGTTTTCAGTCGTGTATTGTTATAAAACAACGTGGTCAATAATCATAATGTGCCGGCATACGCACTCGGTCGTCGTCGATCGGTATAGATATGTGCGCAGGTCCGGTGGGAAAACCCGGAATGGTGGTATGAGGCGCGGTACATTTTTTCATCATGGCTAATTTCACGCACAATAATAACAACCGTACGAGAAACACATAAAAAAAATTAACAAAAAAATATAGTTTATCAGTTGTCACAGATAATTACTGAATACCTAATTAACATCAAATTATCCGTCTATTCGCTAATGGATCAGCGATGGGCATAGCCAACTTGGCATCCATATATGTACTTTCCTAAATGAACTATTTTTGTCCATACAAAACGAAAAAAAAAACTGGCAAGTTGCCGAGGTGGAGTTCAATACGTTAATCCAGTTCAAAAAAGGTTTTTATATGGGAAAGCTGTCAGCAGTAACTGAAATGCTAACACAAAAAAAAGTGTTTTCATCTCAATTTTGTTAATTTCGTTTGACAGAGAGCTCATTTCATTTTGAATTTAATTTGGACGTTGATCGCTAGTTTTTGTTGTTTTCTCTTTCTCTGTCTGATTCTGTTTTTACACATATATGCATACATGCAATTTTGACATTTTCAATGGATTGCAGATGGATGTGTTTGTAAGGTTTTTAACTTAATTTCCTACCGAATTTCGTGCAAACTTAGTTGTAATCACCTCATTTCGTAATTTCGATCTGTATGGTATTAGATGGTTTGGAATCAAATTTGAAAATTTACAACGAAATTTGCAACCTCATGTGCAGTAATGAAAACGTAGTTTAAGCTTAACCATTAAGCAGGATTAAAAATTTTCTCGGTGTACATATGTAAACAATTATCACACTGAAAATAAATAACTGATAAATTGTTTGATTCTATAACATTTGCACTTGACGTCCGTATGTTCTATAAAAATGTACTTTTATATGAATGGTGTCTATACCACGTCAAATATATTGTTTAGACACATTTTGTTTAAATATGCATATATGGTGACAATTACGCAAGAAAATATGGGTACCTATTCTACAAGCTCGAGTCAATAGACTCATGTAAATGTGGTGATGATGATTATTTATACTGCTTGCACTTTTGTGTGGGTTTTCTTTTCTGTAATTATACTTATGTACCATAATTAATTAGTAAAAAATAAATTTTCCTGAATTCCTATAAAAACACGACAAATGACACGAATGATTTAATTCATTTTAATTACCTTCTCTTTTTTACTACGATGATAAGAATTGTAATTCAGACTTGTTTATAGTCCGGAAGAAAGGCAATGCTTGAAATGACGAAGTAATTTTGTTTTTGTTTCTGATTTTTTGTTATTCTAAAAATGGGTCATTATATAGTTGCCTCATATAGACATGGAGGTTTGTCATCATACTTCCTAAGGATCTACTCTAAAAGACCTTCTGAATTGGGCATTTTTAACTTATAAATACTTAACTATTTACTTTACAATTTTCGTGGTTGTTTTTTATTTTTTAATTAACTTTCAGATGATTTTGCCCTAAATATGTTCAAGCTTAGAATAATATGAATTAATATACTGTTATCGCACCAAAACTAAACTGCTCAAATTTTGAAACCAAGATTACAAAATCTCGTAAGATCATTCACACTAAACGTACTTACGTCAGGACGATTTCCACAAACCGACGACGAATATAGAACATTTCGATTTTAACCTCAAAGCTCAAACACTCATTTGACTTGATTATAGGTTTGTTCGTTGAGCCCTGAAGTCACCCTGGGGTCGCCCCAAAGCGTTTTTTGAAAAACCTGAAGTCACCCTGGTGAACACGCCCTGAAGTAGAACTAGGTATTTTGCTGTGGCGAGTTGAGGTAAAGCAAAAACTGCCGAAGTGACATGAATTGTTATGCATATGTTTTGCTGTGGATTCACGTGCTGCAGTTTATTGTTTATTTTTGGAAAACAAATTCAAAGAATATTCACATTTAATTTAATGCTAATAAATAGCAATATAAAATGGAAACGGTAGAAGTTGTTTTTATTACTGTTTAAGACATATTTGAAACAAATTTTAAGTTCTAATTATCTAAGCAGAGAACTTTTTTTTCTTGCTTTAAATGCCAGCAGTCCTTCAACGTTTTTTGAGAACCGAAAAACCCAGGTTTTTTTGACAATTCTTGGGGTTGTCAAGAAAACCTGGGTCAATCCTGGGTTAAGTTCAACGAACGAAGCTTATTCATTTCTTATTTCAATAAAATGTCAAAATTCGCAGTTTTCTGGACGTGTCTCACGTGTATGCGACTCAGGCCGGTATTCACTGAACGCTCATAAACGGCTCTTAAGTTTATGGGGCTCATAACTTCAAAATTATTTGTGGTATTCACCAACCACTCATAAGTATTTTCGAAGTTCGAAAATGAGAGCCGCTTCATTACAACCAGACATGCCCAAACTGTGAAATTAAGCTGTTTTTTAATTAATTTAAAATTATTTTCACAACGGCTAAAATGAATTCACAAGCACTTTATTTCATTGCAGTTTTCATTTATTTATTTATTTTCATTTTATTTATTTCAATGGCGTGTTTCTTCATTGAAATTTGAATCTAAAAAACATTGAAATTGCAAAAAAAAACAGTTGCCATGTGGCCTTCGAAAATTTTTGATGAGAGCCCTCATAACTTAAGAGTGGTCGGGACCACTCAGAAGTCTTATTAGCGCTCATAAATATTCACTATTATTGCTTGGTGAATAGGTTTATGAGCCTATTAAGTTATGAGCGTTCGGTGAATTACGGCCTTAATGATATTTTAACCGTAAGCTAAAAAACAAATAAAAGCCATATTTTTTTTAAGACCCACAGGAAATTGGTCGACAAAAACGACGTCGGGGCTAGGCAATTTACATGTTAAATGCAACATCAACTAATCCCCTTTGGGCTTAGCTAAGCGCAGAGGATTCTCGGGGCTTAACTTAATCAAGGAGAAAAACTGTCTTACCGGCATGAATTGCATACTTATTATCGATAGTTTGTATGGAAACTCCATTTTGTTTCTGTAATGGCGTCGCTAACCCCAAAGTCGTTTTTTTTTAAACAAATCCTTCCGGGGTTGCAAAATAAACACGGCTAGTAATCATAATAGAATCAAATAAAATTAGTTCTTATTTATATTAAATTCTTTTCTAAATTATTTACATACATACCTCTTTTCTTATTCTATTCTATTCATACATTTGGTAATGTTTATGCCAAACCGGTTAGTCATATCAATTACGTATTTATATCATACGCATGAATTTCTAAATGAATTGATGGCATTTTATATTAATTAAGATATTGAAGGACTGTTTTTAGTAATTTAATTTTTGAATGTTAGTAGGTATATATGTATAATATTCACGCATGCCTTGAATATTACCAATGGAGACGCTTTGACAAGCGCAATGACGACGAAGATGAAAGTCAATATAGGTTTGTTCCAGACTTTTTTGGGCAGAAATTTAAAGGAATGGGGATGAAATCCTCTCAGAGAGAAGAAAACTGCTAAAAAAGTTTGGAATGCTTTGTGCTACATTCTAAACGTCAAAACAAGAATCGAGAAGAATTGTCGGGAAGGGGTAATGTTTTATGCTCTCGTGAACACTCTTTTCTGTCCAAAACTACCCAATTTTTGAAGTGTAGATAAGGATTTGAATTGGCAACAAATTATGAAATTTTGTCAAAGTCTGGAACAAACATAATTATTGCTTTCATCTCCGCAACTCCGCCCAAGAAAAAACATTTTGACCTTTTGTTTTTCAAAATGGTTTCTACGTGATTTTGAATGGCGCAGGCTCCTTTCTACCTCGATCTATTTCAATGATATACATAGGTATAAATTAGTTTTAATCTGGCCTGGCAGATAGATGGCTTTTTTGTTTTGCAAATAACGTTGATAGGAAAAGAACAAATGTCAACAAAATTCATTTCGAACTTAATGAATGCATCGTTCTGTAAGTGCGATCTTTTTGTCATTATCAAACTACTTTTTTTCTTTTATAATTAACAGAATTGTGAAATAAGAACTCAAATATACACGTCTAGTAATTCTATATATATGTATCAATTAAATAATGCATTAATCCTTTTGACATTGCTACCCAAACGCAACGCTAACTTCCCGACTATGGTGTCTATTCATTTATTTTAATCCAGCAATTAAAAATTCGAATGCAAATGAAATACCCAACTGGATTGAATAACACCCTGTAATAATGTAATCGATTCCATTGAAACACTCATATAAATTAATTAGAGACGTTAGAGATATAGATATAAGTTATATAATGCTTCAATTTATCTAGATATTTATAAACTAATGACGATGCTATAATAACTCAAAGCCCATCATTATTAAATATCTCACAAAAAAAAATTAATTGCGGAAACAAAAATACATTTATGTATATTCCTTTACCTAAATAAGTTACCTAAATAATAAGTTACCTAAATAAGCTAGTTATTTAAGTTTGTCAAAGATAAATTTTGAAAAAAAAATTTTTATTTATTCACGTTCAAGGGACGCGCAAGCACATGCTGTTTGGAGGTGTGCCTTTCAAAAGTAATCAAACGATTTGTCGAGCTATTAGCACTTCTATTTGAATCTGGCAGGAGGTATGGTATATGGACACCTTATTTAGAAAAGGTGTGCATTACATTGATTGAATATACAATTAGTATAGAAGATAGAGTGATGAGTAAATTTGTTCATAAATGTTCGTTTTATAACAATAAATTCATTGATAAACTAAGAAAAATTAACACTTTCAGCAAACAGAATTTTTACACATAAGGAATTAATGGAGAGTGAATAAATTTGGGCTCAATGATAATAAGCAATAAACTGATGAATGTTTAAAACTTAACGTAGCTGTTAACCTTGAGATGAGAAAATTAATTTCATAGTGGCATATACTATAGAAAGAGGATTAATGTGCTTAATCTCCTTTTCGAGCTCTGTGCAAAAGACAAAATGTAAGAGGTTCTATCGCTATAAATCCACATGGAAGTTCTCAATTTTTATGAATCTTGGTGTATCAACACCAGAAGCAGATAACAGCCATTCCAAATCTCTTCGATTTATTTAACTATTTAATACTGTGTTGACTTATGTCAGAAAGTGCTATTATTATCGCCAATACTCCAACTAGTCAATTGGTTCTTAAAATCACAATTAGCGATTCATCCCAATTTGGCTACTTGGTTTTTAAAAGATTTAGGATCCTTGCTCCTTCAAAATTCAAAAGTTTTAGATAAAACAATTAATGTTTATTTTCCATTTTGAGCAGAACTTTTTGAAAAGTCTATTGTCAATGTTCAGTTTGGAAGGGTCACGTTGCCCGAGGACAATATTCGCAAATATTTGACTGCCGGGGAGTTGACTGAATTCGCGGTGAATTCGCGTTCGCGTTAGTTTCAATTATTAAATTCGCCGAATAAACTATATTATCGATTCACGAACTTCCTTACCATTTTCCGAACATTTCTATCGGCGCTGCCATTTGATGACATTTAAACGGTATTAAGAAACAATTTAAATATGAGGGAGAATGGAACAATGGCAAAGCGAAACGTATTCTTTATAGCTGTGATCAGTGCATCCTCTCCTTTATCAACAAACATGTTAAATAAGCGGATACGAAAAGTCAAATTTAAATTTGTATGAAGTGGGAATGATTTGCGATTTCATTAATACCAATTTAGTTGAAGAATATGTCGGTGGTGCAGGTGAAGTTACCGACATTTATTGAATATTTTCACTAATAGCTAATTTTTCAAAAATTAATTAAACTGCCACTTAAGCTAATTCCCCGAATCCTGTAATAGGGGTGAATATAAAATGCATGGAATTCATGTTAAGGGTGTTTTTTTTCAGACGTGTGGTTTTCAAGAAGTAATAAAACGCATATAATTTAATGTTATGGCCAAGAATTTAGCTTTATTATAAAGATAAGGGTTTGCCATTATGTTTTAAAAATGATTTCGGGCAAGTGACCGCCGTTCGAATAAATTCCAGCCGAGAGGCCCAATTTTCGACAGCTCCAATTGTTGCATGCCATGGCGGATGGACTCATTTGGGTCTTCTTCGATACTCTGCTCCACAGCAGCAATAGCGTCTTCGGTGCGCACTGTACGGCGTCTCTGAGGATGCGTATTATCCACTAGAGTAAACGTGGTGCGAAACCGATTCATGGTTGCCCGAATTTATGCAATTTTGCGATTATGTCGACCGAATATGGGACGCAGCGCGCGATGCGTCGCGCGAACCGAACCGAATTTTGGTAATAAATTTGCACGATTTGCAAACGTTGTTCACGAGTAAGTCTATTAATAATGAAATGGCAAACCAAACTGAGCATAAATCCAGTGACAGCTGTCAAAAAGACCAACTCCGAAAAAATTATTGCCAGATTGAAAACCACACGTCTTAAAAAAAAACACAATTTATGTATGGAGATGAGGCTAAGTTATTCGAGACCAAGACGACTATGAAATCTTAAAGAAGCCAGAATGAAAATATTTTGGAGTGGCATGATAAACAGTACTCCGGGGAATTAAATTTTAACTCCCACAATTGTTTGTGAAAACTATTTAGTTTTTCAGCTACCTTCTCCACAAACAATCGTGAAATTTTAGCAGAACAACATTAAAGGTCAGTTGCAAAACGTCAGTCAGAATGATCATTGTTGTGTTATTTACCGAATTTGTAATTTTGTATGAACTTATAAAATGGAAGAAATCTTAATTTTGTTCGAGGGCTTTTAATATTTTGTTCTCGTGTAAACTTCCTGAAATGCTGAGAACCTTGAGTTTCACCAAGATTTTCTTCGAAAGTTTTGAACGGGTGGGAAGAGGTATATGTAACTACCTACTTATATAGTGTTCATCTGACTACCTACAGGCTTAACTGATGGGCGGATCTTGGTACAAAGCACTTTTTGTAATTTCAATCTCTAAATATAATAGAAATTAGAAATGAAGCCTGAGAATTTGTGCAAGCATTTCTTGGAATACAAGTTTATAGATCCATTTTAAAGTAGGTATGTCTAAATTAAGGTAGCTGTCCAACTATAAACCCTTATTTAAAAACATTTTCCATCGATTGTCCAACTTAGCCATCCTGACATTGTTTGTCCAAAGCTATTCTAAAGTGAGTATACGTATTTTCGAATTGAAAAGTTATCTTAGGTCCAATTTTTCAGTGCACGAGTTAACTCCGAGTCAAGTCAGAGTTAGTTAATCTTGCAAATACTTTTATCCCGAGTTAATTTAAAAGTAATTTTTCAGTGGAGAATTAAATTTAACTCATATTTGTCAAAAATCTATCGAAAAGGAAGTACCTATTCAGCTAATCCATAGAGTTAACTCACCAAATTTGTTGGGTAAGCTCGGGATCTAAATTGACTGAAAATATATGGTATATATGGTATGGAGTGCTCGTTCTTATTCCCAACGTGAAGCTTTCATATGGATCGCTATTAAAATTTCAGTAAGTTCAAAGGCACTGCACATTGGAGAAAAAAACCAAAAAAGAACATTTTAATATCTTTATAACAATATACAAACACTATTAAATTCAAGAATTACTTCAATTCAAAGGAGGACAATTTTGAGAGAAAATAAGCAAACTATTACTAACAATTGATAGCAGCTGTAAGACTTTATCTTACTGAAAGTGAAACAGAGTACCTCCTATCAAGGCTTCAGGCACTACAATGCATTAGGGAGCACTCCATATTATATATTCTCTAAGACTTTGACATTCAAATCAATAGGTACGCTTTTAGTTTCTGCTTGACCAGGTGTCAAAAAACCAATGACGTTGTTCGTATTGGACTGACTCCTCCGACTTCACTTTATCTATGTCACTCAAATAATTCAGATTCTAAGTTTCTTTGCTCTGAAAACCCCTGACCAATTTTTAAACGAATTTTGACCAAAGCTCAAAAAACCAGTTAAATTCTGAATTTAATTTTTCAATTTGACTACGACAACCCAAGTTGAATGTGTTTGAGATAGACTAATCAAATAAAAATAATAATAAATCGAACCTCTATTTTTAGACAGGCAATCAAAATGATTAGCAAAAAATTCTATATTTTTTGTATCGTTTTTTGCTTGATATCATCATCTTGATAATGTTGAAATTATTGGCAAGTTTTTTTTTATGAATTCCCATTATTTTATCTTAAATTTAATAAGGCACTCTCAAATGTCCAAAAATGAAACGCGATTTTATCAACGGTATAAGTATTTGCACAACATGATAACGCAAAATTTTTAATAATTAACCTCAATAAGCCTAGACTCTGTGACTTTATTGAACACAAAAAAAAAACTACTCATATAATAATGCGGTTGTCGTTATATCAAAAGATATCAAGCGAGGGATATTTATTTATTAAAAATGTTTTTTTGGGTCTTATAAATAAAAAAAATGTAAACGGATAAAATTTGTAGCTTATCATAATTATAATTGTTGGAAATAAATAAGAAAAAATACGCAACCATAGATATAAGCAGACTGACCGTAAGAAATCTTATTGTGAAATAATTCTGTTAATGCATTTTTGAATACATAAATTAGTTTACTGAATTTAAAAAAAATTGTGTGAGTGCCGGGACTCACGCATAATATGTGTAAACATCTACGTGCGCGGATCCAAAACGGACTTGTTTTTGCTTGAAGGGGATCTTAAGATTTTTTCACTGAACGCACCCATCCTAGTATGCAGATCGTAAAGCGAGAAACAGATTGGCACAGCAACTTCAACAGCAACGAAAACTTTGACTTCAAAAGTCATGAACAAAAATTATCAACATGAACAGCGCTTTTGACAGCATAAAAACATATATAAAATTTGTCACATTTTCATTTTTTAGTGTTGATAAACCTGAAAAACTTCGCTTCATAGTTGGCATCATTTGCACAGCGACATCGAATTTAGGGTTTAGGTCTAACGTTGATGTCGATGTCGATGTTGCTGTGTTAATGTATTCAAAGCCATTTAAAACCGCTAGTTCTAAAATGAGTGATGCGGTTGTCAAAATTGCTGTTGAAGTTGCTGTGCCAATCTGTTTCTCGCATAACTTTGCACACCGTAACGTTGCACGACGACGTAGCGTTGCCCACGAACGTTCACGTTTTTTTTCACTCTACGGCCCGCATAGACTGGTTTTAAACCATGCAATTCCTTCTTGCGATTTTTAAGCACGTGGGCGAGGGACGTATGTGGTGGCCGGGGTAGACGAGATTGCTGAGGTTGAACAAATTGCAGAGTTATCGCTTATTCTTCTTTGTGCTTTTCCTTTTTGTTCGAATGTGTTTTATTTTCATTCGTCGTCCACTCAGATAACTTCGCTTAATCAAGTGGAGTAAAGAGTGCAGTGAGAAGATACTTCTTCACTTGCACAAAGTAAACTTTTCATTAAAAATCGCTGTCGTGTAAAAGGTATTTGCAATTAGAAGGAAACCAAAGGAGAAACGAAGATTAAAAATCGCTGTAATGTAAAAGCAGTCTTAGCCACATGAAGATGAGAATCCCCGGCAGCCATTTTAATTTGCCTACAAGCTTGAACTGGCAGTTATCAGATAAAAAATGAGAATGTGTGTATAAAAACCTCACACATAGACAGTACGGATCTTCACAAACCTGGTTAAATTATTGTTGCAATTCACATCTATTCAAAGACGTGGGAAGAAATTACAAATACAACAATGTAAACAAATGGGTTTTGGAAGGTGAAACGTACGAAACATTCTCATCTTCATATGGTTAATCTGTGAAAGAAAACCGTTAAAAAATTATCAAAAAATTTAGTTTACGGGTGTGAGCCTAATCGGAATATAATAAACTATATTTCAATAGGAAACTATTGCCACAAAGTGAAATAAAGTGATCGCTAAAGAGAATTAGCACTATGTGTACGATTGTAAAAAACATATTTATGATTACTCACAATTCAAAAGTTCTTTTTGATTTCCTGTGATGTTGTACTTGGATAACATTTTCGGTATTCTCTTGACAATAATCACAACAAACCACACAAAAAACTCACCACAGAAATGTGAACTTTTTTCGAGATTGATTATGTATGACAATTAAACAAAAAAAAAAACAATATAAATGAGTTTTTTGATAAAAGTAAAAGTTATAAAATGTAAGATAATGTTTATTTTTTATCCATGAATTGAATAATATACCTAACAAAGTTTAATTATCTTTGTATATTATGTTTTTTTCAGAAAAAAACTATCAGGAATATAAACAAAAATAAATTAAAGTGCTTTAGATAGTAAATTGATTTTATAATCGTTTTCAACTGGTTTTTTTTTGACGTCTTTAGAATTTCAAAAAGGAGGTGAAATTCAGTTTTTTTTTGTAAATATCTCGAAAACTATCAGTTATTCCATATTATCTGTTTAAAATTTCAATAAAATTATAATCAACAATTTCCTATTTTATCTTTTAAGTATCAAGATAACTCCATGTGACATTTTGACATTTACAAATGTCAAAAAGTTATATTTCCTTACGCCCACATAATTCACCCGCTTAATCCAGATTAAAAATTAAATCCAGATTTATATTATTTTAAATCAATTTTATTGGACTCATTAAATCCATCTTGAGTCCAACCCAGTTTAAGTAACTTACAACCAGATTATTTTGGACAGGGATAATATGGACATAGATTTTATAAATCTGAAATTAAAATCCATTCAAATTCAAAGTGAAATATATGGTCGTAAGTTTTATACACGATATTTTACTGTGTTCACCTGGAGTTGTTCACAAAAATAGATAAAACCAAACACGAAACTGTGAAGAAAATTGTCATAATAAAGATATTAAAAAAAAACACAATTTTGCCCCTTTCACCACAAAAAAATCAAAAACGTAGTGATTCAAACTCAAGTTTCTTTTAAGGTTATGATTCAGACTTCAAAACAAAGCTCTATACCAAAATCCAGGTCTATCGAAATCAAAGTCTAATTTGAGGCGTGTTTTTTTGCAAGCCCCGAGGAAATTGGTCGAAAAAAATTACGACAATCCAATAAAAATGAAAAAATCCGCTACATTTCATATGCGGATATTAATTGTATAGAATAATTGCGCTTACGTAAGTAAGAGAAATACATGAATAATAAACAAAATAAGGGAAAAGAAGTTGGGTGAATAATCTGTTGTCACCATGATCCATTTAGTTTTATTTTCATTGGAAGGCCTATTTGGGTAATTTATTAGCGATAATCAAACGCGGCTAACCCATATAGATCATCCCATTAAAATAAAATGATATACCGATCCTAGTAAGGACGGTGTTTTAAGTAAATCTCTTTTTCTGCATGTTTGTTTATTTGTCTTTTCAGTTTTCACTACATTTTACACAACTTTAACCTAACCATTTACAAAATTGAAAAGCCATCTACCCGCCAGAATTCAAAATTATGTTCCGATTATTTAATGAAACCTAGATAGAACCCTATACGTCTTAAAAAATAACCCCGACGCAGACTCGTAGAATAAAACGCGGCTTATGGAAGAAATCAGCGAGCTGTCAAACGGCTAAAATGGGCTTTACGATAAACAAGCGCCAAACGTCAGACTCGCGCTCGACACAATTGAGAGTGAGACAACTAATGCGATTAAAAGAACTTTGTTACAAATTAATTTTTATAATTTATAACTTTGCTGTAGAAAAGGCGGGGCACCTGAAAATAATAAGAAATCAAGCAAAGAACCATTATTGCCAATAGCTGTTTCTTTGGACTACGAAAGCAGTAGAATAGTGAGAAATATCTACTTACATCAATTAACTCATTATCTTCAGAAACTAATTCGCTAACTTATCACATCGATTCACAATCAATCCACAAATTCATACATATCTATTAATTTTTTTCAATGAGAGGATTCATGTACATAATCAATAGAGGTGGTTTAGTATAATAAATAGAAAAATCTATAATTGCAATCAAATGGAAATAAAAGCATTTAAATCGACCATAACGAGAGTGACAATCTGTAGAGTTAATCAATCGAACTGGAATTAAGTCAGTGTAATATCTCTTTAGTCTATACCAATGGGTTAAAGATCACATCCCATTCCAACGACACGACAATAAGACGATATTTAATTGCTATTAAATATCAATATAGTAAAGTTAAAGTGTTGGAATGATGAAATCTATTACACTATTGTGGTTGTCTGCTAATAACGTCTAAATTGACAGCTGAATGCTTCATTTATCAGATATCTCACACTGAAATAATAACTGAGTAGGTAAATACCAATAAAGGAGGTAACTAATGTTCTTTGACACGATAACAAAAAAAAAGCAAGAATATTATTTGTATGTTGTTAGAAAATCTTAACATCTAAGATATCAGCCATACGCGTGCATATCTACACATATATCGTACCTACATATTGTGTAGTTGTTGCTATGTATGTATGTAAGCAATTTATTTTTACCACCCAAGATGACAAACAAATTTGAAGGAACATTAAAGTTCTGATGTAATTATTATTGATGATATAGTATCTTAATTTCAATCAATGAACATATCACGTACACAACAATCAATAAGCAGTCAGTCTAGCCACCAAAATTCATCTGTCATCTGCACTAAGTTCAAATTCAGACATGACATGGATTATAAGTCTAAGGTCAAGGACACATCGCTTCAAACATTTTTTTTTTTAACAACAACTAAAGTTTGAAAATAATTATGGAGTGATTATCTTTTGACGTATGGTCACTTGTACAAAAAAAATGTATAGTTTATTGACATTCAGGATGATAAGCAACGAAAAAAGTTAACATAAGCGAATTGTCAGAATGTCAGATGACCAGTTTCTATGGACAATCGATGATGATTGTAAGCTTATGCGATTATATTTGGGAGGAAATGAATAAACTTAAATGAACTTTAACTTCTTATATATATGTATGATTTTATGTTACAGCACGTCTTTTTTTTGTTATCAACCATCGTCACTTTTGTCAAAAAAAAACGAGTAGAAACCTACCATAAAGCTGAAACCAAAGTGCCTCACGTGGAATGTGGTGGAAACAAACACAGATTATGGCAGCTCGTATTCGAAGGCGTTAAGCAGGGAGGCAACGGTTATGTTCCAAAAGTGTTTGTTTACTCCCGCTCTTATTATCGAGATAAAGTTGTGTATAAGACTTTGATAGTTTTTTAATTGAATTATGGGATCCTATAGTTAAAATATCAATATTGTTGGTGAATTGGATTCAAATTTCGATTAAATTCTACCTGAGATTCAATTTTTACGTTACCATATGAAGATTCACCTTATTAGTGTAAAAAATGTAATGCGGTTCTTATTCAATTCGCACACGGCCTTCGCTGTATTGAGCTTAGATAAGGGTATCTATTATATTATAATAAAAAATAAATATTTCTACAAACAGGTGTGATTTTCTCAAAGCCTTAAGCATTGGATAGAAAAAAAAGAGATCATGAATAATCATTTTAGGTACCGACATGTTAAGTCAAACAAACTTAACTTAACTTATTAAATGTAATCAGCAGATATATAAATCCATTGATGAAATAAATAAATAAATAAATAAATAAATTAAGTTTCGATTAAATTTTATTCGAGATAAAATTTTGACGTTTTCACCTCATTAGTGTCAAAAATTAGTTTTCGGATTAAATTTAACTCGATTTTAATCCAATTCACGAATATAATAATTTTGATATCAATATTTACAAATATTTTCTATCTACATATATCCTTATCGATTTAAACTATTTTGTTAAAATTAACAAATGGCTGACAGAGTCTTTAAATTTATAATGTAATTCGTTCCGGTAACACAGTTTTCACCGGGATAAGAGCTTAGCTCTAAAAAAATGTCTTGGGTTAAACTAATCCCACAGGGAATTCATATTTGTTGCATTTAATATGAAAATTGTTTGGCACAAAATAAAAAAGAGAACAAAACAAGAATTTAACAAAAAAAAAAGAATGAGTAAGAAAGTGAATACGTTTTCTTTAAAAAAGATGTATTTACGTTTTCATTAAGCCCGAACCACACTACTCTCGTGTGGTGTGTTGGGGAGTAGTGTGTCGCTATCGCACTAATGTATTTTATATGCGTATAGAGACATATTTGTATCGTGTGATGTGTTGTGTTGAAATCTATGAAAAACATTGAAATGACAGCGACACACTACTCTACAACAGACCACACGAGAGTAGTTTGTTTCGGGCTTCAGAGTCGAAATGAGCTAATTTCTCAAACTACAGAACAAGAAAGTGTTTTCATCCATTTGCTAATTTCGTTCGACAGCTCATTTCATTTTGGATTCGATTTGGCCGTTAGTCCTTTTTTTTTGTTGTTTTCTTTTTCAGGCTCTGTTTTTATACATCTAGTTTTGACATTTTCAATAGAATCCACTTGAGTTGAAATTTTCATTGAAATAACCTCATTTGACCAAATGACAACTTAGTATTAGAATAAGTTAAAACTTCCACAATTAGTAGTCTTTGAAAGAACGTCACCGTAGACACTATAAACAGCAATAACTTTGAGGTAGTAAGAGATTATAGCCGTGTTTTTGATGTGTAAATATCTATGCTGGCGGTAGAGTGAAAAAAAAGTGAACGTTCGTGTGCAACGTTACGGTGTGCAACGTTACGGCGTGCAACGTTACGATCTGCATACTAGGATGGGTGCGTTCAGTGAAAAAAATCTTAAGATCCCCTTCAAGCAAAAACAAGTCCGTTTTGGATCCGCGCACGTTGATGTTTACACCGTGAGTCCACAATTTTTTGTAAGCCCCAAGGAAATTGATCGTCGTCGTTGCCAAGCAGTTTAAATCATGTAAAATGCAACAACAACTATAACCCCCTTCGGGTTAGCTATAAGCGTGGATAATTCTCGGGACTTAACTTAAGCGCGGGAAATACTGTGTTACCGGCGTGAATGGATCTGTGCCACCAAATGTCGGAAGTGCCAGTGTGAAATTAAAAAAAAACAATCTGACAGCACTCCCTGGTTGGAAAACAAAACCAAATGCCGAAGGCATGAAGGCGAGCCAAAAAAGTCGTGTGTTTAATAATAGTGATAAATAAGTAATAAAATTAGTTTTTCTGTATCAAACACTTGAAAAAATGTTCACTAAAATGTTTAAACAATAATTAATACGCAATTCGATCGTAAATTTAAGTTTTCTGCCAAGAGCATGTAAATATTTTCCAACCAGGGACTTTTTTTTGTTGTTGTTTTTAGATGTCAAATTAGAAAGAGAAAAGACAAAGACAAATCTTGGAAGACCTCTATTGTATAATTGTTATCGATAGTTTGTATGGAAAGTCCGTTTGTTTCTGTAAAGGCGTCGCTTATCCCCAATGTCGTATTTTTTCAACCAAATCCCTCCGGGCTTGCAAAAAAAAAAAAACTGTCGTGAAAGAGAAAAACATTTTTTCTAAGTTAATTCTGAGGAATGGTAATGCTAACTGTAAACTGACTGTCAAGATAGCGGTGTGAATTTTTGACAGTTACATGACGATATTTGATATATAAATCAAAATAAAGGCTTACATTCAAAACTTATTGTAAAAAAATGCAAAAATTGGAAAAGTGAAAAACAAAAACATACTTTAGAGATGCCTGTCAGCGAACAAATTGTGTTTCATCTGTCAAATCAATGTGAAATAATAGATCAAACACAATTTTTGTACGCTTTGTTTTAGTTTTAGTTTTTTTTTCACTTTTCCACATTTTGCAAAAAGTTAAGAATTTAAATAATAAATTATAATAATATCAATATAGTCTATATTTATAAATGAATTATGTACTTACTTCTTGATTTCCGTGCTATAATCTGCAACTGCATAGTAATGTTAGCCTTATGGAATGCTCGTTCGTCAAACCCAACTTGATACACAGAACTTTTTCCCAATTTACTGTGCAATGTCGACATGCAAAAGAAACATATCGAATTACCCGACGTGATAGTATCCGTATTTTGATACATCAATGCTGCACGCGTCCAATTGAATACTTCCAACATTCCCTTAGTGTCATTGCCCACTGCAGCTGTCAAACCCCCCATTAATCGTGTCAACGTTGGATATTGACCCTCTTTTAAGTCGAATGACCTCGATCGTCCTGCAGTTGATAGGACTGGAATCTCCCAAACACCTGAATACCGTGAAATCGGTGCCAAAACATAATCACACGACAGACCAAACACAGCATTGATGTCATGCCAGCGGGAGTAAATCTCAAAGAATCCTATGGCACCGTATGTCGACGAACAAAACGTATCCCGCGAAATGAGTGTCACATCGAAATTCACTCCCGGAAATCCAAGACGTTGCACATCACGAATGGCCAATTCCAGAGCGGGCATAACTTTTGGCATAATACAGTCATTTTGATTTTCCGCTTCCTCGGCTGTCAACAGAACCGTAAATGTTAGATTCCTACGAAGAACGGCAGGATCGTTATTGAAATCGCTAGCGTTAAATATCTGTATGACTTCGGTGTTTGAGCTTTTTGTGCGTTCTTCAAAAACGCTAGCAGGCACGGTCACTGATTCATGAAGAGCGGCAATTATGAGTACTACTATTCCTAGAACTTGATTCAAGCCCATCGCTTGACAGAGCACTACTAACTTTAACGATGGACAAACTTATGTTTTATTATGTTTGCGTTCAAATTGACACTTTAAATAATTATTAGCTGCTATTTATGCGCTATTGAGGATTTTTAATTTTTAAGTATCTCAACTCATATCGTCTTATGAGTATGATTTTTTTTTTCGTATTTATAAGAACATTGGATTCACTTAATTACACATTTATTTGCTGGCATCACTAAATTTGTGGCCAATTCGTTAGCACTGATGTGTTGATTGTGGCTTCTGCCCTCTAGTTCGTTATTTTGAAAGAATTCATTTGTATGATGTCACTGCTTACATTTTCACCATTCAACTCGATTTAGCTTTGTTTGAGAATATTTTTTTTTTTTTGGCTTCTGACAGCTAAAGAGTATAGCGAGCTTCTAAACATTGGGTTAAGAAAAATGGTTTTTGTTTTGTTTTTTTTTTTTGTTGTTGTTGTTATACATAAATAAACACAACAAAATGATTTATAGAGTTTGCCGTTTATATTGACTGAGTGTGTAGGTAATTTTGTATGATTTTGGATATATAGACACTCAATGGAAATACTAATCGGGAAAATTATAATTAATTAAAACGAGTTTGTTTTCTGTCTGTTTGTTTTGCTATTCATTTTCTATGCTGCGTTGTTGAATTGGATTTCTTTGAATTTTATACCTAGATACCTACCTTTAGGAATAAAGCAAAACATATCTAGGTACATACAAACATACGTGTGTATACACCACATTTATAAAATTTAAAAGTAGGGAGTTTAAGGTCGTCTTGAAGACCAAAATAGAACTTTGGGTAAAATGTGTTTTTTTTTTATTTAATTAATTTAATTTTTGTAAATTTTTGTCTGGTTTTGGCACGCCTTTTGGTTTTATCGATTTTGCGACTGAAAAAGTTATGATTTATTACTGATAATTCCAATCGTTGCTGTTTAGATTTGTGTGTCGTTTGGATTATAAATTGTTTGTTTAGAATTATTGCAAAGCGCAGATATTTTGTTCAGGAATTAAAAAAAAAGAAAAGTTGTGTAGGTATGACTCTATTTAAAACTTCTTCCCGATTTAAAAATCTTTGCTTTCTTCAAAATAAAAAAACATATCTCTATCAGTCTGCAATTCGAAAAAAAACAGGCTATTATAGTGAACACCTGCAAAACCAACGACCACCCACTGTGAATTCACCACTGAATAAGAAAAACAGTGTGCAATGATTTAGACAGTGAATAAGGCCTCCTTTCATCAGCACGTGATTTTTCATCTGTTTTATATTGAGAGGCAGAGAAGAAATACATATTTCAAAACAACTACTCTTGGTACAATAAATCTAATGCTGCATTTACACGACTGACAAATTGGCATTTTTCTGTCACTATACTGCCAAAAGAATGAATTTTTCCGTTGTTCTGTCATTTTTTTGACAGTTAAATGCCAGAATACTGCCAATTTGTCAGTCGTGTAAATGCAGCATAACTGTATTCAACGCTGAATTATAAATGGCTAATTTAATGAGGTAAACCATAGGATGATTCAATTAATGAAAAGTAATTCACTATTTAATCAATTCTTGATATAATTCTAAATCATTTGCTGTTCTTGAAGAGTTCTTCCCGAGCAAAAGAAAAGATTATTAATAACTTGGACGAGACATGCCAATTTATAACAGTTTTTCGCCATTAAAAGTGGGCGTGCGTTAACGCACTTCGCGCGACTTGAAAAAAGACTCTGGGTGGCTGAAGTATACCCACCGGCGCACAGTTTAAAATAATGGTGTCGGATCAAAAGTCCTGTTTTTAAAGAAATATTGCACAAATAAATAGGAGTGTATAACGTTTCTAATTAAATGATTTTAATATGAATAATAGTAATAATACATATTAAAAAAAAACTCCATGGAATAATATACAGGGTGTAGGTTGGGTTGAGATCAGAAAAAAATCGCATAGGAGGGGGGGGGGGGGGATTTCCCCTCTTTAGGTGGCAGGGACAATTTTATAAAAAAAATACTTAAAAAGACGAAAAATTATTAAAAACAAATGGCGACACTTATAATGTCTTGCTATACTTTCCATTTCCATTCCATAAATCCATTCTTTAATTTTCTTTTTAAATCAAATTAAAATTAATTTTCAAACTCAAAATTTTGAAAAAAAAGGAATATTTTTTGTACAAACTGTATTCTTTAAAAAATTTACGATCAATGCTCTTATCAATTTGAAGTCAAACACTGAAAACCAGAAGCTTCTAGGACTTATACTTTAAAAGATATAAGCAAATATCTAAAACAACAACAACTGACCTCATTCATACGAGTAGGGTAGCTAAAATGATCATATGAATTGGATTTTTCTTCTTTTTTTTTAACGAAGTTGATTTTAATATTTGCTTACATCTTTTAAAGTAAAAGATTTTTACCTTTTTCTTTAAATTATTTATTGTTTTTTATTGGATTTAAAATTTTTTATATAAGTCCTAGAACCATCTGGTTTTCAGTGTTTGACTTCAAATTGATAAGAGCATTGAATACTATAATTAATAACGTAAAATTTGTAAAAAAATCAGTTTGAACAAGAAAATAATTTTTTTGTTTCAAAATTTTTGCTGTGGCAACTTGATTTAAAAAGCAAATTAAATAATGGATTAAAAAAAGATATAAGATGGCATTGTGAGTCTTGCTATTGTTTTTTAATATTTTTTACTACGGTTTGCTTATTTTTATATTTTAAAAGGGTTCAATTGGTGAGTAAATAAGTAGAAGTGAACAAAAGCAAGGCATTGAAAGCAGTTGGTCTACTACGTATGTACATATTATTTACTCGCTTAATCCAGATTAAAAATTAAATCCAGATTAAAATTAATTTAAATCCAAACTTTAAATCCAATTACATCAATAAATGTTAATTCAGGCTTTTTTGGTCAATTGAATGTTTAATGCAAATAAAACTAATTTATTACATCTTTTACCCAACGTTTCGTCGCTATCCACGACTTCTTCAGAGTTTTTTTTTGTAGATCTTTAATGTTTTTGTAAAAATATAAGGGTAGTTACAATTTTATTTCTGTTTTTAATTTTACTGTTTAAAAAACTTACTTTTTGAATTTATTTAATTTACATTTGAAAATAAAAATTATTTTAAGAAAGAAAACTGACACTAATTTAATAATTTAACATTGAAGCAAACAATAAACAAGAAATGTGAAAACTAACAAATTCTTAAGACAAACAAAATTTATCACAGTGTAGGCAGGTAATTATTTAATGACTAGAGCGTAGCTTACAATGGTGTTCTCTCGATCTTCTTTCGTGTTCATAGTTGTCGTCAATTTTTGTTAAATGCGTAAGCTTTCAAGAGTCAATCTCGCATTTGTTCTTTTCTCTTTGTCCAGTACTCTTACATCGTCAAAGTTCGGTGTGTGTCCGCATATGTTGTATATGTTGCGAGATGCCAGTCGATTGTTTTCCTTTTTTGATGTCTGCTTTATGCTCCGTCATTCAATTATATATTATTAACCCGTTAAATTCACATTGAAATCCAATTTTTTAAATCCAATGTAGTTAAATCCAATTAAATTTAAACTGCTCTTAGGAGATCAGTTTGAGTACTTATAGATCCAGAATATTTTGGGTAAGGATTTAATAAATCTGAATTTAAAGTCCATTTATCCAAAGTGAATAATATGGCAATAATAGTTTAAGTTCATAGGCATAGGTAGTATATTTTGGAAAAAAGTACAAGTTAGCAAGAGAAAAGTGCAGTTTCGTATTTTACGACTTTGACAGCTTTTAATCAGCTGAGAAATTTTAAATTCGAAAATGTTTGTATTCTTGTTTGGTAGGGGTAGTTTTAAATTATCTTTTTTTGTTCAATTTATTTCGGTCCAAATTTTGAAGCCCCCTGTGCAAATAAAAGAAACTGAAAATTTGGACCCTTTCATTTAGAGCATGTCATGCTCTTCACAGAGCAATTACACCCACTATTTGATGCACTGCAAAATCCAAATAGAAGTAAACAAAAATACAAAGCAAAAAAAAAAAACCATTGCAAATTCCTGTAGCAGCCTCATTGTTTTAGCCTATGGTGACGTACGGAGTTACACCTTTTTCACTCATTTTACTCCAAATATTCCATTTTCGATAGGAATGGAACATTTCCGAATTGCTACCGAAAACGACATAAATGCTAACTTTACAGACGTTCCACATTATCTATGCAGATCTGTGCCTACATTCTGTAACTCTCGCATGGATAAAATTGGTCGAGAAACGATGAAAAATGGAACAAAACTTATCCGATTTGTTTCAATTTTCATCGTTTCTCGACCGATTTTATCGATGCGTGAGTTACAGAACGTAGGCACTGTTTTCAAATTGATTCTCATCACCAAATATATCAATTGAAATATTATATTTTTTGAAATAAAAAATAAATAACAATTCAACCAAAATTCTAGTCCTGTGAAATTAGCAAAAGAATTGTTTAAAATTTAAAAAAAAATGAGAGTTCCCGGTAGCAAACAAAGAGTTGTAGTTTTAGTTGTAACTTCACGCAGCAAGGACTTTTTTGAGAAAAAGAGTTCTGATCATGTTTTTCAACTTAAAATCAAGAGTTCTAGAGTTCCTGATGGGTTTGAGAAAGAGTTCTGCAAAATTGAAATAGTTAGGGCTATTTAAAGTCCCCATTGATTTAGTACCAAAAATTTTGAAAATCCAAAAAAATCAAAAAAAGGAGTTCTGATTAGAGTTCCCGATAGCAAACAAAGAGTTCTGAACATTTTCCTAATAACTTTTTTTTCTAAAACTAATTGTTCAAAAGTTATTCGCAAATTGAGGTGCCCATTGACTTAGAACCAAAAATTTTCAAAATCTAAAAAAAATCAAAAAAAGGAGTTCTGATTAGAGTTCCCGATAGCAAACAAAGAGTTCTGAACATTTTCCTAATAACTTTTTTTTAAAACTAATTGTTCAAAAGTTATTCGCAACTCCTTTTTTTTGATTTTTTTGGATTTTCAAAATTTTTGGTTCTAAGTCAATAGAAGTCACCTTAAATAGCCCTAACTATTTCAATTTTGCAGAACTCTTTCTCAAACCCATCAGGAACTCTAGAACTCTTGATTTTAAGTTGAAAAACATGATCAGAACTCTTTTTCTCAAAAAAGTCCTTGCTGCGTGAAGTTAGCAAAAAAAACTTTTTTTTCGAATTTTAATACTTAATTCGCCAGAACTATTGAAAAAAAGTATGAGAAACTCTAAAACTCTTTGTTTGCTACCGGGAACTCTCATTTTCTATTAAATTTTAAACAATTCTTTTGCTAACTTCACAGGACTCAAAATTCTTATTTAAATTTAAACTTTAAAGCACCATTGGCGGGCAAATTTCTAACAAACGCTTAAACCCTTCCACAAAACAGACATTTTTTTTTTGCTTTCAAAATCCAGCCAGCCCAAAAACATCTGACTTCATCCAGAAAAAACTCAACACTATTAGAATTTGATAACACATAGGTACTTGAACGGAATCATTTCATAATAATTTCAAATTTGTATTTATTTTTCTTTTGATGATTTTATACACAATTTGGATGCGCAACATTTCAAAAATTGTAAAATCAAATTAAACTGAGCGAATCGATCTTTGTCAGCGGAATTACATTATATCGTTGCCGCCTAATAAAATTGCCTCATTGCAAATTTCACCTACAAAAATAGATTTTTAAAAATAATGTTCATTATAACATTGGGAATAAAAAAAAAATATTTCGTGTAATTTACACACAGCAGTATTTTTGCGATATCAGAAATCATTATATACATATATTTTTATTCTGCAAAACAAAAATAAACAAGACCAATGAGTGCGATTATTCCGTCAACGAACTCAATGCCTTGCAAAATTTATAACAAAACAAAAATTAAAAGCATTCTATTTACTATCAAAATATGCTACAAAAGACAATAGCCCATCACAAATAATAAAAATACACGGGATTTTTTGATTTTGTTTGCCTCGAAGGCCCAGTTTTTCAGTGATGAGTTAAAAAAGAGTTAGCTAACTCTAGAAGTAAATTAACCCACAGTGAACTGAGGAAGCAGTTTTTCTTTGGAGAATGAATGTGGAGTCCAGCGTGTGTGTGTGTGTGTTTTGACGGGAAAAATTAAGTTTTTGTATTTGTCTATAAAAAAAAACTAATGGCGAATTCCTTTCAAAAAGGAAATCGAATTTTTTCTAAACAGAATCGAAATTTTTCTGTCAATTGAAAGGAATTCGTATTTCGTAAAAGAATCTATTTTTTTTTGTGTGTTTGTGTTTGTGTTACTTTATTGCTGCAATTGACGCAAAACGTCAAGAAATTATTCACAAAACTATTAAGGTTGTTTGTTTTTGTTGTGAGAAAAATGTTTTGCCAATAGAATTAAATTAATAAATAAAAGATATTAGCCAGCTTATATGGTGCCAATTTGATGGTGCATTTTATTTGTTTAAACTTCTATTTGCACATATATTTTTAAAGAAAATTGTTATTGGAAAGTTTTCACTTGCACTGAGAGAAACACGTTTTTCACTCGCGAAAGCTATTTTTTTTTGTCAAATTTGTGATTGATAATGAACAACGCACAATAAATTATTTTTATAGCTGTATTGACTCAATATATTGTTGAATATTTTGTTAAATTATGTATAATTCATTAAAAATAAACAACTATCGTCTTCCAAAAATTCCGCTACTTTCAATTTGTGACGTATTAGAAATGTCAAGTCTTCATAGTGTGTGTGCAAATCAGTGTGAAATCTTGCTAAAAACGCAAGATTTGTTTTGACAGAAAAGAATCGATTTTGTTTAGAAAAAATTCGATTTCTTTGTTGTAAGGAATTCGCCATAAAATAGGTTGCATAAAACTATCGGGCTTTAATAAATTCGCAGGGTTGCCGATGAGGAATTTAAAAAGGTCGCACAAAAAGGGGTCACGAGAAAAAAAAAGTCGCATTAGGAAAATTTAATATATATGTTGGTACATAATATGTTCATGTATGGCAAAATCAATCAAAATTCGTATTATTTGCAAAGAAATTAAAAACAATTTTGTTTATAGTTTATTTTTTATTAAACTAACTAGACATTTTTTTTTTTAATTTTGTCGATTGGTTTACACAAAGCAAGAAGGTTTTATAATTTAATTCATTTTTATACCTATACTAGCTGACCCGCCCGGCTTCGCACGGGTAGACAAACTTAAGCTTCGCATAAAAATTACAAAAAAAAAATATTTATTAATAAATATTTAAGCTAATTTTGTAATCGAATACTACTTTATGGGATTTAACCTACTTCACGTTATGAATGGCTTTATATGTAAAAAATGATATTCGAAGTCCAAGCTTTTTTATAATCAAAAACTACTATTTTATTTTTATCCCATTTCACTCTACAAACAGCAATTTTTTTTACATGACCTTTCACATACAAAAAGAAATTTTGAAATCAGACGCCAGTTTTCGTCCATTTCATCATAAAGGGTTTTCCAATAAGAGGTGTTATTTTGATATTCAAAGAAAAATGGCATTTTTTGAGATAAATGATCGGATGTTTATTTCATTATAAAGAGGAAGGTATGCCGTTAATAATGGAACACAACATCAGCCAAATGGCCGCCACGACCACGCTTACAGGACCATATCCTTTTCATGAAATTTTCCATAACCAAATCGCAAAGTGGCTGCCCTATGTCCTCGATAGCCTCACGAATTCCATCTTTGAGGTCTTGAATCGACGCTGGGCTATTGGCGTAGACCTTATCTTTCACGTGGCCCCAAAGGAAGAAGTCGCAAGGTGTTAAATCACAAGAACTCGGTTGCCAATTGTGACCACCTCTTCGAGAGATAACACGGTCCGGAAACTTTTCCCGTAAAAGATCGATGGTTTCATTGCTTGTGTGGCACGTAGCGCCGTTTTGTTGAAAGTAAACGTTGTCCAGATCAATACCATCCAATTCCGGCTATAAAAAATCATTAATTATCTCTCGATAGCGCAATCCATTGACCGTAACTGTTGCTCCAGCCTCATTTTCGAAAAAGTAAGGTCCAATGACCCCGCCGGACCATAAACCGCACCAAACAGTCACGCGTTGAGGATGGAGAGGTTTTTCAACAATAACTCTTGGGTTTTCCGAGCCCCAGATGCGACAGTTTAGCTTGTTGACGTAGCCTCCGAGGTGGAAATGGGACTCATCAGTCAAGATGATTTTTCGATGAAATTCCGGATCATTTTCATGCATTTCAAGGACCCAATCAGCAAAGACACGACGTTGTTGATGATCAGCCGGCTTGAGTTCTTGTGTTAAATGAACTTTATAAGCCTTAAGACCCAAGTCTTTATGCAAAATACGGTGTAATGACGTTTGTGGAATGCCTAATTCCAAAAAACGACGAGGAATGGACAAACCTGGGTTTTCTTCAACACTTTGGGCTACAACAGCAATATTCTCAGTTGTTCTTGAGCGACGTGCACGGGTTTTATTCTTCACATCACTAACTTGTCCCAACAGCTCGAATTTGTCCACCAATTTCTGTATTGCGGTCCGACAAGGTGCTTCACGACGACCCAAAAATGTTTTAGTTTAACGAACCTTCTCTGCCAAATTTTCACCATTTTTATAGTGAATTTTAATAATTTCAATGCGTTGTTGAAGCGTGTATCGTTCCATTTTTATTAATGGCGTAGTTTCTACTTGTCAAATGTCAAAATATGACAGCTTCAAAAGTGACAGCTACCGAAATAGCGGGCTATTCAAAATAACACCTCTTACTGGAAAACCCTTCAATTTTCCGAAAAAAATCTCTAAGACCATCCACAAAAAAACAACCTTTCAAACACCAAAAGAATTTCTTAAATCGGATATTTTTTTTATTTTTTCCACATTTCACCCTAAAAATAACAAAATTTGGAAAAGAATATCCCTAAAGCTATTTCCACATGTTGAAAGGTAATTGAAAGTAAATGAAAAACGAAATGTCCGCCTACAGCGCCACCTGTTGAGACTTCTCTAACTTTTCTTTTTTTCCTAAACCATCGCGTAGCGGAGCAGTCACAAACAAACCCGTAGAAGGAAGTATTCAATTTGGTCCAGTCGTTTTCAAGTTTTAAGCATCCGAACACACCACGATCCATTTTTATATATGAATATAGATATAGATAATAAATTGCGTTTATTTGTTTACCTATAATATTATGCCTAACTCTATTTCACCGAATCGAACCGAGTTCGCGAATCGAAAGTTCGCTTAGAGTCGATGAATTAATGTAAATTCCCTGTTAGGGTTGGCGAATAAAATTTTTACCAACAATTCATCGCCCTTGGAATGAAAATTAATTTGTCACTTATTTGCGACAGATGACGAAATCTTAACTTCTCCCTTCCATAATAAATTTTAAACATTCTTCAATAAAATTATTGTTTTATAGCCAAGTCATCCAATTTCTTCTTATTAAACAAAACCATCCATAACCCCGTACTCTGCTCTGCCAGACTATTAAATCAGTGTGAAGACATGGCATTGTAAAACAGGCGTGTTTTATTGTTTATTGGGCCTAAATCTACTGAATTTTTGGCATACAAATGGTTTTTAGTAAAAAGTTTAAGCAAAAGCAAAGTGATCAATCTATTCCTTAATGGATATATGAATTGTGCAAATTCTCCAAGCTCTGCTGTTCGCTCATTGTAGAATACCATTCCTTGCTGAATGAATATAAAATATTTGAATCGATCATTAAAATTTTTCTAGAAAAAATAGATAGAGTCAGAAAAGTCGTAATATTTAAAAAAATCATTGTGTGAGTGCCGGGACTCACGGTTAATATGTGTAAACATCAACGTGCGCGGATCCAAAACGGACTTGTTTTTGCTTGAAGGGGATCTTAGGATTTTTTTCACTGAACGCACCCATCCTAGTATGCAGATAGTAACGTTGCACACCGTAACGTTGCACGACGTAACCTTGCACACGAACGTTCACGTTTTTTTTCACTCTACCGCCAGCATAGATGTTTACACATCAGAAAGGGGTAAAAAGCCAGTTTTTAAAAAAGTCTTCTCATGGTCGCATGAGGCACAAAAAAAGGGTCAAAATGTGACTAAAGTCGCACAACGGCAACCGTGATTCGACCAAAAGTTGATGAGAGCAATAACGTGTCTCTTTTTTAATGCAAACTAAATTTAACCGAGAGTAAATAAATTGAAGCTTTGAGTTAAAATCAATTTTTTTTTTAAGTGTTCAAAAACTTTTAATTGGCAATATTTTTTCAGTGACAGCAGTTTTGACAGTTCTCGGTTGTTTTGAGGTTAGTTTGGTTTGAAAACTTATTATAAATTGATTCACGCTGGAGCAACGTTTGCAAATTGTTAAAATTTATTTTGTAAAAAACACGGTGCAATTCGAGAAACTCATCGGGCATTACGTGCATTGCTTATAATGAAGCACACTTTTATTTAAATGGCTATCAAACAGAATTGCCGCATATGAAGCAATGATAATCGATAATCCAGAAGTCATTGCCGAAACGCAATAAAATGCAGAAAAAGTGACGGTTTGGTGCGCTTAATAAGCCACCGGCAATTTTTTAACAGAGTTGAAGTTTAAGGCTGTGTGTGAATTAAATTAAAATTTCGTATAAATTTTATCCGAGATTAAATTTTGACGTTTTCACGTATGGATATAAATTTACCTCTTTGGTGTCAAAAATTAAACTTGGGATACAGTGTCTCATCTATTAAAAAGATAAGTTACTAGTTACCTATACCAGATTTAAGCTTGTAAGTAGCAACTTTGATTGAAAAAATGAATTTAAATAGCTTTTGTTCTTTAAGAAAACTAACTAAACCTACCTAAATAAATTATGCATCACCCTGTGCCTGTAGGTACGTTTGTATAAATAAATTCAAAAGTGTTTTTGGTTAGTTTCGTTTTTTTTTTGTCAATGTATTTATAATATTTCAAGTAATTAATAATATATATTTTGCTAACATTTATAACTGCTACAAAAGTTGATTTTGGGGATATTTTTGGATAAACCAGTTTCGAAAAATTTTTAATTTGTAATAAATTAAAGTAAATAATTGATTGTCAATTGAATTATTTTTAGCTAAAGAGTGATGGTTTTTGTTTTGTTTACGAATTAAAAGCTTAAAATATTTCTAAATTGCAATAAATCAATTTGACAGAGGTCGATCTAAGAAATACTTGTTATTTCTATGTAAATTAAGGATATTGTATAATTATATTTGGTATATTCATATATTCCTACTAATTAAGCCCAAATCAGTAGGTAGATACCTTTAAAGAATACAGGCTTGTACCAAGAAAACTTACCATAAGTTATGTACGAGACTAGACTAGAGACATGCTAGTTTATAACAGTTATAATACTTTTTCACCATTAAAAGTGGGAGTGCGTTCGCACGACTTGAAAAAAAAAACTCTGGGTGCCTGAAGTATGCCCACCGGCGGAGGGCCCTGGCCCTGCGGGGCCGCAGAAATAGTACTTTTATAAACTAAGACTGTTATAATTGGCACGTCTAGAGTCACTTCCTTTTATTAAAGGCACAAAAGGTATCTACGATATTTTTGATTCACCTTCGTAGTTTGGGATCTCTAGGGCAATTGTTGAGATTCACGATTACTATGGAGAGACTTTTTCATTACTTTTACTAAAAATAAAGGAAACGTACTTGATTCGTTGTTGTGTTGTAATGCATGTTTTTTTAATGATCTATACGGATCAATTCTGATAATAAAACCGGCTATTATTTGACAATTAAGAAACTGTCACATGCCATAGATTAAGACATTTGGCAATATCAAATGAGTCTGAAAATTAGCTAATTCAGGTTTCTGAGAGATTTAAATTATCTCAACAATTTTAGATATCTGAACGTAATTCCTCAGCAAAATTCCTCACTTTTGCTGTCAACAAACTAAAACTGACAATTTTTCGATTTGCTTCCTCAACTAGTTGTATTTTGTCCTAGATGATGAATTTATAAAAAAAAGTAATAGATAGTGCTTTTGACTTATTGCGGAGAAATCTTGTTCAGTTTTCTACTTTCTCCTCTGTCAAATAGAGAAATTTTCCAATATGTCAACGTCAAAAGTGACAGCTATCATTCTGTGGAAACTGACAGATGCAAAATCGCAAAGCCAAAATAAAATATATTATTACAATAATCTTGCATTATGTCACACCGAATGCCAGTATTTTGCTAGATAAACAAATTTCAGTTTTCACAAAATGATGGTTTTGACCACAGATTAGCCACATGAAGATGAGAATCCCCGGCAGCCATTTTAATTTGCCTACAAGCTTGAACTAGCAGTTATCAGATAAAAAATGAGAATGTGTGTATAAAAATCTCACACATAGACAGTAGGGATCTTCAGACACCTGGTTAAATTGTTGTTGCAATTCACATCTATTCATCGACGCGGGAAAAAATTACAAATACAACAATGTAAACAAATGGGTTTTGGAGGGTGAAACGCACGAAACATTCTCATCTTCATATGGCTAATCTGTGGTTTTGACGTTTTTGTATAAAACAGAGAAATATAACGCTATTTTGTAAAGAGGTCTATTGATCGAACTAATTCTCTTAAGATCACATAAACGTATAACGTAACAGTATAAATTTCCTAAAACGTCTGACAATAATACAAATTATCAGCCGTGTTTTCAAGTTTTTTTTTCACAAGTTATACTAAAACAGTGTCTTAATAGTTCGAAATATTTAGTTGGAAATATGCTATATTTGATTAAATATAAATATCAAATAAAATTAGTCAAGATTAAGACAATCGCAGTTAAATAAGTCTTAGGCAACAATTATACGAGTTTATTTATAATTTAGGCGGTTGTCTTAAGTTATAAACAAAGATTAAAAATACGACGATGTGTATTCAGATGATTTTCAGATAGCCGGGTTCATTGAATGGAATGACCACGAGCAAGATCATCGTGTGGTGTGCTTTAAGTAGGCGCGCTCTGCATCGCGTCTATTGCATTCAAGCAGTGAAGTAAAATTGTAAGGTAGTTCGTTAATCGGTTGACCCAGGGGCCTAATTCCGCAAGTGTGAGTAATTTTCCATGTACACTTTCTATTCAAAATATTCGTCAATAATTTTGAACAACTGTGTTTTGCACCTCACTCTTGCAGAACTGCTAAATTCAGTGTGTATTGTGTACACGGATTTTTGTATATGTACACATAGAAAACTGACACTACGAGTATTTCCGTGCAGAATATAACAGAAATGAATAAATATATTTTTGCTATATTCTAGTGTTGCTTTCAGAAATATGGTCACCGTATCTTAATTAATTAAATTATATTTATTATGAACACTGAACAGGTCTACTTAAGATTCTATTTTGTGTTTGCGTTTCAGGTTTTAGCTTTATTAGCTAAAACATTTACACTTAACTAAACACTAAGCAAACTTCCATAAACTATGCTAATTAAACACTTTGTCGCCGCCTATCACGTATCACCAATATTTATGTTTATTTAAAAAGACAAATGAGATATTATGTATTTGCATTTAGTATTTCTCAAACGCCCGCCGGTTATAATAAGTATAGCTAGTCTAGAAACGTGCAATGATTTCCAAAAAAAATAAAAATGTAAACAAATAAATTTAATATTGAACCTAGGTACTTAAAGTGGAGGAAAGAAAACTGATTATTTATGTTTCTGTTTCTGTAGCTAACTTAGTAAGTTTTTTTTTTGATGTGTAAACATCTATGCTGGCGGTAGAGTGGAAAAAAAACGTGAACGTTCGTGTGCAACGTTACGGTATGCAACGTTACGATTTGCATACTAGGATGGGTGCTTTCAGTGAAAAAAATCTTAAGATCCCCTTCAAGCAAAAACAAGTCCGTTTTGGATCCGCGCACGTTGATGTTTACACATATTAACCGTGAGTCCCGGCACTCACAATTTTTTTTTGACTTGTGTCTACCTTATGAATAATTTCAAGCCAAAAGTTAAATATTTCATTATGAGTGAAATAATAAAATTATACGCAAAGAAGACATTATGCAAATTAAGGTTATTTTTTGAGAGTAACAGTTATATTATGTATATCTGTGATATGTTTTTATATGTTTTAGAAGCTTTTATTAACAATTGACACCTTTTGTAGACAGATAAATGAGTCATTCTATATAGTAGACATTAAATTCTACTGTGATTTTAAATTTCCATTGTTTATTCTGATCGTATTCAAATGTCATTTTAGTGAATCATTAAATAAAGGAAATGTTCATACATATAAATGACACTCTTTATTTATCAGATCACGATCGCCGCCAGGAAAAATGCATGAACATTGAACAATGTTTTGCAGTGTTGCACAATCCTATAAATATTAAAAAAAAAAATAGTTCAATTTATAAAAAGTCAATTTCTGCCCGTCAAAGGTATTATATTTGTTTTACATATATGCCTACATACATACATACGTATGTAGTTGTTTTCAGTTTTGTTGGTAAAATAAATAAAAATCTCTAAGACTTTGATAGATTTTAGTCCAACTTGACAAGAATTGGACGAGATATAAGGGGGTTAAGTGTTGTCAGACTCCAATTTAATTCTCACTTTGACATGTGCACTGTTCAAACAACATTTTTCAATTCGAATTTCTACCAATTGTAGTCTAATCTTATTTTTGTTTGTATGTACTCTATAACAGAACTTTGGACTAAATTTAACAGTTCGGGGAAGTAAAGGAACAGATGTAATATCAGCTGTGACGTGAAGGGAAGAAACTTGGTATTCTATTTTGAATATGAATATTTTGAATATCAAAGGGTTTTGCAATTGGCACGGGTAGATTTTGGCGGCTTATAATGGTGGCCATGTTATTTTGGTGACACCTGTCAAATCTGTTGTTTAATATTCAGTTACTGATGCCAAACCACCATGGCAAGTTACACGATTGAACATCCAAATGATAAAATTTTAATATCACAATCTTTTGGGAAAACGAAACGTGCGTTGCGCCCATTTTACGGTTTACATGGTTGTCCTTCCAAGTCGATTATCAAAAGTTTGGTGGCCAAATTTGAGTCGACCGATTCAGTGAACAATCAGCCAACGCCCTTGCGTCAACGAAACGCAGGATCAACCGAAAACATCGTCGATGTCTGTGATATCCGTAGTTTTTCAAAAACGATGATGTCAAGTCATTGAAATCACCATCAGCGCTACCGATCGATGAAAACCAATTTTTGTTGGCTCCAATTGGATAATATGGATGTGAGTGACATGTCGTTCCAACAGAACGGCGCTACGTGCCACACATCGAACGACATAATGTTCCATTTCAACATCTACCCATCCATATTCCAAAACCCTTTATTAAAAAAAAATCTTCTGTTAGCACCATTAAATCTGTATTTTTCAACACATCCCAGAAGCCCACCTAAAAACCGCTATTTTTGTGGTGAAATCATGGGTGAGTTGAGTTTTTTAAATGGCTACGTTTTTTAAAAGGGCTGTCAAAACAAAACAAACTCACCACGTTAAATTTTTGTTGCATTTTACATCCATTCATCGCCATTCGACACGAATCGAAATTACATTAACGAAAATGCAAGGAAATTGGTTTTGGAGAGTGAAAAGTATGAAAAATTCCTATTTTATAGGATTGAGAATGAATCTTTGATTTCAAGCTGTTTATTTCTTTTAAATGAGTAAAATGGAAATGAAGCGCTGGAGGGGCTAATACGCCAGTATTATTTTGTTTTTTACACGGAGCAATATTCTAATACAAAATCCAATCTATTTATTATTCTGTATATTTTTGTGATCTTTGGAAATATAGAAAATAATGTCAACATTCAAACCCACTCCTTACATACATATTTGTGAGCCTTCAAAGTAAACACTGTTCATTTATTATATATTGTCACTTGGCTGACATCCGACTGTCTACCCTCACACCAAATATTTGCACATCACTTTTGTTACAATGCGATGATTGTATTGCAGAACGTAAGTAATGCTGATGCAATGCATCAAGAAAATTCTTTTTATTAATGCTGTTTTTCTTGAAGTTTTTGTCGCATTAATCATAATCGATGGAAGTTTGGAATCAAGGTATAATTTCATACTGAATTCTTGCTTTATGAATTTGATTTACATGCCAATGTAATGCTAAAGTGGTAGGTAGAACTAATTAGGGTATGGTTACAGTTGCTGTGTAATATGATAAGATGTTTGGACGTATTCTTCAAAATTGTTGTTTAGAAGCGGGTGGTTATAGAAATTACAATAAACATCCTTTTCTTCTTTCAATGACAAGCTCATTTGTCACTGTCCCCCATCAGTTCAAACAAATGCTTTTGAAAAAATAAATTTATGATTTGAACGACTAAAGCGTTTTAATCGAATCGGACAGCGTTTAATGGACAAAAAGCCCCGGCGGCGTGCACTGTAATCACATCATAAAAAGTTACAGCCCTATTAATACAAAAATTCTTTATCCACTTCTATACTCCATGAGTTTACTTAACCATGGAATATGAGTTAACGAGCGAGTTGAACTAAATTTTCGAGAAATAGGTAAATTACGATTATAAAAAAATATTTAGAAAGAATCCTCTTATGGTTTATATTCTGTGTTTGCCTAAGTTATTGTAAATAACTTGTTTCTGCCGTAATTTTAAGTTAATTTCTAGGTATGTATTAGTACCACAAAGAATGGGAAATCTCAGAAAAAAACCTAAAAGGAGTTAAAACTGTTATTTATAATTGACAAAGCTTTATAAAAGTTTAGTTCAAATTGTCGACTATCCAGCAAATGCAAACGGCTTAAGAAATAGTTAACCTATGAGCCATTAGTTATTTTTGCAATTTTTTTTTAAACACAAAAAAAGAAATAATTTAGCTAGCCTACTCGCAGTTAGTAAACGTCAGTTAGCAGAAATTTTGTTTTATTAATAAGATCTTACACTTAATCCACGACTTAAGGATATCTCGCCGTTAACTCGCATTTATTAAAAGGCCTGCTAGAGTTTTTGAGTTGTACAGCAAACCACGCATTCACTGTAACACAAAGCCTGAACCACCATTGGCACCAATTAATTAACAACTGTATCCACAATGTCTTGGTAAAGTTCTATGATTAGTTATTAGACATGTACAGTTTTGCGCAGGGTCATAATAAGGGCCCAGTTATAGCTATAATTGGTTTTACTAAAAATTTTAATTTGAAATTTTGAGACTTTTAAAAATAAAAATCATTGAAAAATAAAGCATATGAGTTAAATTAAGATTAATTTATCAAACAACTAACTCATTTCGCCACAACCTTCAATCAAAAATAACAATTGCAATATTAAAACTGTTTTTATACGGAAGACAAAGTTAGAAGGAATTAGCTTATTTAAATAAAATGATAATTCAGTTCATAAAAAAAATATTTTGTGCCATTCAAATATTTATTGCTTTTGCTTTTTAGATGGCTTTGTTTTATTGACTAAACTAGCCCCTAAATGACCATTCAACTATTTATTTACTGAGAATTAGCCATCCAGTCGCGTATGGTGTCCCGGGGCTAACAAACAGAAAATAGGAAAACTAAATTTCGTAGAGCGGTTCAAAAATCAAGCTGAAAATTTTGGAAATTCGAAATTGACTGTCTCAGTTATTTCTTTCCTGGCTAGAAAAACCGAGACACTTAGATCGTCAGTAGGTTGGTTGTGATAACACATGCATAGTGTACTGAGCAACACTTAAATCGAGATGAACTATTGTGACTTCCGACAGATCGAACATATACATATACCTACCAAATCTTTACACTGAAGCACATCATGGCAAAAGCCAAAAAAATTCAAGTCGAGATACACCACTTCTTCCTCAAATTAGTCAAAAACGACGGATTCGTTTGGTGACGGGACGGCAAAACTCTGGATTACGTAAAACTGGTCCAGCTGTGTAACATGATATTGGAAAAAAAGTGGAGCAATGTTGAAGGTATTAACATTCCCGAATGTTATTCCAAACATGCACAGAGTTTCGGCAAGGAAATGCGCTATCAAGTGACTTCTTCAATCTTATTCTAGAACCGATAGTGCGTAGGGCAAGTATAACAAGTATCTGTCCACCACCGGTTAGAAAATGCCGTCACTACGTTAAGAGTAACTTAGAAATTGTTTAAAAGCTTATCTATCGAGCTAGTATTTTGGTTTGGCGAACACAATGGTACTGGCTTGGCAAAATCGATCGAAAGCGCCCAAGTTCCATGCAACAAGGAAGACCGAACACCTCCGATTAAGTTACTGAATAATGAATCTCAGATTTGACAGATGACACCAAACCAACATGGCCGCCAAAATCTACCCGCGCTAATTGCGAAACCCTATACGAAGCGTAAAATTAAAAATTAACTTTAATAGTTGCAGTGGGAATTAATTATCAATTAATTAATTCTTTTAGTTTGTGGAAGTTTCAGTCCTTAACGGCAGCCGTTCGAGCTTGAAATTTTTTGCTGTATGTTATGATGCTAGTTTCGCCGGCCAAAAATTGTTTTTTCTACCTGTATGCGATATAAATCCACAAATTAAATTCCTAAATCCGAAATTAAAGTAAATCTACAGAATACAAAAATTATATTTATAATTCGATATCTATTTGTTTTTTTTTGTTGCATTTCCTCACATCATTCTTAGAAATATTTCGTCATTCTTGCGGTAAATTTATGAATATGTATGTATATAATTTCAATTTGAATACAAAAATAGCACAATAAAATAATCTTAATTAAAAGAATCTCTTTCGAGACAAGATCAACTCAATATCAAGAAGGAGGTCTAAAAATGAAACTAATTTCGATTTTCTCCATTGCGATATATATACGATTGGATTTTCTATATTTATACATAGTACATAATATAATACCATTTATAAACGAGTAGTTGAGATATTCAAGAGATTTCCAGTAGCCTTTCAGCGTGAACAAATAAATCCAAATGCTTGAAATTCTTTTGTCCACACGACTATTAATCATTGAAATAAGAACAAAAGAAAAAAGAAAATAAAGAATAAACATCTGTCGATAATTTATTGGTATGATCTTGTTTATAAAGACTAGAAAACTAGTTTGTGAACTCTCAGCCGAATCCAATGTCAGATGTCGATGTGTCAAAAAAGTTCAATTTATATTTTTTTTAGTTTAAATTGAAGATCTACGTTGTGATCAATTTATTTATAAACCAATTTCAATTTGTATGTATGTGAATTAAAGAGAATTGGATAATGTAACATCAATGATTACCAATCAGGGTTAGAACCTCAGTAGTAAAATTTCGGAGCAGATTTGTAAAAAAAGTGGAGTAAATAGAAAATTTCTGGAATAGATTTGAAAACGAAAGAAAAACCTTCAAAAATTGTATTTTTAACAAAAACAAAATAAATCACCTACACAAATTCACTTTCAGAACTGAATAGAATTTTAAATTTAAACGTTCAGAGCCAGAGTTGGTTAGAAACCTGAACAGCCCTTTCATATAGTTTGGCTAAAGAATATGTGATTTTTTTAGTGTGGGAAAAAAGGAGAAGATACTTCTAAAAAAAACGAAGTGGTGGAGTAGATTTATTTTCTTTCTCAAAATTGGAGTAAAATTACTCCAATTGGAGAAGGGTTCTAACCCTGTTACCAATACATTGAAAAAAAAAACACAACTGAGTGGCATTTACATGCTCTAGTATTAGATGATTTTAAAGTGGTGTAACAATATACTCTTTGTGCACATCCACTGAGTGATTTTTAAAGCAATTTTTAGTTGAAGCTTAAAATTGTACATACAATTTTGAACTTCCCCACTTATAGTTCACATTCAATTTTTACGAAAAATTTAACATGAGGAAGACAAGAAAACAGCTACCTGTCCAGTCAATGGTGCGGGTAAGATACTAATAGAGAGAATAGAAGATCCCGTTGAAACAGAACTAAAATTGGTGTACAACTGAAAGAGAGGCACGTTGTAGCGGTGTTGTTTAAGTTTTTTCAGTAGATGTGGTTGCCTTTTCAAGGTTCCTATCATATCAAGGGTTTCGACCAGAACACTCCGTATTGAATGCGATCTAGGGATCAGTGTTACCACTGGGACACTATAGTGTCCCCGGGGACTCTTTTTTTTCGTAGGGGACTCGGGGACACATTTTTTCACGATTATTTAGCTCAAGAAGCCTTAAATTTACTTAAAAACAAACAACGAAGATGAAATAAGTATATTGAAATAAGGTTATTCATAATGTAATGTAATGTAAGACTAATTATTACATTGAGTAATATAATGTACTACCATTTTTGTATTCTTTATTCTTGATTTTCTGTTAAGTATTTGCTTAATAAAATAATAAAAAGATTTTGATATTTATTAAATTCACATTTTTTTTAAATAACATACATTCATTTTCAAAAGGACTCATTTATTTTCAAAAGGACACATTTTTTCATTCAGAGCGACACATAAATAATTTGGCCTGCGGTAACACTGCTTGGGATACAAACTTCCTAAGAGGATTCGGACAGTACTTTCTCTGGGTTGTCTCTTCAAGGTTCCTCCGGACAAGGTCTCCCTTGAGGAGGGTTCCAGCTGAACTTTCCTCAGTTTTCGAGCTCCGAGTCCGAGAGGGTTTCCCAGATTGCGTGCTGGGGACTGCGTTGCCAACCACTTTGGGCAAGATAATGCCTCACTTGAGAAAAAAAGATTCCTTTTTCCAAAAAAAAGCCTCACCTAATTTTTTTCTTAAATAAATCACAAATATTATTTAAATAACAAAATAATCCTCTATTGACAAAAAAAAAACTTAAAGAAATCACATTTAAAGAGGAACATTAATTAAATCAGTCATCACAAAATATATGCATATTTTTAATCGAGATCGTCCTCTTCCTTAAAATCATACATATTTTTTGAAACAAAGATATGTGGGTTTGCTTAAATTCAAGATCAAAGCAATTTTTATTTTTGAAAAGCGTCCTTGCGTGAAGAATACCACTCAAAGTTTCTGTCCTAAGCCTATTCCTGAGCTTTGTTTTATTTAGATTAATACATGAAAAAATGCTTTCAACCGTGTCGTCGCCTAGGAATGTGGCAAGCATAGAATATGGAATATTTTTCAAGAAAAGGAAACATATTGAAATGCCTTTCTCCCAAACTGGGAAATATTTGGCAAGTCGGTAGCAAGATTTAAAGTTCTCAAAGATCAGAATTCGATATCAATATCGTTAAAGTTATTTTCAATAATAACATGACAAAATTGCAGCGTAGCTACCTGTCCCTTCTAACGGCAAAAAATTTTCCTTACTATCATATTTTAAAGTATCTAACTATATCATTTTCCCGCACATACTGAAAGTCCATATAGTTTTCCAAATATTGAATTTTTGTATCCTCACTTTGCATCTCTGTATCTATTAAAATAAATGATGGTAAGATATACCACAGCAATTCCAAATAAATGAAAAAAATCCTTTTTGGACAAAAAAAGCCTCATAGCCTCAGGCGGTGAAAAAAGGCCTAAAAGGCATGAAAAAGCCTCAGTTGGCATCGCTGGCTGGGGATAAAGTGTATAATTATGTTATTTAAGTTAGGTTGATAAAGTATTGTTCATGCCGAAAAGTATATGAATAACTATGTATGTTAGTAATTTTGAGTGAATGAATATTGTAAATTACTGTAGCCAGAAAGTCCTTGTCAAAAATGGATGACTACGCTATTCTCCTTTCTGCCTGAATACAATAGAGTGCTGCAACTGGAAGTGGAGCTGGAATAGCTGTCAAAGTGGCGTACGTGTTGTATTTTTACGATAACACTGCGCACATGTATTTTAAAGAAAAACAGCCAAGATGGTGGTGCACAGGCTTATGTGGTTTTCGTTTCGACCAAAAAATTGCATTTTTTTTTTGATTTTTTTGTTTTTTTTTTACAAGTTTTTCCTTTCGACCAAAAAAATCGAATTTTTGTAGATCTGGAGTCGATTTTTAGCAAGATTTACACAGATTTTCACACGCACTTGCACACACATCAAAGAAAAGTGACATTTATGAGTGTTTTTCAAAATTACAAAACAAACTAAAATCAAGTTTTCTGTTCCTTTTTTTCAGTAAAATTTAAGATCTGACACCCAAATCTGAAATGGTTGAAACAAAAACCACATTAGCAGAGATTATGTATGATAAAGATTGGAAACCTTCGTACGTCTCACAATCCAAAACCCATTTGTTTACATTGTTGTTTTTGTAATTTCGTTTCGTGTCGATGAATAGATGTGAATTGCAACAACAATTTAACAGGGTGGGCTTGTTCTGTTTTGACAGCTCGACCATTTTGTATGTGTAAAAAACACAGCCATCTATACAAAAATTTTAACTCATCAGCTTTTCACCACGAAAATGGCGGATTTTAGGTGGGATATCGGGATGTGTTCGGAAAATAAAGATTCAATGGTGCAAACATAATATTTTAGGGTGCACCCATATTGTTCATAAATCTATAGCTGGCCATTCACGAGTGAGCTCTATGTTAATATTTTTTTTATAGAAATCGACACTTGCAGCTACCTTGGTAATTTCGTCAAATAGAAATAATTAGTTATTATCGAAAGTGATAAAAATATGATTCAAGGCTGCGTAATACATATGATTAAATAACGACACAGATCTTACTAAATTTACATTATATGTTGTGGCGAAGATTGTGCTGAATTAGAATATTTTGATTTTATTTTAAAAATGCTAGAAACCCTTTTTTTTGCTATAACAATTAAAGCCCAAACCACACTACTCTCGTTTGGTGTGTTGTGGAGTTATATGTCAACGTTGACAGATTAGTGAATAAGAAGGTTACAGCCCGGAAATATTCCATAAGAATATTGAATTCATCCGGTGTAAACGGGGAATGAAATTCTGGTGGAAAACTATAGTGCCATCTGTGCGTTGAAAGTGGTAAGGGGAAACAGAGTTAAAAAGTAGTAGATGAGGTTTGGCGAAATGTCAAAGAAAGAGTGGTAGATACAGAATGCAGATACAATTTAATGAGAATAACAAACATAACAGATCGGATGATGCAAACGGTGTAAGATAAGGAAATAGTAATAATAAGGGTATTCATGCAACGTTGGAAACTTTCCGACGTTGTAAAATCGTAAAGTTTCCGACGCACGTTTCATGAATGCCCCTCAAAAAATTTGGCGTAAATGATGAGGTAAACAAATCAGCTGATTCAACCAATGTCATAATCCCATTGAAAAAAAGTTTACCACGTTTACCATTTTCGTTTACGACGTTTACAACACAAATTCTTGTCGGAAAGCCTACGATTTGTTGGAAAGAATTTTCCATACAAATTTTGTAAGTTTAGGTGCGTTAAATAAAGTGAATCTGTTTTTTTTTTCATATTTATGTCGATTTCGCTTGGACGTTCGGAGTACTCCTTTGCACTCTTTTATCACTCCCTTTTCACTACAACTATTCCAAAAGCCTTCCATTGGCTGTTCCAAGTAAAGTTTTCGGAGTGTTCCTAATATTTTATGAACGAATAGTTGAGGAAAATACACATACATATATCTTTATTTAAAATTTTTCGTCCGATTATACTTGATATACTTATACTTATAGTGATAAATGCTTGAAGAAGCCCTTTTGTTAAATGATGCCATTCGGTATCATAAAATATCATTATTAATTTAATTATAGTATAAATACGACCCACTATTTACATCAACAACTATACTTTTGCTAAAAATAACTCTGAGCCTTTAGGAAAAAAAAAAACAAGCAAATCAGCTGATAATAGTTATGACAACGTTATCAAAACAAAAGTAAATAGCAAAGAAATTTGTTTACACTTCGAGGTTGAATACACATAAAATGGCTTTTGAAAGTAATGTTACACTCCCGGATTTAACGTAACGCACTACTTTTGGGCGATATACCTTCGGGGAAGCATATTGTTGGTTTTTCTGAAGTTTTCTAGCATTACGAAATTATACTTTAAATAAATAGTATTTTATTGGCCGCTTGAAACTTTACACAGTCAGTGGTGAAATACCTGGCCCACGATTGAAAACCCTGAACAATCTTTAAAACAAATAAAGTGACCTTCTATTAAAATCAAAAATAAATGGAAGTGACACGCCAATTTATGGTAGTTTTGTATAAAAAAGTACTGTTTATGTACTCCCGCTTTCCGCTGGCGCTGGTGGGCATACTTTAGGCATGCAGAGTTTTTTTTTCACGCTGCAAGAAGCTCGTTGATGGTCGCCTACTCTTAATGGCAAACAACTGTAATAACTGTTATAAATTGGTATTTTTTTAGGAAGGCACTCTAGACATGTCAATTATAACAGTTTTGGTTTATAAAAGTACTTTTTATGCGGCCCCGCAGGGCCAAGGCCCTCAGCCGGTGAGCACACTTCCGTCGTGAAGCGCGTTAACGCACGCCCACTTTGAATGGCGAAAAACTGTTATAACTTTTATAAATTGGCATGTCTCTAGTCTCGTCCATTTTTTTAGTCTCGTCTAAAATAAATAACTGTGCCCCAAGTTCATTCTAATTATTCTTAGGTCGATGATCGCATTCGTGAGAAGAGGTGTGAGAACATCTTATTAAGTTTGAGAAAGAAAGGTTGAACAAATAATCCTTCACTAATTCCCTCCTGGAAAAATAATCTACTTTTTAATGAGGCCTTAGATAGTTTTACATGTAGGTATACTATCCAGGGGCTGACTATCGAAATTGGCCAGGCCCTTACCAGTTAATTACCCTTTTGATTCGAGTGACAAACAAAAGAAGGTTGGTTCGTTTGGGACTCGATCCTGGGACCTTCCGTTTACCAATCTGATACGTTGTTGAACATTACTAAATTTATTCTTGGCGGTTAAAGAATTTTTGAAATCGAATACCAGTTTTTGTTTTAACCCCATTTCACCCTATAAAAGGCAGTATTTTGAAAAGTTTATGAGATTATTGCGAACATAAATACAAATTATCAATTAAACAATACCACTTCTCCGCTGTGTTAATTTTAACATTTAAGCAGGCTTAAGGCTACAATTGGTCTAAGTCCGGCACTGTCTTCGTATTACACTTCCATGAAACAAAGAGATATACGAATTAGTGTAAGTTCCTAAACACATGGCACAAAATAACCTTATCTGTAATATTCGAATGGAAATTAAAAATTTTGTATGTAGAGTATACTTAAAATTCATTCAGATATTGAGTGGTTTTTCTTTAAAAAAAATTGTTCAATTATTTTTGTTAAATAATGCATTTGAGAAATTGCTATTTAAAAATAATTTAAAAGACTTTTAAAAAATGCCCATTTTTAATAAAAATGCCTGAGAATAATATTGATTCCAACTTCAATACCTATAGTGCAACATTCCGATTTGGTTAATACGTAGGTATTCTCATACTGACGCTTCTATAGCTATCTATTCTATTTTAAAACTAGGTATAGCTCTGCTATCTATACAGTAAAAACTATTTCTACTTTGTTTACATTACAAACGTTGAAATGCAGAAATCATATTAAACAATAATATTATTCTTTGTTTGAGCTGAAATGAAATGCAAAACGATTTACGAATGTTTAATTTATTTAAAGTGTCAGCAATGAAAAATATTGCACATTATTTTGCGTACGTAGGATTTAAAGAGAAAATTTATATTGCTTTGTTTAGAAATGATATTGTAATTATTGTGTGCAAAGTGCATTATTTTCTTTCTGTTTTGTAAAGCAAAAAAATAGAAAAGTTGACTGAAATAGCTAAGCAAGATGATGATGGATCTTTAGGTGGTTGCAATTTAACAAGGATTGGTTGCATGAGTCAACGCGTGAAGCAGTGTGTTCTCAAGGTGAGAATTTTTCGAGCTAGAAGACAAAAGCGACGTAGATTTATCAAATTTGCATAATATGATTAATGGAACAACACCCTCGATTTTTTTTGTTACATGAGATATCAGATATAGGTACCTACAATGCGGAGCTGCAAATCTAGGATTTGAAATGTATAATAGTGTAGGAACTTTACCAGGAAATTAAAAAAAAAAAAAAAATTGTGTGTGTCAGTAGTGGACGGTTGACGGAAGTGAAGCTTCTTTCGTTTTTCTGCGTAGGTACAAACAATAAAATGGGCGCTTTCAACGCATTACGTTTTACATCTGAATTTTTAGAATTCTGATTGCCCAGCTGTCATAAAAAGTAAGATGACTTTATGTTACGTTTGCTTACGTTTCATCTGAATTTTCAGACAAAAATTCTTATCTGAAAACTCAGAACAAAGTGTTTGTGGTGGGTTGTGGAAGTACTATTCATAGAAGTTCAACTTTATGTTTTTCGCTCTGGTTGGTAGTTGATTTGTGATGATTAATTTTCATCACGAACAAATTTATATTTTTTTACATAAAAGACCTAATTGTTTAGTGATAAGTGAGTTTTTAAATCAAAATATTGACAAGGTATTCATAGAAAAATGTTTCCGGGAATCTCTATCGCAATATTGTGGAATTATTTTTTTATTGAACTTTACAATTTACATAGTCTTGCTGTATTTTGTTACTGATTTAGTTAAATATATCATTACCAGAACTACTGACGCTTCAAAATTCATAATAAAATTTCTATTTTATTTCGTTTTAATGTAAATCAATTTTCGACTGAAAATTAAGATTTTTTGTGCGTTCAACAACATAAATCAAGATCTGAAATTTTCAGATTTTGTAATTAAACGTGCCCAATTTTAGAATCTCTCTCACTTTCATCGCACATATTAATTTTTTTTTCTAAGATTTAAATATTTTTTACCAACAAAAATGTTCCATATATTATCTTCAAAAAACTTGCATTACACGACATCCTGCTCTCTTCGGGATCACGTTTCATGAACCAAAAATATATTTTTTACTCTGGCGGGTAGATGGCTTCTCGTGGTATATGGTAGTGTGAAATATAATGTAAGGAAAAAAGATAGCAAATACATGAAAAATAAGCCTTTACTAAGATCCGTTTATCGTTTATTCTAATGGGATGATCTATATATGGATCATTAGGGATAATAAAACACGGCTACTATCGCTTAAGATGCATTCCAAATATTATGTAGATCATCCTACGAAAATAAAACGATACGGATCGTAGTGGGCACAGTGTCATATGCACTATATCCATCTCTTTTTCCTTAGGTTTTTTTTTTGTTACGTGTTTCTTTGTCTCTTTTCTTTACACTACCTTACCATTCGCAAACCTGAAATGCCATCTACCCGCCTCAGTAAGAACTGTGTTTCGGATCTTTAAAATAGATCCAGATAGAGAGCATCAGGGTCCCAAGTTGTTGTTGTATTGCGTGTTAAAAAATTCAGATTCAGATCCGTAGATAATAAAACACGGCTATTACCGATAAAAATGCGCCTATTTAAGGCAATATATAGCTTCGCGTATTGACATTGCCTTGAATATTGCCAATGTATGTAGATTGTAGACGCTTTGAAAAGGGTAATGACAATATTGCCCGATTGATACAAGGCAATTATTGCTTTCCATCGCTCCAATTTATATAGCTTACAGCATGTTTATCAAGCTTACATATACATCCAACAGTACATCTTTTCCATTTTCTATAAATTTATCACACGCAGTTTCGAAGTTTTAATTATTACAATTTCGTTTCAGCAACCTGTTTTATGTTTTTGCCAGGTGTCTTCGGATTCTGTGGTAAAATTGTTTGAGCTTAGCTAATTGCTGGCGCTAAATAATTAACACACGCAATAGGGGTCCTCAACAGAGGCGTAAGAAAACATGCAATAATAATCATTTAACTTGGAATCTTGAAACCACTTAAGTATTACGAATGTTTGCGGTTTATAAAAGCTTTAGGTTCGTGGCATTCATTCTACAAGGTGGCCCAAAAGTAGTCACCCAGCGCAAAAGTTGAACACCACCAACGAATTATTCCGCAAAAGAATCGAAACAATTATTCCACGTTCTTTTGATACAAAATACTTGTACACTAGCTACTCCTAAAGAAGGCGGAATAATTGTTTCGATTTCTTTGCGGAATAATTCGTCGGTGATGATCAACTTTTGCGCTGGGTGACAATAGCCGTGTTTTATTATCAACGGATCTGGATCAGGATCATCGCATGAAAATAAAACGAAACGCATCTTAGTGACAATTGTGTTGTATACCTGTCTCTATTTTCCTTACGTTGGTTTATTTATCATGTATTTGTTGTCTTTTTTCTGTACACTACATTTCATACTACCTTACCATTAGAAGCCATCTACCCGCATGAGTGGGAACTAATTTTCGGATCTTTAAAACAGATCCAGATAGAGAGCAGGATCCCGAGTTGTTGTTGTATTACGTGTTAAAAAATGATCCTGATCCAGATCCGTTGATAATAAAACACGGCTAATGTTTGAATATAAGTTAACAAACTTAACGTTATGTAGCGGGGTCACATTCAACGACATCTTGCAGATTTAAAATAAATTAAAGTGAAGAAATTTGTTTGTATATTTTTTGCTTATAGGTTGTTTCCTCTACAAAATTCCTTTATAATCTACACTTAAGTGGGTATGCAAGCATTCACATTCAACACATGGGTCGGCCGAATGAGAAAAATATCAAAAAATTGAACTATACATGCTCGAGGGCGAATTAACGGTGAAGCTGAACCTAGCTTTTCGCTTAATATTAAAACTGGGATGTCAGCGATACCTGATCAATTAGCCTTCTCAACGATGATTCTTGCCCAATAGGGAAATTTCCGAATCTATATTAACGTCAAAGTGACATCAATCATTTTGTGGCAATTGACAGATGTAAAATTGTAAATCGAAAACAAAAGTCGATTTCTTAATCCTCAACGCAGTTTATACTCAATTTTGATATTTTAACTTTAATATTATAAACAATAATCACACACTCTAGGTTTGTTCATTAACTTCACAAAAGTGCTAATTTTTAACCGAACTTATTGCAAAGTTATGTCAAAGTTCATATCAACAAAAATTAGACTAAAATCGGTAGGGATTGGCAGTTTTGGGAAGTAAAAGAACAGGAAATATTTTATTTCAAAAATAGATACACAAATGTCATTTTCCACAAAGTGATGATTTTAACATTTATGTGAATAAACGAAACAGTGATATATTGCTATTTGGTAAAGAGAGCGTTTATATATCGTCATAATAACTTATTTCGGTCATTAGGCGCAAATTGTTTTAACCGTGTATAAGGGACTTTGGAACTTCTTGCCATAATGTATACCTACTCTTAAATAAGATTAGACTAAATATTTTAATAAAAATAAGAACGATGAAAAAATTAAAAAAAAAAACTAAAACCCACTGCGTCATAGATACCTATATTTTTTTAAATACACAAATCGAATGGCCCAACGACTGTTTTATCGTTCTTTGATTATTGGTTAAGATAAAATGCGAAAGGTGGTTGATAAAAGTTATTTGAAAAAAAAAAAAAAAAACAAGACGACAAGAAGATACTCGTCAAATAGCTACATACCTATATTAACAAGCTATAATAAATTAATATGCGAATAATATTTCAGCAGATTGAAGCTAAAAAGTTAAAATAAAAAATGTTATTTATTGAAATTAAATACAAACTGAACTTTCATGAATTTTCTCTAACAAACTTCAAATTTGGCTGAAACCTTTGAAAACTTTCCATAACAAAATTGACTTCTAATGAATAATTTGTAAATATTACAAAGTTAATTTATTTCAATATTATTCAAAGTCAAAAACATTACAGTATCTGTTATCCAATTATACATAACTGTTAAAATATTCTATAGTTTATTAATTTTTCAAAGGCAAAATGTCAATCTGAGAACACACACCCCTGCAGAAAGCTTATGACATTTTAATTTTATTACGACCAACAAAATGCGTCAAGCTTAAATTCAAGATGAGAAGAATAAACCTCTTAGGTTTTGATATAAAATTTAAATAGGGGTAAATAGGAAAGTACCTATCTACGTACTATTTTGGTTTACAGAGAATTCATAAACAAACATACCTAAATACATCTGTGTACATAAAACTCATTGAAAATTAAATTAGTTTTTGAATATTGCATTGGGTCTTTGGTATCACGGAAACTGATGAAAATACAAACGAAACACTTTATGGTTTTGGCACTTCCTTCGAAGCTTGTAATTTCCTGGCAAAGACGGACGTTCTGCTTTATCTGTATTTTCATTTCTAAGCAGTTATCTGTCACATTTATATATAGTACAAAAAGCTTCAAATATTATACTTTGATTATTTATGGCTTAAAGAGTTTAAAGTTTGCTGCAGTGTGTATCATTAATTTATTTTTGTATGTGAACAGGAATACCAGTCACAGGCAACAAACTGTAGTTGTGGGGCCGGGAACTGTAAAAAATACACTACTACAAAAATAATTTTAACCAACTCTGCTCGAAATTCGGTAGGAAATAACCTTACGAACACACCCAAGTGGAATCCATTCTAAGTGGAATCTATTGAAAATATCCAAACTGCATTAAAAAAAAAAAAAAAAAACAGAAACAGAAAGAGAAAACAACAGCAACAAGTGATTTATTGTTACGTCAAAAAAAAAAAAAATGTTGAAGTGTCATTGTTAGACATTGTTAGGATCTTACGATTTCATTTAGGAACGATTTATTGTTGATCTGTCAAATGAAAAATAAAAAAAATATTAATATTTTCATTTTTATGGCACAAACTCATATCTTTTGCAATGTAAATTCTGCTTCCTCATTTTAAATTGGAAAAAATGCATTTTAATCTTGTTCGTATTACTTACTTTACAAAAAGCATCAAATATTTGATTTTTTTTGTAAACAAATCGGTTCACATGTGTACTTTGACAGATCAACACTTTCAAGTCATATCGACTATTTGACACTTCAAAATGAATTTAGGAACGATGTTAATGTGTCAAATAGTAACAAATCGTAACTATTTTTGATTAAAGGAACGACAATAGTCAACTATTGTTTACAATAGTTAACTATTGTTAGAAAAAGAACGGACCAAAGGTATGCTCATTAGATGCACCCAAGTAACCATCTTTGCATTTTGACGTCCCAATCATCTTTGACTATTATTTTTTTGCTTTTAAATGGCCACGTTCGGGGATCAATCCAAAGCTCTCCGGATAGGTTTGTGTTGTTGTAATCCCTTGTGAAAAAAACAGCTGACGCAACAACAACTCAGCGTATCTGAAAATTTGTGGATAGGTTGACACCCTCTCGGATAGATTCTCGAACGCAAGGAATGAAGAATAAAATTTAGAATTCAGCATTTAAACAAAATATTTTTAAGTGATAAGAACTGTTAAAATGAAACAACAAATAAAAACAATCTAATGAAATGGAACTATCTTTTTGCTCGCCGTACAAATCCAGATGATTGTGACGTCATACAGCTACTGAACATACCTTGTTTCTGTTTATCGTGAATGGAATGAGCTGTCAAACGTAACTAACAATCAAAACACTATTTCTGCAATTTGCGAAATGACCACATTAAGGCTCTAAAGAAAACGTAGTAAGAGACTAGACAGTGTAGTTTTCTTTGCCTCGATAGAATCAACAGAAATCATTAATTGTTGAAACCACCACCTAGCAGATCGTCAACGAATGAAAATGTCTTTTTTGTAGTTTTAAAGGAAGAAAAAACTGAAGAAATGTCACTCAAAAATCGAAGATGGATTAAATAATTTTAATGATGACATTCAATGGGTGTGTTCGCGTACTAGTCCGAAACTACCCATTTTTACCATTTTAAGTCCAATTTATTTTTTTTTTTATGGACTTTGACAGAACTTCGGACTAAGACTGGCAGGTTTGGTAATGTCGTTTTCGTTTGGATGTTCGGAGTACTCCTTTTTCACTCCTACTACTCCAAAAGTCTTCGATTGGCTGTTCCGAGTAATGTTTTCGGAGTGTTCTTCTGTTCCCAATTTCATATTGGAGTAGACGAGGAACACACACATACACACAAAGTTTTTCGTTGGATCAATTGTCAGAAGTGGCAAATACTTGAAGAAGCCATTTTGTTAAAGGCGACTTTAGGTAGTGTGCGTCTAAATTTAGGAAAGTCGGTGTTTTCATATTCGATTGGAATTAAAACGGAGTAGAATAGACCAAGAATCCAATCGAAAACGACATAAGTTAACGAACAGAGGTACTACCTCATTCCGCCAATTGGGTGTGAAGAGCTTCATATGGATGAAAAAGGAGACACCTAGCTATAGTAAGATTTATTTTCTGATAGCGAAGCGAGGAAGAATATAAATAAGCCCACAGATTACCCACATGAAGATGAGAATCCCCGGAAGGCCGGAAGCCATTTCAATTTGCCTACAAACGTGAACTGTCAGGTTGCAGATACAAAATGAGAATTACGGGATGAAATTACAAAAACAACAATGTAAACAAGTGGGTCGTCCCTCATGCTCAAGGCGCAGCATTGCTGAGCTGAAGCAGTGCACGAGCATGTCACTCCAATGTTTAACATTTGCTTATATTTTCTTGACAATTTGCCAATCTAATAATGTATCGCAATACCGTATTGATGTAAGCAGGTTTTGATTGCATCTTTGTAGCGCGATAAACGTTATCGTGATCTCCACCGCCATTGCTTGGGTTTGCGTATAGCTTTAGACATCGTTGGACAAAATTTTAGTCGAAAACAGGGGATCTTGTTAGCTTTTCAAGCCGCAATAACTGTCAAAATTTGAAAGGTATAATATTCAATAACCAAATGGTAAGCCGCCCACACACAATTCACTTTGGTTGTTAACTCAGCTGTCGATGCTTGGCCACACAACACATAAAATCTTTGAAAGATCAGGGGTGGAATCGGCTAAGGTGATAGTTGATTATCAATTTTTTGATTGTCTCTTTGACGATAGCTGTCTCACTTAATAAAGCGATCGCTTTAATCTTACTCGATACGGGCCCAGGACTTCAACTGTCAAAAAATTATTTTTCTAAAGAACTTTAACGGCTCGAGTTGGTTAATTTGTTCAAAAGATAAGTATAAAAATGCTTTAAATTAGTATTAATGTTTATAGCAGAGTGTTAACATGATGATAAAGAAGTACAAATAAAACAAGTGATTTTGGAATGAATCAGGCTTGAAGTGAGGTTGATCTGAACATGGACCCCCATGTTGATCTGGTTATCAAGTAAAAATGGGTTCAGTTTGAGGGAAATTTAAATGAATGGCCTACACACAGTTCAATTGAATTGAAAGACTTGTAACTCAATTTCAAAATAATTTGATTTTATTCAATTCAATCGTCAAATGATAGACCCACGCATGAGTTGATTTGAACAACAACTGAGTTGACAACTTAGTTGAACCGTGTATGCTTTAAGAATTTTTTGTTTGTAAATATTACAATAAAGATTAAAGATTGTATTTAAAATTTCACACCTGGTAGGCAAATCTTTTAAAAACTGTTCTGACAACTTTCTTTCATTCAATAACTTGTGCTGTTGTGATCTGTTCTTATAAAGTATTTCTTCATTAAACAAAGATGTTGTAAATTTTGTATAAAAATTATTGATGACTTATTTTTATACGGGCGGTACATAAATATATTGTTGGCACATAGTTACATGTTCATATGCACCAAGAAAATAATATTATGTTAAGCTTTTTTCTGTGTAGGTAGTTAGGTAGAGTACCTAATTTCGAAACGAACAAATTTTAATTATAAGGACTAATCAATAGCGACAAATTTCAAGTGACCATCAATATTTATAAAGTTGATGATTGCGACATTACCTACAGGTATGTAATTGAAAGTGAATAGTGAATCATTATGTCAATACCTGAATAAGTAGTTAGGTAGGAACATTAGAGTTCTGAGAGGCTAAAATCTTATTTAATTGGACATGACTGATATTTACGACTTAGATTCTCAATAAACTAACAAAAAAATCATAATAATTGTAATAACTAACAATCATAATTATTCGACTAGGCGATAAATTGTTATAACAGTTATAAATTGGCATTTCTCTAGTCTTGTCCTATTACTTATCCAAGAGGACGACACTAGAGAAGAAAGTGGGAGTGTGTTAACGCTCTTCGAGCGACTTGGAAAAAAAGTCTGTATGCCCACCGGCGAACGGCGGAGGGTCCTCATAGCCCCGCGGGTCGCATAAACAGTACTTTTATAAGCAAGAACTGTTATAATTGGCTTGCCCGGAGTCACTTCCAATCCAAAATGCCCCATAAAAAAAACAGGTATACCAATGCACCTACCTCCATTTAAGGCTTAGAAATATTCATAACTGCGAAATTTAATTTGTGTGCAATTTATTCCATATTATAGACCGACGACTTTCTCTCGCAGAGCGGTTCCAACCCACCCACTCAATCATTAAACGACATTCCCAAATAAACACAAAAAGAGTAATATTCAGTACGTTGGAAATCAATTTGAATTTCATTTTATGTTAATTAATTAAAGGCCACGAATTGAACCATCAAATAAAAATTGTTTTTTTAATTAAATCACATTGATTGGGAATATTATAAATCCTCTCAAACGACAACAAATGTCTAGTTTTGTTAACACTTAAATCCAAATCCGAAAGGGGAATCTTCGATGGTTTATTTTTAAGCACAAAAATATTTTTTTTTTGGGCATAAAGACTGCCCACATAATTTTTTGTAAATGTTGGACCACTAATAAATCTTTTGATCTTCTTTCTAACCGCGAAAGTTCACTGCCATATTTTGCAACCGTTATTCACATCCGCAATATGTTGTGAATCATTTTTTGAAAACAATATTTTGCGCGCAATGTTTTCTAGTAAATATCACGAAATTTAAGTGTGAGCACTTTTTTTTTTTTTTTTTTATAAAAGAAGACTTTTCCAACGTCTATATTTGACACTGACATTGATATTGACGCTCGATTTATTGCATTTTACAAAAAAAAAAAGTAAAACAACAAAACTAAGACACTTGACACAATTTATCACTGTCACGACGCCGCCGCAGCCGGCGGCGGCCACCATTCGACAGCATAGGTACACACGGTTGCATTATTTGAAAAAAAAAATTGTGTTCACATAAAATTGCATCGAAAAAAAGGAATTTCTATATTTTTTTATTTCTGCGTGTTCTTGGAGCTATTTTTGTATCTTCGCGCAATTAAATTCAAATTAAAACAAAAAAATAGATACAACTTTAAATTACACTTTTATTTTTCTCACCGATTAAGAAAAAAAAAAAACGATTTTTAACAAGGATGAATAATTTTATTTTAAAATAAAAATATATTTACATACGTTGATTTACTTATTTCTTTACAAAACAAAAAAAAAAATAAAAATATATAAAACAATTTAGAAAACAATCCGAGAAATGTAATATTATTCACGGCTGTGGATTCCGGTACACAGTACATATACGTCCGCACACGATCGATCGCTAAAACAACTCAAACAGAACTGAGCGGAACTGAATCTAGTTTTCAGAACTTCGATCGAGTGAGGTGAATATTCTATAACTTTTTATCGCTGTTTGTTCTTGCTCTCAGTCCCAATTTCGGAATAATAAAACAAGAATCTTAGTGGATAGTGTAGTGGTAGAAATTAAAACAAAAAAAAAATGACTTTATCCGTCTGTCTGTCTGGGGAACCCCGATGCGATGTGGGGTAAAAATGAAAATTCATTTGCTGTCTTTTTGTAACAACGAACAGATCAGACAAATTGGCAACTCCTTGCTTGCTGTATTGCCGCAACTCTCTTGGTAAAATGTGAAAGAAGAGGAATGTTACTCATACTCAAACTAAGAGTGGCTTCTCTAAATATTTTATGAATGGTTTCTGTTGTAACAACAGTTGTTGTGTTGCCTCTTGAGTAATCTATGGCTTTTATAAAGCGGATAATTATTAAAGTTTAAAAACAAACAATAGGGCTTTTGATTGAATATCAATATATTCCTGTCTCGTTTATTCACAAACGTCAAAATCTTCACTTTGATGAAACTGAATAAACTTTTGAAGTAAAAAACACAAAAATGAAATCATTTAGTAATTAAAATTATACTACAATCATAAAACTATGTAATACTCGGTTCAACAAAAATTGTCAGTACAGGGCTTATGGGAAAGCTTTTTCAAAGCAATGGAGCCTGATGCACGCTCACTACACTGAATTGGGAAAAAATCCACTGAACAAATTAGCAAGCCACTGACTTACGTGTGCGAATTGTTGTTCTAATCCTCCGTAAAAAGTCGTACATTCCACCATGACCGTTGTATCTGAAGAGGCAAACGTCCTATATTCCCTGTACTAACAATTTTTGTTGTGCAGAGTATAGATACTTTAAAAATCAAATAATGTACACAAACAAACTCCTTTAAAGATAAAAAAGTTAGCTTTTAGTTTTTTGCAATTTCGCATATGTTAGATTGGGGGCGTTCAACACATTACGTTTTACATCTGAATTTTCAGATTTATAAGGTTTTGGAGCTTCTGATTGGCCAGCTGCAATTAAAAGTTAGATGACTTTTAGTTACGTTTACTTACGTTTCATCTGAGTTTTCAGCCAAAAATTCTAATCTGAAAATTCAAAGTAAAGTGATAGTGGTGGGGGGAATGTTCAAGTAAATACTATACATAGAAGTTGAACTTTATGGTTTTCGGTCAGGTTATTGGTTGATTTATGATGATTAATTTTCTTCACGAACAAATTACATGCCTGATTACATGGGTCGTTTTACTGAAGAGCGCATCGGTGAAAAAAGTAGATTTTATGTGCTTAAAAAAGAGAAGGTAGATTCCACCCAAATCTCAGCGATGCGCCAGTTTCAGTTAATATTTTCGGATTCAGCATGAAACGTGTGAGTGAGATATATATGGAATTTAAAGGTGTGAGATAGGGAAGGGGGGGGGGGGGGGGAAATGAAAGGATTTTTCTTCACCGTGTAATAACGAGTTTAGTAAAATGACTTTCAGTAAAAAGACACACGTAATCAGGCACATAATAGAGAGTAGGATCTCGTATTGTTGTTGTAATGCATGCATTTTGATGATCCATATGGATCATCTCTGATAATAAAAAGCGGCTATTATACGAAATACATTTTTTTTTTGGTTGGGTTTCTAGTACATTCTAGTACAAACGTCATTTTAGATCAATAAAAAATTGTAATACACTGGATTTTGGATTTTTGATGATCCTTGAAATTAATAAAGTATAAAATAGAAGTGAGTTGACATGTCAATAATAACAGTTTAGGTTTATAAAAGTAATGTTTATGCGGCCCCGCAATGCGAAGGCCCTCCGCGAGCCGGTGGGCATACTTCGCGTACCCAGAGTTTTTTGTTGCAAGTCACATGAAGCACGTTCACGCACGCCCACTCTTAATTGCGTTAAACTGCTATAACTGTTTTAGATTGGCATTATAGTCTTGTCCGTATATAATACGAAAGTGCTTTTAAACTGGAAATAATTTTCTTGTTAACACTCCTTTTAGTGTACCTACTAAAGATATGATCCAAGTTTAAAGATTTTCCATCCTTTTTTTCCGAAACTTTAAGCAAAAGGCTGTATTTTACACGGCAAATTTCAACTACTCGCTGGAACGAGCCAACTAATTTAAAAAAAATGCACAATATTTTTGTACATACCTTAAACACTTTCAGGGTGAGCCAAAGAAATTGAAACAATGTCACAATAAGGACAACGCGTATATTTCGGTTTGAAAAAATAAAGCAAGTTTACAGTGGGCTGCGATTTAACTTTTGTATTCTAAAAATGAATTTGTTTTGACTTAATTTAAGCACCGACGTTCTTAAAATTATCACGGAATTGGATTAAAAAAAGAATTTTTAGCTTATCAAAAACAAGCTTAAAATAAGATTTTTCACTTGACTTAAGAATTTCCGAATTAAACAGACTTTCGTCAACGCATAGAGTTAATTCATCACTGTTTTTCTTGATGTTAGCTTGTTTTTTTCTGAGTGCCTCGGTATTTCCCTTAACTTCCGTCAGTAAATCTATTTTCGTTTTTCATTGATTAAAAGATTTGATCATTTTGCCAACACATTTTACCTCTTTTCCATTTTTCATGTTTACGTAAACCACAACGAAAAAATGTCAATTGAAAGTGTCACCAATTGCTCTCTCTAATTTGAAAGATTTGAATTTGATCTGCATTGACCTTCGACCTCCTGTCTAAAACATCAGAACGCATTCCACAGACCGGCGAATAGAAAATTCGTTCAATTTTAACCTCAAACACACATTTTACTTCTTAATGTTTTTATGACGATTCGCAGTGCGAATGAATAATTATCAAAATTCGCGACCATTTCCAATTTGCACTTCGCAGGTTGTCAAGGCACTTAAGGACTATTCACATGCGAGCGACCAACGAACGACGAATGAGAACGAATATTCGTCCATTTCGACATTTCTTTCACATGGCGTTTTTCATTCGTCGCGAATGACCAACCACGAAAAAACCAAGAGTCGAATGTAGAACGCGAATCAGATTGCAATTGGCGATGAAAAATTTGTTTTCTCAAATTTATCTTATTTTAGTAAGTAAAAGGCAAATTTTAGTATCTTAACATTATATATTATATTTCTATACAATTTTGTTTAGAATTTGTGACGTATTTTGGTTAATAAATTGTTTTAAATCATATTTATTCGTTCATTCGTCTTCGGCCGTTGGTCGCTCTGATATGTGAATAGTCCTTTAGAGATTTGTTCTTATTTGCTGGTCGAAGCTCATGTGCAAGAACTTTACTGATTTATATTATTTTATAAAAAAACTTTTAATTATTGTTTATTGCATGCGTTTCATCCAAGCTGTTTTCCAACCAATTTGCAAAGTTTTCTGCTTGTAGAATTATTGCTTCGCTTAGTAAAAGATTTAAGCTCCTTTGGGCGGATTTTAACTCAGCAAAACAGACATGTCCTAAAGTTGTATACACCACCTATCTATTTGCGTTTTTCTTTTTTGGCTCTGAGGAGAGGCTGGGCGATCAGAGCAGATTATGAGTCAGAGTCCTCAGATTTAATTATGAAACACATTTGAGCACTCAACTGTCATTTCATAGGGAATCAATTTTTAATTTTTAATTATGTGTGAAGTTGGCTTTGGTCAGCGTTGCGCTCGATTTTCTCCTTCATTTTATTCTGAGCTAATAGAGCAGGCTCTGAGCTAATTCCGATGGAAAAAAGAAACACACTTTTAATGCTCTGATATGTCTGAGCTAAAAAAAAAACAGAATTTTCTGACAGTTCCGTGATCTGCTCTGAGTTAAAAAACGAAAAACGCCATATATTTCTATCTTTAAAAATTGGGAAAAATTTTGAAGCCGATAAAGAATATTGCGCTGCTTCTTTGAAATGTATGAATCATTGTTTTGCATTGGTAAAATTTATATGTTAAACACTAATTTCTAAAGGTCAACAAATTCGAAAAAAGAAACAAAAACGCCTTTATTTTTGCCTGACTGACATATATGAGAATCGACAATCGTGAACAAAATGTTGAATGATCAACTCTGTGTTCTGTAAAGTATACCTAAGTGCTTGAAATATGCGAAGAGTTAACTGAACCTTCCTATATTAAAATTTGAGTCAGCTCATTGAAGGACTTTGTTTTAAAATTAAGTATCATCCAGTGTTGTACACACAACGACAAAGACAATTCATATTACAAAAGTAGATATTATAAAGAACTTAATGTATAAACTGAATGCATTTGATTTACAAACAAAGTCCACCCAAAATTAAAAACAGTCAACTGGACAAACTCGTCAAGGAGTTCAAATCAGTTCAACCAACAATATATGAAGAAAAAGTAAAGTGATAGATATACAATTTTTAATTCATTTGGTATCCTCCTAATGCATAAAAAAACCAGAATTTATTTAAGTTGCAAACAAAATTCTACAAAAGATCTAAAAGAAGATATGAAGTCATGCTGTTCTATTTATAGCATGGAACAAGTATTTTTGGTAACTTAAATAAAACAAGGAAAGTTTTATTTAAGAGATAAAGTTTTTTTTCCAAGCACTTTGTTGCATATAGTATACACTGTATAAGTAGGTGCTTTATCACCGTTTACTATGTAATTACTTTTAAAATGTACTTTATTTAAAAATAAAACAACGTGAAAAATAATGAAATTTAAAATTGATTGCTGGACCTCATGAAAAAGACTTAAAACTTTATTGTTTCGACAAAATAAATTATTACATTTATCTCTAATACCACCTTAAAATAAAAACAATAATTTTTGTGTGACAAGAATAAATGTAAGTCATTCTTGCAATAAAAATAATAAAATGTTCTATAAATAAATTTTCAATAATATGTAAATGGTTAGCGGTTCAAGGAATTTTGATTGTTTGGCAGTTTAATTAGGACAGCACCAGTACACTTATTACACCTTTTCTGCTTGATTATGCTTCCAACATTTTAAGGGTCTTCTCAAAATGTAAATGCTTAACCCTATACCTGTAATCTTCCAGAGGACTAAAAGTTCCATTGATGATTGTTTAATAAGAAAATATGTATATAATAAATATTTTCCATTGCTTCTTTGAATTAAATTTAACGTCTTTACTACACGAAGAAACCGATGAAAAGGTTGCCAGCAAAAAAGGAAATTTTAACTTTGATATTATCATATACGTTTTGCAATTGCGAGGTTTGCACCTTTGAAAGGGAGATTTTAAAGATGAATTGTTATCTTTGCGAATTTGATATTAAGTTGGCGAAGACCCCCCTTATAAAGCGGTAGGAACTTGTTATATTGAATTATTCACTGCCTAATAAATTGCCGTTAATTAGCTCTGACAATTTTAATTTTGTTGTGGGATGTTTTCTATGTTTTTTTTTACTGTTGCTAAATTCACGTTTTCTATGTTTTTGGCAGTTCATCTGAACTTAGCAACAAAGAAATATGTTATGTTATGAAAACATAAATTAAGTGGACAAAAACATCGCAAGACAAAATTAATATTTGTCATACATAATTGAAACTAATTCTCGGGAAATTATAAGCCAGTAAACTATTCAAAATAGCAAGTGCATACTCCTTTTGGAAGATGTGCTCTGCTAACTTGATATCAATTTATCAAATCAGCAGAAAAAAACATAGAAAACATCGCACAACAAAATTGAAATCATCACAAGTAATACAATTATTTAGCGATAGGCATTCAATATAACAAGGTTTTACTCCTTTTCGAAGGGATGCTTCTGTAGAAAATATAACATCGAAATTTTCACAACTTATTAACGGCAAATTATACACCTAACCACATTTCTATCGGCGAATGTTTCTTCTAACTTCACATTCATATTTGTTTTAGTAGGGTGGCTTTATAGAATTATTTGATATGTCTGTAAATTGTCCAACATAGTTTTTATGAACAAAGAAAATAATTAAATGGCTACATCAGTAGGTACATTCCCAATACTATTAATTTTATAAAGATAAACAGCCTAATTTGTTAGAATTCGCTAAACACCTCTAAACGGCTGAATAGTTATATAGTGCATACGCATTTATGAAGCCACTATTCAACGTTGCATAAATCCTAATTCATAAAATATTTCCCTACACATTATAGTTATAATGCGCTTGTGTCAAATAAAGTACCAAAAAGGGAAAATCTATTACGTTTTACTGCCACAATTGATTAACAAAACTTAGCTCTGAAAGTGAAAAGTCAATAAACGAATTCTGCTGCACCGATTGGATTAGTTTAAATTTCATTTAATATTGCATAATGTACCTATTCTTATTACTGTTTCTTTTGTGCCTTGTTAGAAAATATAGTTTAATATTTTGGATTAAAAAATTCATGTTTTTTTTTTAAATAATTGTTTCATTCACTCACAGTGCGATCAAATTGAGAAGAATATATTAACAACTATTAGGGTGGCAATTATTTTGGCAATGTTTTTTTTTTATTTATTCTGTGTGTCCCACTGAAAATATTCAATAAACCTCAATTTTGGCATACATCTAAGCACATGTATATTATAAATAAAGAATTTCCATCAACTTTTACACTTTCACCGACATTTTAAGTTAAAGTGACCAGATCCAAAAAGCCAAAATGTGGGACAAAGTTAAGAAATTCACCCGAAAATAATACACGTTAATATTTTTTTTTTAAATGTGGGACGATTTCAATTTTATTAAGGCAGGTTGCAGAACATAAAAAAAAACACTGATTTTCTACGAAAAAAGATCAACAGAATCTTACCTTATAACTATTAAAAAACGAAATAATTCAATAAATTCTCACAAAAAGTGAAACCATAACGTGGCTTAACTAAAAAAATTAGTTCAGTTTAAAAAAAAAACACTAGGTTTTACTTCAATGCGCACTATAAAAATCCTTTTTTTTTAATTCCACTTGACTTATAATGCTCTAAGCTTGAATCTGCAAAAAATGTATGTGAGTTCTCTTGTCTTTTGGGGTGGGACACCCATAAAGTTTCAAAACAGCATAAAGAAATGTTAACAAAAATTCAGCAATGGAGTTTAAAATTATAACACATTCTTTTAATCTAGGAAAATTAATTTCAAAAAATTTTCCACTTCATTTCATTGCGAAACTTTGGGGCGTGCACACACATATTTGCAGATTTAATTTATCGCAATTAATAATTATTAAAATGCACATCAAAGTAAAAGATTTGCAGAAAAAAAAGCAAAGAATATATTCTATTATGTATTATGTGTGTATAAATTAATAAATTATCCAGCCATATATCTCTGATGAATGAATTTTTTTTCAATAAGTTATTATTTTTTGACACTTCCTCTATGAAATTTTCGCAGCTTGAATAGTTCGATCTCACAGCCAATATCGCTTTGATTGTTTCGACAGAGACTTGGGACTTCTCCTCCGTCCACAATTTGTTCACAATTGAAAATATTCTTCCAAAAAGAGGGTATAATCAACAAACTTTTTGGAGTTTTGGTAAGGAATATTACAGTTTTTTAAATGTGAGAAAATTTCCACCCATCTTATTTCATCATTCCAGTTTTGTAATATATAAGCAGTTGCATTCAGTCGTTATGTTTATGCATCTATTTTTTTGTAATGTTGAAAAATTATAAAAAAATTCAATTTCAATTTTGTGGGACAGCGTGTGACATCTTATAATTTTATGGGACGTTTGTGGGACAATTTTCGATGTGGGACAGTTTGTTCAAATGTGGGACTGTCCCACGTAATGTGGGACGTATGGTCACTTTATTTTAAGTAAAAGACGGAAAACTACGTGTATTTTTAATGAAAAGTTGTAGCTTCTCGACCTTAGCCGATTTAAAACAAATTTAACAACATTTTTGTTTGTACAAAGTACCTTCATAATAAAGATTGATCACTTTTAGGAGGGGACAAAAAAGATATTTAAGCATTCCAAAAATAAGCGCCATCACCCTTATAACATTGTATTTTATTGTCGTCTGTGTGTGAGTCAAAGTGACATTTCGATACTTAAACATCCTTATGTAGGCACTATTCATCCATCAAACGCGTTTAGCTTCTAATGCCTCTATTCAACGTTGCATAAGTTTTATGAATAACATTTTTGCGTTTAGTGGAATTATAAGGAGTGAATAGTTCTATGCACTCGCTATGATGCGTTTATAAATTCGGCTGAAACAGTTTAAAAATGATTAATATAAAATTCTTCAAACTTATTGAACTGACACTTTGAATCTTTTTGTTTAAAATTACCAATTTTATACCAACTCGGTCGTGTATCAGCTGTATAAATATTAATAGAAAAATGTTCCTCGTTATTTCACAATTTCATGTCTGCAAAATTAATGTTATTCCCTTGAAATTCACCGTTTTGTTATTGGCTTGATGGTGTTTTCTTATTCATGAATAAATTTGGATGCATATCTTATCTATATACATACATAGACCGCGTTCATCTACTGATACTTGTACATCTACTGAGAAATCTATGTCGGCTAATCAAAAAGAAATCACAAAAAAGTGTCTAGCAGTAATACATATTTATTTATTATTTAAAATGTTCTTCATTGCGAGGAATATAAAATAATATGCACGACAGTCAAATTCAAGCATTATACTACTTACTCGCATATAGGTATGAAGGTATTGGATTATTTATATATAATGACAGTTGTTGCTATGTTATTATGCATAGAAGTTAAAACCAAAATTCAAGATATGAAAAATGGACTTATATTGTTGTGAAATTGGTCTAAGATATCGAGGTCGGGGCTAAGCAATTTTTGTGTTAAACGCGGAACAACTAACTCTTAAAGTTAACGAGAGCTGAACTAAATACGATTCAGATTCATAGGAATGTACAATAAGGGGACAAATCAAATAGGTATAGGAAAAGTGGGCGGGACAAACCTTTCTCTTCCTAATAAGAACAAACTCTGAAAATTTCATACAAATCGGTCCTATGGTTTCCGAGTTCAACGAACGAAGCTAATTTGAGGTTTTGGTGTTTAGCGTCATCTATCGGAAAACGTTTGATTGACGTCCACTTCTCAATTTATAAAAAAATATATTGTATATAAGTTTCAACACTCAGAAAAAAAAACAAGGTAAAATCAAGAATATCGGTGTCAAATCAAGCCTATTCGTTGACGAAAGTCTGTTAAGATAGGAATTTTTTTTTAATCTAAAATTAAGCATTGACAAACTTAAAATAAGAACAAAAATACTTGTATTTAAGTTTCTTTCGGATTATTTATAGCTCATTTAATCTTGATTTAAGATTGAGTGGTCTTACATTCAGAATCAGTGCGCCCCTCCCCCCTTCTCCTACACGAAACCAAAATAAAAACAAGCATTAATAATTTCAATTTATTTTTATTATTTATTATTTCACAAAAAAAACACTTAAATACACTTAGTTCTTAAATAAGTTTTGTTTTTCTTTAGAGTATTTTAGTACGGCCCTCCCTTTCGACATTTGGTTCAACAGTGTAGTGAAATAGTATGCTTAAATGAACTATACATTTTTAGTGAGAGACACGAAATATTACCTTAAGAAGGACTTTTACGGCACTTAAACGTGATGACGAGCTGCTACTTAGCGCGTTTTGAAGCCAGTTTTCTGTTTAGTTTTTTCTAGTTTCAAAAAACAATAAGTTGCTGAAGGCTTTGAATGACACAACAAACCACTTGAGTGAGCTACCACCAAAATATTATTGGCTGGAGTGGTAACGAAGCGTTACAACTCCTATACATACAGGCGCGTGAATATCCCTACTGTCTTTGTGTGAGGTACAAGCTTGTAGGCAAATAAAAATGGCTGCCGGGGTTTCTCATCTTCATGTGGGTAATATGTGTTAATGATCGGGCGTAACAAAAGCTTTTTATGAGGTGTTTCGGTGACAGAAAGGCATTGCTTCACGGAATTTACTCTTTTTGAAAAGCCATTCTAAATTTTTGGTATTAAATTGTTATGGACATTATCTAGAACCCCCGACTGTTTCGTTCCTCTGAGCTCCCCTTCAATTAGTTCATTAGACAAGGTGCCCCTCCTAGAGTTCCGACCGTTTTAATCCCTGTGTTGCATATTAGGGTTTCTATAAGAATCCTGACGGTTTCGTTCCTCTAAGCTGCCCTTCAAGGGGCTCAATGGACAATGTTCTCCATGGAGAGTTCCACCCGCTTTGTTCCTTAAGTTGTGTGCTTAAGTTTTCAGATTTTTGTTTTAATTAAGAGATTTGTGTTTTTTCTTAAATAAATTATTAAGTTGAAATGAAATTATTTCGTTGGTTTATTTACATTTTTATATAAAAAGGGAAGGCGTGAAGCTTACTAATACACCAAAGAAATATACGAAAACAAACATCATAACACTAAATGTAACGTGGTTTCATTTCTTTTGCTTTGGACTATACTTCTTGCTTCTCTTTTTCTCTTATCAGTTTATGAGAAGGTTTTTTTTTTCTTGGAAGCTGTCAAAAATCAGCCGATATGTAATGGCGAATTCCTTTCAACAGAGAAATCGAATTTTTTCTAAACAGAATCGAACTTTATCTAAACAAAATCGTTTTTAGCAAGATTTCACACTGATTTGCACACACACTATGAAGACTTGACATTTCTAAAACGTCAAATTGAAAGTCGCGGAATTTTTGGAATTTTTTTTGTTTATTTTTCGGTTGCAACGAATTCTACATAATTTAACAAAATATTAAACAATATGTTCAGTCAATAGAGCTATAAAAATAATTTATTGTGCGTTGTTCATTATCAAACACAAATTTGACAAAAACAAATAGCTTTAACGAGTGAAAGACGTGTTAAAAGCTTTCAGTGCAAGTGAAAACTTTTCAATAACAATTTTCTTTAAAAATATATGTGCAAATAGAAGTTCAAACAAATAAAATACACCAACAAATTGGCACCGTATAAGCTGGCTAATATCTTTTATTTATTAATTTAATTCTATTGGTAAAACATTTTTCTCACAACAAAAACAAACAACGTTAATAGTTTTGTGAATACTTTCTTGACGTTATGCGTCAATTGCAGCTATAAAGTAACACAAACACAATCACACAAAAAAAAATCGATGCTTTTTCGAAATACAAATTGCTTTCAATTGAGAGAAAAATTAGATTCTGTTTAGAAAAAATTTGATTTCTTTTTTGAAAGGAATTCGCCATAAAGGAATGTATTAGAAATGTATTTAATTTGTAGCAGATTTGTGAATTTCCTTGCATATGAATAGAAAATCAATTATAGATACAAATTTTAATAACGTTATTTAACTTTTGGTAAATAGGTATCTCGAAAACTATAACAATCCAAAATGGCTTTACCTATATGTTTTCCCAAATATTCTCTATGAAGATCAATTTACTATGAAGTGCTTCGTGCCCGAACAACTTTTGTTGTACTTGGCTGGTCTTGAAAGACCCATACAGTCGATTCATATGAATAGATCCATGATTCGTCATTCGTCTCCTGTCAAAATTTTAGGGATGTCTATTGAAGCACCGCGAAAAATTAAAACTCCTGCCTTTAGAGGCCATCTCTTTCTCACCATGAAGTGGGAGTGAGCAAAAGCACAGGGACGTCAAAAAAAAACGAAGGAGACACCCGAGACAGCCCAACATGAACACCATCGTACAAAAACACAACTGCCAACTGAAAACTGTAAATACACGAATGAGTGACATATAATGTGACACATAATAGGTGTGCTCGCTTACTAGTCCGAAATTACCCATTTTTACCATTTTTGGTCCAATTTTATTTTTTTTATATGGACTTTGACAGAACTTCGGACTAAAACTGGCAGGTTTGGAAAGTAAACGAACAGAGGTCATATGTCTGTTTGATAACTACAAACGTCGTACGACGAAGCACAACTTGCTGTGAAATCCGATACAAATTTTTGACAAGTAGCCAAAAGTAGCAAGAAGTTGCAAAATGAATGCGTCCGAAGGTTAATTCAGTGGCGCGTTCAAGACTGCATTTGAGCTTTGATTACATTTAACTAGACTTTAAAACAACAATCAACATACCTATGTATGTACCTATAGAGCAAGTAGTAGGTAAGGTAGGTACATATACCTTTGTAGTAGTGCTCTTTATTATGCGGTAGATTTTCTGCAAACTGAACATTTTGCGGAGTCATTTTCCAGTAATAATAACTAAACATTAAAATCGACCGCGAAGACGGGTTTCCCAAAATCACCACAAATTATTCTCTACCGCACACAAAATTGTCTGTTATCGAACTGCAGCAGTTTAAAACAGCAAAATAAATTAAAATTGTGTTAATTAATTGTCGGGTATGTCAAGTTAACTATTAAACATAAAAAGCTTAAACATAAGTTGTCTCAGAACTCAAAAGACGTAAAAACGCCAGAATGGTTCTTGTTTCTTGCCAATTATATTTATGTCATCAAATTAATTCCATCCATTCGAGTATTACAATCAAGACAGTCTACTTACCGAGTCATCTATTGTATGTAGCACATGTTTTGAAGTGTTCGCACATGTCAACACAAACATACCTAATGTAGGTACCTATTTAGCTAACAATGTTTGGATGTGTATGTTTGTGAATGTGACCTTGAGTTTGTGTCTGCGAACCTTTGTAAAAATAAAATATGTCATTCCTTTAAAAAGCTGTCAGCCATAATAATATTATTATCACATACATAAACTTGGTGTAGTAAATTCAAATACCTTGTACTACAACAGTCATATACTTCATTTAATGTGTAAGAACAGTAAAATCCATTTATACTTATTTAAGAACATTTCTCTGTGGATTTAGGTGATTTTCAAAAATTATTGTAGAAGCGGCTCCGGATGGATCTGGACTGTTATATGATTTCATTATTTTCTTCATAAAACAAATCCGCTTCCGCATGTCGGACGGAAGTGCCTCATTCCTTTATCGTAAAATAGTTCCGTTCGATTATGGTTATGGAATGGACACTGGGTTGGGTGCAGAGCAGACACAGAGTGAAAACGTGATATAAAAATACAGCACTGGCTTACAACTTAACGCTGATTAAGATGATGACGATGTTGTTCTTTTCATTTTATTATACGTTTATACGCCAAGCTGCCAAACAACAGGTTGGTTTGTACGGTCTATTCTATACAATAAAATTCTTTTTAATGATCAAACAAAAGCATAAAATGTTTCCGAACAAAAAAAGAAAAACAGAAAACCAAACTGAAGTGCTACAAAAATTGATGTTGTTTAAGATAAAAAAGATTTATGTTCCGGGCGTTTGCAGGAAAATATCCTTTGAGTTGTTAAACACTCAAAAAGCAGGAGGTATTGCTCTTTGTTTGTCAACTTAAATGGCGGGAAGGAGGATTTATGAGTTTTATTTTGTTGGGCTTCATAAAAAGTGCAAACGGTAGAGAAGCAAGAAAAGAACCATATTTGTAGATTTCATTTTATGTTCCTAGAAGCTTGAAGATTTTTGTTTAATGTTTAAGTTAACTGTGGAATGCCGTTAATGTTTTATAATGTAAATACCTAGAGTATTTCTTCAGTATAAATGAATTACCTACTTTAAATGACTACAGTTTGTGGTAGAGGCTGGTTGAAGCTTTTAAACAGCCACAAAATGTAAATTTTAAAAAGCATTGCACTGAGTAATAACCTCACTTACAAGAATAAAGAAAAAAGAAGCAAGCTTTTAAGTATATGTAGATGTAGATACTCTCAACTCTCATAGCTGTGGTTACAATTCATTCAACTCAAAACTCATTCTGTGTTTTCAGTCAAATAATTCAACGAGAAGAAATTGTCCTTCTGCTGAGAACTGAAGGACATCATGGTCCTGAGCCACCTGAAATTAAATCAAGTGATATCAAAATAGAATACAATAGGCTGGGACGCATTTATTTGCTCTTATGATTGAAGACGTACCTAGGCATCGCATAATATATTTATTAATGACATACGCAGGATAGAGCGTGGCAGCTGGCAGACGCATTTATTTTGATTTGGAATGAAACTTAGTAGGTACTGTTGGATGAGAACTTTTGTTTTATTTTGTTCGTATTGTACAACGTAGGTATATGGAATTTTAGTACACATGTCGGTCAAATCACGCCCTCTCGAGTGCATGCACTGCCGGAAAAACCTTTTTTTCGAAATTTCCGTGCACTCCTTCGAGTATTGTGACCGTAATTTGGGCGACATTAGTCCGGATGTTGTCTTTTAGGGCTTCCAATGAATTAGGACGATTATTAAAAACAACGGATTTCAGTCGAGTTGCACACCATAATTCGAAGGCACGATTCACGGAGAGAATAGAGCCAGATTTCGCAAAATAGGTTTCGGCATAAATAGCTCAACGGACCACTCCATTTTTGTGACTGAAAATGGTGTAAACTAAAGTTTCCAAAGTTGTGAAATACACTAAAAATAACAAATAGCTGTTCTGATTGAATTCATACCACTTTCATTCCTGTTTTAGTTCATTCCAGCATTTCCAGCTGTAGTTCTAATACCTCATAAGTCGTAACCTTAAAAAAGTCAAATTTGTATGAGACGTGTGTTTAAGAAGTTTTAAGGACCTAGAAATCAAGATTCAGAGAACGATGAAATTTAATTAAATTCATTGTCCGAAGCCCAATTACAAATGAGTTAAATGAAACATTCAAAGTCTGGACTTTCTGATACATACACAGAGTTCGAATTAGGTTCTGTTTCAGAATTTGAGGTATTGGACAGCATTCATTCTATTAAGTCTGATGCTCTTGTAGAGGATGGTGTGCCAATATGCTTCGTAAAAATGATTATTCCACATGTTTTAAGCAAACCTACACTAACACATTTGCCTTATAAAATCACAGTCTTTGAACTTACACATGGCGGGTGTATCACAAGGTTTTATTTTAGGGCCTTTGGTTTTCTATAAATAACCTCAAAAATATTTGTTCAAATGTACTGCTACATAGAGATTATGTACAAATTTAGTAGAATATACGATGAGGTAGGATAAATGAAGATCTCATGGCTGTCTTCAAGTGGTCTTTTAAAAATGTGTCTAACTCTTAATTCGGTTATGTCTCATTTTATCGCGATATCCAAAATGCATATTGATACTACACTTGCCTATCCCCGTCTTTCTCTTTCTCTGCCATTCTCGTCGTAATTTTTTAAATCAATAAGTTTCTTTCAGCCGAAAATCCTATAAATTACATTGTTGGAAAAATCTATTTCGGACTATGTAGACTTTGGCCGTATTCTGCCATAACATCAGTTAATACAAAACTTAGACTTGTTAAAACAATACTCTTACCCTCAATCGACTACGCTAATGTTTTCTACTGCAAGTCTTATTCACATTCTCAACATAAAATGTTTCTGGCTTTTCATGACATGATAAGGGAAGTGTATGGCTTCCGAGTATATGAACTAATTTCTCATTATCATGAACTAGTTCTTAGGTGCTCACTACACCTTCATAGATGCTGCACAAAGTTATACCAAACAAGTTTAACATTGTAAAATAGGCTCTAAGTCTTATTTATACATTGGTTTTAAAATAAATGAAACGAATTAAATTTATGCACGCGGGATTGATTCGCGAACCATTCAAATACTAAATAAAAATGAATTTTAAGTCGTTTTACGGATCTTTTCAGTTCCTAATCGCGAGCGAGCCATGTTCTACTTGAATTTTATTTTTTTGTTCGCCCACGAACGATAGATTCAGACAAAAAAAAATGATTAAGTTCGTTCGCGAGCCTTACATTTTTATAGAAAGCAAATTTGTATCGCTCGCGAAATATATTTCCGTATTTTATGATTTTCAAAAGGTATTTTACGAATCCTGAGAATTTCAGCAACAAAAAATTCTTCTTGGGATATGAGCTAGGGTAAAATAGGAAAAAAATAAACAAATCCTTAACATGAAATACTGTTATATTTATGGAAGTTACTCTTGATATGCCAATTTATTCATTTATAAAAGTACTGTTTATGCGGCCCCGCAGGTCAAATTTCTCTGCCATCAGTGGGAATAGTTCGGGTGATAAACTGTTACAACTGTTATAAATTGGCATTTCTCTAGTCTCGCCCTTTATTTATACAGGATGTTTTGTATAAGATGTGACAAAAACCTAGACAAATCTCATGCGAAGTGTCATTACGAACGGATTCAGTGATGGTCTTTTTTGGGATTTTGTTAATTTTTTCCGAACCTAACATTTTTCTACCCGTGTGAAGCTGGGGCGGGCCAACTAGTAAAAAGTAAAAGCTTCAAAATTTTATTTCATTAACCTGAAACGTAGTTTGATTTAAACTTCGGCTGGCCACAAGTCGAAAGACGACGAGGGTTTTGTAAGCTTTATCTCGGTCTGGTTCACTTTCGGCGAATTCCAGACCAAAACGTGTGGTCATGTCTGAGATGCTTTGAAGGGGAGCACTACAAACGAAATCGCGCATTTTGTTTAAATCTCGAAAACGAAATCTCGTACCTAAAAAATCTCGCAAATTAATATCAAACGAAGTCTCGTATACCGTTGTTCAAGAAAACTTATGGCATACGCGCTTACCTGATGACTGAAAATTTACTATGAGCGGGAGAAATTTCTGTAGGTAAGTATACAAATTTCCATCCCATACATCCCATCATTAAATATTAAATTCCAATTCTGCTGTTGGATTGGATTTGCGGCAAATCTAATGACTGTTTGATATGAACCCCAAAAGACCAGTGGCAGAGATTTCAACAAGCCATTAAAAATGCTTCGTCAGATCGGTTGTTTTTTTTTCACAACCACCAACGAGACTCCAATGATTAACCTTCAAAATAAGAAAAAAAAAAATCAATATAAACATTACCCAAAGGGATTACCCGTAGACGGCCATTTGGATGATTGAACTATACATAGACCAGACTTGTTTGAAGGTATTCACTAAAATCTGCTCAATAACACAATCGATATACATAAGTACATCCACCACACAGATCGTTGTACAATGTCAATAAATGTCCGTTGTGTAACAAATTTAAAATTTCTTCTTTTAAATAACTTTAACTAAAATTTTCTATTTAAAAGTTTTGGAATTAAATACTGTTTTTAGACCATGTGATTCCTTAGTCGGAAAGTTGAGGGAAAGTTTTGATTTGTTTAATTCATTGTTTTTTTTTTTTTGGTTGCTGAATCTGAATATGAGGTTTGTCAACAAATGACGGAATATGGAAACAATTTTTTGGCTGTTTTAAAGGCTGTTATTTAGTTAATTTGTCCATGTATTAAGTTGAACACAATGTAGATAGGTTTCGACTATCATTCAACTTTGTTGATGTGTAAACATCTATGGCGACGGCGGGCGGTAGAGTGAAATAAAAACGTGGACTTTTCTCTGTGCGATGTTACGAGGTCACACTTTACAATTTACTTTACAATGTATCAAACTAGTCCGTTTTGGATATTACATATCTTTTTAAGTAAATTATTATGCCTTCACTCTCTGGTTTTTTTTTTTGTGACATCTATTGGAATATTCACCCACATTGTGCAACTCGAATTTATTACTCGTCTTAGACTACATTCGAATCTTGGTATTCCAGGAGCGCTGGAGTCCATTATCCGACTTCACTTTTATTAAAATTTTCGAAACGCACAATAATCTTTTGTGAATGAAGTATTTTGAAATCATTCATTGAATTCACTGGAAAGATTGCATTCCTTGAGTTAACTTTGAGATTTCAACTTCAAACAATGCAATCGCCATTGAATTGACATCGAACAGATTGTAGGTAATTATTTTTCCCTATTCATTCATCTTACTGCAGTCAATTGAATGCAATCTTCTGGGAATTCATGCATTGTTTGCAGTCTCTTGCATTCTTTTGCTTATGGTCAAATAACTTGGAATACTGAGCGTGATGAGTGAGACGTCGTTATGTAACTGGGGAAAAAGTTTAATTAGGCCAGAGCACGTACGTATAATGGTGGGCAAAAACAAGAATACATGAATTCCCAAAAGATTGCATTCAATTGATTGCTGCAGAATTAATAAAGATAAAATATTTTTGATCTGAAATTAATGTTAGTTGCATAATTTGAATTCCCTAAGTGGAGTCAATGGATGCAATCTTTTTAGTTAATTTATTAAAGATTTCATTCACAAAACATTGCATTCTTTTACAACCCCGCAAAAAAACTTCTTTCCTTTTCCTAAGATCAATATCTGCAGTTAAATTTAGGATAAAGATACATATCGAAGTACTTTTCTGAAACCGATTTGAAACTCAACGTCTAATTGGGCCTCACTGCCCACAATTTTGAAGTCTTTTAGACAAATTTTACTCCATTCCTGTCGGCTTACAAAGTGCACCACTAATTTGATATTTATTATTTAAAAACTTGCAATCTTTTTCAAGGAATGCATGATTTATGTATGGGCACATAAATTTATTACAAAAATATACATTTCCTGAAAATATTTTTCCTCAACTTCTTTTGAAAGAAAGTTTTGTTCAAAGAAGTTGGGTAGTGTTGGATAAACATCGAAAACTTTCACTATGGACAGTATCTTTTATTATTTCATTTGTGAGCAAATTGTTCATTTTCCAATCGTTCATGGTTAAAAAATAGTATCCTTACAAAATGAGTAGCATTGCCTATCAAAAAGTACCTCTTTTTGCATGTTTTATTAAGTATTTAATAACCATAAGGTATGATAGTGACATAACAGCATCAATAATAATTTTAATAATGAGATTTATTTCTTTTCAGTTGCTAACAGTTCTATTCACAGATTAGCCATATGAAGATGAGAATGTTTCGTACGTTTCACCCTTCAAAACCCATTTGTTTACATTGTTGTATTTGTAATTTTTTTCCGCGTCGATGAATAGATGTGAATTGCAACAACAATTTAACCGGTGTCTGAAGATCCCTACTGTCTATGGGTGAGGTTTTTATACACACATTCTCATTTTTTATTTGATATCTGACAGTTCAAGCTTGTAGGCAAATTAAAATGGCTGCCGGGGATTCTCATCTTCATGTGGCTAATCTGTGGTTCTATAGCAATCTCTTCCTGCAATTCAATTTCCATCCTGGTGAATGGGGCCGCCTAGAGTAGTTTTTTTAAGAGAAATAAACAAATTTTTCGTTGAGGACTTGAGCAACTTGATCTGGTGCTATTTCGACAGCTATAGAAATCAATCAATAATGCTAAATACACATTATAGTTTTTTTCGCTGAAAAAAGGCAAAATTTATAGAAATCTACGTAAGTATTCTGATTTTAAAGAAGAGGAAAAAGAAATTGATACTGGTTTGTTTTCCAACAAAATATAAATTCGATAGTATCGATAGTTTTAAACTATCGGCGATAGTATCGATTGTAAAAACATATCGATAGATTATCGATGCTTATCCAGCACTAATGTAGCATTTGATTTGATTGCTCTCGAAAAATCTTTGTTTTTTTTTGGGATATGTAAAGGATGTTTTTTTAGACGTGTGGTTTTCAAGAAAAAATAAAACGCATATCATTTAATGTTATGGCCAAGAATTTAGCTTAGTTATCAAGATAAGAAATTATGTTCTAAAAATGATTTCGGACAAGTGGCAGCCGGCCAGCCGCGGCTGACTCGAATAAATTCCATCCGAGAGACTAAATTTTCGACCACTTTTTGCAGCAACTGGGGCCGTATGTCAGCAATACGCGCCGAATATTCTCTTCCAAGGCTTCAATCGTCTCGGGCTTATCTGCGTAGACAAGCGAATTCACATAACCCCACAAAAAATAACTTAGCGGTGTTAAATCGCACGATCTTGGAGCCCACGCCACAGGCCCACGACGCGAGATAATGCGCTCACCAAAAGTTTCCTTCAATATATTCATTGTTTCGTTGGCTGTATGGCATGTAGCGCCGTCTTGTTGGAACCAAAGGTCGTCCACATCAACATCCTCCAATTCAGGCACGAAAAGTCACTAATCATGGCTCTATAGCGTTCCCCATTGACTGCAACATTGTGACCGGCTTCATTTTTGAAGAAATATGGACCAATGATTCCCTCTGCCCATATAGAGCACACCAAACAGTGACTTTTTGAGGATGTAACGTCGACTAAACAATAGCTTGTGTATTATGAATATGATCACTCCAAATACGACAATTTTGCTTATTAACGTACCCATTCAACCAAAAATGAGCTTCATCGCTGATCAAAATTCTCTTGTGAAAATCGGGATCGGTGGCCAACTCGTTTTGGGCCCATTTACCGAAAGTGGGACGCATTTGATGGTCGTTCGGCTATTCATTATGAGCATACAAACCAATCTGAGCATAAATCAAGTGACAGCTGTCAAAAAGACCAACTCAAAAAAAAGTATTGCCAGATTGAAAACCACATGTCTAAAAAACACACTCTTTATATAGGTTCTCATTGCACCTATTGCTTTTTAACTGCTTGTTTTGCTAACTCGTATAATTTCCAGCTGTTGTTTATGTATTCAGATCTTTTTTGTATGCTATTTCGCTCTTTACGATATGAATTGTCATTTTCGTTTCTGTAATTTACCTAAACTACATTTACATACATTCATTAATGTTTTATTTTTATAGCATTTAAAAAACAATCAAACAATTAAAACTGATCTTTATTACAATCATTATAAAAAATACTAAAAATAAATACTCTTAAGTGGAATAGCTCAATTACACTATCAAAACTTAGCCATTGAACATTTATTTAAAGCGCATACTATTAATGTCCAACTCCACACTCATGAATCATAATATGTAGATGTCTATTACTATTTTAAGCCGATGAAGATTTTATATATCTGTCCAAACACAAAGGAATTTCATCGTCATTCTAGGTATTTGATCTGCGGTAATTTATTATAAATTAGCTTCCATTGCATTAAACATTGTCTATTTATATTTTTTTTCTGTTGACATTGTTAATGCCCAGCACATTAATTATTCTTCTTCTTTTCTATAAAATATGACCGACAAAAATTGATTGAATGACCGCATTTTTTTTTTCTGAATGGTAATTAGCTTATCTAATAATTTTTGTTTTGTAAAAATACATCTCTATCTCTCTCAAAAAAAAATTTGGAGTATAAATCAAAAACAAAAAGTAAAATCCCACAAATATTTAGATACATCCACACCAAAACCAAATCAATATAACCATTAACCAACCACTTCTAGTTATGTTGGTTGCACGAAGTCGTTAAGATTCTTTACGTGCATTGTTAAGAATCCTGGTGATCACCATTAAAGCCTCCTTAAGACATTATTATTATTTCATACTTGAGGTTAAAGATTGACGGCCCACAAGAGCCTATTCAGTAAAATGTCCCATAAATTGTGTTCGTTCGTTATTTCTATGGTGTTTGCCACGCATAAAGAGAAGTAGGAATGTATATCTTTTTCTTTTCATTGAAATATATATACATATCTGTACATTAATGTGCCAAAAGCTAAAAGACACCGCCTATTTGCCAAGTCTCTCAGGATCCAAATTCAGAGAGTGTATATTGAAATAAAATAGGAAATACTCGAGAGATTGCAGATGACACATTAAATCATTACGTTCGTCTGCCATGTGGAACTGTTTAACTTCTAAATCTTGTAATCACCTTATAATAAGACAAATAAATTGGGCTATAAATTATTGTGTTTTATATAGAATCATTGTTCATTTAGCCAGCGCAGCGTTGGCATGGGCAATTGGTATCCCTGGTGAGAGAGGTGAATTCAAAATTAATGAATTATGGCGTCTCTATTCAAAGTTTATACAAAAAGTCTTTAAACGTTAAAGGAATAAAATTTGCTTAGATTTGGAAGCTTGAAGTGCTAACTTAAGGGGAACGACACGACACACAGTGGAACAGTTTGAATAAAAAATTTAAAATTTTATTTTTGTCTTGAAGACCCTAAACCTCGATTTTCGATTTAGTTAAAATCTTCAGAATTTACAGCGGAAATGTTTAAGAAGTCACTATAGTAAAATCTTCCCACTGCATCGCCCATGTTTAGTAATATTTGAGTTTTCCTCTTATCTCACATCCTTGGAGAGCAAACATTTGGTAAAAAATAATGCATGAAAAGTGTAATTTTTCACGCCCTTTTCTTACTTTTCTTAAATCTGAATTTTATACTTATTTATTTTCCTCAACATTTGTAGTTAAAGTCTCAAAGTATGAACTCAAAGTATGGCTTCTGTTATTTGTTTTTTGAAATCCTTCTTCTACCACATCCACTTTTCTAACATCTCACTTTGAGTTTTTTATTTACTTAACATTCCAAGAGCGGTGATAATTTGAAATTAAGCCCTCTTAAACCCAGTCCAATTTCTACCACGCCCATTTTTCTTATAAAGGGTGTTTTTTTTTATGCGGATAACTTTTAAATTGGCAACACTGGTTTTGTGGTAGCTGAATTGACAATTCTTGGTTGTTTTGAGGTAAGTTTGATTTAGCAATCCTTAATGAATAGCCTAACGCTGGAACAATGATTCCAAATTGTTCAAATTTATTTCGAAAAACTTGGTTCAATTCGAGAAACTCATAGGAGCATTACGTGCATTTTATGGTGCTCATAATGAAGCACTCACAAATAACACGAACACACGAAATTGGCCTATTTGGAGGAATTCGTAGAAAATAGAAATTTTGTAATAATTCTGTTAGCCTAAACCGTTACATGTGTTTATTTTTTTTTAAACCGCCTACTACCACGACCAGAGATTTCTTATATTTGAGTTCTTTCCTTGTTAAGTGTAGGAAGCACTGCCTTTTTTGATTTTCTAACAACAAAACAAAATTCTAAGAATGTTTAAAGTGTTTGGTTTTCCTAAAAAAAAAAAAAAACTATTCAAATACATACGGCGGGCGCGGGGATCAGCAATTGACCTAACAGATGATTCTTGTTGTGAATATGTAGATACTCATCTATTCCAGGGTAAAGCCTTTTACTCTGCTGATGCGAAACGAAATTTTACGGCGGTCTCCAAGACGACAACGAAATGCTTGCGGAAACCACAACGAAAAAATGCCAACTGAAAGCGTCACACCAATAACAAAAAAAAAAAAAACAAACACAAACGCAAAAAAATCACAGAAAGCCATGCTGCAATGAAAGATACAACAAATACAAACATAAAAAAACCTTAAATGTCAATTTTCTGCACACAATTAATGCTCCGGGCAATTAATTGAGTGCGAAAAAAGAGCGGAGACCTCGCCAAATAATCTACTGCAATTACTGCAAAACGAAAAAGAGGACAACATTTTTCGTTTATGATTTCGTTTTGTCATTTTTGTTTGGATTTTTTCGTTTCGCATCAGCAGCATACTAGGCTTTATGGTAAAATGAAATCCATTACTTATTAGCAGGATTGCCAGATCTATAAGCACTTTAAATCCCAATTTCTGAATTTTCGTAGTCGAAAATTGCTGCCCTAAATGATGCCCAAAAACTAGCCCAATTTTATTAAAAAAAGACAACATTTAATTCATACCTACAATAAAGAACAATAAATTAAAATTAGTCCATAGGATTTTCAATCCGGAGATCTGAGTTCAATTCCCAGAGTATTCCTTGTCATAAATAAGTACCTCTCCCGTTAGCGGTTCGGATTAGGCAAAAAATTCGAAAATTGGGAATTAAATGTCAAACTGCACTGAAGTCGGTAGGCAAATGTTCACATTTAACACATTAATACATTAGAAAAATATCAAAAACAGTCGATAGAGCTCTTTACCAAATAGTAAAAGGTAAATCCATCTCTCGTTTATTCACAACAAGTCAAAATCATCACTTTGTGGCAATTGACATTTGTTTACATATTTGAAGCATTTGCAAGCATTTAGTTAATAATATATTAATATAAATTGCAATTTAATAAAATTTTACTATAAATATCAAAATTAAGTACAAACTGCTTAAAAATCAACTTATATTTATGTATTTACAATTTTGCATCTGTGAGTTTCCACAAAATGATTGCTGTCAGTTTTGACGTTGACAGATTCTTAAATTTCCCTCCCTAACAACATCACACGATGCCTGTTTGGTAACTAAAACTTTCACATATGGCCTTTTCGATTGGTAATCCAGAAGCGTTCGGAATGACAGTTCCTCTCCTGAAAAGAAGAGAGAATGCTTCTTGATTTGATATCAGAATCGAACCCAGAATTACTCACACACTCAAACACAAAAGTTGTCAAAATTGTGAAGTTTCATTACAGATAGGTAAACAACATTTTTAAGTTTAAATTTTTATTATTTGGCAAATTAATGTGTGTGACAATAAAAACAAATTATAAATAAATAAAGTAAAATGGACACAAGTGACTTTTTATCATGAAGCGATGATGTTGTATCGGTTGTAAAAAAAATTATTTCAACATGTAAAAGGCGTGGCAAAATCGCATCGTCACCTCCTCGCGGTGCCCGCTGGATATCCAACTAACGACGAGCGTTGGATCCATTCGATCCATGAGCTGAGTCACCTGAGTTATCTTTTCAGGAACTAGGAGCAAAAGAACAGAAATATCGCTCTGAATGCACCAGCTCACAATTAAATCCAAGAGCGTCTGACACATATTGTGCGGCACACTGGTCAGCGTCTGTACCCTGTGGGGCGGCTGAATATAAACTATGGATAGAAGTAACTGACCTATTTATGGTACGAAAACAAAGTTAAAAAAATTATGGCAATGAACAAAACGACTAGATTAAATACCCCAGGTGGCAATCCAGTTAAACTGGTAAATCCACTCTCTTTAGAGGTCGGTCCTATGGATTCTGGGGAGGACCAATTATTGCTTATAAATATTGAGAGACGGAGTTCAAAGATGCAAAGAACTCCCCCAAACAAATTTACTTCAGGGGTTACAACCCCAAACAATACTATTGATGTTAAACACATCAGCGAAAAAGGGACCAAGAAAAATGAAGAGATCGACATTACAGATCAACAGAGTTCCATCGAAAACAAAGAGATAGACCAATCAAAATCAAAGAACTACTTTGAAGAATGGCAAATGGAAATAGCGGCAAGAAAACAACTTGAAGTTCTAGTTCAAAGTCTTCAGCTGCAAGTGAAAAAACTCGAAGAGAAAGTTTCCTTACTTGACAAGAAAGATTCAGAGTCCTTCAGTTCAGTCCAAAATATATTGAGCGTGAATATCAAACTGATGAAGAAGAGCTCTTGTTTGAAACTGAGAAAAAGAAAAATAAGCGTATCACAAAGAAACGTAAACCAAACGGGAGTCCTAAGATTTGTTTAAGAAATCAGAAAAGCTCTAAAACCGAAAATAATAAAGAATTGTTAACAGAAACTAATGAAACGAATAATGTGGTAGCTGTTGTTAAATCAAATTCTCACGCTAAAGGCAGCAAAAAAATTACACCACCACCAATTATGATCTCAGGATTTCCAATTTTTGGAGATCTTAAGAAAATAATAGAAAATTGTACTAAAAAAGCTTGCAAATACACATCGTACAACAAAGACAACTGGAAAGTCACAGTCGAAGAAGCCGACGAGTATAGATCTGTCACTAAAGAACTGAGCAAACACCAAATTCAATGGCACTCATATGAGAACAAAGCTACAAGGCCAATAAAAGTAGTAGCCAGAGGTCTTCATTCCTCGTGCTCTCCCGAGGAAGTAGTGGAAGATCTTGTACAAAAAGGCTTCCAAGCCCTTGATGCAGTCAATCTATTTAAAAATGAGACAATTAAAAACTCCTCTGGAGAATCCACGTCAAGTAAAAGGTTATTACCTTTATTCATGCTAACTTTTGACAGTAAACAAAGTGTCGAGGAGATTTATAAAGTAAGATCAATCTTGGGCATAGCTGTTAAAATTGAACCACTCCGAAAATCTAAAGTTGTTCCGCAGTGCAAACGTTGCCAAGCTTTTGGTCATACCCAAAAATACTGCAACCGCGAGTTTGCTTGTGTAAAGTGCGAAGGAAAACATGCAACTAAAAATTGTCCGATGAGCAAAGATCAGAAAGCAAAATGTGTGAACTGCCAGGGTAATCACCCGGCAAGCTATAGAGGCTGCCCAGTTGCCAAAAAATTCCAAGAGTTCAGAAGCAAAAATACATCTGCTAGAGACAAACCCAGAAAAACAGTAAATACCGATTTAAATGCTGAAAACAATACTAAGAATGAACCGCCTAAAAAAGCTGTTCAAAGTAAAAGCGATGAAAATAAAGCCTATTCTCAGATTCTAAAAAATGTGCGGAAGAATGAAGAGACTTCCATAAAAGAAATGCTACAACTCATTCTCCAAAGAATTGATAAACAGGATTTGAATATCAAACAGTTAAGCGAAAAAGTCGCTTTTAAAAAACAATGATGGACAGAACACTTAAAATCGCTACATGGAATGCAAACGGTCTTTTACAACACTTATCCGAATTAAAAATCTTTTTAGATCTAGAACATATAGATATTTGCCTGGTGTCCGAAACTCATTTCTCCAATGGGCAAAGACTAGATAATGTAATAGAACACTATTCATGTTACCACGCTCCACACCCAGCTGACAAGGCAAGAGGTGGATCGGCGATTCTTATAAAAGAAAGCTTAAAACATTATGAAGAAACCAAGCTTACTAATGAAAATATGCAAGTAACAACTATTAGTATTGGTATGAAAAAGAAAGAGTTTAAGATAGCAGCTATATACTGCCCACCAAGGCGATCCCCGACAGAAGATGACTATACAGATCTATTAAATCTTCTTGGGCATAACTTTCTTGTTGGTGGAGACTTCAATGCGAAACACACCCATTGGGGTTCAAGACTTATATCAACAAAAGGCAAAAGACTTTTCCAAGCAGGCCGTAAATACAATTGCGAATTCTATTCCTCTAGGTCGCCAACTTACTGGCCTTCCGATACTAACAAAATACCAGACCTTATTGACTTTTTCGTAGCTAAAGGAATTAAACGAAATCACATTAGTGTCGAAGGTAATTATGACTTGTCATCAGATCATACTCCAGTGATTCTATCACTAAGTAAATCGGAAGTAATAGAAAAAAGTAATCCAAAGCTTGTAAATAAGAAAACAAACTGGAGTGATTTTAGAGAAAGGCTTTTAAGTTTTATAAATTTAAGATCTCCCATGGATACAATCGAGCAAATTGACCATGAAGTGGAACAATTTATTGCTGATGTGCAACAGGCCGCTGAAGAAAGTACTCCAACATTTTCTAATAGAAGACAAAATGAAATAAAATATCCTTTAGAGATAAGAGAGTTGATAATAGAGAAAAGAAGAGCTCGAAGAAAATGGCAAAATACTAGATTTCCAGATGATAAAACAACGTTTAACCGTATAAGCAACAATCTTAAAAAACAAATTTATAAATTCAAAAATGATTCACTCAGTACATTCCTAAAGAATTTAACGACTGATGCTTCAACCGATTTTTCGCTATGGAAAGCAGCCAAGCGCCTGAAAAGACCGCAGTTACAAAACTCGCCCTTGAAATCTCAAGATGGGAAATGGATCGTTAACCCAAAAGAAAAAGCTAACCTTTTCGCGGAGCATCTTGCGAATGTTTTTAAGCCATACCCAACGAACGCGGCTGAAAATAGCTTACAGTTTGTTGATAAGATAGATGAAAGTGAAATACCAATTGTAAGATTAAAAGAAATAAAAAGTATGTGTTTACATCAACTATCAAATAAAAAATCACCAGGTTACGATCTAATTATTGCCCAGGTTATGAAAGAAATGCCTTTGAAAGCCTTCATAAAACTCCAATATATAATAAATGCATGCCTTAAGCAACGGTATGTCCCACACCATTGGAAAATTGCTGAAGTTATTGTCATACCCAAGCAAGGTAAGCCACCTACAGAAGTGACGTCTTACAGACCAATATCGCTTATACCAATTATGGCAAAAGTTTTTGAAAAACTGCTTCTGAAGAGACTTAGCAAAATTATAGAAGAAAGAAGGTTAATCCCAAATCATCAGTTTTGCTTTAGAAATAAACATTCCACGATAGACCAAGTTCATAGAATAACGGATGTAATAGAAAAAGCATTAGAAGAAAAACGAGTATGTTCGGCTATTTTCTTAGATGTTGCTCAAGCCTTTGACAAGGTTTGGCATGAGGGACTTGAGTACAAACTGCAAAGGGATCTTCCCAGACAGTACTATGAAATATTAAAATCGTACATCTCAGACCGATTGTTTAGAGTAAGTTACGATCAAGAATATTCGGAACTGAAGAAAATAGAAGCCGGTGTACCACAAGGAAGTGTCCTAGGTCCTACCCTGTATTTACTATACACAAGGGATATCCCAGTTGGTAATCACACCATAATGGCTACTTTTGCAGATGATACCGCAATTTTGGTACCCGACAAATGTGTCTCTAAGGCAGCAGTAAAACTGCAAAATGCCGTCGACACAGTCAGAGATTGGACGGAAAAATGGCGTATCAAACTCAATGAAACAAAATCTTCACATATAAACTTTACAAATAAAAAGATAAACAATATTCCAATATTCATTAATAATCAAGCTGTACCTTACGCCAATACGGCCAAATACCTTGGAATGACATTGGATGCAAAGCTAAAGTGGAAAGAGCACATCAAAAAGAAAAGAGAAGAACTAAACTTGAAATATAGAAAAATGTACTGGTTACTTGGTAACAACTCTGATTTATCAACCCAAAACAAAATAATGCTGTATAATCAAGTACTAAAGCCTGTTTGGACCTATGGTGTCCAATTATGGGGCTGTACAAAGAAAACAAATACCGAAATCATCCAAAAATTCCAAAACAAAGTCCTTCGTGGAATAGTTAATGCACCTTGGTACATAAGAAATAGCGATCTACATCGTGACTTACAAATAGAAACGGTTACAGAAGTTGTTAAAAAATACGCTGTATCGCATAATCAGAGACTGCAAAGTCATACCAATTCTGAAATGGTGTTCGTCTTGAATACAAGAAACCATGTTCGGAGATTAAGAAGAACCAAGCCTCATGAGCTTTCGGTCTAAAAAAACATGGGAAAGTATTAAAAGTTTAAACTTCCCCCAAAGTGATTTTACAAAGTTAAGAAAGAAAAATCTGATGTCGATCTCTCAAGATTGGTCCTGATAAAGAGGTGGTTTTAGTGGTTAAGAGTCCCACACTACTTGGTGTCGAATACTGCCAAGTGTCTTTTGAAGATTTCCTCCCGTCAAAAAAAAAAAAAAAAAAAAAAAAAAAAAAACATGTAAAAATGTATTCATTACAATAAATAATAAATATCCGGTTGTAGTAGAAATTTTACTGAATTAATTCGGAAAAACGCCACAAGTTTTTGGCGGCTGCATGTGACGTTTCACAAATGCAATGATACGAAAACTTCAGAATCCAATTGTGTTTTATTGGCATTACGAATCGGAGAGTTCTTCCGAATTGCCAATCGAAAAGGCCAATGGTTTCCTAAAACTAGGTTTTTTTCTATGGCTTTTGACAGCAAATTGTGAAAATTTGTGAAAAATTGCGAAAATTTGTGAAAAATTTAACGTTACCAAAAAAACCTATTGTAAAAACAGGGTAGTCAATAATAGTTTGACAAAGTTTCTTAACTGGTTACGCCGTATGAAATAATTCCTAAATTAATCAAATTGAATTTGCCAAAAAAAACCCACAAATAAGTCAAAGTTATTTAGAATTAATTCAATTTTTTAGACATCTCGCCCCACTGTCCGATATGGTGATGATGGACATATAATGCAAAAGTTGGTAATTTCTATATTAAGAATCCATTGTTTTGGCAAAAAACCTGTTTCGAACAATAAGCAGATCATCCGGATTTAAGGGGGTCAGTGGAATGCTGATTGTTAGAATAAGCGTTGACGCGATGACTAATGGCAAAGCTACAATTTATTATTAAAAACCAAACAGAGATGCGATTCAAAATTGCAATATTGTTGTTGCGTGCATATTTTAGAGATAAAAAAAAGAAGACTCTTATTGTTTTCATGTTCATGGATAAATTTTATGGACCTTGAGCCTTTGACAGCTCCTATACAGTTCATACAAGTTGTTAATTGTGTTCATTGTTGACGCTCCATTGAAAAGCATTTCAACTTTGTTCTGGTGGCAGAGTCAATGAAAAGGTCACTTGAGTATAAATGGAATTTTTGAGGTACCTTTACAATGATATCTATCAAAGCAAACACAAATGAAAGTTAATAGAAAAAGGCAAAAGTGCTGATTTGTTTTGCCCTGTAGGGTGCTTTTTATTTTGTGTTATGTGTCTGTTCATCCCAATACTTTCGTATTTATTCTAATAATAAAAACCACAATAATCTCAGCGGCAGAGTCGATTTGCTATAACAACTTGACACTTAAACTTAAGGGTTTCTTAACAGTCTCAAAAGGTGTTTTTTTATACTAACCCCTTTTATACAGGAACAAACTCAGGCGATTTTCGATCCCCCTCTTACTTTAGTACTATAGTAAAGTCCGAAACTTAGAAATATTCGCTAAGATGTGGAAGCACAGGCGACTCACCAAATTTCAACTCCATATCATTAGTGCATCGTGAGATATAGGACTTCAAAAATCGCTATTTTAAATTTAAAAATGGATGCACGGTTCACTATTAGATACTTTTTCAAACAAATAATTTTATCGCTTTGAATTTATGTATTAAATATGATGGATGGAGTTTTAAGAAGTTAATATATGTATTTATCCCGCTTGAAGGTAAAATATAAGAATATAGCAATTTCTAAGGCGACTTTTTTATAAAATTTATACTACTGCTAGATATCGGAAAACGAAGAACCTACCTAATAGGAAGAATTTGAATTTTCCTTTAAGAAAATCTCCTCAAATAAAAAAGTACAGTTTGTTTTTAAATGAATGCTGTTCTTTTGATAGGCGCCCCATTATGATTAATTTGTTCACAGTAAAATTGATTAATTTGTTCACAGTAAAATTTCGCAAAAGGTGGGCATCTATATGAAAAATAAATTGAACTCTTCTTTTCGTCGAGTTCTTCCTGGTGGGTGCTTTTTCGCTTGGGTTCCCTTTTGGTCCGGCCGGTGGCCAGGCATTACATTACAACCAAAGAACATCGGTAGACAACTTTTGCGCCAGGTGGTTAAATCAAGGACAAATCGAGCAAAATACATTTGAACCTGATAAACTCACAGCCGAAACTGGATAAATCACGGAGGAATCCCTATAAATCACAGACTATAAGCTGGTAGAATCATAGCCGAAGATGGGTGAATTACGCACGAAGCTTGTAAATTCGCGGATACGAATCTGGTAAGACACAGCCCAGATTGTTAGTAAAATCAGAGACGAGTCCGGTAAAATTATTGCAAAAACTGGTAAAATAACAGTAAAAAAATATCCCGCCAAAAACACTGCTTGCCTTTCCACCTCCCCTCTTTGCGAACGGTCGATATGAAATGTACCTAATTCAAATGCTTCAGACGAAATGGCATATAAAACATGAAGGTGCGACCTTTTTTTTTTTCATTCAAAAGTGCAATTAGTTTTCACTCCCAATGGAAATTGAATGTAACTTTAAAATTCATGGAGTAAATATCCATTAAAAGGGGAATAAATTTATGCTTATGGCATGTGAGCAGATTTCCATTCACAATTGTTTCCCTATAGAGCAAGACTGGGTTTTAGTTTTACATACTTCTGGGAAAAATTCTTTATTAATCTCAGCCAACGTAAAGGATTTTACTGGAGCACTGTATTCTTTGGTGATGTGATGACAACATATAGTTATATTCTTTGTCTACCTCGGATCTACTATCAACTCATACAACGATAACAGCGGTCAGATCTAAGTTTCTTCAAGGTAAGAATGCAATTGAGTATAGCAAAGCCTTCTCCCGAGCAATTAAGGTGTCCTCTTACAAGACACTTATCATCCCGTCCCGGTTATGTTCTTAGGTGAAGAGGCACGGGCCTTGTCAACAGGAGATGAGAATGCTTTAGGTTGCTTTGGATCCAGGAGAATATATACCATATTATCTGTATAAGTGGGCTATGCAGTGACACTGTGAAGCCAACACAAAGTTAAAGGTCAACGACTACAAGTTGTCTGAGAGAATCCACCCCCGGGGGACGACACAGTTGAGAAATGCTTGGAATTAGGTGGAGCACACCAGCACACCAACCGCAGATATAATTTCATACGCTTATTAGAGACAGATTTATCGTATAGTCCAGAGGTCCTACTTTTGGAATATGGATAATTTTCGGGGCTAAGTGCAAAATAAATACTTGTTATCGATAGTATGAAAACGTAAAATTTTATCCGTGATGGCATCGCTCATACCCGATATTGTTTTTTTTACCCAGCTCCATCCGGTATTGAAAAAACACACGCCTTCTATTCTGCAGGAAAACTCTGATATCGGCACGAATTTCTACTTTGTTATCGATAGTTTGTATGTATTTTCTCTGATGGCGTCCATGACTCCCGATGTAGTTTATTTTCATCATTTTATCGGTAAATCTAGGGTAATGCAAATACGCCTGTGACTCATCAGGGATGGTCGCCGTACTTTTATAAATATAGGTACTGCAAACCGAATGCACGTACAGAATGTTACAATCCATAGGCGTGTTTTTAAGCGACGCCATCACAGTTTCCATACAAACTATCGATAACAAATATGTGATTCACACCGGTAACACAGTTCTTCTCCGAGCTTAAGTTAGTTGTTGATGCATTTTACATATAAATTGCTTAACCCCGATGTAGTTTTTTTTTTAACCAATTGCCTCCGGGCTTGCAAAAAAACACGCCTTATATATATTTATATAAGGTACCTTTACCCATTACCAACTTTACGACAATGATTAACCGTTACGTCACGTATTGTACCTCAAACTAATTGCATGAAACCGAAGAAAATCGTTAGATATAGACTTTTTGTTCATACGTATCTGCATACACCCCAATCGTGTGTCATTCGGCTTCACTCTTGTTTTAGCACATTGAGCTCCTCACTTCCTAAGTACCTCACCTTTGTTCATATCTGTAATATCTTAAACACCTTGAGACAGCTGTGTCAAAGCCAACCGACATAAAATATCTGCACCTAAGGATGACTCTGCATCTCATTGCGATGCTTTTCCTTCTTGCCATGTGGATTTATCTCTAGGTATACCGTAAACCTCCTACCTCGTTTATCTAATTTTGATAAAGATGCCACCTGGCTTCGTTTGTGCTAATTTGTAATAAACACAAAATTAATCCGTTCACACCTGCACGACGATGCGACGTATGTATTCTCTGCTAATATTTTTATGTATTTAGACCTCGACCTAGAAGATTCAAGATTGCTTTGCAGCGATAAAAGAAAAATAATATTTGTATAAGAGTGAACTCGAAAAATGTATTTGTTTTCGGTTTAACCGCATAGAAAAATATGTTTTCAAACAAAACACACATTTGTTTGCATAAATATTTTGTTTGAATCTCCGCTCTGTAATGAAATCAATTTTCGTTTTTATTCTGGATCTGGTCCAATGTACATTTCAAATTAATTCCTATACCTACCTTTTCGGTAGGCTTTATCTATGGCAGCAAAGCTGAGGAGAGGCATATATGTACAAAATGAACAGCACCTGTTGATGAAACATTTGTATACAAATGGTAGAATCATATAGCAGATGTGCTGCTTTAATTATACCAAATATTATGATACTCAAAATTATGATGATGATAGTCGTAGATATAGCAGAGAACGGGCGGTGAGATAAGTTTTAAAATTTGAACTGAGAGTAGGTAGGTACTAAAAGGTGTTTTTTTAAGGAAGTATGTAAATTTAAAATTAAACCAAACACATATCTAACATTGAAAAATGTTATTGGCCATGGCATTGCCTTTATGAGAAGATAATTGTATGCCACTTTGGGCCAGTTTTTCAATGCTGAGATAACTCTGAGTTAAATCAGAGTTAGGTAATCTTTCACATAAATTAAACCTGACTTAACTTCAAATCAGTTGTGCAGTGGAGTATTAACTAAAACTCTAAGGGCTCCAACACACAGTGAGCGACAAGCGAAGAGCGTCGTCGCTCTTTCACTTCGCAATATCGCTTTTCGCTCAATGACTACGTGGCCGCAACCATACAACCTCATGTTTTAATTTTTTTCTATCGCTTACTGTGGGGTTTTAGTTGTCAAAAATCTATCGAGATCGAATTGTGACAGTTTAGAAATCAACGTTTCGTTACCGAAATCGAGATGGCGCTACTATGAAAATAGCTGTCAGAATACATATTCTGTCAGAAATACATATTCACTTAATCCAGATTTAAATTTACTGAAAAACATGTTTCAGGAGTTAAATTGGGTTTCACCTCGAAACTAGAATCATATCGCACTGAAAAACATTGGCCTTATTGCTTAAAATTGATTTCTGGCATATGGGCTCCGCGGCTAGTTCGAATGTAGAACAATCGGGAAGTTCAATTTTCGATCCATTTATCGAATATTGGCAGTTAAAATTGGAAGTGACTCTAGACATGCCAATTATAACAGCTTTGGTTTATAAAGGGTCCGCCATCTAACGTTTTTTTTTTTCAACTAGTGCTTATTTCGTGAATGCTAACACTTAGCTTATGTCTGATTTGACAGATAATTAGTTTTATCCTTCCTCTGAACGAATATGGTTATGTATACACTTCGCCTAGTGGGCCTGCGATCGACTTAGAGAAGATGCCGATTTTGCCAAAAAAATCATCTTTTCAGATGAAGCTCATTTTGATCTTGGCGGGTAGTAAACAAGCAAAATTGTCGCATTTGGGGCACAGAAAACCCGCACGCATACATTGAAAAGCCGAGTCACCCAAAACGAGTCACTGTTTGGTGCGGATTTTGGTCCAGAGGCATAATTGGGACATTTTTCGAAAATGAGCAAGGAGTGGCCGTTACAGTCAATGGCGATCGTTATCGGGCCATGTTGAACGAATTTGTGTTCACAAAAATTGAAGAGGAGGATATTGGAAAGACCCTTTAAAAGTACTGTTTATGCGGCCCCGCAGTTCCAGGGCCTTCCGCGTTCCGCCGGTGGGCATACTTCCGGCACCCATATATTTTTCACGTTGAAAAACTGTTATAAATTGGCATGTCTCTAGTCTCGTCCTAAAAAATATCATCTTTTTTACCCTTTGTTTGTAAGTTGTAGACTGTAGAATCTGTGATGACGAATCGAATTCTGCTGTCCACCTGACCTCGACGAAGTGAATATAGATATTTCTATATAGAATACGTTGAGATTATCGCCAGGCATTTACCTTTGCAGGCATGGTAAGAGCCCGAAATGAAATATGGAACAAAATGAGTGTTTTAATTCTTGGCATGTCTCTGTGTGTTATACGTTAAGTTTGACTGATCAATCCTAGCATCGAAATTATCTTTTAACAATTTTTTAAAGTTAAAATCAACAAATTCCTATTTTATCTTTTTAAACCAGAGTTAGCCAACTCTAGAAGTAAATTATCGCACAGTTAACTGAGGACGCAGTTTTTCGGTGGAGAATGCACGCGGAACCGACTATACAAACTCGGTGGATAAAGTATCAAAAGCATCGGTTCAGTTAATCCTGAGTTAACTCACCAAATTTGATGGGTTAACTCGAGTTTAACTTTAATCTCGTAATGAAAAACTGGACCTTAGTATCATAGACGGTATTCATATTGGACTAATTGGAGGAGTTAGGCGAATGTGAACACCATCATATTGCTAATGCAAAAAGGTGAGTTTGTTTACTTTTTTGCATGAACTGTCACTGTTTTAGATGTGTTTATTTGAAGTTTATAAAGAATATAGGTTTAGTTAAAAATTATTTGAAACTAATAGCATTTTAGTAAAAAGCCTTAAATTTCGAAAATTGATAAGTAATAATACCTTAACAAAAAACTGTTTAAAGTTTTGCCACTATGTTAATACTTGGGTGCAAAAGTTAGCCAAGCTGTCTTTACACTTTTGAAGGAAAAACCAATATTTTAATAAAATGACACATAAATGATTACCAAAATTATGTAAACTAAATAGAGTTCTATGACAAATTAAATCTATCGGAATTGCAATCAACGTTTTATTTCCAGCTATAAAACATAATTTTAGAGTTAAATGTCATATCATCATGAAATTATGACTTATTATTTATTTTATTCATTTGTATTGAGAACGATTATAAATTCATAATACCTATTTATTTTTGACTTCCTATTTTTCGCAATTTTATTTTCGATTAAAATTCTTTTGCCGAAGCGCCAATTAAAAAAATATATAAATAAAAATCTTTTATCAATTGCTTTGTTTAAGATAACGAATTATCAGAACTTCAGAACTAATAATAATAATTTTTCTAGTTTTTGAATGCAATTTGTTCAGCTTCATTTGTTTTTTAAATCGATTCGATTTATCTTTATAGGCCAGTAAAAATGGGTTGTTTGGGAGAAGTGCAAAATATAGAAAAATTGATATGATTTATCAGAACACAAACAATTTTGTGGAAAGATGCACGACTGGAAATAAATCGCATGAACTTGCTCTTGCGGCATTCGAAACTTTATAACGTGGCGGAAGCTATCGGAAACTTATGTCAAAACCGATCAAAAAGTAGCCTTCCGAGACGTCAATTTGATAAAACAAATTAAATATTTGTTTGTTCAATGGCAATTTTCACAGCACAGAGTGATAAGCTTTTAATTATTTATTTTGCGAAACCACTAAAATTCGAAGTGATATAAATTAATTAAAAGAAAACATAAGATTTTACTTCACTCATTCATCGATCAGAAAAAAAAAGTCGAAAATTAAGCACCAAGCGCCAAATTCTTTTTAGTTTGCTTTCACCATTTTGATTTTTGCATCCATCCACTTACGAATGAGGGGTCGATAAGTGCTCTTCACGTCCGACGGCATAAGTTAAAGAAAACTAGACGAACAGTACCAAATCGCAACAGTGGGCACAACATATGAATTCTTTGTATTCGCTCGGTTTCGTACGACCACTTGCGTGGCCTTCCAACTATATTACTTCTACCTTTAACGTCAACGTAATGTCATCGTCAACTTGAAAAATCACAATTGTTGCTCTTGTCAATGTCAAAGCAGCACCGCAGTTAAAGTTGCGTTCAAGTTGTGCGTATGTCAACGTTGTATATGTCAACGCAAACGTAAAAGTATTTAAGGACAACTATGGTCCGTTATGTTGCCGTATGAAGATGCTTACGCAGAGTCCAATGAATGGAAGGTCTTTCTTAAGATCATTGCGATTGGGAGATTGTTCAATATAATATAGAAGTTCTAGTTCGAGCTCGATGTTTTCTATTCCCTTCCCCCTAAATGCACTTACCAACAAAATAATCCCATTCCGATCAGGAAATTGACCATATCGTGGCGCCGAATTGCGATTTGCGAACCGTCGCGTCATAATAAAACCAGATTTCTCGAAGAAGGTTTTGACAAAAAAAAAGCATTTGCGCGATTAAAATTAGTGTAAACTCAAATTCGGAGTACCTATTGTGTAATAGACGGACTGACAAAACTGGTCTGATTCAATTCAATTCATTTTTTTTTTAAATGCGTCTGCGGCACTCCACCTTATGTTGATATGCTATTACAGACAAATCAAATCTCTAAATTTGTCTTTATTCGTTTTATTAAAACTTCTTGCGTAGCAGCTGTTGAGACCTCAAATAAATATTCTATAAGCATACAAAGCTACCCATGAAATTATGTACATAAAGTCAATTTTTTACTTTACTACTTGGTATAAGAAAACATCTGCTGCATGTCGATTAATCAATGTAATAAATCGCATTAAATCAGATAAAATTACTATTTTTACCCATGGGAAATATGTTAACCTTATACATACATACACTTTGGCTATGGGAGTTCCACAATAAATAAATTTTCCTCTCATGTGGGATCTTATAAGGGTTCCTCATTGAAATATGTTTTTATGTAGATTGTATTGTTGGAGTTCTTTATTCCTTTTCATACAAAATTATAAAATGAAAAATGTATTTCATTTATCATCAAACATTCAAAAAGATATAGAACACACAACAGACGTGTGAGGAAGCTGCTCATCAGGATAAATACCCGCCAAAAGGATTAAGCTGCCATTTGTCATCAAGTAATCAAGTAAAAAGCTTCTTGGTTAAGATACGTGTTACATCTCTTAACCATCAAGAGACGATGTAAGGACGGTTAAAAACTCACATCAAAATATTATGTTCGTAATAAAATTGTCATGTTTATGTTGGAAAAAATACTCTAAAAACATTTACATTCATCTCAAGATTTAAATTAATAAGACTTACGCTAACTGTGATTAGGATTACCAAAGCGCCAGTTAAAAGTTTGTGTTTAGTTAACAATGAAAAGGGTGTGTGTTTTTTTTTTTTTAGAAATTGGTCTGTTTGGTATCTTTTTCAGTAAAATGTATAAATCCTGTCAAAATACCCAAGTTAGAACGAATTTTTCGAAATAGGAGAAACTTAAAAGAAATTTAACAAACTCATTGAACCAAACCACTTTTGTGCACGGAACGTCAAAATCTCACTCAATAACATGGCAAAAGTCCGGTTTTGATAACTATTTGCGTTTAGTTTGAAAAAAAAAATACCTCAATTTTACATTTCCAAAATGAGATTCACCATTAAGATGTCGCACCCTTAAGACCCCAAGCTGTCAAATATTGTGAAACGTCATCCTTATTTTGTAAAGTAACTGTTTGTCATGACTGACAAATTGGCACTATTTCTTTCTTAAAATGGCAAAAGAATAGACAAATACTGGTGATAGAAATGCTGCCAATTTGCTTGCCAATATGATCTCAGCTGTTGGATGAAATCGTAAAAAATTGGACTTCCGGAGATTGCGCTACATTCATATCAAGTCAACTTCTTAGAAAATACCCTATATACCCCCCCCCCCTTTTTTTTAAAGTTGTTTTTCAAAATTGGCATGGGTAGATTGTGACGGCGGCCATGTTGTTTTGGTAATATCTGTTCTGTTAAATCTGTTGTTTATTATTCAGTTACTAATGCCAAATCACCATGGTAAGTGACACGATTGAACTGCACGTCCAGACGATAAAAAGTTGTTGACTCTTCAATGTTTGGTGGCCAAATTTCAGACGACCGGTTCGGTAATCAATCACCCAACATTCTCTCGTCACAAAAATATCAAAATTTTCCATTATTTTTCGATTTAAAAAAAATTCAAAATTATTTTTTGAAAATTCGATATTTCGTAAACAGCTTCAGAAGAATTTTAAATAATATATTTCTAATTTTGTTGATTTAAAACAATTTTCCAGTTTAAATAATTTCCTTTTATACATATTACATAATATGTGCAACACGGGGCTACATATTATATTGTTGTATACTCACATAATTCTACCTACTAGTTTTGGGAAATTAATATAAATATTACATCAATAAATACAGGGTGATTCGCATACGGTGTGATTCAAAGCTAAAGCGTGTAGGTTGGAATGAGAAAAGAAAAAAAGCGTATGATAGGGGGGGGGATTCTATTCCCCCGTTTAGCCAGGGGGGGGGGCAATTTTATAAAAACATGACTTAAAGCAGAAAAAAATATTAAAAAATAACAGTTACACATACAATGCCATGATAAATCTTTTTGTAAAGCCAGAAATCTTTTCTATGATTATGTTTCTGAATAAAGTTTCTTTAAAGAATAGTTTTTAAAGAATCTATTTTCAAACTTAAAATTTTGAAAAAAATTAAAAAAAATTTCAAACTAATTTTTTTTTAAAATTTTACGTAATAAAGTACTTATTTTGTTTTCAAAGTTTAATGCCTTTATTAGCCTTGGACTTTTTGAGAAACCTGAAAATAACTAAATCTACTCTACTAGCTACGTCGTGGAAATATGATCTTTAGAACAACGCAACGGATTGGAGTCAAATTAAAGGAATTTTATTTCTTTTCTGTTATTTCCAATTTTCTAAAGAAGTAGAAGAGATTTGAGCATCCGGTTTTTGGTGTTTGACTTAAAATTAATAAGGCCATTGAATATTAAAAACAAAAATACTACTGAACAACGCAAAATTCCGAATAAAATTGATTTGAACAAAATTTTTTCAATTTTTTTTTTATCAAATTTTTAGTTTGAAAATTAATTTTTCAAAGACTATTCTCTAAGACAACTTCATTTAGGAATAAAATAAAAGAAGAGATTTCTGGCTTTACAAAAAGTTATAACATTATAAAAACTGTTGTTTTTTAATATTTTATTTTTCTTTTTTAAGCGATTTTTTTAGAAAATTGCCTCTCCTGACTAAACACACTCTAGCTTTTTCACACCGTATGCGAATCATCTGTATAATTTATTTCCGGCTTTAGAACTACATTGTGATCGCACATCAGAACAAGTTCGTTCGTGCATATTTTTTTTTTAATTCAGTTATTTAAAAAAAGTTTAGGGTTTCCGAAAAATGGTTATGAATGGGAAGCATTTTTTGGTTTTAAATTTTGACTTAATTTAAGAAATTTATTTTGTTGAAATATTTTTAAAAAGTTAAATATATTTCGGATTAAAAAAAATAAATTGCGGTTTTCCAAAAATCCATATTTCAAAAACGACTTAATTGTACTACCTTGGCAATCACCCTCTAGGAGCAAATACTCTTCTTTGCACATTGCATTGCACATCAAAATGTATATAAAATCATATTTTATATTTAAGAAAAAAAATTTCATACTAAAGGGTGATTTTTTAGCTGGTTTGGTTTTGGCAACACTGGTTTTGACAGCTGACGTGTGTTTAGTACCTTGTGTCACTGTCAAACAGCTTCAGTTTGGTTTGCAATTTAACCATGGATCGTCTTACAAATGAACAACGCTTGCAAATTATTGAATTTTACTATCAAAATTCGTGCTCGGTTCGAAATGTTCATCGCGCGCTGCTTGTGTTCAGCGATGAGGCTCATTTTTGGTTGAATGGGTACGTAAATAAGCAAAATTGCCGCATTTGGAGTGAAGATCAGCCAGAAGCATTGCAACAGCTACCAATGCATCCCGAAAAAGCCACTGTTTGGTGCGGTTTATGGGCCGGCGGCATTATTGGGCCATATTTCTTCAAAGATGATGCGAATCGCAGCGTTACTGTCAATGGTGAACGCTACCGAGCGATGATAACAAACTTTTTTTTGCCCGAAATGGAAGTTCTTGACTTGCATGATATGTGGTTTCAACAAGACGGTGCCACATGCCACACAGCACGCGAAACAAAGGCGCAATTGCGAGGCGAGTTTGGTGAACAGTTAATTTCACGTTTCGGGCCGGTCAATTGGCCGCCTAGATCGTGCGATTTGACACCATTAGATTATTTTTTGTGGGGGTATGTCAAGGCTAATGTCTATAGGGACAAGCCCGCTTCGATTGACGCACTGGAAGCCAACATCCATGCATTCATTCGTGAGATACCGGCCGATATGTGTGAAAGAGTATGCCAAAATTGGACTCAGCGGATGGGCTACCTGAGACGCAGCCGCGGTCAACATTTGCATGAAATTATCTTTAAACATTAAATTGCAAGGTTCAAACCATCGATTCAAATAAATATTTCATTCATTTTTTCGAATTTTTTGTGTTTTTTTTTTAAAAAAAGTTCTAAACCTCTTAAATAATCACCCATTATTTATTTATTTATATTACTTATAGTATATTATAGTGTGCAGCAGCACTACTTGAAAAAAAAATTGGGTGCGCTATGGACCTGTGGGGCCCTACAAACATTTCTTTTCTAAACACAACTGTTATAAATTTGTATGTATAGACTCATAAATAATTTTACCAAAAAACAAATAGTTTTAAAATTTGCGTAGCAACGCGAGCCCTGGTCTGCTAGTATTTGATACACATGTTCTTAATTGTATCATTAGGTTTGTTCCTGTACTTTCCAAAACTACAAAATGCCTACCAAGTTTAGTTCCAATTCTATTTTATTTTTATATAAACTTTAAAAGAATTTGGCAATTTTGGAAAGTAAGCGAATAGAGATATCATTGGTTATCAGCTATAAATTTGTGAAATTGTTGGCGCTCTAGCTCAAAATGTTTGCACTTCAATATATCCACACGTGTTCTTGCATTCCGAGTGAAAATGGATTGAATTTCTTTTAAAATGAAATAACTGAATTTGGAGTGGATTCAATTTCTTCCAATAATTCACTTCAAATTCATTTTCAAAATGTCAAAATCAGCTGTTACAGACAATTTGTGTAATTTAATCCTACATTGTTTTTTTTTGTAAACATTAAAATAGACATTTTTGTTTAAATATGGAATCCATTTCACTATTAATAATAAGAGAAAGAAGGGCGGAAATTAGAAGAGAAAGAGTTCGTAAACAAGTTTTACTTGAAAAAGCCAATGTTTATGATCTTCCCTAAACAGTGTAAGTGAAAATGCGAAAATAAGCTTACTCAATAAATTTAGATACTAAGATTATTTGTTGATTCAAAAGCTGCTTTAGACTAAACAAATAAGCAATAAGAATTTATTTACGTTTTAGAGGAAATAATCATCGTCAATTCATTTAACGCATAAACTTGCAGCAAAACTTCGTTTTCTAGCCCTTCACTGTTTAAAAGTTACGTGATGTTCTTCCACAGTTCCTCCGTATTTGACTTAACACCCTTTGTGAAGCCTTTGGCTAAATCCAAATGATCATCCATAAATTTGAGGAAACATAGATTCTTGACTAACGCGAGTTCTTGTGTTTTCCCCTATAAACAACAATTTACTTTGAAATTAAATCAAGGGCAAGGCAAACCTTCAAACTTTAACTTTAACATTTTTGTAAATTGCACAACTACTGCAAAAGTTTCACAAGACAAAATAATATTCAGAATGTATAGAATACAAATTTGCATGTTCGAAAAACGAATTCACAATTATTATTTCGAATGGAATTTAGAACAGTAAAATTCCACATTCGGAATAATTATTCACAAACGTCATTTTGTGTGGAATGCAAGACTTTAAAATTCACCTTCGTTTCTCAAATCCACAAAAAGTGAAATACAGAACATTTGCGATCATCTGTTGTTGAAAAATAACAGAGAAATATAAAAGTTTTATGGGTACAAACACTAAAATAGTAATGCGAAATTACGTTAAATCATCAATTTTATCAAAGTCCAAGTACAAAGCAGAATCTTTTATAATTTCACTATAATTTTTGTAATTATTTTAAAAATTAATTTGGGATCAAAATATTTAAAACCAAAAAGGTAACTTTCTCATTCATTATAATTTTACTTAACCTACACAATATTCTATACTTGTACGAGTAGTTAGGTACCTATACCTATTGATAAAAAAAAGGGATTTTCGTAATAGGAGTAAGTATCTACCTATTCCTACGTATTTTGGTTTTATATTTCGCTTAGCTTACTTGCCTCCGGGTAGGTTATTCCATGTACGGCCATAATGATTTTGTACAAAAGGTTCGACACATGTTAGGTAGAAAGGAAATATCGATACAGCACCAAGATTTCCAAAAAAATGTTTCCTCATTACATTTTCGCTATAATAACCCGACAAAAATGTTCATGAAGTTGGTGTATGTCTTGTCTACACCAGTACACCAGTAGTATACAGACTGGTCTACTAGAGAGGACGAACGTGCATTGGCATTAACCTTCTCTTAACCTTCAGGATTCCCTCCATAAAAAAAAACAACAAGAAGAAATAATGTGGCTTTAAACCAAAGCAGCAATCATCCCGGATAAGAATCGTTTGAGATTTTACTAAAGACTTAAAGTCTCTCTCTATTTTATACACTAGCTGGCTTTAGCTACGTATTTGTATAGGAAAAGGAAATGCTTCATGTTTTTCCTTTTCAGAATACATTTTTGTTTTCTTTAAACACCAAAGTTCAGCATTAACAAAATATAGGAAACAGAAGAGGAAAAGGAATGGTATTTCCTGAATTTTCTCAGGGTGTTAAAACCATTGAGCTAAAGCACTTTTATGCTTTCTTAGCCTTTTCTTCGTGGGTTGTTCAACTTACGTAGTTTTTGTTGTTCTGATGTATAAATTCGTTTCGTTTGAAAAGTTTTTAGTTTATGTGGCACACGCAAATAATTCGTTTATAGCTAGATTTGGTTTGTACGTTTAACTGTTAATGGATGTATTAGGAACAACGCTTCAATTTTAATCCAAAATGTTTGTTGGAATTCTGAGAAAAATGTTCCCTCATTCATTTATGTTAGAAATAAATTATGTAATAGTTTTACGAATTTATTTATTTTTTCTTACGAAGTGCGAGGAAATGCTATTAAAAAAAAATAAATACCAGAGATTATCCACTTGAAGATGAAAATTTGCAATGTGTAAAAACCTCCCACATACACTCTAGGGATCTTCACACACCTCGTTAAATTGTTGTTGCAGTTCACATCTATTAATCGACACGAGATGAAATTACAAAAAGAACAATGTAAACAAATGGGTTTTTGAGGGTGAAACGTACGAAACATTCTCATCTTCGTATTGAGTATCTTTGGGAAATTCATAAGGGGTGTTGCAACAGCCCGTGGGAAACCTACAGTGACTAAACTTACAACTCATAACCACTCCTGGTAAGTTTGTTGTTCATAAATGTAGGCGACTTTCAATTTTCTGCTGAATCCGAACTTTAAGATCAAAGACACTTTTTCATGACAAGAGATAATCTTACTCGCTTAACGCAGTGCCCTTGAAAAAGAGTTAGACACTTTTCTTAGGTGGCATATGCTAATAGAATTTGATCCCAAAACTCCGGCATAGCATTCTAACGCACCTACCATTTTTCCAAGGCACACTACCAAAAATGCTCAAAGCAAGTCTTTTATTTTTCAAAAAATTATCAAACTCATTAACAATATATCTCAAACAGTAATCGATATGCACGAATTGATCGCAAGAATTCGCTCTAGTGGTTAAAAAAAAAAATACCATTTGACATATCGTTTTATTTAAAATATTGAACGACAGAATAATAATGAGGATTTCATTTATTGAAGATTATTTCATCCTCGAGTTGCACACACTGTTCGAAACGGAGCCTCGTGTTTTGCGCCACACGCTGCAGTAAACTGGGTTCAATTGTGCTGATTTCTCGACGAATATTTTCTTTTAGGTTCACAAGAATTCGGGGATTGTTAATGTAAGCCCTGACTTTAAGGTAGCCCCATAAAAAAAATCCATTGGGGTTAAGTCCGGGGACCTCGGTGGCCATGGGATGTCCCCAAAGCGACTAATCAGTTTTTGAGGGAAAGCTTCCCGAAGCAAATTCATCGAAGCTCTGGCCGTGTGTGCGGTCGCACCATCCTGTCGGAACCACGTGTGCGATGAGAACGATGGGTGAACTTGCAGGTCCAGCAAAAAAAACCGTAATCATTCGTTGATAATTCTCATTATTGACATTTGTCACCTGGCCACGAGCATTTTCGAAAAAAATGGTCTAATTATTCCATTCGTGGATAAGGCGCACCAAACAGTTACCCTGGGGCAATGCATAAGGGTTTTTGGTGTTTCAGTCGAGGTTTATGGGTTCTTGGAGACCAGTAAAGACAGTTTTGCCCGTTTTGCCCGTTTAAATAGAAATTAGCCTCGTCGCTCCAAAAAATGCGATTCACAGTTCGAAAACGCTCCAACATCGTTTCACAAAATGTTTTGCGTAAAACAAAGTCACTTTCCTAAAGTTCTTGGACGATTTGAATTTTCGATCCTTTTTAAAATTTCATGAATAATCGCTCATGGAAGTCACAGTGAGGCTGCCCTTTTCCGTATCAAAAGTCGCGGATTTTCACGTAAACTCTCTTCAACCAGTTCAATGAGTCCTTGAAGATCGACTGGGCCCTGGCCGTGGGGTGTTCATAGCCGAAGAAGTTGTGCCGAATTTTTCACCCAGGAACAATTAAATTCACACTCGGCCCGTCACTTATCCTTCGAATATCGAAGTTTGAACAAAATTGTCGACGAGCAATTACGTACAAATCGTTATTCTTGAAAAATGCCTCGATCGCGAACGCGCGATGCTAACTTGACTACTGCGACATCGTGACTTAAAAATCCGCACGATCACTGATTCCAACGACACCACCCACTCCCCGAACCGTTTATTACTTTTTGAAATACTCGTATTTCAAAACATAAATCTGTCACCAGACATCCTGTATATATTTAACTAGAAAATATAAAAACAGTGAAAAGTGCTAAAAAATTGATTTTTTGTTTGATTTTGTTTTTGTTTATAGAAAAATGTTTTTAAAAAATTTTAAATGCAATGTCGCAAAATTTTAGATGATTACATAAGTAATGTGTTAAATCATTTTTGGTATGATTGTAGGTTAAAAAGAGGATTTTGCTAATTTTAAGCAAGTTTAACATGATACTATTTCTTAACATTTTACTTAAGTTAAAATCGTCAGATTGCTGTTTTATCTTTTTAATATAATACTAAATCCATATGTCACTTCGACATAGGAAAATTTTAAAAAGCTATGTTTGCTACATTTTTTGCACGAAATGTCACTGTTTTAGGAGCGTTCAGCTTGAGTTTCGTAAGCAAATGGGTTTAATGATACTAGTTAAAAAGTGTTTAAAACTAACAACATTCTAGTAAAGAGTTTTAAAGTTAGTAAAGTGTTAACTAGTATCATGCTAACACCTTAACATCAGTGTGTTTAAAATTTTGCTCCATTTTTGTTTAAACTATTTAGACGCATCATATCACAACAAAATTACAACAAAATCTAGCCATGGCAAAGATATGCTTATGCGAATAACCTCAAAATAAGACCATTTTCTTAAAAAAAAAAAACGTGGAAAACCTAGTTCCGTTATGTGAATTTTTTGAGAAAAACCTGAAACGCAGCTTTTTTTTAACAATTGACTTGATTATAACCGGTAAGAAGTTTAATCAAAATCGTTAGAGCCGTTTTCGAGAAAATTTGAACAAACCAAAATATTTGTATGGCAGCTACCCGTTCTAGATGAGCAGCTAAAATAAAAATTCGATTTTTTCTCCTAGGGAATCACATTGAAATGCTCTGTACCAAATTTGAAGTAAATCGGTCTACCCGTTTAGGATCTAGCTCAAATTACAGTGGACGCACAGACGCACCGACGCACAGACAAACAGATCGACGGACGGCATGACGAAACCCACTTTTTTGGACTTCTCGATTATCCTAGTGTTAGTTTTGATTACAACCTCGATTTTTTTTACACGAAACCATCAATACTTACTTGCCCTATAGAGCAAGTAAAAAAAAATTGTCATTTTTGTTTTTTTATTTTGTACAGTTAGATTTTTAGATTTAGATTTATTTATTTCATCGTATTCTTATACACCATTAAGATTGATAATCTTATAAGCTAGTAAAAAGTTATGTTATTAATTTAAATAATGAAAACAATGTCATAAACAGCTTTAGGAAGAAATAAACTAATATAAAGAAACCAATTACTTTAAAGAGAAAACAAAATATATATATGTATATCGAAAAGTAATTAATATTAATAAAATGAAATATTACATTCTACAACAATTCAATGAATTAAATATGCCTTAAGTTCATTTTGAAATCTCCTCTTATACACCATGTCTCTTAAGTGTCGCGGCAGAGAGTTCCAGAGACGGATGGTATACACGAAGAACTGACGCTTGGATGTCAAACAAGAAAACCGCGGTTGTAGAATCTGTGCTGTTCTAGTGGAAGCACAGAAAGTAATTCTATTGAACAGGCTGGGAGGTTGAAGGCTTTGTATAAATGTTGAAGAGCGTAGTAATTGAGTGATTTAACTAGAACAATTTGAGTTTTTAATGGAGTGAAGTCCTGAGATGCCCATAAGGAGCGAAGAACTCCGTAAACTTTTCCTACTGATAAACTGATGTGGTTGTTCCAAGTCAAGGTCTTATTGAACGTCATTCCCAGATTCTTTGCAGTATAGTAACATATTCGATAGGAGCATTATTAAGAACAACTGTCGGAAACTAGGAAGTGGACACAGCTTTTATTGAAATGACAATACACTTAGACTCATTCGAATTAAGTAAAAGAAGTTTTTTTTTTTTTTTGACCAGTTAGCAATATTCTCAAGATCAGAATTTATACGACAAACACAATCTTCAATAAGACCAAGAGGACAACTTATGTGTAGTTGAGCGTCATCAGCATAAAGTTCAATTGACGAGTTAGTAATTACAGATGGCAGTTCATTGACATATAGGGAATATAGGAGGGGTCCAAGAATAGAACCCTGTGGTACTCCGGAAGGGATAAATTACTATTAATAATAACAGCTTGTTCTCGACCAGTTAGATAAGAATACAAAAGTTTGGTTGCAGTGTACGAAAAGTTAAACTTGTTTAAGAGCTTATCGCAAAGAATAGAGTGATCGACGGTATCAAATGCTCTTGAGAAATCAAGCAGTAAGAGAAAAGTTATTTGATCTTTATCAATATTTTGTTTTATGTCAGTTAAGAGAATAAAACAAAAAAAAAATTGTAAACAAATTTTATTAAAAGTTATTAACTATTGCCATATATGGCTGGTTGTGCAGTTACACATTTTTCAAGCAAACAATAAAATAAATAAATATGGAATTCAGTTCAACGAAATGGAGAAATCTTTTTATTTTCTCCCTCACCGTCTACATGGCATGGTCTCATAAAAAAAAGGCTGTCCTAATTAAGAGTTCCAATAGCATTTAGTAGAAGGCAACTTGATGAGGGACGTGAATAAGGATATACCGAAATATTGTTCCAATTCAATTCGAGTAATGTGGACTGGCTTATTTATGTTAAAGTAAACGCAGAAACATTCACTCGGAACAAAAAAACCGTCTTATGCGAGAAACAGATTGGCGCAGCAACTTCAACAGCAACTTTGACAACCGCATCACTTATCTTAGAGCTAGTTATTTCAAATGGCTTTGAATACATTAACACAGACATCGACATCAACGTTAGACCTAAACCCTAAATTCGATGTCGCTGTGCAAATGCTGTCAACTTTAAAGCGAAGTTTTTCAGGTTTATCAACACTAAAAAATGAAAATGTGACAACTTGTATATATGTACATATGTTTTTATGCTGTCAAAAGCGCTGTTCACGTTGGTAATCTATTTCACATGACTTTTGATGTTAAAGTTTTCGTTGCTGTCAAAGTTGCTGTTGAAGTTGCTGACGGTCGCAGTTTTGTATAAACTACTTTCCGAGAGCGTTTACACTTTAAGTGTTATATATGTTTGTGAAAAACCTAAAAAAAAAAATAATAAAGTTGATCTTTAAATATTCCAAAATAGTCATTAAGGTCAACTTAAAAATCCAATCAAAGCTTGTGGACCTTATTGGCACTTCAAAATAATATAATTCCTGCGGGTGTTCTTTCCGTGCCCATACACCTACTTAAGCATTTTTTATAAAGCAAAAAAATGCAATTTAATCCAAACTCATGGACTTAATACATTATGTATCTTGACGGTTTCTTGTGATAAACATTAAAAGAGAGGATATACATATATAATTACCGACAGTTTTTATTGACACAACAAGAAGCTTTTATTTCTAACAAGACAGACTTTCTCCAATTTGTCTGCGGCTATGAAAATTGCAGTGTCACCACCCGTTTATTTGTTCTTACATTATCCATCCCTATTTCAAATTACAGTTGTTGTTATTAAATTTTTCATAATGGAGACTTTGAAGCAGTAAAAGCCAAAGTTAGAGTTTAATAAAAAAAATTACGCCGCGGCCGTAGCCGTAGGTAGCTAAAACCGAATGAAAATTAAAAAGTGCAGAGTAAAGCAATTTTTGTATGAAAGTGATTATACGAAAAATTCTAGGAAGGATTAATATTTTAATGAAATTTCCGCATTCAACTTTTACTGCAGCAACTTTTATTGCAGCAACTTTTATTGGTACTTTTGCGCATGCGAAGTATCGTACAAGAATGTTGTAAAAACTTTAAAATTGTAATGGTAATAAATATTTCACTAACCAGTTCAAAATTCAATTTGCTTAGTGAAATATTACCATTTTAGTCTTGCATGGAAAGTGCATTTTTGTAGTTTCTTAGCAAATTTTTAATCTTTGATTTATAAATTAACCGGAGGTGTGCAAATTAAAATGTTTGGTATGCAAATTAAAACTCCCAATGTGCAATTTTTAAAGCCCCTGTGCATTTCGAAATTCGACATGGCTACTCAGATATGGCCATTTTAAAATTGTATACAAAGTGAAAATTGTTTATATTTAAAAAAAAAAAGGTTGGGAGGGCAATTTTTTTTTATTGCATAAATGAAATGTGCAATTAGAAATACATCGGATAGTCAAAATCAACACTTCGCCCGCTGGCGTCGCCGTGGTATAAATTATCCTGTTAAAGCTAAACAAATTAACTGCGGGATTATATTTATATTTTTCTTTGCATGTCAGCAGTCTGCAGGTATAAAGCTACTCTATACTCCATCACCATCAAATCTTTTGAGATAGCAGATTAAAGCTTCTTTTCATTAAAAGAACTGTGTTTAATATAAATTTATCTTTGTATATCAGCGGAGTCAAAACTAAAATGCCTCTATAACATTTTCGTAGGCTGAACATTTGCATTATTTTTGTGTAAGCTTTTATTTATGTGTTCGTACGAAACACATCAGCTGAAAGTCTGAAATTTATTACATTTATAAAATTTCCACAAATAGGTCAAGTCAATTATAAGTCCTTGTCATGAGAAGATTAAAAAAAAAATAAAAATCACTCGCCATTTAAGGATTTTTAAAGCGCAGCATTATTTTTTTTTTACATAAATCGAGTTCATTGAAGTCACTATGGACAAAAAAAAAGTGTGATGGATCATTTTATATTATTGATGTGTTACGTCAATTAAGCATAACATTGTTATTTGTAATTCAAGGTGAATACATTAGGTAATGTTTATTTTAAGCGGAACTAACGGAGGAAATAAACTGCTTAAGGAATTTGAGGCTAGTTCCTAGTTTTAGGAAAGGATACTCAACGGTTGATTATATTTTTGTGTTAAGGAGTAAGTATTGAAAACTCATTCCTAGGCCAGGACAAAAAACTCTATGTTATGTGTTTTTTGTGGACTTCAAAGCAGCTTTTAATACGGTGAATCGTAAAGTGCCCTAATTTTTAGTTGCCCTGTAGGGCAAGTATTGGTTTCATGTAAAAAAAATTAATTCGAGGTTATAATCAAAACTAACACTACGGTAATCGAGAAGTCCGAAAAAGTGGGTTTCGTCATGCCGTACGTGCGTCTGTCTGTGCGTCCACTGTAATTTGAGCTAGAGCCTAAACGGGTAGACCGATTTGCATGAAATTTGGTACAGAGCATTTTTATGTGATTGCCTAGAGGGAAAATTCGAATTTTTGTTTTAGCTCATCTAGAACGGGTAGCTGCCATACAAATATTTTGGTTTCTTCAAATTTTATCAAAAACGGCTGTAACGATTTTGATTAAACTTTGTAAGTGTAATAACCAAGTGAATTGTTAGAAAACTACATTTTAGGTTTTCTCAAAAAAAAAACACATAACGGAATTAGGTATTCCACGTTTTTTGAGAAAATGGTTGTTATAATTTTGCAATCTGATGCTTCTCAATAGTTTAAACAATAATACATTTTAAATTAAAAAAAAAAAAAACATTTTTATACACAAAAAAAAATCAATTTTGTGGTACTTTTGACTCTTTTAATATTTTCTCTTCAGATATATACATCATACATCTTCAATGTGGGGTTACACACAGTATTTAACCACAAGAGCAAGTTCGTGCGATCAAATAGTGCATATTTTTTCAATATCGTAATGTCTCTGTGAAGATTTCCAAAATAATTGAAAAGATTCACGAAGATTCACAAGCAACGGTATGGGGATGGTGAGATCAAATCCGATTGGTTTCAATCATCATCAGGCGTGAGGCAAGGATGCTCACTCAGTCCGCTTCTATTTCCAACCTTCTTAAAGGATTTGATTGAATGGTTGCCTGCAGATATTGAATATGCTAGGACGATCATAAAAGCACCTCTGTTTGCAGACGATATTGTATTGTTCGCATATTCTGTATGAATACTGCTAACTTTTGAGATTAATTGTAAATTTAGAAAATTCGAAAGTAATGATCTTCAAAAAAGGAGTAAGCAGGCATCGCGTGAACTAAAAATGGACTTACGGGCAGCTGATTGAGGTGGTTAAAAATTCCTAAGCGTTCTCATTACGAAGAACTTAAATAGCACCTGAATGAAAAGCTTAACAATACAAAAATGCTGATAAAACTTACTTGGAGGAGATGTTTCAACACGAAAATCCGTTGCTCCCAGTAGCAAATTTAAATGTTCGAATCGGTGGCTGAATCTACTAAATTTTACGCTGCGCACACTTGAGGAAGTAAAGGATTGGAGATGGTTGAAAGGCTAATTCGATTTTACGAAAAGATCATTCCATTTATCGGTGAACCCATTAAATTATTTGATAATACTGAAAACAGGTTGTTCCCCACTTTTAATTAAAACATTGAAACTTCAGGTTGATAACATCACTTAGACACTGAGTCTAAAAGCCAATCGTTAACCAGAAAACTCGGCCCTTAAAGCAATCAATGCAAATAGTGGGTGGTTCACTGAATGGTTTGATTTGGCATTATATTTGTGGAATGAATCTAAATTGTAACGTTAAGGATAGCAGGAAATTAAGAACATGCATGTAGCAACTAACTTCTAGAGTTGATGAAAAAGCTAGAATCAGGTTCATGTAAAGTCTTCGAACTCCTTGTATCGAACGATATAGGTACTGCCAGCTCTGAACCACAATTTGAAACAGGCAAATTACTTTCATGATGATCTAAGCTTTAATGAAATATCCATGCGCGGTGAGATTCTCAACCTAAATAAAATTATAAACCACACAGAGGAGACCTTCCAGTGATCTGATGCATACATTAGGGAGATAGAAGACGTGGTGCATTCTTAGGAAAGTGCATTTCTGGGACTCTATGAAGTGAAAGATTCTACCAACAAACCCTGGCACCTAACTCGGACAGAGCTATATTTGCGACACCAATCGAATCCAGTGAGTGATCCAATTGACAGCTCGAACCTGAAGACCCCAGAAGAATAAGCTGAAATAATCAGCACAGGACCAGATGGAATATCCAACTCCATCATAGGGAGACTGCCACAGACAGTTATGAACCTTCTCACCATCATCCTTAACTGAATCAACAACATCTACTCTCCCAAAAATGGAAAACAGCGAAGGTCGTGGCAATCATAGATACACCATATAAAGATGACAATCTTTCGTACGTTGCACCCTCCAAAACTCATTTGTTTACATTGTTGTATTTGTAATTTCATCCCGTATCGATGAATAGATGTGAATTGCAACAACAATTTAATGGGGTGGGTTTGTTCTGTTTTGCTAGATCGACCATTTTGTATGTGCAAATAACGCAGCCATCTTTTAAAAAATTCCAACTCATCAGCTTTTCACCATGAAAATGGGGGATGTTTGGTGGGATATCGGGTTGTGTTGAAAGAAACACAAATTTAATGATGCTAAGTCCGCTATTACACGACGACTTTGACGTAATGAAACTTCTTTAAATTTTTTTTTTGAAAATTCATCTTGTGAGTTGTGCTCTGCTACACATTGATTTTTAAATCTTGACTCAAATTTGGAATTTCCCTTTAGTTTGATTGGTTATTAAAATTTTCAATGCTCTCAATATACATATATGTATTTATATTAACAACCATACAGGTATTCATGTGCGCTCTACAAACAACAGAAATAAATGAAGCGACTTGTTAAATAAACAAGGAATACAATAAGAAATGGCAAAAATCAGTGGCCAAAATTTGGCCTACGACCCACATGACCCACTCTTTTTTCAAAAAGAAGTAATGACTAAAAACTAGTCTTGTATAATAGCAGTATTTTGTATTGCCGTGAATGACACCATGTTTGGCCTTCATTCTTTCACTCTCATAATCACATTTTGATTTTCTGTCCGAAACGTCAATTTCACAAGTCATCCATAATGCACTTAAGTGATTGAAAGTGAGAAAACAAATAGTTTGTTCAATGTCAATTTTCACAGCACAGAGTGATAAGCTTTTAATTATTTACTTTGCGAAACCACTTAAATTCTATGTGATATAAATTAATAAACTGAAAACTTAACATTTCACTTCACTCATTCATCAATCAGAAAAAAAGTAAAAAAATAAGCACCATGCGCCAAATTGTTTTTAGTTAGCTTTCACCATTTTGTTTTTTGCATCCAACCACTTACGAATGAACGGTCGATGAGCGCTCTTCACGTCCGGAGGCAAAAGTTAACGAAAACTAGACGAACAGTACCAAATCGTAATTATGGGCACAACATATGAATTCTTTGTATTCACTCGGTTTCGTACGACCACTTGCCTGGTCTTCCAACTATTCTAGTTCTAGCTTTAGCCCCGACGTTGTTTTTTTTTCGACTAATTTCCTTCTGGCTTGCAACAAAAACATGCCTGAAATAGTCTTACGACAGCTGAGTTCATTCTCTGATTTCTCATTCTTATATCTATTATTGTTTTTTTTTTCATCATATCCACTGTTTGTTTCAATAAATTGAGATTAAAAAACAAAAGACAATCGAATATACTTAAATCGATTATAAATTTTCACTTTCAAAATTTGTTTCCACAAACTTATCCATATAAGGTCGCGTTAGCACTTGATAACTCGTTGCTGAATTTATTATACTTTTTGAACATACTCATGATATTTTTAAAATAACCGACATTTTGGTGGTGAATGGAGGAATTATCTGTCTATGTGTGCAAATAAATGGTGGTGAATGGAAGAATTATGTATATGTGTGCGTGTTTCTCCAGAATTTCCCCTGAATTAGCTTGTAGGCAAACTCGGATGACAGCCGAGATTGTCATCTTTATATGGTGTATCTATGGTGGCAATCTCGAACAAAGAAAGATGCCAGGAACATGATATCTAACTACAGGCCGATATCCCTCCTCAGAAACCTAACCAAGCTCTTGGAAGACCTGATACTAAGGAAAATTAAGCGATAACAACATATTACCTAACATGCAGTTCAGCTTAGGGAATGCACTTCTTGTTTTGTATTTCTTCTTCTTCGTATAAATTATAAATTCGATAGCGTCTGAGTAGATGCCCTACTTATACACAAACTACATCTTCTTCATCAACCAATAAGAATTTTTTTTTCTTTTCTTTTTTCCAGGAACTTCTTTGTGCAATTGGGGAATTGCACATCATCTATAAAGAATTTATAAAAGAGGCCACATCAAGAGACTGTTTGATTTTTACAATAAATGGAGCATCCGAATCAACTAATCCAAATCGGAAATTGTTTACTTCAGGAGACCCCACAGTGGCAGAAGTCGCTCGACCAGTCACATGCAGAAACTAACTAAGCTCTGAAGGTCCCAAATGGATCTACCATTGTTGCCAAAGGGAACGTCAAATACCTGGATATAAAATTCAATGAGTTGCTTGTGTTCAACCCGAACTCGAAAAGTGTAGTCATAAAAGCGAACTGGATCTTCCACCGACTTTTAATTTTAATTTTAAGATAACTTAACACTACGATGATCGAGTTTTTTCATTTGAAAAAATACCCTTCATTTAAAAAAACGTCCTGTTTCTGACTTTTGAAGCTTTGAATCATAATAGCAAGAAGGTACATGCGACTCAGTCGTGCATTTTATTACGTAGATAAAATCTATCTAAAAGAACTAATACATATTTTACAAATCAAATATTACATAAACCCTTCGTTAATAGCAAAGCAATGATTTCATTGACCATGAATGCGAGCCATAAGGCGAAGGACGTATAGGCTCGAAGGCATGAACAAAAACAAAATGATTAAAAGCCCCAACCACTATACATACAGAAGACAAAGTGATAACATTCTTCAAGCTCTGATATGCCCTTGAATGATTATCATGGCCATGGCCATCCATCACACAATCTGAAATGTATATACCTAGTTTTAGCTACATAGAGTACTGTTGATTTGTAAATTCTATACATATCTACATACATGAATTGTTTCACATTATCCTTTTCAAATAGGCCCGCATTTTGTACTCTTTCATGGTCTTACGAATGATTTATCAAGGGCATATCATCAAACATAATGAATAATTCCAGTATAATTGTGTATTCTGATGTGGACACAAACTCAATAAAGTTTCACAATTTTAACTGTGACGATGAGATTTCTTGAGGCTTTTTTCTTTATTCTTCATGCAGTTGTATCAATGGCTTTACAACATAAATTGAACTTCTTGTTTGATTGTAAGGGTTGAAATTAAAAATATAAAAAGGCAAACGTTTTATATAATTTTGTGTTTGTGTCTTTTTCTATGAAAAAGTCCTCTAAAGAAGTTCTTAAATATAAAATTGATTAAAAGCAGTTGAGCGGTTAATCAGAAAAGCAAATTTAAATACCTTATTAGATACTGTCTATTGGATGGCCTATTTTTAGAAAAAAGCCAGACAGTATAGGTATCGAACTGACAAATAGTTTGGGTGGTTTTCGAAAAAAAAAATAAGAAATAAAGAAAAAATATCTAAAGTTGTATATCGCGTATCGTTACTTTTTGAGCTAAGAAAACATACTTTAATTTACCCCTGATGGCTAAGAATTTACCCCTGGACTTTTAAAATATATACTTGTGCACAGACTTTGAGTTTGGAGGAAAACTGAATTTTGGAGTCCAGCTTTCTTTTGATGTTCATAATGGAACCGTAAATACTAATTCGTATCGACAAAAACCATGCTCTTAAAATTTTACAGGGGGTCAAAGGCCCCCTAAATTCGTTTTTTGTTATGAATACCTTTCTAAATAGCTAACGGCTACTTTTAAAGAAAAAAATGCTTGTAAATATTTACAGTTTCATATAAGAACGTCAAAAAAAGGATGTACACCAAAATTCAGCTTTTACCCAAATGTTTCAATGTCTGTCTAGAAATTTCACTGTGGATTATTGACCTTATGTCAAAATATTAGCATCCGTCTTTTTCGTACATACTTTGTGACTTCATAAGCCTTTGAAATGCATCAAACGAAGACAAAATTAAAATTGCACTATGGTTCGAATGAAAGAGACTAGAAAAATTCCAATTTATAACAGTGATAACAGTTCATCGCCATTAAAAATGGGCTGGCTTCGCGTGACTGGGAAAAAAACCCTCGTTGGAAGAAGCGCCCTGGCCCTGCGGGCCGCATAAACAGTTGGTACTTTTTTAAACCAAAACTGTTAAAATGGTCATGGCTAGAGTCTTTTCCGGTTCAAATTCGCTAGGACGGTGTTCACATTGGACTGCCTCCTCGGATTTTTTTTTTTTTGACGTAAGTCCAACTTGTTTTGTTCAGACACAAACTAATGTGAACACATCCGACTCACTCTGTCGTTCAGCAGTCGTTAAAACAAAACAAAAATCTGTGCACCTTGAAGGATTAATTAGAAATTGTTCACTTTCAAAATCTAAATCTTCTTAAATAAATATGTTTCCAATTGAAAAAAATTGCATTCTGTAAGATTTAAGTGCAAAAGATAAATCAAAGAAAGAAAAAACACTGATTTAAAAAAAAATTAATAATCTTGCCTTTCCCGGCCATCTCTTTCTCACCATGAAGTGGGAGTGAGCAGAAGCACAGAGATGTCAACAAATCGGGGGAGAGAGTAGTGTTAACACCATCTATAGTGGGTTGCATTGATACAGATACAGTAGGCATTTTCCTTTGGAGGTGGCGAAGTTCTTGTGAGTAGATGAAAACTAAAATCTAGTACTTTCAACTACTCATGCTTTCATCGCGAGTAGGAGAGGTTTATAGGAAAAATAATTTTGTGCGTTCCGTTCAAAATGGCTAGCAAAGTACTTGCAAGTACTTCGCCACCTCCAAAGGAAAACGCATATAGTATTAAGTGCCGTTGAGTTCGTGTATCAGCGCACTATAGTTTTAACTGAATTACCCATCTCTATTTCATACTAGCCAACTGATTAACAAAAACTTCTTCATCTTATTCATTACATTTTTTTTGAGACCCAAGACCTCAGTAAAAAATTCTATCCAGCTCTACCTTTGTTTTAACTTATTAAGATTCGAGATTCGACCAATGCGAAAGGAAAATTTGCAAAGATAAATACCTACCAAATGTCAAACCACAAGTATTTATATTTCAGGTTTGACATTTGCATTTTAGTTTTGACACTTAGGAAACTTTGCCCTTCTAGTAAATTCACTGACCTAACTTTGTCGTTCTTTCTTCGATCATTGGAAAACGAAGTGTCTCACGCCCACCTACAAAAATTCTTTGAGTTATTTTATTGGTTGTCTTCCCTAGCCCTTTTTTTAGTTCATTTTTGTAAATGGCATGGCGTAGCGAAGACATAGTTTTTATTAGTTTGATTCTTATGAAAACTTGAGAACTTATCGATTAATAATACTAATTTGAATGTTTGTCGTTCACATTAATCATTAATTCTTTTCTATTGCGACAAAATGTGTTTACATATAAATGTTTTGGTTTTATAATTTATTGATCCATTAAAGTTTCTTTAAATGAAAAAAAGGTTTGTTTGTTTGTTATAGGTAAAGTAAAACTCGATTGAAGAAGTAATTTTTTCACTGGGTATGGTGAACTCTAACAATACATGCACAAGTTGGTCCGTGGTTATTCTTATTTCCATACTAATTTGAGCATCCAAACGCAGTTTTGATGGCTCATATATGAAGAGTCATCCATACGTTGTTGACAACGTGCACGGATCCAAAACGGTCTAGTTTACTTGAAGGGGATCTTCAGATTTATGACATTGACCGTACCCAATATCCTACTATGCAGATTTTCGTAACGTAATGTGGTACATCGTAAAGTGTGACCTCGTAACGTGGTAGTTTCCTGTGTACCACGTTACGAGCCCACGTTTATAGTTTTATCCTACCGCGCCGCCCGGCATAGATGATTACACATCAATAACTCTCTTTAAATCGTTGAGCCGAGCGATTTCGTTCATTAGCCGTGTTTTTTTTGCAAGTCCAAACGGATTTGGTTAAAAAAAAGACATTGGGCATAAGCGCCGCCATTACAGAAACAAAATGGAGTTTCCAGACCAACTATCGATTACAAGTATGTAATTCACCCCGGTAACACACTTTTTCTCCGTGCTTAAGTTAAGCTCCGAGAATTCTGTACACTTACATAGCTAAGCCTGGAGGAGATTAGTTGGTGTTGCATTCAACATGTAAATTACTTAGTCTCGACGTCATTTTTTTTTTACCAATTTCAGGGCTTGCAAAAAAAGACGCTTAATGTCATTCTCCGTGCTTCATGCCCTTGCCTTCTAGAAACAAATAAAATATTACGGAGAAAAAAAATCTTTTCGTATAAAAGGGTTCGTAGACTTTTGTTTGCTCGTGAAATCATTTGCTTGGATGAAAATAAATATAGAGGTTTTTTTTTACTTCTATTCTAGGTGAAAATCCTGTCTTTGTTTACATTAATATCCTGGTCTTTTAAAGTGACAACGGGATGGTAGAATATTAATTTTCCTTTTTTCGCAAATGTTGGTGAATACTATTGTATGTTGAACTCAATGATGTTATACGAACAGGCTTTTATTTTGTTGTCAGAAATATGTCAAAAGAAACATAAAAAGCCTAAAAAAATCAAACAAAAAAGCATAAACAATGAAATTTAAAGGGCAATGTATCTGATGGCAGAAGTTTTCAGTGACCTTTTACAGTATGATGTTCTGTCGGTGTTTAAGCGTCACTCAATTCGTCTGTCACGTTGATATTCATAGTCAGAAGTGTAAAATGAGACAAATTGCATAAAATTGTTACTCAAAAGTCAAAAGTCTAATTTAGTTCTGTCTGTTGGAGGGGGGTGGGGGGTCTATTAAATAACACTCCCAACGAAAAATCTCCCCAAATGTAAAATGCTCAGGTTAGGGAACAATTTTCTCTGAAATACATCCCCTTAATAGAAGTTGAAATTATAGTCGCTATCGCTAAGCCTCCAAAAAGGCACGATATAAGTCAAATGGGAATGAAATATGTTCCAAATTGTGGGGAATAGATATATGAGCTCATACTTTGCAATTTAGCCGTGTTCCTTTGGAGGTAGTGTAGTACTCATGACTAGGAATTTATTTCCCTACAAATCTCATTTACTCGCCATCATGAAAGCACGATTAGTTGGTAGTACTAGATTATATCATGCGAGTACTTCGCCAAATCCAAATGAACACGGCTATTGTAGTCCCTACATATCAGAAACTATTTGCAGAAAAAATTAATAGCCTGTCAAAACAATGAAGGCGGCTATGTCGTCGGCCTGTAAATTACATATACATTATGAACATAATAATACCACCCTACAATAAAAATCAAATTTCTTTATGAATGGATGTAACAACCCTCTAAATATTCATTTGCGGATCTGTCTTATAATTGGTAAATAGTGCAAGAGCTTCAATAGTATATGCACAATCTAGCAATTGACGGTCATATTTTATTAGGTAAGATAGCTTTTTCATTGCAATTGATTGGCAATTGTCAATTTATCGATCATACAATTCAGAGTGAAATTTGAGCTACCGTCTAGTTGTCTTCTCTTAATGTAAGCTATCATATATATACCGCCAGGCGCCAATGCACCATATGAGAGTATTTATAGATTTCTTACGTTTTATTAATATACAGGGTGTCCCGTAATGAGTGGATAATACTGCAGCTGGTGATAGCAGGCCTTATGACTGCTCAGAAAAAAAATATAAAAAAAATATTTTTCTTGTGGTCTCCATGGTATAATTTATTTTCGAAAAATGTTAAAAAATTCAGGGTCTCCTAAAATACCTAATTAGAACGGCCACCCATAAAGGATTCTTGTTATTTTTGTATTTTTATAATATTCTTGAATAACCGTTCTAAATGATGGGTAGTAAATTTTAACACCAGCTGATGCATTTTTTGTGTTATAATTTTTTAAAATTATTTTTTTATTCAAAAATAATTCAATATTTTTTTTCACCAAAGTTTGAAAATTAATAAAGAGAAAAAAATGTATCAGAACATAAGTGGCAAATTTGATAAAAATTGGCCTGTTTAATGTACTTTCCAAAATGGTATAACACATGTTTGTGTCTACAACCATGACCAATAAAATTGGCATTTAATCTACTAAAGTAGTTTTTTAACATTTTATCAGATGAAATTAAGTTACAAAGTTACTACGACGACGAATGAAATAAATTTTAATTTTTATTGCATTTAAAAATAACCGTTATTAAATAAAGGCACTAACATTTAACACTAGTTGCTGGATTTTTTTTAATAATTTTTTTAATTAATTTTTTAATAAAAAAATGATTAAATATTTATTTTGATGTTTGAAGACAACAAAAATTGAGTTGGAAGGAAAAGTCAATAGATATACCAGTGTCACTATTATGTCTGCTAAATTCACTAACTAAAATAATAGTATGCACTTTCAAAAAGGTTTTGATTTAGGTATGGGAAATGCGATAAATAAAAAGAACAGTATTAAAAATTATGATATATTTGTAATTTAAATAAATTTATATTAAATGTTCAAACTGTCCCCCATTCACTGTGATACAGGCTCTGCATCTTCTAATGAAGGACCTCTCAATAAAACGAGCATATTGGCGCTCATTTATTTTCATCACAGCGTCTTGAACACGACGACGCAATTCCGTAATGGATGTAATTGGTTTAGGATAAACCATTTCTTTCAGACATCCCCAGTAGAAAAAGTCCAAAGGATTTAGGTCTGGCGAACGTGGTGGCCACAAAATTGGGCCCAGACGGCCTATCCACCTGTTGGGATACGTTTGATTCAAGTACCTCCTTACATCTACAGCATAATGAGCAGGTCATCCATCGTTTTGAAGCCACAATGAATTCCTTAGCTCCTCGGACACTTCTTGCTATAGAGTTGGCAAATTAGTTTGCAAGAAATTAAGATAGGCTTCACCATCTAAGTTGCCTGGTAATTCAAAAGGGCCTATAATTTGTCCATTCAGGATACCTGCCCAGTAATTGATTTTGAATTGGTACTGCGATCTGTCCTCGCGCATTAAATTTGGGTTTTCCAGTTGCCAGCTATGTAAATTATGGATATTGAAATATCCATCCCTTTTAAGAGACGACTCATCACTCCACAATACTTTTTTGAAGAACTCCGGATCTTCGTGAATTTTTTCCAACATTTTTTGACAAAAAATAACTCTTGCGGGGAAATCTCTTGGTAGCAGAGTCTGGACAGGCGTGAAATGAAAAGGATGAAATTTATATTTTTGCAATACCTTATGAACAGATGATTTTGCGATCCCTGTTCGTCTTGCAATCACCCGTGTTGATGTAGTTGAATCTGCTTCAATTTCATTCAGCACAATACCATCAATTTCTTCTCGCGGTAAACGTCCTCCGCTAGTGCCGCCCAGTCCATTACCAGGCATTCGTCCTTCTGAAAAACATTGGTGTACTCTGATGAACACTCGATAGTCCGGATGTCGCGCATTTGGATATCGCTCTCTATAGAGTGCTGCAGCTGAGTTAGCGCTTCCTCTGCATTCCCCGTATATTAAATGCATATTTGCATACTCCAGCGGCGTATACTGTGACATTCTTAATCAGTATTAATTTAATCAAATTCAAAAATTCGTTTAAGTGACGAAACCAGTATAACAACGTTATACGTTACGTAATGACAGACAATTGACAATATTTGCAAATAATACTTTTTTATGCATTTTAATGCCTATTTTATTACAAGTCAATTTTGATTTGAGAAAGTGTTAAAAATCTTCTCTAGTAGATTAATAGCCAATTTAATGTGTTATTGCAACTAGCAACCAGTGTTAAATGTTAGTGACTTTATTTAATAACGGTTATTTTTAAATGCAGTAAAAATTAGTAGTGTTTACTTAACTTTGTAACTTAATTTCATCTGATAAAAAAAAAACTACTTTAGTAGATTAAATGCCAATTTTATTGGTCATGGTTGTAGACACAAACATGTGTTATACCATTTTGGAAAGTACATTAAACAGGCCAATTTTTATCAAATTTGCCACTTATGTTCTGATACATTTTTTTCTCTTTATTAATTTTCAAACTTTGGTGAAAAAAAATATTGAATTATTTTTGAATAAAAAAATAATTTTAAAAAATTATAACACAAAAAATGCATCAACTGGTGTTAAAATTTACTACCCATCATTTAGAACGGTTATTCAAGAATATTATAAAAATACAAAAATAACAAGAATCCTTTATGGGTGGCCGTTCTAATTAGGTATTTTAGGAGACCCTGAATTTTTTAACATTTTTCGAAAATAAATTATACCATGGAGACCACAAGAAAAATATTTTTTTTTATATTTTTTTTCTGAGCAGTCATAAGGCCTGCTATCACCAGCTGCAGTATTATCCACTCACTACGGGACACCCTGTATACGTTTTTGAAAAGGAAAGATTTCAGTTTTCAAAACATATAGGTACACACATATGTACGTAGCTACATTGTACAAAATTGTAAATAACGTAATTATACAACTAAACAAATAAATGGACATATTGTTAGTGATACACTACGTTGTTCGTTCTGCAAGCTTTTTCTTGTAGGCTGTAAACTAAACAACGTTTCCTAGGCCTTGGAAAGAAGGGACGTTAGTTCAATTGAACGATAAAAATTTGCCATTTTTAGGGACAGACTAGACAAATGCTGTTTTCCATCCACTTGGAACGAGACCAGTAGCGTAGGTCGGATGGAAAAGCTTACGCAGTGGTTTTGCCAACGTTGAAAACACATCTTCAGAACAATGGGAAGGATACTACTTGCAACTGCACGAGTGTGAAAAAAGACTCGTCTTTTGAAACCTTTTGTGCTCTCAAGTACAGGAGAAGTAATAACACTTTCTGGGATAGTCGAATTAACAGTAAATTGGCTTCCTTTAACAAGCTAACAGCAGGAGTGTCGTTGAGAACGTGGGTACACGGTTAAAAATCTTGGACTACTTTTCAGTCGTACTAAAGTATTCCAGCATATTTTCAATGCAAGCAGTATTAGATTTAATAATTACCAAAATATTACACATTTTCTTAATACATTTTGTATTGTATATTCAAAGAAGTAATATATTTTGAATTAAATGTAAATGCTTAATATTTCCATGATTTATGACAAAAAAGAATAAAATACAACACATGGATATTATATTTGAAGTCAAAGTCTCATAAAAAGCATTAGTGACAGGATTACTTGAAATTAAATTTGACAAAAGTATTGCTATAGATTTTAAATTGTATTCCAACCCGTATTCAAAAGAAGAAATATTTTCAAAACAACACAAGTACCTACTGGTTTAAATTTAAATACGGGACGGCTTATTTTAAATCAGAAATGAAACCAAGTCTTAATTGGTCTACACCATGAGGTTAATTCATGACGATGACTCATAAAAGCCTAAAAGTAATACAAAAAATATTAAATTTTAATAAAGTCCGTATTTAAAAAAGGAAAATATTTTCAACTCAATACAAAATAGTATTAACTACTGGTTTAAATTTAAATACAGAACGATTTATTCTATGCCAACAAATTAAACTTAGTCTTAGTCCCAGTTAAAGAAATGTAATATGCACAACGTTTAACATTTTGGGATATTTTTAGTTCACGTTCTTCGTATTACAGAAGTGTGTAACACATAAAGTATTATTTTTTTAATTTTCCATAACCATAAAACATTTTTTGTAATAATTTTATATTACCTACATTCTAATATTTCCTTATTAAAAATATTATTTCTAACAACTAAAGGATTAGAATTTAATCCATAGCATAATTCAAAGGACTAGAATGTAATCCAAAGAATTCAAATGTATTCCTGGCATATAAGAATGCTTTACCTGAAAATTAGAATCTATCTTTGCAAACTTTTATTTTGATAATCCGGACTTCGTTCAATTCATAAATGTATTAAATTTTAATTGATGTGTAAACATCTATGCTGGCGGTAGAGTGAAAAAAAAACGTGAACGTTCGTGTGCAACAATACGGTGTGCAACGTTACGGTGTGCAAAGTTACGATCTGCATACTAGGATGGGTGCGTTCAGTGAAAAAAATCTTAAGATTCCCTTCAAGCAAAAACAAGTCCGTTTTGGATCCGCGCACGTCGATGTTTACACATATTAAGCGTGAGTCCCGGCACTCACACAATTTTTTTTTATGGATTTGATTAAAATAGGAAGCGTCCTTTTTTAATCCAAGAATTTTAAAATGCAATTCAAATTGTATCAAAAGAGCAAGGAAGCAAAATCAGCCATATTTAAATATGAACAAAATGTTTTCTGTATATTTTAGGGTTACAATAACTAATAAAATATGATTTTGAGTAAATAACTAACAAGTGTTTTCTATTGAGACCACGACTTTAAAAATCTGTATCTGTAATATTAAATTCATATTTTGCTTCTTATTATTGATGAGATGACACTATTTCTTGTTTTAAAAGGAAGTATTTACCTACATTAAAATGTGGGTACTGATCTTTATGTACATATGTATGCAGGTACATATATGGGTGATAGTGAAAGAACTGATTTCAATTATTTTTTTAAGAATTTTGTTCTTCAGTTGTATGCGCTGTTAATCATGTGTTGGTATTAGGCATGCACAATTCAGAATTGTTTAACTATACAAAATTCATTTGGCACTTCAAATGTTACTACCTTAGCATACCAAACTTGATTGTGCTATAACTATTTCTTCTCCAAATTATCTGCTACAATTATCAATTTCGTACGTCGAACGATATTTTTCGTTTATGTGTCGTTTTTGTATAAAATTGTTCGCTTTGCATCAGCAGCATATCAGAATTTAACTTAAAAAAACAGTAGATGCACAAGGACGATACATCGTGACATATAGGGGAGAGTGGGTACGAACGTTACAGTGGGTCGGTTGTAACATTCAATTTTTACGAAAAACTAGAACTGTAGTCGTTAGTTTTTAAATGCACAATTCTTTGCAATCAGGTCCTGAATGCACCCACAAAAATTAAAAAGTCAGTACACTGGAATATACCAACAAAAGCCAAAAATGTGAAATTTTAGTGAAAACGTATTTTTTTTGGTCTTGAGTTTTTTCAATATTTTTCTTGAAAAAAATTCATTGAATGGATGCCACCTTACCGTGCTCCAATATTTTTAGAATCGAATAGATTAAATATTTTTACGATAGGCATACTGGTTTCTTCTTACTCTGATTTTTAATAT